>JAEOAD010000008.1:24688500-26090000 GCA_036365145.1 Orientallactaga sibirica
ACCTATCTTGGAGAGTCAGAGCACTTCCAAGGGACTAGGTCAAGGATGGCTGTGGAGCTGTGGTGGCATGACAAGCCTATGGCAGGAAAAATTGAACCCACAGTGTAGTGTCTGATCATGATACGTCTCTCACTGGCATAACTTTCTTCAGTAGGTCTGACTTCATTCCCCTGTACTGAATCTATCCAGGAAGTTATAAGGATGGTTACTTAGCACCCCATCAGGTCCTCATCCATAGTGTCTCATATACTTGAACTTCCTACTGTCCTCTGAGGTCAGCAATATTCTCGTTTATAAACGAGGAAGTTGATGGGAATCTTGCAGTTATAACAGAGGAGATCCAGAAGCCAATTCCAAAGTTCATCGTACCTAAACCAGTATGCCAATGGTTTTCATCATTTAGCGATTTTAAAGAGAGAACCTCATAGTTTTGCTCCAAGACTACCTAGACTAGATTTTATATGGTTAATATTATTTTGTAATATTCTGTAAGTCAACATTTTTTTTTCAATTCAATAAATTACCCCTCATCTAAGCAATCATGGGCATAAAAATCATGGGATTAAAGTGCTGCTTGTTTTTTTTTTTTTTTTTTTTTTGAGTTAGAATTTTTTTTTTTGAGAGAGAGAGAGAGAGAGAGAGAGAGAGGAGAGAGAGAATTGGTATGCCAGGCCCTCAGCCACTGCAATCAAACTCCTGATGTGTGTGCCCCCTTGTGTGCATGTGTGACATTGTGTGCTTACATCACTGTGTGTCTGGCTTATGTGGGACCTGGAGAGTCGAACATAAGTCCTTAAGTTTCACAGGCAAGTGCCTTAATCACTAAGCCATCTCTTCAGCCCTCGTTCTTTTCTGAAGGCATATATTTTAAGAATCCGCATATAAAAAACAATTTTTTTGTCCCAATTCTTTCTAAAATCCAGCCACACTAGAGGACATTTATCACATTCTAGGAAACTGCACTACGCAGCTGTCTTAAGGTTGCCTCAACCTGGTGGGATAGTATTATGGTGACTCCTCTCTGATGGAGGGCATTTCCTCAATGACCTTTAAGGACAATAGTAGCATCAATAACCTACTAATGCTGTATCCTGCCAAGGTTCCTCTCCTGTCCTGAGGCCTTCATGAACAACAGAGTTTGGTGGCAGGGGTGGTGGTGGTGGTGGTGGTTAGGGCTTATTATTGCTTGAGGCTCGGAGGCTCTTTCTGTTATGTTACCAACAACTTCTGTGGAGAGTTCACATATGTGCATTATTCCAGAGCATCTCCTCCATAGTGGAGCTAACAGGCAACCACCCGGTTGCTATTCAATCATGTCTCATCTTTCTGCAGCTGGTAGAATCTCACTGGCTCCTCTGACATGTTGACAAGTGACTGCAGGCAGGTGGGCTTGTCCAGTGTGGGCTGTACACCGTACATACACGGCTGCATGAGGTACATACAGGGCTACGTGGGTCTCAGCTGTTGGGTGATTTGCAAGGAAGCAAGATCATGGGAGTGGGTTTGGCCATCCCATGTGGCTCACAGAATTCTTGTGATGAAATTTGAAGTCTCAGTCTTGTGAGGGACATCTGGGAAACCCTTAGGGACTTCTTGATTTTGCTTTACAGTGTGGGATCTTTCTAGATGACTGCATGCTGTGTGTCATTCTTCTGGACACACAACATTCACCCAGTGGGAGAAGTTTGTTTGCCGTCTCCTGGCCTGGAGGTGATGACACTTCACTGTGCTGGTGCTTTCTGCAGAGAGTATCCAAGAAATCTCTAGAAAGCAGCTAACTTGCCTCATAAATTCAGTAGTGACCCAGGAACAAGCAGGCCTTGGTTTTCCTCCTAGCTGTGTAACCCCAGGAAGGTTCCATGCTTTTGGGGCCCCTGTGGACTCACCTGTAAGTTTATAGGGATGCTAAGCTGTTCCTTGACCCTGCAGAAACTTATGCTGATCAGTTTCTGCCAATGGAAGTCACTATGGTGTGTTTACATGTCAGATTAGCAGATCTGAGCAATGGATGTGGAGGTTCTTCTAACTCCAGGACACCATGAATCTGGCAAGAAAGAGGAACAGCAGGGTCTGAGCAATCAAGTGGCTTTGTCTGCTAGCTGAGCCAATGCCATTGATGGAAGCACCCTCTGTGAGCACGAAGCTTCAGAAACTTGTTTGTGAGATGTAGATTTGACATCTGCACTGAGACAGGAGTGGGAGAGAGAGAAGGGAAAGGTTAGCACTTAACTTCTCGTTGCAGGGATACCCAGTCAGAAGCAGCTTACAGGAGGAGGAAAGGGTTATTTCAGGCTTATTGCTTTTTCTTTAAAAAAAAGTTTTTTTTGGAGAGAGACACAGAGAGAGCCAGAGAGAGGGAGAGGGAGACAGATGGAGACGGGTGCGCCAGCAGCCTCTCAGCTGCTGTGAATGAAATCCAGATGCGTGCGCCCCCTTGTGGTCAAGTGCGGCATTGCGCTCTTGCGTCACTTTGCATCTGGCTAAAAGTGGGACCTGGAGATTGGAACTGGGGTTCTTAGGCTTAGGAGGCAGGCGCCTTAACCGCTAAGCCATCTCTCCAGCCCTAAATTTTTTTTATTATTGACGACTTCCATAATGATACACAATAAACCATGATAATTTCCTCACCCCCACACTTTCCTCTTCATAACTCAACTCTCCATCATATCCCCTCCATCTCTCAGTCTCCTATTTATTTATTATTTATTTATTTATTTGAGACAGAGAGAGAGAGAGAGAGAGAGAGAGAGAGAGAGAGAGAGAGAGAAAGAGAGAGAGAATGGGCACGCCAGGGCCTGTAGCCACTGCAAACGAACTCCAGATGTGTGAGCCCCCTTGTGCATCTGGCTTGTGTGGGACCTGGAGAATCGAACCAGGATCCTTGGGCTTCACAGGCATGCGCCTTTAATGCTAAGCCATGTCTCCAGCCCCTCTCTTTTATTTTGATGTCATCATCTTTTCCTCCTATGATACTTGTCTTGGGTAGGTAGTGCCAGGTACTGCGAGACCATCCAGGGCATTTTGTGTCTGGAGGAGCACATTGTAAGGAGTCCTACCCTTCCTTTGGCTCTGCCTGCCACCTCTTCCACAATGGACCCTGAGCCTTGTAAGGTGTGATAGAGATGTTTCAGTGCTGAGCACTCTTCTATCACTTCTCAGCACTATGGTGCCTTTTAAGTCATCCCAGAGGCCACCACCATCTGATGAAAGAATCACCTCTAACCAAAAGTGAGACTAGCATTAATATATGGGTAGAACATTAAGAAGTGTTTAGTGGGCAGTTTGGTGAGCATAGTACATACACTTAGTCAGACACCAGCAGGTGTTACACCTCTAGGGCTCATGACTTCCCCCATCATAGGTTTTTAGCATCAAGTGTGTATTGCCTCCAGTCCAATTAGAGTGGTTGGTTTCCCCCATAACAAACATGCCACTATTGCACCCATTGGCTCATCTGGCCTGGCTGGTTCAACTTAAGGCTTGTGGTATCTGCTGTTTATCTCCAATGCTGACTTCTCTCTCTTCCATGGAGCTGCGTGCAGTGCTTTTTCCAGCTTTCTGTCAGCTGGAAGGCAGGGAGGAAGTTTTCAGCTCAGCTCCAGCAAGATTTCTCAGTGACCTTGTAGCCCAAACATGGAGTCTTTAGCAAAAGGGTCTTACCATTTATTACTGGTGGGAAACCAAGAGCCTCGGCAATGACCTGTAATGTTCTGGGGTATCAGGGACCTCCCTGGCCAACAACTCACTGGAAGGTATCCCATCCCTGGCACTGAAATTTTTCTAGTAACAATCTATGCCTTCTGGACGCACCATTGTCCAAAAAAGTAGGTCTCCATATGACTTATTCATACCCTCTCAGATTTTGATTACCTTCTCTCACCCTACCTTTACTCAATCTCTTCCCAGGCTTATTCTTTTGAGGGGAAGTTGCATTATGGAAGAGGGATTATGGCAACTGGCTTATCAGTGGGATGGAGGGGGTATTGAGAGCAGCAAGAGTGAGCTGGATCTGAGTACCCAGTGGGCTGGGCTAATCAACCCCAAGTTCTGCCCTTAGTAACACACCTCCTCCAGCAAGGCTCACCTCCCAAAGGCTTCACCAATGGGCGATGAAGTAGGAAGCTTCATCACAAGCACCTGGGGCTCTGGGGGATGTTTTATATTGAAGCCATGACAGAAAGAACATCTATAATTGCTCTTCTCCCTGTCCCCAACCTGAAGAGTCACTGAAAGAAATCACTGAGGCCCAGAAGGGTAATGACAACGGAGACAACCACCAAATATTTTGTTCATTATCCAAAAAACCTCAAAAATGAGTTGGAAAATAGGGTGTCTAGGGCCAATTACTGCCAGATGCAGCTTTCTGCTGAGTTGACAAGAAGAAGTTATTTGATCTCTGTGTGTCATCCTTTCCCATGTGCCCAAACTCTGGTATTGTGTAACTCCAAGTAGCTCCCAAATTCAGGCAATTTTGATAACAGTAGCTAGTACATTTTTCTTTCTGGTAATAGCTATGTACAAAGCATTTTGATAGGGAATTAGTTACCACAAATCCTCATATCATTGCCATCGGGAAAATAACATTTCCTTTTTACTGACGGGAAAATGGGAACAGGTTAACTACTTAGTGAACGGTAGAGAAAGGGATAGGTTCTGGATTGTTTGATTTTCAAATCCAAGCATATGGTATAATGCTATTTTAACCGTGACGGAGTTCTTTTTAAGGGGTAAATCAACATTGTTGAGGTTTAAAAACTTGTCTTTTATTGACTTAATTGCCCAGCCTTAATGGACCATGAAGAGAAGTATGGAAAAATATGTCACCAAGTAAGAAGTCTGAAGTTTATTACATTAGTTATCATTCAAATAGGCTATGGAAATCACTTAATTGGCCATTATGATTATTAGTCAGTTGTTTCTATGGCTACAACTCCATCACATTACTCAAAATAGACACTCATTTATGTGGTTATTTGTGCAGTCTTGGCCATCCACATCTGAAAGTACTGACAAGAGCAGGGAATCTGTCCTTTTTGTAGGCTAAATTGCTGGTTATACTAAGTCCTAGGCTGTAAATATAGTTGTCCTTTGGCATATATATACATGATTGGTGCCTGGACTTACTTACTTCTGCATACCAAAATCTGCAGATGCTCAAGTCACTTATACGCAATGTCTGCAGTTGTATGTAACCACACACATTTTTGTGGTTTCTTTCAAACTTTTTAGATTACTTACAATGCCATATAAATGCTACATAAATGGTTATAAGATTGTATATTTCAAGGAACAACAAGAAGATAACATCCTGAATGAGTTTAGTATTTAGTACAGATGTAAATTTTTTCCTTTGGCTTTTTTTTTTTTCAGATGTAATTTTTTTTTTTTTTTGCACAATTATGAGTAGTTTCTGAGCATGTGGAGCCCTCAGCTATAAAGGCCCACTTCCCCAGGCTTTGAACTGCATGACGGAGTGCTACCTTCTTCAATTTTACCTTGACCGTTGGAACCACCTGGGGGTAGTTGTCCACTCACAGAAAATCAGCATTCCAGAAGGATAAGCTCCTGCTATCTTTAGGCTCAAACTTCCCCAGGTGTCTCCAATGGACATTTAAGTTTAGATCTCCCTCACTGTTAGCATAAATAGTTGTGGAAGTGTTTGTAGTCAAATGAGCTCTCCTCAGGCATGCCACCAGAATGTGAAACAGCGATTCTCAAAACTGGGTTGTTCGTTTGAATCACCCAGGGGGTGGGGTGGGGGTAGTGTGGGCTTAAAAAGAAATTTAAACCTGCCCACTGTAGACTTTTTAGTAAATGGTCCCTGGAGGGGCTGCTCAGACATCAGTAGTTTTTAAAAGCCCCTTAGGTCACTCTACTATATAACCAGGTTTTGAACCACTGATTCTCCTTGTCTAGGGAAAGGGGCCCCCAGCTCAAGTGTATTATGTTTACGCTACATTAATTTCTAGCACAACCTGATGTCTTTTGTCAGACATCTTCCTGGCTCTGAAATTAAGGTTGGAATAATGAAAAATTCAATTTAAATAACATTTTCCAGTGGCATAGAGTTGGCGAGACTTCCTAAAAATGTCTTGCCAGCCCCACATTATTGACCAGCAATTATTAACTGAGAACCATCGGGGCATCTGTGAGCCATGGCAGGTCTTGTTCAGTTGATCTACTGGGCTTTGTCCTAGCATTTGAGGTCCCATGTCCCTCATAGAAATGAAGGGTTTAGAACAACAACAATAAATCAAGGACTGTATCCCATTATATAGGAACACTGAAGATACTCTGCTGCCTTATGATAACAGAGCTGTCATGTTTGAACTAATTATCCAACAGGAAGCACTATCCCAATTTTTGAATTTCTTCTTCTGATTTTGGTTCCGTGGCAGTGTTTTCTATTTTTCATGTGGGCAGCTTATCTGATATTTCTCTCTTTAGATTGCTGTTATTGTTGACTTCACAGTGGCCCTTTCATCATAATACAAGAAAGAGCTTTTCTAATTACACAGAAAATTCTAAACAAAACCTACAGTGTTTGTACTAAATATACCAGGTACACGTTATGTATCACCTTTGTAGTATAATTATAAAATTCAGATAGAAACGATCTTTGCAAGCGGCAGTCAATTTTTGCTACTACTTTTTGTTTTCTTGACAATCTGGTTAGCGGGATACTGAAAATACTTTCACTTGCTCACTGACATGGTCAGTGGTCAGTGCAGCATTGGTGGAAATACCATGTTTATTCACAGACCTGGGGAGCGGCTGTATCTGAAAACTGCCAGAGTTTCTGTAGCTTTACTGTCACCAAGGAATGCACAACTCTTGTGAGACTTCATTCCTTATGGTCATTTGTCATGCACCAGTCCACACACTGGGACAGGGAAAGAAGATTTTGGCTTGTGGTGGTCTTGGGATCCCCCATAGCTTAAGGACTCTAGTGTATGGCACAATATAGGCCTGGTCCTAGCCAGACCGCATGGCAGAAAAAAACAGGAAGTGGCTTCTGTAAAAATGGCGTTCTGCGCAGGCTTGATGTGACAACAGTTACAGTCCCATGTTCGCGAGAAGCCTACTACGAGATGTCCTATCCAGAGACAGGCTGTCATTGGTCACCAAAAGGGGACCACCCCATACAAGGATTAGCCAGCCAAGCCTCTCAAAACCCACGTGCACTTCCCGAATAAACAAGTTTGTGGATTCTCGCTTCCGCTTTCACCCAACTCCCGGAGTCTGTGTCGTGACTCCGCGCTGCTCACCCCAATTTGGCAGAGACCCTATCGTCCCTCCTGAGCTGGCCTTGGGGGGGACCCCAACATCTGGTGCCAGAACAGGGACCCCCAACACTCTAGTTCTGTGGAGATCTTTGCAAGTAGTCCGTATGTCTTCCCTGATGGTCAGAACTCACATGCTCCTTCTTGGAACTCTGGGTTTGAAAGGTAGGAAAGATTTTATACATAGATATATATTTGAAAAAATTAGGGCTGGGGACATAGCTCAGTTGGCAAAGCGCTTGCCTCACAAGCATGGGGACCTGAGTTCAAGTCCCAGAACCCAGATAAACGTGCCAGGTGTGGTGGTGTGCATGTGTAATCCACAGCACTGGGGAGGCAGAAACAGGAGAATCCTTGGAACTTGCTGACCAGCCAGTCTAGCCTACTTGGTGAGCTCCAGGCCAGCAAGACACCCCATCTAAAAAACAAAAGCTAGGTTGGGGAGATGGCTCCGCGCACAGTCTTGAGGACCTGAGTTGAACCCCGAGCATCCACATAAAAAGCCAGGCATGGCCGCACACACCTGTAACCCCAGTCCTGAGTGGGGCAGAGACAGGAGCATGACTGGGGCTCGCTGGTGGGCTAGTCTAAGCAAAAAACGCTCTTAGTAAGAGACCATGTCTTAAGGGAATAAGACAGAAGATTGATACAGAAGGACACTGATATCCTCTTTTGACCTCTGTGCATGTACACATGGAGTGGGTGCACCCACAGTCACACACATACACACATACACATGCTCTCCTCTGTACACACATACTCTCCTATGCACACATGAACTCTCCATACACACATGTGTACTCTACACACACATGCACATTAAAACAAAACAAAAATAAATACAACCCCGGGCCTGGAGAGATGGCTTAGTAGTTAAGCGCTTGCCTGTGAAGCCTAAGGACCCCAGTTCGAGGCTCGATTCCCCAGGACCCACTTAAGACAGATGCACAAGGGGGCACATGCATCTGGAGTTTGTTTGCAGTGGTTGGAGGCCCTGGTGTGCCCATTATCTCTCTATCTGCTTCTTTCTCTCTATCTGTTGCTCTCAGATAAATAAATAAACAACAACAACAAAAACCAAACCAAACAAAACAAAAAACACAACTCCTATGGTGCCACTCTGTTATTTTCCAAAGGGAGGAAGACCTAGTCCTGCAGCCTAGATGTTTTCTTTAGATCCCCAAATCTGATGAGTAACTATAAATATACACGATCCACTATAACATGGCAGGCCCCTTTTGGGAGGTGACCTCAAAGATTCAAGGTCAGGTGAAAGCAGTACTCAAGGATGGCTTGAGCACACTTCGTTAACAGTTACCCTCAATTTTTTTTTTTTTTTTGGTGGTTTTTTGAGGTAGGGTCTCGCTCTAGCCCAGGCTGACCAGGAATTCACTATGTAGTCTCAGGGTGGCCTCGAACTCATGACAATCCTCCAACCTCTCCCTCTCAAGTGCTGGGATTAAAGGCATACACCACCATGCCCAGCCTCAATTTTTTTAATTTACTTTTTTATTGACAAGTTCCATAATTAGACAATAACCCATGGTAATTCCCTCCCCCCCACACTTTCCCCTTTGAAACTCCACTCTCCATCATATCCCTTCCCCCTCTCAATCAGTGTTTTATTTTGATGTCATCTTTTCCTTCTATTATGGTCTGTGTAGGTAGTGTTAGGCACTGTGAGGTCATGAATATCCAGGCCATTTTGTGTCTGGAGGAGCACGTTGTAAGGAGTCCTACTCTTCCTTGGCTCTTACATTCTTTCTGCCACCTCTTCCGGAATGGACCCTGAGCCTTGGGAGATGTGATAGAGATGTTTCAGTGCTAAGCACTCCTCTGTCACTTCTTCTCAGCACCAAGATGCCTTCTGAGTCATCCCAAGGTCACCGCCAGTAGCATTAATATCTGGGTATGAACATTAAGAGAAGTGCTTACTGAGCAGTTTCGTGAGCATATTATATACACTTAGCCAGACAGCAGCAGATGTTACACCCCTAGGGCTCATGACAACCCCTTTGTAGGTTTTCAGTATCAGGCATGAATCCCCTCCTGTGGAGTGGGCCTCCAGTCCAATTAGAGAACAGTTGGTTTTCCCCGTAACAGACATGCCACTATTGTACCTGTTGGCTCATTTGGCCTGGTTGGAAAAATTTAGGGCTGGTAGTGTCCACTGCTGAGTATCTCCACTGGTGATTTCTTTCTCTCACATGGAGCTGCATGCAACATACCCTTTTCCAGCTATCTATCAGCTGGTCTACATGAAGAAGGATTTCAGTTCAGCTCCATTGTCCAAAAAAGTAAGTTTCCGTTTGACTTATTCATACCCTTTTAGATTTTGATTTAATGGGCATGGTGGCATATGCCTTTAATCCCAGCACTTAGGAAGCAGAGGTAGGAGGAATGCCATGAGTTGGAGCCAGCCTGAGACTATATAGTGAAGCCTAGGCCAGCTTGGGCTAGAGTGAGACCCATCCTCAAAAAAAAAAAAAAATTAAAAAATAAAAACGATTTTGATTAGCCCTCCCCCCACCTTTCCTTTATTCAGTGTTTTCCCCTGACCTCACTTTA
The DNA here is from genome assembly GCA_036365145.1 of Orientallactaga sibirica. Taxonomy (NCBI): domain Eukaryota; kingdom Metazoa; phylum Chordata; class Mammalia; order Rodentia; family Dipodidae; genus Orientallactaga; species Orientallactaga sibirica. The sequence continues at coordinate 24,698,352 of JAEOAD010000008.1, forward strand.
TCCTTTCCACCCCCATTAATCCATTCTTCTTACATATATACAATATCAACCTATTAAGTCCCACCTCCCTTTCTATTCCCTTTATATACCTGTTCTAGCTTATTGGCCTCTGTTAGTGAGTTTTATTCCAACTCACATAGAAGTTCAATCATTTGTAGCTAGGATCCAATATGAGAGAGAACATGTGACATTTGGCTTTCTGGGCCTGGGTCAGCTCACTAAGTATAATCCCTTCCAGGTCCATTAATTTTCCTGCAAATTTCATAATTTCATTTTTCTTAACCACTGAGTAGAACTCCATTGTAAAAATGTGCCACATCTTCATTATCCACTCATCAGTTGAGGGACATCTAGGCTGGTTCCATTTCCTAGCTATTGTGAATAGAGTGGCAATAAACATTGTTGCAGACAACTTCAGGTTCGCTGAGATGAACTTCCAGACCAGGCACAGTTATGGAGGAAAGGATATTATTTATTGAAGCTTACAAATCCAGGGGAAGTTCCATAGTGGCAGGAGAAGCAACTGGCCTTCACAGGGCCAAGCAGAGAGAGCAAAAGCCAACCAGCCACCACAGCACACAGAGCAAAAACTACAGCCAAAAGGTCACACAGCACACTTCAGGAACTCCTGCTAGGCACATTTGCATATCTTTACAATGGAATCTCAAACCATCACCACACCTTAAGACCGGCCCCCAGTGCTAGAGGCAAGGTCATTGCAGATGCAAACTATAAAGTAATAAAACATTGAATATATTGGGGGACATATATTCAAACTACCACAAACATGGTTGAGCAAGTATCTCTAAGGTAGTGAAATGAGTCCTTAGGATATATGCCTAGGAGTGGTATACCTGGGTCATATGGTAGATCTATTTTTAGCTGTCCCAGGAACCTCCACACTGATTTCCACAATGGCTGGACCAGACTGCATTCCCACAAACAGTGTAGAAGGGTTCTTCTTTTCCACATCCTCGCCAACATTTATGGTCATTTGTTCTCATGATGGTAACCATTCTGGCAGGAGTGAGATGGAATCTCAAAGTAGTTTTAATTACATTTCCCTGATGGCTAAGGATGTAGAACATTTTTTTTTAGATGTTTATATGCCATTTGTTTTTCTTCTTTTGAGAACTCTCTGTTTAGTTCAATAGCCCCTTTTTAAAAATTGGGTGGTTTTATTTCTTATTATTTAGTTTTGAGTTCTTTGAATATCCTGGGTATTAATCCTGTCAGTTGTATAACTGGTAAAAATTCCCTCCATTCTGTAAATGGCCTCTTTGCTTTATTCACAGGGTCCTTTGCTGTACAAAAGCTTTGCAATTTCATGAGGTCCCAGTGGTTGATCCATGGTTTTGTTGCCTGACCAACTGGGTTTATTCAGGAAGTCTTTGCCAATACTAATATGTTGAAGGGTTTTTCCTACTTTTTCCTCTAGCAGTTTCAGAGTTTCTGGTCTGATATTAAGATCTTAATTCTTGTGCATGCAGATAGATAAGGATCTATTTTCATCCATTTACATATAGGTAATCAGTTTTCCCAGCACCATTTGTTGAAGAGGTTGTCTTTTCTCCAATGAGTAGTTTTGGCATTTTTGTTGAAGATCAGATGACTGTAGCTACCTGGACTTACATCAGGGTCCTCTATTCTGTTCATTGATCTACATGTCTGTTTTTATGCCAGTACCATGCTGTTTTTGTCACTATGGATCTGTAATATAGGTTAAAATTAGGTATGGTGATACCACCAGCCTTATTTTTGTTGCTCAAAGTTGTTTTAGATTTGAGGTTTTTTTGTGCTTCCAAATGAAATTTTGGATTGTTTTTTTTCTATTTCTGTGAAGAATGCCTTTGCAATTTCGATAGGGATTGCATTAAATGTGTAGATTACTCTTGGTAATATTGCCATTGTCACAATATTGATTCTTCCAATCCAAGAACAAGGGATTTCTTTCCATTTCCTAGTGTCTTCTGCAATTTCTTGCTTGAGTGTTTTAAAGTTCTCATTGTCGTGTGCCACCATTTTACCTGGAAGTCCACTACTCTCAATTTTTAAAAACCTTCCACATTGTAAACAGATCAGCTATGCCATGGCTGAATACTCATTGGGTGGGGGGAATGACTCTAAAAACACATGGGCAGGCAACCTAGGACTAGAGCTGGTTTATAATTTTTTTAAAATTTATGTATGTATTTGAGAGCAAGAAGCAGAGAGAGAGAGAGAGAGAGAGAGAGAGAGAGAGAGAATGGGAACATTAGGGCCTCTAGCCTCTGCAACTGAACTCCAGATGCATGTGCCAACCTGTGCATCTGGTTTACGTGCATCCTGGAGAATCAAGCCTCTAAGTGGGGTCCTTAGGCTTCACAGGCAAGCACTTAACCATTAAGCCATCACTCCAGCCCGAGACCTGGTTTATTAATTAATTAATGTCCTAGATTTCACTATGTAGTCTCAGGGTGGCCTCGAACTCTCAGCAATCCTCCTACCTCTGCCTCCCAAGTGCTGGGATTAAAGGTGTGTGCCACCACACCCAGCTATTAATTTCTTAATAAAAATTCTCCCTTCCCTCCATGCAGGCATTAGCTCCAAAGGGGAGCACCTGTTTTTGAGAGCCCGAGCCCTCTAATTCCTCTCACATAAGTCACTGAACAGCTGTCAGATATGACCACTATGACTCTGAACTGTTGACCCGGAGGCTCTCTGTCTCTGTCGTCTCTGTTTGGGGCCACCTGCCATGACAGATGACATAGTCCTTAAAGACTACACAGTCCTTAAGGACAATTGCATTGCCGGCTCTGCTAGAGAAAGAGGCAGCATGTGTTCACCATTAGCAGCGTTTTTCCGGCTGGAGTAGCTCTTGCTCCTGATTGCCTTGGTCTCGTCTCCTTCTTGTTGGTGACACCGTTATTCTCCAGTTGCTAGAATCACAAGTCTCCTTTTATCTTTTAGTTACTGAACCGGGCTGCTCCCTCTCTCTGCGGTGCCCCGTGACTGTGGGTCCTTCTTTACTTCTTGTCTACTAGTCTGTCCTCTCTGAGGAGCGAAGAGGACTTTGAGCTCATCCTGTGTGCCTCCATCCTTTACTTTTTGGGGGAGGCTGACCTGGAATTCACTATGTAGTCTCAGAGTGGCCTTGAACTCATGGTGATCCTCCTGCCTCTGCCTTCCAGGTGCTGGGATTAAAGGTGTATACCATCTTGCCTGGTAGTCCTTCACTTTGAGACAAGATTTTCATCTTAAGTCAGAGATGAACTTGTGCTATTGCTATGTTCAAGTTCATCTATGGGTCCCCATTGGTGTTCCAGCTCCTTATGCTGTTATGACTCACCCTCCTTGGTCTTCACTACACTCCATCTGGCTCTGCCCCCTCAACTCAACCAAGGCAGGCACTTGGGTATTTTTCTCCTCTGCAGCTTTTTTCCTTATTAGTAGGATTATAGGATCTCTTACAGGTAGCTGTCCCTGCTGGTTCCTCAGCCCACCACTCCTCCTTGTCTTTCTCCTCTTGTGAGCCTATTAGCAAATGTCATTGCTGGGAAGTCTCTGTGCCTCAAGGGAGATGGGATCGCCTTACTTGGTCTGTTTAGCCCTTAGTCTTTCTTGTTAGGTTCACTTGTGGATGTGCATGCACTCTGAGCTCTGTGAAGCTCAGGACTTCATCCCTTTAGTATCTACTCCCAGTTTAGGCCCATAGTAGACAGTCTATGCTGACCACAGCAGTAGAGAACAAACACTGGGTTTCTGACTGGAGTTCATGGTGGGGCGTTTCTAGTTCAGTTCCCTATTAGGCCCACAATGGCAAAGCACATGGGTTGATCTGTTTCTTGAGTTCTGTGTCAACTTAAAAGTTGGGGAAATAAATCTGAGAATGGGCACTGGTTTCCCTCTCGTACTCTCTGCCCAGATTGCCTCCTTTGCTGACCCCATACTTCTAATCTCTCCACCCTGTTGTCTTTGCCTCTGTTCTTCTCCCTGGCCTGTCACCCCCTCCTCACTTCACAGTGCAGCCTCAGCTGGCCTCCCCAGGGCCTTTTGCTCTGCATTTGCTTCTTGCTGACATGCTTGAAGATGTCAGAGGCTCATGTTTTCATGACACAGCATTTTATTAGTACAGTAAGGACCTGTTTATTAACTATTTAACTGGGTAAATTCTTCCTACTCTAGTCAACTAAGAATGGCTAAAGTATAATTTAGTATTTTTCACAAAAGCAATCATGTCTTTTCTTAGACCCCAGCTATGTCATATCAGATCTATAACTCTGAGAAAGTTTGAAAAACCTTCTAAACTTGAAAATAAAATGGGGAAAATAATAGTGTCAATTTTATACTAGGGAAAAATACACTTGAAAAATAGTGTGGCTGGCAAATGTATATAATGTAATATGTATGTAACATGATGGTATGTATGTAACAATAATATATGCAATATGATATGTACATAGCATAATAAAATGCATGTAACATGATACGTATGTGACATCAAAATATGTATATAACATGATTGTATTTATGTAACAATGATATTCACATACCATGATGGTATGCATGTAACGTAATAATGATACCAACTGTTTTATTTATTTATTTATTTATTTATTTATTTATTTGAGAGAGAGAAAGAGGCAGAGAGAGAGTATAGGCACACCAGGGCCTCCAACCACTGCAAACGAACTCCAGATGCATGCACCCCCTTGTGCATCTGGCTTATGTGGGTCCTAGAGAATTGATCTGGGATCCGTTGGTTTTGCAGGCAGACACCTTAACTGCTAAGCCATCTCTCCAGCCTGCCAACTGTCTTAATCACAGATTGTGAGCACACATTAGCAATGCCTGATGCTTTGAGGTCTTTGTCATAGTGAAGGGTGGCTATGCTGATTGGTTGGGCACACAGTAATACCTTGCTAGCGTTGGAAAGCGTTCTCCCATTTGGAACGAAGCAAAGCTGATGCAGGCACTGAGTCTACGGTTTGCTCAGTGGTGTCTTGTGGCCTGAATTCACCACAGGGGCCTATAAATTGTCCTAAAACATACAAATAAAATGTGATTCACTAGTCATTAACTAATAAACTCGGTACGTTTTGGTGCCATCATTCCCAGACTGTAAGGTCATTGAAATCAACCCAAGGTATTTCTCATGAAAGACGCTACAGTCTACTTGTCTCCCTGCCAGAAGAGAAAGAAACACAGCCTCATCCCACCCCAAGAACCTAGGACATGTTTGTTCCAAAACCACTGTGGCTTGCTTTGTTGCCGTCTCCTATCCCATCCCAGGACATCTGCATCAACGTGGCAGAAGTCCACTGTTTGAGTTTAGGGAAAGAGTACCATTCTTATTCCTAAGTCTCTCACAGGCTTTGCTCATTGGGCCAGAAGCCCAGTGCTTTTGGACACAGCTGTCTTCTGAACTTATGTCACTAGTTAACATTTCCACTTCTAGGCATTCATTTGGCTTATTTGTTCCAGAAACTTTTCTGTTCCCTGATTAAATGTTTCGCTGTGCTGTGCCCACAGAACCATAACCTAATTCAGTGGTTGAGTTTTGAAGACAGCAATTTAAAGAGCCAGCCAACCATTGGAAGCACTTCATCTTTGGTCCATGGGATCTGAGGCACAATTTCATTGCAAGTTAACTTTTGTCTTTGGTCCTAAAATTGGTCCTGGTAGTGTTCTCTCCATCCCTGTGGAGTTTCCTCCACAAAATCTGCCAAGTTAGTCGGGTACCCCCTTCTTAACTTAATAGAAGTACCCCAGTCCTTATTAACACATCAACAGCTTACCAAGCTGTATCTGGAATGTGTAGGGTAAAATCTGACATGTTTTGAGACCTTGTGGAGTGGAATGCTAATGGAAGATGCCTTGGATGAATCCATGTTCATAGCATTTTTATCAAGTATGAATTTGCAGTATGAATCTTGGTCCTAGCTCTCCAGTTTGAATCATCTGGTAGGAATGGAGACTGAGGGTAGGCGTTTGTTGTTGGGATTCCAGCAAAGAATGATCTGAAGCCAACATTCAGAGTTGATGGTCATGACAAGTACAGGAGGGACTGGCTTTCCATGGGACAGCGGCCAGTGGTGTGCTCACTCGCAAGCTTGGTTGGTGGCTGTTTCCATTTGCTGTGGGATTGTGTGGTTATGGTGGTTAATACTGTCAACTCATCAGGGTCTAGAATCATCTGGGAGACCAATCTCTGGGCATGTGTATGAGAAAGTTTCTAGACTGGGTTAATTGAAGCGGCAAAATTTCCCCTTAAATATGTGTGTGGCACAGGGCTGGGAGCCCAGACTGAATAAAATGGAGGAAGCATACTAAGCAGTAGCTTTCATTTCTCTCTGCTTCCTGACTGCAGATAACGCTATCACCAGCCATCTCCCACTCCTGCCCTTCCTATTATGATGAACTGTATCCTTGTGAATGAAAAGCCAGAATCAGACCGCTTTTCCTTAAGTTGTTTCTTGCCAGCTATTTGGTCACAGCAACAAAGAAAGTAATACTGTAAGGACCTGGGAGACTAAATGGTACAGGACACAATGCTGCTGAGTCTCAGAATGCTAGTGAGATAGCTGCCCACATCACTGTGTCCAGAGAAATACCACTTCCATTTCTTGCCCTCGTAACACTGCATCTCTCACCCATCTGTGCGTCTAACTTTGTTTATCTACAAGATTCAGGGTACATGGATGGCATTCTTTCTTTGTGCCCTCGCTTCTTCTTTCACGATTTCTGCTGGATACAAGGCCGGTGACAAGCAGCATGGGGTTCTGTTGAGCAGAGAGAGGACCTGTAGAACTCCTTGAGTCTCCTGCTATGCCAAGATCTATGTGAAGCCAGACAAATCAGCCACGGGCAGAGCCTTCACTTAGAAAGGATAGTCACTGTTCTGACATGCGATTCTTCAGGGCACTTATGTATACTTTGACCATTCATTTTAAATCTCTAAAATAATTTATTCTAAGTAAAATTCCAAATTTTCTATCCATATGATGCCTCAACCAAAGAAAAGATAATCAAATTCTGGACCTAAACAGTAATTTTTACTGTAGCAGTATTTTCGAGACTCTTGGACTTAAGGGGGAAATTCCCATGGTAATGTATGATATTTCTGTTGTTCTATAAACATACACTATAGATTTCCTCTACCTCTCACAATGCTTCCTTCATCGTTTCCTAGTGAAAACAGGAAATGGGGTAATCCATGAATATTTCTACTTTCTGTCCACTAGTGGGGGGAAAAGGGGCTAGCACTTGACTCTGGGAATTGAATTAGAATCTACAATTTTAAAAGGAGTCACTTAAAATTTTTAGAATTAAGTTTTTTTTTTTTTACATGAGAATAAGAGCTCTTTCCACTCTAAATACCTTTCAGATTAAAGTATAAAAGTATTTAACATAAAGAGCAAGTTTTCCAGATCTGTTAAAACTCTGCAAGTATTTCTATTTTTGTTCTCATCTCAATCAAGACTAGAATATGCATATTAACCCCATGACATGATTTTTCATGCCTGTAGCTAATCCTGCAGCCACTGCCTAGGCTGGCTAGAAACTTACTGACAATATTTAGGATCTTGATGTAGTTGGTTCTAAACCTGGTAGCCACAACTAGGATTTGTTAAGAGCCTATCTGCATGGTATGGTATGGAGTTGACCTCTGGGTAGTAAACTGCTTAAAGGAAGCCAAATTCCCCATGGCATGAGAAACTTTGAAGAGTTCTCATTGGCTGTTAGTGACTTGGTGACATATCTGTGTCCTTGGATACAGAGAACTTTCAGCTCCTGTCTGAGAAATTGTAGCTCTGGTCCTACCTCTGGGATTCAGTGTGTGGAAAATGCATTTAATCCGAGTAGAGAGTTTCTGGGAGAGGGACAAGGTCTGTGGTCGCAACTTCCGGAGTCCCTGTTGAGATCCTCCTTATCTGTCAGGTGGTTATACTTGGGTTTGTACCGTGAAACTCCTTGAGCATGAGAACCAGTCCTATTGCTTCATTCTCACAAAAAAATCTATCCTTTCTGGATTGAACAATTTACAAGTGTAGCACACAGTAGACTGCTTTTCTAGTTCAAAAAAAATTAAAAATGTAAAGTTTTATTAATTTTAATTTTTTGTTTATGTGCTATGTGCATATTATGAATAGAAACATGCTTGTTTGTGTGTGGGGGGACACACATGTACCCACAGTGTGCACGTGGAGATCAGCGGACAACTTTAGGGTGTTGCTCCTCTCTTCTACCTTCTTTGCGGCAGGGTCTCTTGTTTTGCCACTGGAAAGGCCAGTCTAGCTGGCCCCCAAGCTTCAGGATTCTCGTGGCTCTGCCTCCCATTGCCATAGGTGAATTGGGATGATAGATGCCCATGTCACTCTGCATTTTGCTTTATGTAAGTACTGAGGGTTGAACTCCACTCAGTAGGCTTGCACAGCAAACACTTTAACCATTGAGCCATCTCCCCAACCCCAGGACTGCTGATTTAACTCACACAACGTGCAGATACCAAGAGAAACATAGCTTCAGTTTTTTCTATCATTCTTCAGCATTTTTTCTTTGGTTGCGTCTGCAAATGTATGGCTGTGTGTGTGTGTGTGTGTGTGTGTGTGTGTATGTGTACATGCACGTGTGTGTCTACATGTGTTGGTATGCATGTGGAGGCCAGAGAACAACCTCAGGTATTGTTCCTCAGGAACTCCATCCACTCCTTTTGGACAGTTGCTCACCAATTAGGCTAGATTGGCTTGCTCCACAGTGCTGGGATTACATAGGAGTGTGCTGCCACGCTTGACATTTTACACAGGTGCTGGGGATCACACTCAAGTTCTCAGATGTGTGAAACAAACACTTTACTGACTGAGTTATCTCCTCCAACATCCCCCGCCCTGCACCTTGGACTTTTGCTCTGCTGCATAATGAGGACTCTATCAGGTAGCGAATAACAAACCACTCCAGTAGTTAGCAGCCTACAGCAATATTTATTATCGCATAGTTCCTGCAGATCAGCTATCTAGTGGTCAGCAGAATTTTTGGCTCTCTAGGGATTTCCTACATGTCCACATTCAGGGTTGGGTGTAGCTTGATAACCTGTCAGAGATTGCTCAAGATGAAGGCATTTCGTGAGACAGGGTCTCTGGGTGCAAAAACTGGGGAAACTCTGGGTAAGATGGCACAAATAGGATCTTGTCTAGTTTTTTTTTTTTTTTTTTTTTTTGTCTTGTTTTTATTTATTTATTTTTGGTTTTTCGAGGTAGTGTTTCACTCTAGCTCAGGCTGACCTGGAATTTACTATGTATTCTCAGGGTGGCCTCCAACTCCCGGCGATCCTCCTACCTCCGCCTCCCGAGTGCTGGGATTAAAGGCGTGCACCACCACGCCCGGCTGGATCTTGTGTAGGTTTTATGCGAATTCTAGATTGAAGCACGGTCCTCCTCTGAGGTCACACGTGTTGTGTGGCAGGATGCAGCTCCTCCTGGACTGCTGCACTGCAGGGGACAGCTGCTCTCTCCTGTCCACAAGCCTCCTGAGGTTCCTGCCACGTGGACCTCTGTAGTGCAGCTTCCAGCGTGGGAGCTTGTTTTATCCTGGTGAACAAATGGGAGAGCAGGAAAGTAACTAAATGCTAGCCCTATTCTTTAAACTGTGTGTGTGTGTGTGTGTGTCTGTTCATGTGCATGGGTAGCCATGGCACATGTGTGAGGTCACAGGACAGCTTCAGTTGCTGCTTCTTGTTGTCTGCCTTGTCTGAGACAGGGTCTCCTGTGTCTCACTGCAGCATGTGGCACACCAGCTGACCCACGAGCTGCTGAGAATTCTCCCGTTTCCGCCTCTCATCTTACCATAGGAGTGTTGGGATTACAGCTGAGCACTTAGTGTACCCAGCTTTTATACGGGTTCTGGACGCAGGTCTTCACACATGCATGACTACTGAGCCATCTCTCCAGTCCTGAAAACCTCTTTTCTAACCCTTAGTGTCCATATGTTTTCTGCGTTCCACTAGTGAGTCACTAGGTCTAGCCCACACTGAAGGAGAATGGGTCAAAAGAAGGCAGGAAGCTGGGCGTGGCAGCACACGCCTTTAATGCCAGCCCTTGGGAAGCCGAGGTAGGAGGACTGCCATGAGCTTGAGGTCACCCTGAGACTACATAGTGAATTCCAGGACCTCAGGACCATGGGAGGCATCTTTGGAGCTTCAAGGAACTGGGGATAAAATGAAATTTAGTCCACTTTGGCCCTTGTGAACAGCAGTCTTTGGATAATTGTTACGATGTCACTTGTGTGTGAAGTGTCAAACAGTGAAACAAACCAAGGACAGAGTGGTTGGTATTCACAGTGTAAGGGTGAAGGGTAGTAGACGGGTGGAAGAGCACAGTGCTTTGGTATGTGATTTAAGTCATTGCTAGGGATCTACTACAGAGCATCTGTGGTGTGGCTGACAGCAGTGAATTGCAGCATTTGTTAAGAGGACCCAGCTTTTGTTAAGCCTTCTTATCCACATACCCAACAACGGGTGGGGGGGGGGGAAGCACTGGAAAGTAACAGATATGCTTATGGCCTTGAGGGTGGTAATGGCTTCAAACTCCTTGAACTGCACACATTAAATACGTATAGCTTTTTACAGTCCTCCTACCACAATTAAAGAAAAGAATTCCAGATTCCTTCTCCTTTTCTGAGCTGGCTCATCTCTTATGTGGCAGAAGGAAGTCCCACTGACCTTGTGACAGTGTGAAAGGGAGACATCAGACCCCTGCCCATGTTGCCCTATGTCCTCTGTTCTCTGCCATGATATCCAGAGGCCTGTTCCCGGCCCAGTAGTTGACACTGGCAGCTCTGAGCGTAGGCTATGCGATTTCTCTGCTCACTGGCTTTAGTTGTCTCCTCTGCTGATGGAGGATGCTGTGGGACTGCCCCGGGGTCCTGTGAGCAAATGCCAATTCACCTCCAGCTGGGCACAGATGATTGACCTAGGAGATGGTCCACTCGGGTCTAGCTTGCTCAACCAGTGACTTTACCTTAGAGTTACTTACAGAAGTAGGAGAATGGGTGACTCTAAAGCCCAAGCCAGTGTTCGTGAAAAGCTGCATCCCAGGAGCTTACTGAATGACTTGCAGGCAGCTCTCTGTGGGACTCTCTTCTCCTTAGTGATTTACCACTTAGATAAACTTTGGGAGGGCCTATGGCTCTTGTAACCTCTGAACTTCCCGAGTCTTACACTTTTCATTGAGCTACCTGAGCTTCCCTCCCTCTTCCTTGGAGGAAGGAACAGGTATGCATCTCTGCTCCTGGGGCAGACAATTCCGCCTACGCCATCACCATCCTCTCTCCCAACATGCTCCTGTGGTTCCTTGTGATGAAGCTCTGGGGCACTTTCCACTTAGCACAGTCAGATGTCATCTGTTTCCTTCCTATGGGGATATGGGACGTTCTAGATACTTCTGATGCTTGCCTGCCAAGGCTCCTCTGGGTTGGTTAAGTTGATGCCTTTCCCCTGCACAGTCTTGTATTGTTAGTGACTAAGCAAGCATGTTCTGTGTTAATGCACCTTCAAAACAGCCTTTTCCTTCTTTTATGGTGCAAACTGAGCATGCCCAGAGGCATTTCTGTCCATCACTTTAATCTTTTACATTTGTGCCCTGTGACTTTTGGCTAAGAGTATGCAAAAAAAAAAAAAAAAAAAGTCCACTCTTTTAAAGTATTTTATTATTTATTTATTCACTTGAGAGGGAGAGAATGGGCATTCCAGGGCCTCCAGCCACTGCAAATGAACCCCAGGCACATGCACCACCTTGTACATCTGGCTTATGGGGGTCCTGGGGAATCAAACCTGGGTCCTTAGGCTTTGCAGGCAAGCACATTAACTGCTAAGCCATCTCCCCAGCCCCTCTTCTCTTTTTAGATTATGCCCTCAAACTGAACGTGCTCAGGAATCGTTAACTGAGCATGCTTGGGAAAGACTCTACCCCTATGTGTATATGTAAAAATCCCCATGCTTCCTTTGTTGAGGGAAATCATTGCTTTGCAAATGCCTCCCGTATTCTCCTTGCCTGCTGCACTGCTGCAGGCAGTAGCATCATTCTTCACCTTTTCATACCTTAGCTGGGCTTACTTTAGCTGTGCACTCACCAAGATGGCAACCTTGCTGTGTCTGCTTGCAGTATGACCAATGTTCCTAGATGCAGCTTCTCATGGAAGTTTACTGAGTTTCAAGTGGGAAATGCATTCAGAGCTTCTCTCTGTTTGCCTTTCTTCTTACACCCGTTCTAAGATTACAGCCCTCTTTGAGAGGAGGACAGAGAGGTGGCCATTATGCTCAGTTTCATTTCCTACTCCTTTTGCTTCCCACAATGCAACAGGCTGAGAAGACAGCTCTCTGACTCCTTCCTGTGCAAGGCGTGTGTCGAGATGACCTCTGGTTTCCAGGTTTGGCTCTTACTGTGTTAAATATAGGCTATGGAAACTTGGAGTGTCCTTTCTCTCTACCCAAGGGTTAGCTTTCAAGTCAGTTTTTTTTAATGTGGATATGTAAAAGCCAGATTTATGAATCAAAGATGATGAATGGCCTTTTTATTCCTTGTGGCAATAAGCCTGTTGGCTAAGTTTGGAGGTAGAGGCTATAAAGGAGCATGATTTAAGTATGAAACGTAAAGCTATTTATTCCAAATGCCAAATATACTATCCGTATTTCATTGTTTTTATAGTAGCAATTTCTGGGGTAACTAATAGCCTTAATTGGGAGTTTACAGAACTAATTATTCTGATGGGATAAAGATTGGCTAGAAATTGAAGGTGTTTCCTGTGAAGCAGTGAGTTTATTGGGCTTACAGAAAGAGCATGAGTGAGGGGTGACTTACAGGCAAAGTCCCTGCCTAGCGTGGATAAGGACCTCATGTGTACACTATAGAGTCCTTTGGAAATGGAAGAATTAGAAAAAAATTATTTATTTTCAAGCCTAGAGAGGGGGCAGGAAGAGAGAGAAAGAGAGAGAGAGGAGAGAGATCTCAAGTGAATAGGCACACCAGGGCCTTCAGCTGCTGCAAATGAACTCCAGATGTGTGGGCTACTTTCTGCATCTTTACATGGGTGCTGGGGAGTCAAGCCTAAGGCATTAGGTTTTGCAGGGAAGTGCCTTAACCACTGGATCATCTCTCCAGCTCCTGGAAGAATTTTTTTTAAAAAAACTTTTCTTGTGTGATTATGAATAATCTATTATTTTCCTGATAAATAGATAGCATTTTCCAGGGGGTTACATGTTAGAGCTAAGAAAAGTCTGTTGTGTGCGTTTGAGGGTGGTAGAAAGAAAAGAAGCAAAGACGGGCAGCCTGCACCAGTATGCAAGGGAAAAATTGAAATAACAAGTCAAATGCATGCACTGGGAACAAAGGGGTTAAAAGTTCCCCTCTGCCTCCCTGGAGCAGCTGCATCCAAGAGGAAAGTTTGCCATGGAAACACAGGAAGTATCAGATCTGGGCAACAAGGGGAGCTTTTCTTATAGAGCCACACTGCGAGTAGCTGTCTTCCTACCAAAAAGCCTGGGGCTATGCAAAGCTTCTCTTTGCCACAGCACAGGACGCATAGATGAAGGTCTATTTATGGCACAAGCAGGCAGGGGCAACTGTCTGCAGAGGGGAGCTGCAGAAACCAGTCTCTCGGCAAATGGGACTGATACAGAATTTGAATTAAAAATGAACTCAGTGATTACACATGGAAAAAATGGCATCAGACAGTTCACATTCAAAGCCTTGACACAGGAGAGTGACCCCTCCTACTCAGATGATGTGACATCCAGACAGAGAAGGAGTGAGCACAGGGCATTTGAGAGATGGAGGAAGGTCATCTCCATTCTAGAGGAGGTCATCTTCAAGCCTCTGCTGGCCAATTAAAAGAAAAAAAAATACCTTGCCATCTCCCATCACTAAGGTATCAGTTATATACTAAAGACTGATTGCAACTCGAGTTGCATCTAATCCAGTTTTAGTTCTCTGCATGCGAAGGACATGGTGGTTTTCTTGCACTATGGGGATCGAGTCCCTTTCAATGTATGCTTCTTCATTTCATATGAAGTATTCAGTTAAAGGCTTGCTCTGCTAATCTTACACAGATTTGTTTCATTGGGAGGATCTACGTGGTAAAGATGAGTGCTTACAGTGAGCCAACGGGGGCAACAGTAGCTCAGGCAACAGGAAGCAGGCAAATGAAGCTGATTTCTTCTCGGATGCCTCATGATTTATGAAAGAGAAGAAAGAGGGAAGGCCGGAGATGAGCGAGCCTGACTGGGACACAAGGCCAGAGGGAAAGGAAGACAGTGAGCCTGGAAAGAGCCTGGTATAGTCACACCAGGTGTGGGAGCATCTGGAACATCATAGACAGATGGGAGAAGGAACTCACATAAGGTGCGTTTTATTCTGGTTGAAGAAGGAAGTCAAGTTTAGAGTCAGAGGAGGTCTGGCCAGGGTAGACTTAGGAAGCATAGCGGGGTGTCTGTTAGTACCCAACTCCAAGGGCCAATATGCCTGTAATTTTCTGCTAGAAACACTTGGAAAACCTTTCTGTGACTCAGGTGGGATGGCTAAGGGGCATTCTTTCATGATAATATGAATATATCTGGTATCCCGAGGGATTGATATAGTCTCTTGGGACATGGCCTTTTCATGGGGAAAGCACATGGCTAAAGTAAGGGTTGAGCTGACATCTTGAGGCCTTCTGTCAGAAGAGGAAACTGCTGTGAGCACTTCCTGGTAATCACCTGTAAGAACCCCTGAGCTGCCATGTGACAATTAATTACACAAAAGTTCCCCAGGGGAGCTGCTTAAGAGCACGGGGGGTGGGTGCCGATAATGCTTCACCTCTTTCTGTCGATGAGCCCTTTCTGTACCAGTTCTGGAGGCATAGAGCCCTGTCCAAGGCCATGTACAGAAGGTAGTGGTTCCGAATAGAAACTGAAATCAGCTTTCCCCATGGGAGGAGGAACTCTGTGTGAGCAAAAACTCACATGGATGCTCAAATGGTGGCTTATGTAACCCATTGTTCACAGTTAGGGTGGAAAAGGTGGGTGCTGGGTTCTCTAATGGCTGTGGTTTCTTGATCAGGTTACTCAACTTATTTAATTTCTCCTTTTCTATCTGTAACATAAAAGAGAATGAAAGTATCTGTCATGCAGGATTATCCTGAGAATTCAACATAAATACATATTGTGGTGGACTATTTTCCGAAGAAGCCCATGACAATAGAGCAATGCTACATGCATTTCCACAAACGTGGCTCAGTGAGTGGCTTTCACGTGAAGTCCTTATACTCTGTTTAGACTTGGGAAGAGACGTGTAACTTTTCCATATGTTTGGGAGAAGGGATGCTATGTGACTTCTAGGTCAGAAAACAACATAAACCTAGGGGTGTTTCAAGTAGAAATGCTTCTACTTGAGAGGCAGAAACGGGAATATTGTGAGTTCCATGCCACTGAGGTGAAAGTGAGAACCTATCAAGAGAGAAGGAGTGAAGGAGTGAGAAAGGGAAGAAGAGAGGGAGGAAAACAGAGAGAGAAAGATATAAGAGCGTCCATCTGTTCCCTTGCTCACCCACCATGCTCTGAGGAAGCACAAATTAACTCACATGGAGTGGCCAATGTAGGGGCTCCCTGGACCCCTGCCTGACTGCTCCCATGAAACTTTTAAAAATGTACATATTTCATTTATTTGAGAGAAAGAGGCAGAGAGAGAAAAGGAGGGAGAGAAGGGGCAAGCCAGGGCATCCAGCCACTGCAAACGAACTCCAGATGCATGCATCCATTTGTGCATCTGGCTTACATGGGTCCTCGAGAATCGAACCAGGGTCCTTTGGCTTTGCAGGCAGACACCTTAGCCGCTAGGCCATCTCTCCAGCCCCTGCTCCCATGAGACTCTTTAAGAAGTTTTCAGTGAGGCTAGCTCTAGTCTTTGAGACTTCCATCGGAGGTACCAGGCATTATGCATCAGAGACCAGCTGATCTCAACCCAGATTCCTCCACAGAATCAGTGAGAGTGATACATACTATTTTGCACTATTGAGTTCTGCAGTAATCTGGTTTGTGTCCATAGCAACTGGACCAGACTTTGATTCCAGGTAAATAACACAACAGCAAAAGACAGCCAGGGATTTTTTTTTTTTTTTTGCAACTTGTTTCTTGTTCATTAATTCAATATGCACTGCTAGGCCAAGTCCTTAATCAAGAGTCAAGTTCACATCTCACAACTTAGTAACTGGGCTGTCGGTAAAATTTCATGCAAGCAAGCTTTAGAGGGATAGTAATGTTCTGTACTGACAGACTTACCATGGTCCCTGGCCCCTTTCAGCTTTTGATAAGGAAATGTTTGTTTTCCTAGTTTCTTACAAATGTTATAGTTGGAGGCTCACCAATGCCATCTAGGCTAAATCTCCTGTTTAGAAATGAGGAAACTGTAGTCATTAGCTCAGAGGTGGTAAAACATAGCGTTTATTTAATTTTTTTTAATAGGAGCCAATAGTAATGGAAGACTTGGGTTTTCTATACCCTTACCCTCAACTGCAGTTTGCTAAAGCATTTGTGAAGCCTTTGCATAGAGGCATATTGTGACCATAGAATAGAGAACATAATCATTAGATGTGTTTGCTTTCACTTGCAGCTGTTGAGATATGCGATACCGTATATGCATACCAAAGAGAAAATGGACAAAGAGAAGGCCGAAGGAACAAAGAAACCAGTGACCACTTTTGGCATCTGTGTGAGTGTAAGAAGACATAAGATTCCAGTGTCAAATCCTAAGAGGATGGACCTGGTAAATAGGCATATTCTCAGACGCTGCGCAAATGTGTGGCAACCGTCCCATTCTTAGAAGAGAAATAAATACTCTGGGCAGGTTGGGCCAGCATAGAAGGGCATATGTCACTGCCAGGGCCTGGGAAGGTCCTCTAACATTTCATCCTATTTGCAAACTGATAGGTTGTCCTTCTGTGCGTTCAGGGGGTGCGGGGAGACTTGAGACTCCTGCATCAGAGGTATAGTGCATTATCATAGCAACAGCTTTACCTAGAGAAGTGGCATTTTGATTCAATCCCCAAGACCCCGTTCCTCCCTGATATCAGGAAAAGGGGCAGGATGAGACCTATACAGTTGGTCGGTTGGTTTCAGGAGAACCCTGACCGAGGGAACCCGAATCTTGTATCATATGCCCTACGCATTCTTGACTTTAGTTTCAGAGAAACACACAGATGTTTCTTTTCTTTCTTTTTATTATAGTGGATAAGAAGCTTGCTTGCCCTGTGCTCAGAGAGGGATGAAGTATCTCTATTTCAAGGCCATTTGCTATATAAATATCCTTGAAAAGATAGTTCCGAGCACAAGGTCATCATTATCTCTGTTCCAGGATGGGTAGAAATACAGGGAGAGTCACAGAGAGTTGTCCACCAACAATGCTACACACTATGAAAGGATTCAAAGAAATCGCAAAACAATGACTCTAGTTTGACCAGCGGTCAAGCGCCAGTAACATCCATGCTTATCAGGACAGTGCAGCTGAAGGTGGACTACACCTTGGGTTTGGCCATTTGGGCCCTGGTTGGGCTTCATTTGGCCCCAAGCTCTAGGGTCATAAAGGTAACTTTCAAAGCAATCAGTCTGGGGGCTGAAGGGATGGCTCAGTAGCATGAGAACCTAAGATAGGATCCCCTGTACTCACATAAAATGCTGGGTGTGGGGCTGGAGAGATGGCTCAGCAGTTAAGGCACTTGCCTGTAAAGACTAATGGCCAGGATTCGATTCCCCAGCACACGCATAAAAAGCTGGAAGTACAAAGTGGCACATTACAGCTGGAGTTTGTTTGCAGTGGCTAGAGGCTCTGGTGAACCCATTCATATTTTTTCTCTTTTCTTGTAAATAAATAAAACATTTATTTTATTTATTTATTTTTAAACTGGGTATGGTTGTGCATACCTGTAACTCTAGCACCAAGGGAGCCAGATTGCTGGGTGATTTCTGGGTGATTTCTGGGTGATTGCTGGGGCTCATTGATCAGCCATTCTAACTGAAAAATGCAGAGCTTCCAAGTCAGTGAGAGACACCCTGTCAAGGAGGAAAAAAGGCCAATTTTATAGAGGACACCTCATGACAATGTCCTCCTCTGCATGCATGCACCGAGGTGTGCACATCAGCGTGCACCCCCCCCACACGCACACAAATTCAGTCTTCCTTCAGTTCAAGCCTGTCTTCCTTCACTGTGGGTTGGGAACTGGTGAGTCTGAGGAGACAATGCTGAGCGGTGTCATGCATGACAACTCTGAAGTAGAGTAGAAATTTATTCACTGAAGCTGATGGAAAAGAAAACTTTCCTCATGCCGAGGCAGATCAGTCGTGGCAAACATAGACACTAATAAAACATATCGGAGTTCTTGTTTAGAAGAATGAGAGGGCTTTAAATTACATTTTGGAGGAAGAGACCCTGTTTGTTGTGTGCCTGATTTCTTCTATTTCTTTTCTCTACCCTTGCGTCATTCTTACTCTAATATTGCCTGTTGTAAGAGAAATTAGGAAAGTGGTTCTTGGATGGAAAGAAAGCTTGTTTTTACTTGAAATCTTGCTAGGGAACAAACCCAAACCATTACTCTTATAAATTAATATCTAGCTACATAAGTACCATCAAGGTATCAAGTTCAAAATATATTATCTATGTGGCTCAAACATCATAATACCAGAATAGTTCTATAAACATTGACCCCTGGATGTTTCATAGCCAGTAAACTCTAAAGAAGTCCAGTCATAGCCGCATTCACAGTTCAGTTGAAAAGGACTTTGGGAGATTTTGACTGGAGATGAGCACACGATCTAAAATTATAAAACACACAAGCAGGAATCTACCCTGAATGAGAACTTATAACCATATACTACATTGTGATGGGCAATAGAAATTCTGTTGACTTACAGTAATTAGTAAAGTTGAAAAAAATACATGATGCCATGTGGAAGGAATACGGTACATTTGAAAACACAACCAAATATTTGAAGTATGCCACTCATGGGGTAACGCTCTCATGAGTGTAACGAATTCTCTGGCCAAGGTACAGAAAGCAAGGCTGATTTCTCTGAAAATTGAGCTGAAATGGACAGAATGGGAAGAGAAGGAAGACATAAGGAAGTGTTCCGTTCAAAAGTGGTCTCAGCTCTGTGCTGTCCAGGATTCTCTGCCTTGCTTTGAGGGTAACCTTCGGTTGTAGATTGTAGCTATAGCAGCCATGCAGATAGCTCAGAGTGAAGATAAGCCACATCTTTGGTGCTCATGGGACACACACAAAGGGGGCAGCAGGGAGTGTGAGGAGAGTGCCAGCACCTTTCCAGACTCCTCTGATGTGTTCAGTATAGCACAGACTAGAAATAGCATCAAAAAGTTATGGAAAACTGAACTGATGGCCTTGGGGGCGTAGCATTCTAGACCTTGCTAGAGAGTGTAGGGGATGGGGGTGGGGAGAACCAAACCACCATCACCAGTCAGAATTCCTCAGGGGCTGTTAGAGGTTACCGACAATCCAAGTGTTCAGGATACAATTCAACCTTTACACAACCCAACAAAACAAAACAAAACAAAACAAAACAAAACAAAACAAAACAAAGAGAAATGATCCTAAAAGGATTTAAACTTTAAGGAAGAGCAATAAAAATGATAAATATCTGTGTAGATTAAAAACCACATTTTTTCCTTCTCCTTATAAATTCTTTAAAATATATTTGAGTATTGGGAGGGAAGATGTTGACAAAACTTGTTTGTGTAGAAATAAGCCATGATAGATAGCTTTGGCATAGGGGAAGAAACAAAGAAACCTACATGGTTAAAGACCTTTGTTTTATGCTTATAGTGGTAAAATATATATATCATGACAGGTATGCATTTGGTTATCTCTAGAACACCATGACAAAGGGCTATAAATAGATGTGGCCAAATACTGACATGCATACAAACTTAAATAACAAATAAAAGTCACTCAAAATTACAAATTGCTGTAGGATTGTAAAATGCAGGTCATTGAAATGGAAAGCCGATGTATAATCAACTAAAGAAAAACATTCACAATTGAAAGCTACATATACGTTAATTGTCCAAAGTGTAGCGCAGAGAGAAGGTGATTGTGTTGATAAGGGAAGGGAAATATCTTTTGAAAGATATAAATTATTTCCAAAGTGAAGTAATTGAATAATCATTTATCACTTCCATTCGGCCTCACATGTAAATTCACATTTCATGCTTTTTCAAATCTCTCTCTCTCTCTCCCTCTCTGTATGTGTGTGGGGGGGTGTGTGTACGTCCTGCCAGAAGTATGGAGATCAGAAGGCAATGGTGGATGTGGGTCGTCTCCTTCATCTTTCTGAAACATGGTATCTTTGCCCAGCACTGCATATGCCAGGCTAGCCAGCCCATAAACTTCTGGAGGATTCTCTTGTCTTCACTTTCCACGTTGCTGTTGGAGGCAGACACTTGCGACTGCATCCCCCTTCTACAAAGATTCTAGAGGTCTGAACTTTGAACTCATCATGTTTGCATAGCAAGTGCTTTTTCCCACTGAGCCACCACCCCAAACCCACTGTTCAGCTTTAAGAGGTTATAAAAATATTTGTTGATATCTGATGTTAGACCTTCTCCAGGGAATAGACTTCCCCTACATTTGGGATTCTATATATATTTGAATATGATCAAAATGACATTAATGTTTGGGATCTGCCCAGAACTTTGAAGAAATTTTGGCTCTAATGCTATCCAAGGTGCCCTTATCCTTGTGGCTACAAATACCCATTGTTACCAATCTGGGTAACACGACTGTGTAATTTCTGCATCCACCTGCTGAGAAATGCAAAATTCCGCGTCAACACCTTCTGTTTCTTCAGCAACTCACAGGACAGGAGTCACCAGCTGAAGGGAGCACTCGAACCTCTCATTTTCTCAGGGGAATGACCCACTGAGCAGCATCAGAGAAGTCGCTGGCATGACAGTTCCCTGTGGACACTGGGAGGAGAGCTGTTCTTAAAATACCATTGAGAATGGAAGAATCTGACAGCTGGCTCCACTTCACTTGAGAGGAAGCAAGGTTGCAGAGTGTTCGCAGACTGTGATAATCAAACCCCCAGACTCTGCAACTTCAAACAGACTGTGGGGCTGGGGAGCTCGCCCAGCGGGTAGCAATGCTGTACAAGCATGAGGACCTGGGTTGGATTCTCCAGCACTCACAAAGCTGGAAACGGTCAAGTGTGCCTGCGTCCCCAGCACTGATGGGGATGGAGTCAGGAGAATTGCTGGGGTTCACTACTCAACCAATCTGACCGAGAAATGGCAGCTCCAGGTTTAGTGAGAAACTCCATCTCAAGTAAATCGAGGAAGAACGATAGAGAACACCTGATGTTCTCCACTGGCCTCTTCATACATGCCAAATGGGGCACACTCATCTGCACACACATACATAATCATACCACACACACGCATGCTACAGTCCACACTCTGTCCTGCTCTTTGGCGCCCTTGACCACTCCGGGTGAAAGGCATTATCCACATGTTATTGACAAGTTTGTAGGCAAACCTCTATGACAGGCCTGGCTAATCTCAAGACTTCTTTTCTCTCCATATGTTGTGTGTCTGCTTAGCATTTCTGACGATGGTGGAAATCTGAATAGATAACGTTATCTGTGCCAAATGTTTGCAATACACATTGATTTTTTTTAGTTTTGTTTTGTTTTTCAAGGCAGGGTCTCACTCTAGTACAGGCTGACCTGGAATTCACTATGTAGTCTCAGGGTAGCCTCGAATTCACAGGGATCCTCCTACCTCTGCCTCCCAAGTGCTGGGATTAAAGGCGTGCACCACCACGCCTGGCTTATTTTTTTTTTTTTTTTAATTTGAGAGAGACAGAGAAAGAGGAAGAGGCAGAGAGAGAATGAGCATGCCAGGGCCTTTACAGCCACTGTGAATGAACTCCAGACATGTGCACCCTTTGTATGCATGTGCAACATTGCCTGCTTGTGTCACTTTTGCATATGGCTGAACGTGGGACCTAGATATTTGAACAAGCGTTCTTAGGCTTTGCAGGCAGGTGCCTTAACCGCTAAGCCATCTTTCCAGCCCCACATTGATTTTTAGGCATAAAGGAAACTTTAAACTTGATCCCTAATGACAGACAACTTTGTTTGAATGCGATGCAGAACAACATAGTCCCTCGAGTCACCATACACTGTGGCGGTCCATGTTACTAAACGGCCCGTTGCCTAGAGAAGGGATAGGGCTGAGTTCTAGTTGTTCTCCTACCTGGCACTAGGAAGTGTTTGGGACCTGTGCGTGGCTTTCATCATGGTGTGAAGATACATGTGTGTTGCTGTATTTTGTTTCCATTTGTTCCCCTTCCCCACCTCACTATGTCCCTCTCCTTTCCACTTTTGGCTAGTTATCTTCCATTAGCCATAATCCTTTTTTTTTTTTTTTTTTTGGTTTTTCGAGGTAGGGTCTCACTCTAGTCCAGGCTGACCTGGAATTCACTCTGTCGTCACAGCAATCCTCCTACCTCTGCCTCCTGAGTGCTGGGATTAAAGGTGCGCGCCACCACGCCCGGCTTTTTTTTTTTTTTTTTTTTTTTTTTTTTGGTAAACAGAAAATGATTCTTTGGAACATTTTATTCATGAATCTTTGATTAAATATTTCAACTAACTTTGAACAAATTGTAACCAAGATTTTGAGGATTTATTTATTTTAACCTTTGAGTCCATTCGTTGTAAGACATTATAGTTGATTTTTTTTTTTAAGTTCTTAAGAGTCTGTGGAGGTGGCTCAGTGGTTGAAGGCACTTGCTCACAAAGCCTGCCTGACCAGGCCCAGTTCCCCAGTCCCTCCAGAAAGCCAGATGTACAAGGTGGAGCATGTGTCTGGAGTTCATTTGCAGTGACGAGAGGCCCTGGTGTATTCATGCTCTCTTTCTTTCTCTCCTTGGAAGTAAACACAGAGAAATTTCTTTAAAAATTCTTGAAGGACTCAAACATTCCTTAAGTCCAACTGGTTGTAAGTGCCAACAACAGAACATATGTGCATTTCCATGCCCAGTAAATTTTTATCTTTTGCAACAATATTGTCATAGGTTTTATGTTTGTAAATCCTTCTATGTATAAGTATACATACATGTAGTTTGAGGGCTATCGGATTTATTTTTAATAGAATAATAACAGAGCCTATTTTTTCCTATTCATTGTTTTGTTTATTTGTTTTATTTTTGAAACAGGGCTCCTTTATATAGTCCAAACTGGCCTTGAACTCAGTCCTCCTACCTCCACCTCCTAAGTGCTGCAATTATAATCCTGTGCCATGAGATTCTTTACAAAATTAGCTTATTTTGACAAATGTAAAAATTACATGTGTGTATCATATCTAATTCCAAGCAGAATTATGTCCCTTAATTCCTTTTTTTCTTAATTTCCTGACTACTAACACTAATTATTTTATAATGAGAACAAGTAACAAAAGCTATACAATAATATTTTTGATGTGTATATGACATATATGTATGTGTGCACATGCTATTATATATGTGCATATTCATGTGTGTGTGTGTGTATGATGTGTGTGAATGTGTGTATATATATGTGTGAGTGTGTGTATGATGTGTGTGAGTGCAGGCATGAATGTGCCAAGGTACAAATAAGGAGGTTGGAGGAGAACTTGTTGGTATCAATTCTTGCCTTCCACCTTGTTTGAAGCAGGGTCTGTCTTTATTCACCACTCTGTTTTTCAGGCTAATTGCCATGCAAATGTCTGGCAGATTCTCCTACCAACACCCTCCTTCTTGCAGCAGGCACACTCGGATTCTCCTAGCTCCACCTCCCTTTTATCTTGCAGCAAGAGCACTGGGATTCTCCTAGCTCCACCTCCCTTTTATCTTGCAGCAAGAGCACTGGGATTCTCCTAGCTCCACCTCCCTTTTATCTTGCAGCAAGAGCACTGGGATTATAGATGCTAGTGCTACAGCCAGCTTTATGTACTTCCTGTGGATCTGAACTCAGGCACACATGTTTACATGTTTAACCACTTGGCCATCTCACCTGCTCTGGATGATAAGCATATACTAAGCACATTCGGAATATTCTCTATAAGCTTTTTAACAGCTGTGGTCCGATTCTATTTCTTCACCTATTTGATATATTTATCTTATAAATTCCGTCCTTCTTCCTGACTAGTCAGCTGACAGCCCTGTGGCTTCAAGAAGCCTGCGTACGTTGCCACTCGACAGAATGAATTAACTATATCCAATTGCACTTCAACCTGACTGAATAATGAATGAGTAGTTATGTGAGCTGTCCCTGGAAGTGAGAGGTAACTTAATTTGAATCTAGAAGGAAAGAGTTGGACAAAGATAGCTGGTATCACTGGATATCTTTTAGATTTAATCAAATATCAAAGTCAGAAATCTACTCCTTGTTCAAGCTTTTCACCCAGTGCTGGGAGAGACTGGCAGGAGCTAGAAAGAATGAAGCCCATTGAGCACACCATGACTGAATGTAATGTAAATATTAGTAATATTGCTTTCTTTTTCTTTTTCCTTATTTATTTGAGGGAGAGAAAGAGAGAGAAAATGGGTACGCCAGGGCCTCTAGCCACTGCAAACAAACTCCAGATGCATGTGCCACCATGTGCATCTGGCTTGTATGGGTACTGGGGAATCAAACCTGGGTTCTTAGGCTATACAGGCAAGTTCCTTAGTCACTAAGCCATCTATTTCAGCCCAATACTGCTTTGTGAAAGAATTAAAAACTCAAGACATGTGCCCAATAGGATAGGATAACTGGGACAGTGGCCTTAACCAATGCTGTTCTGGGAAAATGGGACATTCGGTTTCTGTTGTAGTCACCTTCATGTTGCTGGGACAAAACACACGACCAAAAGTAGCTAAGTGGAGGAAAAGGTTTATTTTGGCTTACAGTCTCAAAGGGGAAGCTTCATCATGGCAGGACAAGGATGGTAGGAAGCTAGGCATCACATCTTGTCACAGCAGCTGACAGAAAACAGCAAGAGAAAGCTGAGCTACTACTGCCAAGGGGAACTAGGCCACAACATGCCAAGGGGAACTAGGCCACAACATCCCGAAGCCTGCACGCAGCCAGGTCCTATGTGGAGACCATGTCAGATTTTGACAGCAGTAAACCTTAATCAGGACTTCACTCCACTTCCCCTTTCTCACGGGCAGGGGCTCTCTGTTCTCTCTCCTCTTGCCTTCTCTTAAGTCCTGGGCTTGCCCATCTCTGGGAACCCAGTCTATGCACCGTCTTGGGCTTGAAGTGTCTTCCTCCTCTTAAGTTCTATCCATCATCTAATAAAACCTGGAACTTGGAAGAAAATGAATCATCATCTGCTCTTCCATTCCTTAGTATGATCAACTTCTTGTGTGGTCAGCATCACCTAAGAACTAGAGAATCGGTTCAGAAGAAATGTCACACAGTATAGGATTGTTTTGGCAGAGTTTTCAAGGTGAGAGGAAGTGGAGGATGGGGTATTAGGAGAATCAGAAAGGTGGTCTCTGTGAGAGAGATCCCTAGTTGATCCCCGTCTTAGTGTATTTGTGGTGTTCAAGCAAAAGTCCAAGCTGGGATGCTTTGTAACGACTAGAAACTTATTTATCACACTTCTGAGGGACATAAGCCCACGATGCTCAGGATGCTCACAGTTTTCTGAGAGGGTCTTCTCTGCTCCTAGGTGCCTTATTGCTATGTCTTTCAGGGGATGAGTGTTACGTTCTTACATGGCAGAAGTGATGGAGAGAAAGAATCCCTCTACCTCAACCCCTCTTATACTTTCTGTATGTGTGTGTGTGTGTTCATGGGTATATGGGAGCATACGTGTGTACATGTGTATGCAGGCCAGAGGACAGTCTCGGGTATTACTCCTCAGGACTGCTGCTCACCTCCTTTGAGCCAGAGAATTTCACTGGGTGGAACTAGCTAGGTAGGCTGGACGGGATGGCCAGTGAGCTCCAGGAAGCCTCTTGTTTCCTCCTCCCCTGCGTTGGGATTATGAGCACATGCTATGACACTGGTCTTTCTCTCTCTCTCTCTCTGTTGTTTTTAATGTAGATACTTGGGATTGAACTCAGATCCTCATGCTTGCAAAACAAGTATGTGGCCTCCCGAGCTATCTGCCAAGCTCCTCTCAAACCCTCTTATAGTGGTTCTAATCCATTCAGGAGGGCTTTGCCTTCTTTAGCGAATCACTTCTTAAAGGCTCAGGGTCCATTGTGAAATAGGGGGCGGAAAGAATGTTAGATAGAGCCAAAGGAAGGGTAGGACTCCTTACAACATGCTCCTCCAGACCCAGAATAGCCTGGATATCCATGATCTCGCAGTGCCTGACACTACCTACTCAAGACCATCATAATAGGAGGAAAAGATGATGACATCAACATGAAAAGAGAGGCTGATTGAGAGGGGGAGGGGATATGATGGAGAGCGGAGTTTCAAAGGGGAAAGTGGCGGGGTGGGGGGAGGGAAGTACCATGGGATATTGTCTACAATTAAGGAAGTTGTCAATAAAAGTAAATCTCATCTCTTAATACCATCACACAGATGTCGTAATTTCAATGTGAACTTTGGCGGGGACATAAACTTTCAACAACAGCCATCCCTATAGCCACCATCCCTTTCTTCTCAATAGGGTGCCTGGCTCTCGCCTGTGCTTACTCCACTCCCTTGCTAGATGTGGTTGTTTAACTGAGTTCTGACTGGTCGGTGTCATCCAGGGTGTTGGGTGTACTTTCTGGAAGTGTCCATAAAGACAGAGAATGTCACCTTTCTTCTCCTTTCTAGCTTTCTCAAATACAGACATCATGGCCAAGCTCAGACAGCCAACTTTGAGCCTAAGTTGGGAGAGAAGAGTGAGTAGCGAGGAACACTGAAGCATGAAGATAGAAAACTACCAAACAGGGAGGGGTCCCTGTACTTATCGCTTTACAGGGACCCCAAAAAGCTCCCTCCTTTATCTAAGGGAAAGAAAATGCAGTTCTGCCTTCTTAAAGCCACTCTTGTTTTGTGGCAGCTATCAGTTAATGCACTGAACTCAGACTGGCTGACACAGCATTGTTCACTCATAAAACAAGCACAATAAAGCTTTGCTATTTGATCTTTATAAACCCCTCTTTGTGATGGGAGATTTTTGAGG
Organism: Orientallactaga sibirica; assembly: GCA_036365145.1. Classification (NCBI taxonomy): domain Eukaryota; kingdom Metazoa; phylum Chordata; class Mammalia; order Rodentia; family Dipodidae; genus Orientallactaga; species Orientallactaga sibirica. The sequence continues at coordinate 24,725,504 of JAEOAD010000008.1, forward strand.
TCCATGATGGGATTAGATTCCATAGAGATGCAAGAAATCCCAGGACTATGGACCCCAACTTTGGGTTCTTGTCCAAGTTAAAGAATTTGAAACTGTGGACTAGGGGAGGGTAAATTATGAGTTATGAGATTGATTTTAGGGAGAGTTAAGATCCAGTGGGAAGGCTATCAGGGAACCCCAAGTCAAAAGAATTTCTTTCCAATCTGGCTAGGAAGCAGGAGGGGAGATGGAGGAAAATCTCTTCTCACATCTCTGGGGTAGAAACCTCTGGGACACACACACACACACACACACACACACACACACACACACACACACACAGCAAACCAGGAGACCACAATCCAAAAGATTCCCCTCACATAGGATGGTAAGAGAGGATTAACAGAGAGTAAATAACTTAAAGAGAGACCACACACGTCATAAAGCAGAAAAGCAGCCCGATGAAAAGAAATCCTGGGAAGGGGCGCAGCTTACCAAAGGGACCTAAAAGCACGGGGCAGGAGAGTCTTGGGGAGAGAGAGAGAGGGAGAGAGAGAGAGAGAGGGAGCTTCACACATGTGATATAGGCTTAATCATATGAATCAAACATCCAATCAGGATAAGCCTCATCATCAGACTCAAGAGAGACCTGATTGGTTGGTGGATTCAAGAGCTTGACTCATGAGGGCTAGCTCACAAGTATGCCGAGTCCAGGAAAACGTGAAGAAGAGACGGGAAGTTGTTGGCTTCAGCCATCTTGGATGAGACTGGGTAAGACGTGGGTTCTAGTCCTACCAGGGCCGGCAAGTGGCATCTGTTGTCTCATTGTGCCTCCTAGTCCCTGGCTGACTACCTATAAAATAAAGCCACCTTGCTCCTATTCTCTGTCATTAGGCATATAGAGTCAATAAAAATGGAGGCTCAGCTATGATGGTTAATCTGCTGCCAGTTACTTAGAATTTCTTGAGATATTTTCACTCCAGATTCAGCTTTGTTCAATGTGCAGGTGGCATGGTGCTGACAAGTGAGAGGTAGTGTTGTCAGGGGAAAGGAGAAACCACAGGAGATTGATCTGACCGAGGATTGGCATACTGGAAGGGCAGCGTATCAGATGTGTATAAAGGTACAAGTGTTTCCTCAAAGGGAGACACTTGAAGGTCTTATTTGCTTACCAAACTACTGAATGCCATCTTTTTTTGGTTGGTATGGTTATATCTTATTTCAATATTTTCAGTTCTTGATGCAAAGCAGCATGTCACAGAGTGTCAGCAAATGAATACCTGGTGGCAGCTGTTAAAATTCTCAAGGGTTTATCATGGAAATTTTATTTATTTTAAGTGATATTTTATTAATACACACTCATTAGAACAGCAGTCACATTAAGTTTTACCTTGAGAGATGAAGACAGTAGGTAAAGAGGTAAGAGCTCATTGCTATCCACACCGCTGTGGACTCCCAGTGACACACATGTGCCAATCTGATACTATGTGGGAGAACCTAAAACTCTTGTTATTTGTGTGTGTGCATATGTATGTAAACATGTGTGTTTGATATGTGCATGGGCATGTGCATGCTATGGTATGTGCATGGAGGTCAGATAACAACCTCAGGGTGCTGGGCTGGTCTCCTCCTTCCACCTTGGTTTTTTTTTTGTTGTTGTGTGTTTGTTTGTTTTTTGTTTGTTTGTTTTTGCAACATAGGGTCTCTAGCTCAGGCTGACCTGGAATTCATTATGGAGTCTCAGGGTGGCCTCCAACTCACATCGATCCTCCCACCTCTGCCTCCCAAGTGCTGCCATTAAAGGCATGTACCACCACTCCTGGCCCCCACCTTGTTTGAGATAGAATCTCTCTTGATTTTGCTACTGGAAAGGCCAGAATCAAGATTCTCTTGACTCTGCCTCCCATTGAGGAGTGTTGGGATTATAAATGCATATACCACTTTGTTTCTGGCTGTATTATTTTATTTATGTATTTATCTATTTGAGAGAGAAATAGAGAGAGAGAGAGACAGAGGGAGGGGGAGAGAATGGGTGTACCGGGACCCCTAGCCACTGCAAAACGAACTCTAGACACATGTGCCACCATGTGCATCTGGTTTACATGGATACTGGGGAATCAAACCTGGGTCCTTAGGCTTTGCAGACAAATGCCTTAACCACTAAGTGATCTCTCAAGCCTTGTTTCTGGCTTTATGTGGGTGCTGGGGATCTGAACTCCAGTCAGTAGGCTTGTTGAGCAAGCATCTTTAACCATTGAGCCATCTCCTCAGTTCCCCTATATGTTAGTTTTTGAAAGATTTTTTCAGCTACTTCTTTTACAGGCTCCAGTGATCTGAAAATATATAGTGGTTTATATTTATCATTTTATGAATTTTAATTGAGTTAATTCTCTATGACACTAATTGCATTTATTTTCATTAAAAGGAATTTTTTAAATTACAAGTTCAAACTGAAGGGTTGTTTTGAAAGCAAAGTTTTCACAAACTCAAAGATAATTAATTTTTTTTAACATTCTGGAAGCCAAAGACTAGAAGGAACAAGGAGACATCCAATGCTAATGTCTCCTCAGTATTTCATGGACTTTTACAGGGGTTTTTTCAAGGTCTCAACATGTAGTTTTAATCACTGGCACAGAAAATACTCATTTTACACTGACTCTTAGCAGCCCTACTCATAAATCAGCCTTCTAGGACTCTGTCAGTGTTTGACCATGCCAGCAGGCCATGTAAACCCACTGAAAGAAGAGAAATAAAAGGAAACAAAAAAAAGTTCTAATCTTGCAAAACATATTAATCCATACGTCTTGTCACAAAATTCTTGGCATATTGGAAAGAATACTTAACTGGGCAGTGCCATTTTATTCTTCATGTAAGTGTATGTGTGGTGTGCATGCCTGTATATTGCTGTGCTCATGTGTGTCTCTGTGTGTGTGTGTGTGCGCATGCATGTATATAGAGGTCAGAGGTTGATATCACATGTCTTCCTCAATCATTGTTCACCTTATTTTATTATTTTCTTTGTATTTTTTTAGAGAGAGTGAGAAAAGAGAGAGAAAGAGGGAGGGAGGGAGAATGAATTGGCATGCCAGGGACTCAGCCATCGCAATTGAACTCCAGATGTTTGCACCACCATTTCATCTTTATTTTTTTATTTATTTATTTATTTTTGGAGACAAGGTCTCTGGCTAAGCCTGAGTTCACTGATTCAGCTAGACAAGCCAGCCAGCAAGCCCCAGGGATCTGCCTCTCTCCACCACTCCAGTGTTGAGATTACAGGCATGTGACACCACACCTGGCTTTTATGTAGGTGCTGGAGATTTGAACTCGGGTCTTCATGCTTGTGTGGCAAGCGCTTTACTGATTGAGCTATCTCCCAGCCCCATTGTTGGTTTTTGAACTATGCCTTGCTGTGCTTGTCCTCTGTGCTCCACAAAGCCACCCCATATCCATTCTGTCAGTAGTTCTGAAGGAGTTAACATTTCCTTCACCACAGTTCAGAGTCTAGATACCAGCAAGCTTTGCTATTATAGATGCCTCCTAAAGACAAAGCAAAGCCACTCCCCATGTATTTCTATGAGCCAAAGACATGAAGATTTGCTGAGCTGGATGCTGACGAGGTCCGAGGGAAACAACGCTGGGACTTCCAATTTCATCAAGCATTTTTTATATGTCCTCAAAGGTTACAGAGCCAGCCTCTGTGTGTGCTAGCGTTTGCAACATGGGAGACCGAGCAATTGCTAGCATTCCTTAATCGTCAGTTTTCCTCTTATTATAAAAGAACTCTGAGAACATGGTGTTTCACTGCTGATAGGAGCTGTGTCACTTACCTCAGCCCTGTGCTGACATTTACCAATAATGCCAATAAATGGTAATTACGGAAATGGGTTATTTTTACATATTAGAGGGAAAAACTTAAATGCCTCCAAGGACTTTTACAGAAAGTGGAGCTGATTCCCACGGGGGGGGGGGGGAAGGCTGAATCTGAACTTATAACAGCAGTGCAAATGGGTTACTGTTTATTTCATTACAGGTTGGTTACTCTTTACCTCTACCCATCAGACCCAGTTAGTAGCATTCCTGAAATGCCACAGGCATCCATGCCATAGAAATTCTCAAGTTCTTCGGTGTCTACTGAGCACTGACGTCTCTTAGGCAAGAGGGTTTGTGCACAGGGCTCTGGTCGATGCGCAGTGAGGACCTTCTTGTACAGATGGGGTTATAATTGGGTGATGCTCCTGTGACATGTGCCCGAGGGACCTTGACACTTGAGCCTGACAAAGCTGAGAGGATTCTTTGAGCTCTTACCAGAAACCCTCTGAAGGGAGGATCACTCCTGAGGAGTGCCAGTTTAGGGGAAAGAGATGCTAGACCTTGAAGTTGATGGGTAGCGACATTGAGCTCTGCTTTTTCCCCATGAGACATGAGGTACAGCGATATTTGTTCAAATGCAGGATTGTGCAGTGAGTTCAAAGGGTCATCAGGGAACTTTTGCCTATGAGCTTTAGCCCTTCCTCTTCCTCCTAAAGTCAAGGAAATAGCTGGGTAACGGTAGACTGTTGAGGATTCATGGCTGTTACCATAGAGCGTCGAGACAGGGGTGAAAGGGACCGGGAAGTGGATGGTGGTGTTCCGGACAGATGGGGCTCCCTGGGAGGCTGCTTCATCTCCACTGAGTCCTGAGAACTAGAGTTGGGGTTTCTCTTTAGATTTCCCAGGAGCTGCGGTCATGATCTGTGAGTGTGAGAGCATGATTGTTTCTAGTCATCACAAAGCAAGGGAATTTTGTCCCATATATTCATAAAATAGTTGCTGTGAATATACAATACAACTGCTTCAGACAATGCGGGCTTTGGAGCGTGTATCTTGCCTGGCTACTATCACCTGGCTGACCCTGAGGTCTTCTCTTATGAGACCCTTCTCTGCTAAGCTTTCTTGTCACTCAGCTTGTCCTGATTTGGCTATGCCCCTCTCTGTGCTATGGAAGCATTTACCACCATGAGCAGCCGTGTGTGTGTGTGTGTGTGTGTGTGTGTGTGTGTGTGTGTGTGTGTCTCCTATTAGATTGGGAATGGATACAATAGAGACTTTCTTCTTGTTTGTTTTTGTACAACTTATAAATGTGTGAGAGTGCTTAATACATTGTTGATATAAACAAATGAATACAATAAAATGGTTTCTGATTTTGTTTGTAATAAAACAGGCTTGTCAGAAATTTCAGAGAGTGTTAGAGAAAAAGGAGAGACTAAAATCTCTTATCTCACAGCCAGGGTGACCATGGAAAATATTCTGATATATTTCCTACCAACCCTTTCCCCAAGTATATACCATTGGTTTTAAACAAGAAAGAGAGGGTTGAGGCGATGGCTCACTTGCTGTTCTTCAAAGCTTACTGGTCTATGTTTGATTCCCCACTACATACCTAAAGCCAGATGCACAAAGTGGTGCAAGGGTCTGGAGTGGTTTGCAGTGGCATGAGGCCTTTGCATGCTCATATTCTCTCTCTCTCTCTCCACCAAATAATTAAATAAAATATTTTATAAAGAAAGAGAAATGGTATTAAGATATCAAATGGCAACACTATTCTATTAGTCACTTTAGGAAATGCCATACTGTGAATGCTTTTCTACACCACCACTCCTCTACCACCATCATACTTTCTGTGATTATAGAAAGTGCCATAATTTTTTTGTTACCACTCTTATCTTTTTTGGACATTTATATGGCTTCTAATATTTTACATCTATAGAATTTATGGAAACTGCCACAGTAAATACCCTGTGTGTATCATGATGACTTCTTTGGGATAGGTTCCCGCTGTAACATTTCTTTTTAAAAAATTTATTTATTTTATTGACAACTTCTATAATTGTAGACAATAACTCATGATAATTCCCTCCCTCCATCCACTTTCCCCTTTGAAACTTCACTCTCCATCTTATGCCTTCCCCCTCAGTCAGTCTGTCTTTTACTTTGATGTCATCATCTTTTCCTCCTATTATGATGGTCTTGTGTAGGTAGTGTCAGGCACTGAGAGGTCATGGATATCCAGGCCATTTTGTGTCTGGAGGAGCACATTGTAAGGCGTCCTACCCTTCCTTTGGCTCTTACATTCTTTCCGCCACCTCTTCTGCAATGGACCCTGAGCCTTGGAAGGTGTGATAGAGATGTTTCAGTGCTGAGCACTCCTCTGTCACATCTTCTCAGCACCATGGTGCCTTCTGAGTCATCCCAAGGTCACCACCATCTGAAAAGAGAAGCTTCTCTAATCAAAAATGAGAGTAGCATTAATATATGGGTATGAACATTAAGGAAAGAGCTTACTGGGCAGTTTGGTGAGCATAGTATATACATTTAGCCAGACTCCAAAAGACATTACACCCCTAGGGCTCATGATTACCCCATTGCAGGTTTTCAGTATCAGGCATGTATTCCCTCCCATAGAGTGGGTCTCCTGTCCAATTAGAGAGTGATTGGTTTCCCCCATAACAGACATGCCACTATTGCACCCATTGGCTCATTTGGCCTGGCTGACCAGATTTAAGGCTTGCAGTGCCCACTGTTGAGTATCTGCCCTGGTGATTTCTTTTTCTTCCATTGAATTGCATGTACTGTAGTTTTTCCAGCTTTCTGTCAGCTGGTCCACATGGAAAAGGCATTCAGTTCAGCTCCAGAAGTATTTCTTAGTGACCTTGCAGCTCAAGTATGTGGAGTTTTCAGCAATAGAGTCTTACCATCTATTATGGGTGGGAAACCAAAAGCCTTAGCAATGGCATGTAATGTTTTGGGGGCATCAGGGACCTCCCTGGCCAACAGCTCACTGGAAAGTATCCCATCCCTGGCACTGAAATTTTCCAAGTAACAATCTATAGCTTCTGGGTGTTTCATTGTCCAAAAAAGTAGGTTTACATATGACTTATTTATATCCTCTTAGAATTTGATTAGCCCTCCCTCTACCTTTCCTTTACTCAATCTCTTCCCCTGACCTCACTTAGGCCTTTTCACCCCCATTAATCTGTTCTTCTACTTTTATGTATACAATACCATCCTATTAAGTCCTCCCTCCCTCCCTTTCTTTTTCCATTATATCCACTTTCTAACTTAATGGCCTCTGCTACTGAATATTATTCCAACTCACTTAGAAGTCCAATCATTTGTAGCTAGAATCCACATATGAAAGAGAACGTGTGATGTTTGGCTTTCTGGGCATGGTTACCTCACTAAGTATAATCCTTTCCAGATCCATACATTTTCCTGCAAATTTCATAATTTCATTTTTCTTTACTGCTGAGTAGAACTCCATTGTATAAATGTGCCACATCTTCATTATCCTCTCATCAGTTGAGGGACATCTACACTGGTTCCATTTCCTAGCTATTGTGAATAGAGTGGCAAAAAACATGGTTGAACAAGTATCTCTAAAGTAGTGAGATGAGACCTTAGGATATATGCCTAGGAGTGGTGTAGCCAGATCATATGGTAAATCTAATTTTAGCTGTCTCAGGAACCTCCACACTGATTTCCACAATGGCTGAACCAGACTGCATTCCCACCAATAGTGTAGAAGGATTCCGTATTCTTGCCAGCATTTATTGTCATTTGTTTTCATGATGGTAACCATTCTGACAGGAGTGAGATGGAATCTCAATGTAGTTTTAATCTGCATTTCACTGATGGCTAGGGATGCAAAAAAATTTTTAGATGTTTATATGCCATCTAAATTTCTTCTTTTGAGAACTCTCTATTTAGTTCCATAGCCCATTTTTTAATTGGGTTGTTTGATCTCTTATTTAGTTTTTTTTGAGTTCTTTGTATATCCTAGATAGTATTCCTCTGTCAGATGTACAGCTGGCAAAGATTTTCTCCCATTCTGTGGGTTGCCTCTTTGCTTTATTCACAGTGTCCTTTGCTGTACAAAAGCTTTGTAATTTCATAAGGTCTCAGCAGTTGATCTGTGGTTTTATTTCCTGAGCAATTGGGGTTATGTTCAGAAAGTCTTTGCCAAGACCAGTATCTTGAAGGGTTTCCCCACTTTTTCCTCTAGCAGTTTGAGTTTCAGGTCTGATATTAAGGTCTTTGATCAATTTGAACTTGATTCTTGTGCATGGAGAGAGATATGGATCTATTTTCATCCATTTACATATAGATAATCAGTTTTCCCAGCACCATTTGCTGAAGAGGCTGTCTTTTCTCCAATGAGTATTTGGGGCATTTTTGTCAAAGATCAGGTGGCTATAGCTACCCAGACTTACATCAGGGTCCTCTCTTCTGTTCCATTGATCTACATGTCTGTTTTGGTGCTAGTACCATGCTGTTTTTGTTCCTATGATACTATGGCTCTGCAATACAGGTTAAAATCAGGAATGGTAATACCACTCAAAATTGTTTTAGATATTCGAGGTTTTTTGTGCTTCTAAATGAATTTTTAGATAGTTTTTTTTTTTTAATTTCCGTGAAGCATGACATTGGAATTTTGATGGGGATTGCATTAAATGTGTAACTTGCTTTTGTTAAGATTGCTATTTTCACAATATCGATTCCATCCATTTCCTAGTGTCTTCTGCAATTTCTGTGTTGAGTGTTTTAAAGTTTTCATTGTAGAGATCCTTCACTTCCTTGCTTAGGTTTATTCCAAGGTACTTTATTTTTATTTTTATTTTTTGATGCAGTTGTGAATGGGAGTGATTCTCTGATTTCATCCTCTGTGTGTTTGTTGTTAGCATATAGGAAGGCTACTGATTTCTGTGTGTTTATTTTGTATCCTGCTACTTGGCTATAGGTGTTTATCAGTTCTAACAATTTGCTGGTAGAGTCTTTAGAGTCCTTTATGTATAAAATCATATCATTTGCAAATAATGATAACTTGATCTCTTCCTTTCCAATTTTTATCCTTTTTAAATGTGTCTCTTGCCTTATTGCTATAGCTAAGACTTCCAGTACTATATTAAATAAAAGTGGGGACAGTGGACACCCTTGTCTTGTTCCTGATTTTAGTGGAAAATTTCAAGATTTTCTCCATTTAGTATTCTGTTTGCTATAGGTTTGTCATAAATAGCCTTTATTATGTTGAGATATGTTCCTTCTATTCCCAGTTTCTATAGGACTTTTATCATGAAGGGATGTTGGATTTTGTCAAATGTTTTTTCTATATGTAATGAGATGATCATGTGATTTTTATCCTTCAGCCTATTTATGTAGTGTATTACATTTATCGATTTGTGTATGTTGAACCATCCCTGCATTTCTGGGATAAAGTCTACTTGGTCAGGGTGAATAATATTTCTGATATATTCTTGTATTCTGTTTGCCAATAGTTTGTTGCGAATTTTTGCATCTGTGTTCATGAGGGAGATTAGTCTGTAATTTTCTTTTTTTGTTCTGTCTTTGTCTGGTTTTGGTATCAGGGTGATGCTGGCTTCGTAGAAGGAGTTTGGTAGGATTCCTTCCTTTTCTATGTTATGGATAAGTTTGAGAAGCATTGGATTTAGTTCTTCCATGAAGGTCTGCTTTTTCTCTCTAACTACTATCGATATATTTTCTTTGGTTTGTGTGTTTAGTAGTTTAATTATAACATGGCAAGAAGAGGTTTTTTCCAGGTTTTGTCTGTTTGGTATTCTAAAGGTTTCCTATATCTGTATTGACATCACTTTCCCAATTTGGGGGAAGTTTTCTTCTATGATTTTGTAGAAAATGCCTACTTTGCCTTTGGAGTGAAATTCTTCTCCTTTTACTATATCTTGAATTCTTGTTTGATCTTTTCCAAGTGTCCCAAATATGATGAAATTCCCATTCATACCTTCCTATTAGTTTGTCTTTCTGTTTGTTGGACTGTATTAGATCTGCCACCTGATCTTCTAGTTTAGATATTCTATTCTCTCTCTCATCCATTCTATCAGTGAGACTTTCCACAGTTTTTTATTTCACTGATTGCATTTTTCATTGCTAGTATTTCTGACTGGTTTTTCTTTATTTCTGTTTCCTTATTCCTGTCTTGTATTGACATCCTTATTTTATTGAATTGGTTTCCTTTTTCTACTTTGATTTCCTCTTTGATTTATTTGAGCATATTTATAATCATAGTTTTGAAATATTCCTCTGGCATTTCCTCTAAATCAGTCTCACTGGAGGTCATTTTTGATGGATTTACAATTTTTGGTGGATTTATATTGTCTTGATTTTTGTGTTTCTTATATTTAATGTAGAGATTTTTCATCTTGGATTAACTTAATGCTTGGGTTTTCTAATTATCTGCAGTATTATTAGATGTATCAATCAATCTGACATTATGTATCTTCAGGGTAGGAGCTTAAGGTGCTAGGTGTGGCTCTTAAGACTCTCAGAGTAACCACAAAAGTGATCCTAGTTGTTGGGTTTGCCTGCTATGAGAGTATTCTAGTAGTCTAGGTAGAACAAAATACATTAAAATTCTAAAATTTAACTTAACAATATACATATTCAATGAAACCAACAGAGTATTTATGCAAGAGTAGGTATTATGACAAATTCTTTAACAAAGTTAGAGTCCCTAAGGATGTGTGCTGCCCCACACCCTTCATCCTGTCAACTGGAATGCTAAGATTCCTGGTCTGTTGAGTGTTCCAAGCTCAGCTTGTGACTGAGTGAGACCCTGCACCAATTAACAGCAGAACAAGAGACAAAAGCACTGTAAATCAGGAAGTAACAAATGATAAGCCCAAAATGACGAATCCAACCATCTATCAGATGTAACACATTTACACTGACATGGAAGGTGCAATTAGCACTTTAGTTGCAAGTTTATATACCAGACTTTTTTTTGTCAGGTACTGACCTGCTGTAATCCCAATTTGCCTTTTTGAATGGCTTTGGTCTCTGTTACTCTGTGTGCCTGCTTGGGTCCCTCTTTGCTGTGCTGTGGGCTCAGGTAGGCTGGCTGGGTCAGTGGGTCGCTGCTCTGATACCTTGTGCTGGGTGCTGTGTAGATGAGTTCTCTTCCCCAGGTCTGTGGTGTTTGCTGGTGCTTGCACTGGTGGTGGGGAGAGGGGAGACTGTAGATGGTGGCTGAAGTTCTCCCTCTGTTCCTCCCAATCCTCTTCCTCACGAGCTGCTTCGCTTGTCCCTACTGTCCTGCCCTTCACAGTTCTTGAGTTTGCAAGGAGTTTGGTATGAGTGGAAAATCCCCTCACCTGGCTGATCCTGAGAATCAGGCTGAGCCTGGAGGCTTCTAGAGATGCTTCTGCCTGCCTCTGTGGTCTTTAGACACTCTGGATCTCTCCTGTTTCTTTGCTGTAGCTGGTAATTTCTTATACATCTTCTCTTTTTAGTAGGAGAATGTATTTTGCTGGGTTTTTTTTAAGCCTTTTAAAAAAGCTTTTTCTTCCCTAGGCTGCTTTGGCCTGGTTCCTATGCACCATTTTAACCGGAAGCTCTTTTTTCTGCCACTGTGACATTTCTGACCAAAGCCTCCATGCAATTTGATGGCCTTTAGATTCCATTTCTAAGGTGTCATAATTTACATTCTCATCAGAGCATATGACATACTTGAAATACTTGCTGTGAATAGGTGTAAAGTCTATTTCAAAAATGGTCAATGTACAACTCTTCTCTAAAAATCAAAATAAAGTGTTCTGGCTCTGAAGCAACCCAGAGACTGAAAGTGGAGGGATACTGACAACAAAGGAGAAAGATTGCCCAACCTTGAAGGATGTGGCCTGTTGGGAGAGGTAGGAAGATTTGGGGAAGGCTGCAGAAGTCCAGAACCTGGGTGAGGGTGGCATGTCAAGGCCCAAAGCAGAGGAGATGAGTCAGCAAAGAGAACTCCAAAAGTCGGGACTGAGAAACTGCAAGATAGACCAGCCAGGCAAGCACAGGGCCAGGAACCACCGAAGAGGGTGTGAGGTTTAGAGCTGAGTGGAAAGGCTGGATCTGAGTTTAAGAGCAGTTAGTTGTGATGCTGAGCCTTCTGAGATGAGAGTAGAAAAGACGCTGACGTCAAAGGCGATTAAGTGTTCCACTGTGCAACATGCCATGTGATCTTGAGTAAGGCAGCGGGCCTTCACACAATAGTTTCTTTCCACCTTAAAAAGTCGGAGGTGATTTAGGGCTTGGGAGATAGTTCAATCGGTAAAGAAAGTGCTCACCTCCTGAGCATCAGGACCTGCGTGTAATGTTGAGAACCTGAGTAAAGATGTCAGGTGTGGTGGTGCCTGTCTGGAATACCAGCACTGGGGTGGCAGGGACAGGCTGATTTCGGGAGCTCTTTGGCAAGTTCCAGATTAGTGAAAAATTCTGCCTCAAAAAGGTGGATGAAATTCTTGGAGAACACCACTTGAAGTTGGCCTCTGCAGAGCCTCTACATGCACATGCATGTCCATTCCAGCACACCTACACATACAGGAACCTATACACACACACACACACACACACTCTCACACACACACACATACACACACACTCACTCACTCATGGTGGGGGTGGGGACGATTTAACAGTTTTATTAAAATACTCTCTGGATCCTTTCTAGCCCAGAAGTTTTCTGCTTCCATTTTAAATGCAAACTCTCTTTCTTGGGCAGGGGTGGGGTCAACCACTGTGCACATGGGTTCAGCCTCTATTTAGATTTACATACTGAGATTATTTCTTACGACAAGAAGTCCCCTCATATGTTGAAATCACCACCACGTCTCGAAATGCTGAGCTACGATGCCCGAATGAACAGTGTGACATAATCCATGGCAGACACATCTTCTCTACCCAAAACATCTGTCATGTCTATCTCCCCCGATGGTGATCCATAAATGTGAAAAGCTGCTCCCTCAAGCATGCTCATTCCTCTGCAGGTCTTGTCACTGGATCAGAAGGCACTAAAATCTACAGAGAGTACAGGACTCAAACCCTAACAAATGTGCGTCGGTACTTGCTTAATGTGAACTGATACTTTTCTGTGTGTGTTTGGCTGTTTCCAGTGCTGCTAGTTGGAATGTTTGCCGCTGGAAAGTCAAAATGCCTGCAAAAACAAATGCCCGGTTTTCAAATATCTGGTCTGTGTCATTTATTTTTAATACTCAATGTGACATAGTGTAATGTTCCATCGATTAAATTAAACTGCACGGGTGAGGGAGATAGAATTTCAATCGAATCCTTAGATGAAAAAGGAGCTGTGTGTGGCAGCGTTTTCCTGGCAGTCGTCTAACTCCCTGATGGATATTGGCTGGCTTTGCTTAAACAGCTGGATCTTCGCAGCCATCAGGCTGGGTCGAAATGAGAGGCATCTCTACTCAGGAGAAAAAAAAAAAAAAAAACAAAACACACAAAAACCTCTTGGGCCTTTAAGAAGAAGGAAAGGATTTTTTTTTTTTTTTTTCGTGTCAGGAAGTTCACAGATGGATTTTTTTCCCACTGTGGCTGACATATTGTTCTTGGCGACTTTGCATGCTTTTCTGGTGAAGTCATTACAGCGTACTAGGTGGCAGTAACTGAGGTCCATGTTGCTATCTGTGTATAAAGATGTAATATGTCTGGGGATGATCTATTCCAAATATGATGTGATAGGCAGGTACAAGCAAAATCAAGATCTTAGACCTGGTATGGTGGTGCATGTTTATAATCCTAGCATTTGAGATCCTGAAGCAGTAGGATCAGTAGTTCAAAGCCAGTCCCATCCTAAGACCTTGTCCAAAAACAAACTGCTGGGGTGGTGGCCCACAACTTTAAGCCCTTAATCCCAGCACTCGGGGAGGTGGACAGAGTGAATTCGAGGTCAGCTTGGGCTAGAGCAAGACACTACCCCCCAAAAACAAAACAAAAACCAAATCAAAACAAAACAAAAATAACCAACCGAACAAATTAACTAATGATCCTAATGGACCTTTTCCAGTGGGATAGCAGCAGTTCACAGAGAACCTACACTTCCTTCATTAGTGTAATGAATTTGGTGCCTTGTCCTCATGTAGGGGAAGAACGTTTATGTGAGAACAAGAATTCTGCACAAAAAAGGAATGGGGGTAGGATGAGAATCTCCTTAGTGACTTTCATCTAGAAATTTTCCCTTCGTATTCTAAAACTTCTGGGAATGTGAATTCCTTTCATCTGGAATGTGATGATACCTGGAATGTGGAGATATTGAGAGCAACGTGATCCTGAGGCTGGGGGAGGGGTGCAGAGGGTGTGTCCATTCTGACGGAGTAGAAGGTGGTGACCTGGAAGGTCACGGCTTTGCAGTGGTGCCGCTGCCAGTGGTCCTCATGTCTGAGATCCATCTTTTAGTGAGAGGTGGCCAAAGATGAAATGGAGCCTGGAGAACGAAGAATGTCTTGGGAAGGGAGCACAATCAGTCAGGCCCAGTACACAGTGTCCTTCTCTGGAAAGTGCCCTGCACAGGTGGATGCAGGGGAGGACATGGACAAGACAGACAGAGTGGGAATTGCCCTCAAGGACACGGGAGAGGTGCCTCCCCAGCAGGAAACACTGTGCACACTATAATTGTAGGCTGGGCAATCGTCACCAGAGAATAGCAAGCCCAGTGCAGGAACAACACAAGAGGTCAGATACCATACTGGAAACTGAGCTTAAATAAATAGAAGAGAGCCAGGCATGGTGGTACATGGCTATAATCCCAGGGCTCTGGAGATTCTAGGCCGCCCTGGGCTACAGAGTGAGACCTTGTCTCAATGATAACTACAAGAAGAACTAAACCGTTATCAACATGGACTCCAGAGCAAAGATGCAATGGGAACCACCAACCAGATCCTGGCATAGCTGTGTCATAGAATACTATGATGCCACTGAAGAGACAATGGGAACCTAGGTGGTCATACATGCCTGCAGCCCCAGCTCTCAGGAGAAGGATGAAGGAGGATCAGAAGTTCAAGTTTATCCTCAGATATATAGTGAGTTTGAGGATAACATGGCCTATATGAGACCCTGTCTCCAAAAAAAAAAAAAAAAAAAAAAAAAAAGAAAAAAAGAAAGAAAGAAAGAAAGAAAGAAAGAAAGAAAAAGAAAATGTGGATTTAATTATGTTTGTGTGACTGACAGAGCTATCACGTGAAAAATACTAATGTCCCAGGGCTGGAGAAATGGCTTAGTGGTTAAGGTGCTTGCCTGGGAAGCCTAAGAACCCCAGGTTCGATTCCCCAGGACCCATGTAATGCACAAGGTGGCACAAACTTCTGGAGTTTGTTTGCAGTGGCTTGGAGGCCTTGTTGTGTCCATTCTCTCTCCCCTCCCTTCCTTCCCTCCCTCCCTCCCTCTCTCTCAAAAATACAAAAACAACAAAAAAAGCACTATGTTCCCGAGAGCACAGTAGGATCAATTTGTAGGACAAGTCTGTGTATGTAGACAGGAGTGTATATTTGTTTTTTTTTTTTCCTGTGTATATTGTTCAAGATGCATACTATGTATTTCTAAGTTTTCACAGATATATGGGTTGTGATTTCCTATTGGAACCAAGTCAGAGAGTGGCTGGGGAAGATCTAGGAGAGAATGAGAAAGTGGGATTTGTCACTCTATCTCCTAGGATACTAGTGACATTTTGCCACTAAGCCATCTCTTCAGCCCTGACATTTTGCTTTCTGCCTGAGTGTGATATTTCAGCTATGACAGCCACGTAGATGAAGGCAACAGTAAATTACAAAGGCAGGGAGCTAGCATGCATGTTGAAAGCTTGTTTCTAGTCTAATCAGAGGAAGCTAGAAAACTTTAACATCTGCTGAGTGAGTGGGTAATGGTTTACCAATCTGGGTGTTACTCATTGCCGGAAGTCAAGGGTCTAAATTAGGTCATAAGACTGCGTGGGTATGATGCACGGGCACTTTCTTCCCTCAGTATATGTTTCTTTCCAAAGCCTTGAGTGGACAGGTCAGAACTCAGAGGATAAGGGCTGAGCTGCCACCCTGCTAACCTTGCTGTAGGGGTGGGGGTGGGGAAGCAGTCAACCAAACAGGATCCTATGGGTTCTGCCTCCATGTTTCTGGTCACAGATTCTGGCCACACTGCTGGTTCCAGGACATAATCTACGTTTGATATGGCCTTGCTTAGGAGGGAACAGCTCAGTAGATCACTGTGGGATATGAGCCCAAGCCAATCCTTTCTTTTGGAAGGTCTGCTTGGAAGGATCTGTGGCCTCAGTCTAGTGTGGGAGAAAGTAAACTACTTCCGTATTCACTCAAGCCGGAAAGGAGGGAGGTACTTCCCAAAAGCTATTCCTGAATGTCTGTGTCTTGTGATAACATGGGAGGCTGGCTGAGGTGTGGGAGCCAGAAACATTCTTCAGCTTCTGGCTGGGCTAGCAGCTCCAGAAAAATCTCCCTCCAGGCTTTGCACCATATGGATACAGGAAAAATGTAAAGGATGTTCCCTGCCCTTCAGGAATTGAGACTATAGTTGAGGGACAGGCAGATTGTGTGGGGGTGGGGGGCTTGAATCAGAATGAGCTGCAGGGCTGGGGAGATGCCCTTGGGGCCATTCTAGTAGACCCCAGCTGTTCCTTTGGATGAGGGCTGGGCCTGACCTCATTCTGGGGCTACAGGTCACCCAGCTGCAAGGAGAAGGACCCATCTCTTATCTCTTGTTTCACAGCATAGCTTCCGGCCATAGTCACAGGAATTTCTCAGACTAAAAGCTTCTGGTGAACACCCCGGCTCAAGTTCACCAGCCCCATCATGAATCATCAGTAAATAGTGGTAGGATTTCCTTTCTCTTGCCAGAGAAAAAACAGAAAGGCACAAGCAAACAAACGCACACACCTGACACTTAGGAAATCCATCCATTTTATGGTCATAAAATGTTTCAGAACTGGATACAAGAAACCACTGGTTAAAACCCTACCTCTTTCATTTTTTTTCTCCCCCTCACATTTTTTTTTTTTTTTTTTTTTTACTGTGGCATTGAGAATCAAATCCAAGTAGTGCTTAACAGCTGAGTTACGTCCCCAGCTAGAGGCCCTATCATTTTAATTTACAGCTGAAGAAAAAGCCAAAAGCTCTGTTGATGGCTAAACTAACTCTTTGGGTCATATCTGCTAATGCCCCCCCCAGCACTCTTTCCCATGGTGCAATGTGGTCATGCTTAGTTCTGTGGGCTGCGTTCTTGTGCTTTCGTTGTGTATCAAAGGAGAAGTGGTGACTTTCTGAGTGCGTTCTTCAGTTTTACTTCTTTATTATGCAACTAATGTCTGCATGAGCAGTTGGAAAATAAAAAAAGTTCGTCTTGTCTTTGTGTCTTTGTCAGGCATGAAAGTCTAGAAAGGCTAGGCTGGGCTGGGAATGGTGTGGGAGAAGGGCCTGGGTCTGCAAGTTAGATCTGGACTTCTTACACTTTTTCCACTCATGACCTCTTTTCCTCAGAGAAACTTTTACATGGATCCAGATATAGATTTAAAAAGTAGGTATGTAAGTCAAACAATTACTGAGAGCAAATCATAAAGAAATTTATTTTAAAATAATTATTTTATGATATATTCCTGGCCATTTATTAAAGATTAAAGCAAATTTGCATACTACTGTGCAGGATGGCTGCTATTGTTTGCTTTTACATAAAGTCTGGCTACATGCTACTGCTGGGCAGAGAGCATCTTCAACATTTTTCAGTTGATCAATATTCTGATTTTATAATTTTTTTTTAAATTTTGGTTTTTTGAGGTAGGGTCTCACTCTAGCCCAGGCTGACCTGGAATTCACTCTGTAGTCTCAGGGTGGCCTCGAACTCATGGCAATCTTCCTACCTCTGCCTCCTGAGTGCTAGTATTAAAGGCGTGTGTCACCACGCCTGGCTGATTTTATAATTATTAATGTTAAGACTTCTGCTTCATGTAAATGTGTAGAATAAAATGACAGAATTATGTTTAGGGCCATTTTGGAAATCCTTTTTTTTTTATCGACCACTTCTATACTTACATGCAAAAAAAGCATGATATTTCCCTCCCCTCCCCCCACCCCCCTTTAGAACTCCAAATTCTTAATCTCAAAACAAACTTCACTTTATGATTTTTAAAAAGTAAACTCATCAGTAACTGAAATACATTTTTTTTTAATGAAACAACCCAATCTAAAGATATACTAATTGGATACTTACATCCCAAGGAATGATAGTAGGAAAAAAAAGTAAAGGTCTTGACTTTCTGGCATTAAGACCATTATGTTTCTATAAAAACAAGAAATTCCTGTATGAACAGAAAACAAAAGACTGCAATTCATCATATAGAACATTCTCAAATCTGAGCCACATCTTTCAGATATAATTGGTTGGTGTTGCATAGCATGATGGCATACCCAATGCAAAGTGCACGTGCTGGATGTTGCAAGCAAGGCTGAAGTGATAAGTGATGTCACATCATACAAGGGCATGTGCTGCCAGAAATGTTTCACATTCATTGTGCAATTGATTGGGAATCATGTTGTGGTTAATGCATGTTCAGACTCCCTTTGATGTCATGATATGCTGTTTTATAATGGGGGGGGGATACAGGATCCACAGTTTAAGAAGCTGGGATTAGAGGATCTGGCAGAGCACATAAGGACCCCAAGATGGGCTCGAAGGAAGGAGAGAGGCAGAAGACGCAGAGGTCAAGGTAAGAAAGGACAGAGGCTAGAGTATTCGGTCTACCAGAGGCGGCATGGAGCAGGGACCTGTTTAGAAGAGAAAGCAGGACTGGAGTCCTGGAGTAGCTGGGCCCAAGGCAGGGAGCCAGCAGGGACTCAGCTGTGGGCATTGAGGCAAACATGCAGACACTGAAGTGAGATATACTGAGGTTAGGGCTGACTTGTGAGAGGGAGGTAAGATACAATCTTTCCAAGTTCGACCCAGGGTCCTACCAAAGTGAGTCAACAGGAAAATGTGATGGTTGAGTCCAGAATCTGTCAAGTTAGATCACTTAACTTTCTCCAGGCCACTAATGATTCTGGTGCAAGGCTTGAGTCAGCGGGGTACCAGGACCCTGCTGGTTATTGCAGGCTCAGGGTTGGGAAACAAAAGGGTGAAAAGCAAGGACCCTGATTGTTGCAGTCAGCTCCTCACGGCTGGGATGAACCTCCAGACCAGACACAGTTTACAGGAGGCCTGGGATTTATTTTAGGCTGACAGATCCAGGGGAAGTCCCATAGTGGCAGAAGAAGCTAGCCCCGCTTTACCAAATCTACACAGAAAGAAAAACCACCACCAGCCCTGCAGGCAGGCACACTCTGGGGTCGGGTGGAACTCAGGCACTCTGCACACGTTAGCCTGGAATTCAGATCCACCCCCAGTAAAACCTTAGGGCTGGGCCCCAGGACCTGCCCACAGTGACACCTCGTCCAGCCAGGTGGCTGTAAATCCAAGTTACAAAGCTTTAATGAATTCCTGAGCCGATTGGGGGCATACATTCAAACTACCACACGGATACTTCAGCCCAGTGGATCTAAATAGATTCAAGATCATCTTAGCATTTCTGAAAAAAAAGTTAATTACAATGGCTGTTGGTGAGCTATAGAAAACAGAAAGGTAGAATCTAGCAGGCATGTCCACACTTTGGACATTGTTAACACAATGATGTGGTCTACAATATTCACATTGGTGAATAAGTGAGTTACAGAAGAAATCACCTCCCCCCGCCCAAATAGAACAAGTTACTCAGTGTTTGGGGCCTGGGGAGATGGCTCAGTGGATAAAGAACTTGCTGCTAAATTGTGAGGGCCGGAGTATGGCTCCCCCAGAAACCACAGAAAGCTGGACACGAAAGCTCACATCTATAATCTCAGTGCTCCTACAGAGAGATGGGAGGTGGAGACAGAGAAACCTCTGGAAGTTTGCAAAGGTCAGCTAGCCTGGCCAGCGCAGCAGTAAACCACCGGAGACCCTGCCTCAAGGTGGAACGTGAGAACCCACGAACCCACAGCAGAGGCTGACCTTGGACTCACTCCCCTAGCTGCCCCCGATCTCCATGCTTGCGCCATGGCATACAACGCAGCCACACTCCCACGCATGAACTCTACACCCCTCATACATACACACACACTCCGGTATAATTAACATGCTCACTGTTTTAAGTGCATTTCTGATTTTATGTTGGTCTACATTCACAGCTCAGTCACTTGTGATCGTATGTGGACATACGTGGCTCTAGAGGAAAATGTTGGCAGTGACTGTCCAGACACCATAGAGGGTAAGGAAGGAGCTTTGTCTGTGATATGTAAAGTATGTGGGTCTCAGTGCTAGGCTAAGGCTTTGTGGGGACGCCTATAGGTTTAATGAGCATCTGAAAAGTTGACTTGTAAAATGCCCCCCACCCCTAGCCCTAGCTCCCTTTGGTTCTCTGCACCCCAGCTAGCTTTCTCAGCAAGATTTAGCTTCTCATATGGGTCGTACCCGCCAGTAGGCACGTTTGGTGCTAAGAGTAGTTTCAGTGTTACTGAATACGAATGGCTAGGCTTCCTGATGTACATACATGTCTCTGTGAGCCTGGTTAATATGAGATTGTCATTCAAAGATAAATCTGGGCTGGGTAGTGGTGCATGCTTATAATCGTAGTCTTTGTGTGACAGAGGATCACAAGTTCAAGGCCAGCGTTGGCTATATAATATGATCTTGCCTCAAACAAACAAAACACCCAGAAGAGCCTGCAGAGGTGGCAGCTACATGAACACTGCTCCCAATGCTAGTCTGACAACTGCCTCTAGTGCTAGTGATCTGGTTGCCAAGTATGTAGAATGCAATTCATTTTCTTTCCTTGAATTAAGAAAAAAGTCCGATTGGAAGAAGGGTCTGGGAGGGGTATAGCGAACAGGGTTTCTCCTCCCTTTGTCCGAGGTTTGTGTCGTCCGTGTGAGGGGTTGTCACTCCTAGTTTTCTGCCAGTAGGTGAAGGAGTCCACAGACAGGTAGAGGAAGCCAGGAGGCTCTAGTTGAGACCGTGGAAACATGTTTGCCCAGCCTCCTCTGGCGTATTAAAGGGGGGTGAGAGACCACTTGGCCAGGGAGAGGCACAGTGAACCAACCCCACGCTCTTTTTTTCAGAATCTCATTGGCAAATGTTCCCCCAAGAAAGTTAACATTCCCATCGCTACTGACTCATCCGATGGGAACAGTCAGTCTGCAAAGTATATGTGGGCAGATCCAAATGGCCTGTCTACCAAAAATTGCAGAGAATAGCCTTATTATCCATACGCTAACAAGTGATGGGAAGAGGGAAGCTGTTTACCCTGCCCCATCAATTGACCTACATTCTAACACTTTAGGACTCAAGATTGTTAAATACTGCAACACATCATGGTAGAGAACAGGGGCGGAAGGTAGGAAAGGAAAATTGGGGGAATTACCTTATCAATCACATATTTTTTATTTTCTCTTTTGGTGTGTGTCTGTGGAGGTCAAAGGACAACCTTAGGTATCTTGTAGGAGGCAGGGTCCCTTCTTCCCTGCTAGCTGCCTCTCAAGCTTCCAGGGGATTCGCCTGTTTCTGCCTCTCATCTTGCCTTAGGCATGCTGGGGTTAAAGATATTCATCCTACTGTATTTGAATACATGTTGGTTCTGGGATTCGAACTCAGGTCCTTGCATTGCTGTATACACTGAGCCATCTCCTTAGCCCATCAATTAACATATTTTAACTAGAAGAAGCCAAGACAGAATGCTTCCCCTCATGGAGGCTATCATTGGGCCCTTAGCATTTAACAACAACAACAAAATAATAATAATAGTAAATGATGATAATAATTAAGTTTTGAACTCAGTCGAACAATGCCAAATGTTGAAGCAGAAAATAATGCAGTCCTATGAACCTGTCTGCCCCTTTCTGCCCAAGATACTTTTGGACCCATTAGAGATTAATTTTCTGTTCCATAAACAATTCACCAGGTTATGATAGCAACTCTGGGCTAAGTTGTACTATTAACTGGGAACGATAATGATGTGTGTACACATGACATTTAGCTTATGAAAATATAAATCTCCTGATTTGCAGCTCCTATTAACTTATTATCCACACAACAATCCATCAGCTGCCTTGAGCTGTAGGTGGCTTGTTTACTGACAGCCTCTCTCCTTTCCTGACTCAGGAGATAGATGGAGTTTACAATGAGGATTAGAGACAACTGTCCTGAAATCCATGTGATTCTGGTGTTGCCTCTGGGAAAGGTTATTCTATAATTAGCTGACTCATAGCATACTTTAAGTATCATTTCAGAAAAATAAAACCCTTTGGGATGATCTATAAATAGGCTGGCAACATAAACATTAGTAGGGGGAATTCATTTAGTACCAGCTAAAAGCATTTGATTTAATTTTGCCTTTTTATTAGATTTTGTTTCCATGTATAAACCTAACTGACAAATGATAATTATGTTGAAGGCACCTGGCATGGGAAAGCTGAAGATAGGTGATGTGTTTTCTCTCTCTCTTTTTTTTTTCAGTTTTCAGATGTGGGGGAGGGCTGGCTTGTGTTACAAAACCTCAACCGTAGGACATCTACTGAGAAGTACCATGATGAAGGTCTCAAAAATTCATAGGCTGGGGCTGGAGAGATGGCTTAGTGGTTAAGGTGCCTGTCTGCTAAGCCTAAGAACATCAGTTCCAATCTCCAGCAGTTCCAATCTCCAGGTCCCACATTTAGCCAGATGCAAAGGACACAAGGGTGCAATGCCGCACTAGACCAGCAGGGGGCGCACACATCTGGATTTCATTCACAATGGCTGAGAAGCTGCTGGTGTGCCCATCTCTATCTGTCTTCGTCTCTCTCTCTCTCTCTATCTCTCTCCAAAAAAAAAACAAACAAAAAAACAAACAAACAAAAAAAAACACCTCATAGGCTGGTATTGTCAGTGCATGATAATGACCACCCATGGTGTTTGCACATTAATCCACCAGCATGAAATAATGGTTTTCAAAATTTCTTGATGCTATGCAACTGCCATTTCCAGTTGTGGAAATCCAAGGGTAATTTATGTTGGGTTTATTTGTAGCCAATTCACCTAATGTTTCAGGACTTTTTATTCTGTGTCATTTGATACAAATTGTCATAAAGCCTTCCTATTTTTCAAGTACTTTAGCAGTTTTGTACATTGGGTTTATTATTAAATGTCATCATGTCACTGTATGAGAGCCTATGTAAAGAATGTTAGTAGTTGGGAAAGGAGATGAAAAACTTTTATTTTTATTTTTTAATTTGAGAGAGAGAGATGGAGAGAGAGAGAATGGGTGCACCAATGGCCTCTCAGCTGTGAACAAACTCCAGACGTGTGCGTCCTCCTTGTGCGCATGTGCAACATTGCTCGCTTGTGTCACTTTTGTGTCTGGCTAAACGTGGGACCTGGAGAATCGAACGGGCTTTCTTAGGCTTTGCAGGCAGGCACCTTAGCTGCTAAGCCATCTCTCACAAAAAAATATTTTAAAATTTGACCCCAACTAAACTCAATGGCAATAAAGGACTTACTAATCCTTATCATCAAAACAAAGAAAACAAAATAGGAAAGTTTAAGATGAAACCAAGACAAAAAACAAAAGTACAAAAATAAGACGTAAACCTCATTTAGTAAGTAGATACTGGGTTCTACGCAGAGGAAATTCTAGAAGAATAAGCTTTCTATATCTTTCACTGTCATTTACAGGCTCGTTCACATGTCTATTTCTCTGTGATCTAGATGGAATTAGGGACTACCACACTTGAATCACTCTAGCATTTTCTTACACACATGTTGCTCCCCCTTTGTCAAGTAGATTGGTAACAGTGCGGATGGAGATTCATAGAGAGGAAGAGCTTTTCTCTGAACAGCTTTATTTTTCCAGTGCCCAGCCGAGCACCTGGAAGGAGCTCAGTCAGCATTCCGCCCCCACTTCCGGTCTTAGAATGTCAATGGCGTTGTTATGTGAGCAAAGAAAGGTCTGGCTGGTTGGAGACTCCATCTTAACAAATGTTTGCATGTGTCATTGGCAGTATGGCTCCATCCAGCACACAGCAGAAAATGGAGTACAGACTTGTCTTTTAGGGACTGTGCTATTGTTGCAGCAAGCCCCATGTTGCTGGGATGAACAGCCAACCAGACACAGCTTGTGGAGGAAGGGATTTATTTCAGCTTACAAAGTCCAGGGGAAACTCCATCAGTGGTGGAAGAAGCTGTTTGCTTCTATAAATCCAAGCAGAGAGAAAGAACCGTAGCAAGCATGGACCCATCAGAGCTCAGTCTGCTCTCTGCACACCTTTGGGCTGAAGTTAGATCCACCCCCAGTGACACACCCACCCCGCTGTAGCAGGAATCTGCCTGCTTAGGGGATGAAGTTGCAAACTCAGTTTTAATAAAACACCCGAGTTGAGGGGTCATACATTCACACTATCATTTTCAATATACTGCAACTGTCAGCAGTTCAAGCCAAGGAACTTACATGATACAGAGATTGGAGGCATTTTGTGGTTGGTGCCTTTCCACAATCAAAGGCACATGTGCATGTGAGGTTTTGTGTGTACGTGTGAATGTGTGTATGGTGTGTGTGTATACAATGCATGTGTATGTTTGGGTGCATGTGCATACATATGTGTGTGGAGGCCAGAAGGTGACGTTAGGTGTCCTTCCTCAACCGCTGTCCACTTTGAGATAAGGGACTTGCACTCCAGCTAGAACTCACCGGTTTAGTTAGTCAGCAAGCCCTGGGGTCCACCTTGGCTCTGTTTTCCTAGTGCCAAGGTGATAGATGTACACCACCAAGCCCAGCTTTTTCATGGGTGCTGGGGATCCAAAGTCAGTTCCTCATGCTTGCCCAGCAAGCGTTTTACCCACTGAGCTATTTTCCCAACTCCGCATATTATTTTCATCATTGTTGATGTTATGTTAGCATAGAATCCCTCATTTCCACAACTGTTCTGTTACTCTTTTGGGGGAGCTGGTGTCTTCTTTAAGAGGTGGCATGGTGAACAGTATTTCAACTCGGGATTCCATCAGAGGTATATCCAAGTGCTCATGACCTGAAATATTTCTGGAAGCTTGTCCCTTTGTGATAACATGCTCTCTCTGAGGACAGGCCAGCGGAGTCTGGAATGTACTGGTCTTTGGTCTTCCAGCATGTGCTGGCTGCTCGCTCTGGTTTCAGGGTGTGGTGTGGTCCCCTTCCATTGAATCCTCATTCCAAAATCACCAGATGAACCTAAAAGCTTGCTTGGGAGAAAGATGGCAAGCTTCTCCATTAGGGAAGTCTGAAAATTTGACAGGTCTGAGCTGCTGGTACTTGGCTACCGTCATCCCGTGGTCTTAGGGAAGCAGTGCAACATCTCCTGAGACCTCCCTCCATCTCATACCCTCCCCCCTACCAGTTGAGTCATCTGTGGGGCTGCTGTAGGCTATGGAGGTGACAGTCTACACCTTAGACCTCACTATGAATTTCTCTTTAGGGTACATTCATGCTTTCCATCTGATGGGGGCTCCATTCATAAAATCTCTAGCCCACGGGTGTGCCATGAACATGAAAAGACTGACCATAGAGCTTCTCAGCAAGCTTGGCAGGAAGTGCATAATCGGTGATTATTTTATTTATTTTTAAATATTTTATTTATTTATTTGAGAGAGGGAAAGAGGGAGGGAGGGATGAAGGAAGGGAGAGAGAGAGAGAGAAAGAGAGAAAGAATGGGCACACAGGTCTTCCAGCCACCGCAAATGAACTCCAGATGCATGTGCCCCTTGTGCATCTGGCTTACATGGGTCCTGGGGAATTGCACCGAGGTCCTTTGGCTTTCCAAGCAAGTGCCTTAACTGCTAAGCCATCTCTCCAACCCCATTGTTTTATTTATATGAAAGGAGTGGTGAAGATAAAGAGGAGCCTGCAGTTGACCGGGTAAGGGAGAAGCATGGATTTCCTCACTGCTGAGTGAAGTCAAAAAGATCATAGCTCCAGAGAAACACAAGACTGTGAGAAGGTAGAATTCCACTCAGTGTTTGAGATGAGTGTCAGGGGAAGAACGTCAGTGATGGATACCCCGGCCTGCGATGAGTGGTCTCAGTCCCCCTTTCCTGACTCTGATTCAGAGGTATCTCCTGAAGGTTTGCTGCTCCTCAAGCCCCTTGCCCCCCACAAAGAACAAGACAAAGGGAAGAATTGCTGGATATGTATATGCCGTTCTTCTCTCTTTTTAGAGCTTATTTCAATCCTAGAAGGTAGACTTTCATTCTGTTTGACATTCAAAACACTTTGATCTCTTGTAGAAATAGTCTATTGGGAGAAAAAGAATTATAGGTCAATATTCTACTTTTTTATCTAAGTTATAATCATTACCCTTGGCATTTAAAGAGAGGAGTTGAAGCAAATAATTTTAAATGGACATGTGAGTTAAAAGAAAGGCTTCAGTAGTAAAAAATGGCCAAAGTGGTTTAACATTTTGAAATTTCCCATTTTTGGTTTCATCCTAACATATGTTACCAATCAGTTAAATTTGGGGTGCATTCCATTTGTGACTGGCTGGCTTTCAAGGGACAGCAGTCGTATTTTTTTAAGTGTGTGTGTGATGTGCGTGTATGTATGAAGGGGGGATCAGAAGACAACTTCCAGTGTCGTCCTCAGAAACACTGTCCATCTATTGTTGAGTTGGGGATCTCTCATTGGCCCTGAACTGACCAATTAGGTTAGACTGGCTGGCCAGCATGCCCCAGAGATCCTCCCGCCTCCTTCCCCTCAGTGCTGGGATGGCAGGTGCTTGCTGTCACACCTGGCCTTTAAAAAAATATGTATCCTGGATATTGAACTCACATTCCCATGCTTGTGAGGCAAACACTTTACCAACTGGACTTTCACTCCAGTCCGATAGCAAGGTCTTGAAAGAGACTTAGAATGTTTTGGTTTGCTTTCTCTGTAGTTGAGCTGGAGGTGAAACTCCGGGAAGAAACAGATAGTTAAAGAGGGGGAAGGTCAAGAATTTTTCAGTGCCTTGATCCCATATGGAGACCTCAGAAGCCTTGAAGAAGGAAAGAAATATTCCCAAACATCTTGGGAAGAAAGATCAGATGTTAGGCAAGTTTGCTTCTGAAGAACCTTGTAACCCAGCCAAAGCAAAGATTGCTTGACTCTAGGCATTCTGTGAGGAAATGGGGTCCTAGCCCGGGGACAGCTCTGCTGGGTCACAGCTGTGTGTTGTCTGGCTTCCAGAAAGTCTGTGTGGAAGAGGACACACATGCTCAGAGAACTGAGGATGGGGAGTGTCTCTCTGCTTTGCTGGCTGCTGCTGGTCATGGAAATGGCATGCCTGTTGAAGTCTTCATGTGTCATATATGTGGGCGTATGTAATGAGGAAAGGTGGCACAGCGAGTGGGGAGTGTGGGCCAATGAGAATGCGCCAAGTACCTCTGGCTGAAATTCAGCATTGCCCTTCAGCAAACCGTGGCATTGTGAACCCACTGTGCAAGAAGCCAGGAGCATACTTAGCTGGGTCCATATATTTTCATCATAACTTTTATAAACTTCTCAAGAACGCTGCTTCTTGCAGCAGGGCATGGTGGCGCACGCCTTTAATCCCAGCACTAGGGAGGCAGAGGTAGGAGGATTGCTGTGAGTTTGAGGCCACCTTGACACTACATATTTAGTTCCAGGTCAGCCTGGGCTAGAGCGAGACCCTACCTCGGGGGGAGGGGGGAAGAATGCTGCTTCTTATGACAAAAACATTTTTAATTAAAAAAATACTGAGTAGATGCATGTGTGGATGCATATGATATATGTATGTGTGCGTATGGGCAGGCACCTGCCGTGGCATGTGTGCAGGTCAGAGGACAACCTCACGTGTTTGTCCTCTTCTTTACCCTTCTTTTTGAGATGGGGTCTGTCTTGTTTGGCTGCTGGGTGGTCCAGTCTAGCTGGTCTGCAAGCTTCCACATTCTCATGGTCTCACCTCCCATTGATGTAGACCCGTTGGGATCACAGATGTGTTTGCCACTTTGAGTCCAGCTTTTGTGGGTCCTGGGGACTTGAACTTGGGCCAGCAGAGTTGCTGAACTATCTCCCTAGCCCTCACAAAAACATTTATATATTTATTTATTTATATTATTTGTTTATATATTTTTATTTTATTATTTATAGGCAGGTGCCTTAACTGCTAAGCCATCTCTCCAGCCCATTGTTTATATATTTTTATATTATTTATATATGTCAGAAAGTATAGCTAAAGAAAAATAAAATTAAAAGCACTCACTATTTTACTTATAAGAGTTCTGGGTTGCCAACGCTTTGGAGTGGATATAGACTTTTCTCCTCCAATATTGCTTTTGAACAGTTTTCCGTCAATAAAACACTGTGGGACACTGTCAATAAAAACTCATCTAGTTAGATCTGAGGACAAAGAGCTTTTTTTAGGAATGGGGTATGTTGGAGGGAGCTAAGCCAGTCTCCTTTTTACATTGCTAAGGAGGAGAGCCTAGAGGAAGAGGAGGAGGAACTGGGCTATGCGGGTTCTTCTGCACCGTGCTCTGGATAAAATAGATTACAAGGGAGACTCTTAATGTTTGGTCTCCTCAACACTCAACACTCAGCCAGGTGGCCACTACTGCTAAAGTCCAGAGATTCCCCCCCCTTAACTTGCGATGGGACTCTAAGCGCAATGAACATCCTAATTGAGAGTCTGTGGGCCCCCAAGACTTGTTTCCCCTCTGCAGAGTGCAAAAAATATTACTGATGTTCTTTGGCGTGGATTCCACGTGGGTGGAGCCTTGGCCAGGGAAAAAGCCAGTGACCTGTGAAAATTTACTTTGGTGGAAATTTGAAGATCATGGCATTATGAGTCAGACCACAAAATCTTTAGCAAAAGAACAAAATGCTCAGTGCAAAGTGGGATGTTTGGTCTTTACTGTCATATGAACGGATACTGGGAACTTCCAAGCAGATCTCTGGGATTATGTGCTGGTGAGTCACAGAGTGTTAGAATGACTGCATAAAGGTGTTTCCTCTTCTGCAGAGGTGCCGCTCTCCCCCAGGGGGATTTTCCTCCCTGCAGATGCTGTAGGGAAGGGAAGGTGGGGTGGGAATGA
Source organism: Orientallactaga sibirica (assembly GCA_036365145.1). Lineage (NCBI taxonomy): Eukaryota > Metazoa > Chordata > Mammalia > Rodentia > Dipodidae > Orientallactaga > Orientallactaga sibirica. Next base: position 24,754,418 of record JAEOAD010000008.1, read on the forward strand.
AAGGAAAGCTTCTTTCTGGGAAGAGCCCTTGGCAGTCCATGCCCTTTCCTCATGATATATCAGCACCCGCATTCCTTCTTGCCTTGGTGATGTCTCTGCCCCTGAGGTCATCTCCCCATAAGCCAGACTGTCCTTTGTCTAATTTCCTAGTCAGTGTAAACCTCACACTGTGTCCCTCTCTTAATGGTTTGACATTGGATCATTTTGCACTGTAAACAGAATAGCTAATTGTCTTCTACCAGCAGGAAAGGTCATTCTTTCAGCAGTTTATTCAGGAATGAACAATCTTCTGACCGGGAAAAGTCTTTGAACAGCCAAGTCACGTGGTGAATGCAGATTTACATATGTGCTTTTCAGCCCAAGCCAAATAAGGACTTGTTTATCCATGAGAGCACTCGCCACAGTGGAGAAGCCTGCGCCATCTTTAAAGCGCGGCACCTGCTCTCTACAGCTAATGTCTTCTAACATTCAAGGTCATTCCAAGATCATTCTTCACGTGTCTTTCCCAAGTCAGTGCATTTACCTATGTGCTTTTGAGCTCCTGGTGTCAATGATGGAGACAGTGGAGAACTGAGTCTTGTTCCTTATTGTCTGTCTTTCTTTCTTTCTTTCTTTCTTTCTTTCTTTCTTTCTTTCTTTCTTTCTTTTTTATGAGAGAAAGAAAGAGAATGGGCATGCTAGAAACTTCAGCCACTGCAAATGAACTCTAGATGTGTGTGCCGCCTTGTGAGCCTGTGCAGCATTGCATGCTTATGTCACTGTGTGCCTGGCTTACTTGGGACCTGGAGATTCGAACATGAGTTCTTAGGCTTTGCAGACAAGCATCTTAACAACTGAGCCATCCCTCCAGCCCTCAATGTTTTTCTAAGGCCAGTGTGAGCCAAACTCTAGACATTCCCCTTAGATCTTGGCTCTGAACCTTGGCACCCACCATCACTTCTGGCTAGGGTACTTATTCTTCCAGTTTCTTAGTTAAAATCTCTTAGGGCTTGGTTTAAACATGACTTTGTGCACCATGGACTTGGCTGAGATCTCTCTTCCTCACATGAGGAATCACATGAGATCTCTCATACTCACATCAAGACCAACACCTTCCTCTCTTGATGACTAGGTGGCCCTTGTCTGGCACGATAGTCACTATTGAGTATGTGGTATTGCTCTAACCACCAGCAAGCTCTCTGAGAGTAGAAATCATTCTCCAGTCTCCTTCTTTTCTCTTGGAGAATATCAAAGCACAATGGGTGCGAATTTGGGACTCTGTGGTGAGCAGTGAACCTGAATCTGTGCTTTGCCAATTCATCCATTGCATGACTTAAGGTCAGGTATCCACCTGCCTCAAGTTCCTCAGCTGGAAAATGGGAATGGTGGCCGGGCTTACCTCAGAAGTTTACTATGAGAATGAAATACGAACATCTATGTTCCAGCCCTTACAACTGTGCTTAGAACAAAAGCAAAGGTTCAGTAAGTGTAGACTATATTGTGCCATCTTAAATTGTCTATAATCCTGACCTTCAATAAATGTTTGTTAAATAAAGTAATTAGTGATTGGTCACTTAAGCAGCTCTGTATACATTTTAAAGTACACATTCATTAATGCTAAAATGACTATTCCTGTATCTATCATCATTTATAAACTACTATTTAGAAAGTTATTGGAAAGTCATCTTGTTTTTTTTTTTTCACTTTTGCCTTTTTGGACTTGTTTCCCTGGTGTTTGGATATTAATGATAAGTCCATGTTGAATCGTGACTATGAGATAGACACAGCCTCTAGCATTGCATCTCCAGAGACGTGCTGGGAGACACGCCGAGAGCTTGCTTCGGCCTGTGTTTTCCACTGCCAGAGATCTCAGCCCGAGGATGAACAAGGCTCATGAGTTACCCCAGAGAAACAGCCAGCAAGGCAGAAATAGTAAGGATCTCCTGATACAACTTAGCTCTGTGGGAAAGCTGAGCCCAAACACCTCCTTCCAATTCTTTTTTAAGCAAGATAGCCTGGTGAAAAATATTCAACCATTTTCACCAGTGAGGGATGCTGTGTCTTACTGTCCTCTGCACACAAGGGGAGTCTGCTGTCAGTGACAGTTTCGGCCATTGAGAGCTGGTAATGGGAACAAACCCAAGTCAGGACCCAGTGTCTGAGTCTTAGGGCAGCGCTAGTACATCCCTCAGTCAAAAAAGAAAGAGAGGGCTGGAGAGATGGCTTAGCAGTCAAGGCGCCTGCCTCCTAAGCCTAAGAACACAGGTTCCAATCTCCAGCGGTTCCAATCTCCAGGTCCCATGTTTAGCCAGATGCAGTGACACAAGGGCTCAATGCCGCACTTGCCCACAAGGGGGCTCACTCATCTGGATTTCATTTGCAGCAGCTGAGAGGCTGCTGGCACGCCCATCTCTGTCTTCCTCTCCCTCCCTCTCTGTCTCTCTGTGTCTCTCTCCAAAAAATAAAATAAAATAAAATAAAATAAAATAAAATAAAATAAAATAAAATAAAATAAAACAAAACAAAACAAAACAAAACAAAACAAAACAAGGAAGAGAGGTGGAACAACATACTTCACTGGCTCCTGGCAAAGGGAAGTGTGATGGGTGGGAGCCACACTGCTGGGGCTCAGTCATGTGTCAACTGTGGATACTTAGGTAAGGATCTGCCCTTCCTGTGCTTCAGTGACCTTTCCTTCAGAATGGGGATACTAGTACTTAATTTATCAGGGTGGAATGAGAACACAGTCCCCTGCTATATCCAAAGGATTCCAAAGCTAGCCTGGCCCATGATGATTGCTCAGTGAGCTATGGCTGCTGTATATATGGTAGAAAAGAAGAAAGGGGTTTGTCAGGTGGGGGTTTAGAAGGGAGGTGGTGGAGATATAGCTTGGTTTGTAGAGTACTTGTATGGACAAAGCCATAGGTTTGATCTCCAGCATCATACAAACCAGGTGTGGTGCTGCATCCTTGTAATCCCAGCTCTAGGGAGGTGGAAGAGAAGGGATCACCAGGAGTTCAAAGTCCTCTTCAGTTGTGTTGTGAGTCTGAGGCAATCCTGGGCTACAAGAGACCTTGTCTTAAAAAATATGGGGGAAGCTTTTCTTTAATATAGCATAGTTGGAATAGCTTGTTTCTCAAGTCATTGTGTTTTAAAAATATTGTAATGGAGTTGCCCATTCCACAGTAAATAACTTTTCACCCATGAGCATGTAATCAAATCTAATTTAACTTAATTTTTTTTTTTGAGAGAGAGAGAGAGAGGGAGAGGAAGACAGATAGAGAATGGGCACGCCAGCAGCCTCTCAGCTGCTGTGAATGAAATCCATAAGCGTGTACCCCCTTGTGGGCAAGTGCAGCATTGCGCCCTTGCGTCACTTTGCATCTGGCTAAATGTGGGACCTGGAGATTGGAACTGGTGTTCTTGGACTTAGGAGGCAGGCGCCTTAACCGCTAAGCCATCTCTCCAGCCCTAACTTAATATTTTAAAATGACATGCAAGTAAGAAGGGGGTTAATGGAGGGAAAATAAGGGTCTTAGTGGGATGGAGATGGGGATATGAAGGGTAGTTTGGGTGAATAAGATCAAAATACATTATATATGTATGAAAATGTAAAAAATGGAAAAAAATGATTACGAATAAAAACAGTCTGCCTGTATCTCCCCTTGAAGGGTAGACAGGGCTATAAAAGTTGTATGGAGAATTGGTTGCTGTGTATTCCATAGAGACGGGGCAATGTATTGAGGGAGGGGAAGGACAGGCTGGACTTGGCCCTTTCAGTGGGCTGTGCACATGGCGTTCTTCCCAAGACTAGGGGAGAGACACTTCCATCAAACCTTTCTGGTGGGAAAGTCCCACCTTTGGGCAGGTGCTCTTTCTGGTGAAGCATGGTTTCTTCAGGGCGCTTCTCTTTTAACGTCAGGTCATTGTGTGCTGGAGTCTGGGACAGCAGGAGTAGCACATTAGCATTAGGCTTGAGTTAGTTTATCCAAGGCTCTTGGTGGTTAGAAGACTCTGAGACAGGTATTTGGAGCAAAAGGGATACAGACAAGTGAAGGGCTAAGGTAATTTTCTGTCTCCATTTCAATTTTGTCTTTGGTTTACTTGACTTACAGAGCTGAGGAGGAGGCAGCTAAGGCCCCTCAGGCCTCCTGGACCCTGAACACAACCTTCCTTTCTGCTGACAGATGAAGTGCCTGGGATTCCAGTCCTGTCCAACACCACCATGGGGGGGGGGGACTGAGGACACCCTGGACACCCAAAGGCACAGACAGAGGCTGTTTGGGGTTTGTAGTTCCATTTTTACTGATTTCTCACTAATCTCATGTTATCAGTGAAGAAATTCTAATGGCTGCTTTATGATGCACAAAATTGTATTTTAGCCACTGCAAAGGATTGGAAATTGAGTGTCTTCTTCTTTATTTATTTGTATAGTAAATTTTAAAATTCTGTCAATGCACAGTCTGAATTAAGAATAAGAAGGAAAGGCTCTTAGGGTGAAATTCTGTGCGTCAGGCTCTACCAAGAATTGGAATTGTATAGTGAGGTTTAGAAACATCTGGTTATGTGTTATTAATAAGCTAGCAGAAATGAATCAACAATTTCAACCAAGAAACATAATTTGCATAAAATACTCGATAAAAAAGAATGCATAATATATTCGCCCATCATATAGTACTTGTACAAACGGAACATTTTAAAGCAGACCAACTAACCAGGAAATTTACATGTTGTTGAAGACTTGATTAAATTATTATAAACAATGAGAAAATTTTGAAATTTTGAACATTGTGACTGTTATAGCATGCAAATAAATTATACTATAAGCTGTAGTGCACATAGGAGCAGGCAACATGAATACACAAGTTCTAAGTTCTTTGAAGTGAAGTGATTGTTCTTTTCCACTACGGAAAAGGAAATGGATGCAGATGTAGATGAGTTCTACTCAGACTTGCACACTGCTGCACAGTAGCTGAGTGCTGTTTTTGCCTGTATGTCTGTGTGCGTGTGTGCGTGTGTGGTGTGCATGCACGTTTGCAAGGGTGTATGCCAGGTATGTAGAGGCCAGAGAACAACCTTGTTGTCATTCCTCAGAAATGCCATCCACCTGTTTTACTTTTAACTTTTTATTGACAACCTCCATACGTTTACACAATATATGTCATTATCATAAATGCCCTCCCACAACTCTCTTTCCTTCCCAGCTCCCATAGTCCCTCATTTTCCTCTCTTCTTTCTTGAGAGAGGAAGAGGCAGGGAGAGAGAGAATGGGTGCGCCAGTGGCCTCTCAGCTGCTGTGAATGAACTCCAGACGCGTGCACCTCCTTGTGGGCAAGTGTGACATTGCGCCCTTGCTTCACTTTTGCGTCTGGCTAAACATGGGACCTGGAGAACCAAATGTGTGTTCTTGGGCTTGGCAGGCAGGTGCCTTAACCACTAAGCAATCTCTCCAGCCCTGTATCCCTTTTTCTTTTCAACTAGTTCATCTTCTATTTTGATATCATTCCCCCCTCCTTTTATGCAGTTCTTGCCATTTGCCTTTTTGGGGGACAAACTTTCTCACTGGCCTGGTGCACACCAAGTAGTGTAGTCTCACTGGCCAGCAAGCTCCAGGTATCCCTCTGTCTCCCCCTCATCAGGGCTGGGATGACGGGGATGCATCACCATGCCCGGGATTTTTAGTGGGGATTCAACCTAGGTCCTTGGGCTTGTGAGGCAAGCAGAAGCAACTGAACACTCTCCTCAGCCAGAGTTTTAGAGTTTAATTATCAATGTTAATTAAATTAATATTTAATGTTTTTAAAAGATTTATTTTTATTTATTTATTAGAGACAGAGAGAGAGTGTGTGTCTGTGTGTGTGTGTCACAGAGAGAAAGTGAGAATGGGTGTGCCAGGGCCTCTAGCCACTGCAAACGAACTCCAGACACTTGTGCCACCATGCGCATCTGGCTTACATGGGACCTGGAGAATAGAACCAGGGTCCTTAGGCTTTGCAGGCATGTGCCTTAACCGCTAAGCCATCTCTGCAGCCCTAATGTTTTTTAATTTTTTTATTTTTGAGAGAGACAGAGAGAGAAAGGGAAAGAGGCAAAGAGAGGAAGAGAGAATGGATATGCCAGGACCTTTCTGCCACTGTGAATGAACTCCAGATATGTGTGCCCCTTGTGTGCATGTGTGACATTGCACATGTGTGTAACTGTGCATTTGGCTACGTAGGACCTGGAGATTTGAACATGCATTCTGAGGCTTCACAGGCAGGCACCTTAACTATGAAGCCATCTCTCCAACCCTAATTTAATATTTTTTTAAAGGAGAACACTTATTCTTTGCTTTGTGCTGTAGAATAGGGCCAGGGAGCAGGAACTGAGTTACATGGACATGCTATGCAGGTGTGGAGTGAGTCCATGTGGAGTTGGCAACTTACCTCATGGTATCTTTATTCAGGAGCATGTGGCTCCCTGGAGCCAGGTGAGCTAAGTTCTTCCTAGCATGAGTTCAGCAACACCCCGGCAGTAGCTGGTACTGGGAATGGTGGATGTATTTAGACCAAGGGAGGACTGTAGCACAAGCTAAAGACTCGTATTTTGTGTTTCCTGGTTATGAAACATTTACTCCTCAGTGACCTCGTCTCTAAAATGGGATCAAGGGTAATATTTCAACACTATATGGTTTTAATGAGGATTACATGAGATAAGCTGTGTGAATTTCTCAATTTAGCCTATGGTTCATTATTTTTAGGAGGGGAGATTAGGGGTTCAATGTTCAATGTGTTCCTATGGACAACCAGTCCAACCAGTCTGGTAAATCTTTTAGGGGTATATTGTTAAGGATGAATGGCAATGTTAACATTTATTGACTATTTCCTGTGGTTCAGACCCAATTCTTAGCTTAGGCTGTATGTACATTGTATCCTTATGCCCCAACCTGGTGAGAAAAATTTTATCCCCATTTTACAATTCATGATAAACCTGAGACTTAGGGCTGGGGAGATGGCTTAGTGATTAAGGTGTTTGCCTGCAAAGCCAAAGGATCCCCGTTCAATTCTCCAGCACCCATGTAAGCCAGATGCACAAAGGAGTGCATGCATCTGGAGTTCGTTTGCAGTGGCTAGAGGCCCTGGCATGCCCATTCTCTCTCTCTCTCTCTCTCTCTGCCTCTTTCTCCCCCCTCACATAAATAAAAATGTAAAAACTGAGATTTAGCAAGGAACTTACTCCAAAACATAAAGAGTAAGTGTCACATGTGTGATTTTATAAAGGCAGGTGACCTCTAGCACCCATGCTCTTCCACGCATAGCCCTGTACTTAAAATGAAGCCATAGACAGCATTAGGAAAACACAGAACCTTAGGCTAACACAGTCCAGCATCTTGTTTTCACAGGAAAGGAAGAGAAAAGAGGATAAAGAAAAGAGAGAGGAAGTGAGAAAGGGAGAGAGAAGACAGAATATGACTTATTAGCAAAAGAAAGAAATCATGTGTGTTTAAGAACCGGTCTCGTGTGAAGGTTGCTTTCCTTTCTCTTGGCTAAAGTAGCAATGTCTCAATGACAACACAGTGGCGATGTCATTCAACAAGAGTGAGAAGCTGATCACCGGACTTCACATGAATTTTCAATGGCCCAGCCAGTGTAACGTTCCAACCATCCTTAGATAGGGAATGCATCTCCTTTTAGCCCTTCTGCCTGAATATAAAAAGCTCCCAAGTGTCCAAGTCACTTGACTCTTCACAGCATTAGAAGTACTTGTTTTTGTTGGGCCAGAAATGTGTGCGAGTGTGTGTGCGTGTGTGTGCGTGTGCATGTACATCTTCAGCTAACCTCTGACGGAATGTTGAGTATCTGTGTCTTCACAGTTGGAAGCATGCCCTGGTCTCAGAGTTGAGAAGCAGAACGTGTGACTAAGATGACAGAGTTTTACTTGCAGCCTAGCAATCCTGTGATGGGGAACTTCATTGTCAACTTGACTAGATTTAGAAACACCTAGGAGGCACACCTCTGGGTGCATCTGTGAGGGCATTTGCAGCGTTTAAGTGAAGTGGGAAGACCTACTCTGTCTGAATGTGGGCAGCACTGTCTCTTGAGCTGTGGCCCCAGACTGAAGAAAAATGGGAAAAAGGAGCAAGCAGTTGAGCACCAGCATTAGTCTCTCTCTGCTTCCTGACTGCAGGAAGGCTGAGATGAGCTGCCTCATGCCCCTCCCTCCCCTTCTCCCTCCCTCCCTCTTTCCCTCCTCCCCTTCCTTCCTTCCTTCCTTCCTTCCTTCCTTCCTTCCTTCCTTCCTTCCTTCCTTCCTTCCTTCCTTCCTTCCTTCCTTCCTTCCTTCCTTCCTTCCTTCCTTCCTTCCTTCCGTGGCTTTTGCTGGGTATTTTTCCACTGCAAAGACAAAGTAACTAATACAAATACTCAGTGGGTGATTGTCTTGGATGGCCTTAAACTGAGAGTGCCTGCTCTTCAGTGCAGGCATGCAGATAGATCCCCAAACAAATGAAAATTTGTTCTTCCCCATGTATGCCCTGCAGCTACATTGGTGGAAGAAAAAATCTCATAAATTTTTGGCATAGCTTGCTTGGGAAAATGATTTTGCATGATGAATGTTTTCTTTTTCTCTTAAGTAGGAAATCATCACACAGAGATTGGAGTGCCCCATGGCATCTTGTGTGCAAGTGTGGAGTGAGTCGATTTCCAGACAGGAGGCAGATAACCAAGCATCTTGACAGCAGTGAAAGCTATTTGAGGAAAGGTAATTTGAAAGCGGAAGTGAGGGGTCCTGAGGCTGTGAGAGCTGTTCAGGTCATTATATCTCTGTGCAAGAGCAGAGCCAGAAGCAGGGATTCTGGAACCCACAATTTACTAAGCAGGTGCCCTCAGGAGAAGGGAAGGGGAAGGATGGTGAAGGGTTATGTTAAGGAGGCTGTGTTTGGAGGAGGAGCTGTGCAGCCAAGCATACTTCTGAGGATTAGCATAGAAATGATTGCCTTTCAGACAATGGGCCTCTGGTTGAGTCTAAGGTCAAGTCTCACAGCTGAACAGAAGACAATTCTCTAGTCATGCTCATTGCTGCCCGTGGGCGCCCATGGAGAAAGGCATACGGGAAGAACCCCACCATGTGTGAGGCACTGAGAGCGGGTTTCTCATCAAAATCATGTAGTCGACAGGATTACGGCAGGATGACAGTTGAGGTGTTAGGGACATTATCCTTCTGAGCAGACTGAAGCAACTGGAATCCATCAGCCTGGATGGGATACAAGATCCCTGGGTGCTGGCTATGAGGAATCTCTTTCCTTCCTGCTCTTAAAAACCCTTGTGGAGTGTGTTTGACTGGTATGGATGTGGATATGGATTGGAACTGCGATTGTCTTGGGATTTAGGGTTTCTTTATCATCTTGGCGGAGGGGGAATGGAAAATGGAAAGACTGCCTCGAGTTGTTTTTAAAAAAATTATTTTTTTGTTTATTTATTTAATTAATTTATTTGAGAGTAACAGAGAGAGAAAGAGGCAGATGGAAAACAAACTCCAGATGCATGCGCCACTTTGTGCATCTGGCTTACGTGGGTCCTGGGGAGTCGAGCCTCGAACCAGGGTAACCGCTAAGCCATCTCTCCAGGCCCTACAATTGTTTTTCCATGTGCTGGGATTGGGGTGAAATACGTGGGAGCTGGAGCACAGGTATTCAGTGTCTGACCTGAGCAACTGCATCTTTATGTCCCTCGACAGAGGTCTCCACCTTTGTTCAGAGGGAGTCCATCTCCTGACCACTTCATGGTCCTGCTCAGGAGAAGATCAATTAACCTTTATAGGGTTCTTTCTCTATCAATAAAAGAACAACAGCTGGATTTGCCAGGTATGATGGCTCACACCTGTGATCCTAGTACTCAGGAGGCTGAGGGTGGAGGATCATTGAGTCTTCAAGACCAGTCTGAACTACAGAGTGACTTTCTAGTCAGCTTGGACTAGAGTGACACCTTGTTTCAAAAAAAAAGAACAAAAGACACATGGGTCTGGAGAGATGGCTTAGAGGTTAAAGAGTTTGCCTGTGAAGCCCAAGGACCCAGGTTCAACTACCCAGAACCCACATAAGCCAGATGCACATGGTGGTGTATGCACCTGGAGTTCATTTGCCGTAGCTAGAGGCCCTGGTACACCCATGCTGTGTGTGTCTTTCTCTTTTATAAATAAATTAATTAAAATGAAATATTTTTTTAAAAAAACAGAGAAATTGATGGTAGTTAATTCATAGTTAGTATGGGGGCTCTATTTAAGGTATTTTGTATACCGCCAGTGCCAATAAACTGTACTATAACGTGAGATATTTTTATTAGATGCTAACGAGTTTTGTTTCCAGTGAAAAACTGAAACTTTCTCTCCTCTCCTTACTCATTTCTAAAAAAAAAAAAAAAAAAAAATTATCTACCTTGAAAGTGTTGAGATGACAATTTAATATCTAAACATAAGGTACAGTTTTAAAAAGAGAGAATTCAGAGTATGACAAAAGAACAGATATTCAACATACATTTTCCCACATATGTTATTGCCATCAGTGTGATGATATCCTTTTTTTGTTCTGCACGCTTGCTTTTGTGAAAGCAATTTGGGAGTAGTTAGAGCCCAGGAGATAAACAGAGTTGAAGTAAAACCTCATTAGTTACCATGTAAAGGGCTGGTAGAATTTGACTTTGAATTAGCTGGGTTAAAATGAGCTTGTATTTTAATAAATGACAATAGGACAGTCTAGGCAGTTGGGGAGTGGTAATTGTTTTTGAATTACATACTATGTAGGGAAAAAAGATCTGTGATGAGAATAATAAGGGCTTACTGTACACTGCGTATCTCCTGAATGCTTCTGTCTCACAGAAACAGCCTTTGTGTCCGTGAGTCTTTTATGATTGTCGTGTCATTCTGGGAGCCACTTCGTCTTTTGTGTCATGCTATTGTCAGCCATAATGAAATAATTGGGATGACAATTATTGGCTTGTTTGGTTTCAAAAGTTTTCTCTGTTAAATTTCTTCTATTGTCTACCTCATGGTACCATTGTGTGATATATTATTACTGCCCAGATTCCAAGAACAAAATAAATAAATAAATAAATAATAAACAAACATTATTTGGTTTTTCTTGGAAAAGTGTCCCCTTAAACAGAATTTAACAGAAGTATGTTAGCATCACCAGAACAAGCATTTGAAACAAAAAGGTGGAAATCAATTGAGGAAACCACCCAGTGTTGTAACAATGTTGGCTTTCATTCACATGCACACATACAAACACATACACTTGCAGCCCACACATATGAACATGAATATATACACACAATATATACACATGCACACAAAAGTGATATATTTCGAAGACATCTTTAAATAGCAACCTTTGTTATTGTACTTTTCTGAATGTTTTTTTTTTAAACAAAGGTGAGACAATAATAATTTGTCTCAGAGACTTGTGTGAACAACAACAAAAACAAAAACCACAATGCAAAGACATTCACATTTAGCATGGGTTGCATCACAGACTCCCAAGGTAGCGGGTTTGTGTTATTCTGTCACGTTTTCAGTCCTGCTACATTCCTACCTGTGTCTCAACTCCCAGCCATTTGTTCATACCTTCAGGGTCCCCAGTTCTTGCCTTTGCATCAGAGTGTGTGTAGGAATGCCTGCCTTCCTCCAGCTTTCCTGGGCTGACCTCTCAGCTTACTCTTTGGCCTGACTTCCAAGGGTGTCTAGAACAGTTCTAGAACCATTGGATTAAAAGCCAAGCAGGAGATGAAAGGAGAATTGGACCATGCACTTTCTATCTGAAACAGTGTTTTAAGTCTGTTTTAGGAGTCTGTATATGCATGTAAATCCGTACGCACGCCACGCATTAGCTATTGTCTACAGCGAGACAAAATATTGTGATGAAGATAAGTATTTCCACGAATCCTCCAGGTGCCACACAGCTGGGGGACATGACCAGCTAGCTGTTTGTTGGCTTGCGAATAAAATTTGTAGATAATAGCATCTCCTATTTTTTCCCCACCAGATTTTTTTGGCACCACTTAGACGTAACGTCAATGGTGCTGTAACATATGGGGAAACCTCTCACACTCCAGAGCGTGCAAGCAGCGAGCTAACACTTTCTACGAAAAATTTGCTCCAGGTATTTTTGATGAATTGAAAATTCTCACAAAGCATATCATTTGAAAGAAATGTGCCAGCAAAACACACGGCATTGAAAACAGGGGTATTGAAAAGTGTCAGGGAAACTTATCTAACCAAGCGTTGTACACAGTGTGGTCAAAATGGAAAAAGGTTTTTTTTTTTTTTTTTTTTTTTTTTTAATGGAAATGCTGTTTAAGGGAACTAAAAGATAAAGATTTATTGTTTATGGAAATCCTTCAGATTTGTTTGAAAACCTTCAGGAATTCCATCTTTGTCATGCAGCTATTATTCTCATTAAGTGAACATTTTGGGTTTCTTGTGTTCAGAGGAACTAACTTAATGTCCTCCTTCGAAATTAATGACTGTGCAGAGTGAAGAGACAACATACAGGATAGGTTATAATGTGTCACAGAGATGGTTAACATCCAGAATATATAAAGAACAACAAAAATTAAAAACAAAAATATCCCAAATCATCCAACCAATAAATTGGCTAATGAATTAAACAGTTCTCAAAAGAAGAAACACAAATGGCTAATAAACATCTTAAAAAATGTTTAACATCCTTAGCCATCAAGAAAATACAAATTAAAACTGCTTTGAGATCCCATCACACACTAGTCAGAATGGCCATCATTAAGAAAATAAATGACAATAAATGCTGGCAAGAATGTGGGGAAAGATAAACTCTTATTTACTGCTGGTAGAAATGTAACCTGGTACAGCCACTATGGAAATCAATGTGAAGGGGTCTCAAAAAAACTGAAAATAGAACTACGACACAACCCAGTGACATCACTCTCGGGGCTATGAGCAAAGGACTCTAAGTCCACATACCACAGAAAGATATTTGTCCAGAACCAGGCTATATGTTCATCAACAGATGGATGAATAAAGAAAACGTGGCCTGTGTGCATGTACACTTCTGCATACATGAGGGCGCATATGCACGCACACACACACATACACAAACACACACTGGAGTTCTATGTAGCCCCAAAGATAAAGGAAATCATCATTTTCAAGAAAATGTATGCATAGGAAGTCATTGTTAAGTGAAAAAAGTCAGAATCAGATAAATATCGTGTATTTTCTCTCATATGTGGAAACTACCTTTAAAATTAGGGGAAGAGAATGTGTAAAGTAGGGTGGGTCAATCAGAATTCAAGATATTCTGAGTAAGACTTATGTAAACCTACTCTTTTGAATAATGGCACAGCCAGAAGCTATAGATTGTTACTAGAAAATTTTCAGTGCCTGGGATGGGATACCTTCCAGTGAGTTGTTGGCCAGGGAGGTCCCTGTTGCCTCCAAAACATTATAGGCTATTGCCAAGGCTCTTGGTTTCCCTTGAGAAACAGATGGTTAGACCCTGTTGCTGAAGACCTCACTTGCCTGAGCGGCAAGGTCACTGAGAAATCAAGTTGGTGCTGAGCAGAAAAACTTCTCCCTCTGGACCAGCCAACTGAAAGCTAGAAAAAGCTGAAATGCATGCAGCCCTATGGGAGACAGAAGTCATCAGCAGTGAAAACAGTGGACACTGGAAACCTCAAGTTTGGCCAGACAGGCCCAATGACCAAACGGATGCAATAGTGGCATGTGTGCATGTGTGCTCTTGGGGAAACGAACTGCTCCCTAATTGGACTGAAGGCCTGCTCTACAGGAGGGAATACATGCCTGGTACTGAAAAAAACTAATCAAGACTATGGAAGGGGAGGTCATGAGCCTTAGGGGTATAAAGCCTGCTCTTGTCTGGCTAAACGTATATATTATTCCCACCAAACTGCCCTGAAAGCACTACACTTAATGTTCATATTCACATATTAATGCTACTCTCACTTCTGGTTAGAGAAGCTTCTCTTTTCAGATGGTGGTGACCACTGGGATGACCCAAAAGGCAACATAGTGCTGAGAAGAAGAGAAGTGTCCAGCACTGAAACATCTCTATCACACCCTCCAAGGCTCAGGGTCCATTGCGGAAGAGGGGGCGGAAAGAACGTAAGAGCCAAAAGAAGGGTATGACTCCTTACAATGCAACTGTCCAGACAGAAGTTGGCCTTGATATCCATGACCTTGTAGTGCCTAGCAATACCTTTCCAAGACCCTCATAATAGGAGAAAAAGATGATGACATCAAATTAAAAGAGAAACTAATGGGGGGGGATATGATGGAGAGTGGAGTTGTGAAGAGGAATGGGGAGAGGGGAGGTAAATATCATGGTTTATTGTCTGTAAGTATAGAGGTTGTCAATAAAAAAATTACACGAGTATGTTTATATATGCATATTTGTAGGTCACAAAATTAGAAAGGGGATCCTGAGAGGGAAGAAGAGATCTTAGGAAGGAGGGCTCTAGAAGATAAAGGAATATATGGAAACCAGACATTGACTCACTCTAGGAGAAAGGAAACTAAGTGTAGGGAGACAGGAGGTAGTTGGAGAGAGAGCTGACAATAAGACATAGTGACACACATGGATGACCATGCCGTGATGAAGCCCATCAGTCACTTTGTATGCTAATCTAAGAATTATTTAAATAAAAGGAACTAAGTAGACATTCTTGAATTAAAATAGAACAAAAGGTGGAGAGATGGCTTAGCAGTTAAGGCATTTGCCTGTGAAGCCCAAGGACCCAGGTTCAGTTCCCCATACCCATGTAGGCCAGATGTACAAGGTGGTACATGTGTCTGGAGTTCATTTGCAGTGGCTAGAGGTCCTGGTGCACCCATTCTTTCTATATACCTACTTCTCTCTCTCTCTCAAACAATAAATAAACATTAAAAAAATAGAAATTGACTGTGGAAAGTCTGTTTAATTCTATTATAAAATAGGAATCAGGGCTGGAGAGATGGCTTAATGGTTAAGGCACCTGCCTGTGAAGCCTAAGAATGCACGTTCGATCTCCAGGTCCCACATTTAGCCAGATGCAAAAGTGATGCCAGTGCACAATGTCGCATATGTGCACGAGGGGGCACACACATCTGGAGTTCATTCACAGCAGCTGAGAGGCTGCTGGCGCGCCCATTCTCTCTCTCTCTTTCTCTCTCAAATTAAAAAATAATAAAATAGGAATCAAACTGGCCAAAAAGCAGAGTGTGGTGGTTTGGATGAAGAATGCCCCCTATAGCTCAAAGTGTTTGTGATTAAGCCTCCTACTTAGTCCTCAGCCGTTAGAGCCCTGGGTAGATGGAGCCTTGCCAGAGGAGGTGTGTCACTGGGGGCTGACACCGAGGCTTATGAATCCAGCCCTGGTGGGTGTTCACTAGCAAAGCTCACTCTGCTGCCGCTTGCCAGCTGACATGATACCCAGCTGCCTGCAGGGATGAAACTTCCCCACGAGACTGTGAGCCAAAATAAACTTTTCCTTCCATATGCTATGCTCTTGGCCAAATGTTAGGTCCCAACCACAAGAAGGAAACTGCTACATGGAGTGAGTGTCTGGACCACTGAGATGAGCACCCGACACCCCATGGAAGGCAGAAGGGTTATTTGGGTTTGGTTTGGTTTTCAGACCTCCGGGTTCTACTTCAGAACTAAACCATCAAGTACCATTTCCCTACTAATGGGATGACAAATCACAGCGGACACGAGGATGGACTGTGTTCATTGTTGTGTTCCAGAAGTAGAGCTTTGAAGAACTGTGAAGTGTGAGGACCAAAATGGACACAGGGAGCATCTATTCAAGCTCACACATGTCATCCTCTTGTCAAGGTGGGTGACTACTTGAGGGAAGCAGGGCAAAGCGTAGGCTCACAGCACACCTTTGGAGACCCCTGACTCCACTAAGGAACAAGACTCTCTTGAACACAGACCATCAGTTGTGCTTCTTCCTGCCTTACAGAGTGGCTGATTCTGTCATCTGAGCCATTCCAGTGTTTTAACAGCATCCACAAGATTGAATGCTTATGGGATACTTGAATTTGGGCTCTGTCATTAGTCCTTCAATGATCTCATTTGCTACTTTAATCCACACACACACACACACACACACCCTTACAACAGTAAACCAGGACCAGAGGAGTCAAGTGCCTGGAGGAAGTGCCTGCAGCTGACGCTCATCACTGGGGCTTGGAGCCAGGTCCTGTGCCTCTCATGATATTTCCTCTGTAGTACAGCATTCTACATGTAACGGGGGCTGAAAAAGGTCTGTTAGAGGAATCCTGTAGATTCTTGGAGCTTGGATAATTAAATTAAGCTCCACTATTCTCCTAACATTTTGCATAATTATCTACTCTATAATATTTGTCAGCGACCCCTCTTTCTCAGGGATGTCTAGGGGTGTTTTGTTACATTTCATTTAACTCAAATTACTTTTGTTCAATTATTTATAATTTTGCCTTCTCTTTGTGATTAATACTTCCAAATTCTGTTTACTCCACATGTTATTTGTCTCATTTTAGTATTTTAATTTTACGTCTTAAATTCAGCCTTGTAAATAAAAAAAAATCATTAATTGGTTATGTCTCTACTATTGTGGTGGTTTGACTTAGTTATCCCTCATAAACTCATGTGTTTTGAATGTTAGGTCCCCAACTGGTGGCAATTTGGGAATTGGAGCTTCCTGGGGGTGGTGTATTGTTGGGGTATTTCCCCTTGCCAGTGTTTGGCACACTCTCCTGCTGCTGTTGTCCACTTGATGTTGGCAGGCGGTGATGTCCACCCTCTGCTCATGCCACAGTTTTCCCTGCCATCATGGAGTTTCCCCTTGAATCTGTAAGCCAAAAAGAAACCCTTTTCCTCCCATCAGCTACTTTTGGTTGGATGCTTTCTGCCAGCAACACGAAGATGATTATAACAACTGTATAATGCTATGCATTTATCAGAGGGACTAAAATACAAACTCATAAATCTAAATATTCCACTAATGAGGGAAGCCCCTTTTATGTCAAGAGTCCACTGCTTTATCACCACAAACCATGAGGGGGTATCCACCTGTCTCTAAGCATCAGGGTTTCCAGAAATATTTGTAAGAAAATGGCTTTGTCCTAAGAAGCGCTCTCTATGTTCTGTGTATGAATTTCTTCTGTGATTGCATGCGGTATTTGGGGCATTTGGCCCGGGGGAAGGAGAACTTGTCGTTGAGGACATAGGAAGAGATATGCTACAAGTTCTGCTTCCATCAGCCTCTGCTACACCCACACCAGACGTGACGCCAGGCCAGAGCAGAGCTGCGCACGAGCTGGGGCTCAAAGGAACCGACACTGAGAGCCTGCCAGAAGTCATCTACATCTGTCCCGTATCACGTCTCCTTTTACGAGGAGGAAATGAGGCTTAGCAACTTCCTCAAGCCTCACAGCTAGGTTGAGGAAAAGCAAATCTGGAGATTGGCTGACTCCGGGGCTCGTTCTCCTTGAGGGCTGCCCTAGCTAGTCATATGCCCATGTCACAGTGAAGGTCCTATTAGTTGACCTGCTGGGATAATTTAGCACATTTTCTGCCCAGCACCACCTTAAGCAGTTAGTGCTATGGAGACCATGGCTATACATGACAGCAGTTACAGATATTAATAGAAGTTCTCTAGCTCTCAGGCATGCTATTAACTTAGCATGAGGGGGCTGTTAGTGTAGAAAAGGAAGGAACAGTTTCCTGGTGGGGATTTGCATGCTGGCAAATTGGCTATTGGCCTTGGATTCATATTATTACTAATTGAGGCTAGGACTTTTTTGTTCTGGGCTGTGCAGATGCTAGGTAGCGATTTCCCCTACTTGTTTGATTACAGATTAATCCACACAGCTTTACCTTGTGAAAGAAGGAAACAGCTTGTGCGGCTCTGGGAAGAAATATCTCATCCAGTAATTATAGTTGTTGGCATTGGCCACACAGGGTGTTGGCAGGTTGTGAACATGACCCATGGAGAAAGTATTTTGTTTAGGATTTTATTTATTTAGTGTGTGTGTCTGTGCATTTACATGTGTGTGTGGGTATATGCAGAATAGAGGACAACATCAGGTGGTGTTTCTCAGGAATACAGCCCACCATTTCTTTTGTATTGAGAGAGAAATTATTTTTAAAATATTTATTTATTTGCACTTGTGTGTGAGGGTGGGTGGGGGGATGTATATACCAGGGCCTCTTGATGCTGCAAACCAGTGCCAGATGCTTATGCCAGGTTTTCCATCTAGCTTACATTGGAATTGAACTCAGGCTGGCAGGCTTGGCAAGCAAGCAAGCACCTTTAACTGCTGAACCATCTTGCAAGTCCTTATCTACTTGTTTTGAGATAGGGTCTAGAGCACTTAGCTTCTTGTTGCTGAGACAAAACATCTGACCAGAAAGAGCTTATGGGAAGAAAGAGTGTTATTTCACCTAACAGGTTGTTTTACTTTCTTTCTTATTTTTAAGGCAAGGTCTCACTCTTTTTCAGGCTGATCTGGAACTCATTCCATAGCTCCAGGCTGGTCTTGAACTCATGGCAAGCCTCTCGAGTGCTGGGATTAAGTGTAAATCACCATGACGCCCAGCCCTCAGCTGACAGTTTCTTTTCTTTTCTTTTCTTTTCTTTTCTTTTCTTTTCTTTTCTTTTCTTTTCTTTTCTTTTCTTTTCTTCTCTTCTCTTCTCTTCTCTTCTCTTCTCTTCTCTTCTCTTCTCTTCTCTTCTCTTCTCTTCTCTTCTCTTTTCGGAAGAGACACAGAGAGAAACAGACAGAGAGGCAGAGGAAGACAGATAGAGATGGGCGCACTAGCAGCCTCTCAGCTGCTGCGAATGAAATCCAGATGCTTTCGCCCCCTTGTGGTCAAGTGCGGCATTGCGCCCTTGCGCACTTGAATCACTGCATCTGGCTAAACGTGGGACCTGGAGATTGGAACCAGCGTTCTTAGGCTTAGGAGGCAGGCACCTTAACCGCTAAGCCATCTCTCCAGCCCACAGCCGACAGTTTTGAGAGGAAGTTTCATCATGTGGAGGAAGCACAGTAGGCCTGAGCACAAGCCTGGGTCACATCTCCACATCAATGGGAAGGAAGTAGTCTGAGCCAGCTAGCTACGCACAGTAGGCCTACACTAGTAAACCTAAAGCCCTTCCCCCATTGCTGCTGCTCCTTCTGCAAGGTTCCACCCCCAAAGGTTCCACAACTTTTCCAAATTGCCACTAGCTGGGGACCAAGAACTCAAAACATATAAGTCTATGGGGGGCACTTCATTCAAACCACACAGGGTCCCTTATTGGCCTGGAGCCCTCATTGACTAGACTGCCTATCCAGTGAACTCCAAGAGTCTTTTTTTTTTTAAATTAATTTTTAAAATTTTATTTATTTGCAGGGAGGGGGCAAGAGAGAGAGAGATCGAAGAGAGACAGACAGAGAATGGGCATGCCAGGGCCTCTAGCCACTGAAAACAAACTCCAGATGCATGTGCCCCTTATCTGGCTTACGTGGGTCCTGGGGAATCAAACCCGGGTCCTTTGGCTTCACAGGTAAATGCCTTAACCGCTAAGCCATTTCCCAGCCCAAGTCCTTCTGTCTTGAACTTCCCAACGCTGTTATTAAAAGCATGTACCGTCACACTCGGATTTTCCAAGAGTTCTGAGGATCAAATCAGGTTCTGATGCTTACAAGACAAACACTTCACTCACTCAGTATCTCTCAGTCCTCCCAAAAATGTCTTTCCAGCAGAATCTGGATACGTGGGAGGCAGCAAGCAAGCAGATTATCTAAGCATTTGTCATGCAGATACAGAGGCCCAGGAAGGTGCCAGTCCTGTGGGCAGACTGCATGTCTAGAAACTCTGTAGACTATCAGAGGTTCCCAGAAGAAATCTCTCAGTAGGAGACTAAAGGGGCAAGCCCAGATGCAGTGATTTTTGATCAGTATCTACAGAAACCTATGGAGGAATAAACCAGTGGCTGGCGGAGGCTGAATTGGGGGATTGGGACACTGGATAGTTAGGGTCATAGTGACGATGGCTCTTGGTGCCTGTTTATCTCTAGATTCTTTCTGTCTGTGTGTAAGAATGAAGACTCCACATTTATACTGTTGGGGATTGTTCTCCTCCACAAGATGACGGAGTATGTTCCCTTATATTTATAGATGCACTTTCTTCAGAATGTGCACCTGACATTGTGATTCAGTTCTGATTATTTCCGTTCAGTTCACAGAGAGATGTACTACATGTTCGCCTCATCCTCGTGGACTGTTTGACCTCATTGTCTGTTAGTTTGCTTTTGACCATGGCCATTAAATCCCGAGTAAACAAATGTCCCACTTTATTGGCAGCTTCAATGACAGAGTGCTCACCCTGAACACCATCTTGTCTAGGTGATACAATAAATCAGCTGCAGAGTCAAACCATAGCTGTCTGAAGAGACATGAACACACAGGTAAACATGTGACATTCACTGTGCTTTCTACATGGAAATTCTCTATCCAAAGCTGGACATGGTTGTACATACTTGTCATGCCAGTACTGGGAAGGCTGAGGCAGAGGAATCAAGTGTTTAAGATTATCTTTGCCTCCATGGTGAGTTTGAGGCCAGTCTTGGCTACAGGAGACTCCATAACAAACAAACAAACAACTAAAGAAACAAACAAAAAAAAGAAGAAGAAGAAGAAGAAAAAGAAAAAGGAAAACCAAGAAATACTCTATTTAAAATACAAATGTATGTTAATTATTTCAAGAATGTAATAGTATAATTATTGATAATTATAATTGTTATTAATCTTATGAACAAAACAGTTAAGAGCTTCCAAATAAATAGGGATAGGGGGCCGGAGAGATGGCTCAGCAATTAAGGCATTTGCCTGCAAAGCCTAACAACCCAGGTTCGATTCCCCAATACCCACATAAAGCCAGATGCACAAAGTGGGGCATGCATCTGGAATTTGTTTGAAGTGGCTAGAGGCCCTGGCAAGTCCATTAGCTCTCTCTTTCTCTCTGTTTGCAAATAAATAAATAGTAATAATTGAAATAGAGATGCTGGAGAGTGACAGTTAATAGAAGACACAGCAGCTCCATGGCTTCATCATTGGATCTGCCTGTTTTGAGCTAGCGATATTTATAGACAATAATACAGAAAAGCCCCAAAATGACAGGGATTGAGCTATATCATAATTAGTATCTTTGTAGAACTATTCGTAACATTAGGAGAGCTGAGCAAAACTTTACAAAATGCTATTTGTTTTTAATTAATTTCATTTAGGTGTGAATTAGTTTTTTTTTTTTTTTTTTTTTTTGGTTTTCAAGGTAGGGTTTCACTCTAGCTCAGGCTGACCTGGAATTCACTATGTAGTCTCAGGGTGGCCTAGAACTCATGGTGATCCTCCTACCTCTGCCTCCCAAGTGCTGGGATTAAAGGTGTGCCCCACCATGCCCGGCTGAATTAGTTTTTTAAAGTTCCTATTCAGATGCACAAGGGGGCGTATTTATCTGAAGTTTGTTTGCAGTAGCTGGAGGCCATGGCATGCCCATTCTCTCTCTCTCTCTCTCTCTCTCTCTCTCTCTCTCTGCCTCTTTCTCTCAAGTAAATAAATAAACAAATAAAATATATATTTTTTAAAGTTCCTATTCTGAAAACTCCTCACTGAAACATTATTACTACTATGATATCATGCCAAATTTGGAATTTGAATCAAAGCATACTTTATTTTGAAGTTACAGGCATTTAGCTAGGATTTCTATGCTGGGAATGTTGTTCAGTTGGTAGAATCCTTACTGAGCGTGCACGAGGCACTGGGCCCACTCCCTAAAACTGCATATACTGGATATAGTGGTACATGTGGGAAGTGGATGCAGGAGGATCAGAAGTTCAAGGTGGTCCCTAGCTATATAGTAAGTTTGAGAATAGCCTGTACTATGAGACTCTGTTTCAAAATGAAAAACAGAAAGAAAAGAAAGGAAAGAAATAAAGGAAAAAGTCATCTGTTTGAAATATATAATTTAATGAATTTTTGATAAATAATTGAGTAAGTGCAATCACAATGAAAATACAGAATTTTCTGCATTAGTTTGCTACTGTTGCCAAACTAAAGACCACAGTCTTGGGGCTAGAGAGATGGCTTAGCAGTTAAGGCACTTGCCTGCAAAGCCTAATGACCCTGGTTCAATTCTTTAGTAAGTACACATGTAAAGCCAGATATACAAGGTGGTGCATGCATCTGGCATTTGTTTGCAGTGGCTGGAGGCTCTGCCATGTCCATTCTCTCTGTCTGTCTCTCTTCTATCACTCTCTGATTGCCAATAAATAATTTTTTTTAAAGACCGCAGACCTCATGGCTCACACAATAGAAATCTATTTTTCCACAATGCTGGACTTTGGAAGTTCAAGATTGAAGTTCTGGAGGTGTGGTTTGGTTTCCACTGAGCTCTCTTTTTCCAAGGAGTCCTTTTGATGTCTCTTCCTTTCTGTCCTCATCCATCCTCTGTGTCAAACTGTTGATGGACTCAGATCTGTGCAAGTGTTGTGGCGGTATTGACAACCCCTGTGAGGCCATGAATTCACCAGGCAGCTCATGGTCAGAGGACAGTGTCTCCAAAGTACTCCTCACCCAGAGGCTCTTACATTCTTTCATTCGAACCCTCTTCCACAGTGTTCCCTGAGCCTTGGAGACTGTGGGAGAGATGTCTCATTTAGCAGTGAGCTCTCAACAGCCTCTTATTTTTAGCACTTTGACGAGTTTACAGTTTCCTCAGTGTCTGCTGCCATCTCCAAGGAAAACTCCCCTGGCTGTTGGTGAGAATGGCATTAACTTTCCTTCCACCACTTCCTAGGGAGCGTTCCTGGCTGGGTGTGATACGGATGTCTTTTTTGTTGTTGTTTGTTTTTTCAAGGTAGGGTCTCGCTCTAGCCCAGGCTGACCTGGAATTCATTATATACATGTCTTATCTGGTGCTCAGAACTGGATTGTCTGTCCCTCCCATCACCTTGGTGAGGTGGAATTCTATAAAGCATTCACCACCATCTGCCAAAAGAAACTTCTCTAACCAAAGGTGAGAAGAGCCTGGTCTACACATAGACACATAACCTTTCAGAGGTCAAGTTGATGGGCACAATGCAGCCATTTAGCCTCCCCTTCTCCCTATGACCTTCCAAGCCGTAGGTTTTTGACTCAGTGTTCAGTTCTAGGCAAGTGTTCCTCCCTGCGCGATGCATAGAGCAGCCTTCAAATCCAATTAGGGAGCAGTTGGTTACCCCCATAAGTGATCTGCTACTACTGTGGCAGGTAATGGGAAATTGAATTCCGGGTTACTAGGCTTTATGGGTAAGCACCTTAACCACTGAGCCATCTCTCCAGCCCCAGGTAAACAGCAGCATTTCAAAGGTGCATCAATGGAGTTCTCCCCCTGCACCAAATGAGAAAACTGAGGCCAGGGACACTGTGTAATGAGGGGGCAGACAAGTAGTGGGAAGGAAACGAAAAAACAAAATTTAGCCTAATTTTAGAAACATCTGTGTGGAAGTTTCTAATCCACAAAGGAGTCTAGAAGCTTCTGTTTGTCTTTACAAGAACCCAGGTGTTCTTTTATGCGTCAGGCCTAAAGGGCACAGGAAAATTTCAAGTCCCCGAGCTCTTCAGGTCAAACTTGGCTTTTGGCTCTGAAGACGCCCACAAAAGAAAGTCTGAGCTGATAGCACAGTGGAAGCCACAGTTTCCTTTCAAGCTAGAAAATGTATTCAGAGGCTCAAAAGAAAGCAGTGGAACAAACCATACAGATAGCGTGTTCTGCCCTGTGCCCCTCTTCACACAAAGTTGAAGAAGTGCAGCGTCAAACAGGTGTCTCTCACTATTCAACCCCGACAGGGTTCCTCAAGAGAGGCTGGCCAATAAAGCTCTCCATGTAGAATTGTACTTTCTCCCTGATTTTACCAGAACAGACAAAAATGCCTTCTAATAAAAAATGTGGTCTTTAAATGCTGTAATACCAATATGATAGAATGAGAAGTTGGTTGTTAATATCACGGAAGTTACAAATTATAGATGCTGGGCTGGAGAGATGGCTTAGCGGTGAAGGCACTTGCCTGCGAAATGAAACCTAAGGACCCAGGTTCAGTTCCTCAGTACCCATGTAAGCCAGATGCACAAGGTGGTGCACATGTCTGGGGCTTGTTAGCAGTGGCTAGAGGCCCTGGTATGTTCATTCTCTCTCTCTCTCTCTCTCTCTTAAGTAAATAAATAAAATCTTAGATGCTGTCATTGGAAGCAGGTCCATAGGTGTCTTATTGTGCAGTATTGCAAAGAAGTGAATGGTCAAGGTATTAAAATGCTGAGGGCTGGGGCTCAGGAGATTTCTCAGCGGGTAGTGCTTGCCGCTCAAGCATGAGGACCTGAGTTTGGATACGCAGAACCCCCACAAAAGCCCCAGTGTGGCCGCCCGTGCTTGTAACCTTGTACTGGGGAAGTGGAGACAGGAGGATCCTTGGGGCTTGCTGGACAGCTGAGTCAAGGGCCACTAGGTTCAGCGTGTCCAAATGTATGGGGGGCAGTGACAGAAGAAGTCACTAGACATAAACCTCTGGCCCCCACATATGTGTGCACATGTATGCACACACACACGCACACACACACTCCCATGTGTACACACATGCACACCTTACACATGAAAAACCCCAAGTACAGCATTGGAGTGGACATTTTGGGGACCTGCTTTTCTTGTATGCAGCTGTTTTAGAGCCCCATCTCTTGTTCCCTTTTCTTGCCAAGGTGATGGGTGCACAGAGAGAAAATCTCCAAGACCATCCTCTTCTGAGCGCATTAGCAATAGTGTGTTGAGACAATGATTTTTCACTGGACTGAATCTCTGTGGGGTTTTCCATGGAGCTAGAAAAGCCTTCTGAATCAATTCCCTTCCTAGCTCCACTCAATAATTATTGCTTTGGATTACAAAAAAAAAAAAAAAAAAAAAAAGCCCTGCATGCTATGTGTTTTTACTTATATGTGTTTCCTGCTTAACTTGGCCACTCTATGCCTCAGTTTACCTAGTTGTAAAAAAGAAACACATAATTCTTTCTGTAACTACAAGTCTCAAGTGGGGCATTTATGCTTCTCACGGAACGACCAGAAACGTGTGGACTATGACATGGTTTGTTTTTGTGAATGGGTTTAAGGACACTGAGAATCTACCAGGTGAGAGGGACCAGGGAGGCTAACGATTCTGCATTACCTTGTCCCATCCCCCAAAAGGAAACACTGGACAGATGGGAGTTCTCTGAGAAAAGACTAAAGTGGCCAAGAAACCCACTGTTCATGTTACAGCGAGCCCTACACTGCTTTATAGGAAGACTCGTTTTGGCCATCCTACTTGTTCACAAGAAGGATATTGTGTGTGTGTGTGTGTGCGTGCATGCATGTACGCATGCACACGCTTCCTGATGGTTGAACCCCAGCCTCTCATACATGCTAGGAAAATGTCCCATACTGAACCGCACCTCTAAACCCAGAAACGACAACTCTTCCATATAGGAGGTTCATGCTATATTCACCCAAGCCCAGCTGACAGACAGTCCTATTCCTTGCCATCTCATAACTGCTCCTTAGTGAGCATGTGCAAGTCTTTAGAGGTAGAGAGCTGCAAGGTTTCCCTGCATCGTCGCATTTGGTCTTCTTAGCCAACCTGTAAGCTAGCTGTATGGCATTTCAGCACCGCTGGGGCCACGTTGGCCATCAGGCCTTGTGTGGCGTTTACAAGAATCAGAGCTGGCAAGGCCTGAAGCGGAGAGGAGAGGCCTACTGCGTGGGCAGCACAATGTGCCTTCTGTGTTCTCTCGGCACCCCCTGCCCTTCCTTTACTCAAATCAAACAGCACTAAGCAAATCAACAGGAAAACCAACACTTCCTCTCTCTAGTCTCTTTACTAAAGGCATCCAGGGGCACCAGCCGAGTTTGCACAGTGCATTTCCTAGCTCTGGAGTCTGAAACATGCAGACAACTTTATGAATTGTTTTCATATAGCAGTGCAATGTCTCTGAAACTGCATCATTTGCCTTAAGGTTCCAGGGTCTCCAACCTCCATCCCATAGCATCCCAGGATGATGTATGGGGGTACCTGTAGTCAAAATAATACAGGGATTTGGGGTTCCTTGTATGCCAATACAATCTGGGCTGTTCCCAGATCCTCATCCTATGAACTCAAAGAATACAATCTGCAGACCAGAGGAGAAGGTTTGAAAAGATTTTATTCTAGGTTAAAGCTTTAGGAGAACAAAGAGAAGGGAGCTTGGGGGAGGGGCGTAAGAAGCCCCTTGAGAGTGTGTGTGTGTGTGTGTGTGTGTGTGTGTGTGTGTGTGTGTGTGTGTTTTCTGGGGAGTGGCTACTGAGGAAGACCAGGTTTACAGGTCAACGACCAGATTTCACAGCTTTTCCAGTAACCTTAGGTAAGGCTGGGATTTTCTGTCATCTTGGAATGGTATTCATCTGGAAATCTTTTCTGGAGGGTACCATCCAGGTTTCCCCAAGGTTAGTGACATTTCCTGCTTTTAGCAAAGGACAAAACAATTCACTTTGGGGCTTCTGCTATCCTGACTGCCTAACCAATTTCTGTCTCCTATCACTACACCCCAAAGGAGGGTGACTTTACTATGGCCCCTGCACCTAGGGGCATGGAGATGGCTCAGTGGTTAAAGGTGCTTGCTTGCAAGCCTGCCAGTTTGGGTCTGATCCTCCTTAGCACCCATGTAAAGCTGGTCACAGAATGATGCACACATCTGTCACCTCAAAGCCTCTAAGGCAATGGGACACAGAGCCAGGTGAAAATGGAAGCCAGGTGAAAGTGGGCAGGAGGGATGGCATTTGCCTGCAAAGCCAAAGGACCCAGGTTCAATTCCCCAGGACCCATGTTAGCCAGATGCACGCAACTGGAGTTCATTTGCAGTGGCTGGAGGCCCTGGCACGTCCATTTTTTCACCCCCCAATCAAATAAATAAATAAAAATAAAATATTTTAAAAATGGAAGCTTGCAAGCAGCTGCAGCATGCAGCAAAGCAATGAGAAACCCTGTCTCAGAAAAAGAGAATAAGAAACCCTCAGAGGTTGTCTTCTGATTTCCACACGTGTGCTGTGGCACAGGCACACATGCACACACACTTCATACACACACACACACACACACATATACAGGGGAATAAATAATAAAATCACCTAGAACCTTCACATGTTTCACATAACACACATCTCTGTGATTTTTTTTTCTTTAATGCTTTTCTCTCTCAGTAAGACAAGAGTTAATTAAGGTCAGCCGGGGGTTGTGGCGCATGTCTTTTATCCTAGCATTCAGGAAGGCTGAGTATGAGGATCACCCTGAGTTTGAGGCCACCCTGGGCTATGGAGTGAGTTCCAGGTTAACTAAAGCTACAGTGAGCCCTTGATTCAAAAAACAAAACAAACACCCCCCCCCCAAAAAAAAAAAAAGGAGTTATTTAACGTCATAAGTGTTTCTTTTTATAAAAAGGGAAACAGCTTTATGTAAAGATCAACCTTAAGAACGCATGATGCCATTATGGTATTGACTTGTTGAAAGCCCAGTAATTGGGTTATCAGAGTAGGCTGTGGCAGGGGAGCGTCACTCTGAATTAAAGGAGGAGCTGCCTTGGAGTCATGGAGCATTCTTCCTAGGTTCATTCCCGACACAGAATCAGGCCATGCTTTTGTCTCCAGTCATGGTTTTTCATGTAGTTCTGTATGCAGAGGTCCTGTCTGCATTTTCCATTTTTATTCCACTGAATACGAAATGCCGCTTTTGAACCTGCTTAATTCATTTCCACAGATCAGTGTGTTTGCAGAAGTGGAGAGCAGAGGCAGGAAATGGGAAGTCCTTACAAAAGCAATCGACACAGGAACAATTTACAAGAAATGAGAACCATGGAATTCTAGTGCCAAATGATGCAAACTTTTCCAGAAGGAGCAAAGCACAGCAGCTCAGATAACTGGCTCGCCATGAACAATGATAAAGAGTAGAATTACTAGAATCCCATGCCTTCTCGTTATTTCTCTGTGGGTGTCCATGTTGGAGACCCTGCTGAGAGCTAGTGCTGGGATCAGTTGGACTGGAAGGAGTGGCCAGAAGATGGTAGGGAGGAAGGAGGCCCCCCATACCCCGGCCACATTGTTTGGGCCTTTGTAGCACCTCACTCTTGTTGCCTAGGGTGGGCTGTTGGATGTTTTGATGCCTTGAGTCATTGCAGTAAAATGCCCTAATTGGACTCAAATGAATTAAAATGGTTCGTTAACTCACTTTCAGGACTTTAGACACCATAGGAGAGCACAAAGCCTGGCCCACACAAGCTAAGAATACTCCATTGGGAAAAGAAGGAAATCTGAGTTGTATTGTTCCTACCACTGCCATTGTCCACTGGGGAATTCAATGATAATGCCGCCATCCACTCAAAGACATTCACAGAACCGCATAAATGCACATTTACCGCACAGGGCTCCATCTTCCCCTGTGAAACAGCCCTGGATCACTGCCTCTGTGTCCTGTGGGCTTCAGCCTGGCTCCTTCCTGTCTCCCTTCGTTTCTGGCACAGGCCTATAGTTTTCTAGTCCAGAACCCAGTGTGGTCCTTGAAAATCAGAGGGCCAGATGGATACCAAGGGAGGCAGCACTGAGCCATCTCATTTGTCTGCACAGCTTCCGCTTGAAGTAGTTAAGGACAAAAATTAAAAATGGACACAGGGAAGCCAAGATGGCACCTGGGAATGAAAACCCGGGCTTCTACCAGGCAGGCTGTGCCTCCCAGACTACAGGCAGTGGTTAGCATGCACCAGGGGAAATGAGAAGCTGTGCTGAGACTGATCTTAATGGCTAGACCACATCCCAGGTGAAAACAATAGGAAAATAGAAAATCTCTCCCTCTTTATCTCTTTCTTTCTCTCCTGCACTTGTCAAGCCAGGTTTCCTTCCCCACCCCCAACCCCCGAAGTAGGGTCTCACTCTAGCCCAGGCTTACCTGGCAGGTTTCCTTTTTTATGTGTCCTGTCTGGTCAAAATTCTCTGGAAAAGTGGCCAAGCGGCCAAGCCAGAGCCTGCTGTTTCTCTCTAGTCCTGACAAGAGAATTGCAAACTGAAACTGTATGCAATTGTGGCTATAATATCCAGGGAAGGCTCCAGTCCATCTTCAGAGAAACGGTGCCCATGTGTGGGGAGGGTTCCACTCGGTCCCAGCGTGAACTATGGTACCAGCACAGAGCAGGCCCAAGCAGATCCAGATATCTGTGTATCAGCAGGCACCAGGGAAGATTTCCAACAGGAACATCTGGGAATTTGGCTGGAATTTGCCCACTGACCCTGGCTCTTCATAAGCACACGGCAACCTACACATTCTATAAAATCCTAGTGGGGAGGTGGTCTTTTCTCTTTCAGAAATTTGGCTATAAAGGAGCCAGTGCTAAGCTTCTAAGATTTTTGTATTATTTGTCTATTACACCTCCCTCAGATCTCTTCCTCCCCAAAGTTATTTATTGATCATGTCAGAAACCTCTGGATGGAACCTCCAGGGTACACAATTGTGATGTAAGGAAGGGACCTCTGAGATCTGGCTCTTCCTGATGTAGCTAGTATCCGCTGTTATTGTTGTCTGTCATTTAGTAGGCTGGGAGATGGGTCCTGATATCCTTTTGGGAAATTATATTCTGTAGATAACTAAAAGAAAGATTGACTGAAAACAAGGGCTGGTTTGGCAAGAGAGAGAGAGAGAGAGAGAGAGAGAGGAGGGAGGGAGGGAGGGAGGGAGGGGGAGGGAGGGAGAGGGAATATAACATCTTTCCTTGGGGAAAAGGTGTATTAAAGTTGGATTAACATACCTTGAAAGAGCGTGGTGGGGTCACCAAAGCCAGAGAGGGGCTTCCACTTCCAAATGATAAAGGAAGCTTCTTGCTTTTATAGCTTTTCAGGGAGGTGAGATGGCTTAACTCCGTATGACTCAGTCTCTGTCCATGCTAGGAGCCATGGGGGGCCCAAGATAGGACCCCAGGCTGCAAGCCAGGTAGGAGTTTCCCTGCTATCAGGAGGGTCTGCTGCAGCAGGGGTGGGGGCTGGTGTGAGGCAGGAAGATACATAGATAAGAAAGTTATAATAGTTATAATTCAAGGTAGCCTCAGGTCAGCTCAGGCAGCAGGGAGCTCTGAAAGTGACCATATGTGTTCACATGCATGCTTAATGAAGGACATTTGTCTTAGCCTCAAGGAACTTGGGATTCAATTAAAAGAGAAAAGGAAGACATGATTGTTCTTTACTCACTTACATTCACCTCCCCCCCCTCCCCCCCCCACCCGCCTTTGGTTTTTTTTTTTTTTTTTTTTTTTGAGGTAGAGTTTCACTCTAGCCCAGGCTGACCTGGAATTCATTATAAAGTTTCAAGATGGCCTTGAACTCATGGTGATCCTCCTACCTCTGCCTGCCAAGTGCTGGGATTAAAGATGCTGCACCACCACCCCGACTCTCACTTAAGAAATTAATATTTGGGGTTGAAGAAATGGCTTAGCGATTAAGGTGTTTTCCTACAAAGCCAAAGGATCCCTGTTCGATTCTCCAGGACCCACGTAAGCCAGATGCACAAGGGGGCGCATGCCCCTAGAGTTCATTTGCAGTGGCTGGAGGCCCTGGCACACCCATTCTCTCCCTCTCTCTTTCTCTCTCTCTGCCTCTTTCTCTCTATCAAATAAATAAATAATTTTTTTAAAAGAAAATAAGTTAATATTTTCACATGGGCTCTTTTGGGTGGTCCTGGTTTGTCAGCTTAATGCAAATTCAGTGTTTTTTTTTTTTTTTTTAGAGACAGGGTCTACATTGCCCAGGCTGGAGTGCAGTGGCTGTTCACAGAAGCTATCTCACTACTGCTCAGCCAGTTCACTCCTCCTTAGGCAACTGGCCCAAATGTCCCTGCTTTGTTTTTTTTTTTTTTGAGGTAGGGTTTCATTCTGGTCCAGGCTGACCTGGAATTAACTATGTAGTCTCAGGGTGGCCTTGAACTCATGGAGATCCTCCTACCTCTGCCTCCCAAGTGCTGGGATTAAAGGCGTGCGCCACCACACCCGGCTCTGTCCCTGCTTTGCATTCGGAGTTACAGTTTTCCAACTCCAGACTCTCAGAGAGCCGGGCACTTGGAGGTTAACCTTCCCCCTTTTTGCAGATAAGGACACTCAGACATAGAAATGTCAGTCATTGCATTTGAAGGTATGCAAGACGCATCCTCCCCATAATATATCGAAAATTCACCTGCATCTCATAAGCCGTGATTACTATGGATGGAAGCTTAAAAAGCTGGATTCCTTCATAGTATTTGTGTCTTTAAAGGAGAAAATACATTGTTTTGCTCCCACTGATGCAGGGTTTTGGGGATCCAGGGAGGGATTATGCAGTGAGTCTCAGGCCTATGAACTACAACTTTGGGGTTCTTATCTGATTTAGCAAACAATTGGAAAAAAAAAAAAGCTGGACTTTGAGAAGAGTAAATCCGGGGAAAAGGCTAGCTGAAAGACTCAAGCCAAGGGGGAATTCTCCTTGCCTGACTGGCAAGGGAGAGGGGAGGATGGAGAGAAATCTCCAGCGAAGAAGCCTCTAGAGAGGGCGCGCGCACACGCACACGCGCGCACGCACACACATGGCAAAGTACGAGAGAAAGCCCTTCACTTTCACATAAAAGGCCAGAAAAGGCTGATAGGATGAGAAAGGCTGACAGCTTAAAGAGAGATCATACCTGTAACAAAGTGAGAAAGCATCGGAAAACAAAATACATCTAGGAAACAAACAGGAAAATACCCGGGCTGAAGGACGTGCCCCCTACTCTACCCTCCCAGTGCTGGGAAAAGGGAGAGAGAGAGTCTTAACACACTGGTGTTCGGGCAGAACCTGAGGGAGACAATGAAGAAGGCCCACTTATATGGGTCAAACATCCAATCAGGATGAGCCTAACCATCAGACTCAGGGGTGCGAGGGAGAGACCTGATTGGTGGGTTGACAAGAAAGACTGACTCAGGAGGGGTCCAGCCATCCAGGTGTGCTAAGGTAGGAAGAAGAAGGAAGCTGCTGCAGGGCAGTGTTGCTAAGAGCCGTCTTGGATGAGAGGGGGAATAGACACGGGTTCTAGTCCTGCCAAGGCAGGCAAGGCGGCATCCACCTTGGGCCTCTGTCCCTGGCTGACTGCCTATAAAAAGCTATCTTTCTCTTGTTTTCTCCTTCACTGTAGGCATAGCAGACCCCATTTTCATTTTTTAAAAAACATTTTCATTGAGAACTTTAATGCTTGAACATACTGTAATTTGATCATATTCCCATCTATTGCCCTCTTCTGTCCACCTCCCTCGCTCCTATTGCACTATGCACCTTCCTTTTCCCAAGTAGTTTTCCTTTGGCTTGCTATCTCATTCCTCATTAGAAGATTCACTATGTAGGGGACAAGAGTGTGCTCAGTGGTTAAAAGTGCTTATTGCTCAAGCCTGACAAGTGAACTTTGGATTCCCCAGGACTCACGTAAAGCCTCATGCAATGGTCCACCCATCTGTCATCCCAACAAGCAGTGGGAGACAGAGCCAGGAGAATCCCAACAGCAGTGGCAAACAAAGAAGAGAGAGGTGGGAGGCGAGGACTGACACCCCGATGTTATTCTCTGACTTCCACATACATACGACGACGGCACATGAGTGTCTATACAGACACACACACACACACACACACACACACACACACACACAGAGTTTAAGAAAAAGAGATTTTGTGTATGGTATCGTTCTGGAAAAGATACATTTTGAAGACATGCCGCTATCATGGCCATGCACATATTACATTTTCAATGAATGTATGATTAAGATAGATAAAATGCACCCCCCCCCCCCGTTCTTCGACAACACTACGAGTGTCTGCAGCAAATCCATTGAATAACCTGTAGATTTCACAGAACCAACTCTCCTTTGTCAACTCTCCTGGTTCCTTCAGAAATAATCCCCTGGAAGCAGTGTTCACAAGTGCTAAATGGATTTCAAAGGGGTTTGGTTTTTCCTTCCATCACTACAGAAAGGCACCAGAGAGGGAGGGGAAGGAGCTGGGAGAGGGCGTGTCTGCCACCAGAACCCACCCCGTGACTGGCTAGTGACTCACTACGGAGAATAATTGACCAAGGCTCAGCTGGTGGCTTAGGAAAAAAAAAAAAAAGTGCAAATCTGCTTTCAGAAAGGGACAGGCTCCATTTTAACCTGGGCCAAGTGGGTGGCACAGCCCCTCCTCCCAGCCCCCTGAGTCCTCAGCTGCTCTCGGCTTTCATCTTGTTTTGCATTAACAAGATCAGAACATAGATGGGGGCTGGGAAGCACAAGGGGACCTGCCCCAAGCTGCACACCAGAGACTAAATCTGAATGAGAAAGAAGGTATTAGTTTATAAAATGACTCTGCATTTTCCTCCTGGGCTTACACAGTATTTCTGTACTTCTCTCTCTCTCTCTCTTTTAATAACTTGGTTTTGAATTGGCCAGGGGACCTGTCTATTTGCTCAGCTTGATCTAAATTGGCTTTTGGTTCAAACTTCAGGTGGCTTTTCAGTTTGCTTGTGTTCCCTGCCCTCCAGGAAGACAACTTAGCCCAATTTAACTTTTTTTTTTTTTTTTTTTTCTGACAGAGAACCAGCAGGCTTGCTATTTGAATGTACATTTGAATGTACTATTTGGTCAAAAATAAAAATAAAATAAATCACTGCCTCTTAAACTTTGTTGGATTTCCTTACTTTATTTTTAGCCCAAATGTTCCTCTCCTGTGTTATGGTGACATTATTCTGGAATTCACTTTTTGAGGTTTTTCTAACAGGACTCTGCATTGCCGGTTTTTATGAATAGCGTGCTTATCCACCCGGAGACCCCTATGCTGTGTTCTCCAGGGAGGGCGGCACTTGGAGAACAAGATTATCCCTTAATCTCTTAAATCCATCAAGCCTCCATACTTAGTAGTTAGTGTGTAGATGAGGAACAGGTGTGTGCTCCTGATAAAGTAATAATTAATCATTACTGTGCAGTTGCAATATTGCGTAGTAAGATTGGCAGGTCAGCGCTCTATACAGAACATTGAGGAGAAAAGCTTTCAGCCTCCTCTTTCTCGTAATTCCACTTCAAGTAACCCCTGGGAACTTAATTTTGGGGGTTTATATTTGATTTAGGGTAGACCAACAATCTTGGGAGTGTGGAGAGGTCAGCAGAAGATGTCTTTTAAAGAACTGACGGTGGTGATTATGGTCATGTCCTGGTCTAGCTTAGGCGTTAGGACTGAACCCAGGTGGAAGGAGGGGGTGGACAAAAGGGACCCAGTAAGGTGATTAAAACAGGTTTGATTCCGAAACAACTGCAACAGGGGAGAAGTGACCTGAGGGTAGGACTTTGCTCAAGAAGGAGCAGAGCACCGACCAGCAGAGTGGGGTTGTGGCCAGGGGCACAGAGAGAAGCCGACCCTCCTAGTAATCTCCAAGGTCAAGACCTGAAAGGCCAAGGACAGGCTGATGAAAGCTCAGACAACAGGTCTTTGACTGCAAAGATGTGCGACCTGTGGCTTTAGTCAGGCTAGGCCTCGGTAGATTAATGACAAAGAAATAATAATTAGAACATATTTAACATAATAGAAGTTTCTTGCTTGCTGACTTTTGCGGGTCACTGCTGTATATGTATCCTCTACAGTACACTTTAAATGCCATTGCAACAGAAGTAAGGGGTTGGGCCTTTAAGAGGCTCTTCCTTCATGAATGGATTAATGACATTATTGCTAACTCTTTCTCTCCTTTTTCTTTGCCCTCCCACACAATGATACCTTTGACATGGGATGCCACAGCCAGGAGTCCCTCACCAAACCGGCCCATCTCCACACTGGACTTCCCAACCTCCAGCAATGAGCTCCAGTCAACTTCTGCTCACTCTGAGTTACTTAGTGATGCAGGAGTGAGCTATGCAGGGATTGGGACTTCCACACCAGCAGATCTCAAGTCTCAGGTTCTTCTCCATGTTAACAAAGAATTGAGAAGGCACACTTAGAAGAGGGCAAATTAGGAATTATGAGATTTATTTTAGGGAGAGTTAAGAGGGAAAGCAAAGCAGGAAAATACCCAGACAAAAAGGAATTCGTCCTCTTCCCAGACAGGCTTTCTGTTGCCATGGCCGGAGAAAATACTAGAACATTCCACCAAGCCTTCTGGTAGCCTCATGAGGAAGTAACTTTCACTTCCTCTCATAGCTTATTGGCCAGAGCAAGTCACATGGTTCAACCTGGGAAGGATATATAGGTATATATATTATATGTATATATGTATAGAGGGGATATTTGGTGAGGATTGTTGTGGGTTCTGTATTTATGCTTATGTATGTCTATTAATATGCAATAGATGCCTTCTGTTTATTTGGGAAGCAATGACAAGAGAAAATATTTTATGTAGAGACAATAAATAATCTTAAATTATCCAGGATATTTCCTATAATTTCAGAGCAACATAAACAAGAATATGTATTTAAACATCGAGTTAAGTGAAATTTCTTCCTTATTCCACACATGAAACTTCTCATATGATGGACATTAAGATTTTCTTTCTTCAGTTTGGTGTCCCTTGGACTTTGGTTCAGCGAATATAATTTAAAGAGGCTGCTTTTGGGGAAATGCCATAGGAATGGACTGCATTAGCCCATCACCAGTGATTCCTAGGGCCAGACCAGCATGTATTACCCACCAGCAACAACAACAAAGACTGTTCAGATGGAGTTTAGGTGCGTTGTGATTTACATGTGAAATATGCCCACAGGCTCACGTGTTGAAGTACTTGGTACCCAGATGGTTTTTCTGTTTTGGGAGACTGTGGAACCTTCAAGGCTGGGGACTGGCTAGCAGAAGCAGGTCACTGGCCTTGAAGATGACAGCCTGGCTATGCTTCCTGTCACATATCTCTGCTTCCTGGTTGGCTGTGGAGATTTGAATCAGCCACACCATTTCAACAGCTTGCCTTCCTTCCAGGATGGACTATGCCTTCTAAGATGGGAGCTAAAACAAACTTCTCTTTCTCTTCCCTTAAGTTGCTCCTGTCCAGTATTTTCTCATGGCACTGGGAAAAGCAAGTGATACTTTGGGTTGTGCATGCCCGCAGTTTGATGCATACCCTACACTGCTTGTCTCTTTCCACAGTTCACTGGACTACTGAATTTGTCACCTCCATGAAAATGGGTAGGGAAATCCCCCCATTGGGCTCTTTCTCTAACATTATTGGCAGAATGTGAAAGAAACTGGTTGCCTTGTAGGACAAGTTTCTCAAGCATTTCAGATCAGTGAACAAAATAGATAACTGCAGTGTGAACCAGGCCAAATCCAATACAAATGGACCCTGAGAAGATAAAAACAACAACAACAAAAAGGTATTTTTACTCTGTCCCTTGTGCTAATTAATCCCTTATCCCCGAAGGTGTAAAGCAGTTTCAGTGTCTGGTGTACCACCCAGAGCCATGAAGTGCATAAAAGCAGTACTTAAGGGAGAAGCAGGAAAGTCTAATTTAATTTACAATTGATGCATCACAGGGAGTATCTGGCCTTTTGGTATCAACAGTATCAGCAGGGCAGAGCCATGGCAGTGCAGTTGATAAGATTGCTGGCTACCTACGCGGCTCTGAGGCCAGCTCACAGGATGGGTCTTGAAACACTACAGGGTGGATGTGGATGTTATGGTATGGCCAAACCTATATGGTTCTCCCTTATTTCACTAGCGCACATATCAGGGAGCAGAAACAAATTAAGATCTACACATCAAGTTAGTTCAGATTGACTAGTCTGTGGAAGAGCTGAACTGAATTCTACAAACTCCATCTGGTTTAAGGCCCTAGACTCCTTCCTGGCATGCAGGCTCCCAAGTTGGTGTCTGCTCAGCAGCTCGTATTGAAATGCAATGAAAACCAAATATTTTGTATTGAGTGGCTAGGCAAACTCTATTAAATAGTCATTACACTATCAGGGTAGAATCTGATTTTATACGAAGGAGCAGGCTTGCATTGAACGGAAGAAGAAAACCCACCAACAGCATTAGTTTCATCATGTCTATGGAATAGCCACATTGCTGAAGGGTGCTAATTTGGGTGGTTGTCTTTCAGCTTCTTTGTGCTGAATGAAAAACTAACTCAGGTCCTGCTGGACTTTTAACAAAATTGAGTCACTGATACAATGAGTGTAGATTTTAAGGGGTTGTGTGTAGCTGGTGCTTGACTGAGCATGCAGAAGAAATCTCTCCCTCAGTGACCAGTCCCAGACACTCCTGCTCTGTTGTGCATGCTATTTTAAGAATCATGGAAAAAATAAAATAAATAAAATAA
The DNA here is from genome assembly GCA_036365145.1 of Orientallactaga sibirica. NCBI lineage: Eukaryota > Metazoa > Chordata > Mammalia > Rodentia > Dipodidae > Orientallactaga > Orientallactaga sibirica. Next base: position 24,791,761 of record JAEOAD010000008.1, read on the forward strand.
AATAATTTAAAAAAAGAATCACAAAGACACTGAAGTTTCAGGGCTACAAATAAGTAGGGTCTCAAAGGTAATTCTTGCTAACAGTAGGATGTTGAGAGATGGGGGCTGCTAGGAGGATCTAGTTGGTTATAGCGCCAACTGAGATGGTCAAGTTACTTGTGCAGTGGTCTGATTGGTTAAGTCACTTGTGGAATTTCACTAAGTTCCAATACTAACCAACCCTCTATAGTGTAGCAGGCATTGTGTAAGGACTGAGCACCATTCAAAGATGAATAAGTGTTGTCTGCTCTCGGAGAATAGCTAATCTCCTGGCAATCAGCCCATTTGTTTATTGATCGCTACGTAAATATTGGGTATTAAATTAATTATGAAAAAGAGATCATCCTGTGTGTGAATTATCCAGGCTATTTGTTGCCTCTTTTTTTATCTGAATACTTTATATATACCTCTTTGGGGAGAAAGATGAAACAGTGAATGGGGACAAAATACAAAAGCTAATTTGCTGCTTCTCAGCAAGCCTGGGAAAATGGTCGTTTGGAGCAAGGGAAAGTTCCAGTCAGAACAGGAATTGTGGGATAGATGATGCTGGTCCACTTGTTTATTGATAGACAAAGACTACATATGTACTAATTTGCTATTCAGACATATACAGAAATATCCATATGTACACATAAATGGATGTCATGAGTATTTATGCAGTATACATCCCTCACACACTTAGGTGTATGCATGCATTCATAAGTTTATATTTTGTTACAGCTTGCTAGGGGTTGGATCTCAAATGGCCCCTCAAATGTCATGTGTTAGAGCCATTGTGGACATCCAGTGGTGAAGTTAGGAAGTTGTGGGATCTTTAGGATGTGGGTCCTAGTGATAGGAAATTAAGTCATTTGGGGAAACACTGAGGGGTTATTCTCTATCTTTCTCTCTTCTTCCCTTCTTCCCTCCTTCCCTCTATTCCTATGTGATATTCTGCCTTACCTCAGGCCTAAAGTGACAGGATCACAAAAGATTGAGACTTTGAAAGGCCCAAGAACCAAAGTAACGCCATGACAGGCTTCAGCTGCCTTGCAGGCCTCAGGTTAAACTCAGGTCAGGTTCCCAGAATATAAGTCAGAACAAACAGTTATTGAAAAAAGTCACACTAGCCCAAAATAAAGGGGCCAATTAGACAAAACTAAGCAGGTGTTATACATTCCTGTGGCTTTGTATCTACAGATAATTTTGCTTAACATTCCTCAGCTGCTGTATAACCAATTAACTTGTAACAAGTAAATTCATGGTAAATGTCAACCAATCATATTAAAAATTTCCCTTCTCTTTGTTTGAACCCAATAAAAACTTCTCCCAAATGCAACTCAAGGCTCTTGCATGGATCCACTGTGCTGGTGATGTCAAGAGACTGAGCTTAAGCCCAAAATAAAGCTCTTTGCTTTTGCATACGTGTCTGGAGTCTTTGGTGGTCTCTGGGGCACTGTGAACTGGGCACAACAACTTCAGAAACTGTGGACTAAAATGAACCTTTCTTCCTTCTTTTTTTTTTTGACAGAGAGACTGAGAAAGAGGCAGAGAGAGAGAGAAAGAGAGAGAATGAGCATGCCAGGACCTTTCGGCCACTGTAAATGAACTCCAGATGCCTGTACCCCTTTGTGTGCATGTGCAACATTGCATGCTTGCATCACTGTGCACCTGGCTATATGGGACCTGAAGATTTGAACACGTGTTCTTAGGCTTTGCAGGCAAATGCCTTAACTGCTAAGTCATCTCTCCAGCCCATGAATCTTTCTTTTAAATTCCTTATCTCAGATATTCTAAAGCTAGCAACGTACAGTTGAAGCAAGGGAAAACAGCAAATCTGTCATTTGGGTTTTAGTCTGTACTGGAAGAGCAAAAATTTATTCGTGTGAGTGTCCACTCGAGTACAGGGTCAGCACTGAGTCTCTGATCCTTCTGTGAGGTTTTATTGTACAATAAAACATACTCACAGAAAGCTAATTTTGGTCTACTTAATGAGTTTTAATGTATTGATATTCAAAAGAAATCTTAACAAGATAATGTGGTAAAGTAAGGACTGGCAGTGAGGCCATTTGCTGCTTTCTGGTCTCTAACATGTATCACTGGAAGAAAAACTTCTACCAGGAAGCAGTTTTCACTGCATCATTTACTCTGGGTTCTGCTTTTTTTTTTTTTTTTTTTTTTCAAACTTGAGTGAACTCAGAGCCTCATGCTTGAGGGACACTTTCCCAGCTGAGCTATCTCCTCTTCCTGTGCCCTGAGCTCTTTTTGTTAACCTGGTAGTTTCCAGTGCTTTGAGACAGGAAAGGCAGCACTCTTTCAACCTACAGTCTTTCATGGATTCCCACAATAGCTGGTTCCAGATTTTCTTCATCTTTTGAAGTCCTGATCCTACAGATTCCCTGCCTCCACCATGCTCACATTAGGAAAGTTATAGAAAGGATCACAGTGGCTTGGGCCACGTATCTACCCTTCCCTCAAATAAGCACCAGGTCCATCTCTAGCAGTTACCTTCTCAGTGCTGAGTCAAAACACCTGACAGGAAGCGCCTGATGGAAGGAAGGGATTTATTTCAGCTTATAGTATTTTTTTTTAATTATTAACTTATCTATTTAAGAGAGAAAGAGAGAGAGAGAATGGGCATGTTCAGGCCTCTAGCTACTGCAAGGGAACTCCAGACACATGTACCACCTTGTGCATCTAGTTTTATGTGAGTACAGGGGAATTGAACCTGGGTCCTTAGGCTTTGCAGGCAAGCTCCTTAACCTCTGAGCCATCTTTCCAGCCCAGCTTATGGTTTTGAAGGGAAGTGTCATCCGGGCAGGGAGCGCATGGCAGAGCAGACTGCTGGGGCATTTCATCTTGTCAATACAGTAGGGAGGAATTAGTTCATGTGAGCTAGCACTCACCACCCAGTAATGCTTGACTAATAAACCTCAAGGCCACCTCCATTGACACACTTCCTCCAGCAAGGCTCCCCCTCCCAAAGGCTCAACAACTTCCCAAATTGCCACCAACCATTCAAAGCATAAACCTGTGGGGTTTCATTCAAACCACCACAGTCCCTCTGGGCATGACCAGCTCCATGGAATGGGTCAGTAAAGGATCCGTTTGTAGTCAGTTTTCAGGCCATATGGTCAAATCTCTTCCATTTCCATTTAATAGCTCAAATACCCTCCTGCCTGTCCTCATTGAAATTCCACTATGTTTCTCTCAGACTTCCTGTTAACTCCACTTTGTCCAGATGTTCCACGATTTACTCAGTCCAAAGAAAGTGGATCCCCGATGTCCGTAGAGGCTCTTTCTTATTGCTGCTTTCACTGCTGTATGACATCATCAAAAGCTGACCCTGCTCTATTCAGATGAGAGACCCACTGCTTCTGACTGGTTGGTTGCCACGTCTTATTCTCTGGGGCTCCAGCTCACACGTATGAAAATTACTCAACAATACACAAGCCAGGAGGAGTGGTTCCAATGTCAGCTTAGCACTATGTAGGGGATGGCTACTCCCAGGGTTCAATGGGCCAATATTATGGGATTGCAAGACCACAATTTCCTGTGCTTGGTGAATTTCCCTCTGGGGTCCTTGGCCACGGCACTCAGGCTTTGCTCAGTGGTGGGTTGACTTTTGAGTTGCACTAAGTCTGAACAGTATTGTGAGAAGGCTGCAATGCTCCAGACTTACCAAGTAAATTGGTTTCTCTCCTCAGATCCTGAATGTAGAAACAGCTTTTCCCAGACCTCTGGGAGAGAGAGTTTTGAAGTACCTTTCCCCGGGGCACGAGGAGTTTTTCCAGTTTGATTTTCACAAGATGGCCAAAGTTACTCTTCTGGGAACAACAAAATCTTCCCCACGGAGATGTTATGCTTCCAGATGGTGAAAAGCTGGCATAACTATTCTAAAATTCTTCCTGCTTGGTCATCCTGTTAACAGAAAAGTAAACTCGAGTTTCTACCTCAAGCTTGCCCCTCCTGGTGTGTTTTGTGTGTTAGGAAATGGTACGTGTCCATCCGGATGACTGTGGTAGCAATCTGGAGTGCTGTTTGTTTTTGTCTTTCTATTTCTTCACCATATTTGAGCGATCAGCAGGTCTTCCCATATCTCCTAAAAATCAATTGCTTCTGTTCCTTTCCTTCCAGTCCTATCCCCATTAATTTCCTTAATGTCTCCTCTGAATTTCTGAAGGCTCATCTGGCCTACGTGGCCACATTTTCTTCTCTGAAAAGTGCAATGTAGGGACTCGGGAGATGACTCTGCTGGTAAAGTGCCAGCTGTGCAAGAATGAGGACCTGAGATTGGGCCCCTGGTGTCCACATAAAACCTGATGGCTTAGCGGTTAAGGCATTTGTCTGTGAAACCTAAGGACCCCAGTTCAATTCCCCAGGACCCACCTAAGCCAGATGCTCAAGGGGGCGCATGTGTCTGGAGTTTGTTTGCAGTGGTTGGAGGTCCTGGTGTGCCCGTTCTCTCTTTCTCTCTGCCTTTTCCTCATTCTCTCTCTCTCAAATAAATAAATGAAATATTAAAAAATATTTTAAAAAGTGTGAGCAGTGGGGTGTACACCTGTAATCCCAGCACAGGGGGAAAGGACCCGGAACAGGAGCCCTGGATTAGCAAATCATGAGTTCATTGAGAAACCCTGTCTCAAAATAATAAGGTAGGGCTGGAGAGATGGCTTAGCGGGTAAGGCACTTGCCTGTAAAACCAAAGGACCCAGGTTCAATTCCTGAGTACCCACATAAAGCCAGATGGACAAGGTGGCACATGCATCTGGAGTTCTTTTGCAGTGGCTGGAGACCCTGGTGCATCCATCCTCTCTCTCTTTGTCTGCCTCTTTCTCTCTCAATAAATAAATGAATACTTAAAAAATAATAATAAGGTAGAGAAGTGATAAAAGCATGGATGTCCACACACATGTACACCCACCCACCCACATGCATGGCAAACCACACATACTTGAATACATATCCATGCAAACACCACACACACACATTCACACAGAAAAAAAGCAGCAAAGGATCATGTAAAATCCATATAACTTACCACTGACTTCTCCTTATCTTTAAGCATTAAAGTTTTGAAATTGCCCAGCATCCTTCTTGCCTCTCCAGCCTCATTTCCTTTTTTGTTAATTAAAATTTTTTTATTTATGTATTTGAGAGAGAAAGAGAGAGAGAATGGGTGTGCTAGGGTGTCTGGACACTGCAAATAAACTCCAGACACATGTGCTACCCTGTGCATCTGGATTACATGGATCCTGAGGAATTGAACCTGGGTCCTTTAGCTTTGCAGACAAGCGCCTTAACAGCTAAGCCATCTCTCCAGCCCTCATTGGTTATTACTCCTATATTCACTGTCTTTGCTTCACCCATACCAGAAGTTTCACACACATGCAGGAATCAGGCCATCTCCAATTTCTAGGCCCATATCACATTCAGTGTTTGTTTCCTGGTCCACCCCTCTCCTGATTGTGAGCATGCCCACCTGAATGTCACATTGCTGATATCTCCCAGCCTGGTTTCAATGTCCCTGCTACGTGTCCTGCATATCCTCTGCCTTTCCTGTCAAAGCACCAAGCTTTGTGGCAATGCCAGCCATCTCTGCTTATCCCAGAGTTTGGAACAGCACCTGGTGTATGATGGACACCCGATGAATATGTAAGTAGTAAACACATGAATAAATCTCAGAAAGCAGAGTGCTCTGTGGGAGAGAATTTTCAATAGCAGTCAAGAGTTATGAATTTTCTCACCTTTTTTTACTTCTTGCATTTTAAAAAATTTATTTGTGAGAGAGAGAGAGAGAGTGATGGAGAGAGAGAAGAGATAATGGGCGCCAGGGCCTCATGCTGCTGCAAATTAACTCCATACACATGAGCATTTTGTGCATCTGGCTTTGTAAGAGTACTGGGGAATTGAGACCAGGCCAGCAGGGCTTTGCAAGCAAACACCTTGAAGTGCTAAGCCATCTTACCAGCTCTTTTGCATAATTTTATACAAGATTTTACATTACTTTTGTACCTCAAATGAGTGGTCCTAATCATTTTTTTATTGACAATTTCTATTCTTACAGACAATAAACCATGTTATTTCCCTCCCCTCCCCCCTTTCCCCTTCACAACTAATCTTCCTTGTCAACTTGACTGGATTTGGAATTTGTGAGGGTGGGCTGGAGAGATGGCTTAGTGGTTAAGGTGCTTGCCTGCAAAACCAAAGGACCCAGGTTCAAATCCCCAGGACCCATGTAAGCTAGATGCACAGGGTGGTGCATGCATCTGGAGTTCATTTGCATGGTTGGAAGCCCCCTGTACACCATTCTCTCTCTGCCTCTCCCTCTCAAATAATTAAATAAAAAAATAAAAAAAATTTTAAAAAAGGATTTATTTCCTACCGTGAACCTAACTAGCTATATCAGAAAAAAATATAAATGCCAGACCTCACCTCTAAATATGAAAAAACAAAACAAAACAAAACAGAAAACTGCATTTGAAGTCTCCTGTGTGAGATGACTGATTAGACTCTAGAAGTGAAATAATGGTCCTAGAAGTAAAATTATACCATAGGAATCCTGTCACAAGCTGATAATGCCACTGCCTGACCCAACGATGGTTTCTCTTCCCCCCTAAAAACCTTATTTCCAGGAATATCATTCAGAAGCTGCTGATCTGGAGGTCACGTGAGCACACCAGGCGTGGGCTGTGCTCACAGAACCTGTTTGTGCTGTTTTTCTCCTCTTAAAAATGCATTTAGAAAACTACTCAGTTCCTGTAAAGCAAAATATGCATCCATTTCTTCCAGCACATTTTAAAACCAGCAGATCATAAACTGCTGACTTTAAGAGGAATCCAATAAATCATTCAAATGCCGCTGCCTGCAAGGCCGGCTCTAATTCCTGACACTTGGCCTTACAGATACAGTAAACCTGCCGTCACCCTTACCAACCGCAGAAATGTTGCGCACCATGGCAGTGGCAGCCTTTTTCTCAGTGTAAGCTTCTGAAGTGGTGGTGGGCTTCCCTGATGGCTAGGAATGTATTATTTATCTGTTTGTTTTCAGAGGTGGAGGGAGTGGAACTCAAATCAGCAGCTTCTTATAACCCCTGGCCAGACCTGCCCATTTGCAGACACTCCCTACTCCAAATGGGGTTTCTCATGGCTGGGGAGGGTCTGTTCCTGGGCGTAATTATTCTTGTCTGTGAAACACAGTGGAAAGCATGACAGAGCCAAGCATGTCACCCTCAGGCTCGTCCCATGTGAGAGATGAAATGTCAAGATAAATACTTAATTTATTTTACTTTTTTGTGGGCTGTGATTTTTAGATTTTAGTTCCTTGAATGAGAAAACAAATCACTTCTCTCTCTTAAATGTTTTTTTTATTTATTTGCAAGGAGAGAGAAATAGAGAGAGAGAGTGAGAGAATTACCAGGGCTTCTTGCCATAACAAATGAACTCCAGATGCATGCCATTTTGTGCATCTGGCTTTATGTGGGTACTGGGGACTCAAACCCAGGCTTTCAGGCTTTGCAGGCAAGCATCTTTAATCTGAGTTATCTCTCTATCCCCTCCATTATTTTTTTATTTTGAGGCAGGGTCTCACTCTATCTAGCCCAGGCTGATCTGGAACTCAGTCTCTGTAGCCCTAGGCTGGCCTCAGACTCCTGAGTGCTGGGATTAAATGCATTTGTCACTGCACCTACCATATATTTATATGTCATATGTGTGTGTAATACAATTCAACATTTTCTCAGGTGTTCTCCTATCCATATGCCCATATAATTTCTTAATTACATATTTATATGTATTAATCATACATATCTATTTTTTGAGGCAGGGTCCCATGTAGCTCGGACTAGCTTCAAATTCACTTGGTAGCTGTAGATGACCTTGAATTCCTGGTCCTCCTGCCTTTACTTCCTAAGTACTGGATTATAGGTGTGTGCCACTCCATCTGGCTATACTTTTATAGTTTTGAGATTCTATAAACATATAGACACATGTATAGGAACTTTAATGTTATTCTGTTTAGAAATATTGATTCATATAAGGACAATCATAAACTATCTTGGCTTTTTTATGTGTGTGCAGCATTTGGGAAATCTTTCCAGTTGTCTTATTTCTCTTTGAATTTACCATCCTATTAAAAAAATATTTTATTTTTATTTATGTAGTTGAGAGAGAAAGAGAGAGGCAGAGGGAGAGAATATGGGTGCTCTGGGGCCTTCAGCCACTGGAAATGAATTCCAGATCTATGCACCACCATGTGTATCTGGCCTATGTGGGTACTGGGGAATCAAGCCTGGGTCCCTTAGGCTTCGCAGGCAAGCACCTTAACCACCAAGCAATCTCTCCAGTCCACCATTCTGTGAGTGTGTGTGTGTGTGTGTGTAGTGCACATCAAACCCAGAGCCTTGTTCATACGAGGCAAGCCTTCTACCACTGAGCTACTTCCCTAGCCCTTCCAGTTGTCTCTTCAATTTCATGGGATTTATACCCCATGGCATGAATCTGCCCTCTGAGTACCCTTCTACATGCCTGCATTTGCTCCTGTTGTATAGGTCTTGTTCTCTTTAGGTTAACGATAAACTCAACCCCATCATCTCTCTGTGTGCTTCCTCCCTCCATAACTGGATGCTCACAGCTGCTTCTTGCCAACTTGCAAGGCTCAAGTCCAGTCATACGGGTCCCTTTCCTAGGCTCCCGTGGCAGGCATTTTGTTTTCCTTGGCAGTTGCCCACCCACCAAAACCCCATGCAAAGCCAAATATTTCAGGCATCTGTGCAATTATACCCAGCTAGCTCCGAGAAAGAAGTTAGTGCTGTTCAAATGACTTCAGTGTGACCCTGGCTTAGAACCTTTGCGGAGGAAGGAGCTTGTCAGCCTCTTTCTAAGCTGTTTTAAAGATGAATGCTCCTTCTTGGATAGGCTAGAAGACTTGGTAAAGTTGCCCCCAGCATTGTCCAAGGTCACCTTCCACCACTGAGGATCATCATTATGTAACAGGCCCTGTGCTGGAGGCTGAAGGTCAGTGCTGGGTAGGAATGTGCATGTGCCTGCTCTCCAGTGGTATTCCTGAATCTTCTACTGCCACTGGAATAAGGTGGCATAAACTGGGGGGGGGGAGAGCATGAAATGTGGAAGACCAGAGAGTGTGATATAGACTGGAGAATGTAGGTAAAGTGGTGAGGCAGGAGAGTAGCGTGGTGAGGTCCAGAGTGCCTTGCAGGAAGGCTGTAAAATTAGCAGGCGAGAAAAACCCACTGGCAAAGAGGGAGCTGGAAATCCCATCATGGAGACCAAGTAGAGTCATCTGGAACCACTGATGTAGATGCAGAATCACTCCAGAGTGTCTGGGGTGACCTGTGACTAATCACCATACAAAAATGCACACCCCTATGTGACTTAATACATGTGATGCATGAAGTTGTATGTAGAGTTACATATAACATACATACCACATAAATGACCACATAAATGACCCCCCAAACCTGTCAAAGTGTGACATGAGAACCCCGTCGTTTGTTTGCCTGTAGCCTGCTTCTTCCTTTGAAGTGTGTTCTTTCTGAATAAATCCTCTCACCTTGTCTGCTACTATTCACGTGCCATTGTCCAAGCCCTTGTTTCAAACGAGGACCAGGTACCCCTCTGGAAGTGTCCGCTGAAGCCTGCTTGCTATCTGCCGATTGTCAGTAGGTAGCTGTGGCAGGAGTGGGGAGACTCAGTGTAGACTGGGGAGGTTGAGCTGAAAATCCTCAGATGAGGGCACGTTAAAATATCTGTATGTAGCCGGGCGTGGTGGCTCACACCTTTAATCCCAGCATTCGGGAGGCAGAGGTAGGAGGATCGCCGTGAGTTCGAGGCTACCCTGAGACTACATAGTGAATTCCAGGTCAGCCTGGACTACAGCAAGACCTTACCTCAAAACAAAACAAAACAAAACAAAACAAAACAAAACAAAACAAAACAAAACAAAACAAAACAAAGTATCTGTATGTAAAAGACAGAAGAAAATAGAAATGGGAGATGGGTGGCCTAGGGTGAGGGCCACACACCCAGCTGCTGACTGCCCGGTGCAATTGAGATCCCTAAGGTCACCTGGCTGTGGGAGGGAAGACCACGAGAGCAGTTGTGTCAGAACTGATGAGGTGCTAAGCAGGCCGTTTGCTATCCTCACTAGGCAAGGTCCTGTTGGAGACAGCCCAGCACTTGATTGAATAACTGAAGTCATTATCTTCATTTGTATGTAAGGACGTGGGGATGAGTATGATATGGGGCGCACACATGCTGAGTTCTAAAGACCACCTCTTCTTTCACTATATTTGAGACAGGGTCTCTCTTGGTTTGTTCCCACATACTACTCCTGCACCTCCCGCTGTGTAGCTGTGTGTGTGTGTGTGTGTGTGTGTGTGTGTGTGTGCATGAGCGTCTGGATTCCCCTGGCTCCCATTGTAGTAAGTGCATTGGAATTACAGAAACGTGCACAGTTTTGTGTCCAGCTGTATGTGGGTTCTAGAGAATTAAACTCTGCCTGGTAGAATTGCAAGCAAGCACCTTTAGCCACGGAACCATTTCCTCAGCCTGTAACTGAAATCTAATGCAAACCTAACGAAAAGGATGGATGGACTTCGGCCTCCTGTTCTCTTGCCTGGGGTAAGTTCCTGGGACCTTAGGGATTTCCAAACAGGGTTTAAAATACAGAGCAGGGCTGGAGAGATGGCTTAGTGGGTAAGGCACTTTCTTAAAAAGCCAAAGGACCCAGGTTTGATTCCCCAGGACTCATGTAAGCCAGCTGCACAAAGTGGTACATGTGTCTGGAGTTTATTTGCAGTGGCTAGAGGCCCTGACACACCCATGTTCTTTCTGCTTCTCTCTCTCTCTCTTCCTCTATCTTTCAAATAAATAAAAAATATTTATAAAATGCGGAACAAAGCACTTCCTACTAACTGGATTACTTAGAATTTGAATTTGTGTACCTACCATGGAATAATGACGGAGGATCCAGCTGATTGGTCTAGTGAGTGGAGTTACTTCTTTCATCTGGCAGGGCCAATGTTCCATCCCAGAGCCTTATACGCGTGAGGCAGGTACTCTACCACTGAGCTAGCTACAGCCTCTGCCATTATTTATTGGTCTATTTTGTGGCTGCTTGTGTTAATACTGTTGAGGTGGTGGGGCTGGCAAGTTTAACTGAGGGCACAGTAATGTGACCGGCATAGGCAGGTTGTAATATCTCTGTAACATACCAGGGGAATTCACGGTTCCTCATGCCTGCTTTGATTCACTTCAGAGAGCATGATTTTACATAAACACTGTAGGTTAAGGAAGTACCTCTTCCTCTAATTGTGCAAGAATTCCCTGAACCCATTGCAGTTTTACTTGTCCCCCTGTCTGTCCTCTTGACAGCATCTAGTTTCTGTTTGTTATTTCTTGATCCTTTCCAGGAGGTACTTGTCACCTGGAAATTTTTAAAATATTTTAAAATTTTTATTTACTTATTTATTTGACAGAGAAAGAGGGAGGGGAGGAGAGAGAGAGAGAGAGAGAATGGGCACGCCAGGGCCTCCAACCACTGCAAACGAGCTCCAGACATATGCACCCCCTTGTGCATCTGGCTAACGTGGGTCCTGGGGAATCGAACCTAGGTCCTTAACCAGTAAGCCATCCCTCCAGCCCATCTTTTCCTTCCTTCCTTCCTCCCTTCCTCCCTTCCTCCCTCCCTCCCTCCCCCTCCCTCCCTCCCTCCCTCCCTCCCTCCCTCCCTCCTTTCTTTCTTTCTTTCTTTCTTTCTTTCTTTCTTTCTTTCTTTCTTTCTTTCTTTCTTTCTTTCTTTCTTTCTTTCTTAAGGGAGTTGCCACACTGGCCTCAAAGTCACTAGATACCAGAGGGCCTTGTGCATGGTAGGCCAGCACTCTGCTGACCAAGCTACACATCCCCTTTGAAATGTGAGGGGTCCTGCCTCTTGCTGCTGGTTCACATGGACTCTGGCTGGCTGGCTTCCGAATTCTTCAGCTCTCAGCACATGATTTCTGAGGCTACCCTCACTCTGCTCTGGGAACGCTTCTCTCCAGTGCTTCTTCCTGACACCCTGTTTTGCTTTGTCCATTCGGACTTTCTGTAAGACTATATCATAAAAGGCAGGAATACAACTGACTTTCTCTTCTCTCTTTCTCCCGCCCTTCCTCTCCAGGTGGCTCTAATCTAGAGACAATTTCTTTCCAACTGGGGAAAAAGTTACCTTAGCAACTAAGCAACTAATTAACTAACTTTTTCCACCCTCCTTTATCAATATTCAATTAACATTCAATCGCCTCTTTGCTACGCTCCGTGGTTTTATCACCTGCGGAGCTGAGGTGGAACAGAGGGCTGCAGCGAGGCGAGGGGGGATGGTCTCAGAGGGGCGACTGGGAACATCCCATGGAAGTCAGAGGCTCATTCCTCTAGACTCTCCCCCCCCACACACACCCCTGTGGGCACATGATAAGCCTGTCAATGCAGGCTTTGGGAATAGAGGGCATAGGGACAAATCTCTGGGGGTGACATTAAATTTCTGGCATTTAGAATGAAGGCTCAGGAGCACAAGTAGATTTAAGGAGAAATGGTTCCTCTTTCACATTTTGAATCTATGAGCAGAGGTTTCTATCCAAAAAGAATGGAAGGCAGTGAAATGACTCCTACTATTTATTATTTTGAAGTCTGGGACTGGGCAGTGCTGGCGATTGAACCCAGCCAGGGTCTTGTCCATGTCAGGCAGGTGCTCTACCACTGAGCTATATCCCAAGTCCTGCACCAACACTCACTATTTTCATAAACTGTTTTCACCATGTAGGTGACAAAGTAGAAGGTGGGCTTCCCATGAAAGAATGCAAAGGAAGTGAGCTAGATTTTATAGACTTTAAGCCCTCTCCTGTTCCTGAAGCTGAAAATATTCTAATCTGCACATTGGTTGAGAAGCCCAGAAAGATCTTTTCCTTACCTTCTCCAGTGTGGAAGCAAGTTACTTGGTGCTACAGCCAGCTCTTCCTTCACCTCTTCAGCCTCATTGCATCCTGCCCTGGACAATTTCCCCATCTTGAACCTATGCATCTTCCTTGCATCAGTCCTTCTGGGAATACATGGAGGCAAGAACAAATACCTTGGTGTGTGTGTGGTTTTTCAAGGTAGGGTCTTGCTCTAGCCAAGGCTAACCTGGAATTCACTACTTAGTCTCAGAGTAGCCTGAAACTCAAGGCGATCCCCCTACCCCTGCTGGCATGCGCCACCACCCCCTGGCTAAGAACAAATACCTTTATTCTATACTTTCACACTAATCACTTAGGACCTTGCTGTGTGTTTTCTCACTGACACACACTGAGAACTTGGCTTATGTCAGTAGGAATGTCTTGTGAACTAGATGCTACTTTCCCCATTTTACGAAGGGGGAGTGTGACCCAGTAGAGCATTTGCCTAGCATGAACAGAGCCCTGGACTGGATACGCAGAACTACATACACCAAACTGGTGGTGGTGCACACTTGTAATCCTAGCACTTGGGAGGTGGAGGCAGGGCAATCTAAAGGATCCTTAGCTAGATAGTGAGTTCAAGGCCAGCCTCTCATATATAAGACCTTGTTATTCATTCATTCATTCATTCATTCATTCATTTATTATTTATTTATTTGAGAGAGAGAGGGAGGAAGAAGCAGACAAAAAATGGCCATGCCAGGGCCTTCAGCCATTGCAAATGAACTCCAGAAGCATGCGCCACCTTGTGCATCTAGCTGATGTGGGTACTGGGGAATTGAACATGGGTCCTTAAGCTTCAGAGGCAAGTGTGTTAACTGCTAAGCCATCTCCCTAGCCCAAGACCTTGTTTTATAAATGAGTAAACAGAACTGAGGTTCACAAAGCATATTTAATTAGTTAAGACCACACACTGAGTCATCAAGTATCTGAGGTTTGGATTCAGATCAATTTAATGCCAGAGACATCTCTTCAGTAATTGTGCTGCCTGCAAAAGCAGGGGAGTGACATGCTTTCATCCTTAGCCCATATTGTCTTCAGATGTCCTATCCAGGGGCACTCTGACTTTGACACACTGGCAAATAAAGCTAATAGTGATTCCAGAAGTCGAGTATCCGTGAGTGGAACTGAGCATACATCGAATTCTTGGAGACGAGACTAACCTTCTCTGCCCGATGGGTAAGGTATCTGCGTGTGCTATGTTCCTGAGCCGTCAGCTCTGCTACTCAGGGCTGTCAGGTTTCCCAAATAAAGTTACAAGATTCTGAGTTAGATTTCCATTTCAGATCAACAATGACTTGGACACACAGTGATTCTAAAAAAAAAAAAAGGTCACATTGTTTACTTGAAATTTTAATTTAAGAGGGCATCTGGAATTTTTTTCTGGCAGCGTGACGGGACTGAGTTCTGTCACAGTGACATATGTGCTTAACATTCTTCACTGTCCAGCTGGACACCGTGCTTTGCTTTGCCAAGACCAAAAGAAATCACACACACAGCTACCAACCAGCACCTTGTGATCCAGGTCACTGCCCTGGAGGGCAGCCACATGAGTGTTTTGCCTCGGGCTGGTCTTTCCCAGCCATTCCTGCCTCCTACTCAGTCGGCCTGAGTGAGACAGAAGTCACCTATAGCCTTCCCAGCCTATACTGCTTCTCCCTCCCTGAGACCAGGCACTGTAATTGCAACCTTTGGCACTCAGGACCAGGGAAGAGATGATTCTGAGGTCAGAAGGAGAAGCTGGGAAGAATCCATCACACGAGAAAAGGCTTGGGGCCTCACAGACACCGCTCCATCTCAGTCACCTTGCTGAATAGTGCCAGAGCTGAGATGAAGCTAGTGGTCATCCAGGGCATATTCTATCCCTGTGACTGTGCCTAACCACAGTGTGAGGTCAAGTTCCACCTTTCCGCTGACTTCTACAATGTGGGACTTTTTCCCCTGACAGTGTGGAGGGTGGTCATGCCAAAGCTTGTTTTTTTTTTTGTTTTTTTTTTTGCCCCAAGTAATTTATATATTCATTTCATTCAATCATTTCATTATTCATTAAGGGCTGGGGAGATGACCCAGTGGCTAATGGCACTTGCTTGCAAAGCCTGCTGGTCTGGGTTCTAGTCCCCAATATCCATGCAAAGCCATATGCATATACTGGTACATGCATCTGGAGTTTGCAGTGGCAAGATGAATTGGTACACCCATCTTTCTCTCTCTTTCTCTCTCTTTCTGCTTGCAAATAAATAAAAATCCAGGCTGGAGAGAAAGCTTAGCGGTTAAGGACCCTGCCTGCAAAGCCTAAGAACACTTGTTCAAATCTCCAGGTCCCACGTTTAGCCAGACGCAAAAGTGACACAAGCACGCAATGTCACACATGCACACGAGGGGGTACATGGGACTGGAGTGTCACAGAGCCTGAAAAGGCCCTGGTGTGCCCATTCTCTCTCTGTGTCTCTCAAATTAAAAATAATAATAATAAATAAATAATTAAAAATCCATTAAAGTGATTTATTCATTACTAAAATTGTGGTGCCATCTTTTCATACTTCTAACTAATTTTAGTCTCTTCCCACATATCATAAGAACAACAGGGCCCATTTAAAAATGTTCCAGTAATTTGCCTAGGCAGTTTGAGGGGGACCTATTTGTTCTGTTGACCATTTTTTTTCCTCTGCTTCTTGAGTCCAGAGGGCAGTAGATACTTCAGTTGGAGAGGCACTCTATCCAGCTGGTCCTAATTCGATGCACATATTCCTCCAAAGGTTTCTTCTCTTGTAGAACTTACTTTCTCAATGCTGGGACAAAACATCCAGCCAGAAGCAGCTTGTGTGAGGAAAAGGTTTATTTTGGCTTATAGTCTCAGAGGAATTTTCAACATGGCAGGGAAAACCTGGCAGAGTAGGCAACCAGGATGTTACATCTTGTCACATCATCCAAAAGTGAGTTAGTTCTCAACACCAGTAGGGCTGGACTAATTAACTTTCAAGGCCTGGCCCCAGTGACACACCTCCTCCAAAATGGCTCCAACTCCCAAAGGCTCTGTCAGCTCGGTGCTAAGAAGGCTTCATTATAGCTTACATTCAAATCACCACATTTCTCTAATGCAACTTTATTTTATTGCTTTGAAGAGGGAGAGAGTTTTGAGTATGTATTTCCTTTAATGGAAGATGAAGCAGGAATATAATACAAATACTCAATGAATTCTTGATGTTGTTTGCAAAATGTTAATATATCTGGGCGTGGTGGCACATGCCTTTAATCCCAGCTCTTGGGAGGCAGAGGTAGGAGGATCACTGCGAGTTCAAGGCCACCCTGAGACTACATAGTGAATTCCAGCTCAGCCTGGGCTAGAGCAAGACCCTACCTCAAAATACAAAAAAAAAAAAAAAAAAAAAGTTAATATAGTCTTTTATCTGGAAAATACTTTATATATTTCCTTCCCTTAAAATTTCATAAAGCATATTAGCATATCAAAGACTGAAAGTTCTTGCAAAAAAAGTCTACTTGACTTTGTCCCAGAGTTTATATCTATAGTCTGTTTGAGCACAGGGTTGTGTGTTTTAATGTTTATATTCAGGGCCTTTCCATTAATACCATGTGGAACAAGTTTGGAATGGCTTTACTCATCTCATAGAAAAGGCTGTGGCTGTGCTGGGGAATGTGGTTCCGTGGTAGAGCACTTGCTTAGTGTAAGAAAGGCCCTGGATTCAATCCCTAGTACTGCAAAATAAAAAAATAACTAAATAATTACCCACCCATCTTCATGTGTGCAACCCTAATTTAACTCAGTAGGTCACTGACACACTGTTGTAGACCTTTTCATTGCTGGAACAAAACATCCAAACCCCAAACAGCTGATTGGAGGAAAGTTTTTAGTGTGGCTTACAGTCTCAAGGGGAAGCTCCGTGATGGCAGGGGAAAGCATGGCATGAGCAGAGGCTGGACCGCACCTCTGCTGCAGCAGGCGGAAAGCAGCAGCAAGAGAGTGAGCCAGCTAACGCTTGCTAGGGGAGCTGGCTGTAAACATCCTCAAGTCTGCCCTCAGCACAACACCGCCTCCAGCAAGCTTCCACCTCCCAAACTGCCTCCCTCTGGAGACCAAGCATTCTAAATACGTGAGTTTATGGGGGACATCTGATTCAACCACTATACACACAAAGACAGGAAAGTGATCGGATTGGTTGAGAGAAGAAAGGGATTTATCAGAAGTGGGAAAAGAAGCAAGTGAGGAAAATGGTGGTGGATATGATCAAAATTCATTACATACATATATGAAATTGTCAAAATAATTTATATATATATGTTTTCTGAAGTAGGGTCTCACTCTAGGTCAGGCTGACCTGGAATTCACTATGTCATCTCAGGGTGGCCTCAAACTCTCTGTGATCCTCCTACCTCTGCCTCCCAAGTGCTGGGATTAAAGGCATGCGCCACCACGCCTGGCTCCTCAAAATAATATTTTTAAAAATCAGAGAATGAGTGTTTTTTTTTTTTTTTTTAAAGCTAAGTATGCTATAATTCCAGCACTTGGAAGACAAAGAGAGCCCATCCTGGGCTACATAGGGAGCCTCTGCCAAGAGGAAATGAGAGGGAGTGGCTGAAAGAAAAGGCAATGGTGATTCCCTGGGATCACAAACGACTTAATGTGGGCTATTTGAGGCTTCCAGAATGACTTAAGGAGAATCTGTACAATGTACAAGAGAAAACATTGCAAGCTGAAAAATAGGATAGGATTTTAAAATACCTAAAATGCTGACATGTAAAAGAGTGGTTGGGTTGGAGTCTTTCAAATATGGATACAAGGAAGAGCTAGCGCTAACTTGTAGAGGAAATGGGGAATAGATTTTTTTTTTGAGAGAGATTGAGAGAGAGAGAGAGAGAAACAGAGAGAGAGGAAGAGGAGGAAGAGGCAGACAGAGAATGGGTGCACAAGCAGCCTCTCAGCAGCTGTGAATGAACTCCAGATGCATGCGCCCCCTTGTGGACAAGTGTGGCATTATGCCCTTGCGTCACGGTTTGCATCTGGCTAAACGTGGGACCTGGAAAATTGAACGGGCATTCTTGGGCTTGGCAGGCAGGCGCCTTAACCGCTAAGCCATCTCTCTAGCCTGGGAATAGAATTTGGTTCTACTTCAGGAAAACATTGTAACAGTCAGAAGTGCCCCCAAACTGACACAAGCACCCATAACTTGGAAGTCACTGGCTGTGGACTCCACACCCCTTGCTGAAAAGGACATGGGCACAGCTGTTCTTGAATGTTGATAACCTTTAAGGGTTTCACCAAGCATGATTCTCTTGATTTAAACTTGTTAATCTCATCCAAAATATACCAATGTAATGATGATTACCTTACCACTTTAAAAAGTATAGAAAATAGGCATTTGTATAGCAAATAATAAGTGATATATATATTTTGAGTTCTGTTCCTTTTGGGGGATGATACTTGCTGCAGGGTAACATTGTGACTATCCACAATTTCTTCCAAAAGTGAGAAATTTTGTCTCTCTCTTTATGTCAGTTTCACTTTACAGAGGATTGGTTACTGACTTAATCAGGGGATGGCCTGACGCAGTACTGATGAAGGAGAACTTGATTGGTTTTCTCTTTTTTTGTTGGGCTCTTTTTACTTTTAATGTTTTATTGGCAGGCTCCATACAGATTGACAATATACCATGATCATAATCCCTTCCCACCACCCTACCTTTTTCCCCCTCCCAAATCCCCCCACCACTGAATCCCTTCTCTCTAACTAAGTTCAAGGTTGACAGCCTTACTTCTGTGTAGATTCTGATAAGATTCTGACGAGATACGTCTAGGCAAGCAGATGCTATTTTAAATATCTTAGTTATGTCACTTAAAGAAATCCACATCAAATACATTTATATATGCTACGCAAACCCAGAGAGCAGAAACTGTGGACACACTATAATACTATACTCCCTAGGAATTTAAATACCCATCGTGACCAGACTGCTACTACGCCATTGAGCGCAGTGCACCAGTGAGCCCTCGTGCTGTTTCTAGCATGCAATGATGTGCTGAAGCCCATGGTTTCATTACACAGACTACCAACAATGTTCCAGGCAAGAAATAGGATAGTCTTGTAGCACTGAGTTATAAGCTGTGAGTACATGTGTGGAAATCTGCTGTCCTGCTGTGTTCCCCTGAAGAGCTTGATCTGAGATGGCCAGGTGTCCCTAAGAGTAAGAGGGAAGCCTGACACACAAATTTCATTGTTGGACAGAGAGACAAGACACAGGTCTCTCTGGTGTTTATGTTGCCCCAGGAAAATCACTAATGGCTCTTTCTTACTTACCCTGCCTTGCAGAGCCAGGGAGCTACAGGCACAGGGAATCTCAAGACCCTGGTCCCCAGCTGCCTGAATGTCTCTGTGGTGCCAGTGGGCAACAGCCCCCGAGCAGCCAGGGAACCACAGAAACTTCTCCCAGCCATACGACCAAGTATATATTTTTCTCAATTAATGTGTATTTGCTGCCATTTTAAATTGGCATGTATTCATTGCACATAACACTGTTTTGTTGTTGTTGCTTTATTTATTTTTCAGGTTTTCTAGTTAGGGTGGCCTTGAACTCAAGGCAATCCTCCAACCTCTACCTCCTGAGTGCTAGGATTAAAAGCGTGTACCACCACACCTAGCCACAACACTGGTTTTTAAGGAACCTTTCATGCAAGCCTTGAATGCACTTTGAGTGGTAGCAGGCACTGTGCTTTTAAAAACTTGTGAAAAAGACCGTGGTAAATCCAGTCCAGGTTTTTAATCTTGAGTTCTAGTCCACAAACAGTTCAACTGGTTGATAATCTGAGGGTCCCCGGAGACCCTTTCCTTTCATTTCTCTCTCTCTTTTTTTTTTAGTTTGTTTTATTTTTTTATTTTTATTTATTTATTTATTAGAGAGAGAGAGAAAGATTGAGAATGGGTGCGTCAGGGCCTCTAGCCACTACAAACGAACTCCAGATGCATGCGTCACCATGTGCATCTGGCTTACGTGGGACCTGGAAAATCGAATTGGGGTCCTTAGGCTTTGCAGGCATGCGCCCTAACCGCTAAGCCATCTCTCCAGCCCGTCCTTTTACTTCTTGATCTTCACCTGCCTTGCCTCTCCTCCTCCAGGCCTTCAGATTCAATTCTAAAGGTCCTTGTTGTTCAAAGTGTCATTTTCCAGCGGTGTAATAACCTTCTCAACCCAACCCTTCATTCTAGATCCCCCGAAATGCAGGTCCATATTTAGCAGTGGAGGAGTTCAGATTTGGATCACCTCTTGACATCTCATATAGGTAGAGTTCACCTGCCCTGCTTTGTCCTAGTCGCGGACACTGTGCGTCCTCATCCCCAGTGCTGGGTAACTCATTAACTCAACTCTTACAGGGACCACACACAACACCAGATCCTGGGCTCCTCTGCCACTCAAGCCTGTAATGGCATTTCTCAGGGGTCTGTTGGGGCCACCTCCTTTATACAATGTACTTAAACTATGCTGCCAGGGCCTACTCAGAACTCAAGTAAAAAAACATGCCTTTCCTAAGCATTTCTTCTGAAATTCTTAGGGACCTAAGATCCCTGTGTAAGAGCAGGTCCCAAGCTCATGTCACAACCATCTTTTCTCTTGAAGACAGACAGGCCGCATCACTCGGGAGCTTAACACTTCCGGCCCTTTCTGTGTTCATTCAGAAACATGGCCAGAAATCTCTTCAAAGAAGAGGCTCTCAAGTGAGAGTATTCATCCTACCTCATGTTATTTGTAGCATACATACAACATGGGATCTGTGGGGAGAGGAGCTTGCTGCATTTTAATTAAAAAAAAATTTTTTTTTTCCAAAGTAGGGTCTCACTCTAACCCAAGCTGACTTGGAACTTACTCTGTAGGCCTAGGTTGGCCTTGAACTCACAGTGATTCTCCTACCTCTGCCTTCCAAGTGCTGGGATTAAAGGCATGTGCCACTATGCTCAGCCAAAAATGTATTTTTGGAAAAAATGAGAAGTATACCATTACTTGGATACCAGTTTCCCTGGGGAATATTGTTTCAAAACTATGATCTTATTCTTCCCCTTGTGCTATCCAGCTTCTGACCTATGTAGACCTCTCTAACTATTATTTCAGGATATGACACTACATTACCTCATTACCTTAGTGTCACCCCCTGGGGCTGATACTGTTGGTTTTCTTTGATGGGGAAAGTCAGCTTTCATCTTTATTGTCCTTGCATGTCTTTTAATGCTTCTATTACTTTGCTCAGTTTCTCTTCAGCTAGAATATGAAATACTTGTGGCTGTGAGCTAGGTTCATTAATTCAATACCTTTTGTGATTTTTGTGTGTGTTTTACTTGACATTCAGTCATCACAGTGTGTAATCAATGTTAGCATTATTTCTCTTTCAAGACCAGCCAGTCTGAACGTACCAACTGAATATTTGCTAGCTAGCTGCCAGGTGTGAGTAAGACTGAGTCCTACCCTTAAGGAGTCCACATTCAATAGAAAATTGAATCACATTCCATGGACATGTCTAGATGAAGACGTGAAGGCTTCCGAGAGTTGAAGCGTTCATGGTCAATTAGCTAGTCAGGTCATAACCAGCCCTGAACTTCACGTGACTCTGGCTCATTCTCGTCCTGACAATACAGGAACAAGTTGTACAGCCTATGGCTTCTCAGTGCACGTTAACGTGAGGTTGTGGGGAGGTTCGTTTGGAAGAAATATGCTTCCCAGCTGCTTGGGATAGAAGGGTCATGTGAAGTGCATGTTTAAACAAAATAGTCTATCCATTAGATTAAGACATTCTTCCCCACCCCTTTGTTCTTTTTTATCTTATTTTATTTTATTTTATTTTATTTTATTTTATTTTATTTTATTTTATTTTATTTTATTTTATTTTATTTTATTTTTCTGAGACAGAGAGAAAGAGGCAGACACAGAGAGAGTGAGTAGAGGAGGGCCAGGGCCTTCTGCCACTGTAAACAACCTCCAAACACATGTGCCACTTGTGCATCTGGCTTGATGTGGGTACTGAAGAATTGAACCCATGTCTTTAGGCCTGGCCTAAAGCCCTTGCCCCCCCATAAGAAAAAAGAAAAAGGAAAAGATGAGAAAGAAGTCATGAAAAGAAAATTGAAGGAGAGAAGGAGGGTGGGGTAGAGTGTAGTTTGAAGCTGACTATTAATTATTTGTTGATTTGAAAAAATACACGCATGTGTGTTGGGGTCCCTCCTAGGGCCAGCCCAGAAGGGACCACAGCGTCTCTGCTGGGTAGGGGGTGAGAGGCGTGGAGTCACGACACAGACTCCGGGAGTTGGGTGGAAGTAGGCAGAGGGCGAGCTGCTGCAAACTCGTTTATTCAAGGAAGTGTAGGGGGTTTTTAAGGGTTTGGCTGGCCAATCGTTGTATGGGGTGGTTCCCTTCTTGTGACCAATGACAGCCTGTCTCCAGGCAGATCATCTCACAGCAGGTTGCTTGCGAGCATAGGACTGTAGCTGTTGTCATGCCAGGCCTGTGCAGGATGCCACGTCCACAGAAGCCACTTCCTGGTTTCTCCTAGCAGGCAGCCTGGCTAGGGCCCGACCTGCATTGTGCCATACACATGTGCATATAAATAAGTAAAGAATGTGTGTATGTGTGTGTGTTTGCATATATGTGCTCATGTGTGTTGGTGTGTGTATGCATATGTATACATGCATGTGGAAGCTAGAGGACAGCTTCAACTGTCATCCCTCAGGAATTCTATCCATCATTTTTGAGACTGAATCTCTCACTGGCCTGGAATTTGCCAAGTAGGCTAGACTGGCTGGCCAGCAAGCACTGGGGACCCACCTGTCTCTTCCTCCCCTGCACAGGGATTACAAAAGAATACCACCATGTCTGGAATTTCTATGTGGGTTTTCGACATTAGAACTTAGGTCCTCTTGCTTGCAAGGCAAACACTTTACCAACTAAGCCATCTCCCTAGCCCTACACAGTGATTACTAACCTGAAGCTCTCATGTCCATCAGAGCTTGATGTGACAGGAGTCAGGGTCTATGGAGACAGCAAGTTATACAGCTTGGGAGTCCTTCTTAGAAAAGAGCATAAAGTCACAAGAGCAGTGTTGTAGTTACCTTTTCATAAACACCTGACCAAAAAGAGCCACTATGAGGACAGTTTTTATTTTGGCTTACAGTCTCAAAGGGAAGCTTCAGGATGGCAGGGGACAGCATGAGCAGAGGCTGGACATTACCTCTGCCACAGCAGGGGGAAAACAGCAGCAAGACAGTGAGCCAGACTCTAGCAAGGGTATATAATGCCACTAAACCCGCCCTCAACAACACACCTCCTCCAGCAAGGCTCCACTTGCCAAATTGCCATCAGCTGGGAACCAAGCATTTGGAACACATGAGTTGATGGGGCACATCTGACTTAAACCACCACAAGTAGCAACAGGAATCGAGACCTGGGAGAGTCCTGTGTAAGTGCAAGGCTCGTTAGGTTTGTGGTCCCTGAGAAGGTCTGGTGTGTCAAAAGTGTATGTGAAATAGCAAAGGGACTGAACTCAGCATCTGAGTTGATGTTTGGCAAGGCACAGGCCTTCCCTTACACATGGACATATAAACTAGGAAGTTGGGAGAGGATGAGAGCGAGGGAGGCCAGATGGTCATAAGAAATGAAAAGGTCAGGCTGGAGACATGGCTTAGCGGTTAAGGCATTTGCATGCAAAGACAAAGGACCTGGGTTTGACTCCCCAGGACCCATGTAAACCAGATGGACAAGGGGGCTCATGCATCTGAAGTTTGCAGTGGCTGGAGGCCCTGGCACACCCATTTTCTCTCTCTCTCCCTGCCTATTTATGTATCTCTCTCTCTCTCAAATAAATAAAAATTAAATTAAATTTATAAAAAAGAAATAAAAAGGTCAACTGCATAGGGACTAGAGTCTGATGCAAACAGCAAGAATACCCAGACACACTAAAACTGGATTCAACATGACTAAACAAGATAACCACATATCTTTAGCCTTGCAAAGTTGCCCAGTCACACCAGGCATCTGATGCCATGATATAGGTAATATAGGACCCATTCCTAGTATCCCCTGCCTTTCTCCACCTTAACTCATGAACAACCATCCCCTCCATTGTAAGCTGTCCATAAAATAAGCTATTCAAAAATCCCAGCAATGCAATTATCCTGAGACGTCTGCTCCCACCCTTGGGTGCAGAGTAGTGTCTTCTTCTTAAGACCCCTCCTTAAAATCTAAGGGTTACTATCTTAAAAAATACACCTGGCACTTTTCTCACTAAAGCCTATCATTGCTCCATTCTGACTCATCCTGAAATTCTTTTCTACAGCATAAGACAAGCTTCAGAGTTTACCTGAGCAAGTCTCTGAAATGAGCTGACCAGGCTGCTGAGCCAGGGACACACAACTGCATCTGGTGACGAGGGAGCTGATGAGAGAATGCACTGCCTATAAATTAGCAGAATTTTAAGAATTGTTGGAACTCCTTCCCGAGTTGAATGGGATGCGTGTGTTTGAGAATGAGCTTTACCTAATTTTATCTACAGCTTCCAGATATTTTCAGAGTTTACAAAAGAAAGAAATGAATTAATAAATAAATAGTGAATGAAAATTACTGATTATTTTCATGCATTTTACCCTTAGTTGAATGGAAATACTCATTGTTCTAGTAATTTGTAAATTCTTATATATCTGTATTCTGAAAATGATCAAAGGCACTAACACAGACCTTGTAAGGGTGTCCAGAGCAGAGCTGGAAATACTATAAGGGACTTGATGGGTAATATCTTGAAAATTCTCCCCGACTCCCAAGAGCATAAACCCTTTAGAGGCTGTCATAAGGTTCTGGTGAGAAGCACCACGACAGGATGGAAAAATCTCAGTGGTAAAGAGACCTGATTTATTTTATTTTATTTTTCATTGTTTTTGAGATAAAGTCTCACTATTTAGCCCAAGCTGGCCTAGAACTCACAATCTTCTTACCTTCTTGAGTTCTGAGACTATAAGCATTAACTATCACATCTAGCTAGGAGACCTGAGATCTTTTCTTGTGTGTGTTTGGGGGGCGGGGGGTACATGTGTAAGTAGGATGCAAGCACACGTGGAGGCCGGAGGTTGTTGACAGGTCTCTTCCTCTGTCACTGTCCACCTTATTCTTTGAGACAAGGTCTCTCACTTCGTCTAGATCTCACTGCCTCCACTAGATCACCTCACTGTTGAGCCCCAGGTTCTCTTGTCTCTGCCTTCCCAGCACTGGGATTATATGTGCATGCTACAACGTACAGCATTTTACTGCTTGGCTTGGAGCTCCAAACTCAGGTCCTCGTGCTTGCACAGCAAGCTCTTTACCCACTGAGCCCTTTCTCCAGCCAACTGTGAATTCTTGATGACACCCTATCGCCAGTGAAAGCAATGAGCTCAGCAGAGTCCCATTTGCAATTGCCTTTAGCTAGGGAAGGTGGGAGGGGCCTCCAGACTGGACGGGCCAGGTTCCCTTGTGCTGGAATGTGACTGGGGTTGAGCTGAGAGCTGGACAGGAGGAAGAGTCTCAGCTGGAAATTACCAAAGGAACTCCCCAAGTCTGTACTCAGGCATAGAACAACACAGCGAATAATCTCCTGCCAAAGAGGATGCACACTTTGGATAGCTGGAGGACAGCTACATCAGTTCGCTGGACATTTTATTAACTAGCTGCTCCCCAGGCCCACTTTCTCTTTTATCTTGAGCACACAGCAAAACTAGGGCTCCTAGCTTCCCCTGCAATTAAATGGGTTAATGAGTTCCGATCTGTCAAGGGTTATTAGAAGGAATGCATCCCATGAGCCATTACCCAGAAGTACCTCCCATGTGAAATGTTCCACACCCTTCCCACTCTGACGACAACCTGGAATGCCTCGTGTTTCAAATGAAGGTGCAGGGGTGGGGGGGGGGGAGAAAAGGATCTATGTCCTAGAATTACCACTCGTAAAAGGAAAAGAGAGGCCTACACATCAGGAATACCTATTTTGGGCACATGTGAGAAATCTGTCATGTTAGCCCACCAGATTTGGGTTTGCTTGCCATTTTCAAAGACTATGTTGACCTAACTCAAGGTTCAGCTCACTGTATGACCCATGGCTCTAATCCATCCCAAGACTTATTTTTGTACAGCCTGTTAAAAGGATTCTCAAATTTTTGCATTTAAAAAAAATTTTTTATTTATTTATTTGCAAGCAGAGTGAGAGAGAGAGACACACAGAGAGATTTAGAAGAGCGGCAGACAGGGAGAGAATGGGCATGCCAGGGCCTCTAGTCACTGCAAAGGAACTCCAGATGCATGTGCCCCCTTGTGCATCTGGTTTATGTGGGTCCTGGAGAATCGAACCAGGATCCTTTGGCTTCGCAGGCAAATGCCTTAACTGCTAAGCCATTTCTCCAGTCCCAAATTTTTACATTTTTTAAAGAGTTGTTAAGGAAAAAGCAAGTGACAGAACAAATATGGTCCCCAATGTCTAAAATATTTGTGTGTGTGTGCATGCGCACGTGCGCACACGTGGTCTGTGTTACAGATTTGTCCTGTCATGAAAAAAATGAGACTGGGTTTGCCGTCTGATCTTAGATAATTTAAAATTTTCTCAACCCCCAAATGCATAGCTCCCAACACATTCACCATCAGTCAGTGAAGACCAGCAGAGCAATAGAAGATGGGAAAACACTGGGGTGAGCTGTGTGGTAGCCCCAGCCTAGCCACAGAGAGAAGGTCTAGGCCTCTTGTACGTATCTGTTACCCGGGGCCTGGCCGGCTGTCTGAGTGGAGAGGCACAAAGAGGCCAGTGTTGAGAGGACTGTGCGGAGAACACTTCAGAGAGGCGCAGATAACTTGTTTACCTCTGGTGAGTACTAGTTCACATCTTTCACGAGGAAGTTCCTTCACTGAGAAGAGAGCCAAGGAACTGTCGAGAAGCAGAAGGTACAATCACAGGAACTAAGCAGATCCCAGGACTGGGAATCATTCCTCTTCCTACCAGAGAGGGAACCTCACAATCCAGGAATATCTACTGGAGTTCTCAGAGGAGTCTGCTGTAACCACGGGGCACAAAACAGCGCCGACTATAATTTCAAGCCAAGCTCCAAGAGGATTAGATATTTTTTTACATAACTATCCACCTCCCAGAACAAAATTTAAATAAGTTTGTAAGAATAAGAAGAAACAAAGCTGAGTATGGCAATGCATACCCACAATCGCAGCACGAGGGAGACCGAAGCTGGAGGATTGTTTCAAGTTTGTTGCCAATATTTCATAGTGCGTGACCTCTTTCAAGAACAAAACACAAAAATAACCACAAAACACTTAGAATCTCAATTAAAATTACCATACCATGGGCTGGAGGGATTGCTTAGTGGTTAAGGTACTTGCCTGAAAAACCAAAGGACCCAGGTTTGATTCCCCAGGACCCTCAAGGTGACATGTGCGTCTGGAGTTTGTTGCAGTGGCTGAAGGCCCTGGTGCACCCATTCTCTCTCTAGCTCAGATAAGTAAATAAAAATAAAATATTAATGAAAATTACCATGCCAATTGTAAATGTGGGTAAAGGGTTTAAACATGTGAAGTATATTTCACATGATTAAGATATTAGGATGTTGTGGTGGTTTGATTCAGGTGTCCCCCATAAACTTGGGTGTTCTGAATGCTAGGTTCCTAACTGATGGAGATTTGGGAACTAATGCCTCCTGGAGGCGGTGTATTGATGGGGCAGGCCTATAGGTATTATAGCCAGCTTCCCCTTGCCAGTGTTTGGCACATTCTCCTATTGCTGTTGTCCACCTGATGTTGGCCAGGGGGTGATGTCCACCCTCTGTTCATGCCATCATTTCCCCCTGCCATCATGGAGCTTCCCCTCGAGTCTGTAAGCCAAAACAAACCTTTTTTCTTTCTTTTTCCCCACAAGCTGTTCTTGGTCAGGTGTTTTCTGCCAGCAATGTGAACCTGACTGCACAGATGTCTACCTTTAAGAACACTGTAAGTGTGGCTGTGTGCTCCGGGCGCAGCGCTATGGTAACCTAGATTACACCGTCCTGCAGTCATTGCCGTAAAAGGAGCAGGAGAGTACTACACTCATGTCTGTGACAAGATCAACTTACAACAATTTGAAAATATGCACTCCCCCTCCCTCCAGAATATATGACTCTGGTGACATTCAGCATGAGCCAGTGAAGCAGAGTTCGAGGGGAGAAATTCCACGATGGCATATGGAAGGAAGTGTGAGGCAGCTGGTTAGTTGTATCTGCAGCCAGGAAGCAGGGAGCAAGGAAGTCTGCGGCTCCCTTGCTGCTTTTTATTTAATCCAGGATCCAGACGTGAAACGGTGGCCCCTACAGTCAGGGCAGGTTTTCTCTCCTCAGTGAATGCTCTCGGGAAGCAACCTTAGGCATGCTCAGAGGTGTTTCCTAGTTCACAATGCACATTTTTCTCCATCACAAGTTCACCCCTTGTTAAGTTGATACCCAAACACATTCTCCTTCAGCCATAACTTTCCATCCCTGGTTCCCAAAGCCTCATTCCCATCTCTCAGTTGACCTTTAAGAGTTTACAAAATGTCAACAGCTGGAACATTTTCAAAAGCATCAAGTTCAAAGTCTGTCTCTTCAAAGACTCAAGGCAATCTCTTACCTTCCAGATACTATGCGATTTATATTATGAACGTCTGTTATACAAGGGAAGGGAGTAAATATTCCCGTGACAAAGGGAGGTATGGGGGTATGGCAAGGAAAGATGGTCAAAAGCAAGATGAAATCCCTACATGGCAAACACCAAACCTGGAAGCTCTCTATCTCACATCTGGGGCTCATAAGGGAATCATCTGACCTCGGACCAGTTTGGGAAGCCCAACAGGCCTCTGCGTTGCTGCTGCCCGAAGCTCACGTAGCCTCGCTCTTGGGCTGGTTCTGCTCTGTGCCTGCAGCTTTCCCCAGTGGATGTCCCACTGTCCTGGTACTTCCTGTATCTTGGATTTTCCACTGTCACTTAGGTTTCACCTTCTTAGCTTCGTGTACTGGCCTCTCAGGGCCTCCTTGCAGGGAATCCTACATTGCTACAGATTGCCAGGCCTGGGCAGGTTTTCTGAAAACTTTATGTAAGCCTCTAGGACCCCACAACTTCTGTATTTTGCATATCTGTAAAACCACATGGACAGCGCTGCCAAGTTCTACTGGAAGCTCCAGTACAGTCTGGGTCCTTCTCCACAATTGTCGTGGCCCTGTGTGTCTTGGCTGCTGAAACTGGGAAAATGCTTCCCCAGGTGGTTGTTTTCAAGCCCAGAACCCCTTCAGTAGTGTTCTCAGTTTAAACTCCTCTCCCCTTTCAAATGAATCTGCATTTTCACATGTTACAACCTTTGGTAGGGGGGTCTTTAGCTGAGCCAACCTTTCCTATTGTCCCAACGTAGAGCACGAAGTTTGTAAGCAGAGAGAGAGAGAGAGAGAGAGAGAGAGAGAGAGAGAGAGAGAGAGAGAGGAGAAAGAAACAGAGAGGATGGGTGTCCCAGAGCCTCCAGCCACTCAAACAAACTCCATGTGCATGTGCCATTCTGTGTTTGGCTTGACATGGGTACTGGGGAATTGAACTGGGTCATAAGCTTTGTGGGCAAGTGCCTTAACCAGTAAGCCATTGCTCCAGCCCTGAAGTTTCTTCATGGTAGTAATTACTAATCCCCCTAACAATTACAGCTGCTTTCTCTGCATCTGCCTTGTCTGCTCCTTTCAAGGTGCCACTACTCCTTCCCCTGGGAAACTACATTCCTGATCTCATCCTGCTCCCTCTTGTACAGACCTGACCACGGGCCGTGAGCAGTAACCATCCTGTGGCCTGAATGCTGTGACGTTTCCTCTGCCAAATATGTTATTTCCATATTTTTGAATTGAGCTTCACTCAGGTTCTTGGGACATGGGCAGAAATGCAGCCAGATTTTTGGTCAGAGAGTAACATGAATGGATTCTATGCCAGCTTTTGAGAGGGTCCTTGCTCCTTCCCAGAAACCTCCAGAGCCAACCTTTGCTATTACTTTTTTCTCATCATTGTGCCCTTCCAAACTCATATCAGAATGGGCCATTATGCTCTCTTTATAGTATTTTTGGGTGTCTTTACCTTGAATGCCAAACTCTTCCACATTCCTCCTATGATCCACTTCCAGTGATCTACAGACCACATGAACAAGTTTATAACAGCAATGAGCCCACTCCTCCTGCCAATTTTCTGTGTGTGTTACTGTTTCAGTCAGCTTTTCATTGCTGGCAGAAAGCACCCTACCAAAACCAGCTTATAGAGGAAAGGGTTTATTTTGGCTGACGGCCTATAGGGGAAACTCCATGATGGTGGGGGAAAATGATGACCTGAACAGAGGCTAGACATAACCTCCTGGCCAACATCAGGTGAAAGACAGCAGCAGGAAAGTGTGCCAAGTGCTGGCAAGGGGAAACTGGGCATAACCCCCATAAGCCCACCCCCAACAATATACCTCCGACAAAGTTCCAGATCCCAAATTGTTGTCAGCTGGGGAATCAAGTACTCAGAACACGTAAGTTTATGTGGCACACCTGACTCAAACCACCATAGTTATATTCCTCTTGTGGTAACAAAATATCTGGCAAAACCAACTTTAAAAAAGGAACGGTTTATTTTGGCTTATGGTTTGGGAGAATAATGTCCATCATAGCTGGGAAGATATGGTGTTGTGAATGTAACGTGTCAGTGAACGTGTGTGTGTGTGTGTGTGTGTTCTGAATTAGCAGAGTTCAACTAGTCCTGTCCCCAAATCTCTTCCTTTGAGCAAATGTTTAAGGAACTTTTTGGAGTCAACAATTTGTATTCCTCCCTCACATTATTACTTGTCCTTCACTTGTTTTGTTTATTTGTTTTTCGTGGTAGGGTCTTGCTCTAGCCCAGGCTGTCCTGGAATTCACTATGTAGTCTCAGGGTGGCCTTGAACTCATGGCGATCCTCCTACCTCTGCCTCCCAAGTACTGGGATTAAAGACGTGCGCCACCACGCCTGGCGTGTCCCTCACTTTTACCTTGTCTTGCAGATGGCTGTCTTTTCTTTGTGTCCTCACATGATTATACTGCAGTGCCTACACTTGATGTCTATGTGTGTGTCCTAATCTCCTACTCCTATGAA
Organism: Orientallactaga sibirica; assembly: GCA_036365145.1. NCBI lineage: Eukaryota > Metazoa > Chordata > Mammalia > Rodentia > Dipodidae > Orientallactaga > Orientallactaga sibirica. The sequence goes on from JAEOAD010000008.1 coordinate 24,822,913, forward strand.
GACACCAGTCAGACGGGATGAAGGCTTCTTCCTCATAGCCTCAATTTCCCTTAATTATATATCATTAAAGGCAAATGTAGTCACAGTTTCCTGTACTAGATTCCAGGGCTTCATCATAGGAATTCTGAGGGAACACAGTCCGCCATGGAATTCTCCCAGCAACAAAGGAGGCTGAACTGTGGGCACATGCTTCAACATAGATGACCCTTAAAATAAGTGTGTCAATGAAGTAAGAGTAGAAGGAGTATGTGTATGATTCCATTTGTACAAAATTCTAGAAATTTGACACTAGGTTACAGGGACAGAAAGGAGATGACTGGTTGCCTTGGTACTGAGGGAGCTGGGAGAGTGAGAGGATTACAGAGAGGCAGGAGGAAACTTTCCAAGGTGATAGGTGGGTTTCAAGATTGTGGGTGATTCATGAACACACCTATGTCAAAATACTTCAAGATGTACATTTTAAATGTATATGGCTTATTACACTCCAAATTAGAACTATTATACCTTGACAAAACTTGGCAAGGAACTTTAATCATGTTACGGTTCTGTTTATAAACCACAGCTGGCCTAAACTGCCACTACTACTTAATGAAAATTATAGTCATTAGCCGGGTGTGGTGGCGCACGCCTTTAATCCCAGCACCTGGGAGGCAGAGGTGGGAGGATTGCCATGAGTTCAAGGCCACCCTGAGACTGAATTCCAGGTCAGCCAGGACTAGAGCAAATCTCTTACCTCGAAAAAAATAACAACAGCAACAACAACAAAAGAATTATAGTCATCAAAATGACAACTAACAACACAAGCTTCTGGTTTGGATGAATCATCATTTTTGGGGGCGGGGGTTGTTGTTGTTTTGTCTGTTTCGAGGTAGGGTCTCACTCTAGCCTAGGCTGACCTAGAATTCACTCTGTAGTCTCAGGATGGCCTTGAAGTCCCTGCGATCCTCCTACCTCTGCCTCCCCAGTGTTGGGATTAAAGGCGTGTGCCACCATGCCCAGCAAATCACCACAATTTTTGTTTTTATCTGTTTTGAGAACATACTATTTCACCCACATTGAAAAGCCTCATTCATCTGGAAGAAGAACCTTCAATCTTTGGTACCTGGTTTGGCTTGGGAGAGGAGGGATGAAGATCGCTCTGATAGAGAGTGTTGATTGGCTGATGGGGAGCATGGGGCTTTCCTTACTAACACGGGACACGTTAAACTAAGCTTGAGAGAGAAGCTATGAGGTGAAGGCTGTTCACTTTTCTTCTTTTGGGGGAAGCCAATGTGAGGTGAAAAAGAAGGAAGCAAAGGTGGAAAGTGAGAGAGAAAAGAGAGAGAGAGAGGATGGGGTCATTGTGTATGGTTCTGCTGCCAGCTCCAGCGGTTCTCAAGAACCAGTGACATTCCTAATTTTTCCATGGTCCCTCCCTCACATGATTCCTTTTACTTCTAGGGCTAATGATTTCCTAATTTATCAAGCTAATTTAAATGAGGCTCCAATCCTGTCAAACATTGCCACCAGTTTATTGCAATTAAGAAATCTATTGTGATTTTTCTCTTCTTTTTTTTTTTTCAGTGACAGAAGTCCCTACGTTGCCCTGAGTAAATAATTGGATGATTCTGACCAAATCAACAATTCAATTTAATGTAATGCATGCTTATCAACTACCTTTTAAGCCCATGGCATTTTATTGCATGCTGAGAGACATTCTCATCTGGAGTCTATTTAAACAGCCACTGGAATATTATGTAGTTACATAAATTTGAGACTTCCTACTGTAAATAATTTTGTGGTAAAACTCCCAGGTGTGCATTGCTGGAAAAAAATTAGATGGAGGCCCAAATTATGCTCATTAGTCATGTGGGACTGAGGGGAATTGAAAAGCATTCTGCGATCCCTCCTTTTCTTAGACCCCTCTGGATTCCAAATCAACTATGGGCCAAAGCTGACTCCCTGTTTTGTCTTTCATGGCAACACACACCATAGTCAAGAGAAAGCTTTTTGGCTTAAGAAATTTTAATTTAATAAGATTCTTTGAGTTCAGTGACCCATTTCTGGTCCTCAAACCACAGGAAGTACAAATGAGCAATGAATGTGCTGTGGCTTTTAAAAAATTTTTTTTTTGGCTTTTGTTTTGTTTCATGTATCTATTTTATTTTTAATTTATCTTTTATTTTGCACATTATGGCTGATCAGTCATTTTCTCGGTCACTTGGAAGGAAGGATTGCATGTCATTGGAGGTTCATTTTAGATCAGGTGGAGGTGCAGACAAAGTGAGGACAGTCCCCTCCTCTATCTCACAGAAAGCTGCATAGTCCTTGAGAAAATGCCCTGGGAATAACCAGACCAGGGCATAATGCAAAGCATGTGACAACCACTAGCAAATGCCTATTAGTTGATTTCACCCAAGATTTTTTCGGAAAATCTATGACCAATATTCACATACATATTTTGTCAAATTATTCTTTCACTGATTTCTATTTTGTTTTTAAATTTTTATTTATTTATTTGCAAGCAGAGAGAGATAGAAGAGAGGCAGACAGAGAGCAAATGGGCATGCCAGGGCCTCTAGCCACTGCAAACGAACTCCAGATGCATGTGCCCCTGTGCATCTGACTTACGTGGGTCCTGGAGAATCGAACCAGGATCCTTTGGCTTCGCAGGCAAATGCTTTAACCGTTAAGCCATTTCTCCAGCCCTGATTTCTATTTTTTATAGCTGTGAGCGTTGAAACTAGGGCCTTGCTTATGCCAGACAAGTACTCTTCCAGCACGCTGTATCTTCAAGTCTCCTTTCACTTTTTGTTTCAAGAAGGGTCTCAGTAAGTTAAGAGGTTTGAACTTTCTCTGTAGCCCAGGCTAGCCTTAAACTTTGGATCCTTTGACCTGACTTTAGCCTTCCGGCTTGATGGGATGATAAGCCTGCACAACTAGGACTGGCTATGACTATTCATTAAAATTAATAAACTAATACAAAGTACATGTTATGGAGAAGGTTTTAAGGTTTCTGGTTTGAGGATTCATGTATTTCTTCACGTTGTGTTGAGCGAGGACCTAACCAGAGCTACTCCTATATTTCCCATTCCTCTTTCCCTCCAGCTGGTCACAGGATTTAGTTCAAATAACATTACTATCACCCACGACAACTGAACAGTTCATTGTGCACTTACCCTTCAAGGTAGCTGTGGGAATAACTTAATGTGTTCATTGGATGAGGTCCGGTTCCTGGCATACCTACTGGTCCTCCTTGCTTAGAGTAGACTATATTGTAGTTTCACATTTTACCTATGTTTATTTATTTGAGAGAGAAAGGAGAGAAAGAGGGAGAGAGAGAGAAAGGGAGAATGGGTGTGCCAGATGCATACACCACCTTGTGCATCTGGCTTAATTGGATAGTGGGGAATTGAACCTGGGTCCTTGGGCTTTGCAGGCAAGCACCTTAACCACTAAGTCATCTCTCCAGCTCCTTGTTTACCTGTAAAGCAGCACACTAAATTTACTCAGCATGTTCCACAGGGGTGGTGTGAAGGACTGATTAATGCTTTAACAGTGATACATTTTAGGAAGTGAAAATGGAAGGACTGACATGGGCTGAGAAGTGAAACGGGACAGACTGACTCTGAGACTAAGTTTACTGATTTGTGATGGAGGGATAATAGAGTCATAATACCAGTCTCATGGGATTGTAATGAAGATGAAATCCAGATGATGAATGAGAACACACCAACCACAGGCACCAGGAATTCAGGGACTGTCCCTGACCCACCAGGGAGCCCCAGCTTTTGACTTGAAATCTTTCCGGCCTCATTGCCTGGTCAGTTCTTCTAGTTATCCCACCTCCGCTTCCCAGGAGCTTCTGGTTTTCCACCACACATGCCAGACGTCTAGCTTTCAAGTCCTTCTTTCACTATACAGAGTTAATAACTAGCAGGTACGCTTAAAGAGCATTCTCATACACTGTGGGCCTTCAGATGTCTGGGATTTTAGCTGTACATAGCTGTGTGTGTTGAAAAAAAAAAAACGTAGTGGATGGGTATTCATTTAACTGGCTTACCTACCCATCTGCAGCAAACACTGGTAATAACAGAGTTGATACTTCATCAGCCACTGGTTCTTTCTCCTCACGATGGACTCTGGCAGAAAACAAGTATTTGGCGGACAGTGTGTGCTAGTTGGACATTAACCATGGTACATCATTTTTACAGACCCCCACACTTTTGCTCTGGTAGGCAGTTCACTTTTGCGGTAGGAGTTATGGGGCAGTGGAAAGAATCAGAGGCTTGAACCTCATTCTAAATCCTGACTCTGTCATTTTCTAGCTGTTGATCTTAGCCACTGTCTTCTCATTTCCAAAGCAAAATTAAAATATTCTGTAGGGTTGGTTGGTTTGCTTTAGATCAGACATTTTATTTATTTGTTTGTTTATTTTATTTTTTATTTGAGAGTGACAGTCAGAGAGAGAGAGAAAGAGGCAGATAGATAGAGAATGGGTGTGCCAGGGCCTCCAGCCACTGCAAACGGACTTCAGATGCATGCACCACGCATGTGTCACCTTGTTCATCTGGCTTACATGGGTCCTGGGGAATCAAGCCTCGAACCGGGGTCTTTAGGCTTCACAGGCAAGCGCTTAACCATCTCTCCAGCCCCGAGATAATTTTTAATGAGAAAAATGTGATAGAACTATTAGTTATTATGATTCTGGGGTTCCATTTTTCTGTATGTGAGAAAGTCAGCACCAACAATGCGCCAAGGTTACAGATTAGAAAAGATTGAAGATTTAGTATATGATGGTATTTAATATTTCAAGGTGTGTAGCAAGATGGCATACCATGTTAACTTCTGGGTGTCCTGTATTATTGTCAGGGCCCTTTTTAAAATTTTTTAAAATTATTTTATTTATTTTTGGAGAGAGATAGACAGAGAGGGAGAGGAAGATAGAGATAGGCACGCCAGCAGGCTCTCAGCTGCTAAGAACAAAATCCAGATGTGTGCGCCCCCTTGTGGTCAAGTGCGGCATTGCGCCCTTGAGTCACTTTGCATCTGGCTAAACGTGGGACCTGGAGATTGGAACCAGTGTTCTTAGGCTTAGGAGGCAGGTGCCTTAACCACTAAGCCATCTCTCCAGCCCTCAAGGGCCCTTTTAACTCCCTGAATATAAGCTTTCAGGGCTGGGATTTTTACTAGGTGATTTTTTGGGGAGGTGATATGGTTGTTATTGCCTGACCCACCGAGCTCACTAGAGGAGTCCTGTTGTTGCGAGTAACAGTTGCCATCCACTTCCAAGCCAGGCTTGATCAAGTCTGCCCTGAGTCCACGTATGGTCTGAAGAAGGGGACAGATGCAGAAAAAAGGCTTTGGGTTTCCTGTGGCCCCACCCACACCAACTATTACATGTTCGTTTCTCAGCCTTGTTCACTCAAGTTTAACTTGTCATGCAGAGTTTGATAGTTATATTTCTGGAAATGGTTAGCCACATTACTAAGCAATAAGGTTGCAAATTCCAGTCTCTCTTGTAATCCGGGTCAGATGTTGTCCTGGGAGTGGGTGGAAAGCTAGAGAGGCCAAGCCTGAGTTTGCTGTACTCAAGGGCACGTGACAAGATCATGCCTGGCCGTCTACAGCAGTCCCAAAGGACCTACTGAGATTTACTTAGTTTTTTTTTTTGTCTGATTTAAATTCATGCTCACTTGAAATATTCAACTCATTAATATTCAACATAGAATGGAATTTGCCTTCAAAACATAAAATAGCAGTTTAGGAAGGGAAGCAAAGGATTAACCAGTCCACTGCACGCTTTAGAAATGAGGGAATATGTGTGACTTGCCCAGCATGGCTGAGCTGCTCTGTAGACTAAGTGAGGTGCTAAAGGATCCGGTTTTCAGAAGCCAAACCAACTGCTTTTTCAAAATCTCTTTGTTCTGATGTTCCCTGTTGGCTTCTTGCCTCTGTTTACAGTTGTGTCTTTTTATATTTTTATTTTATTTTAGCTTTTTATTTTTGAGAGAGAGAGGGAGGGCTAGGGAGAGAGAGATAGAGAGATAGAGATATAATGGGCATGCCAGGGCCTTTCAGATACTGTGAATGAACTCCAGATGTGTGCACCCCCTTGTGACCACGTGCAACATTGCACGCTTGCGACACTTTTGCATCAGGCTATGCCTGGGACCTGGACAGATGATCTTTGTGATTACATAGCAGAGAATGTTTCCTGCCTCAGTTCTGCCTATGTGTCCTAATGTAATCAAAATTTTTTTATTCAGGGTGTATCCCTTGGGTTTTAAGCACCATGTGACTCTGAGGTGTAGACCTTGTACCAGCCTTTCTTCTTTTTGTTGGGGTCCCCCCAAGGCCAGCTCAGGAAAGCCGATTTGGGGTAACCCTCCGACACAGACTCTGGGAGTTGGGTTGGGGCTGCATCGTTTATTCCATGGGTTTTAAGGGGCTGTTAAATGGGGCGGTCCCCTTTTGGTGACCAATGACAGCTTGTCTCTGACATCTCGGTAGGCTTCTAGACCTGTAACTCTTGTCACATCAGCCTTTTTTCTTCCTGTTTCTTTTGCCATGCGGTCTGGCTAGGACCATAAAACACTTTTTCTTTCTTTCTTTTTACAATAAAATTCTTCACATTCCGTGAGTCAATGGTCTTGCTTGTGCAACACCGGACCCCATAACATGATGAAGGCTGCTGCTCAGCCAGCTCTCTCCTTTTTATCCAGTCCAGAACCTCAGTCCATACAATGGTACTACGCATCTTTCGGGGGGTCTTCTCACCTCAATTAACCTAATCAAGTTAATCCCTCAGGGGTTTGGGAAGGTGGCACTTGCTTGCAAAGCCTGCCTATCAGGGTTAAATTCCCGAGCCACCCTTGTAAGCCATGCAAAAGTGGTGCAAGCATCTGGCGCTCTTTCGAGTTGGCAAGAAGCCCTGATATGACCTCTACATGCATGAGCATACACATGCACACACACACACACACACACACACACACACACACACACTTAAATATTTTAGAAAGTGAAAAAATAAAAATAAAAAGCTAATTCCTCACAGGCATGCCTAGAGGCCACAGCCTGGTTTCCCGGGTGATTCTAGGCCCTGTCAAGTCGACAGTATAAACCCTCACAGTGCATCTCAGGTTTTGGTGAACATCTGCAGGGATTTTAAGATCCTTGTGTCCTGAGACAAGGAATCAGACACAGACACGTGGACAGTAGCAGAGATTGTTTGTTAAAAAAAAGAACAGATGTCTAAGGTAGGAAGCAGAGAGAAAGATGAGAAGCTAAAAGGCTTTAGGCATAAAAGATTGGGACTTTTATAGGTCCTTTGCATAGTGAGGTCTTTCCTGTATATTTTGGTATATTTTGCGTTTGTTACATGCTGGCCTTGGTGTGAGTGTAGTGGTGGTGGGGGCGGTATTCCAATCTTTCTTTCTGGCAACTGGTTTCTTTCATATGCTAATTTGCATCTCTTGTGTAAGGCCTTTCTGACTTGGCTCTTCACCCTATTCTCCTGCCTCAACAGGGTAAGAGATCAGGTTGGGCAGGAAATCGGAGAGGCACATGCCCACTGGCTTGTCCAGACACGCAGTCACTCACACACAGGGAGGGGCGAGAGCCCTGTAGGCTGGGCTGCTATGCTGAGCAGTCCACTGTCTGCCTGACAAGTCTGCCCCCTCCAGAGGACCTCTCAGTGTAGAGAAGGGACCAGGGCAGTGGTCCCCAGGCTTAGCCACAAGGATTTCCCATGCCTCTTCTTCTCCCAGCAGTTCCTGGGTCCCTTGGCTGAGTGCCGCACCTGGCTTGGGCTTTCTATTAATAAGTTGAGGAGAGGAAGGATTTGGAGTGATGGATTCAGAACCCAGCTCTGTCCTGTGTGTGTGCTGTACATACATATGTGGATGCATGTGTTTCGGTATGTGTGTGTGTGTTGCGTGTGTGTGCGCATATATGTGCATGTGTATGGAGAGAGCAGCAGTCAATGTTGGGGTCTCCTTGATCACTGTCTGTCTTATTCTTTGAGACAGGGCCCCCTCTAAACCCAGGGCTCCCTGATTCTGCTAGAGTAGCAAGCCAGTAACCCCAGGGGATTCCTCGTCGCCACTTCCCTTCTCTGGCACAAGGATCACAGGTGCACACCACCACACCCAGTCTTTTACTTGGATGCTGGAGGTTCAAACGCAGGTTCCTTTGCTTGCATAGCAAGCATTTTACCCACTGAGCCATCTCCTCAGCACAACTTTGTCATCCTGAGCGAGCGTTCTGTACCTGTGAACTGAGGAGGTCCATGCAGAGTTTAAGGGTGTGGGTTTTAGACCCTGAGCACCTACATTGGAAGTCCTTGCTCTGTTGTATGTTTGTCCTGTGAGGTTAGACAAGTTATCTTATGCCTTTTCACATCAATTTCCAACCTGTGACTCAAAAAAAAAAAAAATGACAATCAGGGCTGGAGAGATGTCTTAGTGGCTAAGGCACTTGCCTGCAAAGCCAAAGAATTCAGGTTCGATTCCCCAGGACTCATGTAAACCATGCACAAGAGGGTGCATGCATCTGTAGTTCATTTGCAGTGGCCAGAGGCCCTGGTGTGCCCATTCTCTCTCTCTACCTGCCTATTTCTGTACCTCTCTCTCTCTCAATGAAATAAATAAAAATTTTTTAAATTATTATTTTTATTGACTTTTAATCTTACATACCAAAAAAACCCCACCTGATATTTCCCTCCCCTCCCCCATTCCACTTTAGAACTCTGGTCTCCATCATATCCCCTCCCTTTCTCCATTAGTCTCTCTCCTAATTTGATGACATCATCTTTCTCTTCTATTTTGAGGGTCTTGCAAAGGTATTTCTAGGCACTGCAAGATCACGGATATCGAGGCCAATTTCTGTCTGGGCAGCTGCATTGTAAGAGGTCATATCCTTCCTTTGGCTCTTCCATTCTATCCGCCCCCTCTTCCGCAATGGTCCCTGAGCCACTGGAAGATGTGACAGAGGTGTTTCAGTGCTAGGCACTCCTCCATCCCTTCTTCTCAGCACTATGTTGCCTTTTGTGTCATCCCAGTGGTCATCACCATCTGAAAAGAGAAGCTTCTCTAGCCAAAAGTGAGAGTAGCATTAATATGTGAACATGAACATTTAGTGTAGTGTCCCCAGAGTGGCTTGGTGGGAATAATATATACATTTAGTCAGACATGAGCAGGCTTATACCCCCAAGGCTCATGACCTCACCTACCATAGACTTTTACTTAGGTTTTTCAGTACCGGGTATGTATTCCCTCCTGTAGAGAGGGCCTTCAGTCCAATTATGGAGCAGTTGGTTACCCCAAGAGTAGACACGCCACTATTGCACCCGTTCAGTCATTGGGCCTGTCTGGCCAAGCTTGAATATTCAGCATCCACTATTTTCACTGTTGATGGCTTCTGTCTCCCATACGCTGCGTGCAGTGCAGCTTTTTCCAGCTTTCAGTTGGCTGGTCTGCAGGGAGAAGGTTTTCTGCTCAGCACCAGCTTGCTTTCTCAGTGTCCTTGCCTCTCAGGCATGAGATGTCTTCAGCAATAGGGTCTTACTATCTATTTCTCTAGGGAAACCAAGGGCTTTGGCAAAAGCCTTAATGTTTTGGAGGCTACCGGGACCTCCTTGGCCAACAACTCACTGGAAGGTATTCCATCCCAGATACTGAAAATTTTCTAGTAACAGTCTACATCTTCTAGACGTGCCCTTATTCAAAAAAGTAATTTTACATATGTCTTATTGATAATATCTTGAGTTTAGATTGTCCCTCCCCCTGCCCTTTTTGTATGCATTCTCTTCCCATGGCCTCACTTAGGCCATTCCCCTCCCTGTACTCAGTTCTTCTACTTACATATGTGTATTACCATACACTTAAGTCCTTCCCTTTCTTCCCTCCCTTATAGCCTTTTACCCGCTTACTGGTTTCTGGTACCTATTTTTGGTTCCAGTTCATACACAAGTCTATACAATGGTAGCTAGGATCCACATATGAGAGAGAACATGTGACGATTGGCTTTCTGAGCCTGGGTTACCTCACTAAGTATAATCCTTTCCAGATCCATCCATTTCCCTGCAAATTTCATAATTTCATTTTTCTTTACTGCTGAATAGAACTCCATTGTGTAAATGTACCACATCTTTATTATCCACTCATCTATGGAGGGACATCTAGGCTGCTTCCATTTCCTAGCTATTGTGAATAGAGCAGCAATAAACATGGTTTTGCAAGCATCTCTAAGGTAGTGAGAAGAGTCCTCTGGATATATGCCTAGGAGTGCTATAGCTGGATCATATGGTAAATCTATTTCTAGCTGTCTCAAGAACCTCCACACTGATTTCCACAGTGGCTGGACCAGCTTACATTCCCACCAACAGTGTAGAAGTGTTCCTGTTTTTCCGCATCCACGCCAACACTTATTGTCATTTGTTTTCTTGATGGCAGCCATTCTGACAGGAGTGAAATAAATAAAATTTTTTAAAAATGACAATCATAGTTCTTCCCTGGGTTTATGAAGACTGAAATATAATTCAGGAAAAAAATGTCTGATTCACTGGGAAACTATACAAGCACATGCTACTAAGATTAACTGGGAGACTGGAGAAGATGACTTAGTGGCTATGGCATCTGCCTGCAAAGCCAAAGGACCTCAGTTCAATTCCCCAGTACCCACATAAGCCAGATGCACAAGGTGGCTCATGTGTCTGGAGTCCATTTGCAGTGGCTGGAGGCCCTGGTATGCCCTCTCTCTCTCTTTTCCCTGTCTGTCTCTCTCTCAAATAAATAAGTAAATAAAAATATTTTTTTAAAGATTAAATGGTGGGCATTGATGTTGTTTCCTTGTCATAGCTGAGATGTCTATGACATGTCATAGAACACTTACCTGCTACAAAGTAGAACTTTGTTCTGGGCTGTGCGAGAATGCTGACAAGCTTTGCTGATATGTGAGCACGTTAGCATATGGGAAACTGAGTATATAAGTATTGAAGAGACTTCACGGAAAGAGAAAGCTAAGACCAGTATTCTGCCAGGCCAGTGTATACGGTAGGGCCAGGCGAGGCCCTTGGGCTAAAGTGAAGCTCCCTCAGGGGCGTGGCCAGTAGACCTCTCACAGAGAGCCAGTGCACATCGGTAACAACAAACACAGCTTTCCGCATCAATTCTAGTCAATTCTGGAAAGCAGATAGATTTTGAAAACCTAGCTTGTTTGAAAACTTACCAAGTGCAGAAGTACAACTGTGGAGATCCCATCTGTTTCATGTTTTTCAGAACTCCACGTTCCTTCGGTCTGGGCACAACTGACTTACTTTTCGCCGTGCCCCTGTGGCCCAGAGTCTTGTCATTTCCAAAGGAACCAGACAGCAGGTTTTGTGTGCATGAGAAATAGATAGTGCACTGCCTTTGAAATCAGGAAGTCTGTCTAAGGGTTTGATTGATGTGATTCAGTTGGGGCAGGGATTATGTAATTCAGCATATGTACAAATGGATTTGTTTTTTTAATGTAAAGCAATAGTGTCTGGGCCATAAACTCTCGCTTTCCTTCTGCTCACATTATACTGTGGCAGTGTGAACTAGCAAGGGGTTTTGTTTTAGCCTACATTAATTATAGAAAATAAAAGTTGCATTATAACATTTCGTTCATTTGTGCAATGTATTTTGATCATATTTACCTCCCATTAGTCTCTCATAACCCTCTTCCATTCCTGCGGACCCCTTCCTCTTCCCAACTAGATCCTCTCATACTTTCTTGTCTTTTGGTTTTTTTTGTTTGTTTGTTTGTTTTTTGTTTTTTTCTTGTGACCCAACGAGTTTCATTAGGCTTGCTTCTTCCAGGAGCATGGGTGAAGTTTATTTATAGGAGCATGGGCAACTTACCAGTAGCAGAACCCCTAAAGAAAATGTTTCTTCCTCCCCCTGTGATCATAAATGACTTATAAACATTCATGGGAGACAGGGCCTTATGAGCCCCTCACCACTGCGGATGGAATGTCCAAGGGCCCAACTTAAGCAGGTCTGATGAAATAAAATCACATCCACTGTGAGTTCAAGAGGACATGGCACGGTGCGCCATGCAGGAAAGCAGTATTCCACAACATTCCACCTCTTTCTCTGGCTCTTACATTCTTTCCACCTCCTCTGTCATGATGTTCCTTGAACCTTGGAGGGGGTGATATAGATGTCCCATTCAGGGCTGAGCACTCAAAAGTTACTTATTCTCAGCACTCTGACCAGTTACGAGTCTCTGCAGTAACCATCACCCACTGCAAAAAGAAAAAGCTGAGAGTAGCCCTAATCCAAAGGTTTTAAGAGCCTGCGTGAGACCTGGAGAAATGGCTCAGTGGTTAAGGTGCTTGCCTGCAAAGCTTGATGACCCAGATTCGATTCCCAAGTATCCGTGTGAAGCCAGATGCATAAAGTAGCGTGTGCTTCTGGAGTTCGTTCATAGTGGCTGGAAGCCCTGGCACACCCATTCTCTTTGTCTTGCTTCTCTCTATTTTTCTCTGCTTGCAAATAAAGAAATAAAAAATATTTCTCTTTAAATCAAGAAAAGATAAAAGAACAAAGAGCCTGGGTGAGCTTTCAAATCAGACTGGCTGTCCGTTTCTTGGTGCTATTACTTAGTAGCTATGCAGCCTTGGGTCTGTGACTCGGTTTTCTCATCTCCAAACAGCCTAGAGTAAGAATATCGGCCGATATTGGTCCTGGGGATAAGCAGGACTGGCTTCCATGTCTTAGCACAATGCTTGCTTCTGGCTCATGTCACAGTGTGAATGCTTTCCTTTGGCAATGATGTCCCCGCCACTGCCACACAAGGAAGCCTCAGTAAGCCTGGGGAGAAACACCAGTGGTTCGTCCTGTCAGCCCTGGAGTGCCTGGCATTTCTTGGGACTCCTCTCCGCTTCTTTCACTGGGCTCGGATTCTCTGACTAAATGCAGTACAGTGTGCCTACCTCTGCGACTGTGACACATGGTGCACATAAAACCATTGAGTGACAAGGCAGCGATCATCTTGTTTTCTTGGCACTGTCTGTCCCCTCACATGATTGCTAGTTCATTGGGAATGTTCCATTTTTCAGGAAATTACATCCTGACTTCAGGAAGGCAATTTTTTGATTGCCTTTCCAACATCATTTCCTGCTTTTTCAAAGTCACGACAAGAATGTTAGAGATTTCCATATAAATCATAATTTTGCCTCCTTCGTAAGGCGATAACCATGTTTTATTCGTCTTTTATACTTCATCTGACTCTTCTGCACTCATTATTTTGCCCTAATTTGACTGTGAGTTTGGCTCAGAGCCCCGAGTGAGGACTAGGGAATTTGCTTCTTGAGAGGAACCAGGGAGCCAGTTTGTCTTGGTGGGCAGCAGAAGCAGAGCTGGGGAAGTCTGCTGTGGATCTCGGCTTTCGAACCTGTGTTTTGCAGCTTTGTGCCATTGATTGTGCTTAATGAGTTTGATCAGACGAAGCTCTTGCGATGACCAGAGTCCCACTCACTAAAAGAGACTGTAAGGAAAGCAAACACAGCCTTCGTTGCATGGCCCTTCACAGCACTCCCTGCATCCTCTCTCTCTCTTCTTACACGGGGCCCATCCTGTCTAGTGGGAACACAGAATAATCTCTGCCTCTTTTCTCTTGCTACAAATCCAACGCCTGGCACACTCTGATAACTGATGAAGAAAAAAGATGCTCTGTGTTCTCTGATAAGACTGGGTTCTTTCCTTCAAATCCCTTCTATCCCATTGAGTTAGTTACATTCCTTGTTGTGTAACAAGAATGCAGTTACCAAGCGCCAAACAGGAAGCCACTTAAGGGAAGAAGGGTTTATTCCAGTTTTATTACAGCTCAAGGGGACACAGTGTATCATGGCAGGGAAGGTATGGTGGCAGGAGTGTGAAACAGCTGGTCACATTGTCTATTAGTCAGGGTTCTCTAGAGGAACAGAACCCATAGAATGAATTATATTAAAAGGGAACTTATTGGATTAGCTTACGGTAGTTCAATGGCAGTTGCAGGCCCGGAACCCGGTAGCTGCTCAGTCCCCGTGGCCAGATGCCTCAGCAGTCCCAAACCAGCACTGAAGGCCTGGAGACTTCCTTAGGTTTTCAATCCAGACAGGTCTTCATTCCCCGCTTGGTCTTCAATCCACGCTGGAAGGCAGCAAGCAGCATTGGCAAGGAAAATGGGTGGAAGGGGGTTCTTTCACCCAGAGTTCCCTTATATAAAGTCCCTCTCTGAGAGCAGCCACCCACTCTGGGGGACGAGCTCACCCTGGAGGAAGAACTTCCTCCAGCAGTTAATCCTTCCTGGAAGCAACCTGTGCATTACTAAACAGATCAAGTTTGACAACAACTTAACCATCACACATTGCAACCAGCAGTGAGGAAGCAAAGAGAAAAAGAGAGAGAGAGAGAGAGAGAGAGAGGGAGAAATAGATGAATGTTGGTGCCCAGCTAGCATTCCTTTCATGCAGTCTGGGACCCTTCCCCATGTCCCACACATGGTGTCACCCACAGTGTCTGGGTGTATGTGGGAGGGGGGGATCTTCTCACCTCAGTGAACCTAAACTAGAAATTCCTTCACAGACACGCGCACTCATAAAACTTTCCCTTGCCATCATCTTTGTGCCAGGCAGCCCGTTCCTCCTCTGACATCCCGCTGACGGATGCTAGTGCTCGTTGTTTGAGGTGAGCACTGATTTGGGCGTCGGGGAGGTCCCTCCTGTTTTCATTTCGGTTATCCTCCCCTCATTTACCTCTGTGTGACACCCACAATATTACCATCATGATGGCCTCTTGACATCACTGGCACTAGAGCACAGTTCCTTCTGGCAAACCTCCATGGCAGAACCCTATAGTACATCAATGAGTAATTACACGAGCAATGGTTTTCCTATTTATTTATTTATTTATTTATTTATTTATTTATTTATTTATGAGAGAGGAAGAGGCACAGAGAGAGAAGAGAGAGAGAGAGAGAGAGAGAAAATGAGCATGCCAGGGCCTCCAGCCACTGCAAACGAACTCCAGAAACATGCGCCCACTTGTGCATCTGGCTTACGTGGGTCCTTGAGAGTGGAATCCAGATCCTTTGGCTTTGCAGGCAAATGCCTTAACCACTAAGCCATCTTTCCAGCCCCACGAGCAATGGTTTTATCCTTATCGCTAAGATAAAGTCTAGCTGTGATCCTGCCACCCTCAATTTGGAGTTTACTACCATTTGCGTATACATAAAGCCTGCTATTAGCAACTCTACCTGGGTTTTCTCCCCTACTCTCCCTCCTCCTCATGGCTTACGACCAATGAGCATATTCGACTGCATATAGGTAGGCCAGACTTGCTGTCTCTGGCCAATAACTTGCTTGAGCTGGGAGCACTTCCTGTGCCAAACGAGACCACAGCGAAGTCATCCAGGGGCCCTAGTCACCTGTACAGGCCACGGGCTCTGAATCAGATGCTGGTCCTGGCTGGGAGACTTTGTCTAGTATGTGAGTTGCTGGCGGTCTTCCAGGAAGAGAACAGTCTCCTTTTGTCTGAAAACCATGCTAGTCTTGCCCAAGTATATTCCTGATGGCCTCAGTCTTGTTAACTAGGTGAGTCAGACAGGATCTGAGTGTGTACTTATCAAGCACTGATCTCAGATAGTCACACAGAGGACGGTACTGTGCCAAGAGAAGGTGCCAGTCCCCGGTGCTATGAAAGAGCACTGGGTTCCATATCACAGGCGCCATGGAAGACCCTCTTGCCATAGACTAAACTCTGCCAGAGTTTCCCTGTACAGACATAAGATTAGCATTTGGCACCAAGTATGTTATACCAACTCGTGAAGCTCAATGCCAAGTTCGGTTGCATGAAAGCTCCTTCAAAGTTTGCCGAGATGTTGGCAGAAGCATCCAATGACATGTTTTCTGTTGCTTATTCTTTGAATTTTTTTTTCCTTTTTGTAAATGAGAAGTGTAAGCGTTCCACACCAAAGGAGCAAGATTGTATCAGAAGCCACTTTTCCTCTGCCCACACACCCTCCCATGCACACTCATTAGTTTTAATCGCATCCATTTTCCATGCCAAAGAGGCCAGCATGACTCTTCTGAGACTATGCACCCCTTCAGGACATATATCAGATTAGAACTGGACAGACTCCCCTGCTCGGGTGAATCAGGCATTTGTGGTTTGTAGTACTGCAGTGTGCTCGGAGCTATCCCAGGGTGTGTGAGAAGACTTTATCCATTTGTGTTCTGACAAGACATTAAGGTCAAGATTTACGCAGCATTCTAGAAGTTTGGCAGCAGAGTTACGACATAGTAGGATGTTTGGTGTTGTCTAAGCAAACTCTAAGTTGTACTCTGGCTCACCCAGCCCATTGTAAGCCCAACAGCTTGGGAAAATCCACTCAATAGCTTCCTTCTTCTTGCATGAGGAAGGCTTTGAGAAAGGCGTCAGAATGCTCTGGTAGAGACTGTCAATGCTCAGACTGAGGCACAGCCAGAAACCCCTTTTCTTTCACTGGCCACGTGGATTTTCATTTAGAAGCAGTAAGGCCAGACTGGCAACCCTGAAATGTGGTTTTGTTTTCCCCTTAATTATCTATCTGGCTTCACAGGAAATGGATGCTTGCTGTAAACAGAAAAGTTGTTCTCCAGCCTCATGCCTCATGGCTGGGACTGGGCCAGGGAAGGCCTGTGAGTCTATTCAAAACATGGGCAAGGAGAGGTGGGCTTTGGATCTGCGTAACTGTAGGTCTTTCAAGCACAACAGGTCCGTGGGCACCTCTGGTTTAGGGGCTTAGAGGAGGGACCTTCTCGGGTCTGATTCTGGATAGATGTTGACAAGAAACTCAGGGATTGCAAAGCTTCCTAAAGACACTCCTGATGTCCTTAGCGAGACCTTCCATCCTTGACAGAGGCCACATTCAGGACACATTTTGCTCTCAGATGGCAGCAATCATCCACTTCCTTTCCCCTCCTCCCCAGCATCCTCTGCTTCCTTCAAGGTCTTCTTCTCTTCAGTTGCGGCTCACTCCGAATCGGATGCTGTCAGGGGCTTCTCTAGCACTTCATAACCCGCCTCTGGGCTGTTGTATGTCCTTGAGTATCCCCACCCCCCACCACCTAAGTTTTTATCTTTGACTTTTGCCCACAATAGAGGGAGCTGCCCACTGCCTCTGCTCTGGGCCACAGAGAGGGAGCTGTGCGCTGCCCCGCTCCCTCAGAACGCCCTTGTCATGCTTCACATTCTATTTTCCTACTGACTTGGGAAAATCGTGTTGGAACCTTCACTCTGGCAAAGCTCAAAGGCATTTTGGCTGGAAGTGGTTTACATATTAAAATGATGAAGGATGACTTTGTTTGCTAAGCCAGGCAAAAGATCTTTATAAGTGAAAAAGAGAGAGGTGTGGAAAAAGAAAGAAAGAAAGAAAACCCCAAAATGTCTTTCTAGAACTACAGAATAAAAAAAAAGACTCTTGAATATATAAAATCCTTTAGGACACAGGATGGTAGGTCACTTGCACCAGGATAACCCAGCTTCTAGGAAGCTTTTTGCCATATATATATATATATATATATATATATATTTATATTTTTTTTTTTTTTTTTGGTAGGGTCTCACTCTAGCTCAGGCTGACCTGGAATTCACTATGTATTCTCAGGGTGGCCTAGAACTCATGGCGATCCTCCTACCTCTGCCTCCCGAGTGCTGGGATTAAAGGTGTGCGCCACCAGGCCCAGCTTAAATTTTTGGTTTGGTTTTTATGTGAGGGTGGGAGCTAGAGAACTGGCGCACCAGGGCCTCAGCCACTGCAATCAAACGCCAGATGCTTGTACCACCCAGTGGGCACGTGCATCCTTGCTCTTGTCTCACCTTTGTGCTTCTGGCTAATATGAGATCTCGAGAGCAGAGTATGGGTCCTTAGGCTTTGCAGGCAAGTGCCTTGACTGCTAAACCATCTCTCCAGCCCAGAAGCCTTTTGTTTCTAATCTTCCAGTCCCCAATAAAGGCATCCATCTTCTTGCCAGGACATTTTAAAAAATATTTATATTTATTTATTTGAGAGACAAAGAGAAACAAGCAGGTAGAGAGAGAGAGAATGAACACGCCAGGACCTCCATCTGCTACAAATGAACTCCAGATGTGTGCGCCCCCTTGGCTTATGTGGGTTCTGGGAAATCCAGCCTGGGTCCTTTGTCTTTGCAGGCAAGTGCCTTAATGGCTAAGCCATCTCTCCAGCCCCAGGACTTCTTTGGACTCTGGTGTAAACTCTTTGCCTCTATCATAAGAGACAGTGGGAGGGAGGGGGCTACAATGCATCCAGCTGGAATTAGAAATAATCAACTTACCACAACTTTATACATATGTTAAGACATTTTTATTATCATTATTCATTGTTCAAGTACCTTTTGAAAAATCACATCACAGCCTGTTACCTAGAATTTTCAACAGCATAGCCTTATCCCATCCTGAAGCAGGCTTTGAACTAAGCATGAGTCTGATCTTCTCTGGGCAAGATATACACACTTGAGCTCTTCAGGTAATATCTCATGGCCATATTTGCATACCTGAGTTAGGATGTTTTCCATTTTACACTTTACTTCACTTTGGAGTTGGTTTAGCAAAGGATGGATTTGCTGTAACTTGTCACAGCTCTGAGATTTTTGAGAGCATGTCTCTCCAGAAAGCCTGTTCTCAAAGATAAAGTGACTGCTTTCTGCTTGGCTGGGACTGACTGCCAAATCTCACCAGGTTTCACACTCTGTCATGACAGGGTCAGCTCTGGGGGCTGTGCATGGGCAGATCTGTCCCTCTCAACCCTTGCTCTGGTCATTTCTGCTGTGCTGAACCTGCTAGTCTGTTTGGGACACTGCAGCTTCATTAAAGTTGGTGCAGACTGACCTTCTGTTTCCATTCCATTATATTTCAATCCAAAGGTTGTTGAAGTCCTCCCTGTGCCAGGCCCATATCAGAGAGGCCCTGGAGTTAGAGGACCTTCCCCTCAGAGGTTAGGAGCCTAACTTAATTGCTTCATATGCATAAATGGGGCCCTAGCTAAGTGGAACACAATCATATACTGAAGATTGATTTGTCCAACGTGAAATACTGGGGAACACCAGTGTTTTCAAGCAAACTTAAGCCTAGAAGAGTCTGTAGTCAGATGTGGACAAGAAGTCATATTATGGGCATTCTGGGAGATAGATTCAACAATGACTGAGAAGCGTGCTTGTCAGGAATTGTGCCACAAGAGCCATGTCCAACTATTCAGGCACAGAGGCGGGGGTTGGGGGCGGGAGGAATGAGGTGAAGACCAAAAGCAGAGAAGAAAGGAGGCTGGAAAAACCCACTTCATGTAGTTATTACAAAGTCAGCTGGAAAGAAAATAAAACAAAAAGCTCTTTTTCCTTTTGGTCTCAGAAACCATTGTTGGCAAGGGTTATTGTGTAAGCATCCAACTCGTTTCCTCTAGCCTGACTTCTCCAGTGCAGTGGTGTTGGGAACTATTTTGCTGATTAAGATTATTTTTTTTCAAACCACTCCCTTTTCTCAGGGAAGAGACGTAGTTCATGCACACAAGTCTGTTCTTGTTGGATTTATGTTTTAGCACGGTAGGCTCTTAAACATTGTTAACGTGGCACAATAAATCCTTATTTATGGTGCCTGACAAGTGCAGGTAGGATAAAACAAAACACAGAAGTAGAAAGGGTGTTAGGAATGAGTGAGGGAAGTGGAAGGAGGAGTGGGAGATGGAAAGAAGGTGAGGGTCTGTGTGGTTTGCCCAGGAGGTGACACCAGGAAGGCTTCTTCAGGTAAAACCCACATAATCATTATTGACTTTTGATTCCCAACGGCCCTGGGCTGGCTCCACCTGCCATCATCTAAGTTCCCGTATGGTTTTCCTGTCACAGAACTAACACCAGCCTGCTTGTCTTTCTGCCTTAAGTGAATAGGTTTCTAAAATACGAGATTTAAGTAGCACAACAAAACAAGATTACAAAGTCTCCTGAAGCTTGGTTATATTTGGCCCTGGTTAGGGGAGGGAGTGAATTTAGATTTTGCTAATCTCTCAGTGTCTTCTCTTGAGTAACCTTTTATTAAAATTTGTTTTTATTTTTATTTATTTATTAGAGACAGAGAGAGGGAAAGAGAGAGAGGAAGAGTGAGAATGGGCACTCCAGGGCCTCTAGCCAATGCAAATGAACTCCAGACGCGTGCGCCCCCTTGTGCATCTTGCCTACGTGGGACCTGAAGAATCTCAAACAAGGATCCTTAGGCTTCGCAGGCATGTGCCTTAACCGCTAAGCCATCTCTCCAGCCCTTTTCTTGAGTAACTTTTAAAAGTGGGATCCTTTGAAGGTTTGTAAAAGGTCTCGAGAGGGGTGTCTTAGGATGGCTTCTGCTTTCCTTATGTGATGACTTCTCAGTCATACATGTAATTTTTGTTTCATTCATCACCCAACATGGCATGAATCCTATAATTAAAAAAATATATGTAATAGGGCTGGGGAGATGGCTTACTGGTTAAGGTGCTTGCCTGCAGATCCTAATAACGACCCAGGTTTGATTCCTTGGCACCCAGGTAAAGCCAGATGCACAAAATGGCCCATGTATCTGTTTGTTTGCGACAGTTGGAGGCTCTGTGCGCTCCCCCCCCCCCCGTGTGTATGTCTGTCTCTACTGGCAAATAAATAAATAAAAGTATAAAAATGCATAATAGATATATATCCCCCATGAATTTCTGAAACCTTATTGTGGGTCATTTGACAAATTCAGCCCAGCTCAACTAAAATCAAAATGACTTTGAATCCTACTTCCAGAGATAACCTCTGTAAGAGTTTGAATCGTACTTCCAGAGATAACCTCTGTAAGAGTTGGTGTTTTTCTTTTTAACCTGTGGTTATGTTTCTCCTGTACCAATCTTAGTGATATTTTCTTATGTTGGCTCGTGTGATGGGAGTTTGGTTCAAGCAAAGAGTGAGCTCTAAGAAACTAGAATGTTTGTAAAATGCTTACTGAATATATTTTTAAGTGGAATTAGCTGATCCTTTTGAGAAGCCAAACGTAAGTTTAGACAGTCGCAGTCATTATTTGAGGAAATTGATCAGCTTAATCTTCATATCACAGATTAGGTAGTCTATTCAAGCACCAACCACCATTGCCTTCCTGTCCATATTTTCCTTTAGTTTTTTTCTGTTTTCCAAATTGGCACACTATTAATTCCCAATATATAGCAGGAAGGAGGGTTAAAAAAGGAACAGTGGATTTGCAGTAAGAGAATCTGAGCTTAAGTCCTACCTAGAATTTTTTTAAAAATTTTTTTTGAGGGAGGGTCTCACTTTAGTCCAGGCTTTGCTATGTAGTCTCATGGTGGCCTCAAACTCACTCCTACCTCTGTCTCCCAAGTGCTGGGATTAAAGGTGTGAACCACCACACCTGGCTCCTACTGAGTTTTTTTTTTTTTTTTTTTTTTTGAGAGAGACACAGACAGAGACAGAAAGGGAAAGGAAGACAGATAGAGAATGGGCATGCCAGCAGCCTCTCAGCCGCTGTGAATGAACTCCAGATCCGTGCTCCCCCTTGTGGGCAAGTGCAGCATTGCACCCTTGCATCACTTTTATCTGGCTAAATGTGGGACCTGGAGATTAGAACTGGCATTCTTAGGCTTAGCAGGCCGGCGCCTTAACCTCTAAGCCATCTCTCCAGCCCCTACTGAGGTTTTTATAAGTTTGATGACAGGAAGCCACGTGGACAAAGGAACCCGGACTTCAGACTTCTTATCTGTAAACTGTGGTCAACACTGCCAACGTCACTGGTTGCTTAGGTGGGAGATGAATGGGTAAAGATGGGGTGGGAGGATACATGTGAGTTTCATGCAAATTGAAAAGTGCTATGCTAATGGAAAACAGTATATTCACTTATAGAATTATGAACACAGTTTTAGACAAGTGGATCGAAAATACCTGGTGAATTTTGAAAAGATAATTTCTCATGTGACAATTTCCTTTAGGAAATGGTGGTAATTTTGTTGTAGGAGAATTTCTAAGATTTTCTCGTACCATTTAGAATAGCTCTCATCTGACAGACAAAACTGGTTCAAGGGCCAAAATGCCCTGGCCGGGTGAGCAGTTGAACAACGTTTTGGTGCTGAGGAATGTGTGATTGCATGTAACTAAGAGACTCCAGCCTCTTAGTTAAGAGTCATTGTTCCTCTGTGGCATCTGGCGCACACCCTGTCAGCATTTCAGAGTCAACCGGCCCTGATGACAGGAATGTAAGAGGGAGCTCTCCCACACATCCTAACCACTTCCAGGTCAGTGGGAATGGATCCATCAGTGGCCTCCGAGATTCCCCCCCCCCCCGTTTGATAGCATCTCCCTCCCCAAACCCATTGAGACTATTTCTTTACTCAAAGAACCAACACTTCCCCTGAATTCCAGCTAGCCCTCCTTCTGCACTTGTCCCCTCCAACAGGAACCACATGTTTCCAAATATTTTCCGTCAGTATTAACTATAACGGACATAATCTGGAGTTGTAGCAGCATCACCCTGGCTGATTTGAAATTAGACACCCCCAGGACCATCCGTGGGCCATAGCTTATTAAAGAGTTTTATAGACTGAAACTGTGATATAGAGAGAAATTAAAATGACTTGCTGTGCTGTGTACCAGCGACAGCCAGTTCAGAAAGAACCCCTAATTGGAGGTTTAAGGCACTTGCCCCCACTCTTTTGGTGCCAAAGTTAGCCTCGGTCATCCCTCCCAATGCACCAATTAAAGAGACAGTAATGGTGGAAAGCAGACAGAGGAGACTGAATCAACATCCTGTGAAGAGGGCTCCCGTGACCCTGAATCTGTCTTTGGGATACTGCTAGGAGCTTTAGATGTTAATAGAAGAACAACTGGGGCAGGTAATTAAGCAGTCCTGGTCCAGGTGTGGTGCAACCTATGGGGTGTCTCAGCTCTGGTGCTGAAAAGGGATCTCTTAAATTGCTAATGTCTGTCATCCCCAGGGGACCAATCTGGTTTTCCTTCTGCTGGGAGGCCCAGCAGCTCCATCTAAGGCAACTGTTCTCACCTGGGGTGGGATGGGAGGGGTCAGTCTTTCCTGTAGCATTTGTTGTTCCTGGAATCCAAGGTGACTGTAGTGTTAGGAAAATGATTTATCTGTGTGCCTTCGGCCTGAAGAGGAATAAGACAAGTTGGGTATACAGACGCTCCCTTGGGAATCACATGCCTCTACAGAGTCCAGCAGTTGTGGGAGCCAAGTCGAGGAGATAAACATAGAATGAAGACAGAGATGCCAGCTCCCATTCTGCGTTCAGTTACCCCGTCGGCCCAAGCGAGGATCAATGAAGCTAAAAGAAGCTTCTAAGTGTTTATTACAAGACCTTCTGTGTTGTTGTGTCCCATATTCACTATATTCATTATTGTTCCTGTCACTGCAACCAAATATCTGACAAGCAACAACGGAAGAGAGGAAAGGTTTATTTTTGCTCCTAGTTTTTCATGGCAGGGAGGGACTGGTGGCTGGGAGATCTGTGCACAGTTTAGGAAGCAGAAGCCTCCAGACAAAACCAGTACAAGTTTATAGGCCATAAGCCGTGCCCCCTAAGGTCCCATGTTCACCAGTGAGGCTCCATGTTCAAAACGGTGCCACCAACCAGGGGCCAAGAGTTCAAACACATGAGCCTGTAGGGGACACTGCACATTCAAACCGTAACATCTACTATCTAGGCATTATGAAATACATCCAGAAATGCATCCCCCCTTCTGCCTTTTTTAAGGTACTCATTTTCTCTTCATGATGCCCTTTGTTGATCTCTTGTTCTTTACTTCCTACCATTTTGTTTTCTGATCTCTCCTACTGTGATCTCCTTCATTGTTAACTTGTTCTGAGGCTCATTCATGCTTCTCCCCTGCTCGCTGGAATTTGAAATTCAGAAGGACACCCAGCGTCACTTTCTGGTTATGCGGGTAATACCTGTGCGGTGACTCTACAGCTGGGAAGGGCAGTGTGCACTGTAATCCCAGCTACTAGGAAAACTGAGCCAAAAGGTTTGCAAGTTTGAGGCTAGCCTGTATACCTTCATAAGACACCATTTTAAAATATATGTATTTTTTATTTTTGGAGAGAGACACAGAGAAAGAGAGAGAGGGAGAGGGAGACAGAGAATGGTTGCTCCAGCAGTCTCTCAGCTGCTGTGAACGAAATCCAGATGCGCACGCCCCCTTGTGGGCAAGTTCAGCATTACACCCTTGTGTCACTTTGCATCTGGCTAAATGTGGGACCTGGAGATTGGAACCCGCATTCTTAGGCTTATCAGGCAGGCGCCTTAACCACTAAGCCATCTCTCCAGCCCTAAAATATTATTTTTAAACAGGAAAGTCAGGAGTGGTGGCTCATGACTGTCATCCCAACACCTGGGAGGCTGCAGCAGGAAGATGGTTATGAGCTGAGGTCAGACTGGGGTGCATAGTATGTTTCAGGCTAGGCTAGGCTAGAGAGAATGAGACCCTTTCTGAAAAGAAAAAGACAAAAGTGTGTGTGTGTGTGTGTGTGTGTGTGTGTGTGTGTGTTGGGGGAATGTATCTCAGCAGTAGAGCACTATCTAGCTTATGCAAGGCCAAAGTTTGATTCCTGGTAAGAAAGATGGGGGGGGGATAGAAAGAGAGAGAGAGAGAGGGAGAAGGAAGGAAAGAAGGAAGGAAGGAAGGAAGGAAGGAAAAGAGGGGAAGAAGGAAGGGAAGGAAAGGAAAAAGGTCTAAGTGTGTGTGTGTGTGTGTGTGTGTGTGTGTGTGTGTGTGTGTGTGTGTGTTGTGGTCAAATAGAAACATAAAAACGTTTGCATTCCTCTGTCCAGGTGTACCTCGCAAGAGAGGAAAACGGAATAGGGAATACTGGAAGATCAAAGAATTAATTGTTCATTAATAAAGAGTTATGAGTCATAGTAAAAGGGAAGAGATAGCTGGAGAGAATAGGGAAATAATTAGGTTCAGAGAGGCTTAAAATCTGATCCAGATGGTGAGACCTCTAGAGGGAGGTCAATCACACATCAGAGGAAAAACAAGAGATTAAAGTAGGATATGAAGTAGGCTGCTGTCCAACAATTGCATGCCAGAATGATCGGAATGCAGGAGAAAATGCTTCCACAGAAAACCAGATCCCTCCTAGATGTTGGATGGTCTGGAGGACTCCTGCTGAGGGCCTCTCCTTAGACTTCTTCCTGCAGAGTCCTGCATTGTGGATAGATTTACTTCATGTGTCCTGATCTTTTCCCAGCATAAGTGTTCTGTAAGCTCTGTGATGTCAGGGGTCAGGTTTTATTTTCTTCTAAAACTCTAGTAAGGCTGAGATCATATGTCCATTAAATAATTGCTAACAGATTTAATAATTAATTATCCATCTTAACAAAAAAGGCGGGGGAACGTCACAGTTGCCCTTTGACATAAGCACGTCATGCCATGACTTGCAGGTTCCAGACAGTCGTATGTCGAATGGAAACAATAAGAAATCCCGAAATGTAAGTCTTTAGGCTCTTAGCTACCTTGAGAGAACGCACGTCATCCACATCGAGTGAGCCACCCTCTGCCCTAATCCCTTCCTCCAAAAACAGCCACAGGGATCAAATGATATGGAAAACTGGTCCTGCTGGTTGAAGTGAATTTAACCAACCGGACATGCAGAAGGAACCATGTAGAAGCGTCTCCACATATTCCAGTTCAAATATTAGTTGACAGAATCTTTCCCAATGATTAACATTTGGTAAGCTGATTATTTGGAAATAATTTCTGCATGAGAGAACTTTTAAGGAATTTAAAAACTTGCCAACTCAAATATATGACTCTGTGGTTTCTCTCCCCACCCTTCCCTCTTCAAAACATACAGTTATCCTCACTCGGAAAAGACCCCAATAATTAGATCCCTCCTCTGCTTCTCTGGGTGTTAAATGCATTCACATTCAAAATGCAAGCTGGGAAGTGACTAACTTGATACAGTTATTTCCCGAGGTCAGCAACTTTTCTCTTCTATAACCTTAACTTCCTTCATCTAACCTAACTCTCATTCAGGCCCATTCATCACTCGTGAGTTTTCAGGTTCTCAGTCTTCCTGTCATTGTCTTATCATTTCCATGACTAAAAAAGAAAAGTTGGTCCACAGGGCTATGATAAACCCTCTTGAAAATCACATGTAGAGCTGGATAAGGTTGCTTTAATCTGCAGGAGTAGTGTAAACAATGTTTGAAGTGAACACAGACAAGAGCATCGCATTCATGTGCCAAAGACCCTCTTTAAGTTTGACTCAACTAAAACAAACATCTAACCCCGCCAGCAGGAACAAAGGAGCCCATCTTTTCTGATTCTTAATTGGCTCAATGAACCAAGAGAGTGTAAATACCCTTCCCTCCCCCACACGGTTTCCTAGTGAAGTGCAGGGCTCCAAGGACTAAAGTGATTCAGTGGGAAATAAATGGTTGTCTAAGGCTCCTTTGATATAGAAAGAGTATTGCAAAAAGTCTTAACTCTGGAAGATTCTTTGGGATGATGTCATGCACATTCCAAAGGGATGCTTTAGAAATCAGTTTTGTTTGCATGTTTTGAAATTCTTAAGGGAAAGGACGAGTCATACTCCTCATGAAGGGCTTCTTTTTTCTTTTTTTATGTCATTGACTGGAAATGGTTGCATAACAATTGTTGTAATTACTTTTTTTTGGTTGCTGTGACCAAATACGGAGTAAGAAGCAACTTAAGGGAGCAAGGGTCTATTTTGGCTTAAGCCCCATTTAAGGGGATAGAGTCTGTCACAGTGGAGAAGGCAAGGTGGCAGGGCCTAGAGGGAACCCATCACTCTGGAAGTGGGGCCAGGCTATAAAATCTTAGGGCCCACCCTCAGCAACCCATTTCCTCCAGCAAGGCTCCACCTCCCTAAGGTTCCACAACCTCCCCAAGCTGTGAACTTGAGCCTCTGGGGAACATTTTACACTTAAACCACAACATCAGCCGACCTTTAGCTTAGATCGTTGGATGATTAGAACTTTAGTGAAGGTCAAAGAAGTACCTGCTGGTGCCTAGTCTGTGCACTTACCCTCTTCTGTTTCCTTTCCCATCTCCATGCTCTGGTCATAGCAAGAAGTTGTGTGTGTGTGTTTTCTCTCTCTGTTGATCTCTGTAACCACCCCCCACGCCCACTTTTTTTTTTGTTGTTGTTGTTGTTGTTGTTTTTTGAGATAAGGTCTCATGCATGCAAGGCTGGCCTTGAATTTGGTATATCATAAAAGCTCTTGAACTTGCGATTCTCCCACCTCCACCTCCCAAGTGCCAGGACTGTACACCACGACTCTCAGTTTTTGTGATGTTGGGGATAAAACCCAGATATGACTCTATAATGCCGGGTCAAATCTTACCTTCTCTGAAACATTCCCTTGCCTGTCCCCAAAATGGATGTCTTCTAAGCACAGCCTTAGGGTCCCTGGTATTTATCTGGCGCTTGGCTTATATGGGCTTCCTATCATTTCATTGATGATCTGTAACTAAACTATTATGCACAAATCCTAAGTCTATGTGACCATCACCCACATCCAGATAAAGAATATCTCCACCCATTATGTGGCTGCTGAGTTTGTACATTCTTTGTCCCTCAGTACAAATTTGAAAACTTGAGGGGCAGAGGCTGTGTTTCATTGGGGCGGTAGCCAGCTCCAGGACATTTGATTGAAACAAAGGGCCTATCTCCAGACGACAGGTTGGTGAATGGAATCTTCAAGGGATCTCAAGGCACCTGGAGACTAGCAACAGCTGGAGCCAGGGTCTAGCCCCAGAGCCAAAGAAAGGACCTGTTGTGAAAGTTCCTTGCAGGTGGGAAATGGGAAGTATTGGCTAACATGAACCCAGGCAGTGTGAGGCTTGGCGGAGAGTCTTGACTTCCGCTCATTCAGCCCATGGATCTCTTGCTGGTGCCATTCTCTGGCCAGATCCAACCACAAGCCAGTGAGCAAAGGCCCTCAGTATTGTGTTTATGGAGCTGAGTCTCTCTAGCAACAAAGTCAGCTGGACAAAGATGCAGAAGGGACACAAAGGCATGAAAGACAGAAAATTACCTGCAAACACCACCTCATGCTTCTGTGTCCCCCAGGCACTTAGCATTTTGCTTTATTCAAAGGTCTGTGCATTGAGATGGATCCATGTTGTTGCTTATTACTTGATCTGTTTATTGCCTTATAGGAAGATATACAGGCTGGCCTCCAACTCCTTATCTTCCTTTCCCTGTCTTGTAAACAATTTTGCATTGCCATATGCTGTCACAACCAGCTAGGTAGATATTCAGGATTACTCTAGGGCTTAGCGTAAAAATTGTGGATCAGGAGGCTGGGTAGACAACTGTCTGTAAAGGGCTCGTCTTGCAAGCATAAGGACTCGAGTTTGATCCCCAGGACCCATGTACAATGTCAGCTGTGGTGGCTCATGCCTGTAACCCCAGCACTGGGGTTGTGGTCTGACCTCCAGAAGAGCACGTGTGTGCACGCACATACACATACACACACGTGCCGCCTGCACATATGCCTATGCACACTTGAGCACACATGTACACACGCACAAAACTGTGCATTAGCAATACTGCTATGATCTGAATGTGCCCTGCACACCCTGATCTATACATTGAAACTGAACCCCCAGTGGAGTGGTGTTAGGGGTAGAGCCTCTGAAAAGTGATTAGGTCCAAAAGATGGGATGCTCCCAATTGGAACTACTGCCCTTCCACTGTGTAAGGATGCTGCAAGGAACTGCCATCTATCACACGTGGACTCTCCCCAGACAGTGAATCTGCTCTCACTTTGAACTTGGATTTTTCAGCCTAGAGTACTGTAAGAATAGATGCATATTGTTTATGGAGGACACAGTCTAAGCTACTTTGTTAAAAGAGCCTGAACTGACTACCGTACATAATGACTGTCCAGTTCCTTAAAGGAAATGGAAACTGCCAATTGTGAATTCAGAGCTCTGTGTGTGATCACAGGGTTTGCAAAAGGTAAAAGGTGGGAGGACGGTGTTCTCCCAAGCTGTGTAGCGGATCCCTGGTTTTAGAGGTTCAAGGAAAACCCATTATGAGCTTTCACACAGCTTTGTACTGCCAACATGAAGGTCACTCGCATTCTGTGAATGTCATCAAATGCGTTAATGCAATTGTTGCATTTGCTGTTTTTATCATGTAGTTAAAGGAAAAGAGGACAATGTTTACTATGTCATATTTGGCGGGGCAATTCCATGACTCAGTTGAGCTTGTAGCACCCCAGTGCTGTTCTTGTAGTGAACACTGCTCATTGTCACCGTGGGGTTTGGTGCAGAAGCATGTGGCCTTCTCAAAGTAGCCTCAAAGTAAGGACCGTAGCGTAGTTTCATGGAAAATATTGCTTGTTAAACGTGTATTCATCCTCAGAAGAAAATTTTTCAGGGGTATTATATAAATACAACCTTCTCTCGAGCACATCTTTAATTAGTATTTACGAAAGAACTTTAATTTCAACGATACCATTTGGTCCAAAATATAAATTAAACTCTTAGCAAACCTTAACATGTTTGGGAAACATGGAGAATGGTCTGTGGAAGGTTTCCATTCAGTTTCCAAGGTGAGCAGAGCGGATCAGGATCTAGGAAGATTATGCCACCCAGAGTCCTGCCAAGCCAAGGGGAAGCCTCTGTAAATCCAAGACTCTCTGACATCTGATTTCCTGCTCCCAGGTTCCAAGGAAATCTAAGCCATCGAGAGGTTTGTGGATAATAGGTCTCCCTGGAGTCTCTCGTGCTGTCTTCCTGATGGCTCTACCCAGGCAACTGGCTGAGGAAGAAGCCAGACAGCATGTGTGCACTTAGCTCTGTGGAGATCAAGCCTCTGTTGCCATGTCACACAGCCTTTATCGTGTGCTTCATGTTTGTGTCCTAAGCCCTAGTGTCACTTTGTTCATGTCATCTCAGCTCTCCAATTAGCGCTGGCTCAGTGGGTAAAGTAATTACCTTGCAATCAAGGAGACCTGAGTTCAATACTCGGTACTCATGTAAAATGCTTGGCATGGTGGCATGTGTCTGTAATCTCAGCACTGGGGAGGTGGAGACAGAAAGGTCCCTGGGGCTCCCTTGCCAACCAGTTTAACCTAATTGATGAGCTCCAGGCCAATGCAAAACGCTGTCTCTAAAAGGAGTGGTTGGGGCTGGAGAAATGACTGAGAGGTTAAGGGGCTTGCCTGTGAAACCTAAGGACCCAGGTTTGATTCCCCCAGTACCCACGTTAGCCAGATGCACAAGGTGGCATATGCACCTGGAATTTGTTTATAGTGGCTAGAGGCCTTGGCACACCCATTCTCATCCTCTATCTCTCATAAATAAATAATTTTTTTTTAAAAAAAGAAGTGGATGGCACTTCTGACCTCCATGCATACACATGTGCAACCATATCCATACCCACACATTCATCCACATACATAGAAACACTCACACCAGACACATGTATGCCCACACACAAACTAATACACACACACACACACACACACACACAAACTGCTCATCAGCTCCCTGCCTGTAAAAATTTTCCTGTCATCCCTTCCCTTTACACGCTCTGACCTTAGCCCCCATTTCCCATTCTTTCCATCCCTACTCCTCCACTCTGCTGCTCTGACTGACAATCTGCTTGGGGGGCTGCCTTCCCTCTTTTGCTCTGATCTGGGCCTTGAACCCATCCTCATGTTTACCATTCTATAGTAGACACTTAGCAAATAAAATCTCTCACACCTTATTTCCCCAGACCCCTCAGAAGGAGAAGATCAAAAGACAACCCTAGCCGGGAGTGGTGGCGCACGCCTTTAATCCCAGCACTTGGGAGGCAGAGGTAGGAGGATTGCAGAGAGTTCGAGGCCACCCTGAGACTACATAGTTAGTTCCAGGTCAGCCTGGACCAGAGTGAAACCCTACCTCGAAAAAAAAAAAAAAAAAAAAAAAAAAAAAAAAAAAAAAAGAGACAACCCTTTTTTGTCTTTTTAGATCACTGTGCAAAAAAAAAAAAAAAAAAAAATTATTAAGAGAAATTCTTGCTTTGCCAACAGAAGTTGAACCTTCTGCTGAGGTAGTTGGTACGCTACAGAAGACGTTCAAGACTTTTAGGTCTGAGTGGGCTTCACTGACAAACACAGAGGAGGGGAAGGTGAGGGAGGGGTGAGGTACACCCAGACACACATCCTGGGTTCGTTACTTTTCTGGTTGCTGTGATAAAATTCCTAACGACAGTTTCAGGGACACAGGGCTTCATGGTGGGGGGAAGACATGACGGCAGGAGAGTGAGGAAGCTAGTCACATTGCATGACCAGTGAGGAAGCAGTGCATGGGTGTCAAGTAGGACCGTGCTACACAACCTGAAGGCAAGCTCCCAGGGACCTACTTTTTCCAGCAGGGCTCTCTCTACCTTCCCAAATAGCACTGCTGGCTGAGGACCAAGTGCTCAAACACCTGAGCCTGTGAGGAGCCATCTCAACTTCAAACCACAACACCGAGTACAGAATGCCATACTCTTCCCAGTTGAAGGCTCTGTTGTCTTACAAGAAGGAAAACATGAAGTAACAATCTAAGAAAACCCCAAGAAGGCACCCATCCTTGGAAGGTATCATGCATACAGTGAAACCGCTGCTGTACATGGCAAGGGCGTGACTACCCTGAAGAATGTGAGGAAGAAGTTCAGCTGACTCCACGGCTCATGTGGGTTGCTCGGATTTCCGACCAGAGTGAGCTCACAGGGCTGGGAGGTGAAGTCAATTTCTTGTTGAAATTAGGCCAGAAACAATTAAATGATATCATAGCCAAGTGCAGGAGGAAGTCTGTGTAATTGTGAGTGATGAAGTCATTATCTAATGCTCAGAGGGTCCTAGGGTCCCGAACAGGAGCTCATGCTGGAGAAGAAGTGATTGGACTGTGCCCTCAGCTGGTTTGGCTTAAGGACTAGGATGTGGTGACAGGCTTCTGTATGTGAAGCGCTCTCCCTTTTGTATGTGGGAAGGTGAGGAACAGCAGTAAGGGGAGAGGAGATGTTAAAGTTGGAGGGTGCACACAAACATCCATAGAATGGAGAAGGGAAATTGATCAGGCTGCTAAGGCATGATAACCTCCCCTCCTTTGTTCTATTTCTAAAGTCTCCAGGAAGGGAATGTGCAGACACTTGGCCTGCCTCCTGGACGGAACCCTGTCTCCAGTTCTAAATGAATAAGTTGGCATTCTGGTGTCATGAATCGGAATCCGAGGTGGCTTTGCATGCATCTGGCTCCAGACACACATTTTCTGTGGACAATATTAAAACTGGGTAGTCTGGTTCAGGAAGTGCTTTCTGCGTGAGACACGGGCATACATGTATTTATGTTAGAAAATGTAGGAGTTTCTTTATTCCAGTCCTCAAAGGCAAACTGACACTGAAATTACATATGTACTGACATCATGTATGTATAAAAGCTAAACCATGCTAGCGCTCTGGGGTGAGCCTGGCCAGCACTGGTGCGGGAAGAGCTGCTTAAAGCCAACAGTGATTTTCCTCAACTGTCACTGAGTCCTTAGCTGACATAGATTGTTTTCTTCTGAGAGTCTACAGGACTTTAGTCTTTTTTTTAAGTTTTGTTTATATTTACTTATTTATTTATTTATTTATTTATTTATTTATTTTTTATTTATTTGAGAGCGACAGACAGAGAGACAAAGAGGCAGAGAAAGAGAGAGAGAGAGAGATTGGGTGCACCAGGGCCTCTAGCCACTGCAAACAAACTCCAGATGCATGCACCACCTTGTGCATCTGGCTTTTGTGGGTCCTGGGGATAGAGCCTTGAACCGGGGTCCTTAGGCTTCACAAACAAGTGATTAACGGCTAAGCCATCTCTCCAGTCCCCAGTCTTTTTTTTTTTTTTTTTTTTTTTTTTGGAGAGAGACAGAGAGAGGGAGAGGAAGACAGATAGAGATGGGCGCGCCAGCAGCCTCTCAGCTGCTGCGAATGAAATCCAGATGTGTGCTCCCCCTTGTGGTCAAGTGTGGAATTGAGCCCTTGTGTCACTTTGCATCTGGCTAAACGTGGGACCTGGAGATTGGAACCAGCGTTCTTAGGCTTAGGAGGCAGGTGCCTTAACTGCTAAGCCATCTCTCCAGCCCCCCCCCTTTTTGTTTAAAGACAGGGTCTCACGTAACTCAGGCTAGCTGACCTCTAACTCGCTATGTAGTAGAGGGTTGTCTTGAATTCCTGAACCTTCTGCTTTCATCTCCCAAGTGCTGGAATTGCAAGTGTCGGCCACCACACCAAGGTGCATGTAGTGTTTTTTCTTTTCTTTTTTTTTTTTTTCTTTTCTTTTCTTTTCTTTTCTTTTCTTTTCTTTTCTTTTCCTTTCCTTTCCTTTCCTTTCCTTTTTTCTTTCCTTCTTTCTTTCTTTCTTTCTTTCTTTTAGTATTTCATTTGGGCTGGGGAGATGGTCTAGTGGTTAAGGCACTTGCCTGCAAAACCAAAGGACCCAGGTTTGATTCCCCATTAATCACATTAGCCAGATGCACAAGGTGGTGAATGCACCTGGAGTTTGTTTGCAGTGGCTAGAGGCTCTGGTGTGCCCATTCTCTCTCTCTCTCTCTATGTGCCTCTCTCTCTCTCAAATAAATAAAATAAAATATTTTTTTTAAAGGCACACCAGGGCCTCTAGCCACTGTAAATGAACTCTAGACACATGTGCCACCTTGTGCATCTGGCTTATGTGGTTAATGGGGAATCAAGCCTGGGTCCTTCGGTTTTGCAGGCAAGTGCCTTAACCACTAAGCCACCCCTCCAGCCCCACAACTGGTCTTTTGGAGGAAGCAAATGATTCCATTCCCTTGCAGAATTGCTCTGGGACTCAGGGATTTCCACCAGAGTGTTCTGAGCAGTCACACCCTGGGTTTTCCCATGTATGTGTTAAACACAGACTCCTGTTTAGTAATTTTAAAAATGTTTAGTTTTTCTTTTCTAAAAGAAACCCTAGGACTTAAGGAGAGACAGTCAACCTTGAAGAGCACTGTGAAAGTATCTAATGGGGTGAGAAAGGTGACCATTCACTTCACTTCTACTGGGCTGCATTATTTTGCTCAGAAATTAATGACAGCAGCGGTGTTTCCATGCGTGATTTTCATCTTGACATCACATGGCAGGCAGATCTTTCTGCTTTTGGAAAAATCACCAGCTTGGACTAGGCAGACACAAATTCTCATTGGTGCTATGGCACAGTAGGGAACCCCTCAAATCTAAGTTTTAATTGTTAATTCCAACAGAAGGACAGTGAGATTTAGAAAAAAAAGAGGAAAGAAACTTAAAACTCTTGCTTTATATTTGTGAGAAGCAATCTTGTTAACAAGCAACACCAGGAAGGAGAGATGGCTCAGTGGTTAAGGTGCTTGCCTGTAAAGCCTAACAACCCAGGTTCGATTCACCAGTACCCACATAGAGCCAGATGTGCAAAGTGGCACATGTGTCTTGTTTTCATTTACAGTGGCTGAAGGTCTTGGTGCGCCCATTCTCTTTCTCTGCCATTCTCTTCACGTCTCTCTCTTTCTTTCTCTTGCTGTCTCACAAATGCATTTTTTTTTTTAAAGGCAACCCCTCTGAGGAGGGCCCTCAGTGGCATGGGGGTGGGCAAGAGGGGATATAAAAGGATAAATCTAGGGGAATGGGACCAGCATGCCATTTGTTCATGCAGTAAAGTTCCTAATTTCTTTTTAAAAAGGTGGTCAAGAATCATCTGAAATGACTCTCAGTCTGCCCCATCCGAGCAAGCAGTAATTAAAAATAGTATTTTCAAATAATTTGAGACTGAAAAACCAGAAGTTATAAAACGGGATTGTTTAGACACACTGTAATTTGGTAATTAGTTTGGTAAATTCCAATGCTCTGAGACGTACTTGGTTGAGTGGAGATGTGTTCAGCCTGCAGCAGGAATGGAGAAAGGAAAATTCTAGACTAGAGAGGGGTAGGTGTCAGGTTAAGGGCAAATATCAGTCATACCATCTGCATGCATAGTGATTTGTGACCTAATGCCTTTTTTTTGCCGGGGGTGGGGGGGGGAAGAGTATTTTACTGGAAAAAAAATAAAAGTACATAAAAAATGGCCAATTTCAAAACAAAATACCTGCAGCTACAATACAATATATTCCTCTGTATTTGGAAGTAATTCAAATTCTGAGCAGTTACATGGATTTCTGAATAGATTTATTTATAACATAGATGAGTGAAAATCATGTCCACCTATGTTAACTGAGTCCTAGGCTTTGGAGATTTGAATAATTGAATGATGAAATTTTGTTGTGGGAGTTTATCATGTAATTGCCCCAGACTGTGAATCCCCTTGGGTCTAATTTCGGGGTCTTTGAGCTCTGGGAAGTGCCATGGGGAATGGCCTGAGCTGTGGAACTGGGCTGTTAGATTCCCCCTCCTCTTTCTGTCTTTGAAAATCCGTCCTGAGGCTTAGGGGTCACCTCCTCCATATTGTTTCTTTGGGCTTAAATGGCTGCTTCCCCTCTGAGGCTGTGTGGAAAAGGAAACTGTGGAATAATCAGTCTTTTCAAGCCAAATGCAAACAATTCCACCTTAAAATAGCAGGGCTCACCTTAAGCCAGATTTGGCAAGCTGCCAGAGAGGGCATGGAGTCTGCTTTTTAATCAAAAAGATGTGTGTTCTCCGGGCAGGCTGTGGAAGGAACAGCTGTGAAGAGAATTTTTATCGATCATTTTATTCCCCTAGCTTCTTCCCCTCCTCCACCCTTCCAACAAACACATTTAAAATTTACAGGCAGATAGTGTGTCCCCCGCCCTGACCCCATCCCCCCCACCACTGGTTTAGAAACTTGTTGAAATAAAACTTTTCCCTTTCCAGTGGATTCTTTCATAGTTTTGGATGCACCTTAATTGGACTGCCAGTGACAGCCTGATATTGCTTTCTCTTGGGCTGAAATGAAGCCCAGACATGAGTTGCAAAAGCATCCCTAGAGGAGACGCAACTGCAGATGCTCCGAGCTGAGCATGGGTTGTTGACTGATTCGGGCTGCCAGGCCTGCACAGTCTCGGTTCAGGATTACAAATGCTTCTGTTGTAAGGGACGGAGACGGTGAGAACCACGTACATCACTCCGCCCTGAGTGGTGGCAGACTGACAGGCGGGAGCTGTGAAGCTGGCTGTAATTACACACCATTTTGAGTCCTGAACTGATTGGGCAGGAACTTTAGGTGTGTACCCGACTTGGGCCTGTCAGCAATAGTTAGCAATGTCAGCAACTGTCCTTGAAGAGAGAGCCACAGGACAGAACAGACCTCATGTCACGAATATTAAAAAAGAGTTTTGTGGAATGGGGGCAACGGCTTAGCTGGTGCAGCACTTGCTGTATAAGCCTGAGGAACTGAGTTCAGATCCTTAGCACCCATGCAGAGGTTAGGTGGGGGCACAGCAGCCCACCTGTAATCCCAGGATTTGGGAGGATCCAGAGGCAAGCTGGCTAGGGACAGGAGATGAATGAGAGAGCTCTGGGTTCAAGTGAGAGACCCTGCTTCTGTAAATAAGGTAGAAAGAGATTGAGAAGAACTTAGCATTGTCCTCTGGCTTCCACATACACATACACACATGCGTATGAACATGTGTACACCCACCCAACACTTTATAAACATACATATCCACACTAAAAACACCCAAACTTTCCTGTATGCTTTGGTAACAAAAACATACAAGAGGGGCTGGAGAGATGGCTTAGCAGTTAAGGCACTTGCCTGCAAAGCCAAAGGACCCAGGTTCGATTCCCTAGGACCCATGTAAGCCAGATGCACGAGGTGGCACATGCTTCTGGAGTTTGTTTGCAGAGGCTAAAAGCCCTGGCACTCCCATTCTCTATCTACAGCTCTCTCTGTGTCAAATAAATAAGTAAATGAGTAAATAAAATTAAAAAATATAAGGGGAGCTATTTATTATACTGTGTGTATGCATGTGTGTTTGTGTGCTTGGTTCACAATATCTTTATAATAGTCCACAACTAGAGAAAATCTATTTTTTGTTTGTTTGTTTTAATGGGCTAAGTAGAAGTTCTTATCTTGTGCCTGGGGACAGCTCCACTTGTCCTGTTTTATGTGACTGCAATGTTTTTTAACAATATATTTGAATTACTGTTAACCTGTCAAATTTAGGAATTGCTGTATAAATCCAGATTTTCAGCATCTCTTGCAGACTGGGAGTGTGAATCTCCAGGTGGAAATGGTTGGTTAGAGCCGGGTCAGTGAAGCGCTGATAGATGAGGACAGAACAGCCTAGATGAACATGCCTCATCTTCCCATAGGTGACCACCTGCCTGCCTGCTGTGGGAGAAGGGCACTGGTTCCGTTAGCAAACAGCTTTAGAACGTCCTGCCCTTCTGTGCAGATTATATTATAGTTTTCTCTGGTCAAAAGTTTTGCTTGGTTGTGTCGTCAGACCACTAGAGTTCAAACTCTTCAGCTTGGAATGAAATCTCCCAACCTTTTGCTGCTGCTCATTAACTAATGCTGGATTCTTGTGGTGGTTTGAATGTAAAATGTCCTCATGTGACTGTGATTAAGCTTCACACATCATCCCTAACCGGTGGAGCCTTTGGGAGGTGGTGTCTTGGAAGGGGTCTTCCACGGGGGCACCTTTGGGACTGCAAAGTCCATGCCTCTTGGCAGTGGTAGGTAGCTCATTTTTCTTGTGACCGTCTAGCTGATATGTGACAATGTGAGCCAGCATGTTGCTCTGTCATGCTTTTCCCCACGATGGTGAAGCTCCCCTTTGAGACACGGAACCAAAATAAACCCTTTTCTTCCATAAGTTGCTTCTGGTCAGGTGTTTTGTCCCAGCCAAGAGAAGATACCCACTACAGTTCTCTCTCTTCATCTCCAAGGACACACATGCATAGGTCCTCCTACAACGACATTGCTTTTATCAGTCCTCCTGTTCCCTGAACCCCCTTTTCTGTGCAGATGCTAGCCTTGGAAGGCTGCCTATCTGTAAAGTCCCAGGCCAAGCCTGATGGCATGAACACAGGGCAGCCCAATCTCATTGTAAAAGGACTAACTTCCTTTTCTCTTTTTTCTCTCTCCCTTTCTTTTTCTGCCCTTTCTTTTTTTAAAGTTCTCAGTCTGTTCACAGGCACACAAAACACAGCTTTAATGTCTGAGTACAAGGCCCAGTCAGCATAATATTTATTTTGTCGATTTCTAAGTGCTCGCTTTCAGCATTTGGATCATACCGAGTGTGGTAATCACCGGTCCTGGGGCTGTACTTGGAACCGCTTTGATCAGAGGCTCTCAGGCAATGAATCTCCCTGTCACCTGAGTTCACACAGAGCAACCTTGCCTTGCCATAGAAAACTACAGGAGAGCTCTTAAGATGTTTCTACCTTCTACATCATTTTTTCCCTCAACCATTTGTTTAATTTTTCTTTCCTTGTTCATACATGTGTGTCTTTGAGTTCGTGTGTGTATTTATGTGTTTGTGTGCACATGTGAGCGTGGAGGCCAGAGAACCACCTGAACCAACACTGTCTCCCTTTTTTCTTTGAGATGCAATTTCTCATTTGTTCTAGAACTCACTAGGTAAGCTAGGCTGACTGGCCAGTGAGACCCAGGGACCCTTCTGTATCCACCTCCCCAACACTAGAATTATAAGTGTATATCACATCTGGCATTTTTTTTTTTTTTTGTGGGTTCTGGGGACTGAATGCTTTTAAAACATGCATATTACTGATTGAGCTATCTGTCCAGCCCTCAACCATTTATTTCTTGCTTAAAAATATTACAAGAATAAGGGCTGGAGAGATGGCTTAGTGGTTAAGGCGCCTGCCTCCTAAGCCTAAGAATGCTGGTTCCAATCTCCAGCAGTTCCAATCTCCAGGTCCCATGTTTAGCCAGATGCAAAGTGACGCAAGGGTGCAATGCCACACTTGACCACAAGGGGGCGCACTCATCTGGATTTTGTTCGCAGCAGCTGAGAGACTGCTGGCGCGCCCATCTCTATCTTTCTTCCTCTCCAAAAAAAAAAAAAAAAAAAAAAGTTACAAGAATAAATCCCAGTACTAGAAATGGGTTACAAACCACACTGAGCTGTTGGTCTGAGAGACCACAAGGTCCCCAAAACAAGACAGACTTCTGTCAACGCACTTGATGACCCAGCTGAGGGGAAAGGTAAGACCCTATTGCTGAAGACACCACATGCTGACAATGCAGAGCAAAGAGAGATTTGGCTGAATCTGGAGGGAAGTCAGTGCTCACATGATGAGTCTGTATAGTGCTGAAAACCGCAGCATGAGATTCTGGGCCAAAATGGCCAACAATACTGCAGTGAGCACGGGACCCTGCTATATGCAAGCAACCACCCTGAAAATATGTACACACCTATGCAATAGAGGCACCCACCCCACGTAGGTAACCAACAGCTTTCTGCTTGGCTAAGAGCTCTGCTCAGTGGAAAGGAAACTATAGCTGGAACTGGGAACCAAGTCAGGATCCTATGGAGACCAAGATTATGGACTCCAAAGAGAAGCTCCCACTAGTTTTTGGCCCAAAGTGAGACTACACCCATCAAAATCCCTCTAAATTAACCATGCTTATATCCTTAACCTATCCTGATCTCACTCTCCATTGGAGAATTGGCTTTTCTTTTTCAGAAAGCAGTGCAAACTGAGGACAACCAAAATCTATTAACAGAACAAGGACCATTGACTCCCTATCAGCAGATGGACCTCCAGCACAGCAGCCAGGGCCCAGGTGAGAACACAAGGAATTGGCAAGACGAGCAAGAATGCTGCTTCCAAAGTGAGCTTGATGACCTGCACCAGGGTGAAGGAGACAGACACTGAGGATACTCAAAATGCACCAAAGCAGAAATCCAGAAGCTGCTGAGAGCTCAACACTAAAATAGACTTAAAGCACACCCAGCAATGTTCTGGGAATTTTGAGGAGAGGGGGCAAAAAGAATGAAAGAGCCACAGGGTGGGAGGGACCTCCCCCCACAATGACTGACTGCTGCTCTCACAACTCATAATCCATAACTCTATGATGAATGCCATTAATCCCACTGAGGAGGGCCTCCATGGAGTGGGGGCAGAGAGGAGGGAAATGATGGTACCAACATTTAATGTATCTATACAGAGTTTCAACTTAATAAAAAAAAATGTTACCACCGTATAGTAATTGTAGATGTTAATGGAATTCACTGTGAAACTTCCAAACACATGAACTTCTCATCTCTAAGCATTCCTCTCCCTTCCATCTCTTGCTAGAGCCCTTCTGAGCTCTTAATAATCACTGTTCTATTTGGGGGTCAATACTTTGTATGTGTGATGTCCACATGTGAGAGAAAGCGTGATACTTGTCTGCATCTGGTTTATTTCACGTGGCATCATGTCTTCTAGTTCCATCAATCTTGTTACAAATGTCATGATTTTACTTTTATTTATGGCTGAATAATCCTCCTTTGTGTTTCTATATTTTCCTTATCCATTCAGTACCTAGGCAGATCCATATGTAGCTATTGTGAAGTGCGCTGCCTACGGTACCCCAAGCTTTACAAGGGTAAAGAGCTGTGTTGAGGTTTCCCCTCATCTTGGCTCTTCTAGTCCCCTTGGCAAAGGAGAAGAGCTCAGGCAGTGTTCTTCAGCATCTTGTCAAGTAGGATTGGAGGGAGGAGTCACAGTGTTGGCTGCAGATTCAGTGTTCAAGGAGTTTGCAGTCATCCTGGAGAGAAGACTGATTTAAAGGATAAACGGATCAGAACTAGATAGTAAGACCCTCTTGCTGAAAACTCCAACTGCTTGGGCTGCAGGTGACTGAGCATTTAACATGGAGCTGAGCTCGAAGCCTCCTCTCTGTTGATGTTGACTAGCTATCAGGATGCTGGAAAGAGCTATGCAGCCTGTTGAGGAGATAAGGCATCAATGGTCTTAACCAGCAGTGGACCCTGCAAGCTTTACAGCTGACCAGGCAGGCCAAATGTACCAATGAGTACATTGGTGACATGTCTGTTATGGGGGAAACCAACTGTTCTCTGAGTGGATTTGAGGCCCGAGACACAGGAGGAAAGTCCTCCCTGCTACTGAAAATCGAATGAAAAGCCTATGGCTAGCCAGGGGTCATAAGCCCTAGGGGGAAAACTACTACTGATATCTGGCTAAATGCATATATTATGCCCACCAAAGTGCCCTCTAAATATTTATGTTTATGCCCACATATTAATGCTACTCTCACTTTCAGTTAGTGAATCTTCTCTCTTCAGATGGTGGTGACCACTGGGATGACTCAAAACTCACCAAAGTGCTGAGAAGAAATAACAGTGAGTGTGTCCAGCACTCAACGAGACATCTCTATCACACCCTCCAAGGCTTGGGATCATCGTGGAGGACGTGGCAGAAAGAGTGTGAGAACCAAAGGACGGGGAGGGAGGACTTTGTTTGCAATG
Organism: Orientallactaga sibirica; assembly: GCA_036365145.1. Lineage (NCBI taxonomy): Eukaryota > Metazoa > Chordata > Mammalia > Rodentia > Dipodidae > Orientallactaga > Orientallactaga sibirica. The sequence continues at coordinate 24,864,362 of JAEOAD010000008.1, forward strand.
CTGTTTTCCAGACACAACAGGTCTGTGGCACTCATGACCTCATAGTGGCTGACACCACCTACAAGAGACCTAAATATTAGGAGGAAAAATAATGATGACATAATATAAAAGAGCCTAGTTAGGAAGAAGTGATTCAGTGAAGGAGGATCTCGAGAAAGGGGGAATGGGATTATGATCATGATATATTGCCTATATGTATGGAGGTTGTCAATAAAATTTAAAATGAAGAATAAACCTTAGCATGAAGAATGGAAAACCTTAGCATGAGTCTGAGTATATGGAAATTCATTTTTAAGGCAGCTCCAAACTGTTAGCTGTTCAAAGCCCTACTAGAAGGTTGACTGGAAAGCTCTAGAGGTGATGGAGGAAGCAGAACAAAGACAGGATTTGATTGGTTGAAATTTGAGCAATTTCCTTATTGGGATTATCCTGATAGAAAATAACAGACTATGTGACTAAAGGCAATTTGGCCATCTGTGATGGAATGAGCCTAAGCTTCTTTCTTGCTTATGTGTTTTTTAATATTTCATTTATTTGAGAGAGAGAGGGAGAGCAAGAGAGAAGCAGATACAGAGAGAGAATGGACATGCCAGGGCCTCTAGCCACTGCAAACAAACTCCAGACTCATGTGCCACCTTGTGCATCGGGCTTCATGTGGGTGCTGGGGAACTGAACTTGAGTCCTTGGTCTTGCAGGCAAATGCCTTAACCACTAAGCCATCTCTCTAGCCCCTCTTATATATTTTTTAAAGGCAACATCTCACTGGCCCAGGCTGACCTGGAACTCACTTTGTAGCCCAGGCCGGCCTTCAACTCACAGTTATCTTTCTATCTTGGTCTCTTGAGTGTTGGAATTAAAGGCATGTGCCACCATACCTGGCTTCTTTGGTTTTTAAAAATGCCAGTGAAAGGAATGAGGTTTCATTAGGCTTCCCTTTGCTTACCAAGGGCCCCACAGTGTCAGTCAACTCAGTCTCAGTCTAAGGACTTCTTCTTCTTCTTCTTCTTTTTTTTTTTTTTTTTTGTTTTTCGAGGTAGGGTCTCACTCTAGCTCAGGCTGACAGGACTTCTTTATTTCCATATTCGTCTGCATTAAGTTATAGCAGATTGTACACAGTACACAAGTACAGAACTTTGTAAGTCTTCTTAGGAAACATTTTACTGGCACCGAGAAAATGGGGGGCACAGTAAAAACCATGACAGGCTTCCAGTTTCAGATAGAACACATGAGACCTTCTTGCTGAAACCTTCTTGTGAATTGAGGCTTATGTTGGATAAGACATGCCATGCTTTAGGTTTTCTTTTCTTTCTTCCTTTCATTCTTTCTTCCTTCCTTTATTTTCTTTTCTTCCTCCCTCCCTCCCTTTCACTCACTCATTCACTCACTCACTCACTCACTCACTCACTCACTCACTCTGTCTACCTCTCTTTCTAATACAGGGTCTCACTATATAACCCAGGCTGGCTTTGAACTCTTGATTGCCCTATCTTTGCCTTCCAAGTGCTGAAATGGCAAACATACTCTACCAAACTTACCCTGGCTCCATTTGCTTTTATTTCAGTTGAAGGGTTCAATTGGGGACCACCTTAATATCTGCTTTTAAAAAAATCCACTTAATTTGTATAATTCTAGAATGGAAATGTCAACACGGAGACAAACTCCATGCATATAGTTCATAAAAAGCAATTAAGAGTCATGTATTCTTTTTTTTTTTTTTTTTTTTGGAGAGAGACACAGAGAGAGAGAGACAGAGAGAGGGAGAGGAAGACAGATAGAGATGGGCACGCCAGCAGCCTCTCAGCTGCTGAGAACGAAATCCAGATGTGTGTGCCCCCTTGTGGTCAAGTGCGACATTGCACCCTTGCATCACTGCATCTGGCTAATCGTGAAACCTGGAGATTGGAACCGCTGGAGATTGGAACCAGCATTCTGAGGCTTAGGAGGCAGGTGCCTTAACCACTAAGCCATCTCTCTAGCCCGAGTCATGTATTTTTATTTCTTTATTTATTTGCCATGAGGTAAACATGTGAACTTTTCTTTTTAATTACAAAATCTTTGGGTTTCACAAAGGGTAGTCCAGATTTGATTTCTTATCCATTCGTGTTAATGATATTAACTCTACTCAGCTATATTGAAAATGCTGAATTATTTAATAACTCAAAATGAGTGGTACTGGGATTTGACTAGCTCTTTCTTTGGTCTTTTCTGTGACATTTCTCCTGCATTTTACTGTCACAGAGAGAGGGCTCCTTGTAGCATGCGCCTCAAAGCCACCCTCAGGATCTATGCAGAACTGAGCAAGGGAGTCTTTTCTTTTGTCCTTTGTTCTTTGACCTCTATCCAGATAGTCCATCTCACTGAAAGGCCGGGCAGGGAGAGGCCCTGCAGCTGTGCTGGGAGACCTTTTCCTCCTGTGGCTCTGGCCCAGGAATTGGCCCACTCTTATAGTCACACAAGCCACTTCATTATCATATTTTTGAGGATGTTGGCCAGGGAAAAGGGCAGACCAGTCAGTCGGCGGAAAGTTAGAACTGTGTGTGTTTATTTTCTCTCCCTCTCCATGGAGCTTGTGGCGGGTGAATGGGAAGACACAGCTGCCCCTTTTTTGAGAGAGTGACAGCAGGGGAGGGGCAGGGATCAGAGGAAGTAGTGTTTGCATAGGCATTTGATAATCATAATAAAAAAGGCCATTAGGAGCTCATTGATTAAACAGTCACTGCAGATTTCAATTATAACTTCGATATTCAGATACTCTTTCTTGCAGGGGGAGCCCAAATGGGCAAATATGTTAAGCGCTTACCGTTCGTGATTGGCACTGCCTCTGAATTACATAGTGTGAAAGAAAATTAAATTAATTCTCTCCCTGCAAATGTGCTTTGTGAAATTATAAAGTGCTATGTAAATAAATTGGTACTGTTTTCGGTGCACTCAGCTATGTCTTACACTCAATGAATGTTTATTTTTAACTCATGAAGTACAATTGTAACTCCTTTATGAAAGAAGCTAATCACACCCTGGGATGTCTAAATTTTAACTTACCTGTACAATCAGGGCTATGTTTTATGTAATGCCTCTACGTTGGCTGTGAAGACTGTTAGACTGCCCAGGCCAGTGATGGTGAGTCTCATAACACCATGGCTGGTTAGGTAGCTAGTCAGAAATTACCAGGCTTGAAGGTCATTGGGGATGGGCCTTTATAATCAGCTTTGGATCTCTTGTGTTCCTGATAGCAGACTAATCACATACATACATACATACATACATACATACATACATACATACATACATACATAGAGAGAGAGAATGAATGGGCATGCTAGGACCTAAAGCCACTGCAAATGAACTCCAGATGCATGTGCCACCTTGGGCAGCTGGCTTTTGTGGGTCCTGGGGAATCGAACCTGGGTCCTTTAGCTTTGCAGGCAAGCTCCTTACCCACTAAGCCATCTTTCCAGCCCTAGCACACTAATTTTCAGGAAGAGGAAAGCTTTACAGTTGTCCCTCCTTAAGCTTTAAAATGTTGTGTGAAAGGGAAGAAGGTGGAGATAGCAAGGCTTTGTTGAAGCCCTTTGAGGGAAGGCTAGTTTCTCCAGGCAAAGCATAGCTATTCTTATAGACTTCTTTAAAAAAATTTTTTTATTGGCAACTTCTATACTTACAGACAATAAACCATGATATTTTCCTCCCCTCCCCCCATTCCCCTTCACAACGCTGCTGTCCATCATATCCCCTCCCTCTCTCCATTAGTCTCTCTTTTATTTTGATGTCATCATCTTTTTCTCCTATTATGAGGGTCTTGTGAAGGTATTGCTAGGCACTGTGAGGTCATGGATATCGAGGCCAATTTCTGTCTGGACAGTTGCATTGTAAGAAGTCATACCCTTCCTCTGGCTCTTACATTCTTTCCGCCACCTCTTCTGCAATGGACCCTGAGCCTTGGAAGGATCTTACAGACTTCTTTCTTCTCTCTTTCCTTTCCTTCCTTCCTTCCTTCCTTCCTTCCTTCCTTCCTTCCTTCCTTCCTTCCTTCCTCCCTACCTCTCTTTCTTTCTTTCTTTCTTTCTTTCTTTCTTTCTTTCTTTCTTTCTTTCATTCTCTTTAATACACTATGTTACATTATTTTTTGGTCATAAGAATGAGATCTGAGTTGTAGCTCTTGCCCTGGGTGGAGACCAGCTTTTCTGGTAAAGAACAAAGACATCTTATTGTTTCTTCCCTGCAAAGTTATTCCAGACAGGCCTGTCAATCACCTGGTTGGAAAGCTACCCCTCAGGAAAGCTACCTTTCTAAAACTTTACAGAACAGGATAGATTGGCCCTGTGGTTGCTTGGCTGTTGTTGGCTCAGCCCCTTACAGGTACACCACTTTACCCTGTAATAAACTCTGTCTCTTACACTATGCCAGGTGTGGCTCTGAATTCATTCAATGGATAAAACAAGGATGGAGGAGTTGAGGGACGGCCACAGGGAGATCCTGGTAAAAGGTTCACTTGTTATTTGGATAGGGTATTAATTTACTTCACTATCTGCTCTTCTTTTAAATATTTTATCTATCTATTTTTTAATTATTTTTTTGGAGAGAGACAGAGAGAGAGAGAGAGAGGAGAGGGAGAGGAAGACAGAGATGGACGCGCCAGCAGTGTCTGAGCTGCTGCAAACGAAATCCAGATGTGTGCGCCCCCTTGTGGTCAAGTGCGGCATTGCGCCCTTGCCTCACTTTGCATCTGGCTAAATGTGGGACCTGGAGATTGGAACCACTGGAGATTGGAACCAGTGTTCTTAGGCTTAGGAGGCAGGTGCCTTAACCCCTAAGCCACCTCTCCAGCCCTCTATTTTTTTTAAGAGAGAGAAAGAGGCAGATGTGGGGTGGGGAATGGGTGTGCCAGGGCCTTTAGCCACTGCAAATGAATACAAGATGCATGGACCACCTTGTGCAGCTGGCTTACATGGGTCCTGGAGAATCGAACCTGGGTCCTTAGACTTTGCAAGCAAGCACCTTAACTAGTCAGCCATCTCTCCAGCCCTGCTATCTGCTCTTAAGACAGGTCAGTGGTATCTTAGATTTTATCTCAATCAACTGAGTTCTAAGCATCAACACAATAGTGTGAGGCCATCCAATGGAATGGAGTACCTCGCTGAAGAGGTGACACCTGGGGGCTGCGTTCTGAGCAGTGAGTGAGTGGGAAGGTGCCCTGTGCTGGGGTGATGTCACTCAGGACTGTATCTCTCACTCGTATATTCAAAATACGTGGTGCTTTTCAAAAAATCCTCTTTGTATGTATGTGTGTTTGTGTGTGTTCCCATGGTGCACGTGTGCCGTGGTGTGCATGTGGAGGTCACAGGAGAACTTTAGGTGTCAGTCCTCACCTTCCACTTTGTGTGAGGCAAAGGTCTCTTATGGGTCACCATTGCCTATGCCAGGCTAGTTGGTCTGTGAGCATCCATCCCGTATTCTCTCGGCTTATAAATGCTCACTACTGCCATGGACTTTATGTAGGTTCAGGGATCAAAACTCAGGCTTGTATAAATGCTTTGATTAACTGAGCTTCTTTTCAAGCCCTGTAACATATATATATTCTCTTCAATTGTGGCAAATCTTCAGATTTGAAGTTGTATTTGAATGCTAGAAAATATGACATAGTTAGATCCAAATTTGGCAAATACAACCAGTCATTTTGTCAATTTTAGCAAAAGGCTGAAAATAATGCTAGTTTTACATGGTTTTTATTTGTAATTCTAAATATTAACCAGCATTAAGGCTAATTCTAGGACCGGGAGGCCTTAGTAACAGTACTATGAATGTGTGGGAGAGCTGCTTCATTTTAACATAGAATGTGGAGTCTCAGACATGTGTGTCTCTTGCTGTATTAGTTACTGTTCTCACTGTTGTGACAAAGTACCTGAGAGAAACAACTGGTAAAAGGAGGTGTATTGGCTCACAGTGTGACATCATAGTCTGTCATGGCAGGGAGGCCGTGCACCTGTAGACAGGAAGCCGAGAACAATGAATGCTGGTGTTCAGCTTATTTTCTCCTTTGATCCAATCTGGGACCTCAGCCCATGGAATGGTACCACCTACAGTTAAGGAGGCTCAATTAACCCAATTTAGAAACTCCCTTACAGACATGCCCAGGGATTTGCCTCCTAAGTGATTCTAGATCCAACCAAGTTGATAATTGGACTTAACCGTCACATTTATGTTTCTAGGCGTCTGCACAGAGTTCTTATATATGCATTGGGGTGGCTGTGAGCTCCCCCTTCAGGCTGAGGGCACCCAGCAGGCAGCCATCCTGTGTTCTTTGAATCTGGCATTCATGCCTTTGAATAGTAACTTCACTGTCCATACTTACTTATATGAGTTGAATTAAATTAGTGAATTTTGGTCCTGCCATACATTGACACGATGGAATGATTTCTCATCAAAAGCACCTTCAGGGCTGGAGAGATGGCTTAGTGGCTAAGGCACTTGCCTGCGAAGCCCAAGGACCCAGGTTCAATTCCCTAGTACCCATGTAAGCCAGATGCACAAGGTGGCGCATGCATCTGGAGTTTATTTGCAGTGGCTAGAGGCCCTGGAGCACCCATTCTCTCTCTGCTTCTCTCTCTCTCTCTCAAATAAATAAATAAAATATACTTTTTAAAAAAGAAATAAAATTGCCTTCATAGGCAAGGTGGGAAGGCACTCATTTTGGTGGCTTAGTAATTCAGAATCTTGTTCCCATGCTGGACTAAATTGGTGGATGGTTCCACTGCAGCAGTAGGTTTCTTCTGTTCCTGGTAAAGTTAATTTAAGGAGAAAGTGTTCCGAGATAACTCACATGGAACAAATCCATGACAGCCTATAACCTAAATTGATAATACCGAAGGGGAAGGGCGTATCCAAGGTGATTTTAGTGTGTGGATAAGAAATATGTGTTCTCGGTCTGGAGAGATGGCTTAGCGGTTAAGGCCTTTGTCTGCAAAGCCAAAGGTCCCAGGTTCGACTCCCACCTTAGCCAGATGCACAAAGGGGCACGTGTGCCTGGAGTTTGTTTGCAATGGCTGAAGGCCCTGGCATGCCTATTCTCTCTCTCTCTCTTTTTCTCTCCCTCTTAGTAATTCAGAATCTTGTTCCCATGCTGGACTAAATTGGTGGATGGTTCCACTGCAGCAGTAGGTTTCTTCTGTTCCTGGTAAAGTTAATTTAAGGAGAAAGTGTTCCGAGATAACTCACATGGAACAAATCCATGACAGCCTATAACCTAAACTGATAATACCGAAGGGGAAGGGCGTATCCAAGGTGATTTTAGTGTGTGGATAAGAAATATGTGTTCTCGGTCTGGAGAGATGGCTTAGCGGTTAAGGCCTTTGTCTGCAAAGCCAAAGGATCCCAGGTTCGACTCCCACCTTAGCCAGATGCACAAAGGGGCACGTGTGCCTGGAGTTTGTTTGCAATGGCTGAAGGCCCTGGCATGCCTATTCTCTCTCTCTCTTTCTCTCCCTCTCTCTCTTTCTCAAATATATAAATAAAAATAAAAAACTATGGGTTCTCAGGTAAACACTTTTGGTTTCAGGATGCACAGGCCCTTAAATATGACATGAGCTGGGGCTGGGGAGATTGCCCAGTGGTTAAGGCGTCTGTCTGTAGAGCTTAACTACCCTGGTTTCAGTCCCCAGTACCCATGTAAAATCAGACACACAAAGTGAGGCACACATCTAAGGTCTGTTTGCAGAGGCTAGATGCCCTGATGTGCCCATTCTCTCTCTCTCTCTCTCTCCTTGCAAATAAACAAATAAAATAAAATAAAATAAAATAAAAATATGACATGGACTAAAATAAAGCAGAGAGCAACACATGAAATGCCATGATTCTCTTGGGCCTCTGGACTTTGTCTATATCACACAAGCCCTCCAGAGGCCGCTCTCCTTGACTCCCTTCCTGAAATCTACCAGACCTTTTACTTCTAACAAACATGTATTTCCTTCTCTGAACACTGAACATCAGAGCATGTTACCTCACTTTCTGAGCTCTAGCACTGTTCTGCTTGTCCAAGCCTTGTTGGGGTGTCTCCTCCTTGCCCAGTACTCCGCATGAAGCCCCACGGGAGCCCCGTCTTCACCATCTTCATATCTGCCCACATTTTGCCCCTTTCCATAGTGGGCTTTCATTACATGACTATCGCAAAATGAAGGACATCCCCATGACAAAGCAGAAGGCTCAACAGCTCTTGAGAGACGAGACACAGGCAGAACCTTGCTTGATGAACACACAGCTCTGTAGGCCTCGAGAGAAATGAAATGTGGGTTTATTTTTTTTATTTATTTATTTTTTTTTAATGTTCTGAGTCAAGGCATCTAAGCCATGATGTTGTTTCCTTATGGACAGATGGAGGCTTATCTTGCATAGGCATCTCAGAAGAAAATCATTTTTTGTTTAAACTTTGCCTTAGAGGCTTCAAGGGAATTCAAGATCTCTTTAATGGTCTGGCCATACTCTACTGCTGATTGCCAAGCCGGAGAATGTTTGGCAGAACTTTTGGCTTCTGAGGTTTTGGCTGCCTTCCAAGTCATCTGCCTCAGAATCCTGAAATATAAATAAATGAGCCCCAGTGCAAACGTTTTTTTTTTTTTTTTTTTTTGAATTCTGAACTGTCAGACCTTTATTTCCCTCCCATCTGAACATTTTGCTACAGAAATACCAGTCAAGCAGAAAGAAGAAAATTAATCAACATTTTCAGAGGTTATTAATGGCCATGGTTTGGAAGAACAAAGTGAGAGTGAGTGGTTGAAAACTTCATGTTTCTTAATCGGAACTGACTTATGGCGGGTGGCATTTATTTTCCAGGATGTTTTTCCTTGATTTTTATTTGGGAGCAGAGGATGGGGTGTATTTTGCTGCTTTGGTTTTGCCAGGAGGAAAGTTCTAAATGTTTCTTTGTTAAACATGACACACTTCGCTTTGTTCGAGTTTCCTGTCTAGTAGCCAAGTATTTCGCAAGTCAGTCGGCATCCTACCGAAGCATGCTAGTCCACAGGATACAACTAGAAAGCGGGGTTTAACATGCATCGAGGACGTATGACTGGGCCATTGGGTGCCAAAAGCACCATGCCCAGTGGAGACGCAGGCTCACTGGGCTGAACGATACCTTCCTTTCATCTGTATAAGTCTCAACTGGTTCCTTTTGTTTTGAGAGAACATGATTTTTCTTTTGCATATCTGTACGCGTATGTGTTGGTTATGCGTGGAGGCCAGAGGACAACCTCAGGTGGTGTCCTTAGGAATGCTGTTAATCTTTTAAAATTTTTTAAAAAGATTTTTATTTTATTTTAGAGATAGTGAGAGAGAGAGAGGGAGAAAGAATTGGTGCTCCAGGGCCTCAGACACTGAAATTGAACTCCAGACACTTGCGCCACCTAGTGGGCATGTGTGACCTGGCACTTGCCTCACCTTTGTGCATCTGGCTTATGTGGGATCTGGAGAGTCGAACATGGATCCTTAGACTTTGCAGGCCTAACCACTAAGCCATGTCTCCATCCCGTCAATCTTTTTTGAGACAGGGTTTCTCATTGGCATGGAGCTCACCAATTAGGTTAGACAACCTAGATAACAGGCCCCAGGGATACTCCTAGTTCTACCTCTCAAGTGCTGGGATTATAGGGTGTGTGCTGCCTTAACCAGTATTTTACGTGGATACCGGGGATCACCCTCAGATCCTCATGTTGACAAGGCAAGCACTTTGCCCACTGTCATGTCCCCTGCCTCGATTTGTTATTATTAATTATTATTATTATTATTAAAGAGAAGATGAATAAAGAAAACCCCTACATTCAGTCCATGGACATGTGCACGTGCACACACACACACACACACACACACACACACACACACACACACTAGACATGGGAACATCTGTATATGTGTTTTCAGAACAGCATGTGGTCGCAATATACGTTTATGGCTACAACTCTACTGTTCATTACCATGGAGGCTGGCGTGACCTCCCAAGGTTTTCAGAAGGTACAGGCCAGGCAGGAAGGCACCCACTATTAATTTTTTTCTTTAGTGATTACTGAACATTTACCACATGAATATATCCCTGTGTAAAATATTCATTGAAGAAAAAATGACATTCATTTCGAACTTTTCTTTCAACGTTTCAGATACAGTGAGGCTTATCCGTCCTTAACCAAGTTAATTTGGGCAAAGACCAGTGCTTCTCAAAGTTGAATGCAAAGCGATGAGATTTGAATAATCTTCCTTGCTTTAATGAAATTTTGCATTGTATTTTTTCCTTTAAAAAATCATTTCAGTCTGTGTGGGAAGTTTGGGTGTTAAAAAGCATAGTTTTGGAGCTCCATCGTTTCATAGTGACACTGAGCTCGGCTCCTTGTGTGTACCCTCTCTTAGGGGCTTCCATGAACTCCCCACCTGACCATCAGCTATTGGGACAGGTGGGAAACCTACCCGATGCCTAGAAATGATGCTAGCCTAAACTTTTCCCCTCTGCCAGGCGCTATGCCTCATTGGCCTGGAGACAACAATCAGGCGAGGCCCCAGGATTCCTTTGGCCTCCACCTCCCCCTCCCCCGTGCTGGGATTTTAGATGCATGCCTCTGTTTCCGCTCTTACGATAGTAGAGCAGGGCCCGAGAAATCTGTGAGACAACCAAAAATAGAGAATCTCGTGTTTGTTTTTCCAGGGAATCGTTTTTTTCACCTCCCTTCTTGTTTGACCTTTGTGGCTCTCTCCCTTCGCCACCCTCCCCCCCCCCAGTGCAGACCTAGAGGAAGTACATGGTGATATTAGCAGAAGGAAGATAGGAATATCTGACGTTCATCACTTGCCTCTTGTGCATTACACCCATTGCTAAGTCTCAGGTCATTACTACTACCTTAATGACACTGCTGGGGCTGTGGTGGGATTGATGATATGAGGCATCTAACCTCGCCAGCACATAGCAACTGCTTCATAGAGAGGGGCTCAGGTTGTCATTGCTGTCGGTTGACAGCTGTCCTACTGAGTCCTCGGCCCCTCACTCCAGTGCATGGCTAAATGGCATTTCCCAATACAGTAGCTATGCAGTGGACAGCTGATAGTGGCACCCAGGGACTGTGGAGACATCTCCGTAGTCTCCTTTCATTGGCAGACAACTGTCATGCAATTTAAAAAAAATTTTAAAAAACATTTATTTATTTATTTGTGAGAAAGAGGCAGAGAGAAAGAGAATTAGCATACCAGGCTTCCAGCCACTGCAAACGAACTCCAGATGCATGTGCCACCTGGTGCATCTGGCTTACATGGGTCCTGGGGAATCGAACCTGGGTCCTTTGGCTTTGTAAGCAAGCGCCTTAACCACGAAGCCATCTCTCCAGCCCTGTCATGCAATTTGATGGCTGTATTTGGCAGGTACCTGGCGTCAGGTATGACACTCTTGTGCCCAGGTTTGGAGAGCGCATGTGAGGGTAGCTATAGGAGAAGAGCCCGGTTTTTATCAACAGGGAACATGGATAGGTAAGACCTGGAAAAAAGGGAAGAGGGTGGTGAGTAGAGAAGACTGCCTCTGTCTCCTTTTCTTTTTGCTGTGTTTTTGTGTTGTGTTTTATTCTTTTCTTTTGAAACATGCTATTCCCATAGGACCCAAGCTTGTCTTGAATCCCTGGTCTTAAGTGACTTTCCTGCCTCAACCTCCTAGGTAGCTGGAATGATAGTCACACGTTAAAATGCCTCGCTGTGCCTCATGTTTGGTCCCTTTTAACATCTTTGAGTGTCGGGAGCTCTGAGCTAGTCGGTGGAAGGGAAAGCACCCCCCTCCCTGCCTTGACTAAGTCCGTGGGCTGTAAGTTTCCTCTCAAAGTTCCACATGGCTCTGGGCCCACTCTTTCTTAATGCAGAATGAAAAATGCTCAGAGACTGTGGGGCCTGATGGCCTCCGGAGGTGACGTCATTGCAGAAGATGGCACTCGTAAGGCTGAGCTCTCCGAGGTCCACAGACTTCCATGATCTCACTGGGGTAAAGTGGAAAGCTAACCTTTCCTTGTGCACTGTGGGCCTCCCCGTTTTTCCTCTTGTCTCTTTTGTTATGTTTCTTTCAACTTTAGATACTGAGGGACTTCTGGTCCTGCCCCTCGGCTAGTTCTGACAAGGGAAAGCCCCTGCTTATAGGATTTTATATAAAATGCAAAGGACTGAAAACACACTGATGCATGGTGTAAGAAAAGCCACGCAGATCCATCCATTTCCCTGCAAATTTCATAATTTCATTTTTCTTTACTGCTGAATAGAACTCCATTGTGTAAATGTACCACAACTTTATTATCCACTCATCTGTGGACGGACATCTAGGCTGCTTCCATTTCTTAGCTATTGTGAATAGAGCAGCAATAAACATGGTTTTGCAAGTATCTCTAAGGAAGTGAGAAGAGTCCTCTGGATATATGCCTAGGAGTGCTATAGCTGGATCATATGGTAAATCTATTTCTAGCTGTCTCAAGAACCTCCACACTGATTTCCACAGTGGCTGGACCAGCTTACATTCCCACCAACAGTGTAGAAGTGTTCCTGTTTTTCCGCATCCACGCCAACACTTATTGTCATTTGTTTTCTTGATGGCAGCCATTCTGACAGGAGTGATATGGAATCTCAAAGTGGTTTTAATTTGCATTTCCCTGATGGCTAAGGATGTAGAACATTTTTTTAGATGTTTATATGCCATCTGTATTTCATCTTCCGTGAATTCTCTATTTAGTTCCGTAGCCCATTTTTTAACTGGGTTGTTTGAATTCTTGTTATTCTGTTTTTTGAGTTCTTTGTATATTCTGGATATTAATCCTCTGTCAGTTGAATAACTGGCAAAGATTTTCTCCCATTCTGTAGGTTGTCTTTTTGCTCTATTCACAGTGTCCTTTGCTGTACAAAAGCTTTGTAATTTTATAAGGTCCCAGTGGTTGATTAGTGCTTTTATTCTCTGAGCAATTGAGGTCATGAGCCTTGGGGGTATAAGCCTGCTCATGTCTGACTAAATGTATATATTATTCCCACCAAGCTGCCCTGGGGACACTACACTAAATGTTCATGTCCACATATTAACGCTATTCTCACTTCTGGCTAGAGAAGCTTCTCTTTTCAGATGGTGATGACCACTGGGATGACACAAAAGGCAACATAGTGCTGAGAAGAAGGGATGGAGGAGTGCCCAGCACTGAAACACCTCTGTCACATCCTCCAGTGGCTCAGGGACCATTGCGGAAGAGGGGGCGGATAGAATGGAAGAGCCAAAGGAAGGATATGACCTCTTACTATGCAGCTGCCCAGACAGAAATTGGCCTCGATATCCATGATCTTGCAGTGCCTAGCAATACCTTTGCAAGACCCTCAAAATAGAAGAGAAAGATGATGTCATCAAATTAGGAGAGAGACTAATGGAGAAAGGGAGGGGATATGATGGAGACTGGAGTTCTAAAGTGGAATGGGGGAGGGGAGGGAAATATCAGGTGGGGTTTTTTTGGTATGTAAGATTAAAAATAAATAAAAATTAAAAAAAAAAAAAAAAAAAAAAAAAAGAAAAGCCACGCAAACTGTGGTGGAAAAACCTAGCCAAGTTGGCTTTTCTGCCCCCAAGATAGACATGCACACCCACATCTAGTGGCACTTTAGCCTGCTCCCTGGACATGCAAGCACGCCACATTCCCCAGGTGAGGCTGGGTGTGGCACTTTGGGCACGTGGGTGACAGCTGGGTGACGGACCTGTGCCATTGGCTGGAGAGCTTCCTGCTGCGAGTGTCACTCCCTGTTCTCTACTTTTTTACCCCCCTTATCAGGTGGCATGAAAGAATTTTGAGGGCCAAGATGAGGGAGGCGCCATGAGATGGAAGGTGCCTAAGGTCCATGTGGGACTATGGAGCAGAGCAGGCCCTGTCAGAACTTCCACTAGCCTGCTAGGTGAGCAAGAACTACAACAGTGCCAAGGTGGTGCTATCTGGGGACTATTTGTCACACATGTGAGGTTATGTTCATATCACCCTTTGACTTTCTTTTCTGCCCTTCAAGACAGCAGAGGCATTACCTCCATGTTTGCCAGTGTTTTACTACCAAGGACTTTGTAAGCAAGAAACATCAAGAAACTACCTAAAGACACAGGTTTTCTTCTTGACCACTGGTTGGTTGCTTCGCACGAAAGCCTGTTCATTCCCGCCTAAGTGGTATGGTCAGGATGGTGACTCCATTTCACCTCTGCCCTGACTCTGCAAAGACCTTGACAGGGAAGGAAACTGAAAGTCAAAACCACTAAGGAACTTGGGGAAGGTCACATGGCTTCAGAATCAAATTTAAACCACATCTCTTTTGGCTTCTAAGTCCTTGTTCTTTTTCCTGAGATACAGAGCAAAGCCAGAGATGAAAATGAGACAAAAACAAAAGGACGGGGCAGGAGGGATTTTTCAGTGGTGAAGACACTTGCCTTCAAAGCCTAATGACCCTGGCTGGATCTCCCAGTGCCTATGTTAAGTCAGATGTATACAGTGATGCATTTATCTGGAGCACTTGCAGCGGCTGGAGACCCTGGCATGCCCATTCTCTCTCCCTCTCTGCTTGCAAATAAATTAATAAAGAAAAAGAAAAAAGGATGATCCTGAATCCAGATCACCAAATCAGGTTTGAGTGCAGTGGCTGAGGCCCTGGTACATCAATACGCCCCCCCTTCTCTCTCTCTCTCTCTTGCTCTCACTCTCTCTAAAAAAAATTTAAAAAAACATTCAAAAATTAGCTCACAAGTTATAATGTAATAATGCAATTTAGATTAATTCAAATTGTTTATAATAGGAAGCTATTATTTGTCCAGAGCCTTTTAGGGCATCATACTTGAGTACCTTTGAACTTGAGTACCTTTGAACTCGAGTACCTTTGAATGGTCAGGTTCTCTGACTTATTCCCTAGCAGGGTATGTATTAAGTTATGGGTTTCAAGAAAATGTGCGTGTTTATATATACAACCATGGCTAGCTTAATGGCAGGGCTACCATAGGAGACTCACATTGTGGGAGTATGCGGTTGAGGGACCCCCAAAAGCCATAGCTATATGGGAAAATTATGCACACCAGTCCTCTCTTGGTAGGAACCCTGGAATATATTGTTCTCATTAAAGTTCATGCTAAGGGGAAACCACCAAGATATTTACTGGGTGCTCACCTAGTTCTAAGGAAAGCAGTCACACCAAAATAGTATGAACTTAACCTGGAACTCTAGTTCCCTTGCTCCCAGCATGCGTTACAAGGAAAGCAAAAGATATTCCTTAACAGTGTTACGTAAACTCTGCTAATCCCGCCTGAGCAGACCAGACATCAGGGTCACAGTCCTTTCTGTAACCCCGTGTAGTCACTCAGCCATTCTTGGATGATTCTGAGTCATTGCTTCCTGCCCATGAGACAGCTAGCATCTGAGAAATGCATCATTGGTGCTTCTAACCGGAGAACAAGCTTTACACAGACGCACGCCTACATGGTGTGGCTTGTGTATACTTGGGCGAGCTTTTGACCTTAGGGACTTACTGTTGTTCATATGGTTGATTGGTAACCGAAGCTGTACACAAGGGCCCCTCAACTTTAAACCTGCCATGTCCTGATTAACCCATCCTAGGCGGAAAAATATCAGAAGTTTAAGATTCATGAAATGCTCCCAACGTTCCCAGCATCATGGCTCAACCACACAAGGCCCTGTGAATAACAGTTATTTTTTGTTTTTATTTTGAGACAGAGAGAGTGAGAGAAAGGAAGAGAGAGAAAGAGAAAGAAAGGAAGACAGAGAGAGAAAGAGAGAGAAAGAGACCAGGACCTCAGCCACAAAAATTGAACACCAGACGCTTGCACCACCTAGTGGGCATGTGTTACCTTGCGCTTGCCTCACCTTTGTGCATCTGGCTTATGTGGGATCTGGAGAGTTGAACATGGGTCCTTCAGCTTTGCAGGCCAGCGCCTTAACCACTAAAGCCATCTCTCCAGCCAAGATATCAGCTATTCACCCTTGTGATCACATGGCTAACTGAAAGATCTACTGCCCAGCTCCATGTGACAGTATAGTTTTGTATATCTTGACAGGTGCTCAGTCTACAAGGCTACAGACCTCAGCAGATCCAGTCTGGCACTGAAGGCCTGAAAGATCCCTGGAGAGACACTGGCCTTCAGTCCATGTTGGAAAGCTAATGAAGCTGGGGCCTGTGTCCACACGGGATAGCAGCAACTGGGTACATGCATGCCCAGTAAGTAGCAAGAGCAGCCAGGATAAAGGCCCTATGATCTCTTAGAGATTTTTATATATAGTATACCACTGGAAGGGCCCCCCACTCTGGAGGAAGGACTTCCTCCATTCATCATTTTTTTTTCCTGGAAATGCCTTCACAAACTAACCACAAGCCATGTCTTTTCTTTGATTCCTCATTTGATCAAATTGACAATGGAACTGAACTGCAATGCCATGCTTCACGTTTGTAGAAATGACAATCTATCAACATGAGGTGCTCTGTAAGTATGCAGCAGGTATTATTGACTCAATCACTGGGCTCGGAGTAATCTGTCAAATTAACGATTGTGCTGTAACTATGTAAATATATTAAAATGTGTTCTTAAACAATGTTAAAGATCATCAGTTTGATAGTAGGATTGCATTGTGTAAATAAGAAAAATCGCTGGGCTGGAGAGATGGCCTAGCAGTTAAGGCGCTTGCCTGCAAAGCCTAAGGACCCAGGTTTGATTCCCCAGAACCCACGTAAACCAGATGCACAAGGTGATACATGCATCTGGAGTTTGTTTGCAGTGGCTAGAGTCCCTGGGTTGCCCATATTTTCGCTCTCTCTCTCCCTTTCTCTTTCCCTGGCTCCCTCTCTGTCTAATAAATAAATAAAATATTTTTTTTTAAGTTTAAAAATAGAAAAATAAAAGTCTTTGAGAGGAAATAACACTTTTAATTATTGCCCTTAAAGAGAAGCATTAGAGACTTATTCTGGAGGAAATGAATTCCTTGAACCCCTCACTGTTAGATACTCTGGCCACAAATGTCTGCGTGAGGAGTGGGTTGATGATAACTAAAGTGGTTGTTCATGATCACAATGAATTTGGACTTCACAGAGCAGCTTTCAGTATCCAGAGGTCAGGAGGTCAGAGTAGTTCTTTTGATGGTAACTTATGAAGATTTCAAGAGATGAGCTTTCATACAGGAGGGGCCATCAGCTCCTCTTTGCAGACAGAACCATCAGTTCCTCAGCTCGGAAGCTCAGGCACATCAGGAGAGGAGCTGGGCCAGCCCTGCTTCTTCCCAGGGTGGTGTGTGTTGTCTGCAGTGAACGGAAGGCAGAGAACCTGCTGTTTCCATTCTCAGCACATGATCGGCAGGCAGAGCTCTGTTCCGCAGCTGGATGCAATGCCGCAATCATGGTATCTTGCAGGGAGTCTGGGGCAGAGAAAGCAGGAAAGGTATTGTCGCCTTGGAGAAGGAAAAACCAGGCAAATGGGAGACTACGTGGAATACAGAGCAAGAGGAGAGACACAGATCAAACCACCATTTCTCCAGAATGCTTGCAAGGCTCATTATGGTTAGGAGAAAGCTGTCCTTCAACTCACTGTACACACGTATCTTCAAGATATCATTTAGCACTAAAACTAAACCAAGCATAATTTATCAGATGACCCAAGTCTTATAATTTTAAATTCTAGTCATTATTATGAATCTTTTTAAAAAAATATTTTTATTTATTATTTATTTATTTGACAGAGACAGAGGGAGGACGAGAGAGAGAGAGAGAGGGGGGGGGGAATGGGCACGCCAGGGTCTCCAGCCACTGCAAACAAACTCCAGACGTGTGTGCCTCCTTGTGCATCTGGCTAATGTGGGTCCTGGAGAATCGAACCTGGGTCCTTTGGCTTTGCAGGCAAGTGCCTTAACTGCTAAGCCATCCCTCCAGCCCGTACGAATCTTTAAAAATACGGGGTTCTCTTGTATCCTAATAGACAGATTGTGACAATACCCACAGTACAACATGGACAATGGTGTCAGCTGCTGTCTGTTGTTATAAGTTAGCATGTTTTCTCTTGCCTCACTGAGTCCTATTTATTTCTTCAATAGAAAAGGGAAACACTTCAAGTGAACAGGGAGGCTGGAAATTCCAAAGGATCAGGAACATCAGAATAGCTAGCCTGTCGTTGGGATGGAAAAACATGCTGTCATTGACACAGCCTTTCCTTATTCTTGTCACAAAATTGGTAACTCTCTGACCTTCTGTGTTTTTGTGTAATTGGTGGTGTTATTATAAACTGAGTCACACAGAGATGGCACCAGAGAGAGACTGAAGAATCAGAAAATTTATTCATGTCGACGTGGACTGAAGGGAATAACTTCTAATACCCGAGTCCTGAGCTCTGATAGTTCAGAGGTTTTATAGACAATGTGGCAGGCACTCTGAATTAATCTTGAATTCTTTACACTATTGGTGGGTCACAAGTTTCTAAGGTTACATGATTTTGGGGCACAAACAGAAAATTCCTTAGCAATCAATCAGTGATAAGAAAGTACAAATGTAGAACAAAAAGCTGTTTGTTCAGGGGTGTTTGTGCCTGGGGCTGCACTAACCAGATACAAACAGGGTGCCGCTGCATAGATCGGGAGGAGACTCAGGGTCTGTGGTCTCCCTGGGAAAGCTTGTACAATAGAAACTTGTGTGTTAAAGTATCATCTGGGCCTGGTTTCTTTGCTAAATTTCTTCTACCACAGTGGTGGTATAATCAATGTCTATGGAAATGTGGAGATACTTGTAACAAAGAAAGATGGAGCAAAACCTGCCACTTGCTCACAGTGGGGAGAATGAGAGAATGACCCATGTTCTATCAGTCTCTACCAGCATCTTTGGTTGTGATGAATCCTGGTTTGCTCAATAAGCTGGAGTTCATCTCTTCACTATGAATCTTGAGTTCAAAGGATCAAATATTTAGATTGTGTGTGTGTATGTATTACCTGTTTGTACATGCATGTGCACCATGGTCACTTTTGTGTCTGGCTTTTAACCGCTTTGGCTTCTATATGTTGTATGGCAGTGATGCAGCTCACCTCTCTGGCTGTATGTGAACGCTACTACTGTAATGAAAAAAATTTTCTTCTCAAAAATAGTTTTGGAATTCTGATACTTAGAAGCTTCAAAAGGACATTTTTTTTGTTGTATGTTTCCTGAAGGAAATCATCTCACATATATTATACATACATATATATATATATATATATATATATATATATATATGGATGATGATAACCTTTTAATTATTTAAATATATACATTCAAAAATTTTTCCCATTTTTGTTTTCGATAATTATATTATGGAACTCAAAGAAGCAAGTAAAAGGCTCAGAACAAAAGCATTTATTTATCTGTTAGCGTGTGTCAGGGACTGTGTGAGGCATGGGTATATAGTGGTGATTAAATAGGCAGAACCCATAATTTCTTCCACTTTTCACTTTGCTATGAAGTGATCATTTACCCATACACAAGTCCTTTATCTGCAGTTGAAGTTTATTTGTGCCTTACTGTCTTCTGGAAAACCTTAGTTTTACTATTTACTGAGCACTTCTGTTCGCTAGGCATTTGCTTCTAGGTGTTTTCTACATTTATTTATTTTTATTTTTATTTTTTAATAATGCAGCTACTTTCACCCAGGATGGTCTAAGCGGTGGAGTGTTCTCACCCTGCCTCCCAGCCCACCTTGAATGAGAACAAGCTGCATACTGCAGACTTAATTCCACATAAGGCCTGCCCGGCCCCTGTCCTGGGAGCAGCACACCTGCAGCCTGCTCTCCTCTCTCTTTACCGTGGTTTACTTGGTTACGTGACTTTTTCTAGGGAGATGTAAGTAAGTTTCTGTTCAACCCAGACAAGGCACTCACAAGAGATGGAACAAATGATTCAACTCTAGCTTGATGAACCAATGTGTCTGTTGAAGTTATTTTCAGTGCCATAGGGAAGAGCTTATTTACTGGAGCAGGGGTCATTCAAAGACAACGACATCACAAAAAAGTCCATCCTAGCATGGGTGACACCTCACAAAAGCTGCATCCTTGGAGCTCTCTGCACAATTTGCAGGCAGATCTACCAAAGAGTGTGTCCTCTCCCGGGAGGTTGTTCACTGTTGATAGAACACTGGAAAGGGGCTTTGTGAATTTTATCAATTTCTGGACTTCTTGAATCTTGTGAATTTCCTTAGCTTCCTGAGCACAATGAACTTCCCTCCTCCCTCCAAGAGGGAGCATTTCAATTCAGAGGAGATAGCCCCACAGCATTAGTAGAGCCACCATGAGCTAAGTTTCAAAATCATGGTATGGTTAATGTAGAAGACCTAAGAGAATGGGCACACAGACTCAGTGTTAGGGATTCGGCACCTTTGGAAGGAAATCACATGACTAAGGGCTTTTGATGCTGAGACTGGCTTAAGTCTTAGCCTGTGCATTTTAAAGATGCTCTGTCCCCCATCCCTTGATAACTTCTTCTCAAGCAAGGCTTTTGTTTCCAGATGCCCTTTAAAGTCAGAAAATAAACAAAGCCTTGCACAATGTCCTCATCTGTTACGAATTTAATTTAAGTTAACGGTCTGATCTGCAGCTCCCTAGGTTGTCTGGGCCAGAGAACACACTGGTTCTTTTCACCCCAAGGAAATGAGAATTTCAGGATACCAAAGGCACTAAGGGAAGAAGGCATCTGACTTCCCACTGAACCTAAAGTTTGAACCCTACTTGCTTTCTCAGCTGTAGCGTGGAGGTGGGGGCACTCAGGGCTGTGAGGCCACAAGCTGTCATTGCCCTAAACAGCTAAGAGGTAGATATTGCCAAAGGATGTGCCCGTGGTGTGGTTGGGTCTTTCTGATCCTGTCTGGTTAGGTTATGGTTTTCCCAGAAACTAGGTCACGTCTGTCATGCACACGGTGAATAGCTTCTCCTTGTGCGCCACTGCTCCAAAGCTCAGTTCTGAGTCAGACTCTCGTCGACTGTGCTCAACTGGGCTCTGCTTCTCTCTCGTTTTGCCATTCTAATTTTTCAATAAATCCTGACCTGCCTTATTATATTGAAAATGCTTTTAGACCTTCTAAATCCCTAAAAGCAATGCCCACTCTTTTTCTGGGAATTAAGCTAGATATAAATACTCCATGATATTAATAAA
The DNA here is from genome assembly GCA_036365145.1 of Orientallactaga sibirica. Taxonomy (NCBI): domain Eukaryota; kingdom Metazoa; phylum Chordata; class Mammalia; order Rodentia; family Dipodidae; genus Orientallactaga; species Orientallactaga sibirica. Next base: position 24,885,521 of record JAEOAD010000008.1, read on the forward strand.
TAATAATTGAATACCTTCATCCTTATCCATGGAATGAAGTAATCTGCTTTTTTTTTTTTTTTTTTTTTTTTTTACCCTGCAAATAAGTGTATGATAACAGTTTCAATGAAAAGCTATGATGCCTAGGGGGCATGATCAAAGTTCACCATGGTGAAAAAAAAAAAAAACACCAAAAACTTAACATTAAGAATCCTTATAAAATTCTTTCAGGTTAATTTACATTTGAGAAGCAGCTATTGGATATGTTTATAGTTCTTGATATCTAATGTCTCTTTGCCAAAAGCTTCATCAACTATTCCTGTCACCAATAAAGAATCGAATGACATTTTCAGAATCGTGGTCTCTGCCACAATTGGGATTTGTGGCTCTACTTTTATCTGTATTAATACATATTAGTCATTTCTAAGGTTGGTTTCTCAAACTAAGGGCCATGATTCCTTGGAGGCTTCATAGAATCTAAGAGCATTTCAGAAACGCTTCAGAAAATAGTTTCAGAAAATGATTGTACTGGAAATCAGGAAGAATCATGTTGGTTCTCTTGACTCGGTCTTTAGCCATGGTATCTTATGCTTTATTTAATTTTGGACATCCCAGACTAATTCATCCTTTCTGGTGGGAGGAGAGTAAGGCTGACCTGTGATAGATGATAAACCTTACGAAAGGTACTTGCCCAAGATTCATTAATGAATGTAGCAATCAACTAATTCATGCTGTCAAAGATTAAAAATATTTGGGGGGAGGGCTGGAGGGATTGCTTAGTGGTTAAGGTGCTTACCTACAAAGCCTAAGGACCCAGGTTTGATTCCCCTGTACTTACATAAGCCACATGCACAAGGTGGCACATGCATCTGGAACTTGTTTGCAGTGCCTAGAGGCCCTGGCATGCACACTCTTTCTCTTTCTCTCCCTCTCTTTCTTAAAATAATAAAGTAAATAAAACATTAAAAAATATTTCAGAGCCAAGTGTAGTGATGCACACCTTTAATCCCAGCCCTCGGAATGCAGAGGTAGGAGATTGCCATGAGTTCAAGGCCACCCTGAGACTACATAGGGAATTCCAGGTCAGCCTGAGCTAGAGTGAGATCCTGCCTTGAAAAAACAGAACAAAAAAAAAAATTAGGGAAAATTATATAACTAGGTGAATCTTATTTTGCATAGAGCACATTCACATTTTTTAGGTCTGGCCAGGTTATTTTCTGTAGGACATCATAGTATAAAACACAGAACTATAACGTTTCAAATACTTTAAAGGGAAAATGAATCCGCATATTAGAAATTTATTTGCAACTAAAGCATTGCTGTGTTACAAAAGAAAGGCTGTGTGATATATGAAGAAGTTTCTGGGGCTGGGGAGATAGCCTATTGGTTTAAGACACTTGCTTGAAAATCCTGACAGCCTGAGTTTAATTCCTCAGTGCCCAGGTAAAACCATGCACAAAGTAGCATGTGCATCTGGAGTTTGTTTGCATTGCTAAGAGGACCTGGAGTACCCATATACTCTTTCTCTCTCTCCCCCTCTACTAACAAATAAATAAAAATATATATTTAAAAAGAGAAGTGTTTGGATTTTTTTCAACAATAATTTCTGTCAGTTGTTGTCACAAATAAAATGAATTAGAAAGGCAGGAGTTTTTGAGGAATTGGAGCCAAGCCCCTTTGAACAGATTCTGCATTTGACATTGCAGATAAACTCTTCCATTTTACTAAGACATTTCTTTGAAAATGAAAAATGAAAATAAAGGCCATTTAAAACTTGGACAACACAAAATGTGTTTTTGAAGTCAATATTTCCTTCATGTCATCACTTCCTAATAAAAATAATAAACCCTTTGATATTTCTTCTCCATTTTCCCAGAGAAAAATTCTATTTGAAAAGACCAATTCAACCCAGTTGAAAATGAACAGAAATATATTCCTGCTGCCAAAGGTAACTTTTATCTTGTAGGGAAACAAGCAAAGGTTCAACGTTTGGAAGGCCAGTCCATGGTATGTGCTGTATTCAAGCTTCTGAAGTGCCGTGGAACACAACAGGAAAAAAAAAAAATTAACTTGGCAGAGAACAGACTGGGGGAACCTTGAAGGAGGGCATGAGCCATCATGGTCAAGGCAGTTTTAAATGCCTGAGCTAAAATAGCTAAATGAGTACCTAGTTTTAGGGAAGTGGACACACATCCAAATGGACTAGAAATGTGGAGTGAGACAGATTACATGACTTTTGGGCTTCTCCTGCCTGGAACAGTCAAGAAGCAAAGACATGTGCCCCTAGAAGTGATTACTGATGGCCTGTAGACAGGATGGGTAGGGAGAAGGAAGAGATATGGAAATGGCCAATGTAGGTCTGTTGGTTAATGTTGTCAACTTAAGAGCATGCAGAATTACCAAGGAGGCAAATCCTTGAGCATGTCTCTGGGGGAGTTTCTAGATTAGGGAAGACCTACCCTAATGGGAAGGCAGCACCAGTCCATGGGCTGGGATCCTGGAATAAATAAAGAGCAGCAAGCAAGCTGAGCTCAGCATTCCTCTCTCTCTGCTTCCTGATTGTCGATATGACGTGACCAGCCGCCTCACGCTCCTGCTGCTGTGCCTTCCTTGCCATGATGGACTGTGTCCCCTCAGACTGTAAGCCACAGTAACCCCCTTCTTCCCATAAGTTGTTTCTTGTCAGATGTTTTGTCACAGCAACAAGGAGAATAATGAATGCATCAGGCTTCTCATTCTTTTTAAAAAAAAATTTTAAATTTGTTTTTATTTATTTATTAGAGACAGAGTGAAGAGAGGAGAGAGAGAGAGAGAGAGAGAATGGGCACATCAGGGCCTCTAGCCACTGCAAACGAACTCCAGATGCATGCACCACCATGTGTATCTGGCTTATATGGGAACAGGAGAATGAAACTAGGGTCCTTAGGCTTTTGCAGGCATGCGCCTTAACCGCTAAGCCATCTCACCAGCCCCAAGGTTTCTCAATCTTTATGATGGTGTTTTTATAAGGACTAACTCTGTGTGTTTCTCTTCCAGCCTTCACCACAGTTGTGTTTTCCTCCAGTGTCTGTCTCCTGTCTTCTTGAAGCTGCTCCTTCAAGGCTAAGTTCAAAAGCTCTGACCCCTATCCCCACCTTTCAGAATTGTTCATTCTCTCCTGCAGTTTTAATAGCATCAAGAAGACTGAAGGCATTTCGATCTTGAAATTGTCACGGGTGGGTTGTTTTTCTTTTTACATAGCATTGTTTTTCAAAGGTGGCATATTTCAGAATAACTGAAAACTCATTGTGTTATAATTCCTCACCCATGGTTACAGCTCCTTCAGGGAAACTGAAGCCTCACTGTGCTATAATTCCATGCTTATGATGGGGTAGTCCCGTGGGCTCTTACAGGTCCTTGGCTTGGGAGCCAAGGCCAAAAATATGCAGTGTGAATGGAAACCGCACCCAGGTTGCAGCAGTCTTCCGGGTGATGCAGGAGTTAGGAATGCCCTTAGGTCTTCTCAATTACAGAGTTACTTTGAATCGAGATATCTAAATCAGATATCCAAAGTTTACTTCCATGCATGCTATTAAAATATTCTTCTGTTTAATTTTTTGTCAATGTGTTGCCCATGTTGTTTAAAGTGAAGTCCAAATAGCTATACCTTTATGTATTTAATTCATGCACATTTCCCTACAAAGCAAAGATGAGTCAGAGCTGGGAAGAAGGCAGGGAGAAGGAGTTAACTCAAAGGAGACAACTCTAGAAAAAGTTTACGTGTAGGAACTAGGGGATAGCTCAGTTGGTAAAATGTTAGCCTAACACCTATTGAAGCTCTGGGATGAATCCAGAGCATTGCATAAACCAGATATTGTGGCCAATGCTTATAATCCCAGCACCCTGGAAGTGGAAGCAAGAGGATCAGAAGTTCAAGGTCATCCTTAGCTGCACAGAGTTTGAAGCCATCTAGGGACACAAAAACCCTGTTTCAAAAAAGGAAAAGAAAGAATGACTGAAAGAAGGAAAGAAGGAAGGAAGGAAGGAAGGAAGGAAGGAAGGAAGGGAGGAAGGAAGGGAAGATACAGAACATATATCTATGGGAAAAGGACGGAGTAAAGTTGGTAGCCATCTCCCCAGTCAATGTTGCTGATCCTTTTGGTGAGTATCTTTACGCTGACAAAGAATCGAAATTGTAATTGTGTTACTCTTTCACACAGCATAAAAAGACACCTAAGAAAGCGAACTGCTTCACCAGGGGTCCAGTCAAAGAATAAGCACATCTAATTTGGGAGCAAAACCCAACTTCTTCTTTTTAAAACCTAAGAGAGTTTACAAGCCTCAGGAAGCTCAGAAAGTTAAATGAGTCTATGGCCATACCACCCATTACTTGGGTGAGAGAAAGTTAAATGACTCCCAATTCCATTCCCCAGAGTAATGAAAGCAGTAAGCAATTGCTGCGGTAAGGAGACTGCCTGCCCATCAGCCATGGAGATGCAGGGAAGCAGCTTGCAGGAGTCAATACCCATGGTATTGTGAGCTTTTCCACGTGAGCTGCCTTTGAGTAACCCATACTTCCGTAAGTAGTCCCTCGCCCATGTTCCTGAAAGGAGCCTCAATATACTTGGCGGTTGACTATGCTAGACTCGGATGGAATTGCTTCTTTGGTCTGTCATCCATGTTCTGTTGAAGGAGAAACAGGAACGGGATAGATTTTTGTAGGCATTCAGCCAGGGATAAGGCCCGAGGACAAGGCGACGCTACTTCACTTGCCCTGGCGAAACTAGAATTCACATCTGATCCAGTCTCACCCAAGATGGCTACAAGCATTTCTTCAGTAACAGGGGTCCCTACTTCTCCCCCAGTCTAGTACACCTAGATGGGCTGGCCTCTCCTGAGTCAGTCCCCTGTGTCCACAGACTAATCAGATCTCTCCCTCCCACACCCGCGTCTGATGTCAAGGACCACCCTAATTAGATGTCTGAGCTATCAATGGGCCTGCCATGTGTATCAACACCATCTTGGCTGGATTCTCCTGGCACTGGCTCTTCTGGTCCTGCTTTGGCAAGTTCTTCCCCCTTCCCAGCCAGCTCTTTTTTGCCTAAGTATTTTTCTGCTTGTTTGATACATGTATTTTGTTTCCAAATACTTCCTCCCTTTTTAAAGTGTATAGTTTTCTTCTAAGCTCTGGGCCTTCTATTATCCAAACTCTTAGCTTTCTTCTATGGGAAGGTGAAGGGCTTGTGTTCCAGTGCTCCACTGTGTGTGTGTGTGTGTTTCTTCTAAATCTTTTGGCTTGCACTCACCTACGTGCCCTTTCCACAGGCTTCTCCCTTGGCGATTTCCCTATCTCTCCATCCTCCCATCTTCCTTTCCAGCCTGGCAAGGAGGGGAATTCCCTTCTGGCTTGTCCTTCTAGCCTTCCCCTGGATACCAGTTTTCCCTCAAATAAACTTCATAATTCATAATTTACCCTTCTCAGAATCTGTTGTCTCAATTCTTTATTAAAATGGCTAATAACCCAAAGATTGGGGTTCATAGGCCTGGAGAAACCCCCTGGACCCCCAAATCTTGTATCACTTTCTGGGGTGAAAGAAGTTGTTCATTGTCTCCTCAGGAAAGGTTACACAGTTCTGTTCAAATGAATTTCATTCCATTGCACAGTGAGCCCCTTCAAAGACAGGACCCTTGCTGCGCTTTTGCTCTTATCTTGTGATAGGAGTTTCTATCGTACAGAGGTGCTTTAACCACTGCCTGAATCATCCAACTGTCCCTTTTCTCTATGGCTTCACACCACTGCCTCCTCACCCACTCTTCTCTTAGATATATTTGACCCAAATTGCCTTCCAGTTGTGCTAACCTGTGTTGTCACTGTGTCCCCTTCTCAAGGGAAAGCCAGTCCCTTTTCTGACGAATGCATACGCTGCTTGTTTTCTCCAGCATCCTCCTCCCCTCCTGCTTGATGAGAAAGAATAGCAAAGGGCTCTAGAACCCAGAAGCTCTGCAACTTCCCTTCTAGGAATTACGATCCTGTAAAGGTTAACTGTTGTCCCTCCCTGTGTGGTGGTTGGGAGTTGTTGCTGGGTGAGCTGACCCACTTTAGGAGGCCTGGATGTTCCTGCGTTGTTATTTGGAACAGACCTGGAACACAGGAAGAAGAAGCGAACAGTTTCCTGGGTAGCTGTTCAATAGAAAAGATGAAGAACAGAATGGTTTCTTGGGTACCTGTGAGTTGAATCATTGATGTAAGCACCCCAGGGTGCTCTAGTCATTTTAGACATGAGGTGGGCTTGAACAAGATTAAGAAGAACGAGATCTGCTGTTCACTATTCAAAGTCTTCCAGCAGTTCATTTGCTCAACACCAGACAGCCACTTTCTTTCCTCCTTGGCTCAGCCTTTGACTATTCCAGGGGTGATTCTGGCTCGGAATGTGCACAGCCCAGCCCCTTCCACCACTTCTCATATATGGCCACCTCCCTCCAGTGCAGCACTGTTGCAGTTAGGTTCGCATTGCTGGCAGAAAGCACCCGACCAAGTGCAACTTTGGGGAAAAAGGTTTATTTTGGCTTACAGACTCGAGGGGAAGCTCCATGATGGCAGGGGAAAACGATGGCATGAGCGGAGGGTGGATGTCACCCCCTGGCCAATATTAGGTGGACAAAAGGAGCAGGAGACTGTGCCCAACACTGGCAAGGAGAAACTGGCTTTAATACACAACACATAAGCCCACCCCCAACAATACACTGCCTCCAGGAGGCAGGCATTAATTCCCAAATCTCTATCAGCTGGGAACATCTAAGTTTGTGGGGGACACCTGAATCAAACCATCACAACCCCCAAGCCCGATGGAACTGTGGTTCATGTCACTCCGTCAACTGTCAGAGGAGACCCCACAGCTGCCGTGGGTTCGTCTGGAGCTGCACTTGTGGAAGGCTGTTTGGCCTGGCAGCATCTGTCAGAAATGGGCTTACTACAAAAGTCTCATGCTGCATTATTAATGGTGGTCTCTGTACTCTGCATGCTCCAGGACCATCCCCTGTGTTATAATGAGCTTGATGACAGCTGCTCAAGTTGTCAGGTCCTGCAAAAGCCAGAGCAGAAACAGCACGCTAGTTGCTGGCTGAATGGTTTCAAAGCAGGAACTTCTTCAAGCATAAAAGAAGATGAGATTTATTGCGAGCAATCAAAATAATCTCCAGTCTGTATTATTAGACCCGGCATTATGTTTTCAAGAAGCTGCACAAAACCAACCATGACACCGGAAGGAGACCAGGTGATTCTAAGCGGCCCTAGATAAAGTGAGCAACTGAACTGTGAATTTAGCAAGATGGTAATGAACCAAGCTTGCTCATTTCCTCCCTGTGTTTTTATATGGGTGAAGGGATTAAAAGCCTTCTCTATGAATGAAGGGTAAAAGCTGACAGTCTCAACATGGTGTGGTAAATTTAGTTTTCAGGTGATGAGTTATATAGACAATACTATTTTCAGTGCAAAGTTTGATAAACCTCCATAGGGTATAATGATTTTGAGAACATTTTCCATAATATTGTCTTCTGCTTTTCTTACTGGTTTTCATGGCTTTGTAAAAACCAAGTATACCCAACATGGATCTCATCCCTTTGACCGGGTAGGACAAGAAACTCCCATGTGTATACACACTGCAGGTCACACTGGAGGGCAGCCCCAGACCTTAGCACCCTGACAAAGCAACCACGAACATGCTGATTTGGTTTTGAGCCTATATTCCACTGTTCAAATGCACAAGAGTTGCCTCACTTCTTGGAAGGTTTTGTTATGAAATATATATTTATATATGTTATTAAGTATAAACATATATATTATAGCAATATATATATATTATATTTATATATTATAAATTTATATATATATATCCATAAAACCTTGTGAGACTTTTCATGAGTGAAAATGGAGAAGTTGAAAGCATATATAATTGCTTTTCTCCTGCCCTAGGTATAAATATCCTCTCATATGTTGTTCTTTCCTAAGATGCTAAGTATAAGGATATTAACCCAGTCCTGATTTACGTGGCATCAAACACAGAAAAACACAGAGAGAAAATAGAAAAACCCACCAGAGGAGGGGCAAAAGTTGTTCTTCAACAGTTTCAGTCCTGCAGTAGGACAGGGAACCAGAAGAGTAATCCTAAATACACTAAATAATACTACATTACATAGTGCCAAGAGGGTCAAAGAAGGATTTTCAAAATCAAGGCAGGACCCTCATGCACAATATGATTACGAGTCAAACATATTGTTCATCCAGGCCTGGTAGTTTAGATAGAATTATAGCTATTCAGGAGCCTGAGGCAGGAGGATTATAAATTTAAGGACTGCTTGGGTAGCTTAATGAGACCCTGTCTCAAAAATTCTTTTTTAACATTAAAATTTCTTTAAGTGGTAGAGTGCTTGTCTAGCATGTGTGATGTCCTGGGTTCCATCTCCAGTACTGAAAATAAAAATAAATAAATAAATATAAAAAGATTCAGCTCCTCGATTGATGAGAGAAGTTGTGAAATCCTAAAGCTGGCTCAAGGGACATTTGGAAAGCTGAGCATTTTCGGGTAATTTATAAAAGAAATCTTTAAGGAGTTGCCAGGCTTAAACCAACTGCTTCCTTTCCAACAGTAAAATTAACCATAGAATTGGTGGCTACGTTTTTTTTGTTCCCCTCTTAGAAAAGGAACCTGTGACTTCATGAAACCCAAACCCTGGATTCAGATTTAACTGGCAAATTCAGGTGATGGTTGATTATTTTTAGAAAATTAGGCAATCCTTTGCATTGACTTACATGTTATGGGTAATGTTAGGTTCAGGGCTCACAATAGAGGTTTTTGAGACAGATAGATTCTTGGGCCAGAATTTTTTTTTAATATTTTTTTGTTTTTATTTTTATTTGAAAGCAACAGAGAGAGAGAAAGAGGGAGGGAGGGAGAGAAAGAGAGAGAGAATGGGTGCACCAGGGCCTCCAGCCACTGCAAATGAACTCCAGACTCATGTGCCTCTTGTGTATCTGGCTTACGTGGGTCCTGGGGAATTGAAACGTGGTTGTTAGGCTTTACAGTCAAACACCTTAACCACTAAGCCATCTCCCCAGCCCAGGCCAGAAGTTTTATTTACCACCATGCAAGAGAGTGGTGAGGTTAGGAGCAGGAGGAAAGGGGGCTCCCACTGACTCTAGATGGAGGCCAAAGCCTCAGTAGCACAAGGAATCCTGCTGCATTTGCTACCTAATCATTTTGTTATTATTTATTTGTAAGTTTGTTTGGCAACATGGCACTGCATTAGAATGAAATCTTTTGTTTGTTTGTTTTCTGGGTTTTTTTTTTTTTTCATCTGTTTTTGTCTCCCTATATAGCCATTGCAGGCTTTGGAACTTGCTGAGGCTCTCCTTGAACTTGAGGCCATCCAACAGTAAAAAAATGAAAACTTGCTAAATGGTTGACCCTTCTTGATGCCTTCACCCTTGGTGGGAGGCATTGTGGACTTGGCAGCAGGAGTTCGTTTGGCCACTGCTCTTTCTTTCCCCGGCTTTCTGAGCAGGAGGAAAGTGGAGGCTGCAGCGAGCTTCTGTTCCCCCATGATGTTCAAGGGTGCTGGAAAACTGCCATGCCGACCACACCAATGTCCCAGCCAAATGTGTGTACAGCCATGTGCATACACACAGCACGCACCAGAGAGTTTTATAAGAACAAGAAAAGGGTAAGTCCCCCTAGACAAAGATAACCTTCCTTTAGGTGTCCTGACAAGGTCATCAATAGAAGCAAAGACAACAATGGATGGGACTTCTGAGGTCAGCTCGCCCACCACCCAGAGCCATCTACAGAGCAGCCTGGGCCTTAGCGATCTTTGTAAAATGCAGATCTGATCACGTCACTGTCTTGTTTAACCTCAGCCAGGAGCTTCCCACTGTCCTCTGCCTGAAGTTAGTGTTCTCTAACATGACTTGGAAGATCTGCCCCACTTTCCCTCTGCAGCCTCAACCCCCCTCCTTCTTCCTGCCAGCACTTTTCTTCGTGGCCTACGGATGTTTTCCGTTTGTAAATGTGCCCTTTCCTTGTTGACTTCTGTTCCCATGCTGGGACTTCTCTCTGCACCGTGCAAAGTCCTCCAGGCCCCTTTGAAGATTATGTGAAGCCCACCCGAAGAGCCTTGCTTGTCCCTTACAATGAAAGTCAAAGCCTCTTGTTTAGGGTTGGTAGGTCAGGAAACTTTTTTGGAATGACAGAAATGGATCACATCGAGGTTGTGGCTGGCTAGCAGCCTGCAGAGTCACTGCCGGTGTCTTTGAGAACAGTGAGGACGAAGGTGTCCTATGTGAGATTTGTGACTGGTTGCACACGAATCTCAAGGGGACACATAGAAGAGGTTGGTTTCACACTAGAAGGAGGACTCTGTCAACATCAACAAGTCATTCTTTTCATAAATGTTTTAAAGGTCATGGCATGCTGGTGGAAGTTTCAAAGAGACTCAATTTTGGAGAAGCTTACTGTCTTTTAGAAGCTTACTCTTATTCTTTAATTAAAAAATATTTTATTTATTTCCTTGCAAGCAGATAGATAGATGATAGATAGATGGTAGATAGACAGATAGATAGTATGCAAGACCCTCTAGCCAGTGCAAATGAACTCCCGATGTATGTGCCACTTTGTGCATCTGGCTTACATGGGTACTGGGGAATCAAACCTGGGTTGTTAGGCTCTGTAGCAAGTGCCTTAATGGCTGAGCCATCTCTCTAGCCCTTATTCTTTAGTTTTTAAGTTGTTTATCATTATTATTGTATTTCAGACTGAGTTTCATATAGCCCAGGCTGACCTTAAATGAGCTCTGTTGCTGAGAAAGACCTTGAACTCCTGATCCTCATGCTGGGATCACAAGATCACCATGCTGAGTTTAAATCATTTCAGATGAGTATTTGGCAAAAATGCTCCCGACAATTTGTCATAATGGATTATATGTAATCATATGGATTTTAAGTAGATGAATTCTGATAAAAAGGCAAAGTGATAGGCTAGGGCTAGAGTGGAGAAGGAACTTTGGGCCAGATCTTTGGTGAATCTGGTTGAGGAGAAGTTATATTTGGGTCCCTGAGGGTGGCATGGTTCCCTGGTGGCTGTTTTCTGAGATGGGAATCTGTGCTGCACTTCCAGATGCTGGAAAACCAGTGTCTGCAGAGGATGATGAGAGCCTGGGGACACTGAGGGCTCTGGGGTGGGAAGGCTGAAGACATCTGCCTCATTTAGAGTGGAAACCAGTCAGGGCTTCTTAGACACAGAAGATGTGGACATGGCTAAGGCACTTATATTATTTGGGGTGTGCTGGTTTGACTCAGGTGTCCCCCATAACTTAGGTGTTCTGAATGCTAACTTCCCAGCTGCTAGAGATTTGGGGATTAAACCCACCTGGAGGCAGTGTATTGTTGGGACCGGGCTTATGAGTGCTACAGCCAGCTTTCTCTTGCCAGTGTTTGGTACACTCTCCTGTTGCTATTGTCCATCTGATGTTGGCCAGGAGATGATGGCCACCCTCTACTCATACCATCATTTGGCTCTGTCATCATGGAGTTCCTCTTGAGTCTGTAAGCCAAAATCAACCTTTTCTCCCCCCACAAGCTGTTCTTGGTCAGGTGTTTTTGTGTTGTGTGTGTGTGTGTGTGTGTGTGTGTGTTTTTTTTTGCCAGCAATGTGAACCTGACTGCAACATGGGGCAACTCCATAGGCCAGAGTAGGACCAGTAAAGGAAAGGATAGTTATAAAGGATGGTTTTAAATAGTCCCCTTCTTCATGTGTCAAGACGCCATGCTATGCGTTACTTTTCCTTGAACATATTCAGTCAGAAGCAGACAGCCAAGGAGTTGTTGGAAATGTATCCTTTCTCTTGATTAGAATTGTATTGAATACGCTACATACAGTTAAATAATATGTGTGTGTGAAGCAGCTTTTCCGTACTTTCTTATATAACTTGTAGATTAATGGGAGAAGCCCAAACTCTGAACACAAATAGGCCTGATGCAGTCTGCCTATGGGATCCTGGACAGGTCATTGAATTTCTGTACCTTGTAACCTAAAGAAATAGGACTGATACTCACTTCCGATCAGGTAAAAGATGCACAAATCGATTCATGAAATCAACAGGATACTGTGGGATAAGCTACCTGAAAAATGAATCTGCACAGTGAGATGGTGCTGGTCGCTAAACTTCAGATCCTTGTTGAGTCACTGGAAGCTGGGCAGCATCAGCAGGCTCTGCTGTCCACTGGCCAGGGGTGCTTTAGGACACTTCACCTTTACTGGGTCATTTTATCCGTGCTAGAATTCCATTAGGAAATAGGCCTAAGTTGAGGCAAATGACATGGAGATAGAGTCCTTGAGCCATTCCAGTAATGAGTGTAGGGATCCTGACCAAGTAGGCTAGACAGGCTAGCGAATGAGCTCTATGGATCCATCCGTCTTTCTCTCCAGCACTGGAGTCACAGGTGTGTGCCACCACTCCCAGCTTTTTTTTTAAATTATTATTTTTTATTGACTTTTATACTTACATACAAAAAAAAAAAAAAACACCTGATATTTCCCTTCCCTCCCCCCATTCCATTTTAGAACTCAAGTCTCCATCGTATCCCCTCCCTCTCTCCATTAGTCTCTCTTTTAATTTGATGTCATCATCTTTTTCTTCTATTTTGAGGGTTTTGCGAAGGTATTGCTAGGCACTGCAAGGTCACTCCCAGCTTTTAACCTTCGGTCCTTGTGCTTGTGAGGCAAGCACTTTACCACCTGAGCCATCTCCACAGCCCTGCATGCTGACTCTCTTTACTGCCCATGACAAACTCACGGATGACAGTGCTCACCAGTGACACCATTGTCGTTGAGGCCCAGCTCAATTCTACAGGGAGTGCCGTAACTGGGAGGACTCTTCCTGTCTTATCACGTGGAGGCCAATCCCTTGTATCTTCACATCATTTCAAGGTTAAGCCCTTTCCTGGGAGGGGGCTTCCATAGCCAAGGACTGGCTGGTGGGCAGTGTTGAAGGCAAGTTCTTAGAGAGGAAAATCGCTGGAGCACGGAGGAGGGGGGAGGCATGGAACCACCAGTCTTCCCAGCATCTGGGGGTGAGTGCATGGGTGGAGAGTTGACCAGGACAGGGCCAGCAGAAGTCACCATGCCCGACACAGATCAGGTGTGAGGCTGGAGGTTTCGGTGCCGAGGAGGGTGATGATGGTGGTGATGATATTAATAAGGGCGCTAAGGTGGCAGATTCTCAGGGCCTCATTTGTATTAATTTATTCAAGAAGCTGAAGCACAGTGAGAGTCAGGAACTAGGACAAGATCATTTGTTCACTAAGTAAAAAGTGGGAATGTTCAAAGAAGCAGCCTGTTAAATTTGCACGTAGTAAAACTTGTTCTTTTGGTACATACTTCTGCGAGTGTGGAAGGCTAACAAAATGGCGACAGGACCCACAACAAGGCCACCTCTCTTCTCTGCACATTCCCAAGCTTCTTTCTAGTACGCCTTCCTCCTTTCTCCTTCCCATGACTTAGTTTGGTTTCTATAACGTTGCCTTCGCCAGTGTCACATGAATGAAATGTTGACACCAGCTTATCCCTCGTCATGAATCTCAGACTCAGAATCCCAACTCTGGGGCCTCAGCTACAACCACTGGTGGTGGTGGGGGGGGGCGGCTCTACAAACTCTCTGTGGCAAGGATGGGTGGGGGGGCATGATATTGTCTCTTCTGGTGTGGATACAACTATTATTGAGCTTCAGGCACTCCTATTAGCAACTCTTACAAATTGCTGAGAATTATTCATTCGTGACAAAAGTTTACAATGAGAGAAACCCTATAGCAGATGTTGATGGAATTAATTAATCAATGTGGTATTTCATTAGAAAATTCTTAAGTGGGCGATTCATTACTATCTTTTGATAAAAGTTTGCTGTGATTTTTTTTTCTCAAGGTTGAGAAAGCAGATAATTTGGTTCTATAGTTAGTCTCTGGAATTTGATCTGATCTTGCTCTTTGATAAATTTGCCTGGGGAGGCAAATTGTTCTGGGCCAATAAAAAAAAAAATTAGAGATAGGAGTTTTGTAAGTCATGACAGCCTGCAAGCTTGGATGTCTCCAGCCAAAATGTCATAACTGAGTTTAACTCACTAGTCCCCACTTCTTATTTTAGTGGAAACCATAATTTTGGAACGACATTGGTGGCATAACCTGCCTGGCATGTGTGACTCCCTAAAGTGTACTCTTAGTTTCACCAGAATTTCTTTCCCCTTCCTTTGTGCCCCTAAGTTCCTGACCAAAGAAAATACGCCCCATTTTCTTATCTCCTCTGAAGCACCCAGTTCCCATAGACAGCCTCATTCCAGTTGGTCTTTGGTTTTGCCACTGGTAGTTGTTACTGGACCAGTTGTTTTCTCGGTTGTTGGTGTCTTGTTCAAAGCATTGAGGAAGCACGCAAATAGCACAGAATTGAATTCGCCAGTGAAAGTTCACGGTAGATAATCTGGAAGAGAGCAGCAAGCTGGAGTGAGGTTACTTATGAGCACTGGGTCAGTGCGCAAGGCTGCCTTTCTCCGCACACGTCCTTTCCCATAATACACTGGATTTTAATCATGAGCATGTCCAGTCATGCATAGGCATAGAATGGTAAATAGGATATTTTTCTCTAAAAGTTCATTTTGAGAACACAGTTGTCTTACTGTACAAGCAACCTGAAACCAGATCGGGCTGGATTTGTTCACTGCTTCTAATTCTAGGACGTGTTCCAGGTTGCTTGAACGAAAACTCACCACAAACATGGCGTGGCTGAAGAGCTGCTAGGGCAGAAATGGACGTTGCTTTGTTTGTGGAGGGGTACATGTCGCTCCATTCAGGTGGGGTCCTAGATTGCTAAGATACCCCTCGAAACTGCCTGCCTCAGTTTACCCTCCTTGAAAGGCTTATGCAGTCCATGAGCCCCACTTTCAGCCACTTCTGTGATAAATCTTGGGAAGAACTGTCCACACTATGGACGCCGTAACTGGCAACTGCTCTGGTGCTCTACCACCCGTACCCTTCCTTACCCTTGGACCCTGTAGCTGGGCATCATGGTCAACTTAGAGCTTTGTTATTATTAAGTAGAAACTTTGTATGGACATATTGCGTGTTAGTACCATCATTTCCCTCCTCCCTACCTCTATTTCACTGAGGGCCCATCTCAGTGGGATTTCTGGGATTCACCATGGGTTGTGGGTTATGAGTTGTAAGAGCAACAATCAATCATTGGATGAAGGACAATGCCTCTGGATATGCCCTCCCACTTTGTGGCTCTTATAATCCTTCTGCCTCCTCTTCTGCAAGATTCTCTGAGCCATGGTGGGTATGTTTTAAGTCTATTTTAGTGTTGAGCTCTCAGAAGCTTCTGGATTTCTGCTTTGATACATTTTGAATATCCTCAGTGCCTGTCTTCCTCACCCTGGCACGAGTTGTCAGGCTCGCCATGGAAACAGCACTCTTGCTCATCTCGCCAGTTCCCTTGTCATTTCATTTGGACTTATGTGCAAGAGGTGGTTTATCTCCTCAGTTCTCACTGCCTTCTGAAAAAAAGAAAAACAGATTCTCCAACAAAGATTAAGGTCAGCACAGGTGAAATGGGGTAAGCATTGTTAATTAAGAGAGATTTTGATGGGCGTAGCCTCTCTTTTGGCCAAAGACTATTGGGAGCTTCCATAATCTTTGTCTTCATAGGATTCTGAGTGGTTCCCACTTCCAGCTATGGTCTCCTTTCCATGAGCGGATCTCTTAGCCAATTAGACAGCCACTGGTTACCCACCTAGGCAGGGTGTCACTATTTTGTCAGGCTGGTTGCTTTTGTATACAGTGTCCCCTGTTAGCACACAATGCTGTTGGCCCCAGTAGCTCATGGAACACTTTCCAGCACTATATGGGCAGACCATATGGGAATTGGCTTCCTTCCAGAGTCCAGCCAGATCTCTTGATGTTTTGTGTCAGCAGGATGTGGTGTCTTCAGCCATAGGGTCTTACCTTTTACTCAGGCAGGTAACCAAGTGCTTTGATAGAAGCCTGTCTTGTTTTGGGAACCTCGTAGATATTTCCCATCACCAGCCCAATATGGGTTGTAATGGATTTCTGGTACTGGGAGTTACAGACCTGAGTGGGATGTTTTAGGGTAGGTTTCATCCCACCTGCTCCAGGGCCCTTCTTACCAGACAATGCCTGTGTACCCCTATTGAGGATTATATCTTTTGGTCTGCTATCCAGAAGAAGTTTTCTATGGTACCAGTTTCTTTTGGATTTAATTTTGTGTGTATCTCCTGCTGCACTTCCATTGCCCTTCCCCCAAACACTTCCATCCCTATTATCTGCCCCTCCAGTTGCCTGTCAGGTATGTCTGCAACTCAGGCTATACCAGGTTAGGAACCATGGATGAGGGACAGCATGCTGCATTTGTCATTCTCTGCTTGTGTGGGTTCACTCAGTATGCTCTGTTCCAAGTCTGTCCTTTTTCCTACAAACTTCACTACATCATGTTTCCTTACTGCTGAGTAGAATTCCATTGTGTATTGTATATGTACCACATCTTCATTATCCAGTTGTCAAACGATGGGCATCTGGGGGTGGAATCAGAGCTTTGCTAGGAAAAATCAAAACTAAGGAACTGGGTTTTTCTTTGAAATTCCCTATTGTCACTGGTGACTTCTGGTGTGGGCCCACCAGTGATCTGTATCTAGAGCTGGGACAGTGTGCCTTACAGTGTGGAAACCATTCAAACTGTTATCTCTTCCCCACGTGGGAAGAAAACTGCTCTTGTGAGAGTCCATTTCCCCTTTTGTGTTTCCTACCTTAGAAGCCCTTTGTTCTGAGTTTCCCAAAACTTTGCTTTTGTAATTTAAATCAGATCTTCACAACTTGCAGTCCCTCCTCCATCTTTTCCTCAAGCACACGCCTCCGCTGATGTCATAAATCAATTGCAAAGCAAAAATCTTCTCTAATTTCCCCAGTCCTGCCCACTTACACCCCATAGACTGCAGGGAGATTAAAAAAAAAAAAAAAAAGGATGACTGAGCATGAGCATGCAGTGGAGGGCTGGGGGCTCCATTGGCCGGGCTGGTAGAGTTTAGAAAAATTTCCGGTGACTCTTATTGTGCCTCTCCCTAGAACTTCGCTTTGTATCAGCTCTTACCAACGCCCTTTGCTGTGATACATTTTACAACATGCCATCTTGTATCCAGAAGTTGATGAAAGGCTCTCATTCCCCACACGTGGCCGGGGGGGGGGGACACTCTTTCCTTGTGTCCTTGATACGCTGTAGCTGTCTTGTTCATTGTTATGACTTCCAAAGCCGGCACAGTGAGACTTGTGGTCAGTACTCTGGAAGTATTTATTCTTTTGAATGTTGAGGAAACCCTTGCTGGGATTAACTCTGGGGAGAAACATTGGAGGAAGTGGTGCTGTGATGACTCGGGACGAGGATGGACTGGACGGGAAGGAAGGATGGTGTCGCACGAGGAGGTGAGGGGAAAGCTGTTCCTCCTCGCAGAGGCTTCTATCTGAAACCCAAGATGGCCCAGAGAGTACTGTATTGTGTTTACTTGGGGCTGTGCTGTTTCTAGGGTCTGACAGTCAGAAAGTCGCCACCTACATTCCCCTGGTGCCCTTCAGCAGTAAGTAAGACTCTTCTATAAGTGGCGGTGATGGTTAAGTTTTGTGTCAACTTGATATCTACTAGAAATCCACAGACATTCCTCTTGCTTGGGTCTCTGAGGTGGTTGCCAGAAAGGACTGACTGAAGGAGGAAGTCTTTTCTGCAGAGTGAGGCCATCCTCCAGAGCGGGTGGCCCTCGCAGAAGGGGCTTTATGTAAGGTAACTGTGGGAGAAAAGAGCCCTCTCTTCCTACCCGGCTGCCTGTGCTACGTGCTGGTGAGGGCCTTCACTTGTATGTGCAGCCATCCTGTCCCACTATCCTTCAGCAGCACTGAAACCAAGTTTCCTGAGCCTTCCAGTGTGGACTGAAGAGCAGCGCCTCTCCAGGACGCCTTCAGTGCAGCGTTGGGACTGCTGAGGCATCCAGCCCATGTGGACTGAGCAGCTACTGGGTTCCTTGACTCTCATGCTTGCAGACTGCTATTGTTGGACTGCTGTAAGCGAATCCAGTAAATTCCCTTTTGAATGCAATTCATTCTATCGCTTCTGGTCCTCTAGAGAACCCTGACTGATAGAGTCGCTGAGCCGACACCATGGTGCATCAGCCGTGAGCAGTTCTTCTGCAGCTGGTCGTGAGAATCTGCAAACGGTCCTCTCAGGGGGCCACACATGCCAGGCAGGTTATGCCACCACTGCCACTCCACAAAGTGAGGCTCAGATGAAGGAAACGATTCCACATAAGTTTGTTTCTGCAAAATCTCTTTTGTATTGATTTGTCCACGTGTCTTCCGCTCTTTTAAAAGCAGTAATAATCATGGAGTTGAAATGGGGCAATTTCAAATCTGTTCTGTAACATTACAGACCACTTCCCATGTCAGAGAATGAGGAGAAATTCAGAGGGAAATAGTTTACATTCTGTACTATTCTACATTATCTTGTCTCTATACCTTTATATTATTATTTTATTGTGTTTATTTCATGTTATTTACTTTCAGTGCTAGAGATTGAACCCAGGGCCTTATGTATTCTTGGCAAATACTGTACCACTGGGCTACACCATCAGCCATTAGTTTTATATTTATCTATTTGCAAGGAGAGAGAGAGAGAGAGAGAGAGAGAGAGAGAGAGAGAGGAGAGAGAGAGAGAATAGGTGCAGCATGGCCTCCAGCCATTGCAAATGAACCCCAGATGCATGTGCCATCTTGTGCATCTGGCCTGTGTGAGTACTGGGGAATAGAACCTGGGTCCTTAGGCTTCATAGGCAACTGCCTTGACCACCAAGCCATCCCTAGAGCCCTTGTTTTGTGTAATATGTATTTATTGATGGTCTGTTTGTGTGTGTGTGTGTGTGTGTGTTTGGGCATGCGTGTCAAGGCATTTGTGTGGAGGGCAGAGTACAAGTGTCTGTGCTCTTCGTTGTTTGAGATAGGACCCTTTGCTACTGCAAACAAACTGCCAGTCTGCAGATATCACACTAGCTGGTCTGGGAGCTTCAGAGTCTCCTTGCTCTGACTCCTAGTCCCTTAAGTATACTGGGACCACAGATGCATCTGGCTTTCTGGGGGTGCTGAACATTGAACCCAGGCTGATGTATTTGCAATTGATTGCCTTTAACTGCTGAGCCATCTTCCCGGCCCCCTACTTCTTGATTGTTAAAGCAATGTGGTAATGAAGCATTACTTTAGTAGCCTAGCAATCCCACTTCAGAGTTTATAGTAGCACTGACAGAAGTGATATTTCTATCTCATTTTCCAATTAGGAAGTGATAGGGTAGAAACCACTGGTCCAGTTAGGAAGGCCTGGTTTCTAAATAGTCTATCTATGTGACATTTTTAAATGTGTTTCCATTCTTGGTGCTTTGATTACATAAGTGAATATGCTTTTACTTTTGGTTTTGTTTTGTTTTGTTTTTTGAAGTAGGGTCTCGCTCTAGCCCAGGCTGACCTGGAATTTGCTGTGTATTCTCAGGGTGGCTTCGAACTCATGGCAATCTTCCTACCTCTGCCTCCCAAGTGATGGGATTAAAGGCATGCACCACCACACCTGGCTTTGTTTTTACTTTTTAAAAATATATATATTTTTTATTTGAGAGAGAGAGAAAAAAAAGAGAGAGAGAGAGAATGGGTGCAGCATGGCCTCTAGTGACTGCAAACAAACTCCAGATGCCTGTACCACCTTGTGTATCTGGCTTAGTGGATCCTGGGGAATCAAACCTGCATCCCTTGGCTTTGTAGGCAAGAGCCTTAATAGCTAAGCCATCTCTCCAGCCCCCTGTTTTTACTTATTTATAGCAAAGTTCCCTGAACTAATCTTTCTCTTTGCCTTTATAGTTATGTAGGAAAGTGTGTTATTGCTTAAGATCTTTGAAGATTAAATTTTAACTTGAACCTTTTTATACTGATGAGTTGTAATGCTTTGGCAAAACTTGTGAGTATTAGGAAAATTAATCTCTGATAAAATATGATTAAAATATTCTCTCACCGTATTAAAATACAAATGTAAAGTGAGTGCTGTTATTATAATATAGTTTAATTTGATAGAAAGTACACACTCGATCCTTTTCAACAAACATTTACTAAGCCCTGACTACAACAGGCTACACTGCAGACTTACTGGTCTAGGCCCATGTTCCAGCCTCCATGAGCATGTATAAGATAGGGGGAGGGTGGAGGTTTAAAAATAACTAATGAGAAGCCATATGAAAGGTGGAAACTGCACCAAGAAATCTGGGAAAGGCACATGCTGCTTCTGGCAAGGGATGAATGAAGAATCTGGGAGGAGCTGGCGTCTCTGAGCTATTTCTGGAAGGATGCTGTATGAGGGGAAATCTTTCCAGGTAGAAGAGAACTGTGTAAAGGATATGTAACTTGGAGTCTGGCTGAATTTCACATGGAGAAAGAAAACACTTGAAGCTTGCCCCAGGAACTTAGTCAAAGATTCAATCCATTCTAGCCACAAAATCCCCTTGGATAGTTATCCCATTCTGGTCCTGGGATATGATTGCTTGTTTGGAATGCTTTCCACCAATGCCATATTTCAAGATGGTTAGTCTCCTCACCTCCTATAAGTCTCTGTGACACCCATGATCACACTGTTTTAAATTTCACCTCTCTTCCCTGTTTTGTGTTCCCTGTATGTATTGTTATCTAAGATAATGACTTATTTACCTTCTATTGCCTTTCATAGAATATGTGCTTCAGGCAAACACAGAATTTTAAGATATTTTATTTCTCCAAGTCCTGTCATTGTACATAGTGCACGATAGACATTCAATATAAGTTTGTAGTATGATTGAATAAGAGAATAAATATGGAGAAATAAAGTCATTCTAAACAGTTTAATTAGCCTGGGTCACAACACTGTTATAAGCTGACCACACCTGTTTCTTCCTGATAGCAAATACAGCTTGTATGTGATTATGATCAGAGTGTAAGAGCGCACCTGTGAACTGTGTAACCTTAGACAAGTCATTTGATCTCCCTGTGCCATAGTTTCTTCACCTGTGAAATAAGGAGACTAAAGTTAGTAAGTTCATACACTTAGATGTACTTGTTCTTGTCACATCCTCAGAGCAACAGGGAGGAAGGACACAGAGAGAGGAAGACTAGCAGGCAGGACCAGGCTATTACATCTGAGGCCCAATTCCAGTTGCATACTTCATGCAACAAGGCTCCACCTCCTAGAAGTTTCCACAACCTTCCCAAATAGTGCCACTTTGCTGGGGACCAAGTGTCCAAATACACGAGCCTCTAAGAAGAATTAAATCAAAACCACCACAATTTCCTTTTATACACTGGAGTTTTGTTTGGCCCATCCAAAACATCTGCAGAGACTGTGCGGACAGGCCCACAAACTAGCGTTGCTCAGACTTCTGGAAATACTCTTATTTGTTGGTTGATCCCACGCCTCTTGTCAGGCCCTTCCCTTTGCTTGTCCTCCATCCTCCCTACCTTGAACATCATGCTCTAGTCATCTTCACTTTTGTTGATTTTTAAATTTATTTTATTTTATTATTTGCAAGCAGAGACAGATAGGAGCTAGAGAGAAGAGCCTCTAGCCGCTGTAAATGAACTCCAGACACATGTGCCACATTGTATACATTGGGCCTATGTGGGTACTGGGAAACTGAACCTGGGTCCTTAGGCTTCATAGGCTAATGCCTTAACCGCTAAGCCATCTCTCCAGCCTGGTTTTTGTTTTTCTGTGTTTTTTTTTTTTTTCCATGTAGCCTAGGCAGGCCTCAAATTGTCTACATAGTCAAGGGTGACATTGAACTTCTAATCCTCCCACCTCCAGCTCCCCAGGGCTAAGATTATAGGCATGCATCACCATACCTGGTTTATACTATCTAGGGAATTGAACCCTGGACCTCATGCATGCTAGGCAAGCACTCTACTAACTGAGCTACATCCTCAACCCTCTGGTTACCTTTTATAAGTGACCTTTTCTCACTTTAACTTCCATCTTCAGTGTTTTCTGCCCACAGTTCTGGGCATGTGGTTTGTGCTCAGTCAGCATATCTGTTAATTATTACCATAATTGCCTTTGGTATTTCCCCTGCGTCCCTATCCCAAAGCCTAACTTAGTCAGGTTTTCAATGTGCCCCTTGGAATTGTATTATCTGAATTTTCATCATTTTGTAATATCCAGTGACTGTTGTATCCTTTTCTATCCCTGGCCATGAAATCCAGTTTTTAATCTATCATGCAAATAACAGAAAGGGGGAAAGAGTTTTGCTTCATTGCTTTCAGTTGCCCTTCAGTGCACAAACTCCTTTGTGAGAAGCACATCTCTTCTATCTATTATCTGGCCTCCCTGCTTCCGTACTTTTGGTGTAGACCTCAGCTCTGATTGGAACCCTGAGCATTTCTTTTCAACGTTGGAACAAATTGTTTTCTTGGTGTTTAGTTTCCTGAACACCACTGTGGTCGGCAGCTGTAGAACATTAGTTCGAGCTTTGTGCCTTTGTGTTCCAGGTCTTTGAGATCTCGCTGAACATGTCTAGGAGGCCAGGCTTCGAGGGCACGCTCTCCTGGAACAGGGAGCTGGATGCCACCATCGCTATGACCTACTTGCTGGGGAACAAGGACACTGCCCACGGTTTGTTCAAAACAAGCTGTCGACAGGGAGAGATAGCCCTTGTTGAAGGTTGCGGGGACTCATTTTGGGTAAAAGTAGAGAAAATGTTCTGCAAGCCCATGTTATTTTTACATAGGAGACCTTATGTCTTTGGCTACGATGCATTCCTGGAGTCAGCAATTGAAAGTAGAAAAATGAAAAATGAACTCTCTTTTTTTATTATAAACTATGTTCACTCTCTAGCTGACAGTGAGTTAAAAATACTTGGCTGGTAGGAAAGATGAGAAATGAATGATTCAGACCCTCCAAATAAAGAAAGAGTCTGCTGCTGACATTGAAGTCTGGTCAGACCCAGCATCACCAGACATCATCTCCTAAGCCAAGTTCAAGGTGTGAGAAATGGGCCTGCCTAGATCTAGACATTAAAATTGTTGGGAGGGTGACAGAATTGGAGAAGTAACAATTCTGAAGAAATAAAACCCAATCTTACTTCTGATTAGAAATCCCAGAATGTTTGGCACGAGAGTTCTGGGTACAAGTCTGGCCTCTTTCTACCTCATGTCTTCCCTGGGCTGGGAGGGGGTAGGGGATAGTGTTGCCCCATCACCCCAGGTGCCTCTGCAAGGCCTGTTACTGCCCCATCCTCCTGGTTCTGGCTCTCGGTCCAGCAAGTTGCTAATTGTGCTTATGAGTCCTGTGAGCTATCCTTGACATGTTGTCCTTGGCACTTAGGCATAAGTTTGGATTCTCCCCACTACGTTGAAAGCTACTTTGAACTGTTAATTTCTCCCTCTGTTTAATACCCTTCTCTACTACTGGTCTATTCTTCCTTTCTCCTCCGTCTCCCCACTTCTTCTTCTTATTTTTTTCTCCATGGCCAATTTCTTCATTTTCAAACTAAGATTTTGTTTTAGTGGTTTTAGAAAAATATAGGTAGATAGTGTAGAAGTTACCTTCTCATTACTGGGTCACAACACCAGATCAGAAAGAAGCAGTCCATGGGAGGAAAGAGTTGACCTCAGCTTACAGATTCAAGGAGAAGCTTCACCATGGTGTACAAAGCATGGCAGAGCAGACAACTGTCACTTAGGGAGGAAGCAGCAAGAGTGAGCTAGCTCTGAGCTCATAAACCTCAAGGTCTCCCTTTAGCAAGGCTCTACCTCCCAAGGGCTCTACCAGCTAGGGACTAAGTAGGAGGCTTAATCACAAAAACTTGAGCCATTTCACATTCAAATCAGTGCAGATAATATAGGGAGATACTACACCTTCCTGTGGTAGTTTGAATAGATGGCCCCCAATATATTCAGTGTTTTATTAGTTTGTAGTTTGGAGCCAGTATCTTAGGGACCAGCCCTAAGGTGTGGTGGTGGGTTTGAGATTCCATTCTAAAGATATGCAAAGTGTGCCTAGCTGGAATTCCTGAGGTGTGCTATGCTGTGTGGCTTTTGGCTTTTGGCTTTTGCTCTCTGTGTTTGGTCCCTTGAAAGCAGACCAGCTTCTTCTGCCATTATGGAACTTCCCCTGGATCTGTAAGCTTCAATAAACATCCTTTCCTCCATAACTGCCTCTGGTCTGGAAGTTCTCAGCGAACCTGAAGCTGTCTGCTACACTCCCCCACTCATTTTCTCCTCTTATGAAGTATCTTACATTATTAACATGTAAGTGTTGCAGCAGATGAATGATCTTAACTATCTTAAAGGAAAAACTGTTTAAATGATACAGAACCGATTTAAATAACAACATGCTTTCTTTGGCTTTTGCGGAAGCCTTGTTTCTGTAAGCAGCCTGCAGTTGTAGCTCAATCATGGTTTGTCATATGGAGTAGTCCACCCTGCTAAGCCTTTCCTAATGGTCATTCAGTTGTGAGCTGTTGCTCCTTTGGGCTTATCTTTATACAAGTTACTGAGTGTGGCGGCACACATCTTTAATCCCAGCACTTGTGGGAGGCAGAGGTAGGAGTTTGAGGACAGCCTGTGACTACAGACTGAGTTCTAGGTCAACTTGGGCTAGAGAGAGAGAAAGACTCTACTTCTATAAATATATTTCAGCTGTAGCACTAGGCAAGCCCCTGGGTCTAGCACTTGTAAACTTCATGCAAATATTCCCACTGTGAGAAATTACTTTTAACTAAAGTCTATATTTGGGTTCCTTAGTTTTTGTCCAATATCTACTTTTTTTTTTTTTTTTTGCAAAATCCCATATAGAGTTTTGCATTGCAAGTACTCATGTCTCTGTAGACTCTTCTTGCCTAAGATAACTTCCCAGAATTTCCTTATTTTTTAAAAAGATATGCTGATAATTTTAGGGAATATGACTTAAATATGATGTAAGATAGTCTTTGATCTGATGTTTTTTCCTGTGATCATAGCAGGTACAGGTTTTGGAAGACCATGAGAACCACACTCGTCACACAGTATCAGGGATATACAGGACAGGAAAGTTGTCCCTTCCATGCTTGGCACACTGCACTCTGGAAAGAAGTTACCATGCATAACGTACTTAAAGAATGAAGAATTAGGGCCTGGGAAAATGGCTTGATGGATAAAATACTTGCTGTACAAAGGTGACTACTTTAGTTTGGATCCTCCGAGTAAAAGTCAAAGCTGGGCTTCTGTAGTAGAGACAAGAGAATCACCCAGAAATTTATGGGCCAGCTCATCTGGCAATGGGAGAGGTGAACAATGAGGCAGAAGCTGAGGACTGACAACTGAGAGTTGTCCTCTGACTTCCGCAGTGACACATATGATGTGAACATGCACACACACACACATCATGTATAACACACACACACCCCCACACAAACATAATAAAGAGTTAAGCTCTACCTCCTGGAAGGTAAAGTGTTCACAAAATCTGTTTAGAACTCTTCTGCATAGGGGCTTTGTCTTCAACTTATTTATTTATGCTATCATTTAAAAATATCAGTTTGTAAGCATGGTTATTTATTTTATGATCTAAGCTATATATAATGTAATCTAACATTATTTTGTTACTTACATGGGAACCAAATTTCTTTTTTAGGACTTACCTGTCAC
Organism: Orientallactaga sibirica; assembly: GCA_036365145.1. NCBI lineage: Eukaryota > Metazoa > Chordata > Mammalia > Rodentia > Dipodidae > Orientallactaga > Orientallactaga sibirica. The sequence goes on from JAEOAD010000008.1 coordinate 24,911,253, forward strand.
TCCCACACACTCCTTTCCTGAACACTCCTGATTATTATAGGCTGCACAGCATGATCTGGAGATTTTAAATCACACCAGCTCAGTTCTAGACAGCTATTTTCAAAAGTTTCTTCCGTCCTCTCCTTTCCTCCTCCACAGTCACAAGACATTTTCTATGCTTAGAGCTTTGTGGATGGAAACACTCCCAGCTTTAGGTAGCTGTCCAAATTCACCACATGCTTGTGTATCTCCTATAACTCAGTTCTCGTCCTATCTGCTATGTGGGGTCTTAATCCCTTGCACCCAATAACTATGGAAAAATGACCACAGATTGGGGAGATAGCTCAGATAGCAAGCATGTGGAACTGAATTTGATTCCTAGAACCCATGTCAAAAAATGCCAAGTGGGGGCTGAAGGGATGGCTTAGTGGTTAAGGTGTTTGCCTGCAAAGCCAAAGGACCCAGGTTCAATTCTCCAGGACCCCTGTTAGGCAGATGAACAAGGGGGTGTATGCATCTGGAGTTCGTTTGCAGTGGCTGGAGGACTTGGTGTACCCAGTCTCTCTCTCTCCCTCTTTCTCTGTTAAATAAATAAATAAATAAATAAATAAATATAATTTCCTATAGAAAAATGCCAAGTGGGCTGGCGAGATGGCTAAGTCGTTCAGGCACTATGCTGCAAAGCTTAAAAATCTTGGTTCAATTCCCCAGTACCCATGTAAAGCCAGATACACAAAGTGGTATATGTATCTGGAATTCATTTCCAGCAAGTAGAGGCCCTGGTATGCCCATTCTCTCTCTCTCTCTCTCTCTCTCTCTCTGCTTGCAAATAAATAAAAAATATTTTAAAAGTGCCAGGTGTGGTGGTTTGAATATAAATGTATTTCCCCCAGAAACTCACTCAGGTATTTTTGATTAAGCTTTCTACTTAGTCTTCAGTAGGTAGAGTTCTGATAAAGCAGGCGTGACATTGGAGGTGGATCTTGAGTCCAGCCCCATTAGGTATGTAGAGAGTAGGTTTGAGCTCTAGCTGTTTGTGTTGCCTGGTGTTGGTTTTTCTCCCTGTGTTGTGGATGAATGCTGGAGTGAGTCAGCTTCTTCCACCATGATAAAAGTTCCCCTGGAATCTATAAGCCTGAAAGAAACCTTTTCTTCCCATAAACTGCTTCTGGCCGGATGTTTGTCCTAGCAATGAAAAGGTAACTGCAACACCAGGTGTGTTGGTGCTCATGCTTGCAGTCCCAGTGCAGGGGAACAGACAGATATCTGGGGCGCACTGTCCAGCCAGTCTAGTCTACTTGGTGAGCTGGTCCAGGTCATTGAAAGGCCCTATCTCAAAAAAAAAAAAAAAAAAAGTGAGTAGTGCATAAGGAATGTTAGGCACTAAAAGATTGTCTTCTGGCTTACACACACACACACACACACACACACACACACGCACGCACAAACATATGATCAATTCTTGGTACTAAGGTTTCTCAGTTGAGAAAACATTGACTAGAAACAGAAGTTAATAAAATACAGGAAATCACCTTGGATTACTACAAAGTAGGTTAGTCCAGCTAGAAGTGTCCAGATGCAAAAGCTAGAACATCATGTAGCTCAAAATCTAACAAAAATCTGGGATGGAGGGATGGCTTAGCAGTTAAGATATTTGTCTGCAAAGCCAAAGGACCCAGGTTCGATTCCCCAGGATCCATGTTAGCCAGATGCACAAAGGGGAGCAAATATCTGGAATTCATTTGCAGTGGCTGGAGGCCCTGGCATGCCCATTTACTCTCTCTCTTTCTCTGTCAAATAAAATAAATTTTAAAAATATAACAAAAATCTAGTCCCAGAAGTCTTCTTAAAAAAAGTTTTATTTATTTATTTGTTGGAGAGAGTCAGAGAGAGACAGACAGAGAGAATGGGCATGCCAGGACCTCCAGGCACTGCAAATGAACTCCAGATGTGTGCGCCCCCTTGTACATCTGGCTTATGTGGGTCCTATGGAATCGAACCTGGGTCCTTTGGTTTTGCAAGTGAATACCTTAACTGCAAAGCCATTTCTCCTGCCCAAGAAGTCTTTTTAGTGTCAAATGGAGCTACACTTAAAGCCCATAAATTTATTGTAGATTTTTCTTGGTTATAAATTTTTAGTCCATCCTGAGCCATAAATGCCTGTGTGAGCCCACGTAATTGAGGCTCCCCCACATTCAGTCAATTGGCCGGTTTTGCTTGAGGAAGGGCTGGTTATGGTTTAACTAACTGCTCCATCTGTTACAATGACCTTCACATTCCAGTCTCTGTCAAGTTACCTGCCACGTGCACTGCCCCAGTTATTAGAAAATCTGTAATCACTCCCCAGACAAATACTCCTCAAAACATTTTTCTCTGGTCAACATTCTGACATTTTTCTCTTTCTGGCCAATTTCTGGGTTGTGAAGGAGCTGTCACCAGAATACTTTCTTGATTCTGGAACGATCTATGCCCTGCATATCCACAGAGTGGAATGAGTTGATGAGTAAGGACTTTGTATGGATGATTCAGCTGTGTCACCTGACTGGCTGGAGGTGGTTTCTTTGGTGCATCTGCCCTAATGTCTGCAGAGCCATGTCACTGCCCTTCAACACTGTGGGGACATCCTGGCTGAATGTTGCTCTGGCTTAGCCTTTTCAATGTTCACTATGACATGTTGGTCTTCTCTGGAGTTTCATTGTGATCACTTATTTACTTTTATTTCATGTCTTATTTCTCAAAGGATTAGAGACTGGCAGGTCTGTGGTTGACATTTTCTTTCTGGTCCATATGTGTAGGCATTGACTATCTACTCAGGAACCCAACAATATGTGGTGGATGACAAGAGCAGTAAAGAATGTAGCTGATGTGGACTTTTCAGAGATGATAGAAAGGAAGTGTGCGTGGTGCTTGCAGAGGGGTCACAGGTGTGGTGTACAATTGCAGAATGTAGGAGGCTGTCAAGGTCTCCATGGGAGACAAACATTATGTTCGAGAGTCTGTGCTTCTTCTATACCAAAGAGGCATCAATGCAAGGTTAGGGATTCTTGTGAATCTGTATATCTTTTTCGTAACTGAATAGGTTGGACCAAGATATTCTAATGTCTTATGATATTAAGTTCAAAAATTTTTTATTAAGCTGTCTTATTGACTAACATAAAGCTGAATTTTGTGGAAATAAAAAAAAAAAAATAAAAATAGGGGGCTAGAGAGGTTGCTCAGTGGTTAAGGCACTTGCCTGCAAAGTCTGATGACCCAGGTTTGGTTCCCCAGAACCTACGTAAAGCCAGCTGCACAAAGGGGCACATATATGTTTCTGGAGTTGTACCCATTCTCTCTCTCTGCCTTTCTTCCTTCTCTGCTCGCACATAAATAAATAAACAAACAAACATAATAATCACAATAAAGAAATACAAGCAATCTATATTTATGTATGTGTATATGTATGTGTCTGATGTGTGTGTTCATGTGTATGTGCCCATGCATGAAAGTCAAAGGACAACCTCTGGTGTCATCCTCAAGAGTGCTGTCCACCTCGTCTTGAGACAAGTCTATCATTGGCCTGGAGCTTGCCAAATAAGCTAGACTGGCTGGTGACGGAACCCGGGAGTCCTCTGCGCCTAGCTCCCCACAGGCGGCATTACAGGCCTGCACCACCACACCCCACATTGGCATGGGCGCTAGGGGTCTGAACTCAGGTCTTAATGCTTGTGATGCAAGCACTTTACTGACTGAGCTATTTCCCTAGTGCTTCAAGTGACTTCCTCTAAATGAGAGTTCTTCTATTTTCAGTATTGTCCCATTTTTTGGATAATAAATTGCTTCCTATTTGCTTAATCATGCAAAACTCAATCTCTAAGATTATAGGGCACCTTCTTACAGGTCAGGGGATATCCTCCTGCTAGGCATTGTAAAACGTTGACTTGCTGCGCCCTGATTAGGGAAAGGACCCCTTCCTACAGGTAGACGCCAGCCTGACCAGGGCACCCAGTGCTGGGAGCACACAATGGAGCTGCCTAGACCCTCCATACGTGCCCTGCTCATACGCTGGCTGCCTTGGCAGCAAATGCCAGAGAGTTTCCCTCAGAACATTCTGCAGAAAGAAAGGCTCTTGGGAGCCACCCTGCTAACAGAACCAGGCTGTGCAGACAGTCTATTTTCTTCACATTTAAAATACGGTGCCATGTGTGTGAGCTGCCTCAGGGTTTGGGTGACAAGGCATCCTATTTTTGTCACATTGCCCTGGTTTTACTGCTTTCCTCCCTCCCTCAAGTGTCCCGAGAAGTCCTTCTGAGTGGCAACGTGTCCCCTTTAATAAATCAAACCATCCGGGCAAGGTCACACCACTTGAAATGAGACTGTTCAGAAGCCAAGTTGCTGCTGGCACTGCGGGAGCTCCAGAGCTGGATCCTCCACCCCACACACTCTGACTTAATTGCCCTAATGAGTCTGGGCTGATGTGACCAAGTGATCAATCAGGTTAGAGTTATGAGATGTTGAAAACTGGGATGACAGAAGAGAAAAGGCACTTGGCAAACTGAAGACAGGACAGGGAGCTGAGAAGTCTCCATTTAACAATTGAATGCTTTCTTTTTATGGCACGTCCCATCCTTGGAATGTTAATAGCTCACAACAAAACCTACGTGGATTCGCTTGCTGGTTCATGCTTCATAGGAATGCATGCTGCAGTTCCCCCTCTGTTTAGATTCAAAACTATTTTTCTTCCTTTTAAACACCATAAGCTAGAAGTTCTGCTTCAAGTGAAGTGTTCAAAAACCAAGGAAGGGCTAGGAAGAGGGCTCAGTGGTTAAAGGTGCTTGCTGCGGGGGGTGTGGGGAGCCTGTGTGTTAGCCCGGTTCAATTCCCAGGCTGCCTGAACAGGCTGGACTCAAAAATTGACTCAAGCATCTGGTGTTCATCGGCACAGAGGTATGAGGCCTTTGTGCTTCCAAACACACAACACACACACACACACACACACACATGCAAATAAATAAAAAATTTTAAAAAATCAATGAATACTTGATAGCTATTAAAGTGAACTGTCCCTGTCAAATTCTTGCTACTTTAACACTTTAATAAATAGATTTTTGTGGGGAAAAATACAAAAGAAAGCATGATTTGTAGCACTAGTGTGTGACATTAGTTCTATTTCAACATGAGCCACTTTGTTCCTATTTATATAGTGAAGTGGGTGACTGGCCAGAAAGATTTTGGCAGATCCCCTCCTGTGGCCCTCCCTCTCTCAGATGGCTATTTGAGGGAGGAAGTTCATCTGGGGTCATTCCAGGCCAGTAACTGGAACTGCTGGAGGCAGACATTCTTTGACTCTGGGAAACTTAAAAATGGAGTGAATTTCCCCAGCTCGGCTGGTTTTCTGGTTGACTAGCTTTGTCTGAGGTAAATACGGATTTCTAATGGTATGTGGCATTCGGCTGTTCATTTACAAAGATAGAGACTGGTTTTTTATTATTAATTAAACTTCAGTCAAACTTGTGAAAGGGATATGAATTTGCTCCTCAGCTCTGAGAACTAGTGCTGTGTCCTCATGTTCACACACCTGGCTTTGTTCCATTCCTTCCTTTCCAAGGTTGGTAGAAGACTTGATCTCAATCTTTTTTCTTTCTTCTTTTCTTTTCTTTTCTTTTCTTTTCTTTTCTTTTCTTTTCTTTTCTTTCCTTTCCTTTCCTTTCCTTTCCTTTTTTCTTAACCTTAGAACATTCTTTGGTTTATTAGAGGGGAGTGAGGCATATAAACTTCCAGAAAACTCTGAACATGAAGCTCTGGTCCTGTTGCTGAAGTGGTTCATTGAATTGCCACGCTGTTAATGTCCAGCATGGCCAAGGGAGTTCTTGATCATTCCTGGGCTGTAGCTTGCAGGGTTTAGGCCTTGGACCTTAGGGCCACTTCATAGGGACATGGCTGCATAGGGCTATGATGGCTAGAGTCCTTTGAAATGTTGAGTTTTTTTTTTTTTCTTGATAAAACCAGCTGTCTCTTTTGGGAGCCCACGCTTTAGCAGCTCTCTTTAGGGGCTTGTTAGTGAAGTCCCAGAAGTCCAGGTCCCAAAGCCACAGACTAAATTCAGTTCTTTGTTTCTTGTCATGTGTCTTGTGGTCATCGTCCTCCTTCTCACTCTCCTCCTATGGCTCTTGATTGGATGAGAATGTATGAGTATTATTTTTGATGATTTTACTCGGCTTTTTAAAAAGTTTTTTAAATTAATTAATTAATTTAAGAGAGCAAGCGAGGGAAAGAAGCAGATACACACATGGAGATAGAGAGAGAAAGAGAGAGAGAGAATGGGTGCACCAGGGCCTCCGGCCACTGTAAACGCATGAGTCACCTTGTGCATCTGGCTTACATGGGTCTTGGGGAATCAAACTGAGGTCCTTCGGTTTTGCAGGCAAATGCCTTAACTGATAAGCCATCTCTCAGCTCAACTTTGGCATTTTTGAGACAGGGCCTCTTACGTAGCCCAAGCTGGCCTCAATTCTGATAAGCAGGTAAAGATGACCTTGAACTCCTGATCCTCTTGCCTCCATCTCCTAACTACTGGGATTATAGGCATGTGCCACCACAGCATCCAGCTTTATGAACATTTTAAGTAAGTTATTTTACAAGTGCATTGTTACTTTTCTCATTGCTGTGACCAAAGATCTGATAAAAAGCAACTGAAGGAGGAAGGTTCTACTTTGACTCACACTTCACGGAAGTCCAGTCCCTCATGGCAGACAGGGTGTGGTGGGTGGTGGGAGCAGCTTAGCTGTGGCTCCACCCTGGAAGCGGCAGAAGGGGAATGCCGCGCTCGGCTTGTTTTCTCCTTTTTTCCCCTCTGTCCTAGGACTGAACCCTGTTCATGATGCTGTCCACATTCAGGATGGGCCTTCCATCTCCACTTAATCCTTTCTGGAAACACCCTCAGAGACACACCCAGAGGAGAGTCTCCCAGGTGAATCTAAATCCAATTAGGTTGACAGTGAAGTCTAACCGTGACAGTAGATTTTGTGGATCACATGGAATGTAAACAGATCCAATAGCCCCATCTGCAAGAAACCTTCTTTAACCTTAGGACTGAATGAAGCAGGCGTTTTCTCTTATTCTGTACTCTGTTCTTGGGAATGCTTTGAACAATCATTATAATAAAGTTACTGTAATACTCCTGTGTTAGGGAGGTCTGATTCTTCCTGGCATTCACTCCCTGAGGAAAGGTCAAGTTCAAGGAATTATAAGACCATGGTTCTGTTGCCAGGGTACAAATTTCACTGAAGCTCTTCGCTTGGCATGGCCATTGCTCTATGTTTTGTGTCTCCTCTTTGGACTTAATGGTTTAGGTCCTTTCCTTACTTGTTCACTTCTTGGTATTCATTCAACAGATTTTTCTTAAAAGCTCACCAATGCCCGGGAATAGCATTGAGATCATCCAGTCAGTACCATGTCATCCTAGCATATGTTTCCGTGGTCTGTCCTTCTTGAAATCAGATGGTGTCATGAGAGCTCCTCTTGAGAAATTCCTTTGCCCTAAGAAGCCCATTTGGGAACCAGGATATATCTTTGAAAAAAATGGATGCCATCAACTCTAATGCTTCCATAGCCCACCTAGTCAAAGAACGGAGCACCAAAGTGGTGCATCTTGGTCTGTCTTTGCTTTGTGCAAAAATACAGAAACCCACCATGTGCAGGTGAACTTGAGAACATTCCTGAGTCTGGACGAGGATGTGCACACCTAGCCACACCTCTGTGGTACTAGTTCCTCGGGAGATCAATTGAAAATTCCAATCTGAAATTCCACCATCACCATTTTTTCCCCCTAAGACACTTTGAGGCAGAAATTCCTACCGTTGCATTGTTGCAATAATTGTCTCACCTTCCTGTGTCCCTTACTGGACTCTTGTGGGCAGAGCTCATGTGTCATCTTTGCTCTGGTATCCTAGGGAAATTGAGCCAAGGGCTTTGTCCCCACCCTTAGAGGCGCATCAAGGGAAGGCAGAACGGTGCTGAAGCCGGTCTCTTTGTATTTCAAACAGCTATCTCTTTGTTCCTAACTATAAATCTGCTTTGGACTTAGGAGGATATGTTGTTACAGCATGAGTTGATGAATAAACGTGGAAATATTTCCTTCAGCTCAGGTTCTGTACGACGATCTCTGAATCACAGAGCAACGAGCTGCGCCTGACACCCTAGGTGCCTGTGTTACATATAAGCAAGTAGAACCAAGGACGAGAAATTATGAGAGGCAATAATGTGCTTCAAGGTCGCAAGAAGGAGAAATTTGGCTAATAGCCTTCCTATGTTTACTTTTAAGGAGGTTTTGGCATATGTATGTGTGGGTTTGTGTGTTGTAGGTGCACATGCTTGCGAGGCTGCATGTGGAGGTCAGCGGACAGCCTCATGTGCCCTTCCTCAGGAATGCTCTGTAACTTTTAATTGATCCTAGTTTTTGAGGCAGGCTCTTTCTTGTCTTGAGCTCACCAGTTCGACTTGACTGGCTGGGCTCCTCTGGCTCCGCCTTCCCAGTGTTGTGATTACAAGCACATACCACCATTCCTGGCATTTTTATGTGGACTCTGGGTATCAAACTCAGGTCTTCATGCTTGTGAGGTAAGCATTTTATCAACTGAGCTAGCTCTCTAGTCCTTAATATTAACATTTCTTTCTTTTTCTTTTTTCCTTTCTTCTGTCTCTCTCTGTCTGCCTCTCCTGTCTTCCCTTCCTCTATCTCTTTCTTCCTCTCTCTCTCTCTCTTTCTTTTTTCTGATACAGAGTCACATGTAATCCAAGAGGATCTCAAACGTTCTATGAAATCAAGAATGAACTGCATTGTTGGTACTCCCGAGCACTGGGATTATAGGTGTGTGCCAACAAGCCCAGTTTTATGCACTGCTGGGGACCAAGCCCAGACCTTCATGCATGCTAGGCTAGCACTCTACCAACTGGGCTATAGCCTCATTTGAGGTCGTTTTAAGCCTCACGATACTTGTGATAATGGTGAAGGTGAAATTTAAGTATTTAGTGGTGTCTGCTATGGCCACATGTGTTGTGGCCATCGAGTGCCAACTACGTATCAGTCAGAGGTAGGGACAGTCAATCAGGAGGGAACCAAGCATGGAAGCCAAGCCAGGGCTGTGCTTTCTCTCTGTTCCTGGTGCCTAGGGCCTTCCTCTTCCATGCACCTAGCAGTGTGCTTTTCCTAATGCCAATGATCCCAAAGAGAAGCTCATGCCGTTTTCTGTATGTCATTCTTCCCCCATCTTGTTCTTAGCCTTAAAAGAATCAATTTTTATTTCCCAGCTTGAAAATACTGGTGCTATGTACGGATGCTGTATGCAGTTTCATCGTGATTCCCGTTACTTCATTCCAGCATTTGACCTACATTCTGCATAATGACCTACATTCTGCGTACTGTCCTTCATCATTCTTAAACTAGCTTTGGGGATGGGATTTCTTTGATTTGTACAAATTCCCATTATGTTGCATATCAGGTCATTGCCTTGAATTTTACCCTGTATTCACATATAGCAGTTAGATTCTCATTGCTGGGACAAGACAGTTGACAAAAACAAACAAACAAACAAACAAACAAATAAATAAACAACAACAAAAATAAAGCTTATGGGAGGAAATGGTTTCTTGTAGGCTTACAGTTTTAAGGGGAAGCTTCATCATGGAGAATAGCTCGCAATGCCACATATCCCCCAGAGGGGGAGAGAGAAAGAGAGAGAGAGAGAATATCAATTTACAGTGTGCTAGACTAATCAGCCCCAAGGTCTGTCCCAAGAAACACACCTCTTCCAGCTGGGGACCAAGTAGAAAGTTTAATCATGGACACTTGAGGCTATGGGGGACTTTTTATATTCAAACCACCATATCATTGTCTCTGGCTCAAGTTATACCAAGTTAGAAAGTTCTGGCAACAAGACATTGAATTGAAAGATAAGCACCATGGGAGCCTATATCCACTGTGAGACTCATGGGAGGGTCACAGCTCCTTAGAGAAGGAATGAAGACATTTTGGATCTAACATCACTGCTCCAGACATGACTGGGAACACTAATGGGGTATGATCACCTTCCTATTTCTGGCTTTTAATCTCAAAATAAGGCAGGTAGATTCTCTATGCATTTGTAATTTTTTTCACTAAAAAGCAACAGGAGGGGGCTGAGGAGATGGCCCAGTGAGTAACACTGTTTGCTATGGAAACATTAGGGCCTGAGAGGGCCCAGGATCCAACTAAATAGCTGTGCATGGTTACAATCCTATAACGCCAGTCCTATGGGAAGCAGAGACTGGAGAACCACTAAGGCTTGTTGGTCAGGCAGTTTACTGATGCAGTAGCTTTGGGTTCAGTGATAAACTCCATATCAAGAAAATACTCCAGCCAGGCATGGTGGTGCACGCCTTAATCCTAGCACTTTCAGGAGGCAGAGGTAGATGGATTGCTGTGAGTTCAAGGCCATCCTGAGACTACATAGTGAATTCTAGGTCAGCCTGGACTAGAGAGTGAGACCCTACCTTGAAAAACAGAAGAAGAAGAAAACACTCAGGGACTAGAGAGCTGGTATAGTGGTTAAGGTACTTGCCTGCAAAGCCAATGGACCCAGGTTTGATTCCCCAGGATCCATATTAGCCAGATGCACAAGGTGGCACATGTGTCTGGAGTTTGTAGTGGCTGGAGGCCCTGGCGTGTGCCCATTCTCTCTCTTTAAAATAAATACATAAATGAATTTAACAAAAACCATTTAGATGAGGACTGGAGAGATGGCTTAGAAGTTAAGGCACTTGTCTGCAAAGCCCAAGAAGTCATGTTCAAATCTTCAGGTCCCATGTAGCCAGATGCACAGGGACACAAGTACACAATGTCACACATGCATCTGGAGTTCGTTTGTAGCTGCTGAAGCCCTAGCATACCCATTCTCTCTCTCTCAATAAATAATAAAGAAAACCCTCAGATGAGTGATAGAGGAGGGCACACAACGTCCTTTTGTGACCATTTTCACATACGTGCACCTAGAATGCATGCATCTGCACACACACATGCATATATAACATATGCACACCACACTGCATATATTACACATGTGCAAAAAAGAACAAAAATAAAATTTAAAAAATGAGAGGAAAGTAGAAAGCTTATTGCTGCCCCCAGAAGCCACGGCAGCCACACAGAAGCAGCTTATGCGTCCCTGGAGTTCCAGAAGAGGCCTAAGAATGCAGAGAGGCCCTGACCCAAGTTCAGGGAAAGCAGTGACTCAGCACATTTTCTTCAGGCAGTCTTGTGCATCAGTGTGTGCTCATTGTTTTTTTTTTTTTTTCCCAAGGTCAAGGCTCCAAGTGACATCTGGGAGATATACCTGACTTCTGCCTTGCTCTCAACAAATCTGGAATCTTTTGCTTACAGGCCCATAATAAATGCTGGCAAAAAAAACCCAAAAATGGTTTTTTGCATACCCAGGCCAAATTTTAGTCTTATTGTAAAATATAAAGTCAGAGTTGGCTTTGAGTTTTGCACTCACATTTCACACAAAACGAATTTCCAGTCCTTCCAGATGGGCTCAGAATCCATGGCAGGCTGCCTGCTACTCTAAAATGCATGTGACAGAGGATGGTGGGGGTGGGGGGAAGGGAAGAAAATTTTGTTCCCAGTGTGGGGAACATGAAAGCTTCAGGAGTTAGGGCAAGAAAGAGTTATATATGTATATTTTTAAAGAAAAATGACACAGATCACAGCAGTCTGATGTAAATACTTTCAACATGACTAAGGAAAAAGAAAAATGGCCAAACACCAGACTTCCACTCAATGGTCAATACTGTCTTGACATAAATTCTTTTTCTTTATGTGTGTGCGTATGCACACGTATGCATGTGTGTCATTGTGTGAGGGTCAGAGAACAACTTCAGGAATGCAATCACTTCCTTTGAGAGAAGGTGTCTCATAGGCCTGTCGCTCTTCAAGTAGTCTGGACCTCGTCTGTGGGCCTCCTCAGCACTGCAAGTACAGACATGTACTACCATGCCTAGCTTTTTCAATTTTTTGGTGTGTGTCCCTCCAAGGCTCAGGGACCATTGTGGAAGAGGGGGCGGATAGAATGGAAGAGCCAAAGGAAGGATATGACCTCTTACAATGCAACTGCCCAGACAGAAATTGGCCTCGATACCCATGACCTTGCAGTGCCTAGCAATACCTTTGCAAGACCCTCAAAATAGAAGAAAAAGATGATGTCATCAAATTAAAAGAGAGACTAATGGAGAGAGGGAGGGGATATGATGGAGACTGGAGTTCTAAAGTGGAATGGGGGAGGGGAGGGAAATATCAGGTGGTTTTTTTTGTATGTAAGTATAAAAGTCAATAAAAAATAATAATAAAAAAAAAAAAGAAAAAGGCAGATTAGTGACCTCAAAAAAATTTTTTGGGGGGTATGTGTGTGTGTGTATAGTATTGTGGCATTGTGTATGATGTGATATATATATAGTGTATGCACGTGTGTGTGTACAGATGTGTGTACCTTGTGTGCATGCATGTAAAGGCCAGAGGTGTCACTTCTTCTTTAACCCAGAGCTGACGTTTTCAGGCCTTCTTTCTTTCTTTCTTTCTTTCTTTCTTTCTTTCTTTCTTTCTTTCTTTCTTTCTTTCTTTCTTTCTCTCTTTCTCTCTCTCTCTCTTTCTTCTTTCTTTCTTTCTTTCTTTCTTTCTTTCTTTCTTTCTTTCTTTCTTTCTTTCTTTCTTTCTTTCTTGTTGGTCAGCAAGCTCTAGTGATTCTCCAGTCACTGCTCCCTCAGGACTTTGGTTACAGACGTGCATGGCCATGCCCAGCTGTTTACACAGGTGCTGAGGAATTGAACTGGGGCAGTTTCAGCCTCTTTCAGATCTTCATACGTGCACAATAGGCATTCTTAACTACTGAGCCATATCCCCAGCCCCATGCTCTGCATGAGCACTGGGGATTGAACTCAGCTCCTTATATTTGAGAGGCAAGTACTTTATCAACTTAGCTATCTTCCCATTCCTTGACATATTTTTTCCTTCAATCATTGTAATAACTATGAGGCAGCTATCTTTATTTATTTATTTCTTTTTTGAAATCGGGTCTCATGTTAGCTCAGGCTGACGTGGAACTCACTTTGTAACACAAGCTGTCCTTGAACTCATAGTGATCCTCCTACTCCAGCCTCCTGGTATTAAAGAAGTAAGCTGCCATACCTGGAATCCTTTCTTTTCTTTTTTTTTGGGGGAGGGGGGAAATAACTCATTTTATTCTGGACTCTAGAGATCACATCTTTGTTATAAATCAGATGTATGTGTATGTGTATTCTTTAACCAAACTTTGATGGCAAGATTTACAACCAGCTGGAGGCAGACCCAACTTGTTTATGTTTCTAGTTCACAAATAGGGCTGTAAGAACTCTTGGTCAGGGGACAAGTGAAGACTATCATTATGCCCCAGGTCACTCATAACACTGAAACACTGGTGTTTGACCGCATCTGCCAGAAGAAAGGACCACTGAGGTACTTTGAATCAGATCTTTCCCAGAATCTCATGTGTTTTGAATGTTTGGTCCACAGCTGATATCTTTTGGGGAAGTGGAGTCTTCCTGGAAGACGTGTGTTATTGGGGATGGGCTTCGGGATATTCTAGCCAGCTTCCCTCTGGCTAGAGTTCAGCTCACTCTCCTGCCGCTGTTTTCCATGTGCCGTCGCAGAGGTGCTGTGCAGTCTCTGTTCATGCTATGCTGTCCCGTGACAACATGAAGCGTCCCCCGAGAGCGTAAGCTAAACTAGAAACTTGTCCTTCCGTCAGCTGCTTTTGGTCAGGTGCTTTGTTAAGCAACGTGAAGGTAACTACAACAGCAGCCTTTAAAGTTTTGTTTTTTTTTTTTAACTAAAAAACACTTTTTATTTATTTGAGAGAGGGGCAGATAGAGAAAGAGAAAGAGAGAGAATGGGCATGCCAGGGCTTCCAGCCACCGCAAACGCACTCCAGACCCATGTGCAATCTTGTGCATCTGGCTTATGTGGGTCTTGGGGAATCAAATATGGGTACTTTGGTTTTACAGGCAAGCGCCTTTACTGCTAAACCATCTCTCCAGCCCAACAGCAGCCTTTTAAAATTACTCATGTATGTATGTATGTCAGTAGGGACTCTACTAGCATGTGCCTCCTTGACAACGAACAGGCAACCTGAAAAAGAAACTCTTAAATGCTAGGTAACCGTCCTTCCATCTGGGTGTTCACACCTTCATCTGATTCCCTTTGATGGGAGCTATGTCCAACCCCTCCCTCCCCTGCACTATACCATCAATGCCACACCTGGGGACTCCCCATTAGGTCTTCATTTGCTCCTACTGCTCACTGGAAAGATGACTGAATGGGGAAAGACCTGCCTCCCTCTTTCCACTATCTGTTGGGACTGAGGAGCCGGCACAAATTCAGCCCTCTTAGGCCCTGGTCAAGCATTACTTTGTACAAACTGCTTAGGTGAACAATCAGGCTATTACTCATTGTGACCTGCTCCTACAACTGCATTGTGGCTACGAAGACACTTAAATATCCCAGAGTCTCAAACTTTGGGACATAGTTTAAAGGAATTTTGAAGTGTTGTCTTTTAATTCTTAACTCAGTATGTGTAGCTGCATAAATAAATGTTTTAAAGACTGCATTGAGGAAAGAAAAATTAACCAATATTTATTGATCCCATGCAGTTTTAAAAAATTTTTAATTTGTTTATTTGCAAGGAGAGAGAGAGAGAGAGAGACAATATGTGCAGGGCCTTTGCAAGCACACTGCAAATGCATGCGCTGCTTTGTGCATCTGGCTTCATGTAGGTACTGGGGAATCAATTGTTAGGCTTTGCAGGCAAGCACCTTAAATGCCAAGTCATCTCTCCAGCCCTGTTTTTTTTTTAAAAATTAATATTTTTGGTTACCCTACAAAAGAATGGGTTCCATTATGACATCAATGAACCAAGTTCAAGAACCATGAAGAATAGGAGAAATTGACAAGCATTTAATCTCTTACTTTAATTTAATTTTATTTATTTGATAGAGTGAGAAAGAGAGAGGAAGATAGAGAGAGAGAGAAAAAGAGAGAATGGGCATGCCAGAGGCTTCAGCTGCTGCGAGCAAACTCCAGACATATGCACCACCTTGTGCATCTGGCTTATGTGGGTCCTGGGGAATCAAACTTGGATCCTTTGGCTTTGCAGGCAAGTGCCTTAACTGCTAAGCCATCTTTCCAGCCCTACTCCTTTATTTTAATCCAATCTTGTCACATCTAGACATGTGATTATCTTCAATTTTAGAGGACATTAAAATATGAACAATAATTAGATATGCATGTTATCAAATGCATATATTAAAATTTTCAAAATAATTACTCTGAAAATCTAGTAGTCACTTATTCAGATATGCCAGGCACACTTCTGTGGTCAGTGAGACAGTGGTGAAAAGTCTTTATCCAAATAGCATCTTCTATCCAGGATACAATTTCACCTTTGCCAAATGTCTATGTCACTCAAATTCCCGTCACTTCTAAATCAGCTATGTTTTTTTGTTTGCCTGATTGGTATGTTTTTCTTGAAGACAGTCTTTCACTCTGTCACCAAGGTTGGCCTAGAACTTACTAAGTAGTCTACCTCATAGCAGTCCTCCTGCCTTAGCCTCTTGCATACTGGTACGGGCCACTATGCCTTGCTGATACTGGTTTTACACCTTGCCAAACAGTTCTAGACTCAAGAAATGTTGAGAGGAACCCATAAACACAGACTCATAGGAGTAATTTGATTGTAAAATATCCCCAACCCTGAAAGGAGGGTAGAGTTAGGGGTACTGGACCCCTGAAAGTGAAAAGCACAGGAAAATTTGCATTTGCTAGAAATGAAAGATGATCTGATTTTGTATCTCTCTTGCCTAGTTCCCTAGACCTGTTTTTTTCCACAAACAACTAGGACCCCGTGCAGGAGGGAGGTCTGTCATAGGATTTAAAGATTGTGACTGATCAAGTTCAACCCCCAGAACTCAGTGCCAAGGCTAACCTCTTCGTGAGACAGCCCCTAGCCCTAACCAACCAGCTGAGCTGGAAGACACACACCACTATAAGGTTATAAATACTTTTACAAAGGGAGAGCAGGCTTTCTGTCCACTTGGGAACTTCCGGCTGTGGGTGAGTTTTTCCCTCCACTGGGCCTGGGCTGGCTCGCCCTAGGCCCAGTCCCAGCCAGGAGGAATTAAGCTTAGCCTTTATTCTCCACATGGGCTCCTTTATCCCTCTCCAGCTCCCCACATGGCAGGAGCTCCTTGAACTTTCTTTTCTCTTTTCCTTCCGTGCTTTTTTCCCCTAGGCCCTTCATGTGGGATCTCTAGGCACATGGGTGCCTTTCCTCAGCTCTGTACCTCCTCAATAAATATAATAATTTAAAAATTATCCTTCTCAGTCTTCTTTTTTATCCAATTCTTTGATTAAAATTAGAAACAAACCTAGGGTTTGGGGTTCAAGGACTTTCCTGGACACCTAGCACCCTGTTACACTCCTAGCTGCAAATATTTGTGATTGAAGCTTCCTTCTCAGTCCTCAGCTGGTGGAGAATTGAGGACTTAGAGACTTGCCGGGGGAGGAACATTGCTGGGGGAGAAGCCTGGGACTCATTACTCAAACCCTACTGGGTTTTGTCAGTTGGGTCACTTAGATGATTTCCTTCCTGCTTCCTGTGGAGAGGTGGCACTCCAGCTCCCTGCTCTACCATGATGAAGCTTCCCTTCAGAACTAGAAGCCTGAAACAAACCCTTTCCTTTCTTTCACAAGCTGCTTTTGTTTGGGTGTTTTGTCTCAGCATCAAGAATATAACTGCTAGCCGGGCATGGTGGCGCACGCCTTTAATCCCAGCACTTGGGAGGCAGAAGTAGGAGGATTGCTGTGAGTTCAAGGCCACCCTGAGACTACGTAGTGAATTCCAGGTCAGCCTTGGCTAGAAAGCGAGACCCTATCTCGAAAAACAAACAAAAAAAGAATATAACTGCTATACCTAACTATAATCACCAGGACTCAGAATCTAGGGGTGAGGAATGGGGTCAAGAAAGCATTACCAGAGTAAAAATAAGTGCCATGTCAGAGTGAAATATTTCAGTATTATTATGGATGTATGCACTCATGGATGTTGATGGGTATGCATAGTAGACAGATCTGTCCATAGATAGATGCGTAGATCTATTCAACTCCAGTGACCAATCATGCTGATGTATTCCTTAATAAAAATAAAAATAACACAGTAATTTGGGATTCCAGCATCTGCCATTAAGCAGATCTGGACTGGAGTCCGATGCTTCCTCTCATTAGTTCGGTAGTCTCAAAAAGATTTCTTAACCCCTCTGAGCTGTAATTTTCATCCATCAAATGAAGGTAATAGGCCCTAGATTAGAGAATTATTAAAGTCCTTCACAGAGGAGAGTCAAAAATTATTCATCCTTTTTATCTCTTTCCTTATTCTTAGCATATCAATGTCCTTGAAAGTAGTGGGTGCTCACCAGACTTGAATATTCTGCTTTACATCATACAATTAAGTGTAAAATGTGTTCAAGAAGGACTCAAGATAGGGAGTTCAGCACTGTAGACACACAGGTGTGCACACCCGAAGACCAGCAGCAAGCAGTGAGCAGTGTAGACACACAG
Source organism: Orientallactaga sibirica (assembly GCA_036365145.1). Taxonomy (NCBI): domain Eukaryota; kingdom Metazoa; phylum Chordata; class Mammalia; order Rodentia; family Dipodidae; genus Orientallactaga; species Orientallactaga sibirica. The sequence continues at coordinate 24,928,888 of JAEOAD010000008.1, forward strand.
GTGTGCACACCCTGAAGACCAGCAGCAAGCAGTGAACAGTGTAGACACACAGGTGTGCACACCCCGAAGACCAGCAGCAAGCAGTGGACAGTGTAGACACACAGGTGTGCACACCCTGAAGACCAGCAGCAAGCAGTGGACAGTGTAGACACACAGGTGTGCACACCCGAAGACCAGCAGCAAGCGGTGGACACTGTAGACACACAGGTGTGCACACCCCGAAGACCAGCAGCAAGCAGTGGACAGTGTAGACACACAGGTGTGCACACCCCGAAGACCAGCAGCAAGTAGTGAACAGTGTAGACACACAGGTGTGCACACCCCGAAGACCAGCAGCAAGCAGTGGACAGTGTAGACACACAGGTGTGCACACCCTGAAGACCAGCAGCAAGCAGTGTGCACTGTAGACACGCAGGTGTGCACACCCCGAAGACCAGCAGCAAGCGGTGAACAGTGTAGACACACAGGGTGTGCGAAGACCACCCTGAAGACCAGCAACGAAGACCAAGCAAGTGAGGAACACTGTAGACACACAGGTGTGCACACCCCGAAGACCAGCAGCAAGCAGTGAACAGTGTAGACACACAGGTGTGCACACCCCGAAGACCAGCAGCAAGCAGTGAACAGTGTAGACACACAGGTGTGCACACCCCGAAGACCAGCAGCAAGCAGTGGACACTGTAGACACACAGGTGTGCACACCCCGAAGACCAGCAGCGAGCAGTGTGACACACACTGAAGACCACAGCAAGCAGGTGTGCACACACCCCGAAGACCAGCAGCAAGCAGTGAACAGTGTAGACACGCAGGTGTGCACACCCTGAAGACCAGTAACAAGCAGTGAGGAACACTGTAGACACACAGGTGTGCACACCCCGAAGACCAGCAGCAAGCAGTGAACAGTGTAGACACACAGGTGTGCACACCCCGAAGACCAGCAGCAAGCACTGAACAGTGTAGACACACAGGTGTGCACCCGAAGACCACCCAGTGGACAAGACCAGCAGCAAGCAGTGAACACTGTAGACACACAGGTGTGCACACCTCAAGACCAGCAGCAAGCAGTGAACAGTGTAGACACACAGGTGTGCACACCCCGAAGACCAGCAGCAAGCAGTGAGCACTGTAGACACACAGGTGTGCACACCGAAGACCAGCAGCAAGCAGTGAACAGTGTAGAACAGTGTAGACACACAGGTGTGCACACCCTGAAGACCAGCATCAAGCAGTGAGCAGTGTAGACACACAGGTGTGCACACCCCGAAGACCAGCAGCAAGCAGTGAACACTGTAGACACACAGGTGTGCACACCCCGAAGACCAGCAGCAAGCAGTGAACACTGTAGACACACAGGTGTGCACACCCTGAAGACCAGCATCAAGCAGTGAGCAGTGTAGACACACAGGTGTGCACACCCCGAAGACCAGCAGCAAGCAGTGAACAGTGTGAAGACCAGCGCAAGCAGGTGTGCACACCCGAAGACCAGCAGCAAGCGGTGGACAGTGTAGACACACAGGTGTGCACACCCCGAAGACCAGCAGCAAGCAGTGAACAGTGTAGACACACAGGTGTGCACACCCCGAAGACCAGCAGCAAGCAGTGAACAGTGTAGACACAGGTGTGCACACACCGAAGACCAGCAGCAAGCAGTGAACAGTGTGCACACCCTGAAGACCACGCAGGTGTGCACACCCAGGTGAAGACCAGACCAGCAAGCAGTGGACAGTGTAGACACACAGGTGTGCACACCCGAAGACCAGCAGCAAGCAGTGAACAGTGTAGACACACAGGTGTGCACACCCGAAGACCAGCAGCAAGCAGTGAACAGTGTAGACCACACAGGTGTGCACACAGGTGAAGACCAGCATCAAGCAGTGAACAGTGTAGACACACAGGTGTGCACACCCCGAAGACCAGCAGCAAGCAGTGAGCAGTGTAGACACACAGGTGTGCACACCCCGAAGACCAGCAGCAAGCAGTGAACAGTGTAGACACACAGGTGTGCACACCCTGAAGACCAGCATCAAGCAGTGAGGAACACTGTAGACACACAGGTGTGCACACCCGAAGACCACCAGCATCAGACACACAGGTGTGCACACCTCAAGACCAGCAGCAAGTGAACAGTGTAGACACACAGGTGTGCACACCCTGAAGACCAGCATCAAGCAGTGAACAGTGTAGACACACAGGTGTGCACACCCCGAAGACCAGCATCAAGCAGTGAACAGTGTAGACACACAGGTGTGCACACCCTGAAGACCAGCAGCAAGCAGTGAGCACTGTAGACACACAGGTGTGCACACCCCGAAGACCAGCATCAAGCAGTGAGCACTGTAGACACACAGGTGTGCACACCCTGAAGACCAGCAGCAAGCAGTGAGCACTGTAGACACGCAGGTGTGCACACCCCGAAGACCAGCATCAAGCAGTGAGCACTGTAGACACGCAGGTGTGCACACCCCGAAGACCAGCATCAAGCAGTGAACAGTGTAGACACACAGGTGTGCCCCGAAGACCAGCATCAAGCGGTGAACACTGTAGACACACAGGTGTGCACACCCCGAAGACCAGCAGCAAGCAGTGAACAGTGTAGACACACAGGTGTGCACACCCCGAAGACCAGCAGCAAGCAGTGAGCACTGTAGACACACAGGTGTGCACACCCCGAAGACCAGCAGCAAGCAGTGTGAACAGTGTAGACACACAGGTGTGCACACCCCAAGACCAGACCAGCAGCAAGTAGTGAACAGTGTAGACACACAGGTGTGCACACCCCAAGACCAGCATCAAGCAGTGAACAGTGTAGACACACAGGTGTGCACACAGTGTGGACAGTGAAGACCAGCAGCAAGCAGTGAACAGTGTAGACACGCAGGTGTGCACACCCCGAAGACCAGCAGCAAGCAGTGAACAGTGTAGACACACAGGTGTGCACACCCCGAAGACCAGCAGCAAGCAGTGAACAGTGTAGACACACAGGTGTGCACACCCCGAAGACCAGCAGCAAGCGGTGAACACTGTAGACACACAGGTGTGCACACCCGAAGACCAGCAGCAAGCGGTGAGCACTGTAGACACACAGGTGCACACACCCGAAGACCAGCAGCAAGCAGTGAACAGTGTAGACACACACAGGTGTGCACACACCAGCAGCAAGACCAGCAGCAAGCAGTGAACAGTGTAGACACACAGGTGTGCACACCCCGAAGACCAGCAGCAAGCAGTGAACAGTGTAGACACACAGGTGTGCACACCCCGAAGACCAGCAGCAAGCAGTGAACAGTGTAGACACACAGGTGTGCACACCCCGAAGACCAGCAGCAAGCAGTGGACACTGTAGACACACAGGTGTGCACACCCCGAAGACCAGCAGCAAGCAGTGAACACTGTAGACACACAGGTGTGCACACCCCGAAGACCAGCAGCAAGCAGTGAACAGTGTAGACACACAGGTGTGCACACCCCGAAGACCAGCAGCAAGCAGTGAGCAGTGTAGACACACAGGTGTGCACACCCCGAAGACCAGCAGCAAGCAGTGAACAGTGTAGACACACAGGTGTGCACACCCTGAAGACCAGCATCAAGCAGTGAACACTGTAGACACACAGGTGTGCACACCCCGAAGACCAGCAGCAAGCAGTGAACAGTGTAGACACGCAGGTGTGCACACCCCGAAGACCAGCAGCAAGCAGTGAACAGTGTAGACACACAGGTGTGCACACCCCGAAGACCAGCAGCAAGCAGTGAGCACTGTAGACACACAGGTGTGCACACCCCGAAGACCAGCAGCAAGCAGTGAACAGTGTAGACACGCAGGTGTGCACACCCCGAAGACCAGCATCAAGCAGTGAACACTGTAGACACGCAGGTGTGCACACCCCGAAGACCAGCAGCAAGCAGTGAACACTGAGACGCACAGGTGTGCACACCCCGAAGACCAGCAGCAAGCAGTGAGCACTGTAGACACACAGGTGTGCACACCCCGAAGACCAGCAGCAAGCAGTGAACAGTGTAGACACACAGGTGTGCACACCCAAGACCAGCAGCAAGAAGTGAGAAGTGTGAACACAGGTGTGCACACCCTGAAGACCAGCAGCAACACACAGGTGTGCACACCCGAAGACCAGCAGCAAGAAGTGAACAGTGTAGACACACAGGTGTGCACACCCCGAAGACCAGCAGCAAGCAGTGAGCAGTGTAGACACACAGGTGTGCACACCCCGAAGACCAGCAGCAAGCAGTGAACAGTGTAGACACACAGGTGTGCACACCCTGAAGACCAGCAGCAAGCAGTGAACAGTGTAGACACACAGGTGTGCACACCCCGAAGACCAGCATCAAGCAGTGAACAATGTAGACACACAGGTGTGCACACGAAGAAGACCAGCAGCAAGCAGTGAACAGTGTAGACACACAGGTGTGCACACCTCAAGACCAGCAGCAAGCAGTGAACAGTGTAGACACACAGGTGTGCACACCCCGAAGACCAGCAGCAAGCAGTGAACAGTGTAGACACACAGGTGTGCACACCCGAAGAAGACCAGCATCAAGCAGTGAACAGTGTAGACACACAGGTGTGTGAACAGTGTAGACACACAGGTGTGCACACCCGAAGACCAGCAGCAAGCAGTGAACAGTGTAGACACACAGGTGCACACCCGAAGACCAGCAGCAAGCAGTGAACAGTGTAGACACACAGGTGCACACCCGAAGAGACCAGCAGCAAGCAGTGAACAGTGTAGACACGCAGGTGGTGTGCACACACACCCGAAGACCAGCAGCAAGAAGTGAACACTGTAGACACACAGGTGTGCACACCCCAAGACCAGCAGCAAGAAGTGAACAGTGTAGACACACAGGTGTGCACACGAAGACCAAGACCAGCAGCAAGCAGTGAGCAGTGAACAGTGTAGACACACAGGTGTGCACACCCGAAGACCAGCAGCAAGCAGTGAACAGTGTAGACACACAGGTGTGCACACCCCGAAGACCAGCAGCAAGCAGTGAACAGTGTAGACACACAGGTGTGCACACCCCGAAGACCAGCATCAAGCAGTGAACAGTGTAGACACGCAGGTGTGCACACCCCGAAGACCAGCATCAAGCAGTGAACAGTGTAGACACACAGGTGTGCACACCCCGAAGACCAGCAGCAAGAAGTGAACAATGTAGACACACAGGTGTGCACACCCAGAAGACCAGCAGCAAGCAGTGAACAGTGAACACTGAGGTGCAAGCAGTGAACAGGTGCACACACCGAAGACCAGCAGCCAGCACAGCAAGACCAGCAGCAAGTGAGCACTGTAGACACACAGGTGTGCACACCTCAAGACCAGCAGCAAGCAGTGAACACTGTAGACACACAGGTGTGCACACCCCAAGACCAGCAGCAAGTGAACAAGTAGAACAGGTGTAGACACACAGGTGTGCACACCCTGAAGACCAGCAGCAAGAAGTGAACAATGTAGACACACAGGTGTGCACACCCCGAAGACCAGCAGCAAGCAGTGAACACTGAGACGCACAGGTGTGCACACCCTGAAGACCAGCAGCAAGCGCTGAGGCAAAGGAAAGAGCTCCAGCACTTTTGGAAGTTCCTGAATGCCTAGATATTTTTAGATTATTTCAAAATGTAAAGTAGACACATGCCAAATGGCATAGAACAAACACCCAGAAATATTTTACTTTGATTTTACATGGGTTATTTTTACAGATCTGTCTTACTGTGTGGATTTCATTGTGAATGAAATGAATCCCTGATACTGCTTCCATGGAAACCGGTTTCTCTGTGATTGGCTGTGTGGAATCCAAGCACTTCAACAATACCTCAGAAAGTACAAGTACTGTTAATATTTAACAGAGTGGTAAAAGCTACCATCCCCCCTGGCATGTGTTATGCAACTCACATTCAATAGAGCAAAGATTCAGGCCCTTCTTCACATTTTTCTCACCTTCTAAAGGTATTTGTGGGCTTGGTTTTGGGGATATTTTTGTTTGGCTTTATTATGGATTTTTTTTCTTGTTAGCACCCAACATACAGAGACACAGGAGACAGGAGTAGAGGAAGGGAGGGGAGACAAGGAGAAAAGAGCAGAAACCTTGAAGGCCTGATAAGCTAAATTCTTATCTTACTTGCAATTGATAGGGCTCCCATTTGTTTCATTTCAAGATAGAATTGGTTTTGATGCCAGATTGGAGTCCTGGGAGCAATTATATCTCCATAAAGACGCAGGACATCTCCCTAGCCCTATCCCTTAAACACGTGAGCCTCAATTTCAGGTCTTTGTCCAAGTGATCAAAGAATTGAAAACACAGACTCAAGTGAAAGGTTAATTATAAATGATGAGATTTCTTTTAGAGAGAGTTAGGAGCAAGAGGGAAAGGCAAGCCAGAAAGCCTGGCTAGGAGGGGGGAGGGGAGATGGAGAAACTCTCCCTGCCATAAAGGTGTCTTCAGGGAAGGAGATCACACATAGCAGAAAAGCAGCCAGGCCAAGCTGGGAAGGGGGAAGGGATACAGAGAAGACCCCCTCACCTAGGGGCTAGGAGAGCAGAAGGAGAGGGGTCCAGAAAGCAAGAGAGATCCGAAGAGTCAAGAGGGATCAAGAGCTTACAAAAGGGGCCAAGAGGCTTACACATACATTTCCAGACCATTATATGAGTCAAACATCTCATTAGACTGACCCTCATCACCAGATTCAGGTGTATAAGGAAGGGACCTGAGTCAGCCCCTTGAATCCACAAACCAATCAGGCTTACACCTGAGTCTAATAAGAAGGCTCACCCTAATTGGATGTCTGATCTGTATAAGAGAGGTGAACCACGTGGGCCAAGCTCTTCCTTTCCATCTTGTGGTCTTGCCTGAGCACTTGTGTGAGCCTGTGTTTCCTCTTTCTACCCTGGTTGGAAAGTGGGGAGCATTTTCCTACTTGCTTCCTCCATGTGTCTTACTTTGGGGTGCTTTCTCACTTAGTACATGTGTAATTTTTCTTTGATCTCTTAAGTCCTTCACTATGTCTTAACCCTCTTTGGTCTTTTATGGGAAGGGAAGCGTTTATGGGTGTGTGCGCCTCCTCCAGAACCCTTTGATCCCTGGATAGACATTTCTCTGTGATGGAGGGTCTCTCCATCCTCCTTTTCTCTTTCCAGCTGGGCAAGGAGGAGAATTTTCTGGCTTGAGCCTTTCAGCTATCTTCCTCCTTGAATCTTAATTCCCCTGAAAAATAAACCTCATAATTCAGATTTATCCCTAAATAAACTAATAATTCATAATTTCCCTTCTCAGAGTCCATTTTATCAATTACTTGGTAAAGTAGGATAAGGACCTCAAAGTTGACATTCATAGGCCCTCCCTGAAACCCAACATCCTGCATCATTTACGTTGCCTGAGTACTTAGAGTACTTAAAAAATGGTGTCGGAACATTTTAAGCTGGATTTACACCCTATAGTGAGCAATAAGCCAGTTCATGCTATCAGGGGTACTCAAACTCAAACACGTTAGCAGCTACCTACAAATATTAATATTCCATGTAGGATCTTCTTTTTTAAGGTTTAGAGGTTTTATTAGATTGTAGATAGAACTTAAGAGAAGGAAGGAAGACATAGCTCATGCCCAAGAGGTTCCCAGAAATGGAAAGCCCAGAGCCTTAAGAGAAGGAAGGAAGGGCTGGAGAGATGCCTTAGCAGTTAAGTGCTTGTCTGTGATGACTAAGGACTCTGGTTTGAAGCTCGATTCCTCAGTACCCATGTAAGCCAGATGCACAAGGTGGCACATGCATCTGGAGTTCGTTTTCAACGCCTGGAGGCCCTGGTGCGCCATTCTTTCTCTCTCTCTCTGCCTCTGTCTGTCTGTTGCTCTCAAATAAATAAAAATAAAATAAACAAAAAAATAAATAAAGAGAGAGAGAGAGAAGGAAGGAAGGAAAGAAAGAAAAGAGAACCCAGAGAGACCCTGCCCACAAGAAGGCAGGAGGGTGGTAAAGCCCACGGAGGGACGCCAATTGGGGTGACGTATACGTTCTGAATGGAGGCTGAGCTAACCAGCCACAATGTTGGGTTCAGGTTTAATCCTTCCAGGACTTTTTTTTTTTTTTTTTTTGATTTTCCGAGGTAGGGTCTCATTGTAGCTCAGGCTGACCTGGAATTAACTATGTAGTCTCAGGGTGGCCTCGAACTCACGAACTCACGGCGATCCTCCTACCCCTACCTCCCGAATGCTGGGATTAAAGGCGTGCGCCACCACGCCCGGCTCCAGGACTCTTAATTCTAGGAAAGGGGAACTCCTTCCTAGGGAGGCACTCAGGTTGAGTTTATGGAAAAATAGATCTAGGGAATTCCTCTGGGCAGCAAGAGAAAAGGAGAAGCTGTATCTTTCAGTGACATCTAGTAAGGTGGAGACTGCAAGGGCAGGCTCAAAGAAATGACTCATTTGAGTTACTCAGTCCCCAAATAAAGAAAGTGTAAGCATGCATGTTCAGGTTAAAAATTTTCGAAGTGTTATGGGGTACACTGTTGAACTTGGATCTTATATGGAAGTGGTGATAGAGAATTTGGTATAAACAAGATAAAAATGATATGATGGAGCACGCTGTGAGACTCCTTGAACGGTGGCGGCGGTAGGTGGTTTTGCTCAGAACTCAGGAAGTAGCTGTCCCTGTGTTACTTCTATGCTGCCGACCTGATATCAAATTGAAGGAGGTAGGTTTAAAATACATACATAGAGCAGCATGGCAGATACGACCAATGAATATAAATTTATAAGAGACATGAAACATTTGTGATTTATATTTATTTTGTTTTGTTTTTTGTTCTTTTGAAGCAGGTTCTCACTCTAGCACAGATTGGTCTGGAATTGACTTTGTAGCCCAAGCTAGCCTCAATCGCATGGCAATTCTCCTGAGCGCTGGGATTAAAGGTGTACACCACCATGCCCATCATTGTCTTATTTACAGAGAAAAATTATGCATGTATCAGTTACTTGTTTGTTGGGGCCTGAGCTGAGCAGTCACAGAGCCAGGTTCGGGCACGATCCTTCTGGGCATGTTTATTTTATTGAGGTAGGACCTCACTCTAGCTTAGGGTGTCCTGGCACTCACTTTGTAGCTCTAATGCACAGTGATTCTCCTACCCCAGCCTCCAGAGTGCTGGGATCAAAGATGTGCACCACCACACCAGACTCAGGAATGTTAATTCTAGGAAAGGGAATAAAATACCAGGCAGGAAGGGGCTTATGGGAGGAAAGGGTTTGTTTTCAGCTTACAGTTTTCTAGTTCATCGATTTAACCATGCGGTCACAACTACAGGAAATCAGCTTAAAGATTTGAGGGGAATTCTGGCATGGCAGGCAAAACATGGCAATGATATGGAAGATTTGGGGCGTCTTTGAGATTGATGGAGCCATTCTTGGCTCTTGGTTGGGCTTTTAACTGAGGAGTTAGGGTGCTAGATTGTTCACATAAAAATTCTGTGGAATCAGTGGTCTCCAAGTTCTTGTCTCACGAAGTCAGTGAGTGAAATCCATAGACCTCAGAGGGTGAGGTTTGAAAGCTTTTATTGTAGAGCTTGAAGAAGGAAAGAAGACAGAGCTACAGAGCAGGAAGGGTGATGAATGGCGATTCTTATAGGAAGAATGCTTTGCTGGATAGGGGGATGAGCTGGTCAGTCCAGTTCCCATGCCAGATATCTAAGCACCTTGTAATCTTTGTCATATCCTTACCTCTGGTTTCCAAGTAAAGAGAACTCCTTTAGGGAGAAGGAGATGAGCAGAAATCAAGCTCTTCTGGCACGTCTGGTCTCCAGCAAGGTGGAGGCTGCTGAGGACTCCTGTTGGGAATAAAAAGATAAGGAAAAGCCAGATCCTCCTTTATAGGCTAAAGGACATTGTCGACTTTTAGCCAAGAAAAAAAAAAAAAACAAAAACCTGTCCACTTCCAGGAACCTGCTAACCCTAAACTGCCTAGCCAATTTCTATCTGTTATTGTTCATCAACAGGAAGAGGAGGACAGGATCACTTTGTCACTTAAGCAGAGATGAAGTGGAGAGACATGGAAGAGGAAATGGGGCCAGGCTTTAAAAGCTCACAGTGCACACCTTCCCCCAGCAAGGCTCCACCACCTTCTTAAGAAGCAGGGATTAAAAGTATTCAAGCACAGGAGTCTGTGGAGGACATTTGTTTTTTTGTCATTCAAACCATCACAGTGTATTTCAAAGAACTCATCAGTGCTTTCTAAATGTTTCTTTATAAGAACAATCTCAGTGGATAATAAAGGCCTTCACAACATTTTCAAGTATTACATGGCCATACTCTCCTTCCAGATTCATAGTATCTTGAGAAGAAGGTATGAGATGCACAGGAATCTCACGGACAAAGAAAAATGAAAGGCAGGCATCAGCCCATGGAGCCTGATGGCAAGGGAAATAAGAGCCTGAACTTGGGGAACCTATTTGGAGAACTGGGGTCCTTTGTACCCCAACACTTAGATTATATGACACATTCCTCAACAATGTGATGGTGTTTTCTTTCCTTTTCTCTCATCTTTGCTTTCACTCTTCTTCTTCTTTCTTTATTTATTTTGTTCTGTTTTGTTTTTGACACAGGATCCCATGTAGCCTAGGCTAACAGCAAGCTTGCTATCCATCAAGGCTGGCTTAGAATTCCTTATCCTTCTATCTCTGCCTCCCAGTTCTGGGAGTGCAGGCATGAACCACCACCACACGTGCTTACAATGCTAAAGTCATTTTTGTTTGCTTGTGATTGTTGCTGTGCAGTTGAAGAGGGAGAAGCATAACTGGCCATGTATTTAGAGAGCTATCTGCTGAGCATGAGAGAGACTATTCAAGTTGCAAAGAAGACTATACCCTTTATTAATTATTATAGTCTACTATTCTAAAGGGAAAACCTTCTTGAGAGGCAGGTTCCTTTGGGAATAGTTCTAGGACTAGCGACTTTACATATTTATGGCTGTATTTATGTATATGTATATGTATATACATAAATAGATAATTGAACCAGTTTGCTTATATTTCTGGGCAAAAGCACAAGTAATAATAGGAACGTAAAGTGGGTGAAATTCATATACCCACATAATGGTCACGTCAACATTCTGCTGGTATTAATTTGAAGCATGGAAGTTTATAGTGCTTTCTTGGCAATCCTTGGAACTCCCCATCGGATTGTGACAGGATGACTGTCTTTTGATCCTGAATGACAGCCAAAGCTGGTGTACTTTTGTCACAGTTCCAGTCGAGGAGGAAAGATGTGATGTTTTCTCTTTAGACTCTAGAGGTGAATTTTCTTCAAAGGAGCTTGCGGGCTGGGTGGGTGGTACCAGAGGAGAATGCCCTCCAGTGCTTCTACTAGGAATGTATAAGAAGTTTTGAGATAACCTGGATGAAAGGAATCTGCGTGGTCTGTGGGGGAAATGACTCAAGCAACTTGCTGATGAGATCTCAATTAAGGAAAGTCCTAGTTTGATGCCAGGCCAAGGGCTGAGGTTTGGCCAGGAGAGGGCTTTCCTGGTTAATTTCAGTGGGAGTTTGGCTAGACTTGAGAGCTGGGCTGCTGTGGATCTGACAGAAGGAGTGGCTGCCTCCCTGGGGTGCCTTAAAGAGCAGCAAAAGTTCAGGTGCCTCCATTGCTCCTCAAGCCACCTAGCTTCCCTTGGAAATGTTTGTGATCGTAGATACTGTGTTGGGCAAAGCCTCTGCCTCCTGGGAAGAGGGGTCCTAGCAAACATGACTCTGCTTTACCTGGTCTTGCCACTAAAACCCTTGATGCACAGATGAGTGAGTCCAGCAGCTCTAAGCTCTAAGCTCTCAGCGGGAGCAGAGCCTGTGTCAGGGATGCAAGATGGAAAGTGAGGAAATCTGAGGCCAGAGGTGTTTCCCTGGAAGACTGGGCAGTAGGGATGGGCATTAGTTGCTTACGGATTTCTGTGACTAAAATACCTGACAGAACAATGTAAGGGAGGAAAGATTGGTTGTGTTTTGTGATGTCAGAGCGTCAGTGCATCAGAGTGGGCAGACCCCTCACCCTATCATCACAGTGGCAGTATGAGGTGGGGACTGTTCACACCAGCAATCAGAAAGCACTGGAACCAGGGGCTTGGTTATACACCTTCGAAGGCTGCCGACAACTAGTGCTGAACTTCTACCAGCTCTGGGAGGGGCATCTAAGGATTCCATGGCCTCCCCACGTAGCCCCATCAGATGGGGAACAACCAAAGAAAACATGTCAGATTCAGATCGCCACAGAATGCTGTGTTGAAGCACAGACACAGAAGACATTACATTTGCTGACTACAGGAGGATCAGAAAAGGGCAGGTAGAGGGTGAGGTGTGTCTCACAATGTTCACCATTTTGTTCAAAGCTGGTTCCACCTTTTAGTCTAACAAGATAATAAGCTTATGAAGAAAGAAACCAGGTAGTTTAACACTCTTGACCTTTTCCAATTAGATTGTACAATAATTTATGATAACATTTTTGGCTACCAAACTCAACATCCCACAGATATAGCTAGATTCTTTTGTCTTCCATTTAGTGGCTTCTTTTTGCTTCTGATAGTCCAATATGGCTTTGGTTTCCAAAGGAAAGCATTTATGGAAAATCAACACTAAAGCGTCTTTGTCCTGCTTCAATCTTTTATCTTTCTTTCTTTTTTTTTTTTTTTTTTTGAGGTACAGTCTCACTCTAGCCCAGGCTGACCTGGAATTCACTATGAAGCCTCAGAGCAGCCTTGAACTCATGGCAATACTCCTACCTCTGCCTCTCAAGTGCTGGGATTAAGGGCATGTGCCACTAAGCCTGGCTTGTCCTGCTCCAATCTTGTCCTCCAAACTCATATTAGTTTTTGCTCTTTGAAGCCAAATGTTCACTTTTATCCAAGTCATAATAACTAAATCCCAGCTCCATTCATTTCTGCATTCATCAAATATTTATTGACAATTTGCTGGGTGTAAGATGTAGTGCCAGGTCCTGGCAATGAAATGATGAATCAAACAAGGTCCCCAGCCTTTCGAAAGTCACTGGCTCTTTAAGTGCTAGAGATCTGGCTTCATCTTGGGACAATTCAAGGCCAAATGCAACTAGAATCCAGTCTCTTTGGAAGTGCTCTACTCTCTACTTTCTGCACCTCCTCTGAGCTCCAAAAATGCATTGCAGACCAGGACCCATCTCCATACCAAGAGGAACTGGGCTTAGTAGGGTTTTAGGAGAGAACAAAAATTAATTTGAAAACATTGGGCAGGTTTCTTTTATTCCCTGGGTTTTCCCTCGTTTCCCTCCCAGAAGTAAGGTGGGACATTCAGGAGAAGAAAGAGTCATGTTAAGCATCTTGGGGTTCCAGCCAGCAAGGGAAATCCTCTGTAAGATTGTTCTGTGTTTTTGTTTGTTTGTTTGTTTTGTGGTGCTTGCTTCCCATGGACTGGAAATTGGACAAGGACAGTTTTGGGTGACATGAGTTTTGATTTGGGATGTTTAGATCCTGAGGGTAGTAAATTGGGTGAATTTAAGAACATATATATTAGAGGTGTTACCTCTCCACCAAGGCCATCAGCAGTAGAGTGAGTTCCTGAATGTTTATGTATTTGTGATTTGTTGTATTTTTTCAGTGGACTTCTATAATTAAGAAAATGATGGACACATACATGTGCATAACAGCACACAAAGCTAGCACAGACACACAAACACACACACATATGCAAAAGAAAGAAAGAAAGAAAGAAAGAAAGAAAGAAAGAAAGAAAGAAAGAAAGAAAGGGAGAAAGAGAAGAAAGAAAGAATGAATGAAGGCTAGGCATGGTGGTACATGCCTATAATCCCAGTACTAAGGAGGTGGAAGGTGGAGGCAGGCAGATCAGGAGTTGAAGGTCATTCTTAGCTACATAAGAAGCCTGAGGACAGCCTGGACTAAATGAGACCCTGTACTGAAAGCAGTTAAATACATAAATAGACAAACAAACAAACAAACAAACAACTATAGAAAAGAGAAGAATGCAATCAACTTGTTAAACCCTTCTCTAAAGCAATCTTCCTCCTTTCTAATTTACAGTGGATTTTCCTTTTACCTGATTTAGTGTTTAGTTTTCATTATAAATTAATCATATACTGAAATGAGCTTTGTTGTGACATTTCAACATCTAGAAGCTGTAGACTGTTACTAGAAAATTTTTCAGTACCTGGGATGGGATACCTTCCAGTGAGTTGTTGGCCAAGGAGGTCCCAGTAGCCTCCAAAACATTAAAGGCTTTTGCCAAAGCCCTTGGTTTCCCTTGAGAAACAGATAGTAAGACTCTATTACTGAAGACATCTCTTGCCTGAGAGGCAAGGTCACTGAGAAAGCAAGCTAGTGCTGAGCAGAAAACCTTCTCCCTGTAGACCAGCCAACTGAAAGCTGGGAAAAGCTGCATTGCGTGCAGCGTATGGGAGACAGAAGCCATCAACAGTGAAAACAGTGGATGCTGAATATTCAAGTTTGGCCAGACAGGCCCAATGACTGAACGGGTGCAAGAGTGGCATGTCTACTCTTGGGGTAACCGACTGCTCCATAATTGGACTGAAGGCCCTCTCTACATGAGGGAATACATACCTGGTACTGAAAAACCTAAGCAGAAGTCTATGGTAGCTGAGGTCATGAGCCTTAGGGGTATAAAGCCTGCTCTTGTCTGACTAAAAGTATATTTTATTCCCACCAAGCTTCCCTGAAAGTACTACACTTAATGTTCATATTCACATATTAGTGCTACTCTCACTTCTGGTTAGAGAAGCTTCTCTTTTCAGATGCCAATGACCATTGGGATGACCCAAAAGGCAACATAGTGCTGAGAAGAAGGGATGGAGGAGTGCCCAGCACTGAAACACCTCTGTCACACCCTCCAAGGTTCAGGAACCATTGCAGAAGAGGGGGCGGATAGAATGGAAGAGCCAAAGGAAGGGTATGACTTCTTACAATGCAACTGCCCAGACAGAAATTGGCCTCAATATCCATGACTTTGCAGTGCCTAGCAATATCGCTGCAAGACCCTCAAAATAGAAGAAAAAGATGATGACATCAAATTAAAAGAGAGACTAATGGAGAGAGGGAGGGGATATGATGGAGATTGGAGTTCTAAAGTGGAATGGGGGGAGGGAGGGAAATATCAGGTGGGTTTTTTTTTGTATGTAAGTATAGAAGCTGTCAATAAAAAATAATAATTTAAAAATATATATGTATATCAAGCACTTTGATCAAGTTTATCCCATTATCCTCTCTTGCTCCCCTCCATCCCCCTTTCATATCTTCAGTAGGTCTGCTTTTGTTTTTGTTTCTTTTTTTCCTCTAAATTCCATATAGGAGAGAAGATATGTGATAACTGTCTTCATTAATCCGACTTATTGTGCTTAATATGATGATTTCCAGTTCCATCTATATCTATGCAAATGACAGGACTTCATTTTTATTTCTGACTATAGTAGTTTGAATTAGATGTCCCCATAAACTCTTGTAGTTTCGTTTGTTTTGGTTTTTGCATTTTTTTTTTTTTTGGAGAGAGTCAGAGAGAGAGAGAGAGAGAGGGAGACAGACAGACAGATAGAGAATGGGCACACCAGCAGCCTCTCAGCCACTGTGAACAAACTCAGACATATGCTCCCCCTTGTGGGGAAGTGCAGCATTGTGCCCTTATGTCACTTTGCATCTGGGTAAATGTGGGTCCTGGAGAATCAAATGGCCATTCTTAGGCTTAGCAGGCAGGCACCTTAACCACTAAGCCATCTCTCCAGCCTGCATTTTTTTTTGAGGTAGGGTCTCACTCTAGAGCCCAGGCTGACCTGAAACTTACTCTGTAGTCCCAGGTTGGCCTTGAACTAATAGCAGTCCTCCTACCTCTGCCTCCCAAGTGCCACATCCAGCTACAACTCCTGTTTTGAATGCTTGACTCCCAGCTGTTGGCAATTAGGGAGGTGGAGCCTTGAAGGAGGAGGTGAGCTTTGGATGGGTGAGCTTGTCAGTTCCATTCACTGTTGCTGCTGAGATGAATTATCCAGACCTGTCTGGCACTTTTAGTTATGGATGAAATGGATGACTAATATTCCATTGTATGTGTATATCACTGTAGCAGATAGCTTTAGGTTCACTGAGAGATCCAGTTATGGAGGAAGTTCCATAATGGCAGGAGAAGCAGCCAAGTAGAGAGAGAAAAGCCAACCAGGCACACAGAGCAAAACTACAGCCCAAAAGAAGTCACACAAACTCAGGAAACAGCCCATAAAAGAAGTCACACAGCACACTTAAGGCCCCCAGTGACATTGCTCTTGGTGATTGCAGATGCAAACATTCTGAATATATTGGAGGACATATATTCAAACTACCACAACCACATTCTCTTTATTCCTCTGCTGATGAACACATACACTGATTCCATGACTTGGCTATTGTGAATAATCTTTAAATAAACATAGGTATGTAATTATCCCCATAGCGTGCTGACTTTATTTCCCTTGAATATACTCATGAGTGATATAACTGAATCATAAGATAGCTCTATTTTTAATATTTTTTTAAGGAACCTCCCTACTGAGTTCCAAAGTGGCTGAACTAATTTACATTCCCACCATTGGTGTATAAAGGTGTATAAATTGATGTTTGTTGATATCTTGATGATAATCATTCTTACTACAGTCAGAAGGAATCTCCGTGTATTGTTGATTTACATTTATTGGATAACTAAAACCTTTGAATATTTTTCATGTGTTTATTGGCCATTTGTATTCCTTTATTTGAAAAGTACTTGTTTGATCCATTTGCTCATTTGTTCATCAGATTATTTGTTGTTTGGGGGTTTATTCTTTTTCCAGTGGTGCAAGAGGTTGAACCAAGTGTCATACACATGTTCTATCATTGAGCTATCACCTTCAGATTTTATTTTATTTTGAGATAAGTCTCGTCTTATACTTGTGATCCTTCTGCCTCAGTTTCCTAAGTAGTTGAGGTTACAGGTACGAATCACCATGCCTAGATTGAGTTCTTCTTAGATTATGGATATTAATCTCCTGTCACTTGAGTAGTTGGCACAGACTTGCTCCCATCCTATAGGCTGTCTCTTCACTCTGACCATTTTATGCTTTTGTTGGCCAGAGGTTGTCTTTTCTCCAATATATGTTCTTGGTATTTTGTTGAGAATAAGATGACTACAGCTTCCTGGGCTTATTTCTGGGTCTTCTATTCTATTCTGTTAGTCTGTGTGTCTGTTTTGATGCCACTACCATGCTGTTTTTGTTATCAAGCTTTTAGTCAGTTGATATTTCCAGCATTTGTCTTTTTTGGAAACTTTGTTTTGATTATTTTTGTACTTTCATATCAATTTTAGGGTTGCTTTTCATTTCTTTGGAAAATGTTGTGATGGTTAGTCTCCATTGTCATTTTAACTGGATTTAGAATCACCACAGAAATGTACTCTGCATCTGTGTGTGTGGCTATTTCCAGGAATATTTAACTGAGGAAGACCAACTCTGAATGTGTATGGCACTATTCTGTGGACTGCACACCAAGGAGAAAGCTAGCTGAGCACCAGCAGTCATCCCACTCTGCTTCCTGGTGGTGGGGGGGATGCAATGTGACCAGCTGCCTCTCGTTCCTGCCACCATGCCATGGTGATAGACTATCCTTCAAACTGTGAGTCAGAAAAACTCCTCCATTTCTTAAGTTGCTGTTGTCAGGTGTTTTGTTACATCAATGAGAAAGGTGACTACTACAAAATGTCACTGGAATTTTGATAGGGATGCCATTAGACCTGAGGGCCTTTTAAAAAATTTTTTTTAATAGTATGGTTACTCTGACAATAAAAGTCCTCCTGATCCATGAACGTATGAGGTCCAGGTCTTACCTAGAACTGTATTTTACATACTTTTGAGATTGTTGTGAATGGTATTGTCTTCCTGATTTTTTTTTCAATGAATTCATTTCTGCTGTATCGAAAAGCCATTGATTCTTCTATGCTGATTTTCTACCTCATTACTTATCCTAAAACATTTATTGGATCAAAATGTTTTCTGGTGGAATCCTTAGTTCTTTTAAGTATAGAATCATATCATCTGCAAATAGGGATAATGTGAGTTCTTCCTTTTCCACTGTCATTTCTTTTCCTTCTCTTGTTCTATTTCTCTTGTGAAGATTTTGAGCGCTGTGTTGAATACGAGGGATGAGAGTGGGCACTCTACTCTTGATTTGTTTTCAAACAAACTGCTTTCCGTGTTTGCCATTCAGTTTAATGTTGGCTATTGGCTTGTTGCATTTAGCTGGCTGGGATTGTGTTGAGGTATGATTCTCTTATTTCTAATTTCTCTAGGGCTTTTTTTTTTTTTTTCCATAAAGGGATGCTGAATTTTGCCAAAGGGCTTTCCTGCATCTTATTGGACAGCTCATGTAATTTTTGCTCTTGATTCTAGTTATGCGCTGCGGTTATAAATTTACATATGTCAAACCAGATGCATTCCTACAAGGGACCTGATGTGATCGTGGTGTTTGATCTTCTTACTGTGTGGCTGGGGTCAGTGTACGAGCATTTTGTCAAGGAAGTTCACATCCATGCCCCAAGGGGATTGCCTGTAGTTTTCCTTTTGCATTGTGCTCATGCCTGGTTTTGCTATCTCGGCATTTCTAGCTTTGTAGAAAATTTTGAAAGTGCTCATTTCCTTTCTATTTTATGGACTCTTTTGAGCAGCGTTGGTCTCAGGTCTCCTTCAGAGGTCTGGTGAGCAGTGACCTTGTCTGGTCTTGGGCTTCCTGTCATAGGCACCACCACTGCCTCAGTTGCCTCACTCATTACAGACCTGCTTCTGTTATTTGTATTGTTTCAATTTTGGTAGGACATATATATTTTAGAAATATATCTATTTTGTCAAGAGTTTCCAATTTTTTAAATTTATATTTCAAAATATTCCCTAATGTCCTTCTAGATTTCAGTGACATCTGTTAAAATATTCACCTTTGCCCCTCTCGTTTTATTAATTCGAGTCTTCTGTCTCTCCCTCTTTGATTAATTTTAGGTATGTAGCTGGCCTTGATCCTCCTGTCTCCACGTCTGTGTGCTTAGACCTCAAGGGTACAGCACTATACCCTATCTTGTTTATGTTTTCAAAGTCTTTGTTTCATTGATCCTTCGTATTTTTCTTTTGGTTCCTTCTTACCTTCCTATCTCCCCTTCCTCCCTCCCTCCCTCCCTTCCTTTCTTCCTTCCTTCCTTTGTCTTTTTTCTCCCTCCCCCTATCTCTTCCTTCCTTCCTTCCTCCCCCGCCTTTCTTTCTTAGACATGGTCTTGCTGTGCAGTCCTTGCTGTTTTGGAATTCATGATTTAGATCAATCTGGCCCAGAATTCATCATGTTCTGCTCAGATTCTTGAACGCTGGGATAACAAGTGTTTGTCTCTACACCTGTCTTGGCTCTGATCTTTATTATTTCTTTCCTTATAGTAATTTTGGGTTTGACTTAATCTTATTGTTGTTGTTGTTGTTGTTGTTTTATTTTTAAAGACTCCTTGAGGGGCATAATTAGGTCATTTATCTTACATATTTTTTATTTTGTTTGTAGGTACTCATAGCTATAAATGTCCCTTGTTGAACAGCCTTTGTTGTACCCCAAAGGTTCTGATAAGTTGTCTTGGAATTTCATTTCATTTTAGAAAAAATTTAAGTCCCCCCCTTTATTACATTGGTGACCCACTGATCATTCAAAATCATATTGGTCAATCTGTACAGGCTGGAGCTCCAGGACGGGAGGGTCTAGGTCCCTCAAGTACCACATAGATCATATCACCCATCCACATGAATGAGGCATGAACTTGTAACAAGACTGAAAACCCAAGCCAAGAGTTATGCAAGGCTAGAGCTGGTTACAGGAAGAAACTGGGGCCAGCAATGGCCAAGGCTGCTGGGACTTGGTCCTTCCCAGTCAGTTATGGGCAGGAGAGAGGGCTGCTCCAGTGCAGATCACAGGACCCCAGTGGGGCTGGGAGGAAGGACTTGCAGGAGAAAAGGATCTTTTATCTTCAGAAAAAGGAAAGCCCATTTAGTAGGCAAAATGACAGGCTTTCTCTACAGATGGAGTCATTAATTTGCCAGCTCATCTTTTCTTCCTCTTACCCGGTTGGTTTTGTGCACTTGGCATTGTTATCATATCCTGTTTCATGTCTAGCTCCTGATCTGGAAATAGATCTTTTCTTTTTGTTTCTCTGCCTCTCCTCATCCCCAGTAGTACTTTGCCTGTGAAACGGGCTTACCAACTATGCTTTAAATGAGAGAAAGTAATTCAAGTGATATGGTAGACCAGCACCAAGCCAGGCACTCTTGATCACCACCTCCTGCTCTGTATAGTTCCGGTTAGCCATAACTTCTGAGTTGGCTATTGTAAGAATTTCTCTCGAATATTTCTTTGGTGCCTTTTCTGTTCTGGCTTCCCTGAGGAGCCGGAACTCCCCCTCCCAGCAAACCTGAAGTCTACCATCCATGCCTGACAAGTCCAAGGCAAATCCCACATCCGCTGAAAAGCCTTCCCACACCAGAGCATGGCACGTTGGCGTTGCTTCTAATTCTTATTGTTCTGTACCTCCTACTGGCAAGCGAACGTATTGTATTATCCCGGTATAGTTTACACTGCTGAGGTACTTTGAAAGTATGTATGCCCCCATAGACTCGGGTGTTTTATAGAGGCTTATCTCTAATCGCTCGGCTGGAGAAGGTGTCACTGGGGCGGATCCTAAGGTGTTTGGGGGTGGATCTGATTTCTAGCCCAAAGGTGTACGGAGCAGTCGGAGTTGTGGCAGGGGCCCTGCTGCTTGTGTGATGGTTTGTGCTTTCTGCTTTTGGTTTTTGCTGGTTATGTGGTTGTTGCTCTCTGCTTGGATTCAGTTTCTGTCATTGATGGAACTCCTCCAAATCAGCCCAAAACAGCTCGTGGCTGGAAAGGGCTTATTTCAGCTTACAGTTCTGAGGGGAAGTTTGAAAGGCTATCGCCTTAGAGATAAGGAAGACTGTCACTGGAAGAGACCAGAGTCCACCACTTTCCCCTCCCCCAGGATCTGTCAGCTTGAAGTAAATCCCTCCCTCCCCTAACGCCTGCTTTGGATGTTCATCCCAGCAACGTGAAGCTGTCTACAACTGCTACATTAGTAACAACTAAAAGAGATTGCACTTTGATTTCCTTCAGTTGGATTGTAAATTCTTTGGAGAACAAGAATGATGAGCAAGCCTTTGCTTATAGATTGAATTTATTCTTGTTTCCAGTTTCAAGACAGTCACCCCATGTAGGCTACTTAACAGCTTCCGAACGTTCACATTAATACACTTTCTTAAGTGGATATGTCTGCTTTTCATACTCGTTCACTCAGTCTGTCTGTCAGTCATTTTGTGTTTCGAGACAGGCTCTCACTCTATAGCCTAGGCTGGACTTGAACTTGTAGCAATCCTCCTGCCTTATCTTCCCAAGTGTGATATTGTAAGCACAAGGCACCACACTGGCATGCCTGTTACTTTTAAATTGAAGGGATCTGACAGAGGATTAAATGGAATAGGCCAAGACATATTTTTCCCCAGTTTTAAAGGATATAGACTTAGGGATAAGGACGCCTGTCACTCAGAGAGACCAGAGTCCACCTTACTGTCGTCTACAGAGAAGCAGCGTCTATAGAACTGCAAATGGTCCTGGGTGATCGGACTGCGTTTCCCTCTCTGCCCTGTGGAAATGGAGCCCGTGTCATCTGAAAGGGGAGTTTTGGAAAACAGTGTTGAGGGGAAGTGAGAAGAGCCCAGCCAGAGAGCGACCACGGTTTGGAACAAGCTGTGCTGTGTAAAGACCTGAACGGACCTTGGCTGTGAGTGGGGAGCCACTAAATATCTGCAAACAAATTCACCTGCCTCCTCCTCCTTCTCATTGGCACCAGGCAAGTCAGCTTCTTCCTGCTGCTTTCATTGGCTTCTTTCTTTCTCACCATCATTGTCTCCTACTTGTAAGTTAAATGGCTACTTGAGACTGTTCTGTGGCTCACAGAATTATGAAAAAGCTCGGCCTACAGTTAGGACTGTTTGTATTAGAAACACACCCTTTCCCAAAATTCTTTAAAACTTTTAAAAAAATTAATGCTTAAAATTGAAACACAGGATTTGATATTTAGTAATTTTATAAAAAAATTCAAAAGGTAAACAAGAAGTAGTTCCAGGGTATGTCTTGTTCAGACCTCCTTTATAAATGGAAGAAAAATGAAAATAGAAGCAGAAACAAACAGACAAGTAAACAGGAAAACCAGAAAGCAGACTTCAACACTAGTGTCTATAATTTTACAATTAAACTTTGTAGCTATCACTTCATCGCGACAGAGGGAATCACCTGACGTCAGTCTCTGGTCTCCACATGCATGCACAGGTATGTGCACATGCACCTGAACACACACATACAAATACACAGCTATACAAAAGGTCTCTTCAGACATGATGATACATGACTGTAATGCCAGCACTCAGGAGGAAGAGGATGACACTTCCCCTCACAAGTGTAAGCTGAAATAAACCTTTCCTCTCATCAGCTGGTTTTGGTTGGGTGTTTTGTCCCAGCAATGAGAAGATGATTGCAACAGTTATTCTCAGCTATGTGAGCTACATGAGATCCTGTCTCCATATTTTTCTATTCTGACGTATGAAGGTGATTTAATGATAGGAAAAAAATGCTTTCTATTTTCATCCTTCTCCAAGTCTGGAGGAGAGGATAGACTATTAAGAGTCTCTCTCAAGGCTTGTTAAGAGCCAAGTTCTTTACTCGCTCACCAAAGTTATTTCAGTGAATGGAGTACCAGCTACCATTGCCATCTTGCGGATGCTAAAACCCCGACCTCGAGATGTGTTTCAGCCTGAAGCTGAGAGGAGAATCCAGGGAGTTTGACTGAAAAAAACCCAAACAAACCAACAAACAAAAAAACCACCCAAGCAAACAAAAAAGCAAACCAAAAGCCCATCTGGATTGTGCTGGGCTTGCTGTGCCCAGAGGTCCCAAGTCCTTGGGGCCACTTAACAATTTCATTCACATGCAGCACCACACAGACCAAAGTTCTCAACAAGACTTGTACCTGACCTGGACAAGGAGGAGTGTGGCCAGGTGTATAAAAGTACAACGACAGCTGTCTTTTCAGAGACAGAATACGGATAGGAGTGTAACCCGTCTTGGCAATGTTATCCACGTGCAAGGATGCTTTCATAGTCACCATGGAGACCAAAAGGACAGTTTCAGTTTCTCTTTGCAATTCAGATCAGGATAAGGACAAGAGGGCTGCCCTCATCAACACTAATGGTGACTGTCCATTTAAAATAAGTTCCCCACGAGCGGGGAGATGGCTCAGTTGGTAGCGTGCTTGTCATGTGCACGTGAGGACCTGAGTTCCATCCCCAGACCTCACATAGAAAAAGCTGGGCATGGAGGTGTGCCCTTGGAATCCCAACACTGGGGAGACAGAGCTAGGAGGACCCCTGGAGCATGTTGCCTGGCCAGTGTAGCCTAATTGGTGAGTTCCAGGCCATTGAGAAACCTTGTCTTAAAAGTGATGGATGGCACCTGAGGAATGACACTCAAGGTTGTCCTCTGGTCTCCTCACATATGGACACAGATGTACACACACACACACACACACACACACACACACACACACACACACAGCTACTGTCTTTCACCTTCTAGCACATGAGTGGATATAGAGAAGGCTTGAATTTTTCTGACTGCTCAAATACACTGTCTTACTTTTCTCATAGTCCAAAGGCCCATAATTGGGCATTGCAGCTGCAACTTTCAAGGTGGGCTAAGTGCCAGAAGCCATGAGAAACCCCTTGTGACAAAGCAGGTTTGGTTTGGGTTTGGAAAAAATCTATGCCTACGGTGGACAGGTAGCCTCCACTCCCCTCTCCCCAGAATCTGCAGTCTTGCTTATACCATTGCGTGTGTCACAGGTTACATCCAGACACCACAGGGTGCTCAGTCCCCTGCAATGGTGGTGTCATCTTACGCATCCCCAAGGGAGGGGTTCTTCTATGCACAGTCCAGAAGAACACAGAGTGGAACCAAGAGCATATTAAAGTCTCAACGGTTCCATGTCTCACATTGTCAATGAGACATCAGGCCCAGCCTTGAGTTCAAAACCTGTTTCCAGAGCCCTAACCCCATGGATTGGGTTCTTCATGCTTCCTTGGAGCTGATGCCACCTGAGTCCTCTCTTAATAGGGTTACTTTAGGGACAGGGACATCTGTGCCCTTTAGCCAAGTCAGGAGGCATAGCTGCTCACACTAGGATCAAGGAACACAGATAGGCAATTGAACATGGGCCGATTTGAAGGCAGTGCCAGCACTTTTAGGTCAATCACAGCCTGGGCCTAAGGGTGGGAGCAATAACCCAAGCCCTTCCCCCACTTGTCTTTTCCTTAAAGTCCAGGCAGAGAATGATAGGATTATCAGATAGTCTATGGGCTAGAGAGATGACTTAGCAGTTAAGGTTCTTGCCTGTGAAGCCTAAGGACCCAGGTTTGAATTCTCCAGTACCCACATAAGCCAGATGCACAAGGTGGCACAGGTGTCTAGAGTTTGTTTATATTGGCTAGAGGCCCTGGTGTGCCAATTCTCTCTCACACTAATAAATAAAATTGTTTAAAAAAAAAAAGAAATCTGGGGGCTAGAGAGATGGTTTAGTGGTTAAGGCACTTGCCTGTGAAGCCTAAGGTACCATGTTTGACTCTCCAGATCCCACATAAGCCAGATGCCTAAAGATGAGGCAAGCAGGAGGTTGCACATGCCCACTAGGTGGTGCAAGAGTCTGGAGTTCAATTGCAGTGGCTGAGGCCCTGGCACCCCAATTCTCTCTCTCTCCTCCCTAAACAAATATTAAAAAGTTTTAAAAAGGAATTGGGTAGACTATATGCCCAATAACCTTACCTAACACTTGCTTAGCGGTTACTGGGCTCTAAGCACTTTTTCCTCAGCCCCTTGCAGAGTTGCCCCTTTAACCTTCATAATGACACTGTGAAGTAGAGACTGTCACCATTCTAATGTGTAGGCCAACAAACTGAAGCACAGAGAGGGTTAGTGACTTGCCCTACACCACAGAGCAGAGAAGTGGCTAGCAAGCTGTCACTCTGGCCTGGCTGAACTACAACTCACTCTGTAACCCAGGCTGGCCTCAAACGGATGGTGATCTGCCTGCTTCAGCCTCCAGAGTGCTGGGATGACAGGCATGACATGCCCTCCCCTTCCCCCTTTCCCTCCCTTCCCCCCTCCCTCTTTACCTCCTTTTCCCCCTCCCCCTGCAGGACAGGTATGTGATCCCAGGTGTCTAAGAGGGGGATGGTCACGGTTGCCTCGGTTCCCTGTGTCCCAGGGAACTACGTCTGATCCTTTTCACTGTGCTCCACAGCCAAGCCTTTTCCTAGGGCAGGGTGACCTACACCAGAATACAAAGGACCTGGGGCGTTACTTTCCCGTCACTGCGTGGCCTGGCTTCCAGGAACTCTTCCACTCCCAAACACTGCCCCCAGGGCAGAGGTTCCTTCCTTTTGGCTATTCTGGTCAGGTCCCAGCCAGGAGCTGGAAACAAACTATGAAAATAGAGGCCATAGGCTGAAAGGCAGCTTGTTCCCTCCAGTGGGGAGCAGGCAGGGGGCCAGCCCCTCATGCCACAACCCTCCTGCTACTGTCTCCTTGACCCAGGGGAGGAGGGAAGCTGCTTTGGGCAATTCCCTGCCACTTTTAGACATTTGGTCTTGTGCTACAGAGATGATGATCTGAGCATCATTCTGGGGTGTGTTTTAATGAATTCCAGAAGGTCAGCTTGCCCTTCTTAGAAGAAAATCCTTGCTTTTTTTTTTTTTTTTTTTTTTTTTTTTTTTTTTTTTAAGTCATCTGCATGGCTCTCTGTGTGTGTATGTGTCTGTATGCATATGAACGGTAAGCAGCAGCAGACTTCTAGAGAACATTCTGAATATTTTCATACTATTTGAAGTCGGGTATGTCTGTGGTCCGGGTAAAACAAATCCTTGATGTAGAACATTCAAAAGCAGTGTGGCTCTCATGTTCTGAAGTCAAGGTCAACCCTTCCTTATCAGAGGGCTTCTGTAGATAGCACAGCATGTGAAGTTCCCCAAGAGAGCTGTGAGGTCTTGGCACTGTCCCTGGGTGGACCCTCTCAGTTCCAACATTCACTGTCCTGCCTTAGGATGAAGCTAAGTTTCTGTAGTCCTGGCGGAAAGCCATAATGGTACTGAAGGTGTGTTTACATGGAGCGGAGCACAGTATCTTTGATCTCAGGTCTGTAAATTCTAACATCAGGTGGAGACACCCTGCCTCAGCCTCACAACCAGATAAAGCTGAAGCCAACCCTCAGAGTCCCTCCACTGTGGTGATTAAAACCTGAGGTCCTGAGTGCATGCATATGTATACCTCTCTTTGCATGTATAATGTTATGTATGTGTTACTGCCCACATACACAGAAGACATACCTACAAGAACAAGATTCCATGTTTATGCAAAGAGCAGCAAGATAGATGACAGATATTTTCCTTTATAAATGGATTGTGAGAAGAAAAACTACTTAATATAAATAATGAAAGACCTGGGAATAATGTTTTCAATTTCCTAGGTGGAAAAGTCATTTTCCCAGATGAGACTGTCTGTTACTACCTTCCTGGTTGGTCTGTCTCAGATTAAAATTCTTGGAGTACTTTGGAATTCATTTCTGTTTTTGGATACTTCATCAAGCTATATGGCTGACACTTCATTCTAGTGTGAGCATTCGTAAGCATCGTTAGATGAAAGCTACCTTCTCCCTCTCCTCTCGGTGGCCCCATCCCTCATGGCTCCTCTTTCTTCCCTCCACCTTGGCCCCAGAGATGAGAAGCACTTATTGCTTTGTTTTATGGCTCTTCTGAAATAGGCATCAAGCTCCTGCATAGTGTGGTCTACAGAATTTTAATGAGTCCGAGCAGGCGGCTTGGTTCTTCACGCTGATGTAAGGTGGCTGACGTCAGCCTGCCCAGGAAAACACTGAATTGATTTTCAAATTGCTTTGACGGTGAGTAAATGGCTGGGTCTGCGAATTAGCATGAAACTGCCCACACCCATGCACACCTCCCTACCCATCCCCATACCAGAATGAGTGAGTAGAAAGCAGAAGGGAATCCTCAGAGAGCCTGGATGCCCTTCAACGTATAAGTCAAAGGGTCAGGGAATCCTGATGGTTGCTTTCTATGAGTGAATTATGTAACTTGCCATTATGCTGGTTTAAATGAAAAGAATCTATTTAACTTCTAATTCTGGCATTTTCTTTCTGATTTTAGAATTTGATACACTTATGAAGATGGAGAATTTTTGTGTGTGTGTGTGTGTGTGTGTGTGTGTGGCATCACCTCTTCTGTCTCTGTTCTCCTCTTCCTCTTACACATTTCTTGAAGAACATTTTAGACCTTCAGCATAAAGGATGCTATTTAGTGTTTCTTGTGCTTCCCATTATGCTGTGTGGAGTGAGTGTTTGGGACACTTATATAGTGAGCTATCTGCAAGGAGAGGTGATACTCAGTGGGCCACCATCAAATATCAAAGCCAGACACACAGAATACTTTTTGAGATAAGGTCTCATGTTGCTCAGGCTGGCCTTGAACTCTGTGTAGCCAAGAATGACCTTGAATCTCTGATCCTCTTGCAAGTGCTGGGTTGCTGTCCACAACAACACACCTGGTTCTGTAGTGCTAGGCACTGAACGCAGGGCTTTGTGTATACTAGGCAAATACAATAGTGAGCAACATCCCCACTTTGTATTTGTTTCTCTATTGCTGCCATTTGCAAACATTTGCTTTCCTTTCAGCAAGCTTCTTTACTGTGTATTGGTTTACCTAGTGATTCATGAGTTAATTAATTAGCCAAACTTTTTAAAGCTCTTTGAAGCATAAGCACACTATTTACTGTGAGGTCAAGTTATATCACATCAAGTTGATCATTTTCTTCTTACAATTTATCAACAGCAAGACAAAATAAAACACCAAAGTCTTTTGAATCTAATGCAATGACTTACAGCATTTTGTGAACCTTTTTAGTAATTAACCTTAGTAGCTCAAGGTTTCATTTACATTTTGAGACTGGGTCACACTGTGTAGCGCAGGATAACCTGAATCTTACTATGCAGCCCAAACTGGCTTTGAACTAGTGATTCTCCTATCTCAGCTTTTGGATTTCTGGTGTTATAGGTGTGTCAAGGTTTCTATTTTGGACCTTTTAGTTGATTCTATGAGCACTTGTTGTGCTCGAGACAATTCCCACAAATATTCTCTGATAATGACCATGGCTCTAGCCATTCCTGAGCTCACTTTCCTCCTATTAAAACAAACGCAATCATTTAATTATGCTAAGGTTCCATAATGTATAAAAGGAAACATGGCCTGTGGAATTTGTCCTCAAAGACCTTACAGTACACATAAGTACCAACTACCAGTGCACATGATGCCGGGCGGAGCCTTAGAATGTACCCAATGATGGTTAGTTACAGAACAGTGTCCTACAAATTGAAGGAAAAGTGTTAGGGTGGGTGTTGAACTTTAAAGGGTCCATGGCTGTAGCAGACAGCTTCAGGTTCGCTGAGATGAACTTCCAGACCAGGCACAGTTATGGAGGAAGGGATATTTATTGAAGCTTACAGACCCAGGGGAAGTTCCATAAGGGCAGAAGAAGCTAGCCTGCCTTCAGGACCAAACACAGACAGCAAAGCCACAGCCAAAAGCCAAAAGCCACACAGCATAGCATACCTCAGGAACTCCAGCTAGGCACACTTTGCATATCTTTACAATGGAATCTTAAACCCACCACTACACCTTAAGATCCGCCCAGTGACACTGCCTCCAGCCAGGTGGCTGCAGATGCAAATTACAAACTAATAAAACACTGAATATATTGGGGGCCATCAATTCAAACTACCACAATGGCATTTGTGGGGGTGTGGTTCATTCAAGGCTATAGGAAAGAAGCCCACATACTGAAGTGGATTGGATATGTCTGCTGTGTACCTCAGTTACTGTACTGAAGAAAATTGTGTTTAACATATACATAAATAGAATCTTTCATAATTTCTAGCATTTTGAAACCACCAATCACTGAATCCTATGTTTAATCCCTCTGAGATGGTAGAAGTGTAACCTTGTTTGGTGGGATGATGCCACAGTAGAACCAAAAAGTGACAAGGTGGCATCAGTATGTGCTTGCTCTGTCCTCT
Organism: Orientallactaga sibirica; assembly: GCA_036365145.1. Classification (NCBI taxonomy): domain Eukaryota; kingdom Metazoa; phylum Chordata; class Mammalia; order Rodentia; family Dipodidae; genus Orientallactaga; species Orientallactaga sibirica. The sequence continues at coordinate 24,958,141 of JAEOAD010000008.1, forward strand.
TTCCAATAATTACAAGAGGGCATAGAAAAACTGAGGCCTGTCATCATGCCTTCCACGTAGCAGAGTTCGATCCACCCTGGATAGATATATGAATAAATAACTATTCAGTTGATGAACCCAATAAAAAGAACAAGGACCATCATGTAAAGCCTGGGAGGGAATTGCCTTTATATAACTCACTTTCTGCTTCATTAAAGATTAACTCATTTTCTTTTCTACCTATGACATGAAGCAGGACAAGGAAATAGCTCCTTTGTATTCTGTGTTTGAAAGACAAATAAAGAGCACAGATATCAAGCAGAAAACAAAGCAAAACCAACGCCTGGCACACCCCACATGTTAACAAGGTAGAATAATGTCCCGGTGATTGGCTGTCCCTTGGGGACTGGGGCACTAACCAGCCTCCTAAAGAAGGACATTTAAATGTTTTCCAGGTGGCTTTCATTCTGTCAGAGCCCATTATACTGAATGGGGAGAGAAATTTACAGTCTGCTAATACCCAACTGATAACAAGGCATACCTGAATTACCACTTCTATGTCCTGGGAGCCTGGAGAGAGCTAAAAGCATCTCTGCTCCAATGTCACTCTCGATCAATGGCAGCTGTTACCTCGGTTGTCATTTACCCATAATCAGAGAAAGGAGTTGAACTTGAATCAAGCTTCTGTATAAGTCAGCAAAATAGCAAGGCGCTAGAGAAACGGCGGCTGATATTAGCAATGTGACAGTTTGCTTTCTGAAGACACAAGGTAATATGGTAGCAGTGCATTTAGGACCAATGATTCAGGAGCCGAAATTGATTTATAATCTTGACTAATTTTCTTTTGACTGTCTTGGTGAATGTAAATATTGCCTTCAATAATTTCATAATAATTTAATTGTTCACATCAGCGCAAAGAACACATTGTTTAGTTCAGTGTTAACTTTGCATATTGTTGCAATTTTGCAAGGTGCTTACTAAACTCAGGAAATATGGATTGTTTTTCTGTATTAACCATCGCTCATCTTTAGTATGCAGGCTCCTTCCAAAGGAGAGAACCCTTGGGGTTGCCGTTAGGAACTGGATGCAGGAGAGCCATGCAATCTCACCACCTAATCTATAAAAGGCCAAATGAATGCACCTCCAGGGCCTATTCTATTATTGTTTCTGTCATTATTTATGAACCTATGATTTTAATACCCAATCTGGCAGTGAACTCTACAAGCTCAAATCTGAAGGATACTAATGTATTTATGACATTCCAAACTCACTGGCAGTCTTCCACATGAAAGAGCAGATTTCAGGTTGCCTGAATCACCCCTTTTTTGTAGCCATTTGGCTTATGTGGTTCAAGTAGTGGTTCCTGGGTTAATGGGCATGGACAGCTCTTGGGGACTTGTTACACATGACTCAGACCTGAGGAACCACAACCTGTGAGTGTCACCAAACTCTCCAGGTGACAGTAATGCACGTTAAGGTTTAAGAAGACCAGGTATGGTGGTGCACATCTGTAATCTAAGCACTCAGGAGCTGGGGGCGGGAGGGTGGCAACTTCAAGGTGGCCGAAGAAACAATGTAAGACAATGTCTAAAACCACGACAGCCATAACAACCACCACCAAAACAAAGACCAAGCAACAACAACAACAACAAACAAACAAACAATGCTCATGAGGTTGAAGTGACTGGTTTTCAAGTCTGAAGTGGCCACTGATTTAACTGTCTTAGCCCTCACTCTCACCGCCCACTTCACAGTAACATCTTCCATTTTATGGCAGCCAGATTGGGATATAACATGTTGTCAGATCAACTCTGCTGAGACGCACAGATTCCAACTACTAATTTGTATTTAAAGTGTTTTTCTATGAGCCTTCAGGACATCTATTGCTTTGACCCACACCCTCAAACAAATAAATCTTGTTCTATTCTCCACCGTACCTCCCTGTCTTCGCTTAGTTCTGTTTCCTTATAGTGTACTTCACTCATATTTGTTTCTTCCACCTGCCTGGACCTGGATCTTTTTGCACATTATTTTCTTCATTGTGGGGAATAAAATCTATATGTTACTCCTAATAATCTCAGCCCAGTAAGATTTGGAGGTTATTACCATCTCCAGAAAGTTGTCCTTAACATCTTACCACGAGCACTTTCTTGGGGATGGTCTTCATCCATATCGCCCGGAGCAGTGTGCCAAAGCAGAGCTGCACAAGCCACTCACCTGGAAGAGGTGCATTAAGACGTATATTCCCATGGCTGGGGAGATGGCTCAGTAGGTAACAGCATTTGCTGAGCAAGCAGGAGGGACTGATTCACCCCGAGTTCAATCCCTAGTACCCACGTTAACAGCTGGATGTGGCCACACATGCAGTAAGCCCAGTTCTGTGGACAGTAGAGATAAGAGGGTCTCTAGAGCTCCTGATTAGCCTGTTTGACTGAAAATAGTAGCTCTCAGTTCAGCGAGAGACTCTGTTTTAAGAAAACTCGCAGGTGGGCAATACGGCAAGACTCCCCACATTCTATACTGGCCTCGGTATACATATATATAGGGCATGTACATTCAGGAGAAATGCACATGCCACGCATGCCACTTCACACATAGCACACACAAATAAGTACATACAAAACATATGCCTATCTTCTCCTGTAATTGACTGCACTGATCTAGAACAGAGGTTTTAAGCTTATTTCATACAGGGGGACAAGGTAAAGGTAAATATTTTGGGTGGATGGCCTAAATGCCTCCCCTCGCAATCACTCTATGGAGTCCATTTCAGCTTTGCTATTAACAGTGCAACGATATACATTGTGTGTGCAGCTGAGTATGGCTATATGCTGATAATACTTTATTGTTAGTTGGGGAGATGGCTCAGATAGTAAAGCACTTGCATGGCAAGCACCAGGATCTAAGTTTGATCCTGAACATCCTATGTAAAAAAACCAAAAAACCCAGAAATTGGATGTAATGACTCATGCTTGTAGTCCCAGTGCTGGGGAGGCAGAGATAGGAGGATCCCTGGGGTTTGCTGGCCATATAATTTAGCCCAATTGTTGAGTTTCAGGCCAATGAAAAAAGCTTTCTTTTTTTTTAATTAAAAAAAATTTTTAAATATTTTACTTTCATTTATTTGAGAGAGAGAAAATGCCAGAGAGAGAGAGAGAGAGAGAGAGAGAGAGAGAGATGCAGAGAGAATGAGAGAGAGGAGAATGGGTATGCGAGGGCCTCCAGCTACTGGAAACAAACTCCAGATGCATGTGCCACTTTATGCATCTGGCTTACATGGGTCCTGGGTAGTCGAACCTGGGTCCTTTGGCTTTGCAGGCAAACACCTTAACCACTAAGCCATCTCTCCAGTCATAGACAGCTTTCTTGACAGTTCACTGGCCTCCACATGCACACATACATATGCATGCACTCCCCACACACATAAACTGCACATATTGCATACACAAAAAATGAGTCTCAAAATAACTTTATGACAATTGGATTTAGTGGCTGTACTGTCCTCTAAGGTCGATGATTATTTAATTTGATAAACATGAGCTACAGTGTCCAAAAAGTTGCCTTGAACTCAGCGGGTGCTTTTGGAATGAAGTAATAAATAAAGAAATCCATTGTTATGCTCTTGAAATAGACAATTATCACACAGTAATGTGACTGGATGATCTTGAACTGAGTCCCACTGACATATGGAAACTCTTGGTGGTCTGGGCAAAGGGATAATAGAAAGCATGGTTTCTCCACTGGTATTCAAGTTCAGCCTGCAATTCATTCCTTGGTTTTCCATCTAGAAATTATACTCAACTTAATTGACTTCCCAACAAAGGGTTGGTTGAGCAATAATTTGTTTAATGTTTTAAAAATGCTGCATAAATGCTAAGTGATTTTGCAGAAAGAGGGTTCCAAGGAAGACTGCATTGATTCCTGAGCAGAAACTTTAACGTCCTTGGAAAGTGGCCATTTGCCCCCAACTGAAATATGTCTCTCTTGTCCCGTTTTGCTCAGGAAAACCTCAAGTGGGTTATGTGGGTGACACTGAAGGATGTCAGGATCAAAGCATACTTAGAGTTGCTAAGAGGAAGCAGATGTGCTTCTGAGTAACAGACTTTGTTTCCAGTGAAATGGAAACTTCTGGAAGGCTCCATGGGCTCATGCTTCTGTTTGTGTCTCCAATAAGCAAACCAGTGGTGAGGTGTATGATCCTGGGAGAGATGGGAGAAGGTTAATGAGCTACAAACAACAACAACAACAACAACAACAACAACAATAATAATGATAATAATAAGGAACTCTACATTAGGAAGAAGTTGGAATGGATGTCCTGAAACAAACAAATAAATAAAAATCTATGACAAAATCAGAACAATTATCCCCTTTTGGGCTCGGTTATCATTTAGTTTTCATCCAAACTTTCCGCACTCATGTTTTTCCAAGTAGGCTTGTCTTTACTGCTCCATGGATTGTAGCTTTTCCAATATGCCTGCCAACCAGGAAATACGTCTTTAAAAAATGGTAGCCTGGGCTGGGGAGATGGCTTAATGGTTAAGGTGCCATTAAGGCATTTTCCTACAAAGGCTAATGACCTAAGTTCATTTCCTCAGTACCCATGCCAAGCCAGATGCACAAAGTGTTGCATGTGTCTGGAGTTTGCAGCAGCTAGGGGACATGGAGCATGCCTCTCTGTCTCTCTTCTATCTCTCTCTGTATGCAAATAAATAAATAAAAATATTTCCAAATGATAGTCATTTGCTTTTTAACTTAAGCAGAAATCAAAGTAGGAAATGCATGCTTTGAACAGTGATCTGAATGCAAATAATTTTATTTTCACCAGAAAAAAAATTATGCTCAGAGTCTTGTATTGCCCCTGGCCACAGTGGTATCAAGTTCTTGATCCTGTAAAGAAATACTAAGCAAATATCATGCTTTATGAATTTTACTTTCTTAATAGTTGAGGAGAATGTAACAGATAGGCCCATGGTTCAGTAGGTAAGAACCACTTGTCATGCAAGCATGAGGGTCAAGAGGTCATGAGTTTAATCTCCAGCTCCCATGTAAAGAGCCAGGCATGGCTATGCATACCTCTAACCCCAGTCTTGTGGTAGGGGTGGCAGAGACAGGAAAATTTCTGGGGTTCACTGGTCATCCAGCTACGTGTTTAGTGAGAGATTCCATCTCAGGGAAACAACATGGAAGGGCAATAAAGGGGGATACCTGAAGATCTCCTCTGGCTGGGTTTGTCAGATGTTCCCTGGAAGGTCTCTGAGGGCACTGGTTCACATGCATTTGCTCACCAGGTGTTGTGGTGGTAGGCATGAGAACTTGCTGCTAATCACAAGCCTTCCTGGAGGTTTGTCACCGGAGGCAGACCTTCAAGTTTATTAATCCCCAGACCACATCCAAGTGTGGTGTGATTCCTCTCTAAACCATAAGCTAAAGAGAAAGAGGAGTCATTATATTTTAACATGATGTTGTCTCTGCCTATCACATGTTAGGGCATAGGGCAGAATTAATGGCTCAGTTTTGAAATAGTAGTAGCTAGTTGTCAGCTTATTTGTCTATCCATTTCCAGGACTAGAATAACTTGTCAGGAAGAATGCCATAGTCATAGAATGTAGAACTGGAAGGAATAGAAATCCATTTTCATGGAAGAAATTGAGAGTAATTCCTTCCTCTAATAGTTTTTTTTTTGTTTTAGCAAAGATTTATATAGATTTTCAGTTAAACAATGATTGTGTTTTTATTTTTTAATGATGTGGTATATATGTGTGCATGTGTATATGGGTGTGTGTATGTGCACCACCATGCCAGGTGTTGTTACTCAGGAGTATTGTTTTTAACATGAATTCCAGGACAATAACTCAGGTCCTCTAAAAAGCAAACATTTTACACCCTGAGCCACCTCTACAGCTCTCCTTGCCTTATTTTCTTTTGCTCACTCCAACATCCCTGTACTGTGCACCCTGTTCAGATGATCAGTCTCTTGTTCTGATGAAATCTTTGTGGTCAGGAAGATGAAATTGAGCATGTCCTTGGCTATCCCCCTGCTACAATTCCATCGAGAAGTCTACTTAAGTCTAATCCTTACCTATCACTTGAATCTTTGTACGTCTGCTCGTCCTCACCACTCCTGTTCTACATGAAGCTACCCCAACATTTTTCTTTTTTTTTGTTTTTTAATTTTTCTGTTTATTTATTTATTTGAGAGTAACATACAGAGAGAGAAAGAGGCAGATAGAGAGAGAATGGGTGCGCCAGGGCCTCTAGCCACTGTAAATGAACTTCAGATGCATGTGCCACTTTGTACATCTGGCTTACGTGGATACTGGGGAATCGAGCCTCAAACCAGGGTTCTTAGGCTTCACAGGCAAGTGCTTAACTGCTAAGCCATCTCTCCAGCCCCTCACCCCACATTTTTCTCTGGTCACAGTTCATGACTGATAAACTTGTCATCCAATCTTGACTAACTTGATCTTCACCAGTCTCTAAGTATTCTAAGTCAGAGAGATGGCCACATTGCTGCTAAGGGTGTGTGCCAGCAGCGTGCAGTGTGCAGTGTGAATGGTTTCGTTAGGTCTGCCCACACACTTAGTCTTCACATCACTCGCCCCCTCACTCCCCTTGCCCTTCACATTCATGACTTTGTTCCATCGCATAATTCTCACAGCATTGACTGAGAATAAGAAACTGCAGGAAAGAATCTTTCTTACCTTTGAGATGGGAAGACTGGGTGAATAGAATTCACATGAATCTCTCTTAGCCAGCATTGTGCCAGATATTTGACAGTATGCAACAACAGTTTGGTAAATGAATGGAAGCTTGAAAGATGGGCCTTTTTATTTCCATTCAGGGCCAAAGTGACAGTATTTATATTTACCGAAGCAAGGAGACCTAGGTTATTTTCTCTAGAAAAGACATGGGATGGCAATGGAGATCTTGTTTAGCATTTTTTCCCCCTCATTGTTCTGGTATCCTCCAATCAGTTTGGATGTCTTAAACATGATGGTTATTTTAAGATTCTCAATTTTTTTTTTTTTCGAGGTAGGGTTTCACTTTGGTCCAGGCTGACCTGGAATTAACTATGTAGTCTCAGGGTGGCCTCGAACTCACGGTGATCCTCCTACCTCTGCCTCCTGAGTGCTGGGATTAAAGGTGTGCACCACCACGCCCGGCTAGATTCTCAAATTTTAAAATAGAATGAATAGTGTACAGAAGGAAGGACTGATGTGAAGTCTAGGCAGAACTTTATTATAGGGTTGGGGGATATGGCTCACCTGACCATGTGACTCTGGACTATGAGACTACAAGTCCCACTTTCTGTGAGTCTACAGATTTGTAAGGAGACCCAAGAAAATTGCTTGGGAATGGGGTAACGACTGAAGGTCGGAGAGCTGATGGTTTAGACTACGATCTGTATGCCACAAGCTCTATGGGCAGATGATCAAGGTTCCCCAGGGTGTTGCATGCCATGCAAATTCTCCATCTTTTTGTGCTATTCAAACCTTCAGCCTATTAGATGGAGCCTTTGACTTGTGGGATGAAGTCCACTCATACCAGGGAGGGCAGTCTACTCAATGCCCGGCAACTGCAATCCCAATCTCTTCTGGAACAGTCTTCACAGGTTTACTTTCCCACTGCTGTTCTAAGGCCAGTCAGACCAACACAACACAGAATTAATCATCACATTGGTAATAGGAGTATCTCTCAAATAACTTGACTCCTCAGATGACTTAATGAACACATGATTATTTTATTAATTAGGCATATGTTGTGAAATGTCTATTAATAAACAGCCCCAAACCATTTTTTCTGCATTTGACAGGTGTTACTTTTCTTTTAAATTTTACCTGCTACGTGGAAATATAAAAACATTTTAGTGGACATCTATTGCTATATTATAGATGAGAAGTCCATCCCATTGATTATCTGACATATGAAAAGAAAGTCAACGTTTTCATTAGCCTTCTCTCTGGTGGTATTAACATGGACCCTTAAATTTAACAATGATTACTGAATTCTCTTTTCTGGTGAGTTTATTAATAGTGTGCTATTAGGATTCTCCTTTTTATCTTTTCAGAAGAAAGCTTTATCAGTTTGTTAATTGATCTCCAATGTGATGGAAAAGGAGACATAATAAACACATGCAAGTTAATGTCTGTTTATATTGAAAAGAAAAATGTATTGTGATATATATATATATATATATATATATATATATATATATATGGTGTTAATAAAAAGATATTTTTGACTCACACTTTGGCAATATCCTTTGTTCAATTTTACTTTTTTTTTTTTGCATTAATTTTATCTTGGCCAAAGGGATGCTTAATGAATTGAAATTCACCCAGTGCAAAGAGAATACAGCCACATAGCTGGGAACCAGGAGCCTGGCAAGGTTATGGAGGAATTGATGACAGAAAGAACAGAAGTTTCATGTTACCAAGGAGTAATTATCTAGACATGCATAGCTCTTAGTGACCGGTGACAATTCAAATTCATTCACATTAATTATGTGAAAAAATCAGCACATTCATTCCACTCGCCCCTTTTCGAGTGCTTGATGGAGATGGTCAGCATGCCCTTCCCATTGGGGAGTGAAAAGGAGCATTCTAACCATAGCAGAACATTCTACTAGCAGCTCCCAGCAAGAACCAGCTGCAGTAAAGTTCAAGAGAAAGACATTAGAAAGAAACTGTTCCTATTGAGAATAAGTGTCTGTTGAGTGCTCAGCATTAAATGAGACACCTATATCACACCCTCCAAGACTCAGTGATCATTGTGGAAGAGGGGGCAGAAAGAAGGTAAGAGCCAGAGGATGGTTGTGGAACACTGTCTTCAGGATATGAAGTGACCTTTGGACTGTTGTTACTCACACAAGACCTGCACAATATCGGGGATCAACATTTCATCATGGGTGGTGGATGAAGCAAAGAAAAAAAAAAAGACATCAAAGTAAAAGGGGTTACCTTCATGGTTATCAGTAACTTGCTATTCTTAGAATACCTGCTACTGTAGAGATCTACCCTGTTGAGATGGACATGACCCTATTGCAGAGGAAGAGACAAAACTGGATGGAACATAATCTTCTGTTCCCTCCTGGCAGGTAGTTTCTAGGGAATTTTAAGTGTTTAAAGTTTAAAATATTAAAAATTGCATTATTATCGTCTTAAAAATAAGCAATCTGGTGTCAGGACTGGTGAGTTCCACTCCCATTCTGATCCTAGAAAAGACCCCAGACAGAGTCTACATGGGCTTCTCAATTTCTGGAAACTCCCTTTTGCCCCCTTTGGCAAGAGCCTTGCCTTAATTTCTTGTTTTAAGTTATACCTATAATCTAATAAAATCTTTCTGAACTTTAAACAACAACAAACAAACAAACAAACAAAACAAAACCCAGTCAAAGAGGGACTAGTTGGAAAAAAGAAAGGATTTCATGGGAGTTTGTAGTAAGGGTAGAAGCTACAAGAGAGGGTAATGGGAGGAATTTCTAACCAAAATACCCAGTGTAAATCTCTGAAAATTTAACACAGATAGTTTTAAAAAGACACTGTCCAAAGCTGGAGGTGGACCTAGAGGTCCATGGAATGACAAAATGTAACCTGTGTTAAAAAATAAAAAAGGGGCCGGGCGTGGTGGAGCTCCCAGCACTTGGGAGGAAGACATAAGAGGATCACCGTGAGTTCAAGGCCACCCTGAGACTACATAGTGAAATCCAGGTCAGCCTGAGCTAAAGTGACACCCTACCTTGAACTCCCCCCCCCCAAAAAAATAATAATAATAAAATAAAATAATAAAAATAAAAAGGGGGATGGAGAGATGGCTTAGCAGTTAAGGCACCTGCCTGCCAAGCCCAAGAACACCCATTTGATTCTCCATGTCCCATGTTTAGCTAGATGCAAAAGTGACGCAAGTGCGCAATGCTGTGCTTGCCCATAAGGGGGTGCATGCGTCTGGAGTTTGTTCACAGCTGCTGAGAGGCTGCTGGTGTGTCCATTCTCTCTCTTTGCCTCTTCCTCTCTGTCTCTCTCAAATAATGAAAAAAATAAATAAAAAGAATAAAGTCTATTTCTGGAGGTGCTTTCAGCCAATAAAACACAAGGATCTCATATTGTTTATTATTCCTCTAGTCCAATGGCCAGCATCTATTTTGATGTTACCCCCCCATCTCCTGAGCATCTCCCTCCTTGTTTGGGAAGGAGGGCTGGAGAGGGTCTTGACCTAGTGGCCTATGAGGCTGTGAGCTCATGAGTGTGACAGAGATTGACTCTGTGAGGCTGCTGACCAGAAGCCAGCTTTCATATTTGTGTTAGGAAAGTTAAGTCCCCCTCGAGGAACATGTGACTGTGACTTCACCCAAAGAAGACTAACGTGGGTGGATGGAAAGGGAGCCATGCACTTACCTCTTTCAAATAACTCAAGCACAGAACCCAAGTTCTACCACTCTGAGTTGGGCTGAGTCAACCAAACGCACAAATGTAAGGGACGAAAGACTCTTAGCATTGGGCTGAGAGTGCAGAGGAATGGGGGAAATACAAGAGAACCAGCCAGATGTTTTTAGAGGAAACAACGCTCTTTGTTTAGAGTCTCCTCCCTCCCCACGACTCTGTTATGAGGATATCATAAAGGAGCAGGGAGGGAGATCACCCTACTGAATTAAAGCCAGCCTTTAATTCCCACATAAGGGAGTTTTTTTTTTTTCTTGGGCCAAATTTGTTTGACAGTCTCATTTTGTATGAGTTCTTTCCCAGGAGGCTCCTCAGTTCCTGAAGCAAACAGTCTCCTGGCAGACCCACCCTGCCAGGCAGCCAGACACCACAGCTGAATATCAGTAGCTAACAACCCAGCTGGGATGCCTGCTAATCTAGGATTCATTGTGGCCTACCTCATGCCAGGGACTTTCAGGGACTTAGTTCGTTTCTCATCACAAACCTATGAGAGACAAATTTGTGTCCATTGGATGAAGAGGTGAATTGAGATTCTGAGAAGTTAAACCATTTGTTCAAGTTCCCTGAGCCATCCTGGCGGATGGAGGATCTAAAACCAGATGGACATGAGATGGAGGCTCAGCTGACCTTTGTGTGAGTCTAGTGCAATCCAAACTAGGGTTGGGAGTCTTTGATGCTTAAAGTCTGGCTCTACGTGCTGTAGGATTTTGTGCTGGTTAGGATGGTAGGTAGAAGTGGTGAGGAGGAATTTGGTTGCTCCATGTCAACAAGATCAGTAAGGCTGGCTTTGTGCGTGCGTGTGCTTATGTGTGCGTGTGCTTGTGGAGGCTAGAGACTGATGTCAGGTGTGCCTTCCTCAATTTCTCTCCACCTCATAGACTTTGTTTGTTTGTTTGTTTGTTTTTTGTTTTTATTTTCCAAGGTAGGGTCTCACTCTAGCTCAGGCTGACCTGGAATTCACCATGTAGTCTCAGGGTAGCCTCGAATTTACCTCTGCCTCCCAAGTGCTGGGATTAAAGGCATGCGCCACCATGCCCGGCTCCACCTCATAGTTTTGAGACAGGATCTCTCACTGAAACTAGACTAATTATCCAATAAGCCTACAAGATCCTTCTGTCTCCATCTCCCAGCACTGGGATTATAGGCACGTGGTGTCATGTCCAGCTTTTATATGAATGCCAGGAACCCACTTTCAGATCCTGGTGCTTGTACACAGAGCACTTTGCTTAACTGAGCCATATCGCCCCAGCTCCAAGGCTGGAATTTCATAGGCATCCATTTCACTTATAACAAATTCTCATCACAGTACTTAAAATTAACTTTAGAGCATTCGGCACTAACACGGATGAACAGAGATCATCTCAAATGGGAACCAACTGTGGGTCCATCTCCTAGATATCTAGTTTTCTCTTTTGGGGACAATTAGAATTTCATGATGTAGAACTAGATTTATGTAGATAAAAATCACAGTGATCCTATAAATCCAATAGCTTGTGTGTGAGGTATAAAAGTTAAGTAAAAATTCAACAGAGGAGAGAGAAAAATCTAAATACGCCCTAGTTAGAGTGGTTTTAAGAAAATCATCTATTGTACATGTAGGTCAACACAGTCTCTGTTAAGAACCAGGGCTGGGCTTGGAGAAAGGAGGGAAAACTCTTACTGCAACTTCTTTCTAGTTGATCTCCTCTGCCTATGGTGCTGCCTGGGGCCATAGCAATGGATTATTGACACCTTTCTGCCTCTTGGGGAGTTACCTAGGAAACTGGCCAGACTTCATGATTAAGTGAAACCCTTGGAAAACAGGAGAAAGCCTAGGGTCCATGTTGATGTAATAACCAGACAATTGACATGAGCTGACAAAAACTTCAGCTGAAGAGAAAGTTTGAACCAGATACTTAGAAATTGGGAAGTTAGTATGAGCTTCTTTTTTGTGGCTTGTATGTTTGGGAAGTCCAAATTCCAAGCATTGCTCAATGAGGGCTGGAAACCCAATGAAATCATAACATTCTCCCCACAATAGAAGCCAACTAACTTGACAACTCAAAGCACTCTGAATTAACTTTTTTTTTTTTCATGTCATTCTTTTTCCAGCTGCACTTTCCAGTTAGCTAAGAATTTTAGTCACTAGTCTCATGGGACATGCATTGTGCTTGTTCTTTATTTCCCTTACTTTGTGAATTTTTGCCCATTCTTACATATCAATTGTTTTCTAGATTACTTATATAAACTTCTGTAAGTCATCGCTTAGACTTAGGAACAGTACCCAAATGCCCCACTCCACCTATTGGCCTGGCTATATGAATTCTTTAACCCTTCTAGGTAACCAATAAGGATTAATTCCATGTTATAGAACTGCAATACGCAGGAAGCCACTAAAGGTTTTGAAGAGAAATAAAGAAGAAATGAAACTCACTTTAAGTATATTATGAAAGATGGGATGCTCAGGAGATGACCCAGTGGTTAGAACCACTTGCCCTGCAGGCTGGCTGATTGGAGTTCCATGCAATGCCAGAAGCATTGTGTTGCACAAGTCTTGAATTCCAATGTGCCTGTGGCAATGGGAGGCACAGTCAGAAGAATCTGGAAGTTTGTGGGCCAGTTAGTCTGGTGTTGCCAATGGCCAAGCTAAGCGTGAAACCCTATCTCATAAGAGGTGGAAGGAGAGGATGGACACCTGAGGTGATCACCTGACTTCCAACATGTATGGTGGTTCATGTGCACCCATTCACATACATCAAATGTACATACACATCCACATGCATCAAAAACAGAAAGGAGAGGGCTCCACATTTCCTTGTTTGGTGCCACATATTTTTCCATAGTAATTATTATCAATGATATTGACAATCTATATTTGAGAATCTTAAGATTATTGAAAACAGCGTGCATTTTCACACACAGTGGACTAACAAATACTTTTGGAACACATCCTTACATTTCACTGAGAAGCGTTTATGAGATGTGGAATGCATGTGTGTCTTCGTGCACACACACACACAGAGATACATGCACATATATATCATGTTAACATTACCTGGAGAGACATGTACAACTGTCTATTCACCCCACACAGAGCAGGTACTACAACAGACCAAAGAGATGACTACCTCCAAGTCTAACTTGGTGAACCAATGAATTTATCGGGGTTACTGACAGAGCTGGGTGAGGTCTTACTTACACAAGTGTGAGTGACTCAAAGGCAGCTGCATCACCAAAAAGCCCACACTAGCCTAGGTAACTGCTCTTGGAAGTTGTATCCCTGGAGCTCACTATAGTACTTGCAGGCAGCTCACCAGTAGAGGAACCTTCTATGACCTTGAGGAGGGATCTTGTGGGCTGTGTAAGCTTTAGCTTTGCTGCACTTGGTGATTTCCTGAGTCTCTTGAGCTTCCTCCCTTCAGGAGGGAATATTTCAATTCAGAGGAACTTTCTATACATCTACATCTACATACATATAATTTTAATAGCTTTATTTTTATTATTTGTATTTATTTATTAGAGACAGAGGGAGAGGAGAATGGGCATGCCGGGGCTTCTAGCCACTGCAAACGAACGCCAGATGCATGTGTCACTTTGTGCATCTAGCTTATGTGGAACCTGGAGAATTGAACCAGTATCCTTAGGCTTCACAGTCAAGCACCTTAACTGCTAAGCCATTTCACCAGCCCTACGTAGATCATTTTTTTCAAGCCTGTATCCTCTCCATCATTAAGCCCCATGGCTTCTAGTCTAATGCAATTCCATTTCCATTGCAATCAGAATCCAATTGCCAGTTACCATCATCTTTGCATCTTTATACAATGGCCTCTTAACATGTGACCTCTCTTCAGGCAATTCTCCAAAGGGCAGCATGAGTGAATGTTCAGAAGCATACACACAGTCTCCTTGTCACAGTCCCACCTACATATCTCGTCTCTGGCTCTCTTTTCCTTTCCTCTGCTTGCTATCCTTTGGCTTTCCTCAGGCCTTTAAACTTAATTTCCCCTAGCTCAACATTCCCCCCAATCACCAAGATCCTTGCTTGCTTTCTCTCTAAGTTGTCACTGAACTCCTGTTGTTTTCAGATATTAGTTTAACATCACATTCTTGGTCTGATCATCCAGTGTGAAAAGGTCCTCAGTCATTTCCCATTGTACTCTTCCCTTAACCCTCTGCACTTTCCACACATTAAGTGAGCTTACTTATTTCCTGTAGATTCAGCACCAGTCACATGGTCCACCCTCAACAATTATTCCTTGAATAAAGAACTTACCACATACACAAATGAGGAGACTGTTAATTTTTTTGTTTATTTTTATTTATTTATTTATTTGATAGTGACAGAGAGAGAGAGAGAGAGAGAGAGAGAGAGAGAGAGCGAGAATAGGTATACCAGGGCCTCCAGTCATTGCAACTGAACTCCAGATACATGTGCCACCTTGTACATCTGGCTTATGTGGGTACTGGGGAAATCAGGCCTCAAACTGGGATCCTTAGGCTTCATAGGCAAGCACTTAACTGCTAAGCCATCTCTCCAGCCCAGGAGACTGGTAATTTTTAAAATAAACAAGTTATTAGAGGTTTTATTTAAATGATTAAAATTTGGATCATTCAACTTACTTTTTATAAATATAACTGATATGGCAAAATTTCAGTCTATTTGTAATAGAGGGTAAAGTACAAGTGAGATGATTGGATAGTAGGTTCAATTTTCACTTTTTTTTTTTTTTTGTCTGAAATACATCCTCACTATGCTTTTCCTAATTTGGAAAATGAAAAATATCTGTTAGTATCTAGCTAGCTAGCTAACTATCCTCTATCTGTCCATCTATCTTCTGTATAATCTATGAAACTACCTCCCAGATGTCTTATAAATTTTTTATACAATGAAATACTTTCACATTTATCCACATTTATAAAAAGCTTCCTTTCAAAATATTTTATTTAGGGCTGGAGAGGTAGCTTAGCAGTTAAGGTACTTGGCTGTGAAGCCTATAGACCCAGGTTCAATTCCCCAGTACCCATGTAAGCAGATGCACAAGATGGCTCATGTATCTGGAGTTCTTTTGCAGTGGCTGGAGGCCCTGGTGTACCCATACTCTCTCTGTCTCTCCAACAAAACAAACAAACAAATAAAGAAGTAAAATCTTTAAAATATTTTATGTATTTATTTGAGAGAGAGAGTGTGTGTCAGGGCCTCTAGTCACTGGAAATAAACAAACTCCAGATGCATGTGCTACTTGTGCATCTGGCTTTTTGTGGGTACTGGAGAGTTGAATGAACTTGGGTTCAACTACTGAACCATCTCTCCAACCCCCTGAAGGTCTCTTTAGCACTGTAATTTACAAGTGAAATATTTTTTTTGAGACATGGTCTCATGTATCCAAGGCTAATCTTGAACTTGCTGATGGTGACCTTGATCTCCCAGCTTTTATCTCTGAAATCCAAGGATAACAGATGTGCGCCACCATGCCTTACATATAATTTATCTATGAGTAAGTTATTTTAAAGATATTTTCTCTCAATTTTGGATGGATTTTTCTTTTAGATGTGATTTCTCATTGCTCAGATGTATCCCAATCCAATCTATAAGTGATATAGATTTGTTTTTCAATGACATTGAGGAAATGCAATGTCAACAACTCTGAATTATTTTTCAAATGGGAAGTCAGTAGACAATCACAATAGCTTTCATCTTTTATATGTTTGACACATATCTTGGACTTATGAGAGCAGATGATATCCTACGTCCTCTTCTTCTGTAGCATTCCACAACTCAGATGAAAAGTTTAAGTTGAGATGAAGTAATGACTAACATTTTCATAGCTGTGCTAGTACTTAGACTTAAAGAAAAAGCAAAACCAGCTCATATATGTATGTTCAAATCCTCACCATGGGGCTTTGTTTGAAGTCAAATTCCCAGTGTAAGTCTTAGGATGCTCTGGCTTCTGCTGCAGTTTTGAACTGGCACTATTTCTGTATGTATTACTTATGCCTTCCTTGGGGTCTGAACAGAAAGATTTGTGGATTTAGAAAAGGATTAATGCTGGCATTTGGAGGATTACGGATGGAACATGAAGGAACTCTATTTCAAATAAGCACAATGCATGCATCTCACTTGTGTTCTTTTTTTTTTTTTTAGGTCCATGAAGGTAAAAAGAAAAATAGTTTCCCACTTCTGTTGAAATTAAATTACAGCCTCATGTGCTCATGATGTTGAGGGCCTGGAGTCAGTCATCAACTGAGTTAATTTTAATTCATTTGGCTAAAGTATTTTAATGTGTCTGTTACTGAGAGCAGACAGGGTAACAACTAATTTTGTTTTCTCACAGGTTGGTTTGAACTATTCAAATTAACCAAAGGCTGATTAGCCTAAGTATTCAAATCTGATTAATATTTGGGCAATGTTGTACTACTGGGAGAAAAGATGTTTTGAACATTATCTGGGCCATGTATTAGGAATCACTTTAAAAATCCAAAGCCAACCACCGACCCTTGGCTAAATGGATACATTGAGCCCATCAAATTGCCTTCTAAATGTGTATGCTGTTTTCACTCTTGGTTAGAGAAGCTTCTTTTAAAAAAATATTTTTATTTATTTATTTGACAGAGAGAAAGAAAGAGAATGGGCAAGCCAGGGCCTCCAGCCACTGCAAATGAATTCCAGATGCATGCTCCACCTTGTGCATGTGGCTTACGTGGGTGCTGAGGAATTGAACCTGGGTCCTTTGGCTTTGTAGGCAAATGACTTAACCAGTAAGCCATCCCTCCAGCCCTAGAGAAGCTTGTTTTTTATAGGTGATGGTGAATACTGGAGAGACGCAGGACTCATCAAGGGGATGAGAAGAAAAGACAGTCCAGTGCACTGGAGGAGTCATCTTTGTCAGCCCTGCCCGGGGTTAAGGAAGTGTTGCAGAGGAGGTAGTTGAAAGCATATTAGTGCTGCTCTCGCTGCTAGCTAGGGAAGCTGCTTGTGGACATGGCAGTAAACACCGAAGAGACTCAAGAGTCTCCAAAGCAGAAACATAAAGAAGCTGCTGAGAGCTCAACACCCAAAGAGACATCTCCCCCACATCCTCCAAGGCTCAGGAAACCCTTTGGAAGAGGGGGACGGAAAGAATGCAAGAGAGCAGAGGTGGGGAAGGACTCCCTAGAGGCGCTGTCCTCAGACACGACCTGCTGAATTCATGACCTCACGGTGGTCATCCCCATTTTGACATAGAGGATGGAGAAAGACAAAACAGACAGACAAACAACAACAAGAATACCCAGAAGGACTGCTTGGGCAGAAGAGTGTTCTCAGTGGAAAGGGGGTGAGCGAGAAGGGATAAAAGAGGGGAATAGGATGGGAATATGGTGAAATTATAGTATGCTCATATATTAAAATTCTCAATTCAAAAATGTTTTATAAAATGTCTTCCAAATCAGCATAATCCCCAAAGCATCTTCCCAGAGCAATAAGAGAATTTACAACATTAAAAAATATATATAAATATAGATGCCCCAGTGCAGGCGCGGAGCAGCTGAGGTGGCCCGCAGGGGGCGAGTGGGCACCCAGGTCAGAGCCGCGGCGTTGGGCTGCAGGGTCTTTCATGATTAAGAGCTTTGGGGGTACACCCTCTCTGAATAACTGATAGTGTGGGCGGTGAAGAGATGGCTGACAGTGTTAAAACCTTTCTCCACGACCTTGGCAGGGGAATCAAAGTCTCCATCTGGGGCATCTGCACCATCTCATAGCTAGATGCCTGAATCCAGCACGAGAAAGAGCAACATGGCAGAAGGGTAAGTGGCATCCTGGCGCAGAGGAGAGGCCAGAGCATGGAGCGAAAAGGAGAGAGCGAGCCACGCATCACATCGTTAGTCGAATTTTCCAGTGTGGTGCTTGGAAGGGCGGAGTATTCTGGTTCAGCCTCCCCTCCTTCTACCGCGCGTTTACTACTGTGCTTCAGATGGTAACAGCCGGGGTCATTGGTGACCCATCGCTCCATGGAGATGCCTGGTCTGGCTGCAGTTCTTCCTCACCTCCGTTTTCAGGGCTCTTTGGGTGCTCCCCCCGTTTGTGCTTAGCAAAGTTGTGAATGCCGTTTGGTTTCAAGACATAGCTGACCTGGCATTTGAGGTATGGCGGAGGAAGCCTCATCCATTGCCCAATGTCAACAAATAATTGCGGACACGCTCTTCCACCTTCTGCTGCAGGCTCTTTTCCTTCCCAGCGACTGTCAAACATAGAAAGGAATGGGCCTTCCTACTTTGGATTTGGCGTGCCCTTGGCTTTCCTCATAGCTGTGCAGTCCTCCTACACCACCAGTGGCTGCCTCTTCTCTATCCTGTTTCCTTTATTTATCATCCGCGCCAAGGAAGCAAAGACTCCCAGGAACGCATACCTTTTCCAGCTGTGCCTCTTCTCCTTGGTCTTCTTAAGTAACAGACTGTTCCACAAGACAGTCTCCCTGCAGTCAGTCCTGAGCGGCTCAGCCTCTGCAGAGAAGTTCCCCTCACCGCATCCATCATCCCCTGCCAAACTGAAGGCTGCTGCAGGCCACGGAGTCCCCTGCTCTCCAAAGGAGATGGTGGGATTGGATGGAGGCTGTGGCCGCTCTTTTCCCTGTTCTCCTCCCCCTACCAGGGAAGGCGGGACCCTGTGCCAAGGGCCCTCTGCATATTCCCTTCTCCTTGAGGATTTGGAATCGTTGTCTCTGGTGCACAGAAGGAGGGATCTTCCTGACACCAGTATGTGGAGTTTTCCGGCCACCGTGAGTCTGAAAGGACCACAGGTTTTCCAGCTGTTTTCTAGCATTTGCCAGAACTGATTTGAATACTTGGTTTTTCTCCCTGTGCCATTACCTTCCCACCTCTCTCTGCTGCCTTCCAGCACTCTCAGATGAATGGGTTTTGTAATTCTTACTGTTGTAGTTTGTGAATTTGTTATTGTTTTTCTGTGAAGCACATACACTGGATGTGGGCGGCGAAGGAGTATCTCTCTGTTACTTCTGCTCAGTCCCTTACTAGCCATCACTGTCTGGTTTCTTGTAACTGAAGTTAGGTTTTGGTCTTTCTTGCTCTACTGAAAAAAAAAAAAAAAAAAAAAAAAAAAAAAAAAGAGCCGGAAGAGATGGGACAGGAGGACAGGATAGGTCTCACAGCCAGATTGGCTGGCTTCTGAGGAATAATTTTCTTCCCCTTAAAGGGGAAAAAGCATTTGTCACTGGTCCATTTAAAATTCCACAGCTAGGGGAGAGATCAATTCTGGACAGGTGCCACTGAGTACAGAATGCTTGGAGAATCTGAACTTTTCAACTCTGAAGATGAGAATCTACTGTTGGCCACTGCTGTGTGTGACTGGTGTTTCAAAGGAATATTGGGTGCTGCAAATAGGAACTGAAGGGGGAAAGTTATTAAACCCATTGACTTGAGATTGGTAATGTTTCCCTGTCACTTTAAAAGACTAAATAGAAGGTGGGAGGTCTGATGTCAAACACTTGTACAATTTTAAAGTATCAAATATCACAATTCAATGTGAGCTGGTTTCCCATAAAAATACACACACACACACACACACACACACACACACACACACTCACATATATAATCACAGCCAATTAAGAAAGAGCAGTTGAAATTCATGCTCATGATGTGGGTTTTATGGGGAAAAAATACATAGCCATTATAATCCATGCAATGCTCTGGTATCTGGCTCCGTGTCCATTACTAGCTGTGCAGCCCTGGTGAAGTTGTAGAACTCGTCTGTGTCCTGAATTTCTTCATGGCCAGTTGAGGATCACAGTGGCCTCAGAGGCATGTGACAGTAAGCATCAGAAAATGCTTAGCCGAAAGAATCACAGTGTAACAGAAGACACAAAATGGAAGAAAATTGCAAGGGAGCCGAGGGACAGGGAATCTTCTCTCAGAGGACAGTGCACTGGCGGGCAGGGCAGGACTTTCCTCTCCCCAACTCCCAGCTGCTCTGACATGTCTCAACTCCAGGCTGTCTGAGCTTCCTTACTCCCAAAGCCTTTTCCTTCTTGGGTGATTTATGTTTTCCTGCTGTTAGTAGGTGCATGCCTTGGAGCAGGGAACGAAAATAGAGCTCTTCAGAGACTTGAGGAGGTAAGGAATGTGTCAGTCTTAGAAGGAACAGAAGCCTCCCCTCCGGTCCCCTCCTCTTTCCTCCTCTCCCTTCTTCTCTCTTTTCCTCTTCCAGCTCCCTTCCCCAAACATCAATTGTACTATTATGAATTTGAGCTAGATGTAATTTGCTATGAGGGGGGTGCTCCTTTAAAAACCATAAAAAATCTCTCTCTCTCTCTCAGCTGTGGAAGCATTTTTGGAAGAAACTGAATGATCTATCCTAAATTTTTCCAATGAGCAAAGTAAGACCCAGAAAGACAAAGTAGATTATGCAACATGCACCGCCCCTGCCGGAACTTAACTCTGTTCTGCTGCTCATCCGTCTTTGCCCTTAAGAATGCCTCTGCTGTGGAGTTACCATGGGGCAGGTCAGGCCAGTGAAGGCACACGCATCACACTCAGAGGAACAGAGAGACTTCTGGGGTCAAGTGAAGATTCCAGACAGGACTGTGTCTAGGGGTGGTCTCACTGACAAGAGAACAGCCTAGTTTTCTAAATTTTGTGGAAAACTATTCCTGAAGGCTTGGTTTATTTATTTATTTTTAAAGATCTTGCAAAATCCCACTGGTGTTTCAGCTTCCCATGTGTCACCTCGCTGTAATGACTCTTTAGGGCATCGCACTGTGCCCAGCACACAGAACCACCCTCTCCCCCACCAAGAAGTATTTCCTAAATCAACCTGAATATTCAGTAACTAGAAGAGAAAGGTAAGACTGGTGGACATGCTTGGAAACTGTGTAGGAAAGATGATTTTGTTGAAGTGCATAGTAATGCAACTAAATTTCATCTTTCCCTTCTAGCTTGACAGAGAAAAGCCACTTGTCCTCTCTCTGACTTGAAAGAGAGAGGCAACTTGTCCAAGGATTCATAGCTACTTGTTTTGAGGAACCCCATCCTCTGTATTCCCAGTGATTTTTTTTTTTTTTTTTAAATATGATTTCAGTTCCTCTGATTAAAAGAAGTGAAATCTATAGCTAAGCTGTGTCTTGTGAATGGAGGAAGTTTGGCTCCTCAAGATATGACATCTAATTTGGGATTGTGGGTGTTTTCTAAGACTGAAAGAATTGTGCATTTCCCGAGAGGGCTGTTGAAAAGAGACAGGATTGCAATTCCTTTGGATTCGTTTGAGTGCTCTGATATTTTTAGAGCTCCCGTAAACACCTGCCTTGAGGAACAGACAGCACCTGGCATGCCAGGGTAGCTCAGAATCCTCACGGCAAACACAATTGACAACTTGACATCTGGGCTTGTGTATGTTGGAAAAAAACCAGGTGCTTATCCATGATATTCATGGCTTTGAGCCTTTAGCTGGGCAGATTCTTCCCCTTCGCCGTCATTCTTTTTTTTTTAAATTTAAATTGTGTATGTGGTATGCATTCATGTGTGTGTGTGTGTGTGTGTGTGTGTGTGTGTGTGTGTAGATGGATGCATGCATGCTATGACTCGTGTGGAGGTCAGAGGACACCTTGGTGGTATTTCTTCTCTCTTTCCACGTTCTTTTGATCCAGAGATTCTCTTCTTGTTTTTGGTGCTGCACTTTACAACCTTTGGGCTTCTCCTGGCTCCACCTCTCATTGCTGTAGGAGCATTGGGATTCCAGATTCACGGACTTGTTTGCATCCAGCTTTATGTGGGTGCTGATGAAAATCAGAGTTGGGTCCACAGGTGTGCAGGCAAGCACTTTTAACCACTGAGATGTCTCACCAGCCCCCTTATCCACCCTTTATGAGATATGTTCTCTCATTGGCCTGGAATTTACCTACTACGCTAGATTAGCTGGCCAGGGAGCCCAAGGATTCTCTTGTGTACTGTCATGCCTGACATCAGAATGTGTGTACTAGGGATTGAGCTCAGCTCCTCATTCTTGTCAGGCAAGGTCCTTCCCCACAGAGCTATCTCCCCAGACCCCCTTTCCCTCAGTTTTGAGTCCAAATCCCTTCTCATTGCTGATCGTGAACAAGCATCGGGACCATTATTTCTGTCCTAATACACTGCGGGGCATCAGATTGCCAGATGTTCAGTAGTGACCCTGGTTTTCAGATATTTGAGGGTACATCGGTAGAAGGATGATGTCAGCAAAAGCTGCTGTGGAATGGCATCCATGCTGTGAAATCTGATGAAAGCAGGACACTATATAACTTGGTGTATCACTGGGATGTTGTTCTGAGAAGTGAGGTAGAAGGAAACTACCCCCCGCCCCGGATAAAAGAGAACATGATGAAAAATCCTAGTTAAAAAAATAAAAAAGAATCTGGATTTTTTTTTTTTTCTTTCCAGACAGATTGTTAAATAGGCTTTTCTTGCTCAGTGGGGTCTGGTAATGAAAGCTGACAGGACATTAAGGTTATTTCAGGTTCTACTGTCTCCCAGGGTCACATAAGCCTTCCGTTATGCATGTTAATCCATCTCAGCATTCTTGCCAGGAGCTGCCTAAGTAGGGCGATCCGTTTAACGTGGACCCGTCCCCTTCACAGTTTAGTTGAGAGGCAAAGCCTACTAATTAGCAGAATGTTCATGGAAAAATCAAGTGATGCCTTTTTTATTCTACAGACACAGCACTGAAATGTCTGATTAATAAATGATGAGTCCAACTGTTGTGTCCTCAGAAATGCAAAGCACAAAGCAGGACTCCCCTCCCACCACCTCACCCATTTCTGTTTCGTCACAGGCGTGCCTGTGCATGCCCATGAGTACATTGGTGGAATGTATGAATCTAAATGGAGAATTCTGCATCACAGACTGGAAATACAGCTGGCTTCTGCCCGGCCCCACTTATATTCTTTTCATTCTCAGGCACGTGTGCAAATGCCCCATCACGGAGCCCACTAGCTTATGGGAAGGGAGCACTATCACAAAAAAAAAACACTGGCACTGTGAAGGAATCTTGGTGAATCAGAAACTGTGTAAGTGTAATTGTGTAACAAATCCATTAGTGACTGTGGTGTGTCCCCACCAACAAACACTATTTTAGGTGGTTCCCTGAAGGATCTTATGAACTTCTTGTGGGGATAGAATAATAGAATAGTGGCCTAGAGTATTGCTGTTATTTCAACCTTGAGTGCTTTTTACAACTCATGACAATAGTGGCAGGAAATAAGGATGTTAGAATTCAATGCATTGGCTTAGAATCTGAGTTTTGCATTTACTAGCTATGTTGACCAAGGGCAAATGACTTGACTGCTTCAAGCCTCGGTTGTTCTTATAAGACATAGTAATAAGGGCTAGGGAGATAGTTCAGCAGCTAAAGGTGCTTATTTGCAAAGCCTAGCAGCTGTGGTTCAATCTCCAGCACCCACATAAAGTCAGAAGCAAAAAGTCACACAAGCATCTAACATTTATTCACAACGGTGAGAAATCCTGGCATGCATGCGCACACATACACACGCACATGCACACACACACAAAAAACAAATAAACAAATTTTTTAAAATGGGAATAATTGGGGGCTGGGGAGATGGCTTAGTGGTTAAGGTGTTTGCCTGTAAAGCCAAAGGACCCAGGCTCAATTCTCCAGGACCCATGTAAGCCAGATGCACATGGTGGCGCATGCATCTGGAGTTCGTTTGTAGTGGCTGGAGGCCCTGGTGTGCTCATTCTCTCCCTTTCTCTCTCTCAATATCTGCCTCTTTCTCTCTCTCAAATAAATAAAGAAATAAATTAAAAAAATAAAAAATGGGCATAATTGTACCCTTACCATAGGTTGTTTTTTGCAGTTGTTTTGGGTAGAGCGTGCTGCTATGTAGCCCACATAAGCCTTAAACTTGTGGAGGTTCGTCTTCCTCAACCTTCCAAGTGCTAGTATTCCAAGTTTGGGCCGACATGCCCAGCTTCACAGGAATCTTGTAAGGATTTTGTACACTAGTACATAATTAACTGTCTCTGTGGTCACAATGAGGACAAACGTAAATCCCATGTTTGTTGGAGTGAATGGTAGCCACCTTTTGTCTGCTACTTTAAGCCAGAGAAAAGATCAGTCAGTACCAAAGGAAAAAAATACTGCTTTCTACCCACATTTGTCTTTGAGCAAAGCTATCAAGTGAGCTCCATTCTCTTCTCTTTTGATAAAAGCAAAGTGTATTCACTCTAAGTGGCTATTAGAGGCCGGTCTCAGTAGAGCCCATTCTATATAATAGGTACTCAAAACTCATTCACACTCTAATGGCTTAATATTTTCTGTGCAGTGACTAGTGGGGGGAGAGACTCCTAATAAACCATTCCATCAACTCTCGCACCTCTGCATTTTTGAAGCAGATGTTGTCCTAACATCCTGTAAATACTCCAATCATCTGAAACTGCTGTGCTTTCACCTTTGGTACCATTTTTAGAAATGTGCCCATTGAGTAATGGGCCTGTCTAATCTGTTTGACGTTTATTGGTGCTCAAAGAGGAGCAAGGTTGAAGATGTAGCAGAGCACACTCTAAATAAATCAACAGAAGGAAGCAAACTAAATCACAGGGGGAAATTACAGTGTCCAAATCATTTATACACTGGTGATTACCATTTCACCTGGGTCCAACTGATGTCATCCGAGAGCCTCCAGACCTGTAAAAGCCATTCATCAATCCAGCCAGGTCTGCTCTGGGCACTTCTACACCAAAATCGCCTCGTGTGGTGGAGACATCCTGGGGGCAAAGGACAAGAACATGTGGAGAAGAAAACGCTATACTAGCCTCGAAGGGTTCTCATTATCATGTCTGTGATGAGCTGGCGTTGGGATTTTAAGGAAGCCACAGTGTGTTGCAGCCCTAGTTCCTTAACAGAAAAATATCTGTCTTTGTATATGTGTGGGTATTTGTGTTTTGTGTGGGGGCTGGAGAGAGATTGTGATTATTATAGTTTTGGAAGGATCAAACCCTCCATTGCAAATCATATCTAACTCAAATTATTAAAACAATTCATATAAGTAGAATTTATGTTTGAAGAAGGGGACCAAGAACAGATTAGACCTGTCATTCATGTTCTGGGGTAGCTCTCAATAGAGGTCTCTGGACTTTGTGTGGAAGTCTCTGGATTAAATCAACTCAAATTTTATTTAAGTCCTGGCAAGTTCTTCTAAAGGAAAATGTTGAACTTATGCCAAAAAAGTATTACCTTTAAAGTTATGCAAATAATTTATTAAAGAAGCTTGGCTTTAAATGTCTCATGAATCAGTGATTTGTCGTCTCAATACTGTATATAAAATTTAATCATTTTATTTACATGATGTTATGACTTCATAAATTTATCATTATATACACGTGTTGTGTTGCCATTTCCTCCAAGTTGAAACATTCCCTCCTGGAGAGAGGAAGGAAGTCCTAAGACCCAGGAAGCTCAGAAAGTTATAAGATGTACAAGGCCCCTCCCCAAGATTATAGAAGCAGTGATGACTTGTGGAGAAAGGGCATTCTCTCGTGGCACTGCCTGTAATTTGTACAGAGAGTTCCAGGGGTAAGGCTTTCATGACATGTCACTCTTGCTTGGCTGCGATTTTGGTGATGCAACTGCCTCCCATCACGTGTATGTAACTGCAATCAACTGATTGGTTCATTACAGTAGACTTGAGTGAATCGTGTCTTTGGTCAGTTGTCAGTGCACACAATAGCATACAGTTTATTTAATTGATTATCTATTATCATATATGTCATTATAGATTATTTAAAAACATCTTTTTTGCAGTGCTAAGAATTGAATCCAGAGCCTCAAGCATGCTGGGAACAAAGTTTGCTAAGGACCTACACTCCTAGCCCGGTCTTGTCTTTAAGAAAAAAAAAATAAGTCCAGTCTGAGCACAATTCTTGTTATGTTTTGCTTCTCCTGCCCTTGCTATTCTTATGACAAATGGCCCTGCTGCGTGGCTTATTTTAAGGAACAAGCTCCTCACAGCATCTGCTTCTAGCTGGGCTGGGGCAAGTTCTCTAGAGACCATTGCTGTCATCCTAACTATGAAAATAAATAGGATATCTACAAAAATCACAGATTTGTTTTCAACACACCAGGGATTTAAGGGACTCAGAGAGACCTGGATGAATCAAATTCCAGGAAAGACAAGTTCTTCCCAGGAGAGCAGAGAAGGACTCACACATCCCTTCCTGGTGGAACAATGAAATATGGAATGTCTCTCAGATCGGGGTAAGGAAAAAAAGTGGGGAAGGGTCTCAGTAATTAACAATCAGAGGCAAGACCACCAGATATAGATGCCCAGAGTCTGCAGGTTCTCAGATCTCAAGATTGACTGAAGGGAGCATCTCTCTCCAGCCTATCTAGGGCAGTAGAGATCTGAGTGTGTTTGCAACACCAAAAGGGCCCAGCATAACTGAGTCAGGAGTGAGCCAGTGCCACACAGGCCTGTGGTGGTGGTGGTGTATGTGCGATTCTGTTTAGTTTATCATTGTACATGTCTAGTAAGTAATAATTACTTACGTAATCATAGTGACAGCCATAATGTTAGCAATAGTAAGTTTTTACTTGCTAGATTATATAAACTATGTGACTATTTTAATTCAATAAAAACTTGCAGGTTATATGAAGAAATGCAAAAATGTTAATCACAATTAAGAGACAAAAGTGGAAGGAAGTCAACAATTGTCCCCAGTGTGATAATTCTCAAAAGAAGCCAACAACAGAGCACTTTAACACCACCATATGACTACATTAAACTATTATGGCAAAAGTGGGAGCTGGAGAGATGGCTTAGCTGTTCAGGCATTTGCCTGCAAAGCCAAAGGATCCTGGTTCGATTCTCCAGGACCCACGTAAGCCAGATGCACAAGAGGGTGCATGCATCTGGAATTCGTTTGTAGTGGCTGGAGGCCCTGGTACGTCCATTCTCTCTCTCTCTCAAATAAATAAATAAAGTATATTTTTTAAAAAAGTGGACCAGAAGCATAAATCAGTGAAATGACGATAAGGGGACTATAAAGAGAAAACAAATAGAAATGTTAGAAATGAACAAATAATGTCATGGCTTTGTGTTTAAGTAGTTCTCTAGAAGTTATAACATAGACCAGTGCTGTTGAAAAATATTAAACCACTTTGTTATGTAAAAACATTACAACAGGGCATGAGAGATGGTTTAGCAGTTAAGGCCCATGCCTGAGAAGCCCAAGGATCCAGGTTCAATTTTCCAGGTCCTACATAAGCCAGTTACACATGGTGGTGCCTGCATCTGGAGTTCGTTTGCAGAAGCTGGTCTGGCCATTCTCCCTCTATCTCTTTCTTTTCCTCTCTCTCTGTCTCTAATAAATAAATAAAAATAAACCTTTAACAAAAAAACTACCACAGTAACATGCCCAATCTACATCTCTTTCTCTGTATTCATATTATCAAACATTTTAGCTCTATAATAAAAACTTTACGTGCATTGTTGTGATTTTATTTTAAATGGTTAACTGGTTTGGGGCATTCAAAAATCTATTTTTTTTTTTTGTCTTTATTCAACATGTTCAATCTTTATCAAGTACCAGTACAAACGTACTGTCATAACAACTGTTTAGTGGCCCTGTCTACTTATTTCATTGTGTGTCTGGGCCAATTACGACTGTGGGTACTTCTTACCACATTATGGACTGTATGCCCTCACTTGGCATTCAGGGTAACTTTTGATTTGGTTTCAGGGATTGTGAATTTTACATTGTTCTCTGCTGTATTTTTTTTCTTTAAATTTTACTCTGAAATATAATGAACTCCCTTGGAAATAATTTGATCCTTTTGGATCTTGATTTAAAACTAGTTTTATTAGATGGAATGAGGGAAACATTGAATGTAGGGTTCATTTTTTCCCACCACTAAGGTGAAAGATTTCTTGGTACTGTAACCTAGGGGTTGGTTTGAATCCTTTGTTTTTCTCTGAAGGACTCAGTAGTAAACCCCATAAGCATAGTAGATCCCTTGTTCTCAGCTCTAGCTCTCATTTCTGTCACTGTGCACAAAAAGAAGCCATAGAAGAAGCAGTGGGTGTGGCTGTGTTCCAATAAAAATGCATTTATAAAAGTCAGTGGCAGATTGGATATGACCAGGGGCCAGAGTTCTAGTTTAGAAACTGTGATTCATGATATTTTTCTACCCTGGCTGCAGGGAACTGGCACAATTGTGGTTCTGGCTGGGTTCCTTCAAAACCTTTCAGGTACTTTTCTTACTTATTTGCTCAGTAGAACATAGCTGAACATTTAAGGAGGATCCCCAATAAATCTTAGACATTGTATCAACTCTCTGGCCATTTCTTCCTTCTTGGACAGTAGGTACCTTGGCCTCCCTTGCACTCCCATTTTGTAGTAGTTACTTTTCTCATTGCTGGGACAAAGTGTCTGGAAAAAGCCACTGAAGGGAGGAAGGCTTTATTTTGACCCATAGTTTGAGGTGTACAGTTCATCATGGCTGGAAAGCATGGTGGCAGGAGTGTGAGACGGCTGGCCCCATCGTGTCCACAGTCAGGAATGAGGAAGCTATGCATGCTGGTGGTCCTTTTGGTGTGATACAAGACACAAACCCACAAACCCACAGGGTGGGGCTTCCCTCCTCAGTTAAACCTCTCATTGACATGCGCACAGATGTGTCTCCTGGGTGGTTCCAAGTCCTATCAAGATTAACCAGGACGCATCTCCACTTCCTCAGCTTACATATCTTCCTGCTCTGCCTGGTTTCCCTTTTTCTGCATCACAGCCTGGAATCTTCACCATGGAGCAAGCTGGAGACAGCCCCCCTACCCCCACCCAAAGACTCACCTCTTCTGTTTCCCATGTCTTGGGTATCTGCACCCATTTTTGAGTGCTGATTTGTTCAGTACTTTAGTTGTATTAGGCAAGAAGATAAACTCAGTTTCCTATTATCTTTACTGGAACATAGTGTTTATAGAACATATTGTATTCATAGATGTGAAGCTGTTTCTCATGATATTTCCCCCTGTAACTCATTACACAGCAGCTGCGTTTGGATACCTGTAGAAAGAACCTATCTTAGAAGATGACATGATGTGTAAATAAGTCATTGGAGAGGCTTGGGAACACCGGGTTGGAGCATGATTACCATTGTTTCAGACAGCTTCAGGTTGGTCACTGGGAGGAACCTCCAAGACCAGACACAGTAATGGAGGAAGGCTGCATCTGCTCTGAATCATCGACCTCTTTATGATGCTGTTTCTCCTATAGCACAGATTCATGGGTCCAGGAATTAAGGGGTGGAAATGGGAATGGTCCCACTTACCATCACCCCAATTGACCCATTCACCAATTTTTTGTTTCCTGTTCCCTCAACCTTACTCTCTGCTTGCCTATAAGTCTTGGTTCCAGAGGGGGGAGTGCTTTTTCCAGGAGACACAAAGAACATTCCATTGATCTGGAAGCTAAGATTTCCCCCTGGCCACTTTGGGCTCCTGATGCCCTTGGGTACCCAGGCTGAGAAAGGAGTTACAGTGTTAGCAGGGGTGATTGATCCAGATTACCAGGGGCAAATGGGTCTGCTCCTCCACAATGGAGGTAAGGAAGAGTATGTCTGGAGTGCTGGAGATTCTCTAGGGCGTCTCTTGGTGTTACCATGCCCTGTTATCAAAGTCAATGGACAATTGCAACAATCCAATCAAGGCAGTGTGATAAATGGCCCAGATCCTTCAGGAATGAAGGTATGGGTCACCCCTCCAGGTAAAGAAACAAGACCTGCTGAGGTGTTTGCTGAAGGTGGAGGAAATACTGAATGGGTAGTAGAAGAAGGGACTTATAAATACCAGCTAAGGACACATGACCAGTTACACAAATGAGGACTGTAATTGCCATGAGTGCTTCTGTCATACCTTGTTAAGAGTGTTTGTACATATCTACACCAATATCAAGATGCTTTTGTTTTTCCTCTATTTCTCTATTAGGTAATTAATACTGATTAAGATCATATCACTAGTTGACTGATGTTGAATTTATATTTAACTTATTATATTAGAGACTAAGCATTCCTGAAGGAACCTTGCTTTGTGTTGGGGGGAAGACTGTGCATTTCTGGTGGTAGACGGGATAGTTATGTCATGTTAGGTGGAATTATGACCTTGTTACTGTCTTCATTTGGGAATTAAGTATGATGTAAGGAGATAAGGTTTGGTGTCAAGTTGACAAGGGGTGGACTTGTGATGGTTAAGTTTGTGTCAACTTGATCTGTTTAGGAATCCACAGACATTACCCATAAGTGGGTCAACTGAGGTTGCTTCCAGAGAGGATTAACTAAAGGAGGACTCCTTCACCCAAGGTGAGCCTTTCTCCCAGAGTGCGCAGCCCCTCTGGGAAGTGGGGAGTCCTTTATCTAAGGAAGCTTAGGGAAGGAAAGTATCCCTTCCTCCCACCTGACTGCCAGTGCTGCTTGTTGCTTTCCAGCATGGACTGAAGACCAGCATGGACTGAAGAGTAGCGTCTCTCCAGGACGCCTCCAGGCCTTCAGTGCTGGATTGGGACTGCTGAGGCCTCCAGCCTCGTGGGCTGAGCAGCTACTGGGTTCCTTGACACTCGGGCCTGCAACGTGCTATTGCTGGATTGCCGTAAGCTAATCCAATAAATTCCCTTTGAACACAATTCATTCTATCAGTTCTGTTCCTCTAGAGAACCCTGACTAATATAGCTATTTTCAACCTCTTTCAGAATTGATGGATATTTTGATTTGATAATTATCAATGCTGGAGGACTCTGCTTTACATAAACATTTGATACAACATGATAGAAGTATGTTGAAGTCTATTTCAGAAAATTTTGGAAACTGTGTCCTAATCCCAAAGCCAAAAGTCATTCAACAATTCTTTCATGAAAGTTAAATCACCAACTCAAACAACAAAAGTCAATATCCCAACATACAGAGAAATCCCAAAGACATGCTAACATTACACTTATATGCTGAAGAATAGTGTTAGAAAAAAACATTAAAATCCTTGTTTGCTGTGATTAACAATTGTTTCTGTCAGAGTAGAAAGAAAACTTTGTATTTACAGTGACGACACTGTGATTCCTAACACGCAGTAATTTAGAATCATTGTGTGGTGATGATACAGTGAAATTTTCTTCCCTGTCTGTTGAGTTCTTGTTTCAACACCGTGAAGAATGAACAACAAAGGATGAACCAAAGGAATAAGATTTTATTCACTGGGTGACAGTGACGCTCTGACCTCTCAGCAGCAGGTTCATGGTGGAGAGGCTGTGCTCAGGAGTTTATGTTTATACCCAGGAGCCCTCAATTGACTGGGTGCAAGCAAATCAGATGAAAAGGCTACGAGGCTTTCAAACCCAGAAGGGTGAGTGAAAACCCACAAAGTGGTTCCTAACCAGGTAGGTGGCTCCATGCCCCCTGTTTCCATTGTGGTGTGGGGAAGCTGGCACTCGGTTCCTAGAAGGCTGGGAGGTGAAAACAGCCTGCATGGAGCTGCTTTTGTGTCCTGCCTCCTACCAGCTCCAGTCAGAGGTGGTATGTGTGTGTGTTGGGTTGGGGGCGGATTCCTCCTTCTTGTATTATGGAGACTTCGTTCACAGTGTAAAACGTGCATGTTGTGTGTTCAGAACCAAGGCTGCAATGAAGTCGCATGATGCAACACTGGCCAGTGCTGCCAGAAACACCTTGGGCTGGTTTTTCTGTTTTTGATTTTGAATGAACTATGTGATAGTTGTGCCTTCAGAAACTTCTTATCCTTGCCAAATTTTCCAAAACTCCCACACTGAGTTACATGATTTTATGTGAGCTTGTAATAGAACAGACTGAAGATTACACAGAGAAAATGAAGACGAATTTTTAAAAAAGGACCCATGCCTTTACCAGGAAGGAGTAACTTTTCCTTTACCGAGCTCTGGTATACAATGTTAAAAAAAAAAAAAAAAAAAAAAATCCCCAGAGACTCCATCTTCCTTTCTTTTGCCTAACCTTGTAACAGCTTATCTTTACACAAGGGGCTCTAATTCCAAGGAGAGACATTCAGTGATATATCTTCCGCTTACCATCATTGTTTTTCACTTGTAAACTTAGCTTGTTAACAGAGACACAGGGAGTGAGCCCCTAAGGAGAATTTCAGAGAAAAAGCTAGAGCCTTCACCTTACAAATTCTTCAAAGATGTGTCTATCATAGAACAAAGAACTTCAGACTCGAGAATCAACTTCACCAAGGGTGACACTCTCCCAGCTATTACCCCCATAAAGGCCCGATGCTATTTCCCCTTTTGAAAAGAAAGGCGGCTTTCCTATGAGACAGATAGTCCCCACTCGTGTTCCAAAGTGGGCTTTCAGGAAGCACTCTCCTCCTGTTTGTTTTGGTAGAGGTTATGGGCAGGAGGATTTGGGTTTGCTGTAAAAGTACTGTGTGGAAATCTATTCAATTTTGGACACATTTTTAATTTTCAAAAGCTTGAAAGGCTATTTATTTTTTGCTTTCTATGAAGACCAAGAAACCATCTGTGCCAGTGGTAGGAGCAATTACAGAGTGAGTTAGGCTCCAACTGTTTCCCACTCCCCTCACTAAATGTCCTCAGTGTTTGTGGGGGTTTGGTTTGATGCTTTGCATTTTCTTTTCGAAACATTGTCTCATTGTACAGCAGTGTTGTAGGACTGGATCTCTGTAATGATGCAGGAGACTCCCCAGGCTTGGGAACCCCAACCCTAACATTCAAATTATCAAAAAATTGAAAAACTCAAAAAAAAAAAAAAAAAGAGTAAGTTATGGAGTATTGATTAAGGATGGGGTGAAAACAGAAGAGAAGAAAAAGAAGGAACGCCTGTAAACCAACGGGAATCGCTCCCTTACAGGTCGTTGGGAAGGGGCAGAGAAACTGGCAAAATCTCACGTGGAGGCTTGGATCAATTCCTTTATAAATTAGGTATCCAATTTGGATAAGCCTCATTGCCAAGTTCAAATGTGTATGAAGAGTCTTGATTGGTTGTTGGGCCCAGGAGGCATGCTGACTCAGGAAGGGTGCTAAACCCAGGAAAAGTTCAAGAAAACTCAAGAAGCTGCTTGCTACTTGCAGCTGCTCACAGCCATCTTGGATGAGACCGAATCAGCCTGGAGTTCAACTCCCACCAGAGCAGAGTGGCATCTATGTTTCTCTGTGCCTGTCCCTAACTGACTACTTACCATAAAAAGCTACCTTGCTGGGCTGGAGAGATGGCTTAGTGATTAAGGCACTTGCCTGCAAAGACAAAGGACCCAGGTTCAACTCCCAGGTCCCTCGGAAGCCAGATGCACAAGGGGGTGCATGCATCTGGAGTTTGTTTGCAGTGGCTGGAGGCTCTGGCACACCCATCCCCCACACTCTGTCTGTACCTGCCTATTTCTGTATCTCTCTCTCAAATAAATAAATATATATATTTTTAAAAACTACTTTGCACCTAATCTGTATCAATAGGCTGGCCTTGAGTCCACTATGTAGCCCAGGTTGGCCTTGAACTAATGGCAACTCTCTGGCAGCCACATCTCAAGTGTTGGCATTATAGGACTCAACCACATCTCGCTCTTCAGTGCTGTTGGTTAGACCTGCACGTGGTCCCGTGGTCCTGTCCTCCTCCTCCTTTTTTTGCAGGCTAGGAGGCCCTTTTCAAATGGAAGTGGTGGTGCAGGACATCTTGTTCAAGGAACAGTAGTGTCTGTATTTCATGCTGGCTGCCCCAAGCAGCTCTCTGAGAAGCTTGCCCCCAAATTGCCTTTGGTTATAAGTAAATAAACATGGATATGCAGAAGCCTGTTTCTAGCTGACCTGTGAGGCTATTTTTTCTTTCTTTCTTTTTTTTTTTTTTTTGGTTTTGCGAGGTAGGGTCTCACTCTGGTCCAGGCTGACCTGGAATTAACTATGTAGTCTCAGGGTGGCCTGAACTCTCGGCAATCCTCCTACCTCTGCCTCCTGAGTGCTGGGATTAAAGGCGTGCGCCACCACGCCAGGCCTGTGAGGCTATTTTAAGCAGGTTGCAATTTTGCGGAAGGCATGACCTGTTCCAAATCTTCATTTAGTAATGAATGGTCTCCAGTTGGCTGGCTGATTCCCTCTTTGAAAGGTGTCGAGGATACCAATAATAGACTCTGGATTTGCCCTCTTCGTACATAGTGATTCATTCCATGGGATGCCAGACCCGAGTCTCACTTCTGGGAGAGACCGCGAATAAGTCTGGTTCTATGATTTCTGTGGTAATCACTATTGATCCATCGTTCTGACCCCAACAGGAAACTTCGTACAGTAAAGATCATTTCTATGGCCTTCTACGTTTCTTCCAGAAGTGATCGTTTTCACAGTCCACAAAAGACATGGACCTCAGGTCTGGGCTCAGCTTTGGATATCTGGTCTTTTCTGTCCTCACAACTACCATAGAAGTAGGAATTATTACTCTTATTTTAGAGATCAAACATGAAGTTCAGAGGATTTCACCTGTAGGAATGAAAGTTCCAGAAGCTATTTTCATTTTGTTTTATGACACATCCATATGAACCGCATCTATATTAACTAGATCCCCACTCCAAACACTACCATATGTGTTATGGTACAGCAATCCTTTTCCCATTTACTACTCCCTGACAAGACTTTTTTATTTTATTTGTTTATTTGCAAGCAGAGAGAGAAAGAAGAGAAGAGAAACAGACAGAGAGAGAATGGGAAGGGCCTCTAGCCACTTGCAAACAAACTCCAGACGCATGTGCCCCTTGTGCATCTGGTTTATGTGGGCACTGGGGAATTGAACCTGGGTCCTTTGGCTTCGCAGGCAAATGTCTTAACCACTAAGCCATCTCTCCAGCCCCCTGACAAGACTTTTGACTCTAGGGTATGATAAAAGAAATGCTTGGGGCTAAATCTTTCATTCTCTTACAAGTGATAGGAATGTCCAAGTGTTTTGTGCTTGGTTCTACGTTCGTCTAATTTCCTCTTCTCTTTCCTGCTCCAATGTGATTGAGTATGTCACTGAGAGAGATGAATAGTCAGTTTGACACAACTGACCTGTCCCTAACATCTAGCTATTGCCAATAAGCAAACTATGATACATGAAAATACCAAATGTTCCTATAAATACAAATTTAAAGAGGACACCGGTCTCTCTATAATCATATTTAAATGGCTGTGACAGTCACAAAGGCCTTCCTGAGTGTGGTGTTTTGAATCAGGTGTCACCCATAAACTCGTATGATTTGAATGCTTTGTTTCCTAGCTGATGGCAATTTTGGAGGTGGAGCCTTTCGGGAAGCCGTATGTTGTTGGGGATGGGCTTAAGGGTGTGATAGCAAGATCTTCCTTGCCAGAGTCTCGCTCACTCACCTGCTGATGTTTCTACCTGCTGTGGGAGAGGTTATGTCCAGCCTTGGCTCATGCTGTGTTTTCCTTTGTAATCATGGAGTTTCCAGTTAAGACTATGCACCAAATTAAATAACAACTCATACTATCCTCTTCTTTTGGCTGGGTGCTTTGTAAACAGAAATTTGTGCCAGTAGTATGGGGCATTGCTGCTAGAAACCTGACTGTGTGGCTTTGGACCTTCTGGAACTGATTTTCAGGAGGAATGTGGAAGGATTTGAAACCTTGGTCTAAGGCTTGCCTTGTAGTTCTCTAAGCAAAGTTTATGGACCATTGTGATCAGTGTTGAATGATCTAAATGCAGAAAGGACTGTGGACTGTATAAATGCGGTTTGTGAGGGGGAGAAAGAGCTTTTCTGGACCAGACTGGAGGATTTGTGTGAGAGGATTGCTAGCTGTGCTGTTCTCGTGTCCTGGTCCTGCAAACTTGAACAGAGTTGCATTATATAGAAGTGAACTGGTATGAGCAGAAGGATAATGGCACAGAAAGAAATGAAAATGTCATTCTGGAGTCAGCATCTATTCAGGTGCAAATGCATGAGATCTTACCACCATAGAGATTTGGCCAACTGTTCTGCATTGGACAGTAGGAAGAATGCTAACTCTTTTGAAAGTAGGAGGCCAGAATGCTGAAGGAGTTTTCCTGCTCATCAAAGTCAACCTTCCTCCCACCTGGATCAACAAATGTGGTAGCCACCCTGGTACTATAGGGTTATAACAATATAACAAGTGCAGAAGAGAGAGAGGGGGGCATTAGATTTGCAACATGGTTTTTTTTTTTTTTTTTTTTTGGAAATAGCCTCTTGATGATTTGAGGTAGACTTGTTTTAGTTCCTATCTAGAGATCTGATGGAGCCATAAGGATGAACCATGAACCATGTTTTGCATTGGAGACTATGGCACAATTGCCAAGGAGAGCTACTATCTCAGGATGGATTGTTCCCCATGCTGTGCACAGACCAGCAGGAGAGGCCGAACTGGAAACTCAGAGACTTTGTCACTGGTTAGAGATGTTGGACTTGGAGCTACAGGATTTCAGGTTTTCTATGGTCCACTCTTTCCTTGCCTGCCTAATGCAACATTTTGCAGTGTGAATGTTTGCTCTGTGCCATCATGTGATTTTAGTTTTATAGTTCATAGTTAAGAAATCTTGGGCTAGGGGTGTTGGAGCAGTGTTGGGATTGAAAATAACGATAGGGACTTTTAAAGGTGGGCTGAATGCTTTCATTTTACACCATGAATGGTCATCAGTTTATGAGGGTGAGAGGCAGAATGTGGTGGTTTGAATTAGGAGTCCACCATAAACTCATGTGGTTCTATTTTGAATATTCTTAATTTATTTATTCTTAAGAGGGGGGATGGGCATGCCAGTAACTCTTACTCCTCACAGAAAACAAACTCCAAATTCTTG
Source organism: Orientallactaga sibirica (assembly GCA_036365145.1). NCBI lineage: Eukaryota > Metazoa > Chordata > Mammalia > Rodentia > Dipodidae > Orientallactaga > Orientallactaga sibirica. The sequence goes on from JAEOAD010000008.1 coordinate 24,995,338, forward strand.
TGCCACTTTGTACATTGGGGTTTTACATGGACACTGGGGAATTGAACTAACTGGTCAGGTTTGCCAGCAGGCACTCTTAACCACTGAGCAATCTTTCCAGCTCAAACTAATGGGTTTAAAATGCTTAATTCCCAGCTGATGGCAATTTGGGAGGTGGAGCCTTGCTAGAGAAAGTGTGTGTTGTTGGGATAGGATTAGGGTATAATATCTAGCTCCCTTTGGCTAGAGAGGTTGGCTCACTGTCCTACTGCTATTTCTACCTGCTGTGGCAGAAGTGATGTCCAGACTCTGCTTGTGCCATGTTTTCCCCTGAAATCATGGAGCTTACCCTCGAGACTTTAAGCCAAAATAAATAACTTTCCTCTGGTCAGCTGCTTTTGGTCAGGTGCTTTGTGTCAGCAATGAGTAGGTAACTACAACACTGACTATAAATCTTCCCTTTAAAGCAGCACTTTTAGGAATTTGAGGAATTGCTGAAGGTAGGGAGAAATTGTAGAAGATCTATAATCTCATTAACTTTTCCTCTAATTAACTCTGCCACCATTTCTTGGTGAACGTGACTACGACTTTCAAAGACAACAGATTGTGCTGAAGATGGCAGTAGCCAGCTCACAGACCTGCTTCGTTCTCTGGATTTTAAAGCAGAATTCATCACAGGAATATAGGGGACACAAGAGAGGAAGGAACAGTTAATTTTGTACATGTAAATGGAATGCTGTTTTTCCCATATGAACAAATAATCATGTGTGTGCATGCCTGCTTGTGTGTGCATGTGTGTGTGCAGGCCAGAGGTCAACCTCAGGTGTGGTTCCTTAGGAACCATCTATCTTTTGTTAGACAATGGCCTAAAGCTTGACCAGTTGGCTAGAATGGATGTTCTGTAAACTCCAGGTGGTATGGGAATGTTGGGATGTTTTTTGTGAGTGATGGAGCCTTATCTTGGATTTTGGGTGGGCAGTAAGTCAGGAGCTGAAGTGTTGGGTCGTTATGATCACAGACTTACACTGAGTCAGATGCCTTTTCTGATCCTTACCTTATGAATTCAAAAATTGAAATCCAAAGAACAGATAATAAGATTCAGAGAGGTTTTACTTGATTATAAGTAAGACTTAAGAGAAGGAAGGAAGAGCCCCTGTCCAAGGAGGCAAAGTGGGAAAACCAATTTCTAGACCTATGAACGGATCTTTAATGTGAGCCTCCTAGATAGGCCCCTGGACAGGTCAATCCAGTCCTGATGTCCGTTGTCTGAGGGTGAGTTTGGGGGATGAGATTATCCCCAAAAAGGGAAGACACAAGAACAGAGGCATTTATTTACTTCCTTTGGTGAGATAAGAATACCAGACTATTCTGACATTTCTGGTATAGGCCTAATGACATTTCTTGCATTTGACCAAGAAACAGCCATTTACTTTGGGGGTTATGTTGCCCCTAAACTACCTCACAGCTATCTGCCTGTCTTCACCTACCCAGTGATGGGATTAGAGCAGCAAGACACTCTACCCATTTTTTTTTTTTTTAAATACATGGATTCTGAAAATTGGACTCAGGTCCTCAGGTCCTTGAAGTCCAGTACTTTTATCAACAAACAATGCTTAAAATTTTTTTTGTTTATTTTTATTTATTTGAGAGCAACAGACAGAGAAAGAGGCAGAGAGAGAGAGAGAGAGAGAGAGAGAGAGAGAGAGAATGGGTGCACCAGCACCTCCAGCCACTGCAAACAAACTCCAGATGCATGCACCATCTTGTGCATCTGGCTTACATAGGTACTGGGGAATTGAGCCTCAAACTGTGGACCTTAGGCTTCACAGGCAAGTGCTTAACTGCTACGCCATCTCTCCAGCCCGACAAACAATGTTTTAATAAATGAGCATGTGATGGTTTGCACCAGATGTCCCCCATAAACTCATGTGATTTGAATTCTTGGTCCAGACTGATAGCAGTTTGGGAGGTAGAATCTTACTGAAGAAGGTGTGCTGTTGGGGCAGGCTTAGAGGTGTTACAGCCAGCTCCACCTTGCCAGAGTTTGGCTCACTCTCTTGCTGATGTTTTCCATCTGCTGTGGCAGAGGTGATGTCCAACCTCTGCTCATGCCATGTTTTTCTCTGCCATCATGAAGCTTCCCTTTGAGACTTTGAGCCAGGAAAAAAAACCCCAAAAGCATAAAAACAAACAAACAAACAAATAACAACAACAACAACAAAAACAACCTTTTCTTCCATCTGCTGCTTTTGGTTGGGTGCTTTGTAACATGAAGGTAACTATAACAGGAAGTTAGAACTAGCGGAGTGGGGTCATAGCTGCTAGAACACTGACTAAATGTATCTTTTGATCTTTTGGAACTGAGTTGCAAGAGGAATATGGAGGGATTTGAAACCTTGGACTAAAAGAGATGCCTTTTAGTGCTCTAAGTAAAGAATGATGAACCATTCTGTTCAGGGTTGAAGGATCTAGATGCAGAAAGAACTATGGGCTGCGAGGATTGGCTTATCAGGGTCAGAGAACTTTGTCCAGACTGGGCTAAAGGCAGTTTGTGTGATGAATTGGCTGCATTTTGCCTATATCCTGAGTAGTTGAGCACTTGGGGTTGAATTTAGAATGAATGAACTGGTCTGAGCAAATAGATATGGCACAGAAAGAAATGAAAGTTGGACAGGAGATTGCTTCAGCTGCCATTGTTTGAGAGATTAGCACCATTAAGATTGAGCTAGTGTTCTGAATTGGGAAGAATGAAGATAGTGTAACAGGATGCTGAAGGATTTTTTCTGCTCTTCAAGTCAGCTTTATTCTCCCCCCCCCCCAGGTTTGACAATATGGTGGTAAAGCCAACCTGGTATTGGTTATAGCAGTATAACAGATAAAGGAAAGAGGAAAGAGAGGGTCATTGGATTTGTAATATGGTTTGTTTTTTGGAAATTGCCAGTGGGTGATATAAAGCAGGGTTGTTGGACTTCCTGTGTGGAGACCTCATGGAATCATGAAGATGAATGAAGGGTTGCAGAATTCTGGAACTGACAGGATGGAATAGCCATGAAGGAGAGCTGCTGGTTTGGGATGTTTTCTCTGGGCTGTGGGCAGTTGAGCTGGAGGAGCAGTATTGGAACCCCAGAGATTTCATCACGGGTTAAATAGTTTAGACATAGAGCTGCAATTTCTCCTGTCCTTTGAGTCATATTCCAAATATCACCTCCTCTAATAAGGTGATTCTCAAAATATAGTTTCACCATAAATATGTCATCATTGATTAATTCCCTTGCCATAGTTAATTGTTATTATTTTTCCAAAATAATGGTTCATTTTGCTTGATTTACTGACAATTTTAATACAGGTATATAATACAGGTATATAATTCTGATCATTGACTTCTTTTGCCTCCTTCCTCCTCTGCTGAACATTTTTTCCCTCTTTTTGTGACCCATTATGCTCTACAAGGGTTGCTCACGTGTACATGAGTGAGGGATTATTTACAGAAGCATAGGCAATTCACCAGTGGCTCTATCACTGAAGCCAATAGCTTCTCAGGTTGGGGGAGACGCAGATCTCATGTGGTCTCCCATCATCCATGATAAAATGTCCACGAGTAGGGGTTGTAGTTACCTTCTCCTTGTTGGGTCAAAGCATGCAACCCAAAGCAGCTGATGGAAGGAAAGGATTTTTATTTTGGTTTACAGTCTCGATGGGAAGCCTCATGATGGCAGGGGACAGCACGGCATAAGCAGAGGCTGGACATCACCGCTGCCACGGCAAGCAGATAACAGTAGCTGGAGAGTGAGCCAAACTCTAGAGTGAACCAAATCCACAAGCCTACCCCAAACAACATACCTTCTCCAGGCAAGGCTCCACCTCCCAAATTACTACCATCTGGGAACCAAGCATTCAGAACACATGAGTTTATGGGGGACATCTGATCCAAACGATCACAGTAGGGCTTCAATTAAATTTATTTTTCTTCTAACTCTTTTTCCAATTTATGACATATCACACGAGTGATTTTTTTTTTTTTCTAGTCAAGGCCCTTTTTGCTCTTCCTATATTTTCCTTCATGATTATATAACTCTGTCTTCTCTATTCAAGTGACGGTCCTACTTTTGAACTCTTAATTCCTTCCCTTTTGAATTTTACTTTTTGGCACAATTTTCTCAAATTTCACCCCCTACTTCCATGGCTTCCTGTCTAGGATGTAGCACAGCTGTTTTGTCAGGAAGTCTCTTTTCAGCCTTTGTCTCCTCCCATTCCTTCTATAGAAATCCTGCAGGTGTTGTTTCTCTTCCCAGCTGCCAATCATGGTTTCTGATTCTTGGGGTTGATGAGACTTTGGAATGTTGCCTCTGCCCCTCTCCCCCGGAACCAATTCTAACAAACAGCTGGATAGTTAATGGTCCTATTCTAGTTTCAGTTCTTTCCAATGCCCAGCCAGGTCAAATGCTCCCTGAGGTCTGTCCTCTCCTGCAGTGTTCATGCCAATTAAACTAGGATTGACGCTCCCCCCGCCCCACCATTAGAGGAGCCACTAAAAGCTCAGAGCCTGGGGCAAGACATGAGATCAGCTGTATCCACTGTCGTCCTGCGAGTCCCCATTAGAAGTAATAACTCCTTCTTACAACCTGCCACAACCACCAACTACCCACTTCCCCAAGAACTTGATGAAATCATCTTGCTTCTCAGTTATTCTTTCATTCCTTGTGCCTCTTTGATATTTGGCTGCCTCAGTTCTGTCTGACTCCTGTGTCCCTGAACTCTTATCTGCATGTTGATCAGAGTTCCTCAACTGCCTGCCTGAGCTACAGAGATCCTCTGCCCATGTTCCCTGCCCCTCTGAATATAGTGATACAGGAACTTGGGGTGTCTTTGGCAGTGACAGAGCATTTTTCAGCTCTTGGTTGCACTTGTAACTCAGGGTTAGGGTGCCTGACACTCACAAACACACAGAACTTCCACTGAGTGAGTGGCCTCCAGGGTCTGTCTCTTCTTATGAATTTTGATGAATAAACCCACATACCATGGAAGTTGAGATTTAGAAAGATTTTATTGTAGAGTGTAAGAGTAGGAAAGAAGCCAGGACTCCTGTCTAGGAGGGGGTAACTGGAACTGGGAAAGCCTACCTGGTGACCCTTATTGGGGTCTTTTAAAGAAAATAATGTATTTATTTATCTCTAAGGGGAGAGAGAGAGAGAAAGAGAAAGAGTGAATGGGCACACCAGGGCTTCTAGGCTCTGTAATTGAATGACAGATACATGTGCCACTTGGTGCATCTGGCTTTATGTGGGTACTGGGAATCAAATCCAGGTCATTAGGCTTTGCAAGCAAGTTCCTTAACTGCTGAGCCATCTCTCTAACCCTTAATTAGGGTCTTTTATGGGAATTTACTGGGCGGGGGGGGGGGTGGCTAAGCTGGTTACTCAGGTTTCCATTTACAAGGTGTAGGCTGTGAGGACTCCTATAGGGAAAAATGATAAGATAGATCCAGATTTTCTCCTTACAGGTTCAAGTACAATCCTCACTTTTACCTGCAGGACCCTGTTACCCTACACTGCTTCAGTGAGAGAGATGTGCCCTGCTTATTCTAATAGTTCTTTAGGCCCTGCCTGGCTCTCTGGGATTCTGGCTTTCATTGTGAGCACTTAGCTTCATCCTAGATGAATGTAATGACATGTATCAAGTTCCTATTGTACATAACCCTTGTATAACTTGTTCCCTGAGTTAATGTTAAATCCTCTGAGATTAAACAAGTGTGTGTGTGTGGTGTGTGTGTGTATGTGTTGTTGTTGTTATGTGCAAAGCAGTAATGATCAGAACCCTTTGCTGAGGTCCAAGCAATGAGCTGAAAGTGGGCAGGGAAATTACCAAGGTGGTAGACGTTTGGAAGAAGAGCGAAGTTGAATTTGGCCTGCCCTGAGGGAATTTGCCTTAGAAGGGTTCTATGTGCTGGGATTGTCTTTGCCTAACACTGCTAAATAAATGTCCCACCCAGCAAATGTCAGCTATGATCTGTAGTCACTGAGGCATACAAACACAACTCTGCCACCATTTTCCAAACCTGTGTAAAGAAAGGAGTTATTCAATGACATTTGGTAGTGCAATGCCACCGCAATAGGCAGAGAGAGCGCACAATGATGTATTTTTGTACTGTGGGTGAAGAGATTTAGCTCACCTTCCATGTAGGCAAATAGGAATTCATAGTCAGAAAGGAGGGGGTCAAAATTGCTTAGAAATAACATCAGGAGGATGGAACATTTTGGCTGAAGCCATGCCAGGGTGATCATTCAGAGAATGATGGGGTATGCAATCTGATGAAATGTCAAGGATGGCCAGATACTGAGGGTTATAAGACAATTGAGGGGTTTCAAACTTGCCAAACTGACTTAGGAGGGTTCTTGAGAAAAGTGAATTGAATAAGGAAACAACACATATGAGCCCAGGGGAAGGTTTAAGAACCTAACTAGAGTTTGGTCAGGTAAAGACTTTATGAAGACTAGGAGACAGAAATTGGCTAGGCAGTTGTGATAACAGAGGCCTGAAAGGGAACAGTTTTATTTTCTTGGTTAGAAAGAGTGCAATGTCCTTGATCCCATCAGGGGGAATCCTGGTTTTTTCCTTATATCTTTTTTTTTCCCTAAGGAGTCCTCTCCACCTTCACCTTGCTAGAGGCCAGAAATGTCAGAAGAAGGATCTGGTCTTTCCTTGTCACTTGTAGTCTGAAGGATTTCCCCTTCCCTAGAAACCAGGTATAAGGTAACTAGACACACAGCATGGGAACCAGACTAACCAGCTCACCCCTCATCCTTATTAAAGTACAGCCTTATTATTAACTACAAGGCAGCAGCCTTCAATGGTATTCCATTTGGGGGGATCCCTCCTGCTATATAAGAGCGCTGTCTTCTTTCCTCTTCCGAAGCCATATTAAAAAAAAAAAATCTTTTGACCCTCACCCTCTGTGATCTGTGGATTTCATTCTGCAAATTCACAAGAGAAGAACCAAGAGGCCACTGCCTCCATGGAAGTTTCCAGTGGTCATGAGTGTCTGACACCCTGACTCCTGAGTTAAAAGCAGAGAAAGACTCCATCGATCTCAAAGAGACTCTGTATCCCTGTGTCAGGATTGTTGTCACCTCTTGGGAAGGTACTAGCTATCTAGGTGAAATGCACTGCCATGGGAGAAATTCCAGAAAGGCCTGCCGATGTGATGATGGCATCCCTTGGGGAAGCCATAGGGGTCTTAGAGCATGAGATGACAGAATTGAAGGGGAATACAAGGAATGCTGCTTTGACAGAGAAAGAGGAGACCGAATGGCACACAGAGAAGAGAGAGTTATTATCACTACAAAAAAGGAAGATTATCCTCATTAAAAAAAGTGGTAAGGAATGATCCTGTTTCAGTCAGAGAATAAGAATCAGGCAGCTCCGTGGATGTGGGGCTCAGGCGAGGAGTGCATAGCAACATTAAGGTATTACCCCAATGACTCACAGCCCGGTGGTGCCATATATAGATAAAGGGAAATATGAGAGAGGCAAGGCAAGGTTTCAGGGAAGGGCTGCACGTTCAGTGTGGACTGTGGAGCCTGGGGGTGGGTGGGTGGGTGGTCAACACTGACTCATAGCACCTCAAAGAGTGTGAAGAAAACTACCTGGAAGGCTATTTCTTTCAAGGGCTTGAAAGCAAACTATTTCTTTATTTACTCTGCCTGTCACCCCTACCCACCCACCACCTTAAGCCATTTTGTCGGCCTTAGCCTCTCCCTGTCCCTCCCTTCCTCCTCCCCCCCCCATCTCTGTTTTTATTCTTTGTTTTTTTTCTAACAGCGAACAATTAGTAGACGTCATCCCAGTTCAGGTCAGAATGCTCTCAAACTGAGCTTAGCCTTTTGAATTAGTGCAAGATGGAGCTTTTAAATAAAACATTAGGTAATGGATGTACCAGGAATGAACTGAAAAAGATGCAAACATATCGTACTGATTTCAGTACGATTCCCTAGTGCCTTCCACTGAAGGAAGGTCGTGAGCAACAAGGCACCCAGCATATTGGATCCAGAATTGCTAAAGTAAGTTTTCTTTTCTGGTGGAGTCCCTCAGGACTCAGAATTCAGCTGAGCTCTTCGGGGTTTCATATTCTTCTCTTTAGTAAATTAAATCACACCATGAGCACATCTCATCACAAAAGCCTGCTGCTATACCTTTTTGGCAAGCGATGCCTGAACCAGGGCTTTTAAGAGTGCTAAAAGCCCTGTCTCAGGGCAACCCTCTGTGTTGGCTGGCCCAGCTGGAGAGGGAAGACCCCCGGGAGAGAAGGGGTGAGACAGCAGAGCCTGAAGGCAAATTTCGTCCACCTGGGAACGAAAGCCAGGCCAGACAAGAGTCCTGTCAATGTTTTTCCCTTCTTCTGTCTAATCCCTTGAAGCCATCCTTTCTTGAAATAGCCAGAGGTTCTATTGGATATTTGCACAGACAAGGACACCAAGTCCCTCTCTCCAACTCTGCAAGAGCTTTAAGCATGAGGGGGTGAATGAATACAAATAAGAATGTGCTGGGAAGCTACAGTAGGGAAGCCTTCTGTAGCTCCCGCACCCATACAAATGTCTGCTTAATTAGAAAATCAATCCTGCTGTCCGGCTGATTGATTGCAACCCTCTGCTGGAGGTGGGAGAGAGAGCCCAGTCATGACGAGATAATTTTTCCCTATTACTAACAGGAGGCCTCATGGACATCTCTAAGCAGTTTAGCATGAAGAACGTGTTCCAAACACTCTGCTTTCCTCCTCTTGTTAATTGAATCTTGGGGGAGGGGAGGAGAAACAACATGCAGCTTGCATTTTGTGGAAACTTGTACTAGCTCCTCCCCCTGCCCCCCCAAAAGACACACAAGTTCTGAGAGGTGATTCAATAACAATCTTCAAAGAAATGGCTGTGTTTTTAAAAATATTTTTATTTATTTAGTTGAGAGAGAGAGAAAAAAAAAGCACGCCAGGGCCTCCAGCCACACTGCAAACGAACTCCAGATGCATGTGCCACCTTGTACATGTGGCTTACAGTGAGTCCTGGGAATCAAACCTGGGTCCTTTGGCTTTGCAGGCAAGCGCCTTAACCACTAAACCATCTTTCCAGCCCATGGCTGCGTTTTGATAAGAGGAGGATGGGCTCCTTCTGTCCATGCCCACGGAACACTGACTTGAGAGGGTTTTCATTGCTAGAGGAAAGATTTCCCAGCGTGAAACGTCTGTTTACAGTTACACTGTGTGTACAAGGTCACATACATCTACTCTGCTCGGGATTCCAGCATTTGACCTGGGGTCACGCTAAGGAATGCCATTTATTTTCTTTGAGACAAGGTCTCTCATTAGACTGGGGCTCATCAGTTGCACTAGACTGGCTGGGTAGCAAGCCCCAGGGCATCCTACTGTCTTAACCACCCCGGGGCTGGGATTATAGGCAGGTGTCACCACACTCAGAATTTTACGTGGGTTCTGGGGATGGAACTCAGGTCCTCAGACTTTTCAAGGCCAGTACTTTATCCCATGAGTTATCTCCCCAGCCCCAGATCTGCCTTTTCTGTTTGTTTGTTTTTGTTTTTAGAGATAGGGTTCCACTCTAGCTCAGGCTGACCTCTGGAATTCACCATGGAGTCTCAGGGTGGCCTTGAACTCACGGCAATCTTCCTACCTCTGCCTGCCGAGTGCTGGGATTAAAGGCGTGCGCCACCACAACTGGCCTCAGATCTGCTTTTAATGGCCTGCTCTGGATACATCGTTCAGAACGTAGGTTGTGACATAGTAGCATGTGTCTCTCTGCTCCTCAGCCTTGACAATGCAGACCATGGCGCCTTAGCTCCCATTCCTTCCGCCGCCTCTGTGGCTTTAACCCTTCTGTGTTATTGCAGTTTTCATAGATCTGCATAATTTGTCGTTGTAGCTCTAAGGATGCTCTCCGGAAAAAGAAATCTTCTAACAAAATGCCTGCTGCAACTTCAGTTGAAAGGCATTTAGAAACCTCCCTAGTTTTTAAGAAAGCAAGAAAGGAAAATGAATTAAGGTCTCCCCATAACCTAGAAACCCTTACCCTCGACTCCTTTCCGACCATATCTCAACTATTCTTTGGGCTTCCAGCCCTTCCCCCAACCACACTGAGCTGAAACATGTTCTAATTTCAGTAAAATCTGATAATCAACCATTTCATGTTCTCTTACATTTGGATTACATGTGTAATGCTTAATCCTTTCCAAAAGCCCACAGCCACAACTAGGGGTATTATGAAACTGGAACCTGCATGTCTTAGGCAATATTCAACTCTAACTTTATTTTAAGAAAAACATAGTGTGATTTGTTTGTTAAAAATAAGAGAGAGTTGGTGTAGTGGCACACATGTTTAGTTCCAGCACTCAGGAGGAGGCAGAGGTAGGAGGATCTCTGTGAGTTGGAGGCCAGCCAGGTACTATAGAGTGAGTTCTAGGTCAGCCTGGGCTAGCGTGAGACCCTTCCTCCTTAAAAAAAAAGCCCCCCCAAACTAAAAACAAGAGAGATGATTTGTTGTCATTGTTTAAGATAGAGGAACAGTTAAATCATGAAGATAGTTTTAAGACATGTTCTCATTTTAGACTTTTGCTTCAGCTTCAGAATAATTGTGACCTGATTGTACAAGTATTAAATTCTGGGCATCAGACACAGAGAAGACACCGGCCATCATTCACTAAAACCCATCTACAAGGAAGAAGGACTAGAACGGCAATGGCTCATTGGTTAACAGTGCTTGCTGTGCCAGCCTGGCAACCAGCCCCCATGTTCCACCGTTGCCACTACAGCCCCTCTCGGTTAAAGTTGGGCTTACAACTCCCCCAGCCAGTGGCTTTTGAACTCTTGTCTTACTATTGGCAAATTACTGAAAAGAATGTAGACACAAAGAAGGGTAAATCATGTGAGATTTATTTTAAGAGAGGGTAGAAATAAGAGAGAAGAAAAGCACAAATACTCTCAAGCTGAGAGGGGTTTCCCCTGCCAGCTTGGAGGGGTCCCCAGAAGGCAGATCTGGGGGAATCCATGGCACAGTTTGAATCAGACCTTTTTATAAATTATATGTTCAATTGGGATGAGCCTCATTGCTAATTTCAAATGTATATGAAGGATCTTGATTGGTTGGTGGGCCTGGGAGGAGAGGGCAGACTCAGAAAGGACCTGCTAACAGTTGGGGACAAGCCCGGGAATAGTTAGGGAGGAAGAATCCGGAAGCTGCTCCTTGGTGGCTATCTTGGAGAGATGGTGTTCTCTTCAAGGCTCACCAGGGCAGGGCACCATCTATGTTCTATGTTCTATGATCTGGGCTTATGTCTCTAACTGACTACCTGCAAAAAGAGATGACCTTGCTCCAAACATCTGTCATTTGGATGCCCAGAGTCCATGTGACGTAAAGTCAGACACAGTAGTACGTGCATCTGTAATTCCTGTAAGCCTATGTGAAAGGCGGGAAGCTGAGCCAGGAGGAGCCCCAAGGCTTGTGGGCCCGCTAGTCTGCTGCATGGACACAGCAGCATACAACGAGAGACCCTGTCTCCAGGTAGACGGTGAGGCCCAACACCTGGAGGTTATCTTCCGTTCTCTGTGCACACTGTGACATATGAACACCACACACATACACAAATGCACGTGTGATCGCACATGCACACACACAGACACACACACAGAGACACACACACACACACACACAAACTCTGAACAGGTGATGTGTCCTTTCTAAGAGGTGCATAAAGAAACTTGTGCCTCTAAAGACACATCCATTTTGTACAGAACTCTGATTGGAACTCATGTTTTCTCCACTATGATTCTCTAGATGAAGTGCTAAGCCCGTGAAATGGTTTAAAGGTAGGAAACAGGATGAGAGAGAATGACCAACTATGGAGAGATCTAGAAATATGTGTAAATGAATGTGTTTCAACACATCTGAGAAGAACAATATGATGATGTATAAGTACTTGTGCAGAGCAGGGCTCACCTATTTTTTGGATAGAGTACAGTATATCCTAAACCAAAGACCATCCTACTCAACAGAAATAAATATATATATATGATTTTTTTCCCAGGAAGGAGAGAGGGAGAAAGGGAGAAAAGGAGAGAGAGAATGAGAACCATGGCCTCTTGCTGCTGCAAACAAACTCCAGCCACATGCTCCACTTTCTGTATCTGGCTTTATGTTGGCACTGGGAATTGGACCTGGGCAGGCAGGCTTTGCAAGTGAATACCTTTAACCACTGAGCCATCTCCCCAGCCCCCAGCAGAAATTATAAACCTGGAAATTGAGGCTCAGAGAAGGTGAATTACTTCCCGAAGGTCACACAAATTATTTATGGTAAATTCAGGAGCCTATTATAATCTTCTATCTGACTCCAAATTGTATATTCTTCTTCCTGTAAGTCAACTTGAATACTTACAAGCAGAGCAGTAAGCTGGTGGGGAAAAAATAAGTATGATGCTTGAGTTTGACCTTATCATGGTAAATATATTGCCTATGGTTCAACATAGAAGCTAAGTTATTGATAAGGAATAAACTGGAAACTGGTGAATGTTTGGGTTTTATTTTTGGCTCAAAGGTCTGGGAAAGTGCTTAAATACTAATAAATATTGCTGCTTTAGACATATAAGACATAAGAATATGGTGATGGTTCACTTTCAACATAACACTTCAGCTTACAGGCTTAACAAACCAGGGTCGCTAAACACCTGCCATTCAGATTGCTTTGTCCAGAGTGAGTGGAATTTTACAGGCTGTGAAGTCACTCAGTACATACCTGGGTCTATAAATATTAAAGCCCCAAGGTCTGTATAAAAACCTCATGTCTTCAGAAAGCAGAATCACAACCAAGGTCAACTAAACAAACAAACAAACAAACAAACAAACAAACAAACAAACAAACCAAACCAAAAACCCTGAAATCAATGCAGGTAGGGGTCCCATTAACATACTGGGAAGATTGCATCTCTGTTCCACCAGTGTGAGAACATGAGACAATCTGTATTTTCTATCCAAGGGTCATATAAGACAGTCAAAGTCCTATCTAGAAAACTATGTTTAGTGGAAAAGCCCCTCCCGAGTCAGTAGTTCTGGAAAACAAAGCTTAGCCAATCACGTGAGCTTTTGAGACCACAACTCCAGAACCCCGTGTTAAGAAATAACCTTCCCCAGTAGACTTCCAACTGGTGTGCTGGTCTTTTTGGATCCATTACGGCTGTGCATCCTTCTGCAGAAGTAAACATTGCCTTGACAATATACTTTGGATTGTGTGGTCATTCTCAGACCCTAGGGCTCATTTCTGAAAGCATTGAGCTGATATTCTGACATAACTTAGCCATGCCTTTATATACAATAATATTTTCAGATGCTATAACATTTTATGAAAGCTTTCACATGTCACTGTTATGACCTTCCATGCTAGGATTCCTATAGATTGTCTTGGGATGAGCCATCCTTTCTCTAGCAGCTTCCTTGTTCCTTCTGCCTTGGTCCTGAGACCTGTGGGATCCACCCACTTTACACTATCAAAGGCCATCTGTATACTTTTAAGGTAATAATGACAGAAATGACCTAGAATATGCAGGCTTAGGCGTGAGGCTTGGAAAACCATAGTCTGTTGGAGATGAAACATGGATTGCCTGAGGAATGCCTAGAAATCTCTAGAAGGTAGTTTTGACTGAAAGAGAATTCCAGATCAATCCTGTTTAGAAACATTATTTTGTAGCTGGTGCAGGATCCTTGTGTTAAACTGGAATTTTCTCCATTTTTTTGTTCTCGGGTATTTCTTAGTTGTTTTAGTTTGAATGTGAAATGTCCTCCACAGCTAGTAGGTTTGACTAACTACTTGGTCCCAGCAACGCTTGGGAAGATTGCAAAACCTTTAGGTGGTGGAGCCTTGCTGAGGAAGAGTCACTGTGGGTGAGCCTTTAGGTTTTATAGCCCTGCCCACTTCCTGTTTGTCTCTGCCTCCTATCTGTGACTGACCCGCTGCTCTTTTGATCTTGCTGCCTTGCCTTCTCTGCCATGGCAGACCACGTTCCCTGAAACCATAGCCCAGAATAAACCTATCCTTCCCTAAGCCTCTTCCTTTCAGTGTTTGTTTACAGCAATGAGTAAAGGAACTGAAACCTGACTAATTTCAGGTAACAATTATAAATTTAAAAATTCAGGCTATGTACCTCTAAGAGTGCAAAGCTATCTCTTGCCCGTCACCCCCTCTTCTGCCTCTGCCCTGGCCAAGCTCAGATGAGGCCTGGAATTCTGAAACTACTTTCTATTAGGATAACTGAGTACCCATGGACTGAGGAAAAGGAACGGCACTTTTCTCCAGTCTTCACCTCTGCACATCACCCAAGACCCCTCCTTCACAGGGCAGTGTTCCCTCCTCCTCTTCCTGTAACCCTTAACCTCTGCTTTCTTATCTCTCTCTCTCTCTTTCTCTCTCTCTGGATCTGGCTGACTCAGAGAGACACATAGTCTCTGTCTCCACCCCCCTCTTGCTCTTTCCCTAGTGCACACCTCCTCTCTCCCTGCTCTTTCTTTACCTCTCTTTATTTCTCCTTCCCATCTCCGCACCCAGGGTTCCCATACCTCTTTCTCCCTATGGCTTCGATGCCACCAGTTTCTCCTGTGTTAAAAAAGTCTTGGACTCAGGCTTTGTCTATGTGCCCCCTCCTGAAACCAGAATCTGACAGCATCATCCCAGCTTTGGCAAATATGACAGGGATCATGCACAAGGATGCAGACTACTCCAGAAAACAACATGAGGGCTAAAGCTCTCCCAGCATCATCACTGTCATCTGTAACTCAGTCCTTTTCCCCTCAGTGTTTAACCCAGAAGAGCACAAGGAAGGCCCTTGAGGGTGGCATCACTAAGCATTTGTTGTTGATGTGCAGTTTTTTTTTTTGTTTGTTTTTTTTTGAGGTAGGGTTTCACTCTAGCCCAGGCTGACCTGGAATTTACTACGTAGTCTCAGGGTGGTTTTGAACTCATGGTGATCCTCCTACCTCTGCCTCCCAAGTGCTGGGATTAAAGGCGTGCGCCACCATGCCAGGTGGTATGCAGTTATTTTTATGTTTATTTCCTTTTCACTGGTAAACGTGGAGGAAGAGATCTCTCTGCCATCTCACAGGTTAGTCAACTGAAACACAGGGATGCTAACAACAAATCCCATGTCACACAGCAAGCCAGCAAAATTTGACTGTAACAAGATTTGATTCCAAAGCCCATGTTTCTTCACTTTTCACCACCACACACTGCATTTCACAAGTTTTTAGTGATTGTTCTACACCCATCTCCCATTAGAAAAATCAATGTACATGTGTATGATTTGTGATAAGAGCATAGGCAAGGTAAGATACAGTCATTTATAGACTCAACTAGAGATGTTGTAAATGGCTACCATTGACAGATTTCACCGGGGCCAGATGGCGGCATTGGCTGGGATCAGCTTCATTCCTCGAAAGTAACTGTGTTACTGGCATGTCTCTATTCCATGCATCCAGGTTCACTTTGCCTAGAGTGGAATAGAGGACCCATGTGGCTTGATGTGAATCTTAACAGTTCACAGTGGCAGAATTGAAATAAGAGGCAAAGTAATATAATCTATATATTCATCTTTCTTTAAAAAAATATCGCCGCAAAGGGACCTAGAATGTAGGTTGAAGAGAACCAGCAACACACCCAACTTATTTTGAGATCAGATAAGTGGTTGATAAATGAGTTATATTTTAGGCTTGAACTGAACTCAATTTCCTATCCAAGCAGTTCCAAATCTATTTGGCGAAGCACCTTTTCACTTTATATTCTTGTTTATTCTGAGGAAGCATGGTCCATATGTTTCACATTTATTTATACTTAACTCATCAAAATTCTACTTGGCAATAGGTTTTTGCTATCCCCTAGAAGGTTCTTGAGGTGCTTTTGATAAAATTTAGCTCTTATATATTGGAAATAATGCTATGTATGGAGAGAAGCGTAGCTCCCGAAGGACTTCAGGTCAGTTCAAAGATCTCTTCAGAATGGTTATGAATGGCTGAGCTCACAAGAGTACTTTGGTATAATTCACTGCTTATCAAAACTGCTGGGCAACATGGCAGGAGAGGCTGTTGGACTCCAAAAGCTGCTTGCTTAATATCTACTGTATGCCCACAATGAACTGGTGGGCTCTGTTCACCCAAATGTATAGAGATATGTTTAAAACGCTATCAGCTACATAGTAGAACTCTATAAAAATTAAGAGCAAGACACAAACTGATAAACAACATGGACAAAATATATTTGTCAAGGGAAATACACACACATATATATAATAAAAAATTGTTAATATATGAAAATACATTTTAAAAATAGTATAAATATTTCATTATAATATAAACACACACATATGTATATGTGAAAATAATGTGTAAAAACACTCAGTTTTATGAATAGTCAGGAACTCACAGACTAACACAAATATGAGATAGAATTTTTAATTTGAAAAACTATGTTAAATTCTACTAAGTAGTTTTTGGTAATCTCTTGACTAAAGTGTTCACTAGAGAAATTTGCATGGACATATATTTAATGATGTGAGTTAACATTCTTTAAAAGGGTTTAATGCCCTTTGATGTAATGATTTTACTCTTAGGAATGTATCAAAAGTTGTGGACAAAGGTATTTATTGCATACATATTTTAATAGTAGATATACAAAATCATCATTTCCAGTAGAATTGTTACCCACATTAGGATATGGTCATCAACTATTGTCCACTAATGTAATATTACTAAGTTTGATGTGATGGGAAAATACTATTGAGATAAATGAAAAAAAAAGCAGAAACTAAAACTCTGATAGATGATCCCACTTTTGTAAAAACAAAACTAGACATGCAAATATGCAAAGGAAAAAGTTTTAAGAGAAAGCAGTTGCTATTACTTAATGGTAAAAATGTATGCAATTTTGGTCATCACTTTTTTTTTTATAACTTTCTGCAATCAAACATAGTAAGTACATTGCCAATAGTGATAGAATTCTTTGATTACTCAGTAGTCAAAAGGAACAGACTCATTAAAACTGAAATGGGGATTTTGGGACTTTTCCATGACCAGAAATAATGAGGCCTTCTTTGCCAACCTATGTTCTTCTGCAGGTAGCATATCGACCTTGGAAAATAGTCAGCATATGAAGTTTACTGGCCTGTTTCCATGTGAATATAACACAGAAGAAAGACAATTCACTTCATTTTGTCCATTTAAAAAAGCTGATCATAATTTAATGTTGGAAGAAACTTCTGGTGACTGAATACAATCTGGTTGGGAACCTATTTAAATGCCTTGATTTTTAATTTGAAATGAAAATACTTTTTATGAACAAGCCACTTGTCTTCAATAAAGCATCTTTTTAGAAGGAATTTCCCCTGAAAGATAGACTTGGTTGGTTTAATTCACCTACTTCATTAGGAAGAAGAGAGTAGACATATAGTACCAGAAGCTGTGGCTGAGGAGCTGGGAACCCATTACAAATCTAATATAGTCTGAGAGGTAGTGTGATGGGGTTGAATGAAGACCCAAGATGACATTTTGACTCTGCCATTGATCACATGTGTGCTTTTAGACAATCATGCTACACATTTTTGGAGGGTCTATTTTCAAGGTTCTTATAAGGAATATATATACATATATATTTTTTTCTATTATATAATCTATGGATGGCCACACAGGAGACTGTATTTTTTTCCTATTTGAATATTTTGTATTTCCTTGCAAGGAGAGAGAGAGAGAATGAATGAATGAATGAATGAATGAATGAGTGAATAAGGTATGTTATGGGCATGCCAGGGCATCTTGCCACTGTAAATAAATGCCAGACACATATGCCATTTTGTGCCTCTGGCTTTACATTGGTACTGGGGAACTGAATCAGGTCAGCAGGCTTTGCAAGCAAGGATGTTTAACTATTGAACCCCCTTTCTCAGAAATTGGATTCTTCTCTGATGTGAACATTGCTGACTTAGACCGGTAGTTTCTCTGTAGAGGCTTTCACTAGTCCCTGAAATGTCCAAGGTGGACTCTTATAGTTGTCACCAGAAGCTTTCATTTAAGCCTGAGAAATCTGGATGATTTCATTTGCTGGTGGCCATCACCTTTAATCTCTCTTAAAACCCTGAAGGACAAATATTCCTTAAAATATTTCTATTATCCAAATGTTAACAGTATATATAGATAAAACAAATCCTATTCACATAAGCAACACATGTTCATTTTACAATAATATCACACCTTAATGTACCTTCACTTGAAAAGAAATGAGCCAAATGAGTTACATGTCATCTGCAAAGAATACTGTATCAGCTGTGTAATAAAATAACAACTGTGAAAAGTTGGAAGTAAAAACTATTCTAACTAGAATATGGGCTAAAGAAATGAAAGAGTAATTGTGAAGTTAGGTGCCAGGAATGGGGACTGTTGCTATGTGTTGCAGTCAGGTTTAAATTTCTTGAAGAAAACACCTGACCAAGAGCAGTTTGGGGCGGGGGAGGGTTTATTTTGGCTAACAGACTCAAGGGGAAGCTCCATGATGGCAGGGGAAATAATGGCATGAGCAGAGGGTGGACATCATTTCCTGGTCAACATCAGATGGACGACAGCAACAGGAGAGTGTGCCAAACACTGGCATGGAGAAACTGGCTATAACACCCATAAACCTGTCCCCAACAAAACTCTGCCTCCAGGAGGTGTTAATTCCCAAATCTCCATCAGCTGGGAACCTAGCATTCAGAATACCTAAAGTTACAGGGGGACACCTGAATCAAACCACCACACTATTATACACCTGAGCATACAGTTCACATACCTTTGAACTGTTTCAGGGGAGAAATGTGGGCAAGTTTGGAACACCGGTATAGAAAACCCCTAGAATGTCATAAGTTAGAGCTTAATGGACCATGGGAGTGTAGAAGACCAGAATACCAAGAGAAAAGTGGACCATAATCACTGTGCTCAAGATGTTTCAGAGATGAACAAAGATTTTACTTGCAATTGGAAAAGAAAGTATTCATGTTATATTTTGGCAACAGTCACCCCATGTCCTGAAAATTTGGGTTGGGGGAAATTTCAGGAGCGCGGATAGCATTTAAGCTGCGTCATTGCTATTACTTACTGTATTTCACCAGATCGACAGCAAAGGCATGTAGAAATCTTAGCAGACAGATGGGAACAATGTACAGTTTGGCAAGGAAAGGAGAATGAACGTGGTTGAAGTTGTAGACAGAGTGGATAGAGACAATGCGTCTGTAGTATGGAGCCTTATGAAGTTGGATGGAATGTATTTTACATTATGAGCTTATGGGAGCATGGGGTCTAATGTTGTAGTTTAAATGTTTTCTACATGTTCACGTATTTGAACACTTGGCATCCAGCTGATGGCATTCTTTTAAAAAATATTTTTATTTATTTATGAGAGAGGGAAATAGAGAAAGAGAATGGGTACCCTAAAGCCTCTAGCCATTGCAAACTCCAGACACATGACCATATGGGTTTTTGTGGGTACTAGGGAATTGAACCCAGATCCTCAGGTTCTACAGGTATGTGCTATAACCACTGAGCAATCTCTCCAACCCCTGATGGCATTCTTTAAGAAGATTTTTTTGAATACAGTATCTATATTGAATATATACAGACATTTTCCTGTATAATTATTTTCTAACTGATACATTGTAATACATATTTGCATTAATTTACATGTACTAGGTATTGGAATTAATCCACAGGTGATTTATACATGAGCCTCTGTGTAGCTTACACGCAAATACTATATGATTTTGTATAAGGGACTTGCACATCCTTGGATTTTCTTATTTATAATGATCCTGGTACCCAAGGATACTGAAGGAAAGTTCTATTTCCAGGATTCAGCCAATAAGAGAGCCCTGAAGTAGTGACACGGTCACAGTGGTCACACACATTTTGATTTCTAATGACTATACTGCTTTAAAAGCAACAAGCACACTCTTATAATCCCAGCACTTGGCAGGCAAAGGCAGGAGGATTGTGAGCCATCCTGGTGGGCTGCAGGATAGTACTCTTTTCACAAAGCAGAACAAAGCAAACAAAAGCAACCACAGTTGTCTGGAGACATGGCTGATCCTAGGGCTGAGGCAGGAGAAGTATCAGAATATCCCAGAAATGCCCCAGGTCATACAGGTAACTTCTTCAAGGGACTCAGACAAAATCTGAGGCCATTTGATCATCAAAACAGATCATGTCAGCAAAGAATTTAACTCATTGAATAAAATGGGACTCATGAGTCCATAATAACGCAAATGGATAAATTACATTATAAGAAATGAATGCTGATTAATACATGAGAAGAAATAATTACATTCGAAAATCACCAGTTTGCAACCACAATGGTCATAATTAAGCTAAGTCTATGGATGAAGATTAAATGGGTGACAGTCTGATGAGAAGATAGTTAGGGTTTGAAAGAACTACTTGTCATAAAATATTTATGTGTTAGGAAGAAAACAAGTGTAACTTTTTGAGGACTCTGGCAGATAACATCTTAACTCAATTATCAAACTTAACTTTATAGAAAACAGACAAAAAGCAATTGCTGGGGCTTAACAGGAAGACAGAAGAATTCCTGGCTAAGATGTGTAACCTGAATGTAATCATAATGAAACATCAGGCAGATTCAATTTGAGAGACATGCTGTAAATAACTGGCTGCCTACTTTCAAAATGTCAAGGTCATGGCTGTTGAGGAGAGACTGAGGAAACATTCTGCATTGAAGGAGATGAAGGCACTGCATGCTGCTGTGACATCTGCACTGGATCCTTTGCAAAAGATGTCATCTGTGCAAAATGAAAGGGGCTAAGAGTAGGTGCTAATGCTGTGTCAATGTTAATTTCCCTGTTTTGATAGTTTTATTGTAGGTATGTAGAAGAATGTTCTTGTCTGCAGAAAATCTCCACTAAATTGTTCAGAGGTTATAGGGCGGCATGTAGATAAATTATACTGAAATAGTTTAGGAATAAATGGATTTTTGTGGGCTAAGGAGATGGCTTAGAGGGTAAAATGCTGGCTGTGCATGCATGAGAAACAGAATCCAGATTTACAGCACCCTCATAAAAACCTGGTGTAGTGGCACACACATGTAATCTCAGTGTCGGGGAGGCAGGAAATGAGGATCCCTGGGGCTTGCTGGCTAGCTGGTCCAGACACATCAGTGAGCTCTAGGTTCAAGGAGAGACTCTATTTTAAAAAGTAAGAGGGGGAGTGTTGGGCCTTGCTAAAAACGGGCTGGGACTGTGAGGAAGCTGGCCTCAACTGTTGGACATGGCCAGAGACCTTGAGCTGCGGGGGTTGCAGCTGGCCCTATCATCAGGAACCCACCCTGGCAACAGTGACTGGCCTTCTCTACCCTCAGGCAAAGTTATAGTGTGCCCTGTCATGGCCCAGAGTGGGCAGAACTAGCAAGGCCCTCCCCCTAGATCCCAAAAGCATCTAACCATCCCATAAGTCAGGTTTTCCCTTCCCCTCAGTTCCCGACCTTGTGGCCAGCTGCCCAAGAGACCCTTATGTGGCTGAAGTCATGTACCTTTTTTTCTTTTTTTAGGTAGGGTCTCACTGTAGCTCAGGCTGACCTGGAACTCATGGTGATCCTCCTACCTCTGCCTCCCAAGTGCTGGGATTAAAGGTGTGTGCCAGCACGTCCAGCTGAAGTCATGTAGCTTTTTCCACAATTCCTGTTTTCTCTCTCATAGCTCCTCCCTCACAGCTCTGAAGTCACATTAGCTTTTCCTGTTTTCTCTCTCACAGCTCCTCCCTCACAGCTTTGAAGCTCTTCCCACTATCTCCCTTACAACCAATTAGATAGCAGCCCATAAACTATGAATCCGATTGCCATATAGTCTGTACGTGCCATCTCAACCTTCCTCAAGTGTTTACAAACCCACTCCCCTTTTGAATAAACAAGTGTTGTCCATCAGATGGTCTCCCAGGTGTTCATTGCCCATCATTGCACTCACCCGCTGCTCCAGGACAGACACTGCTCCCCCCCAACTCCTCCTGCTCCCGGGACGTCAGTGGCCAATGACCCTGAGGAACAGCGAGAACCCACAGGGGAGAAACTGAGGAAAACATCCAACATTAACTTCTATCTTCTATGTGTGTGTGCATATACATGCTCCCACACACATACACACGTATGTCCATACAATATGAACACACATATATGCATATTACACACATACACATACACCAAATAAATAAAAGAGTTAGCCTGGCCTGATGGTGCACGCCTTTATTCCCAGCACTCAGGAAGCAGAGATGGGGGATCGTCATTAGTTCAAGGCCACCCTGAGACTAGGTTAGTCTGGGCTAGAGTGAGAGCCTACCTCGAAAACCAAACAAATAAAAAAAAAAACAACAAAAAAAAAAAAAAAAAAAAAGAGAGAGAGAGACTGAAACATTTAAAAAATAGATTTTTGTACTGTGCTTGAAATTTTTCTGTAATGTTGAAATTATTTCCAATTAAAAAAATATTTTTAGTGTGGAAAACAACTGTATAAGAAATGGCCCTTGCCTTCAAAGAGACCACTATATAGTAGAAAGGCCAAGATGGTGGAGATGAGTTAAGGCCAATAAAACAGAAAGGAGGCTGTCTGTGGATGTGGGTACAAACACGGGCTCTGGAACCAAAGGGGCCATGCACCGATGGTCATTCTGCCTAGTCCAGCGATGTCAGGGGATGACATTCATCTTGTATGCTGCAGTTTCCCCCTTTCACAAGGCTGTAACAATTGTATAGACTCTACATTGGGTGTGATGTACACCAAGCCCATGGCTAAGGCACTGTAATTCATAGTGATATTAATAGGTATTGGTGCATAAGCTCATGGTTATTGCTTCATGTAAATTGTGGTTTTGCTCCCTACTATATGACCTTGAGCAAGTTTGCATTTTTCTCCCTGAACCCAAGGTTTCTTATTTAAACCAGAGATAATAATCATCTTAATTATAGCCATTAAACTAGTTGTGAGAACTGAACGAGACGAGGCATGCTGAGTGTATGCACATTAGATTTGTCAGTTGTCTGGGACTGAAGGTATAAGCCTGCAGTCCCAGGTTGAGCCAGGAGGATCACAGTTTCAAGTCCTGCTTGGCCTATAGAGTGAGTTCAAGGATAGTTTGGACAAAATAAAATGTACCATGGTGTTTGGAATATAGCTCAGTGCCAAAGTGCTTGCCTAACATGTGTGAGGCTAGGCAATCCCTTTTTATTGAAAAAAAGGTTAGTTATTGCCACCAATGTATAAGCTGAAGTATAATAAATATGACATGCAAAAATAAGCAGCACAGAACAATTCTAGGGAGAAGAAAAAACCATCTCAGTGGGAAAACAAGAAGTATAGTAGGTTGTACAATTTTCTAGAATGGTTGTAAGGGGTGTTATGTAAAGAGCCAAAGAAAGGGTAGGACTCCTTACAACGTGCTCTTCCAGACACAAAATGGCCTGGATATCCATGACCTCATAGTGCCTGAAACAACCTACTACACAAGACCATCATAATAGGAGGAAAAGACCATGATATCAAAATGAAAAGAGAGACTGATTGAGAGGGGGAGGGGATATGATGGAGAGTGGAGTTTCAAAGGGGAAAGTGGGGGGAGGAGGGAAGTACCATGGGATATTGTCTACAATTAAGGAAGTTGATTAAAAAAAGTAAATAAAAATAAAAATAAATAATTAAAATAAATAAAAAATAAAGAAAGAGAGGAAAGAGGTTAGGGATGTAGCTAAGATGGTTCATGTGCTTACCTCACAAGCATAAAGACTTGAGTTTGATTATCAATACTCATTTAAAACTGCTGGATGTGGTGGCACAAGCTTGTAATGCTAGCTCTGGGGTGGGGGAGGGGGTGGAGGTGGGGGTGGAGACAGGAATATCCCTGTGCTCACTGGCTAGCCTGTCTAGTCTAACCGGAAAAGGCCAATGAGAGACTCTATGTCAAAAAAGGTGGATGACATTCCTGAGGGTGACACCTGTGGTTGTCCACTGGCTTCCACATGCATGGACACACATGTGACACTTACCTGTGCACATATGTGCACACACATGAGCACCCACATTAAAAATGTGGTTCAGAGAGGCTGGAAAGATGGCTTAGCAGTTAAGGCGTTTGCCTGCAAAGCCAAAGGATCCCAGTTTGACTCTCCAGGACCCACATTAGCCAGATGCACAAGGGGGCACATACATCTGGAGTACATTCACAGTGGCTGGAGGCCCTGGCATGCTCATTCTCTCTCTCTCTCTCTCCCTCTCTCTCTCAAATAAATAAATAAATAAATAAATAAATAAATAAATAAATAAAAACATATTTTAACAAATATGGTTCAGAGAGAAAGAGATGTCCACAATTACCTCTGTCCCATCACTGATAGACAAAGTGATGCCATGAAGGGAGGAAATAATTTGAGAGAAGACAGCGGGTTGGTGTTGGGGACATCTCAGCTATCAAGCAAACAGAACTCTTGAGAGAAGGAGACTGAAGTATGCCTATACATAGAGGTCATAGTGAACTGCGATGAGTGAACTGGCTTTTCAAAGAATGGCACACCTCCCAGAGGAGAAAGGAATTCCAAGGGTAGTGCTTGGAGAGACTGTCATGTAGGAAGTAAGCACGTGGAGGAGAGTGAAGGAGATACGCTAGTGGGAGAGATGGAGGGTAGGTGAGCCAGAGAGCACGGAAACAAGTTGTTTCAGAAAAATGAAGCAGAGAGCTTGAGACAACAGACCAGGAAGAGATCTTATATTATCAGGTGTTTAGTTGAACTTGATGAATTCCAAGAAAGCAGAGTAGAAGCCAAGTTCCAAGGAGTCAGGTAGCAGGGGAGAGGCGTCTGGAGGAAGAACAGGAGAACCAAAACCACTTTAACAGCACAGGCAGATTTACCATGAAGCAAAACGAGGCTTTGCTTAGGTCCCTAACTTGCCCTAACCATTCTCAGGTCCTAGGGCACACCCTGGCCGCGCCTTCCCATGGTCACAACACCTTTAACTGTAAGGGACTGGGTTAGGGTCAAGTCAAAGCGCCTTTCCTTGTCAGCCTTTCCTTCATCAAAGGTAGAATGCTCTCTGGGGATACAGGCTTGCCTTAGGGAGGTAGGGTTAAGGCTTAAGGGTATACACTACATGTTTCGCATATGGTTAACAAGTAGCTAAGTTACTGCTAGCTGTCCCAGGAATTCTCCCTCCCAAGAAGTCATTCTCCTTCCCAGGAATTCTCTTTCCACTCACTGGCCAACTCATTGAGTGTCGTGACAAAATGTGAGTGTGTAGCCGGGTGTGGTGGTGCACACTACATGTTTCGCATATGGTTAACAAGTAGCTAAGTTACTGCTAGCTGTCCCAGGAATTCTCCCTCCCAAGAAGTCAGTCTCCTTCCCAGGAATTCTCTTTCCACTCACTGGCCAACTCATTGAGTGTCGTGACAAAATGTGAGTGTGTAGCCGGGTGTGGTGGTGCACACCTTTAATCCCAGCACTTGGGAGGCAGAGGTAGGAGGATTGCTGTGAGTTCGAGGCCACCCTGAGACTACATAGTTAATTCCATAGTTAATTCTGGACAGAGTGTGACCTTACCTCGGAAAAAAAAAAAAAAAAAAAAAAAAATGTGAGTGTGTGTTTTGACACCTGGCATATTTGAAAAATTGTGGGTACTGGAGGGAAAGAAGATGTAAAGTGTACAGAGCTAGAGGTAGTATGGGGAAAGTCCTTCCTTCTGAACACAAGATTTGTAAAATTACATGTAGAGGATTCAGTTCGTGTCAGGGCCTAGTCAGAATGCAAACTCTCCGTCAGATCAGATACCCTAAAACTCATAATACAAGGCTGGGATGAGACGCGGGTGACAAGCTGGTTAATAGGTGCTGTCACTTCAAAGAACATTTGAGATTAGTCATCCCAAGAAAACTTGAAATGTCTTAAAATTTTTCAGTGCAGATTAGATAGTTCTTTAATTAAAATAAATCCTCCCAACATATATTTTTCAATAATCTTGTGGCTAAAACCTTTTGAACTGTAAATAACCAAAGAGCAAAAAAGAAATAAACTAGACTGGAAGGCATATCGAATTGCTCCCAAATACAGAAGCAAAGTAGGAGAATGCAGCCAGCCCCAAAACTGTGTTGGGGGTGGGGGTGAGCGGTGTTAACAATCAGGCAGTTAGCAAATAAGATATTCCGTTATTTTGTGGGTTTTCTGATATTTGCAGTATTTGTGTGTTTCTAAAACCAGGATAATTCATTGTATTTTCCCCTTTTCTAGATCAATATTTACTTTACACATACACACACACACACACACACACACACACACAGAGAGAGAGAGAGAGAGAGAGAGAGCAACTTAAGTAAAGAAGGGATTATTTTGGTTCACATTTGAGGGGACACAGCGCATTACAGTGGAGAATAAATGATGGCAGGAGCCTGAGGTAGCTGGTCACATTATATCTACAGTGAGGAAGCAGAGGCTGATGAGTCCTGGTGGTCAGCTGCCTTCCTCTTTGCTTCCTTTTTTGAGTTTATTTTTGATTTTATTTATATATTTGCAAGGAGGGAGAGAAAGAGAAGAAAAGAGGAAACAGAGAGAGAATGGGCACACCAGGTCCTCTAGCCACTGCAAAGGAATTCCAGCCCCTTGCAGCCCCTTGTGCGTCTGGCTTACGTGGGTACTGGGGAATTGAACCTGTGTCCTTTAGCTTTGCAGGCAAGTGCCTTAACCACTAAAGTGTCTCTGTAGCCTTTTTTTTTGTTTTTATTCAGTCTAGTTTATTTCCTCTCAACCCTTGTGATGGTGTCACCCACACTCAGGATGAATCTTTTCTTCCACTCAAACCTCTCTGGAAAGAAACATCATGTTAGATACGTCTCCTAGGTGATTCTAAATCCCACCAAGTTGACAACGAAGACTGACCATAACTCATCTTATTTTGTAATTTACAATTGTCAACTCTTTATTTTAAAGATGCCCCTCAAAGAAAACAGACAGACCTTAACACACACATATTCGTATACTAGCTTTAGGCCTCACAAAACATACACCTCCCCTGACAGTGCTGAGATCCCAGTGCCTCTTTCTCGGAGTTAACCTGTGCTTGAACAGAAAGAAAGAAAGAGCTAGGGCAAGGCAGGATCTAAAATGTCATGATTAGCCATTTTTTTTTTGGAAAAGAATAACTTGGACATGTTGTTGTATGTAGAAGAAACGTGCTGGCACCAAGGGATACATGTATGTAATAGGGATGCTAGAGGACTGGGTTAAGGTGGAGTGGTGAGAGTGGCTTTCAAAGAGAACGGTGAGGGAGGGAGGTGAAGGAGTGGGTTTTGAGTTATTGCGTTGGGAAGGAGGGAGCTCAATTTCAGTGACCCGCATGTTTTAGTTCACGTGGGAGGCCAGGGTATCAACTCGTATCTCTGGGTTGGGTGATTTAGAGGTTCCAGAGCCTGAGCAGGTTACTAATAACGCTTTCCAAAATGCAACTGTTGAGGCAGTGATGGATCTGCTGTCATTTCCTTAGTTTTTCTAGTGGTCACCAGCCACTGCACTCAGAGCCCCTGTTGCAGACCCATCTGTAACTGTGATGAAGAGTCTGGCTGGAGATGAGATTAGCCTGTTCTAGTGTCAGAATGAGGTCGGTGTGGAGATTGGCATGGGGTATTTGAGTTGTTGCTTAAAGAAACAGATTTATTTAAATCCTCCGAGGATTTAAGGTGGCTTACAAGAAGGCCTGCAATTTAAGTATTTTATTTATTTATTTATTTGACAGAAAAAGAGGGAGATTGAGAGAGAGAGAGAGAGAGAGAGAGAGAGAGAGACAATGGTGCACCAGGGCCTCTAGCCACTGCAAAGGAACTCCAGAAACGTGCACCCCCTTATGCATCTGGCTAACATGGGTCCTGGGGAATCGAACCTGGGTCCTTTGGTTTTGCAGGCAAATACCTTAACTGCTAAGCCATCCCTCCAGCCCAGGCCTGCAATTTAAAGAGGCAAGATGAAGTCCATTAACAAAACATTCAAGGGCTGAAGAGATGGCTTAGTGGTTAAGTGCTTGCCTGTGAAGCCTAAGAACCCCATTTCAAAGGTTCAATTCCCCAGTACCCACGTAAGCCAGATGCACAAGGAGGAGCATGCATCTGGAGTTCCTTTGCAGTGGCTGGAGGCCCTGGTGCACCCATTCTCTCTCTCTGGCACTTTCAAATAAATAAGTATAAATAAATTTTAAAAAAATAAATGGAGATAACTTTAAAAAAATTAAGGCTTGAAACAGCATAAAACATAGAAGAGCTGGGCATGATGACACACACCTTTAATCCCAGCACTTGGGAGAAAGAGGTAGGAGGATTTCCATGCGTTTGAGGCCACCCTGATACTACATAGTAAATTTCAGGTCAGCCTGGGCTAGAGTGAGACCCTACCTCAAAAACAAACAAACAAACAAACAAACAAACAAACAAATAAACAAACAAAACCCCAAAGAGATAGAAGAATTCAAGGCATATCTTATAAGCTGACTTTATGTAACTAAGGGGTTGTCATATGGAAAACATTTAGAATTATTAGGTATGTTGGTCTAATAGCATGGGAGGGACTGTTAATATGTTTTGGATGCTTTAACAAAAAACCTATAAATAATAAGGGAGCTTATAAATGACATATATGAAATCCTCACATGCTAGAGTCTGGGAAATCCAAGGTCAAAGTTCTGAACTTGATTCATAGTCAGTGTCTGGAAAGGGTCTGCTCTCTGCTTCACAGAAGAGCCTTTTAGGTGTGATTCGACATCGAGGAAGAGACACAGTAGCTCTCTGGAATCTATGTGTTTTTGTTTTGCTTTATTTTGTTTTATAAATGTTCCTTCCCCGACCCCTGTGGCATCTATTGTAAGGGTCCTTTCCATTGGTGAGGTCTGATTTTGATTTTATCACCCCAGAAAGCTCCGCTCTCTCAGACAATCACTTTCAGGCAGAGGATTTCAACCCATGACTTTGAGAGACACTTCACACTGCATCAGCAGGGCTGACGGTGAGCAGTCAGCACACCAGAAAGCAAAACTTTTAAAAAATATTTTTTTAACAAGGGCAGTTGTTTCACTATGTCTTGTGTTTCTCTCCTCACCTGGCATTCAAACAGCTACGGAGCCTTCTTGCTGGCTTCTGTGCTAGCCAGCTGATGTGATAGGCGAAAACTGGCCTCTGATATGCCCTTAGGGTCATTGGTCCACTGTTTATGTGAGAAGGGCTGTTTCAAACCTTGCCTTATAAATAGTAAAACATTCTAAAATGCCCCACACAATAATAAAACCTTTTCAAAAGTCTTTCTCAGTTTTTATGTGCTGTTGTCACCACACCTTTGAAATGTACTGCAAATTGTAACCCCCCACCCCCAGTTTCTGAAGCAGAAATGAGTCATGTGCAAATGGAAGGAGAGGTGGGTGTGTTTTTCAGTTCACCATGTCCCTCTTCTCTCGGTCATTATTCCACGCTTTGAAGAGCTATTGAATAGCAAAGGGCTGCTATTTTCTGTCACCAGTAGGTCCAATGCAATGGACAATGCAGACAAGAGTGAGAAAGCAGACACAGTGCCTGAGGCTTAGTAAGAAAATAGCATCAATAAAATTAAACATTCCTTTATGTGCTTACAAATTAGGGCAAGGAGAGAAGAACATTCTAGAAGACAACCTAGTGGTTGGACATGATGGAGCATGGACTAACAACATTTATTTACTGACATCAGTTATGTAGAGGGAATAGGGTGGCATGACTGGGGCTCAGGTGGCAAGCATTTCAGGTCATGTGGGGTCATGAACCATTTGTGGATTGGCCAGCATGTCTACAGGAAGCCTACAGCCTGGTGTCTAAAAACATGGATTGTCAGGCTCAGATTTGGATTGTCCTCCCTCCAGACCCATGAGGTCCTCAAAACAATGTAGGCCATTGCCAAAACAGTTGATTACCTACCAGAGCTAAAAGATAAGACCCAATTGCTGAAGCCACCACAGGCTGTGGTCACAGGACATCAGAATACCATACTGGAACCAAAAGGGAAACTAGTTCCCTCCTGTTTAGCCCTCATAGGCCCTGAAAGCCCTATGGGAGCCACTGGAAGACAATGGTCACCAACAGAATGAATAAGCAGGGGACCCTGTGGACTACAAAAATCAACCAGCCGGACAAGAAGTACACACTTATGCAATAGTGGCACACAGCCTCTGTGCGTGACCAATTGTTCTCTGATTGGACATGAGGCCTGCTCAGTGGGAGAAAACTCATACCTGGTACTGGAAACCAAGTCAGAATCCCATGGTCAGGAAACTTATAGACTTCAGAGAGAAGCCCCTACTGCTCTCTGGAGAACAGCAGTGGGCTTTCTCACCCAAAAGTCTCTCAAATAACTTGGCATATGCCTTTAACCCAGCTTGCTCTCACTCTTGGTTTGGGAACGTGTTTGTTTCACAGAAGGCAGGGAAAACAGAGGAGAACCAAGATAGGTCAATAAGATAAGAAGAGAGCCAACTGTCCACCATGAGTTGTGCCACCTCTACCACATCTGCCAGGGCCCAGGAGAATGTTACAGAAGGGAGGGTGGACAGATTTTAAGTGCCACAGGGTGGATTGGAATACCCTGAGGCAGGTATCCCTCCTACCCTATAGGGACTGACTGAGGCCTTCATGAACCCACACTGAATGCCATAACCCCACTGAGGAGGGCTCCAAAGAAATGGGAGCAGAGGTGAAGGGATAAAAGAATATAACTTGTAATCATATATATTTTAAACAAAACCCATTGGCTACTGGCTGTTTATAAGAGAGGTGCCATTTGTGATAATAAAAGACATCAAGGACTTTTAACTTTATTGTGATGGTGATGAGAAGCCATAATGGACTTTACCACAAACGATATAGGATCTTATTGGTATTTTGCTTTCTGTATTATTTTTAAAAATTTTTCAATTTTCAGAAGATAAAGTCACTTTGGTCTTATAGTAGAGATTAGACTGGGGTCTGGAGTAAGATATGCATGGGGGTTGGACAATAGTCTACATTAACAATCAAGTGTCTGATGGTGGCCGTTGGAACCAGAGTTGTGGTGACAAAGATAGAGAAATTGTGGTTCCTGCAGGTGAACACGTGATCCAAATGGACGTGCATTAGTGTGGGCTAGGTGAGTGGTGAGGTTGAACTCATGCCTATGTAGGTCAGTGAAATTCATCTTATAGAACATTTACCCCACAGGGTGCTGGTCCTCAAGGGCCACATGGCTGTTGGTTATTATATATATATATATATATGTATATGTATAGAACACCTGAGAGCAATCAGCGTAAGGAAGGAACGACTTTATTCTGGCTTACAGTTTGAGGGGATACATTATAGTTTGAGGGGAAGACATGGCAGCAGGAACACATTAGCAGTCCAGAAGCAGAGAATGAACAGGAAGTGAGGCCAAGCTATCAAAACTGAAGGCCCGCCTCCAGTGGCCCACTTCCTTCAGCAAGGCTCTACCTTCAGAAGGTTCTACGACCTTCTCAAATAGCGCCACTAGCTGCCCAGACACGTGAGCCCACGGGGAACATTTCACTTTCAAACCACAACAGGGTTCAACTGGCTTTACCTTACAATAGATATAAGATTCTTCAGGGTGACTTTGAGGTCACTGGGCAGCAGCTGATGTCACTGTGGGAGGACCCCAGGGTGTCTCTGCCTGGGTTTTCACTGTCTATGCTCTGGACTGGAGTGGGGCCACTTGTTCATAGCCCTGGCTCACTCTCGACTCCCAGACACCTTCTAAAGAATTCTGTGTTTACGCCTTCATCTCCACAGATAATAACCGACTCTCTAATTATCACATCTGTATTTTACAAGAGCTAATTAGAGAGTGTCTGATCGTCTGGGAATTTTCTGACAAAGGTAGTTCACAAATATTGCCTGAATATTGGGGACAGTGATTCTGACCAAACCACTGGCTGTGGCTACAGCTTCAGGATAACCCATATTCATCTAGCCTCCCCTGTCCAGCCACAACAGACAACCTGATCGCACTTTCCCATGACCCTGTGTGTGCCATTTCCCCAAACATGTCAACCACCCATGCATTCAGCATTTCAGTGTGAACACTATTGCCTAGATGAACGTACTTCTGGGGGAAATGATGTGTTTTGATCTAATTCTGGACTTCCCTAATAGTTTTTAACCCTTGAACATACAGCCCCACTTACAAACTCTGTGTGTGTGTGTGTGTGTGTGTGTGTTTCATGCTCACACAAAGTGGTGATGCATACTCAGGTTAGGGTCAGGCTAAGCTACCACCAGAAGCCAGGGTGCTGCACAGGGGCTGGGCAGGAACCTGGTCGTTCAGGCTTTCCCACGGGCCCTTGTTCTCTTCTGGGTAAGCTGGCCGATTCTTGTTGGGAGGAGGGAGCTTAACGATACTGTGAACAGAGTGGATTTCCCATCATTTCCTTGAAGTCACAAAACAGAAGCAGCTGTCAGTTTCTCTCCATGGACTGTCAGTCCGGCTGTCAGCATGGTGGCTGAGAGCACAGCATGCGGAGGGTGGAAGGCCGATACTCCAATACTGATCTTCAGTGTCGTTGCACGTGACTTAGAACAAGCAGTTCGTTAAAAACTGGGACAGGCTTAGCCTCTCTGTCACAGTTGTCATGAGGAATAAATGAGTTTTTGTACAGAAACAGTGAATACTTTCAAAATATTGGTGTTTTTTAAATTATATATATAATTAAATTATATATTATTAGATTACATATATATAAAACAGAGAGAAGGAAGGAAGAGAAGGAGAGAGACAGAGAGGGAGAGAAGGAAGGAGAGAATGGGCATGCCAGGGTCTCTAGCTACTGCAAACGGACTCTAGACACATGCATCACCAAGTGCATCTGGCTTACGTGGGTTCTGGGGAGTCACACCTAGGTCCTTAGGCTTCGCAGGCAAGTGCCTTATACTGCTAAGCCATCTCTCCAGTCCCAGTGTTGTTACTTTTATTCTTTTGCATGTGCTTGTGTATGTGGGTGTATATATGTTTATATGTGTGGGGGTGCAGTTATGTGTGCAGGTGTGTACATGGAGGATAGGGTTCAATGTCAGATGTCATCCTCCATCTCTCTCCACCTTGGTTCTGGAGACAGCATCCCTTACTAAATGCACAGCTCACTTGTTTCAGTGCCAGCCTGCAGAGCCTTGTGACTCTACCTCCCCGGAGCTGGCATTACAGGTGTGCATGCACCACCCGGCATTTTTTACATGGGTGCTGGGGATCTGAACTCATGTTCTCAAGTTTACCTGACAAGTACTTTCAACTAAACCACCTCCCCAGCCACCGCTATTTACATTTTATGCCAGGGATCACTGTCCTCGTTGGATTCAACGTGAACAGAGAAGGTAAACAATTTTAATATGCTTCGGACTCCAGGTTAATTGGCAACGGCTGGTTAGAATATTGCGTCAAGAAGGATTCTGTGGGCTCAATACTGAACATTCCCCCAGGCCTGCTGCACCATTAAGGCCCTTTTCCAGAGAGCTCTTTGCAGAACCCGTGACAGATCAGGCCTTTGTGTCTCAGCTTCAGTCTGCCTTGGACATTGACTCAGATTCCTTTGTGGGAAGCAAGCACTCCGGCTATGTTCAGACTCAATGGACTTTGCAGCATGCAGGAGCACTGCCTGTTGAGTGAGAACAAAGAGTGAAATGAATAGGAGCTCTGTGTGGACGGAGTCTAACAAGAGGGGTGAGCAGGCCGGGGATTTAAAAATAACTCCAGTGCCGCAGCTCTTGGTGAGCCAACACATGATGTGATCCTCGAGCTAAATAATAATAAAAAAAAAAGCCTTCCCTTTGAAGACTCTGGAATCATTGTAACTTGAGATTCCCACAAAGGCTTGGAAAGCTGTCCTTCCTACCTGAGTGGCAATATATAACACTATAATATATAAGGATATGAGACCAATTCTGAGAAACAAGGGTCTGGCTAGCATTCTTTAATATTGGTCTAGAGTTTAAGTGTTTGGGGAGGAGGGCGGTCAGTCTATGAAGCCTACCGTTAAACATTTCCTGACCCCTCTCCCAACCGAAGTTTAGAAATTCAGTCATGGTTATGAATGGCCCCGAGAGCTGGACTTCTCAAAGATTCCATTCTGAGATCCACAGAGAATTTGGAGGCGGGATGGTTATTTGCCTTTCGCCTTTGCCGAATTTATCAATGTCTTGGGTCGTTATGTGCCTGATCTCAACAACACACTCTCATGAATATGCATTAGCTAAAACCCCACACATTCTATGTGTTAATTTGCTCATGTCTTTAGGTATTTATGGCAATTAAATAAGACCTTGATAAATTTAGAAGAAATTTAAAAAAAAAGCTTTGATATTATGAGTGCTCATGTGGTAAATTGCAGGCTATGAGATAAATTATGTTCTGTGCAGCTACTAATTTAATTTGTTGATGAATTTATTAAATATTTTCCCATTTAGTTAAGTTTCTTCATTTATTTATTTATTTATTTATTTATTTATTTTTATTTATTTATTTTTTTGGTTTTTCGAGGTAAGGTCTCACTCTAGCCCAGGCTGACCTGGAATTAACTATGTAGTCTCAGGGTGGCCTCGAACTCACAGTGATCCTCCTACCTCTGCCTCCCAAGTGCTGGGATTAAAGGCATGCGCCACCATGCCCGGCAAGTTTCTTCTTTTAATGGTGGCTTTGTGTGTGCATGTGTGTGTGTGTGTGTGTATGTTTGATTGGTGTATATGTGTGAGTGTGTTTGTATTTATACTGGCACTCATGAGTGTGCACCTTCGTGTGTTGCATGTATGTGGAGGCCAGAGGTCAATGTTGGTGACTTCCTCAGTGCATCACCACTTTCTTTTCTGAAGCAGGGTTTCTTGTTGAACCTAGTGCTCACTGATTTAGACTAGCTGGCCAGTGAGTCTGAAGGATTTCCTGTTTCTCATTCCTCAGCACTGGGATTATGGGTATGATCCACCATGACCACCATTGTATATGGCTGCTTGGGCTCCAAATTCTTCATGTTTTTTTTTTTTAATTTTTAAAGATTTTAAAAATTTTTATTTATTTATTAGAGACAGAGAGAGGGAGAGAGAGAGGAAGAATGGGCTCACCAGGCCTCTAGCTACTGCAAACGAACTCCAGATGCATGTGCCACTATGTGCATCTGATTACGTGGGAACTAAAGAATCAAACCAGGGTCCTTAGGCTTCGCAGGCGTGTGCCTTAACCACTAAGCCATCTCTCCAGCCCATTCTTCATGTTTTTTAAAAAATATTTTTTTAGGGCTGGAGAAGTGGTTTAGCAGTTAAGGTGCTTTCTTGTGAAACCTAAGAACCCAGGTTCAACTCCCCAGAACCCACATAAGCCAGATGCACAAGGTGGCTCATGTTTCTGGAATTGGTTTGCAGTGGCTGGAGGCCCTGGTGTGCCCTGTATCTTTCTCTCTCACCTTTCTCTAATAAATAAATCAATAATAAATTTTTTAAAAAATTTATTTGTAAGGAGAAAGAGAGTGTGAGAGAGAGGGTGAGAGAATGGGTGCGCCATGGCCTCTAGCCCCTGCAAACGAACTCCAGATGCATGTGCCACCGTGTGAATCTGGCTTACGTTGGTCCGGGTAATTGAACTCAGGTCCTTTGGTTTTGCAGGCAAGTGCCTTAAGCACTGAGCAAGCACTTTAGCCACAAAACCATCTCTCCAGCTCCTATTTCTTCAAAAGAAATAAGTAAAACCATCTTGCTGCCTCATGTGACCACCTATTGCTCATTTTAGCTTATGAGTGTAACCAATATTGACCTCTGCTAATGAGTCTAGGTGAACTGTCCTGTGGTATTATCAAGGGCAGCCATAGGCATGAGCAAGACCCTGTTGTAGTCCTATTAGGTAAGAGAGACTCGTGTAGGAAGGGAATTTAGAGGGTAGCAGTGGAGAGGGAACCAGTGGCCACTATGACTGTGATTTTTTTAAGAAGGAATACCAGGAGTGGGGTTGAGCCCACAGGACACAGGGCTGGGTAATTCTAGTGGACGTGGCTCCAAAGGCAGAGTGTGGAAGAATGAAGATTAGGAGCAGGGTCTAGAAAAGATGTGCCATCTTTTTAAAAAAAAAAAAAAAAACACAATTATTTGCTGGGCGTGGTGGCACACGCCTTTAATCCCAGTATTCGGAAGGCAAAGATAGGAAGATAGCTATGAGTTCAAGGCCACCCTGAGATTACATAGTGAATTCCAGGTCAGCCTGGGCTAGAGTGAGACCCTACCTTGAAAAACCTAAAAATGAAAAAACAACAAATAATAATAAAAATTATTTATTTATTTGAGAGAGAGAAACAGGCAGATACATGTGCCACCTTGTGCATTTGGCTTAAGTGGGTACTGGGAATGGAACCTGGGTCCTTTGACTTTGCAGGTGAGTTCCTTGATTGTTAAGCCATCTCTCCAGCCCAGTTGTTAGGGGTTAGCTGGGGGTAAGCAAGGAGGCAGATGGAATTACATTAACAGTGTGTGTATGTGTGTGTGCACGCACGCTCATGCATTTGCATGCATGCATGAAGGAGGGAGGGCAGGAGGGAG
Source organism: Orientallactaga sibirica (assembly GCA_036365145.1). Lineage (NCBI taxonomy): Eukaryota > Metazoa > Chordata > Mammalia > Rodentia > Dipodidae > Orientallactaga > Orientallactaga sibirica. The sequence continues at coordinate 25,031,970 of JAEOAD010000008.1, forward strand.
AGAGAGAGAGAAAAGAGAGACTAATCCTTCTTACTTTTAGGCTGGCTTTGAGACCCACTTACTTCCTTGCTTCCTCATTACTTTTTGGATGGGTTTGCACTGTAAGAGCCAGTTGTATTTGGCTGGGTCAGAGACAGAATTTTTTTGTTTTGTTTTTCATAGGAAACTATCCAAGCTGGATATGCCTGAAGTGACAGTATGCTATTGAGAAGAAAATTTCAATCTTCTGAAAGGGTTGTGTGGAAAACATTTGACACACGAACACGCTCATAGCAGTTGGCATTTGGAAGATTTCTATCCTTCACATAATGAGCCGTGGACTGACTTCTGCTTTCCATTTTTATCTAGATGCTTTGGAATAATATAGACAGCCAACAGGCTCATTGCCAGGCGGGAATGCATCACCATGGCGAGGTGTGAGGCTCGTGCATCCAGTCCTCGACTTCTTTCTTATGTAATAGGGCCTCACTTCTTCACGTTACGTTAGTGGTCTTGGATTGCTCCTCGAGCCTCTGCCCAAAGCATTGCAGATATATAGAAGAGTCAGACATATAGAAGAAACTGAATAAATTCTTGAAATGGGTGCTTGAGTTAACAGATTATGTTTTATTATTGTGCATTATGTCTAATAATCATCATTATTAAGCATTATTCATTATTAGTTTAAATATTATTAAACACTATTTTTCTTTGGGGGGAGGGGGAGTCAAGACAGGGTCTTGTTCTAGCCCAGACTGACCTGAAATTCACTGTGTAGTCTCAGGCTGGCATTGAACTCATGGCAACCCTTCTATATCTGCCTCCTGAGTGCTGGGATTAAAAGCGTCTGGCAAACAGAGTCCATCATTGATGTCTGGTTCCTACTCCAAGACGTAGAGGACGTCAGAGCTCCTCACTTCGAGTCAGGGCTTAAATGAAAGCTAGCCTGGCTGCACAGCAGCTACGTACCTAGCATGGGATAGTCCTGTCCAGGAAACTTCTTGCAAGGGATCAAAGGATGAAAGAAGATCTTTCTTTTTTAAAAATTATTATTTATTTATTTATTTGAGAGAGGGGGAGAGAGAGAGAGAAAGGCAAAGAGAGAGAGAGAAAGAGAAAAAGAGAGAATGGGCATGCTAGGGCCTCCAGCCACTGCAAATGAACTCCAGAAGCATGTGTCACCTTGTACATCTGGCTTATGTGGGTCCTGGGGAATCGGACCTGGGTCCTTAGGCTTCACGGGCAAGTGCCTTAACCACTAAGCCATCTCTCCAGCCCGACAGAGTATATTTCATACAAGATCTGTGGCCCCTTGGAAAGCCAGCATGCTTCTTCCCAGTGAGGTCCCATGGCTCTATAAGAAAATACATAACCAGTTGAATATTTCAAATGTTCAGATTTTCTAATTCCTACCTTGCCTCATCCAGTGATTAGGAAGTCATTGAACAACAGGAACCTAAATAAAATCATATGTTGGGCCAGGGGCGTAGATCATAGTGAATGAGACAGATGGAGTGTGCGTGTATGTAGAGGCAGATTTTGCTTCAGGTCCTCTGAGAACACAACCCTTTCTGAGGCCCAGAGAGACATGCGTGCTACAATAATGACCTTCCAGACAAGGCGTGTCCACCAGTGCAGTAGCAGCATGACTGTTGCGGTGGTAAACAACACAGTACCAATGTTTTGCTAAACAAATGAATTGTTAAACTGCACTTCAAATATCCATATCTCTATCTGTACAATAGTTCTGATCTCAGCCTTGGTCTGAGAAGCCCCCTCCCTCCTGCCCACCGCCACCACTGCAGTAGGGGTCACTTAATGTCAAAGAGCTGAAAATAAATGATTGTTGAGTGCTCAGCCCTGTGTGGGCCATCTGTATCATCCCCTCCCAGGTTCAGAGGACAGAAAGGAGAGAGTGCTGTGGAACTCTGATGTCTGGAAATGATGCACTCATAAACTAAAGACAGCTGTGGTTACCCGCACAAGATCGCAAGATAGGGCCAGTCAACATTCCATCATGGATGGAGGAGGGCCTCACTCTCCCTTTAATGGGTGCTGGGGGATGGGGACGATGTGGTGTAATCACTGGCAAGTGATGGGACAAAGAAGAGGTTCCAAAGGAGTGGGAGGGTATAAAGGGAGTGTAATGAGTGCATAGGAACAAAATACAATATATATGAAATTGTTACAAAAACAAAAAATAAAACATTATCAACTAGGTCTGGGGATATAGAGCAGTTAGGAGAGTGCTTACTTAGCACGCACAAAGTGCTGGGTTCAATTCCCAGTATGTAAAAGCACTTAGAATGGCAGTGCCCACTCATGAACACAGCATTCAGAAGGTGGGGGCAGGAGGGAGGATCAGAGAGTCAAGGTCATTCTTGCCTACAGAGTAGTCTGAGGCCAGCTTAGGCTGCCTCAAAGGAAAAACAAGAACGTGAACACATGATCATATGTTCTTAGACAAATTACACACTAGCAGGTATTTTTGTATTGTGTTTCATGAAGAACACCTCCAGCCCAGCTCTGGGAAGCATCAAGCACCCCAAAACTTGAGCGTGTCTCTGTCACTATCTTGGAACCCAGTCAGGAAAGATTATCACTAACTATACCATGGCAGGAGGGCAGGCTGGGCCCTGGGGAGGCAGGGTAGGGTGTGGAGGTGGGTCAGTGAGCGTTTCCCTACGGAATCAGCATTCCAGCTGGGTCCTGAAGAATGCGGGTTTGGAGGCTTGGCTTCTAGTCACAGAAGGAGCTACCTTCCCAGGCAGCGGGAACTGTATCCAGACCTTGGACTGTGCTACGAGTGGGCAGGGGTCTCTTGTCCCATGGTGGCTGAGCCAGGAGGAAGGGGAGGCAGGCAGAGCCACAGAGGTAGGTCTTGTAAGGCATTCTGTGCTCCATTCTAAGGACGGCGTTGTGCCCTGATCAGGTTTGCATTGCTTTTTCTTTTGACATTCTGGCTCTAGGTGTGGAGAATAGATTTTTGTTTTGTTTTATTTTCTCTCTAGAAACACCACCTGGAAGACGGCTGCACTTGATAAACAGGTGGAAATTTCTTTGGTACAGGCAGTTCTCCCAGCAGCCATGAGCGTGGCATGTGTGAAGACAGAGGAGCCCAGAGAGTGCCTGACATGAATCCCAAGTTCAGGGGATGTCATGGCAACTGACGGAACTGTGGGATGGCTTTGGGGCTGTGTGCATGTATCTGGGCGTGAAAGCGGGCTTTCTCTGTGCTTTCAACCTTCTACTATCTCAGCCTACATCAAGCTGGAAGCAGCGAGGATGCTAGAGGACCCAGCTTTGACAATCAATACCTTGTCAATGTCAGCAAGACAGTCTTGTGGGCCCTTTAAGAGGTCCTCAGATCAGAGGTGACAGTGAAGCTGAAGGGGCAATGAAAACTCCTTAACACAAACCACAGACAGACAGATCTCTAGACTCCATCAAGCAACTGGACTTTGTCACCTTCTTCAACTATGTCCTTATCTGTCGCCATGGCTGTCTCTTTGCTGTCATCCGCCCTCCTGAGTTGGCTTCTGAGGCTGGCTGCCCCATACTGACTCCTTTCATCCCTGCTGGGATGGCTGGCCTGTGCATATGTGTGGAAGTTACAGGTTTACATGAGTCTCTCTCTACCTTGTTCCCTGGGGCAGTGTCTGTCTCTTGTTGAATATAGCTGGCCAGTGAGCCCAGGGATTGCTTGTCTCCACCTCCCCAACATTAGAATTCTAGGCACTCACCACCCTGGTGCCTTTTACATGGGTGCTTGGAATTGGACGGAGGGCTTCTTGTGTGTGTGTGTGTGTGTATAAAGACGGTGTCCACTGGGCCATCTCTTCAGCACCATGACATTTGTTTTCTGGTGGTGATGGAAAGAGTTAAGCCATTTTCAGCATGACAATACTCCCTGAAAACACACACACACACACACAAAAAATACAATACTCTCTTTCTCCTGCCATTAAAAGCTAATGCCACCCCCCACATTGCCCATAGAAAGCACAAAATCACAGCAGCTAGGATTAAAGAAATTTTCTGGAAAATTCAGGAGTGATGCTTCTAATCTTTCCAACTACCTTTCAGCCTGGAACGCTTTCTTTATATTTTCACTGGGAAGACATTTTGCTATGTGTTCCTGTCAAGTGGAGGAAGTCATGGGGAAGTGAAAGGGAGGCAGGTGCTAACAAGAGGAAGGCAGGAACCCCAGAAGGGCACTGGAGTGGATGTGGAGGCCTAACCACCTGCCACTGTCAACCCTGACCTAATCTCTCAAGCCCTGGGATGTCTCTGTCTCTCCTCTAAGTGACAGTGACACTGCCTTCAGGCAGATCTGTGGCCAAGCCACACAAAGTGACACCTGTCCCCACCATTTCCCCAAAATGTCAATACGGAGGCATATCCTGCCTCACTTATGGATAACTGGACACTTGACTCCATTTTCATAGCCTCCAAAAATTGGTTACGGGTGAATCACAATTGTGTCAACTTCTCTAGTTTGAGAATCCATGGATGACGTTTTCATGTGATATACTTTCTATGTGGCAGCAAAATGATTTTCCTACTATCAGGAGAAACATGTGCTTTGGCTTTGAATTATTTTTTTAATATAGCTTATTTATTTATTTATTTATTTATTTATTTATTTATTTATTTATTTGGGAGAGAGAGAGAGAGAGAGAGGGAGAGATTGGGCATACCAGGGCCTCCAGCCACTGCAAATGAACTCCAGATGCATGCGCCCCCTTGTGCATCTGGCTTAAGTGGGTCCTGGAGAATCAAACCAGGATCCTTTGGCTTTGCAGACAAATGCCTTAACTGCTAAGCCATCTCTCCAGCCCAGCTTTGAATTATTTTTATAGCTACAAAGGTAGCTCTGTTTCCTTCAGCTCCATTCACAGTCAGCCATTCCTGGAAAGGCCAGAGAATGAGCAAGGAGGAAAGGAACCAACACCGGCCCCATGCCTGGGAGTCAACATCAATTAAACTTTATACCCTCCGGTGGCAAGCAATACAATGCTCCACATACTTCAAGACAGCTTCACTCTGCTTGGTGCCAGGCCCTTATAATCAGCTCATTCTGGGGTTCTGCCGTGTTCCCTGGAGTGATGTTTATATTCTTGGAGGAGGGTGCTTGTATATGTTGAACACGAGGCTGTTGGGGGATGGTGCCAGATGCAGGAGCGTGTGACACTTGGTCCTCAGCATGATGTAGGCCTTATGTGTACTGACAGGTGAAATGCAAGTTGCTCTGGTGGCTCAGTGGTGGAATTCTTGCCTGCCATGGGTTCTATTCCTGGCCAATGCACAGTCAAGTTACTTTTAGTGAGTTTCTTTCACTGAGTTCCAGGCCACCCTAAAACTCCATAGTGAATTCCAGGTCAGCCTGGGCCAGAGGGATACTTTACCTTGAAAAAAAAATAGTGAAATGGGAGCGATGGTTGACTCTCTGCCCCGCTCGATGCTCAGTGGTTCCTGTGCTCACTCACCCGGTCTTCCTGGTCATTTTGCTCCTTTTGTACTAATGGGATGTGGGCACCACTAGGAAGCTGTTGGAGCTTAGAGTGACTCTCTTGCCCTGCTGGGGACCTGCTGCTTTCCCTCCGCATGTGGGTGTAGACGATACTGATGGAGCCACCCCTCTTCTAGAATGTTATCAGAGCATCTTATTTCATCTTGACTCCAGCGCTGGGTATATGAAAAAGTATTTGCTGGTTGCAAAGGATGAACATGAAATCAGGGGCGAAGCACTCAGAATGAGCCACATGAGGACAAGTGGCGGGGGTGGGGAGCCGGATCAGTGGGCAAAGTAATGGCCATGCAATCCTGAGGGACTCGAGCCTAGGTCCCCATTATCCATGCTCCTGCAACCTCCAAGTTGGGGGAGAGGAGAAAGGAGGCTCCCTGGTGCTCCCTGCTCAGCCAGTCCAGCTGAGTCAGGGAGATCCCGCGTTCTGTAAGGGATCCTGTCTCAAACAACAATAAGAGGAAGATGGAGAGCAATTGAAGAAAAACTGGACATCTACTTCTGATTTGCTCTCTCTCTCTCTCTCTCTCACATACACACACACACACACATGCACTCATGCACTCACACACTCACTCACGCACTCACATTGTATCCACACATGCATGCCTGTAGATGGCCACCACACACATACACATGCTAAACCAGGGCAAGTGCTTGTGTAGAGTTTGAATTCCCACCCAGGTAGCCCCTTTCTTACTGGCTATCCCTCAGCCGTGGTCCTTTACTTCTGACAAGCTGCTTCTGAACACGCAGGAGGTCAGAGGACAACCTCAGGTGCTGATCCTCATCTTCCACCTGATTTGAGGTGGGATCTCTTCTTATTCACCACTGGGCATGTCAGGCTGACTGGTCCGGGAGCTTTAGGGAATCCTCCTTTCTCCAGTTCCCATCTTAACCATAGGAGGGCTGATTATAGAAGTATGACACTACTGTGTCCAGCTCTAAGTGGGTTCTGGGGATTCAAACTCAGATCATTGAATTTTTGTGGAAAATACTTTACCCATTGATCCATCTCCTTAGCTCCCAAGATAAGTCACCTTTTAAAGTATCTGATTTTCATGAAAAATTAAGTTTAAGTGTTACTTGTTTCTATGCCTGTGTACTGAAATTCAAAGCAACATCAACAGATGCGTGTGGTCTATGGGCCCTTCACTCTTTCATACATAATGCACATCTCCTATCAGAGATCAGCCTTTAGCGTCTCTGCAAGGCAGTGTTTGGATTCCAAGGATAAAAATCATATAAGTGCCAGGATCCAAAGGCTTCTTTCATTTCAAACAGCTCTTAACATTTTGACAAGTTAAGCACAAATGAATCATAAACGCACAGATTAAATTTCCCTTGGAATAGAAATGGGTTTAAATTGGAGGGAGAAAAAGTGGTTGGCCAAATCCATTCCTATTTTGCTGTGTCAAGGACTTTCAGAAACTAGCCTGCTGTTTGAAAAATTTAAATACACCCTAATAAAACCACAAATGTGACTATATCCATGTCCTAGGGTCCTGCTACCATTTCAGAGTCAAAATACATTAATAAGAATGTTTGAAAAGAAGTTCTCTCCCCCCAGATTGCTGGGTTTTCTTAGCTGGCATCCATCACTCCTTTCCTTGAATTTCTTTCCTTCTTCTCTCGTAGTACAAATGGAAACCTGTACCATGTCTGCCAAAGCCTGTGCCTGCTCCCATGGGAACCCAGGCCTCCTGGGCTTGCTGCATCCACCAGAACACTTATTATCAGGGTCACTGAGTGAAAACCATCAAGAAGAAAGGCTTCCGAAGGGTGAGAAAAAGAAATTGCTGCTTACCAGCAACACATCCCAGATCCTTTAATAGCATGGTCTGACTTTGTGTGGACGTATTGAGAAAGCAATTAAGAGGATGAAAGAAAAGTAAAGTCCCCCTTAGTAAAGTCAGTTACTCACCTGAGTGAAAGAGTAACCCTTTCAGAGATGGACCGCCAAACCCCGGATGTAGAAACTGCTGTGCATCTATGCCATCTCCTTATGGGATGACAGGGGAAGACAGCCATCTTTGCTGGACAGGGCCATGCATAAGGGTTTGCAGGGACCCCTCGGTCAGGTGGTTAGCCCAGTGAGAGACACCCCAAGGAGAGCCATGGCATTGTGATATGAGAATTGAGCCCATGGAGACTTTCTTGACTCTTGGATGGACAATAACTCGGGAGCTAGGATGCCAGATGCTCACAGTCATGCATAGCTTCCGCTGAATTAGCCTCGCCTTATGAATTCACTCACAGACCATGGAAAGTTAAGTTTGAACAATTCTATTGTAGAGCTTATAGAGATAGAGCTTAAGAGAAAGAAGGAATGCTAAGCCTCAAGGCAGGAGGGGGTTTCGAGAAAGCAGGAAAGCACGTTAGAGACTCAGATTGGGGGTTTTTAGGCATGTTCACTGGATGGGGTGAACTGGTTGGTCCAGTCCTGATGGCAGGTGTCCAGTGCCGTTAGGTTTTCATCTCTTAATTTTTTTTCTCCTAGGAAAGAAAGAGGGGAAAGCTCTATTTTCCCCTTACATTCCTGGACTCAAGCAAAGTGGGTGCTGCAAGGATCCTTTAGGAGAAATAAAGCATGGATGACCAGATTCTCCCCAAGGACTCAAGAACATTCCTCGCCCTTTCCTTTCGGGGTCTTGTCATCCCCAAAGTGTCCCAGTTGGATAGGCAGAGAGTGAAAGTGCTGAATGAACAGAACCATGGAGACAAAGGAATAAGGAGCTCATTTCTTGGCAGCCGCCAGCACTCCCAGTGACAGAACAAAGTCTGTTTGGATGTCTTAGTATCCTTGCTGTTGAGAACTGTGAGAAGGGCTGACTTCCACTCAGAACAGCAGAAGGCTTAAAGAAATACGATTCATGGCCCATCTGACAAAGACTGGATCTCTATCAGTGACTTCAAACTCACTACTCACTTTTGATTTTCAATATTACCATGGAGACCCACTAGGTGTTTTCAATATCTGGGCTGCTTTTTCTGTGCCTTTCCCATGCAGCTCTCTATGTGACACCTTGGGATCCTGGTTGTGTCAATTTGAAATAGAAGTGGGTCAAAGAGAAACAGGCATCAGGTTTTCAGAGGCATAGAAGAGAACTAAAAGGTAGTCCTCACTTATTTATGGATTCAGGGCCCAGAAAAGTGAGGCTCCATTAATTCTTTCTTTCTTTTCTTTTGTCTTCTCCTTTTCCCTCATCTCTTGTCTTCTTTTCCTTGGCTTCCCTTTCACTCTCCTTCCTCATTTCTCTTCTCTTTCCTTCTGGGTAGATATCCCCCCTCCTTTTATGCCCCTGTCTTTAGTGTAAAGAACAGAGCTGCGTGATGACCTGATTGGATTGACATCTTGACTTGAGTCTCCTTGAACTTCCAGGAGACATCTTCTCTATTTTTGGTTTCTTGAAAGCCCTCCAGTCTTCAACCTGCCCATCTGATGTGAGGACCTCATTATCAGAAATCTCAGCACCTCCTTGACTTTTTCCTTATAGTCTTAGAATTTTTAGGTAGCTTGTGGAACAGCTTCTAATGGGGAAATCATTGTGACTGGCGTAAAGGAACCATTCTTCAAAGCACATTTAATTACAATTATTCAGCAGCCAAACAAAAATTATGAAGGCCTTTTCTTTAGACTTTTGAACAGACTGTTTTGAAGATTCTCCTGAAGGAGATTGTCTAACTTATCCATATAACTCGGGAAATGCTTTTTTTTTTTTTTTTCTCTGCAGAGAGAGTGAGAGTGAGAGTGAGAAAGAGAGAATTGGTGCGCCAGGGCCTCGGCCACTGCAATTGAACTCCAGACACTTGCAACACGTACTGTGCATGTGTGACCTGGCGCTTTCCTCACCTTTGTGCACCTGGCTTATGTGGGATCTAGAGAGAGCTCAAACATGGGTCCTTAGGCTTTGCAGGCAAGCACCTTAACTGTTAAGCCATCTCTCCAGCCCAGGAAATGATTTCTTTGTTTAGACATTTGAACAAAATTCAGAGGAAACATTTTGGCTTATCAAATAGGACATTGCCCATATATAGGGCTGGACAGACCTTGATCTAAATCCCATTTTGCTCCTTACTACGTCTGAGATGTCAAGTCAATTTGAAGCTATTTGAGGCTTGGTTGCTTCAAAATGGTGACAATAACTACCTTTGAAGGCCAATGCAAAAAAGAGGTAAGTGATCTGGCATCTAGTAGGTGCTTAACGAAGGCTGAATTCCTTTCCTTTTTCTTGCCTCCAAGTTTCTTCACTTAGAAAAATAATACTTTTGCCCATTGTGTTAGTCAGCTTTCTGTCACGATATAAAAGAGCTAAGTGAATCAACTTAAAAGGTTGAAAAGTTCATTGTGGTTCAAGATTTCAAATGTTTCAGTCCATGTTCACTTGGCCCTGTTCCTTTGGGCCTGGGGCTGCACAGTGGGTTGTCATGGCTAAAGGACATGAAGGAGGCTTGCTCACCTCACAGAGACCCAGAAACAAAAAGAGAATCAAGGAGTGGTCTGGTCCTGGCATCCATCCCCTTTTAGGAAATGCCTCCAGTGACCAAACTTCCTTCCTCTAAGCCCATCTGCTAAAGTCTCTACCACCTCCCAAGAGTGCCTTTCACACCTGACCCTTGCGGGGGTGTCTACAATCCAAACACTTTGTCAAACATTTCAAAAGTTCACTCAAAGTTTGTGAGCATGAAAGGACCTCCCCAAGCAACCCTAGAACAAGAAGCCATTCCCTGAAAGCATCCAGCACAGAGGTTGTGTTTCTTTTAAAGAGCACCAGGGTTGCAGCCATGGCAAAGTTACAGAGAACAACATTTTCAAGCAATGGCTTTAAAATGGCCACAAGGTCAAGTCACAAATAACCTCAGGTCCCCTCCTGCTCTCAAATTCTATGGCTCCACAAAAATTGAAGCAGAAGCTACAAACCACGGTGGGCGTTTGTGACTCAGGAAGGATTGCACATGCTAGGCCAGTTCTGGGCATATTGAGAATTTGATTAAAAGCCCACTACATTCCCACGTTAGCTTTGGGATTAGCAGATCAAATAAATGCATGTTACCACTTTGTCAGATACTGCAGAGGTGCTTTTGTCTGCTAATATATTTGAATGGAGAGAATGCTTAGTAGCTAAGCCAAATGGCAAACAAACAGCCCATAGAGATAAGAAGAGAGGGGCCTACCAGACCCCTTTGCTGGCCTCTCCATTGCTTCATTCCCACTGCATTTAGGGAATTTAGCTATATGCATATTTAGACATGCTGGTGAAAGATATATAGAGCTATACCATCCTAAAAGTAAGAGCCCCTGAGGGAAAAAAACATCCAGATGCAGACACGAAGGGAGAAATTCTTTTAGTGTCTCTCAAAAAAACTCTCATTAATGACCAGTTAGGTGAAGTTTTACAAGTGAGTTCGGGATGACTTGGTTTTACAAGGGTAGGCACCGTTTAAAACAACTCACTTTTGTGTCTATTTCAAGAAGAACGATAAGACGCAAACACCAGGGTATAATAACTGGCAGAACAGCATAAACCATAGCTGCTCCATTTGAATCGTCAGACACGTGTACTTTGTTTCCAGGTGTGTTGGCTATAATGCCACTGTGACACCGGCTTGTATCTAGAGGACATAGGCCGACACCCGACATGAGACACTGTAGGAAAAAGAACGATAATGGTGTTACAGCAAGTGGTGGTGGTGGGGGGGTACAAATTTCAGCTGTTCCCACCAATAAATTAGAATCAAGTCCAAGTCCAAGTGAAAAGCAGTCATCGTCAGGTAAGGACAGGAGAGAATGGTGGAAAACAATGTGGAGATGGGCAGTGAAGGTCTGTGGTGTGGGACCATCTGCTCAACGGGCCTCTAGTGGCTTTTGTGGTCCCACCAATAATTCTTTGCTATGTTAGAGCAGTGTGTGTGTGTGTGTGCGCACACATGTGTATGGGCACACTAGGTTCTCTTGCGGCTGCAAATGAATACCTTTTGGCTTTATGTGGGTGGAAAGAGAATTGAACCCTGGCCTCGAAGGCTTTCCAAGCAAGCACCTTTAACCACTGAGCAATGTCCCCACCCCCTCAAGTTAGAACTTCTAAGTGGAGCCTTAAAAGACTGTGTCCAGGCTTCCCTCCTCTGAGCAGTGTGCCACTGGTAGAAGCTTGAGTTTGCCAGTCCCTTCCTGCTTGGATTCCCAATCTGTGTCTCTGCCAGTAACACTGGCCCCTCGGGTTGGGTTCACAGAGCCAGGTGGGGGCCACATCTCTCGAATTGCTTCATGGGGTGCTTCTCACCTCCATCACCCCTCTTTCCGTGGGCACAGCTACTGTAGAACAGCTTGGGATTAAGCTCTGTCGGTCTCCGTGTGATACGTGGTAAGCACGAGACAGTCTACAACAGCTAGGGTGTTTCAAAGAGAAATGCAGCTGTTTTGATACTTTTTGACAAACCAGATGATCTGTTAACATTAATCCCCGATTTCTGCAATGTGACTAGAAAGAGCTGAGCAATGTTTGCCATTTGTTTTCTTTCTTTTGTGTGACTTGAGCCTTCTTTAAAAGAACTGGTGTGGTGAGATATGAATTATACATTTGGAAGGAACACTGTCTTCTGTTTCAAAGCACATGTTTGCGCAAGACTCCTTTCTTGGGCCCAAGGAAACAGTGAGCCAAACACAGAACATACCCTGTTGAGCCTGGTTGACCAGGGAAGGACAAAGAATAAGTCACCTGGGCTGGGACATGGCTCCATGGTTAAAAATACTTACAGTGCAAGGCTGACGACCAGTTTGGATCTCCAAAATGAACCCACATGAAGCATTGCATGGCCCTGTGATCCCGATGGGAGGCAGAGTCAGCAGAATCCCAAAGTCTGTGGTTCAGATACTCTGGCATTTGCAGTGACAAGCAAGAGAGACCCTGATGCAAACAAAGTGGAAGTTGTCTTCTGACCTCCACGTGGGCACCGTGTGTGCATGCATGAATAGACAGACAGACAAAATAAAACAGTCTGCTGTGACACTGGGTCACTGAATCATTGAATTCTCCTGCATTCAATCCTCCATTGCATCTTTAGGTTTCTTGTTAAGTTAGACAATCTATTTGCTGACCCTAAGGTGCATTTTCCGTTCTTAGTGCAATGTCTCTGAGGTGAGAATACATCTTTTCAGGATCCTATTTTGTAATCACTTCTGTGGCTAGGGCTCATCCCAGCACTTGTCATTACCAGTACATGTCTCCGATTGGTTGTTGTTGTTCCTGTGGCATGATTGACAACCACAGTCCCTCTGTGGGTCAGTCCACAAACGATGAAGGACACTGACAACTCAGAAGAGTCACCAGACTCCATGCTTGCATAATGAGAGTCAGTGTTAGGAGGAAAGTCAAGAGCTGATAGTGGAACAATCTTTTAAAAGACGTGCTCTCAAAATACCAGGTGTGGTGGTGCATGCCTGTAGCACTTAAGAGGTAGAGGCAAGAGGATCAAGAGTTCAAGTCCTGACTGATGGACATGAAATAATATCTTCAACCCCCCCAAAACTTACCAATATTTGATATCACAGAGGGTGTTATTGAAGAGAAAGACATGGGCATCATGGCTCCAAATTTTAAAAATGATTCTGAACAGTCAGATTTGAATGTGAACATATTTTATAAATATGAAGCAACATATTTGTTTAATGATCATAGATTTAAATGATCTATGATGTATAATAATTATATAATAAAATATACATCTCATTAGGTCCTATACTTCTCACAAGAAGGCTCAAAGCTCTCATATCATCAGAAAGCATAATGTCCATTTAATTGGCAGTGGGTATTTTTTTCTTAGTGATTCATAAATATTATGGGTTATGACAGATTGATGTTTTCTTACATTTGAAGAAATCAGGAATAAATAATTTACTGTTTAAGTTAGCACTTTCAGCTTCTTGCAATCCAAACGTTCATACCGATAATAACTTAGTTTATGACTATGTTATGGTCCATAGTTATTTTATGATATATATATTTCTGTAAAGGAAAAAGGAACAAACAGGCAGATAGATCCATGAAGTGGGCACATCTGAGATCTCAGTTACTAGCTGTGGAGGTGGACTGCAGCATAGGCTGCTTTTTTCCTCAGTAGAGCAATTGGCGGGTAGAGTGAGCAAAGGGCAACTTGTCTCTCTCTGAGCCGATGGGGCTTTGCAAGCACTCTCCATTCTGCAAGGTTTGCTTGCTTACATGTTAATGAGCAGTATTTCCTGCAAATGAAAATGTGTCGGTCTCCTTGCTAGCCAACTACTTAATTAGCCCTGCTGCCGCTCTTAGCTGGAGTTCTATGAGTTCTTTTGTCCTTTCCTTCGCTCTCACTATTACAGGATCAGGAGGCTCTTGGATGAACCATTATCATTTGCTACAGTAAGCAGGAATTTGAGAAACCGCCCATGGCACGTTTCATTGCTTCAACTTGCTGACTCCTCCATCCTTTAATAACCAAGTTCTTCCTTCACCACAGCCTTAATTACACCAGTCATTTATTCCAGGGTGCTACCTTCTCTCTCACAGACAAGATCAGTGACCTGCCTTCAGGGCACATTCTCCATGAGGCATTCAGTTCCTCCTTGGGAGCAGAGCCTCTTGGAGCATGAGCATGCCACACCCAAGGCGCATTCACAACAATATGCTCTTACTCCTCCAAGAATAGCTAAGCCAGAACAGGGAGTTCCCTTCCTGTGAGAAAGTGCTCATTTCTTATTAAATGGAAATTCTTCTTTTGAAAAAACGTTGAATAGCATGTTATTTTTTACAAAAGAATTCCAGCTGGTTAAATTTGGTGTCATGCAAGAAATTTTATTTATTTATTTATTTACTTATTCACATACTTTACATGGAGCAAGGAGAGTTTTTGGCTTTCAGCCTATGGTGGTTCTTTCATTGTGAGCTCACGCATTGTCATTCACTTGGTTTGTGTAGCAGACAGCTTCAGGTTCGCTGAGATGAACTTCTAGACCAGGCACAGTTATGGAGGAAGGGATATTATTTATTGAAGCTTACAGATCCAGGGGAAGTTCTATAATGTCAGAAGAAGAGGCCTGTTCTCACAGGAACAGGCAAGAGAGCAAAGCCCCCAGCCACACAGCACACAGAGCAAAACTACAGCCAAAAGCCACAGCACACTTCAGGGACTCCTGCTAGGCACACTTTGCATATCTTTACAGTGGAATCTCAAACCCACCATCAACACCTCAAGACCAGCCCCCAGTGACATTGCCTCTAGCAAGGTGATTGCAGATGCAAACTATAACTAATAAAACACTGAATATATTGGGGGCCATATATTCAAACTACCACAGTTTGCTATTGTCAGCCTTCTGGGAGCATGTGTTGATGGCCAAGGGTCTTGGTAGGGCTTGTCTTTTAAAGTATTTAACATATTTGAATTTTCTCATTACCAAACAAGAAGGAACTTGATTTTGTTTTTAACATATAGGTTTCTTCAGCTATTTTGCCTCTTACATCATAAATGTCATGTCCTGTGGCTGCCTTCATCTCTCGGTAGAAGCTACGGTGTCTCCTCCCAGCATCTCGAGAGGAGCAGTTGTGAAATTCAAACCTCTGTTTGGCTAGCTGTTGATTAAGTTTTGAAGATTGGACTATTCAAAGATACCCTGTTAGCCCTCTGTCCAGCCTCAGGTCCCCTTCTGCTTCTCCTATTTAGTTCTTCTTGGTCCTCCAGAGATTTAGAGAAGATGACTTCTATTGAATGCATATTTTATATTCTTAGACCTTAACCCTAATGCTTTATGGATATAATCCTGCTTAATGATTCCAGACACCTTACTGTTACAATTCTGTTTTCCATGTAAGGAAACCAAAGGAGAAAGAAATTAGACAAGTAGCCTGAAGTTCTCCAGGCAACCAGTGGCACAGCTAAAATTTACAAATGCATTTGTTGGAATATGAAGATCTTCCCTTTGTTATGAAAGTCACGTGCATAGCCTCATAAATCATGTGTTCAATTTTTTTCATTTAAAATTTCTCCTACATTTTGCATCAGCATTTTTCCTGTCAGAATTATGCCAAAGTGGTACGATTTTATGACAGATTGTTTCATAATCTGACTGAAAATTTTGGCTGTAGACCAGGTTTTCCTGGAACTAGATGAAACATGACCCTAACCATCCAAGAGTGAAATATGGAGCAACATGCAGTCTTTCCTGCTTCTGAAAACTCAAAACTACAGAGACAAACCAGACATGATTTACGTAGGATGTGACAATATCATACAGAAACTTTAACATAAGGAGACCTGATCAACTGATGAGTTTTCTCAGAAATGCTTTGCAAAGAACAATAGAAATGTACATAGCTAATATGTGTTAAATCTACAATATCACAGATCTCTCATAAGAAAGGTAGCTGTGAGTTCTTCCTGGGGCTTTGCAAATGCATGCGCATGCTGGGACCCATGGGACTTGCGTGATGAAGGTATACTTCAAGGGAGCTGGGGAGATGGTTCAGTGGGTAAAGTACTTATCATGCAAGCATGAGGACCTAAGTTTGGATCCTTGGAACTCACATAAAAATGTTGGGCGTGGGGCTGGAGAGATGGTTTAGCAGTTAAGGCGCTTGCCTGCGAAGCCTAAGAACTCATGTTTAAATCTCCAGCTCCCACGTAGCCAGATGCAGTGACACAAACGTGCAATGTCCCACATGTGCACAAGGGGGCACATGTGTCTGGAGTTTATTCGCTGCAGGCTGGAGGTCTTGTTGCGCCCATCCTCTCTCTGTCTGCCTCTCTTTCCCTCTCAAAAATAAAAAATAAGACTGATGCAGCACTGGGGAAGCAGAGACAGGAGGACTCCTGTGTCTTATTGGCTAATCTAGTCAAATTATTGAGCTCTAAGCCTGGTCTGAAAAAACAAGATGGAGAGCAACGGAGGAAGACACAGGATGTTGACCTCTGGCCTCCACATGCATGCCCACACATGTGCACCCAAATGTACACGTGTCCACACACATACAAACATGCGCGCAACACTCACACATACAAAACAAACATGAATGTCCACTCCAATGGGGTCGAGGAGATGGCTCAGTGGACAAAGTGCTTGCCGCTCAAACACAAAGATCTGAGTTCTAATCCCATGTAAGCCCAGTAATGGAGAAATGGAGGCAGGAGGGTCCCTGAGAGTCACTAACCAGTTAGTGTAGCTGAACTGGTGAGCTCCAGACCAATGAGGGACCTTTGCTGAAGGAAGGAAGAAAGGAAGGAAGGAAGGAAGGAAGGAAGGAAGGAAGGAAGGAAGGAAGGAAGGAAGGAAGGAAGGAAGAAAAGAAGGAAGGAAAGAAGGAAAGAAAGAAAAGAAAAGAAAGAAAGAAAGAAAGAAAGAAAAGAAAAGAAAAGAAAGAAAGAAAGAAAGAAAGAAAGAAAGAAAGAAGAAAGAAAAAGAGACCAAGTGAGAATAATACCAGATAATTACCTCTGGCATCCATGTGTCTGTGTGCTCACAAGCATGCAAGCACGCGCACACACACACACACACACACACACAAGCCCATATGTCAACAAACATAAATATACACACACACACATACTACAATCACATACATATGTGAACTTCTACTCCTTGTTGGCAAAATGAGAGAATGACTTATTCTAGGATCAGCCTGCTTTGGAGTGAAGTTGGCTCCTAAGCATCCTGAACGCCTTCCCTACGGAGGGAGCAGAACCAAAGCCAGACTCAGGAACAAATCCACTCACATGTTTGGATGAGAAGGGAGGGAAATTTTTATCTAGCTTCTGACAAATTTGCTCATTATCTCTTTAATATTTTCTGGGCTGTGAGTGGTGATTAGCATATCAAATTAATTCTTAGATGGCTTGTATAATTCTTAGATGGCTGAATTAGAGTGCTTCGAGGGAGATTCACTGAAGGATCACATGGGCAGAGTTCTTCTTTCCCACATGCTACCCATCTTGGTCCCTCCACCTTGCCTCTAAAATTAAACAATCCTCTGTCTTGGCACACTGTAGTGGACCACAGGTGCCTTATCCTGAGATCTAGCTACTCTTGGGACTTTAGGACCATCTTAAACGTGTGTGACCATCTATCCACAGATGATATTTTCTGAGCTCAGACTCTGTTCTGGGTGCTTACAGAACAACAGTGGTCAAATTGAGATGCCTTCCCGAGAGCTCAGGGGCTAAGGCAGGTCAAGAACTTAATAGGGGCCTGGGGAGATGGCTCAGTTGGTATTGTGCTTGCCTTGCAAGCGTGAAGATCTAAGTTCCAATCCCTAGTACCCATGCAAAATGCTAGGCATGGTGGCCTTCACCTAGAATCCCAACACTGGGAAGACAGAGATGGGCAGATCTCTGGAAACTTGCTGGCCAGCTAGCCTAATCTAATTGGTAAGCTGTAGGACGATGTGAGACCCTATCCTAAAAAGAGGTGGATGATGTTCCTGAGGAACAACAGACATTCAAGGTTGTTTTCTGACCTTCACACACATATGCACATGTCACATATACATACATGTCTATGCGGTGTACATACACATACACACACACACATGCACCCATAAAGAACTTGATAAGAATGATAGGTAGTGACGGTTACAAGTATAGATTTCCATTTCTTATTTGTATTTCTTTGGTAAGCCTTTCTTCCCTTAGGAGACTTGGGAATCCCATGGCTTTTTTCTTTGTCATTCCAGTCACCAGAGTTTGTGCAGATGTCCAAGTAGTCCCCAGCCTTCACGCCAATCTGTTAGGCTGCCAGCTGCTGTGAACTACGCAGGAGCCCATGCTCTCCATCCACATTGACAGAAGAGGAAACGTGACACGTGGACCCTGATAGGTTGGTTCTGCTGCATGCAAAAATAAAATTGATTCAGGCCACTGGAAAAAAAAAAAAAAAAACCCAAGCTCTTTCATTAACAGGCCTTGGGAAACCACAATAAATCACCCTATTAGGGTGCAACAAGGGTGCAAATTGGTGTCTTAGTTAATGTAGATAAAGATTTCACAGCAAACTGCATATATCAAAAATTTAACACATGCTGCTTGCCGAGTTTTAATGAATACAAAAAGCCCAGTTGCTGAGAACCAACACAAGTCAGGCATTGCTTCATTTGGCTGTCAATAAAATTGTCTCTTATTTTATTTTCTAATGGTTTGTCAATACTGGTAATTTGCTGTGGGTCATAAAAAAAAGATGGGGGAGGGAAAGGAATTTAAATAAGTCCTGCTAAGTAGAAAAGAGGTTGGTGAACCATCTTGTTCTGCTATACTAGTTACTGCTCAGGTGATGGAGGGAGTGAAACCTCCATTTCTCCCTTAGACACACATCAACTCAACTTGGAACAGAGGATTCTTTGCTCTGCAAATCTAGTCATGTCTTCCGACCACTGTCATTAAGACACTGTCATTCAGCCCCCGCCCCCAGTGGAATATAGTTTCAGGTTAACCATCAGGCAGTAAAGGCCAGCACTCTGCCATCACCACGTCATACAAAACCTGAATACGCTGAAAGCTTTTTCTCCGAAGCAGAGGAGGAAACCCCATCGGTACAGAAACAAACAAGCCTGGCCTTTTTTTTTTTTTTTTTTTTTTTTTTCAGCATAGTAAGGAGCGGTGGTTCATCAGTTTCAGCCGCACCATTATGTTGGTATGAGGAGCAAACTTTTACTCCTGGATAATATTAATGGACTTCTGAAAACGTAGATTCATGATAATGGTTGAACCATGAAAACTCATTCACTGATTGACTCATCCCAGGAGCATTTGTGACACGCGAATGTGTTAAGTTGATGTGGAAATTAACTCTGGCTTTATTTTATTGTTGTTGTTGTTATTATTATCTTACCTGAACACAATCATTCAAAAAAAAAATCTCCTTCATTCATCCATACAGGAAGGGTAACTGGGCTTAAATGGTCTTGAGTTTCTGGACAGTTTTATACAAAATGCTCTCTCTCTTTCATTTCTCATTCTCCCTTCTTCTGTTCTTCCTCCTTCCTTCTTTCTACTCCCCACCCCCATCCAACCATTGTTTTGGACTAAGCTCTATCTCTAGGATCTCACAAACTAAAGTGAAAAACAAAATGATGTCACTCATGCTCAAGTTACACATCACAAACCTGAAACCAAGCTGCTCATCTGACTCTAAGAAAAGTGTCAGGATTGTACAGAAAAGAAGCAAGTTTCTCAAACAGGGCTCCTCTCTCAAGGAAGACCACACTCATGTTCTCAGTATGCCCCACTTTCTTTTCTGAGTACCCCTCTTTTAAAAATATTCTACTTATTTATTTAAGAAAGAGAGATGACAGAGAGAGAGAGAGAAAGAGAAAGAGAAAGAATGGACACACCAGGGCCTCCAGCCACTGCAAGTAAGCATCAGATGCATGCGCCACCTTGTGCATCTGGCTTACATGGGTACTGGGGAACTGAACCTGGGTCCTTTGGCTTTGCAGACAAGTGCCTTAACCATTAAGCTATCTCTCCAGCCTCTGAGTGCCTCTCTTTCTCTAGTAAGTCTCACATTTAAATCTATATTAAAATCTCTTTAATGACAAAATTTCGAGCAGGTCAGCTTTTTAGTCTGTCATGGTAACACAGTTACTTCTACGTTAGTCCTCGGCCGGGCAAAGAGCCATCTTGTGTTTATACCACCTCTCTCCTGTGCGCCTCTGCTCACTGGCACATTTGACCTATTAATGGGATGAAATATTTCCTGACTCCAGAATTGAGAGCAAGACAACAATGATCTGGAAACTAAATTGTAATCTGTCCTTCATGAATTCCTTCTTTCCTTCCTTTTAAAATTCATATTTTTTTCTTTGAGCCTGGTACTGGTAGGGATACACAAATTTGATGACTTCTTTTTTTAATTTTTAAGATTTAAAAAATTTTTAATTTATTTATTAGAGACAGAGGGAGAGGGAGAGAGACAAAGAGAGAGAGAGAATGAGAATGGGCACACCAGGGCCTCCAGCCCCTGCAAACGAATTCCAGACACATGCGCCACCACATGCATCTGGCTTACATGGGACCTGGAGACTTGAACCTGGATCCTTAGGCTTTGGAGGCATGCACCTTAACTGCTAAGCCATCTCTTCAGCCCTGATGACTCCTTTATTCAGCCCTCTAGAGACTTCTAGTCCCTTGGAGGAAATGAGTCAGAACTCTAAGTTGCCACAGACCTGCCCCTGCTCACATCTATAGCTTGCTAAAGGTGGTGGCACCTCTGAAAAAGGATGGGTCCCTAAGCAGTCCCTCTGAAGCCTTACTTAGTTTGAAAACGAGGAAGGAAAGCCAGGGGACAGCAGGAGAGACAGTGATTGGGGTCACCCCAGATGAACTCCAGCCTGAGAGAGCCCCTCAGTTTCATAGCTTTCCTGAGTCTGAGGGAGGAGGAAGCTATTCCAATACAGTCAGTGTTGCTCTCATCACCAAGGGAGAAATCAAGGCAGAGTAGGGTTTTCTTGGTACTTCCCACCTCTATCTTGTGGAGCACTCTGTATTTATCGCATCTATAACACGCTTATAAGCATCTTTTTTTCCCTTTACTTCTTTCATACTTTTATTTACTTTTGAGCTTCCCCTTATGCTAGGCAGGTGGAAACATCAATTATCTTCCCTCAAGAGATTTTGAGCCTGGTGGGAGGAGGCAGACGAACAAACAAAACTGTGTCCAAAATGGAGGAACAGCATGGAGCGTGGATGAGTTACTTTGGGGCGGGAGGAAGGGAAGTTCCTAGCCAGGAAGCCTTGCATGTGTTAGAGGGAGATAGGAGAGAGGGTGTAGTTCTCACATGAAGACACATGAGGCCTGGAAGGATGGCTTAGCAGTTAATGCATTTGCCTGCAAAGCCAAAGGACCCAGGTTTGATTCCCCAGGACCCACGTTAGCCAGATGCACAAGGGGGCGCACTCATCTGGAGTTCATTTGCAATGGCTGGAGGCCTTGGCACGCCCATTCTCTCTCTCTCTGTCAAATAAATACATTTTTAAAAAAAGACACTTGAGAGCAGATTTTTCCATATTGGATAGCACTAGCAAGAATATACATGACATTGGACTATCTCCATGTTCATAATTTCATATTATTATTCTTAAAGAGGGACCTACAAATTCAGTAAGTTTTGGGTGCACTCAAAACCAGGTCAGTCACATTAAGAGCAGAATGTGGAGGGTCAGACTTGGAAGGATCTGGAATCTAATACCCAAGAAAGGGCAGAGGACAGGCATGCCCAAGGGAGACTTCATGTCCTTCCCTTACTGACGTGAACACTTGGCCCAGAGAAGTCAAGAATGTGGTCTTAGAGCCAAGAGCAGAGCCCTGCCTCTGATTTCCCATCTCTTCATATCAAGGTTGCTAAAGACCAAGCATTGGGATATGAGAATGGTCATGTGTTTTGAACAGATGATTCAATGTTTAGAAAATAACCCAGTATCAGCATCATCGGGTAGGAATTGCTCACCACTGTTGATGTGGTCCCTTCCACTCTAAGCCTCTGACATCTGCATGACGGACAGATGCCCTTGTTCTGCGTCTCCTAGAGATACATCGGAGTTGGGACCGTAGTTCTTGTAGGGCACAGAGGCATTGGAAGCTGAGGCTCAAGACATTCTGTTCCTCCACGGCACTGCTGGGGATGTGTTCTTCAGCATTCATCTGCCATCACACCATGCATCAGTGCCCAGGTAGGAAAGGAACAAAGTCATATTTCTCCTGTCTGTCATTCCTAAATATTAGGGAGCTCGCAGTGCTGGACTGAGAGGGCCGGAGGAATGCGGGCTCTGAGGAGAAACACAGGACTCCAGTGACAGCAGGCTCAGTCAGAGAATGCCTTGGCCAGGAGCTGTTTGTACTTCCTTTCAGCTCTTGGCTGCACCGTATCTGGCAATTGATGTGCCAAAGAAAATACAATATTGCAGGTGTTCTCGGGATAACAATAGACCATGAGCTGGTATGTTTTCAGTTATGAAAACCAGCTAAAAATTCAATAACAAAGGACATGAATCCAAACTATTCTATTATTGTAAAATTCAGCACAAAGGAAAGTCTTGTTAGCGCTAGGCGGTCCGCACTGAGGGAAAACCTCAAAAGCACCATTATGTACTTGTCAGAGGCCAGGCCTCTCCTCCGTCAGACTGCAGGCCCTTCTGTAAGGCACTTGCTTAGGGACCCCGTAAAAGGCACAGAGCAGGTTTTTCTACCTCTTATTCTGTTCACAGTCAAGTCCACATGAATCCAAGATCTGGCTGTATGCTGTGGACTTTATTACATCAAATTCGTGTGACAATCTTGTGTTCTTTTCCTGTTATAAACGAAGAACTCCAGGCTCAGAGAGGTTATTCCCATACAAGATCACACATACACATGAGCAGAGCTGAAACCAGAGACTTGACGCTACTGGTTCTAAAGGCATGAGATTGTGGTACATCTGCCTGCGTGCCAAAAGCGAGCATTAAAGCCAAGAGTTCCAACGGACATGTACAGGTTCCTTTGTTTGTTTGTTTGTTTGGTTGTTGGTTGGTTGGTTGTTTTTTGTGGTTATTTCGAGGTAGGATCTCCCTCTAGCCCAGGCTGACCTGGAATTCACTCTGTCGTCTCAAGGTGGCCTCGAACTCAATATGATCCTCCTACCTCTGCCTCCAGAGTGCTGGGATTAAAGGTGTGCACCACCACGCCCGGCTCATGTTCCTTTTTTGACATTTTTAGTTATTTAATGAATTTTTATACAAGTATATATATATATATATATATATAAATCTATGACTCAAAAATGAGGCAAAATATCGAATATTTGTCTTTCTAAGACTGGTTTATTTCACTTAATATGATTAAGTGCTTCAATTTTCCTGCAAATGGCATGACTTAAGTCTTCTTTATGGTAAAAAAAAGCCCACTATTATATATAGAGGATTCTGGCCAGTTGTGCACAACCTAAGTATAATGATGACAGAACTTCAGATTTCTCTCTCTAAGTTAGGTGTTTCCCCAACTGGAAAAAAGACAGAGCAATCATACAATGTCAATGACATAAAAGAAAAGTTAAGGTCATATATTAAAGGAGGTGGAAGAAACATGACAAATAAAAAACCTGATTCTAGGGCTGGTGAGATGGCTTAGCGGTTAAGGCGTTTGCCTGCAAAGCCAAAGGATCCCGATTCAACTCTCCAGAACCCACATAAGCCAGATGCACGAGGGGGCACATGCATCTGGGGTTCATTTGCAGTGGCTGGTGGTCCTGGCATGCCCCTTCTCTCTCTCTCTCTCTCTCTCTCTTTCTCTCTCTCAAATAAACAAATAAAATATTTTGAAAAATGTTTAAAAAAACCTGATTCTAGACTGAATCCTATACCAGAAAAAATATGCTAGAAAGAATATGTTTTGGAGAAATCATGCTTTCAATTAGTCATCTGGAAAAAATGGATCATGGATATGTTTAAGATTAAAAATTTATATTATTGTTAATATGAAGTTATCTGAGGAGGTAGGCAACTGGGCTATGATTATGTAAGAGAATATTTTTCTTCTTATGAAATACACATTGAATTATTTAAGGAAAATATTTCCACATAACTCAGGAGAAATTTTTATATGTGTATATATATATATATATATATATAATTACTTATATATAAATATATATTTCTGTATAGCTAGAGATGAGATAGTATGTGCAAATGATAAACAAACTGGGTGAGTTTTAACAGTAGATAATGCAAAGCAAAGGAAATGTCAATGTCTTTGCATTGTTCTATTTTTGTTAAGTTGTTAAATTTGGAATTATTTTCAAATTAAGAACCAAAAGGGAAAACTGCACATGGGGTGTTGATAATTATAGAATTTTATAAACTGGCTATTTACTAGCTATATGAATGTCAACAAGTGCCTCAAGTTCCTTAACTGGAATATTAAAGTAATGATACCTTAAAGTTTTGTGAGAAAGGAGAAAAGAAAGTGTTTTGTAGAATGTATTTGCACTAAAGAGATTCCTAGACCTTGGAAAATAAAATAAAATAGGAGCTAGGGCGAGGCTTGTGATTTGCTGAGTCAGGAATGTAGCTCCGGGCTGGAGTTACAGGTGGGTGAGATTTCCCTCTCAGTGCTTGTTAATCTCAATTACCAACTTGATTAGATCTAGATTCACTTAGGAGACAAATCTCCCTCTTGCTTCTCTATAAGAGATTATCTAGATTAGTTTAACTGAAATGAGGGGGTAATTGTGGATGGGACCATGCTATGGACTGGGGTCCTGGACTGAATACAAAGGAGAAAGGAAGCTGGGGACCAGCGTGCATTTCTGCTTCCTGACTGCAGGTGCCATGTAACTAGCCGCCTCATTTTCAACTATGGATGGGCGATATCCCTTCAAACTGTGAGCAAGGTAACCCTTCCTCCCTTCAGATGTTTATTGTCAGCTTTTTAAAGAATTATGTCATGGCAACATGACGAGTAACCAATACACTCTCCAAAGCAGAGCCTGGAACAGCAGTGAAGGTGCCAGTCAAGAGAACATGCATAGTTCCCCAGCTTGAAACCAACACAGTTGAGAATTCACGGGTTTTGGAGCCTTGGTGATCTTTCTAGAAAGATTCAGAGAAGTCAATATTTCTCAACAACAAAAACAGCATTGCGAAATACATTTTTTTTTTTTTTTGCGTAGAAATAGGGCAATGTTATACATACATTAAAACAAAACAAAACAAAAAAAAAAAAACTGGTCTACATTCTTCACAGAGTTTGCCTTGTGAAAAGTCTGCTGGATAACGAGACATTGCCCAAACGACAGTGTCAGGCTAGAGGAGAAAAATGTTGGCAGTGTGTGGGAGAGAATGAAGGCCAATTGTGTTGTGCCCACGGTGGTTTCCTAACTTGGCCAGTTTTCTCTCGCAAGTTCCTTATTTGAAGACAGTTTGGATAGTGTTATGATTAGAAACATAATGTAATCCTCATGCGTCTGGAAGCCCGAGCAGCCAAATGGGAGAGAAATAGGGCTGAACACCAAGGTGGTCCCCTGTACATACACCTGGCTTTAAGCCTGGATCAAGTCACAATTTCACTAGCCAGTCATAAATAATGAGTCTTTTGGTGGGGAGGGTGTCAGACCCGGTGTTTGCTAGATCTGTTCTCTCTTCATCTCACGTCTGGCCTTCCTTGGATCCTGGTGGGAAGAGGGTTTGGAGTGTGATTACAGGCATGGGGAAGCAGGGGGTCACTAGGGAGTGGTTTCTTTCTTTTTTATTATTTTTTCTTTTTAACTTTTTTTTTTATTAACGGGTTCCATAAGTATAGACAATAAACAATGATAATTCTCTCCCCAACTCTCATTCTCCCCCTCTCAAATCCACCCTCTATCGAATCCCCTTCCCCTTCCAATTAGTGTCTCTTATTTTGATGCCATCATATTTCCCTTATATTATGAAGGTCTTGGGTAGGTAGTGTCAGGCACTATAAGGTCATGACTATCAAGGCCACTTTGTGACTGTGTTTTCTTTTCTTTTCTTTCTTTTTTTTTTAAAAAAAAATTATTATTATTATTTTATTTATTTTTGGAGAGAGACACAGAGAGAAACAGATAGAGAGGAAGACACATAGGTGGGCGTGCCAGCAGTCTCTCAGCTGCTGTGAACGAAATCCAGATGCGTGCGCCCCCTTGTGGGCAAGTGTGGCATTGCGCCCTTGTGTCACTTTGCATCTGGCTAAACGTGGGACCTGGAGATTGGAACCGCTGGAGATTGGGACCAGCGTTCTTAGGCTTAGCAGGCAGGCGCCTTAACCGCTAAGCCATCTCTCCAGCCCTCTTTCTTTGTTTTTTAAAAAGATTTTTATTTATTTATTTATAAGAGACAGAGAGAGAAAGAGAATGGGCATGCCAGGGCTTCTAGCTACTGCAAAAAAACTCCAGTTGCACACTCCACCATGTGCATCTGGCTTATGTGGGGCCTAGATAATCAAACCTGGATCCTTAGGCTTTGCAGGCATGTGCCTAAAGGCTAAGCAATCTCTCCAGCCTTGTGTCTGTGTTTTCTTATGTCTGGCCTCTTCCACGTGCGGCCTCACTACAGCCTTGTACCTTTCTGTAGCTGTGTTCTCTTTCACAAAATAAAAGCCACATTCCACGTGGACTGTGCTGAGGGAGAGTCCCAGCCTTGAAATGATATCCCCCAGGTTGACTACTTATCAGCCTAGGACGTGGGAAGAATTAGCCTCTCTGAACCCCAGATCTCACAGCTACAGTATACTATGACTCCTCTCAAGGCTCTTTTGACTAAAAGGGGAGGTAATACACATTCGATATCTGGGACCCAGTGTGGCTCAGAAAGCACCCAGTTATGAGCTGTCAGCATTGTTATAGTTAGTGTCTTAGGAGAGATGCGGCGGCCATTTCTGACTCAATGACTTGTGTCCCAAGTACCAGGTTCTATCTGAGCACCTGCAGCTGTGACCGACTTGTATGGCATGTAATGTAGCATTAGAGCATTGCTACATTTTGCCTTCCACGAACTCTTTGGCCTAGCAAAGCTACTCATTCTGAACATAATTAATATTTAGTGTTTAGTTGGTATGTCTTCGTTCAAATTGCTTTCTAGCTAAATCATGTACCCAACTTACCCGTCTAGCCTTTGAAAGATCCTCCCTTCTTTTTTCTGGAGTCACTGGCCACTTTGCAGATAAAGAAATGCAGACATGGGCCTGGAGATGTAGCCCAGCTGGGAAAGTGCTTGCCTAGTATGGGCAGAGCCCTAGGTTTGATCCCCAGCACCATATAAACTGGGTGTGGTGGTGCGCGCCTGTAAATCAGCCTTTCCCTTGAGAGGTAGAGGTGGAAGGACCAGATCAAAGTGATCCTCTGCTGCATAGACAGTTTGAGGCCAGCCTGGGATACACAGGACCCAGTCTCTCTCTCTCTCATACATACACACACACATACACAAAGAGAGAGGGAGGGAAAGAGAGAGGGAGAGAGAGAGTTGCTTTCAGGGTCCATTAAATCTGATGATGTTTTGACATAGACACCTTTTTTTACTTTTAATATTTATATATCTTTCCAGGGTAGCTATGCCTGTGCTTTCCAGTTGAGCCTCGAGCCTTAATGGTTTGAAGACTAACTTCTCATCTGCTTCCTGTGCTATGCAACCCCGAGAAGTACTGTGAGCTCCTGCCTGGTTAGAAATGTGAGTAAAATCCCCTCTTACCAACTGCTTGTCAGAGCTGCAGCAACAAGAGAACGTGACTTAGCATCAGAAGAGCTTGAGTTCAATCTTTGCCTCACCCATTACCAGTTCTACAATCACAGTTAAGGAAAGTAGTCTCTCAGCCTCAATTGCGTACAGAAAATGGAGTTAAAAGTACCCTTGCACAGGGTGGTACTGAGGGCTAGGAATGGTGGTTCCGAGGGAGTCATGAGAAAGTAACGTGCCTACACCTGCTTGTTTTATTTATTGCATCTGTTGATTTTCCACAGTGCACTGAGAAGTTCAAAAGAGGGATGGGGTACTACAGAGTTGGTTCAATTGAGAAAGGGCTTCTGTGTGAGCATGAGTCAAGGAGGTCAGGTCCTTAGCCCTCATGTCAACGTATAGTGGTTCATTCTCATAACCGTAGCTCAAGGAGGCAGGGACAGGAGGGTTCCTGGGACTTGCTGGCTGGTTCGACTAGCTGAGTCCGTGAACTCTGGACTCAACTAATGACCTTGCCTCAGTAATTGAATTGGAGAGTGATGGAAGGAAGCACCTGCCATTGACCTCTGGTTTCCATATACACACATGCATGTGCAGCCCTACACACACGTGTGTGCATGGACACACCATACACACACACATACAACACATACACACACAAGTACAAAATAAAAAGAAGAGGGATGGGATGTAAGTTCTGTGTTTTATGCACAGCAATTTTCAAGTCAGGCATGAGGCATTTTCTTACATAGCTTGCTTTCTCTGCTGATGAAACATTTATGCCTCCTGTGCTAACTCAATAATGTGGCAGTGCCTGTCTTTTTGAAAGGACATCTGAGCCAATGGCTGGGGGAACATTTTGTGCTCCAGGGAGGGAATGTGTCAGGGACATCTGAGGTGGAGGGCTCATTGTTCCTACCATCCACCTGGCTCTTCTCTGTGCTCAAACAAGAATGCCAGCACCACCCAAAGTGGAACAAAAATGAATTATTGATGGCTTTGCAGACTCACGCTGGGCTCCAGGGAAGGTCTGTGAATAGCAAGGAATGGGGCTGAACTCTCCAAAGGAGCAGTGAAAGGTGGCTGGAGCCCAGGGGAAAGGAGACCTGCCGAGATCAGCTTCCAGCTGCATTGTGGCCAAATGAATAATTCAAGAATATTGTTTTGGGTTAGGTATCCTTTTCAGCATCTTTAAAAACCTCTTTCTACCATGATGGGATCACATAGCCATTCAATATCACATCAAGGATTCTGCCTTGGCTGTAATTCTGTCTAGGAGCGCAGTGAAGTTAAGTGTTTTATGTAGATTACAGTATACCCATTAGATCAAAGGTTTATTACATTCTTGACCACTGAGTACCAGAGCAGCATCCAGTATTTTATTCAAGTGAATTCCCATCTTGGTTGTAACCTCTAGGATAAGATTAAGAAAGTGAGTTTTGCAACAGGGACACTTACTTGATAATCTGTCAACACTTCAGTTAGTTACACATTTGTTTCTTTCTTTCTTGGGATATGTGTGTTTGTGTAGTTTGAAGTGTGTGTGTGGTATATGCAAGTATGTAGACAGATGCTTATGTCCTGTGTGCACATGTCCACGGGCCAAAGGAGATGTCATGTATGTTGCTCTGTTGTTCTTTCATTTATTTCCTGGAGACAGAGTCTCTTTCTGAACCTTAAGCTCCCCATCGTTTGGTTAGACTGGCTGACCGGGAGTCCCAGTGATTCTCCTATCTCTGGTCTCTATAGCTTTGGTGTTTCCAGGCACATCCAGCCAAGTTAGGCTTTTTAACCTAGGTTCTGGGGGTTGAACTTGGGTCTTGATGCTTACCCAGTAAGCACTCATCTCCTCAGCCCCTAAAAACACATTTCTTGAAACCAATCATTTTAATTTTGTAGCCAAAGGCATCCTTTATGGCATTGCTTTAAGAAGTTTTCCTAAATTTGTTCAGTACTTGCTTTTTCCAGAAATGATGGTGGCGGCTCAGAAAGAAAGATCTTCCTTAAAGGTTAATAAAGCAGACATCTGACAGAAGATGAAGAAAAGTCACGTTTGCCAGGCTTCTCTTGGGGAGGACTGTGTTTCCGATACCTCCACAGCCTGCCCTTGTGGGAGGAAAATCCAGTCCCAGGGGCATGCTTAAAATAACCCAACAGGATCCTGAAAGTGCCATGCACATGCCACAGTGAGAAATCCATTTTGCCTCTGAAGACTTTGGGGAGGAGTGTGAGGCAGGAAGCAGAGAGCAATTGACAGGGAGAGTCAATTTCTAAGTCATGCAGCTTGCCTTGTTCAGCTTTCCCTGGACTTCCATCATCCTACATTAACCAACAGGAATCTATGTATCTCCAAATGCCGTTTCTCAAAATTAATTAATTAATTTATTTATTTATTTATTTATTGCTGGCTTCAGGTGGCAATCTGTGACAGAAAGGAATCCTTGGGGGTGTGGGAGAGGGAAGCATAGGGCTTCCAAGCCATAGATGCTTACAGATTCCCTTGAGGTCTGAGTTACAGAGATGGGGAAATCAAAATGAAGCTCAAGGAAGCAGGCAAGAAATGGTCCTTACCAACAGTGACAGCTGCTTTGCTGGTAACTCAGGCTTTTAGTTTCCTGATAACCACTGTAGCAAAAACAAAAAAACCCAAACAAACAAACAAAAAAATGTCAACTGCATAGCTCCAGTCCTCAAAAGGGCTGATGCACAATAGCCTTAAGAGGCGCTTTTTTTTTTTTTTTTTTTTTGAACATCTAGCCTTAATTCTGGAAAGAGTTTCTAATGATGCAAGGCATCCCGAAAAACAGCCCCATCTGATGTATGAAAAACGTGCCTTTGGGTAATGAGCAAGGTCAGTACAATCTATGAACCTTACACACATGCATAAAAATGTCCTGATGAAGCCCACTAATTTGTAAAATTAATATAGACTAATAAAAAGTGTCTCAGTCAATGAGGAAGCAGATTTTCTGTGACTTGTCCTTGAATTGCCCTTGACTGAAGTCCAGGGCACAGTCAAGAGCACCCACCAGTGAAAAGAGGCCGATGAAGGATGGAACCAATCTGGACTAAGCAACATATTGTCCAGGCAACGTCAGTGGCTGATGTGCAACTCAAGGCCAATCATGATAATCCATTCCTTGTACCAGTGACTCCCACAGGAACGAGCCTCTGAGAAACCAGAGGGAGACAAGCAAGGGGCTGATGAGAAAGGTTTTCTTCTTTCTTTATTTTTTTTTTTTTTTCATTTTAAGTAGGAAATTCAGGAAAGGGCCATCTCTTGTCCTTGAAGAGACATTGTTATAATGGAAATGAGTGTGGAATGAGCTAATACTGGAAATGGCAGCGTGCCTTCACAGGAGAAACTTCTTCTTGGGCTCCTGACTCAATAAGCTTTGGAGACATTCTAATTTCCTAATAGTTTAAGGCAGTTTGCAGGGGAAATTGTTTTCCCTGGAGTCAAAAGACTGATGCCCTCTCTTTATGCAAATGATGAAACAATAGAAACCCCTGCAAGGGACAACAGAAAGCAAGTGAGGTCATGATCCACCTCCGCCTTGCCTTTCCCGTCAGCCTCACACTTCCCTTCTACTGTTCTGTGGTGCTCCAGGAACCAAACTGGCTTTCGTTTGTCATCAATCTTTTAGGGCAGGCTGTGTTTTCTCTAGACATTGCCTTGAGTGAATATGTCTGTGCACACACAGCACATACATGTACACCTAGAAACTTCTGCTCAGCCTTCACTGTTTCAAGTTCACACTAATAACACTTCCTGAGAGGTGGGGGTAGGTGGCAACTTTGACAGTGTACACACCTTGCCCATTGACCAGTCCCAATGGTCATCACTTCCTGGTATCACATCCTATGCAGTGTCTGCCCTATGGTCCGATCTGGACCTGCAGTCGCATGGATGCCCTCCAACAAAAGCAAGGTGCATTTCCTACTTATGATGTCACTGCCGATGTTAGATTACAGAACAACTCTGTCTCTGGTCTCTAGCTTTTCTTTCACTCCCCTCCCTTATACCACCCATTGTCAGAGGACCCTCAAATACTTACAGAAATGCCCACAAGGAGGCAAAGCTGGCTGTCACCATGTGAATGAACTTGGAAATCAGTACTTTCCAGACTTACAAGCAGCCACAAAACTGAGCTTGGGGGCTGGAGAGATGGCTTAGGGGTTAAGGTGCCTGCCTGCGAAGCCTAAGGACACAAGTTTGAATTTTCAGGTCCCACATTTAGCCAGATGCAAAAGTGATGCAAGCATGCAATGTTGCACATGTGCACAAGGGGGTGCACGCATCTGGAGTTTGTTCACAGTGGCAGGGAGGCCCTGGTGCACCTATTCTCTTTGTGTCTCTTTCTCTCTCTCTCTCAAAAACAAAACAAAAACAAAAAAAACAACAACAACAACAAAAAACTGAGCTTAGAAGCCAGAAGATCCTTAATGATCAGTGAGTTCTTGGAGGAAATTGTAGCCAGAGTTGAGTTGACATCATGGCTGCAACCTCTTGAGAAATTGTGAGCTAAGGCACAGGATAAACCATGCTTAGGTGCTGGGCTTTTTGTTTGTTTTAGTGTGTGTGTTCGTGTTTTGTAAGTGCAGGCGTATGTGTGTGTGTGTGTGTGTGTGTGTGTGTGTGTGTGTGTAGAGGTCAAGGACAGCTTTGGGTGCCAATCCCTGCCTTCCAGCTTGGTTTGAGTCAGTCTTCTGTTGTTCACTGCTCATAGGTCAGGCTAGCTGGCCTGCCGGTGTCTGGAGAGTCTCCTGCCTCTACCTCCCAGCGCTTCACGGGACCTCCTCTGTGATTGCAGACCTGATTGCAGACCTCCTCTGTGATTGCGGACCTCCTCTACCAGGCCTGGCTTTATATGGGTTGTGGAGATGTGAACTCAGGTTTTCATGCTTGTACAGCAAGTGCTTTACTCACTCAGCCATCTCCTCAGCCCCAGCCCTGGGTTCTTAACACAAAAAACCTGAAATTTAAGAAGTGGGGCTGGAGAGATGCCATAGCTGTTAAGGTGCTGGCCTTAGGTTGCTAAGCCTAAGGTCCCAGGTTCAATTCCCTAGTACCCACATAAGCCAGATTCATTTGCAGTGGCTAGAGTCCTTAGCATGTCCATTCTCTCTCTCTTAAATAAATAAATAAATATTTACATACATAAATAAAATATTTTAAAAAGTGCTTGGTTTTATTACCCTTTGAATGTTGGGATAATTTGTCACAAAGCATATGTAACTAGCTCAGCAACTCTTCTCTGACTTCCTATAGAAATTAATAATTTCCTCAGTACAGTATTATCACTCTATCTTGTAATTATATGGGTATTTGTTTGTTTGCCTCACCAGATTATAAATTCTGAAAATGCAAGGAATTGTTTCTTATGTATGACCGTATATTCAGCAAATCACCCTGCATTGTATGTAACCATATGCTGACTTACTGGGCGAGGATAGGTATTTGGGAATCCTTAGTAGGCGGCATAAATATTATTGTGTATAGAATGTCCTACCCTTGCAATAGGCTTTAAGCATGCAGTGAGACCCACGCATGAGGAGAGAGGGTATGTGTGGAATCATTGTGCCGTAAAGAATGCTGGCCAGGGAGGCAGAGAACCAGACTTCTCAGTTCTGGTAGCTCTGGACTTAAAGGGCTTCCTGGCTTCTCTGGGCCTCAGTTTCTCAACAGAAAGGACAAACCATTCTTGCATCTTCTTTTAAGCTAATATTCTGTTTTACATGTGTCTCCATTCTAGAATCACTTGCTCCGAGCCACATCAGAACAGAGGTCTTCACTCATTTTTTTATTTTCCTCCATCCTTTCACATCTGAGGGAACACATGTTCCTGCCCAGCAGAGATTCACAGTCTAGGAAGGAAAGAGCAGGACAGTCACACTGGAACAATATGGGCAATATGCACAGTGTGCAAAGATTTCCAAGGTACCTCTGACCTGGTACCCATGGACTTGGCAAATTTCTGAGGTGAGACAGACAGATAGGGTAGTGAATAATTGTGAAACAGAATGAAATTCTGCCTTTTGATACAGTGAGTGCAGCAGAACTTAACTATGCTTTCAGTAGCAGCTTTAAGAAAAAGCTAGAAATCATCTAACTGGAAAAAAAAATCAACAAGGAACCCATGCCGTCCCTAGAGTCACTGGCAGAATATGGGTTTTAGCAACAACTTCATGAAGCTTTTCATTTTCCCAGGGACTGGAATTCTTTGCTTTACACACATGAGTTTCTTTAACTGGCAATCTATCATTTCTGACAAAAAATTTAGAGAGCACACATCAGGGTGTTCACTACATCACCTGATGATTTCTATGTCTACGAGAGATCATTGGCAATATCCCTGAGTAGAACACATTTCTATTGTTGAAATCAGTTTATAGTAGAGTCTTCTGGAATGCAATAATAGCATTCCCCAAAATAGTAAGAACAGCCAGCATTTGTTTAGTTCCTTCATTTGCCAACATTCTTTCCATCACAGGGGGCCTGTTAGTAACCAGTGCAAGTGTCCTTTACACATTCAACGTACACATGAATCAGATCCACGACTTACACAAGGCTGGAGAAGACTCAGTTGCTGCCTGTGATGGTTGACATTGATTGTAAACTTTCAAGGGTCTAGACTCGTCTCTGAAGGATTATCCCGATGAGATTGATTGAGATTGGAAGACCCACTTTAACTGTGGGTGGCATCAATTCATGGGCTGGGGTCCCGGACTATATAAACCAGAGAGAGCTGGCTGAGCAGCAGCATTCGTCACTGACGGTCCTCGCTGTGGACTGAACGTGGTCAGCTTCTTTTAGCTCTTGCCACCATGCCTACCCCGGCGTGATGGACTGACTGTATGCAACCTGGAACTTGAAGCTGAAATAAACCCCTTCTTCCTTAAACTGACTTTTGTCAGGTATTTTGTCCCAGCCATGAGAAGGTAACTGAGACTTCCTGTGGAGCTCAGTTCTAGGAGAGGCAGACACTCAGATAATTACCGTGCTGTGAAATGCTCACCCTCCTTTTCCATGTGATCCGCATCTCTACTGCTGACCTGGCCCACACTTGTGTCCAGGCATGAAACTATTCCATCCTTAGTACACCAACAAATGACCCTGAACTCATGCATGTCCCATGAGGGA
This sequence comes from Orientallactaga sibirica, assembly GCA_036365145.1. NCBI lineage: Eukaryota > Metazoa > Chordata > Mammalia > Rodentia > Dipodidae > Orientallactaga > Orientallactaga sibirica. Next base: position 25,066,796 of record JAEOAD010000008.1, read on the forward strand.
CATAATGCCTGTTCTTTACTTTATAACTTTGGTTCTTCCCTAACGAGGCCATCTATTCTAAACACATGACCTGTGTGGCTGACCTCACGATGCCACTTCTTCAGGGAGTCGCTGTTGCCTTCACCAGTCACAGTGCTTATCTCTTCATGACACAGGAATTTGGGGTTCCTTGTATTCCAATGCACAATAATTTGGGGTGTTCCTGGATCTTTTTAAAAAATATTTTTAATTTTATTTATTTATTTGAGAGAGGGGAAGAGGCACAGAGAGAGAAAGAATGGGCACACCAGGGCTTCCAGTCACTGCAAATGAACTCCAGATGCATGTGCCACCTTGTGCATCTGGCTTAAGTGGGTCCTGGGAAATTGAACCGAGGTCCTTTGGCTTTTCAGGCAAGCACCATAACCACTAAGCCATCTCTCCAGCCCTGTTCCTGGGTCCTATGGATTTGAAGAATGAAATCCATGGGCCGGAGGATAAGGTTCAGAAAGATGTTATTACAGTTTCAAACTTTAAGAAGAAGAAGAGCAAGGGGCTTAAACTAAGAGAAGGAAGCAAGGTAGAGTTCTTATCCAGAGAGGCCAGAGGGGGTTTGAGAAGCCCACCTTGAGATTCTAGGAGATCTGGGTTTTTAAAAAAAATTTTTATGGGGAGTGGCTACATGAGGAATACCAGGTCAGCAGGTTACTATGGACAAAGACCAGATTTTACAGCTTTGCACGTGACCTTAGTTAAGGATCAGCATTTCTGTCCTCTAGCCAGGGTGCAAGCTTAATCTAGAGCCCCTTCTTGGAGGGTGTAACATCCAGGTTTCTGCAAGCTTAGTGACATTTCCCGCTTTTAGTCAAGGAATAAAACAGCATTACTTTGGGGGTTCTGTTACCCTCACTGCCTAGCCAATTCTGCCTCCTATCATTAGGTCAAGCTCAAGTGTAGAAGCTCTGTAAATGCAGGCTGAGAAGTTTTTGTCCTTGAAGGAAGCCAGTGGTGCTAGTATTGGGAGATCATGGCTCTTAAGAGCAGGACATTCACATGTCTTTCCATGGTAGTGTTCATTGACGTCAGATAATATTTTGATGCTGTCCGTAATTTCGCATAGGAAACTGACAAACCTTATACATCTGAACATTCTTCCTCTTAGAGATCCAGTTGTTTCTTAAGCCGGCACAACACTGGTGGCAGCTTGCTTTCCTTCACCTGGGACCTGATTAAGTCAGTGGATTCACTAACCTATTTTGCATATGAGATGCATAACAACCTCTTAATTTGAGCTAGAATATAATTATACACACTGTATTCATTTCCTTCTCCTTCCCCCACATACATGGGTTAGAACCCCATTAATTTGGCATGGAAATGTATGCAAAATAGCAAACAACTTGGGTTTGATGCTGAGAACTCTGCAGTCTTGATTGCACAGCTACCAAACCGGAGCTCGTGCAGAACCACCCTCCTACAGGGCCGCCTCCAGAAGCCGTGCTGCTGCCATGAGCCTCACTTCTGTGACTGACAAATACACAGCTCTCCCCTTGTCGAGAAAAAGGAAACAAGAAGTCAAATCAAAACAGAAAATGCAAATGTTTCCATCTTGAAGTCTTTGTAAATCATCAATCTGAACACCCAGTTCTGTTTTTTTTTCCATACATGTTCCCAAACAAATCACTGTTCCTGGAGGATGGATCCATTCCTGTCAGGAACTTTGCTGTTTTCCCAATTACCACCCTGGAAACTGTGGTCTTTGGAGCCCTCGCTATAATGGCACCCTGACAGAAGACGGCATTAGTGACTTTTCTTGCTGCTGTGACAAAATTTCTTAGAAAAGCAACGTGAGAAAGCAACCTAAGGATTTGTTGTGGCCCATGGTTCAAGGGCATGGTTGATTGTGACAGAAAAGGCATGGAAGTGTGAATGCAAGGCAGGTGAATCACATTATGTCCACAGTCAGGAAGCAGAGAGATGTGAATGTTGGTGCTCAGCTCGCTTTCTCTTTCCTTCTCTCTCTCTCTCTCTTTTTTTTTTTTTTTTTTTTTTTTTTTTTTTTTGGTTTTTCGAGGTGGGGTCTCACTCTAGCTCAGGCAGTCCTGGAATTCACTCTGTAGTCTTAGGGTGGCCTTGAACTCACGGTGATCCTCCTACCTCTGCCTACTGAGTGCTGGGAATAAAGGCGTGTGCCACCACACGCGGCTTTCCTTCTCTTTTTATTCAGTGAGAGGGACCACCCCAGCTCATGGGATGGTGTCACCCACATTCAGGGTAAGTCTTCCCTCCTCAGTGAAACCTCTGTGGAAACATGCTTACAGACACACCAGAGGTGAGTCTCCTAGATGATTCTGAATCCGGTCTAGGTAACAATAAAGACTAATTATCATGAAGACATTCAATTAAATACATGTTAAGTAGATCAGTGTTTTAACCATCTTTACCATCCCATGCAACAAATTAGCAAGTTGGTAGATTTTCCTGTCAAACTTCTCTCTCCATGAATACCCACAGCAATTTTCTTTACCTTGGCTTTTCCAAGCTGCTTATCTGTCTACTTTTCTGCGTTTTAATGGAATCTTCTCGTGTGTCAAGCACCGTGCTTTGGCAACACCATGAGCCAGATACTGTGTTGTTAAAGTGGAGGAGACACAAGAAGCCCTATAATGATATATTTTCAGTGTTGCTATGGTTATAAACACACCAACCATAGAGGAATGGAGAGAGATCTGGACCATTTCACGTAGCAGAGAGCATCCTGAGCTGGATTTTGTAGCTACAGCTAGAATTTTTCTAGAGGAACAAGTTGGGTCAAATTCTGGTTCTGCCATTCTGACTTCAGGCAAATGACAAACTGATTGATCCTTAGTCGTATCATCTGTAGGGGACCATGTCGCTTATGACATTGTGAGGTGGTGATAATGCATAGAGATTTCTTGGGATGGAACCTACCACAAGTGCTCAGTCATTGTAAGAGTATCCCTAGTAAGGGGAATAGATTTTTCAAAATTATGAAGGTGAGACATTAAAAAAAAAAAAAACCTAGAAAATACTGGGTTTGGGTTAGGGATTGAGGCTGGAATGGTAGAGGGGAGCTAGGACCTGGAGTCCTGTATACTCTGCTCAGTCCTTTGGACTTGAACTCGAGGATATGAGGGTTCAGTGAAGGATTTTAAGGTGCTCCAGTCCATTCTGCTCCTTTAGCTAAACTGCATATTTATTGCCTTTATTGTTATTGTCCTGCCCAATGCTGTCCAAGAGAAACACAATCAGTATTATTCAAGATTCAAGTTACTATAGGAATGGAGAGGCTGCTGTTTAAATCGAACTCAAGTTCACCAGATAAAAGGTGGATGGCATTTTAAATACTAATATGCTAAGGAAAAGTATTGGAGCATGTTTTTGGGTCCTTCAGTTAGGATTCTATGTTTACTACCAGGTCCTCATCCAAGTCAGATAACCCTTTCCTTCTAGAGAGTTCAACAGGGGTCCTCTACTCTGTAAGTACTGCATTTGAAGAGATGGCTACATATCCCCAAGGTATAGAAGATACATCTCAATGGAAGCTGAGAGAGAGTTTTCCATGGCAAGACTCCTAAAATAACAGTTCCAAGAGGGGAATATAGAGACTCATGATAATGTAGTGGTTTCAATGAAACGTCTCCCATAGACTCATGTGTTCTGAAACGTCTCCCATAGACTCATGTGTTCTGAAGACTTGGTTCTCAGCTGTTGACGATTTGGGAAAGTCATGGGACCTTTGGGAGGTGGAGCCTTGCTGGAAGAGGGGTGTCATTGGGGGTGGACTTTGAAGTTTATTAATCCAGGCCTATTGGGTGTGTTTGCAAGCTAGCTCACTGAGACTGCTTGCTGGTGCTAAAGGATGCGATGCCTTACTGTGTGTTCTGCTATGTTCTCCCTGCCATGATGAAGCTTTCCCTTGAAAGTGTCAGCAGGATAAACCCTTTCCTCTCATCAGCTGCTCCTGGTCAGGCTGTCCCAGCAACGAGAAGGTAACTGCTACAGTCAGGGCTGGCCTGTGAAACAGACAGTAAGCATAGCATGGGAACAGAGCCATTCTGAAGACATGGTCTTGGGTTAGCAAAATGTCATGTCAGAGTTTGAGTCTGTTATGGCAGAGGTATATGAATCACTTTTTAGGTCTCATAGACCAGTTCAAATCTACTTGAGGGGCGCTGACTAGTGTTTGATGAACGAAAGAAGCTTTGTAAACACATGCTAGTAGCCCTTGTCCTATAGTGTCATGCCTAACAACTCCTTGGTTAACTTTCTAAAACTTTCATCATCTAGGGCCATTCTTCTGGGAGCTTCCTCTCAATTTCACTGCTGGAATTTTGCTTTCATTATTCTCTGTTTCCTCTGCCTTTTGCATAACTTTTAGTTTTCAAAGCCCCACTAAGTGAAGGTCCTATTATATCCGCGAAGGTTTATTTGATAACCCTGGGTCTTTTTTTTTCTCTTGAACTACAAAAGTAACTCTTCTTACCACACAAATGAGGGCTTAATTATCTGACATACTGTGTTTGCAACAGACAGGACCATGGGAAGTATGCTACCATTGGAGTTCACAGGACTTTGATTCTCATTTCTATCACAGGGCTGTGAGAGCGTAGCCGGTGGCTTCTCCAAGGCTCCATTTCTTCATCTGACACATGGTTTTAAGCTGTATCCCAAAACATTATGATGACTAAATTAGATGACAGGAGTGCCCAGCATAGAACATGACCCAAAGTGCAAATAGAGAGATGTTTATTGAATTGCTCATTATTTTACATACTTTCATGCTGTATTCTTGGGTAGGTTTTCAAGTTTTCAGAGAGAAGAGCATGGTTCATATACTTATATTCCTCAGGCGTATGTACTGGTCTAGTCATAGACACTCAGTGAACACTGGCTGAATGAGTTGATTAATCGTGTTCTTAGCAGGAAGGGACTAAATGTGCTGAAATTCTTGAATAGTTTAACAGTTGCTCAATAAGGAAATGAATCCTTCAGACACCCACCAAATAGAAGTCAGAGTAATATGATTTATAGCACAATGTAGTTGAGAGAGGTGAAATTTTGATCTCCAAAGAGTGTCTAACTTTTAAAACACTTGGGCATGGGCTGGGAAGGTGAGTCAGCTAACACTTGCCACAAGCATGAGGACCAAAGAGGGTCTGGGGCCACCTGAGTTCCACTCTCTAGGATCCAAATAAAGAGCTAGGTGTGGACATGAAGTTTTGAAACTCGAGTCTATGGCTATCAGAGACCAGGGAATCACTGATGCTCATAAGAACCATAGCTCTGCATTTAGGGAGAGACACCACCTCAAGGAAATATGCAGATGAGCAACAGAGGAAGGACTTTCTTCTCTGGACTCTGCATGCATGTGAGTGCATCTGTGCATACAAGTGCCATGCATATCACACACACACAAACACCACACCACACCATATATATCACACATGCAAGAAACTAAGACATTATTTCTTAGAAGTTTATTATAATTTTTATTATTATTTTTCAAGGATCAAATGAATAAATAGTAGTTTAAGATGCTTTCTTGTTATGTTACAATGCGGCATTCTTTCTATGTTTCCAATTTTCTTTTCTTTAAACATAAAAAATTCATTATTTATCTATTTGAGAGAGAGTGCATGTGAGAGAGCATTAGTGTTCTGGGACCTCCAGCCACTGCCAATGAACTCAGACACATGTGCCACCTTGTACATCTGGCTTATGTGGGTCCTAGGGAATCAAACCTGGGTCCTTTGGCTTTATAGGCAAGAGCCTTAACTGCACAGCCATTGCTCAAGCCCATATGTCTCCTCTTTTCCATATTCGCTTTCTTACCCATTGGCTCAAGAAGAGCAAAAACATCATTTGCAAGGTAGCACATTTAAGCACACACTAGTTACATGTGTGCATGTATTTAAACATCTATGAATGCACATGTGTTTACAGGTGCATATGCAAATGTGTGCACGTCCATGTGGAAGCCAGAGGACAGTTTCAGGTGTCCTTCCTCACGTACCATCCAGCTTCTTTGAAACAGGGTCTTTCACTGGCTTCTACCTCATCAAGCTGCCAGGAGAGTCTAAGCAGAATCCTAAAAAAAAGAAAATAGACATAATGATGGGCAACTTTGACAAAAAAATCCAGTTGACTGTCAATGCCAGTGTAAAAAAGTGCAAGTTTAGAGCTGGCGCTCCTCATCCCACTCCCTTCTTGCTGGTTAGGCTATCTGTGAGTAATTAGCTTCTAAATGTCTTCATGTAATAAATGAATGGAACAGCAGACTCTGAGAGTGATTTATTATCCATCCTGAAGAGCAAATGAATGAAATAATTTAACACACACTAATCTCTAAAAGGGACCCACTCAGTTTTAATCATCTTGTATGACATGTGATCCCTCATGCACACACATCCCCCAGCTCCTCCTGCTGCGCAGAGGCCACAATGGATAGTGAGATGCTATTTATATACTTCTGTGACATGAGTGTATTGCACGGTGGATATTATAGCCTGTGGGACCGGAACCGTGTTTTTGTACAATATGAAGACGTGACACAATCCATACACAAGTTATCTCTTGCATCCCAGTAGTACTCAGGGAATCCACAAGAGCTGCTGTGGTATGGCGATAATTCCACAGCCCATGGTAGCCGGGCAGGGGTAGGAGTGGCAGCCATCATGTGATGGGTATGGATCACCATGGGCTCATCACAGAGAGAGAATGTTGAGGAAATGATAACTGATAGGGATCATTTTGTTTGTTGTGAGACAAAGTCTAATCAAACATTCCTTGCTGTAATTAGCATCAGACTAGTGCATATTGTTCTGTGTTGACTCTTGAGTTCCAAGGGAATGTGGAGCCAGTACCTTCCTGTCTGGCATACCTGGAGAATTTTCTTCAGTCACACAATTTATATTTTTAAAAAAAAATATTTCAGAGATGGACAGTTAAGTTTTGCTTTTGTTATATACACACACATCTAAAAGGGTAAAAATGAAAAAGAAAAGGAAAGAAAGTTAACTTATAGGTGAGCTAAATTATCCAGTTCGTGTACTTTAGTTATGGCATAAACATCAGTAACCATGATTTCTAATCACTTTTTGGCTGCTTTTGTGGTGCCAGGTAGCTACCACATATGGCCTTATTATTATTATTTTTTATTAATTAGAAACTTTGTATGGACACATCATGTGTTGGTACCATCATGTCCCTCCTCCCTGCCCCCTTTCCACTGAGGACCCTCCTCAGTGGGGTTGCTGGTATTCACCATGGGATTATGGGTTGTGAGCTGTGAGTTTTGAAAGCAACAGTCAGTCACTAGGGGAACAATGCCTCTGGATATTCCCTCCCACACTGTGGCTCTTACATTCTTACTGCCCCCTCTTCCACAGAATTCCCTGATCATGGTGTTTTAAGTCTATTTTAGTGTTGAACTCTTAGAAGCTTCTGGGTTTCTTCTCTGATATGTTTTGAATATCCAAAGTGTCTGTCTCCATCACTTTGGCACAGGTTGTCAGGCTCACCATGGAGCAGCACTCTTGCTCATCTCTCCAGTTCTGTGGTTTTACCTGGGCTCTGGCTGATATGCAAGGTGTGGTTCATTGAATTCTCATCAAGGTCCTGGGGATTGGCAACATTATCAATGCATTGACACAAACTTTGCTTATACCAATGTTTGAGACAAAAATTTTAATTCAGCCATTCACCTTATTTTGAAAATAGTAACTTTGTGATCATTTGCATTTTTTAAAAAGATTAATCATTAGGGCTGGGGAGAAGGTTCAGCTAGTAAGAGCACTTACTGATAAGTATTAGGATCCCCAGCACCCACATACAGTGCAGGGCATGGCCACACATGCTTGTAACCCCAGTCCTGTGGTGAGCAGATACCAGAGAATCACTGTGACTTGAGAAAATGGCAACTCCAATTCTGAGAGAGACTCTGTCTCAAGGAACTATATGGATGACACCCAATGTTCTTGTTGTAGTTACCTTCTTATTGTGGGGACAAAATACTTGACAAAAAAGCAGCTGATGGGAGGAAAAGGCTTGTGTCAGCTTACAGTCTTGAGAGGAGCTTCATGATAGCAGGGCCAAGATGGGCGAGCAGAGGCTAGAGATCACTTCTGCTATAGCATGTGGAAAACAGCAGCAACAGAGAAAGGAGAGCTCCGTCAAGAGGGAGCTGACCAGAGCAGACCCCAAGAAACACACCTCCTTCAGCAAACCTTTACCTCCCAAACTGGCAACAACTGGGATCTAAGAATTCAGGACCCATGAGTTTCTGGAGGACATCTGGTTGAAACCAACACATTCTTCTTGTCTGCATGGGACATGTGTATCTGTACAAGCATGTACATATAGTATACATCCACATACATGCTATATCACATGCAGTATATACACATGCAACTATGATTAGTCTTGAGATACAATTTCATCGGGATCATTTTATTAAAATTATTATTCATTCTTTCTTCTGTTATCATTTTTACTATTATTTCACAATTTTTATAATTATTCTGTCTAGTATAGTCTTCAAGGAAGAGACTAGTTTTTGTAATATTGTAATATTATATTGTAATATGTTGTGCAATGTACATAGGCGCCCATTAGGGGACAGGTTCATTTATAGGCAGATTCTGATTCAGCACACATGTGTGGGGTGCAGGAGGAAACTCTATACTTTTTGATGGGGGCGTATGTGTATATGTGTGATGTGTGTGTGTATGTGTAGTTGTGCACATGCCACAGCACATTTGTGGAGGTCAGAGGCCAATCTTGGGGGTAGGTCCTTACTTTCAACTTTACTTATAACAGTCTCTCATGTTCACTGATGCAAACACCAAACGAGCTGGCTCGTGACCTTCGGGATTCTCCTGACCCTTCCTCCTTTGCTGTAGGGCGTGTTGGGATTACAGATGTCTTAGCCACTTGCCTTTGGCTTTACTTGGGTTCTGGGGACTCCAACTGCAGTTGTCAGGATTGTGCAACAAGCTCTTTTAGCCACCGAGTCATCTCCCCAGGTCCTGGGATGCTACACTTTTAGTCAGAGTATGGTGCAGTTGATCCTGCTGATATAACAGCTGTTGATGGATGCAGACACAGATTGAGACAAATAGATCTGAACCTTCTAGGATAGAGTTATCATTCTGCTTGTGAAGTTAAAGGAGTTTCAACAAATCTTCATGAGGGCTGGAGAGATGGCTCAGTGGCTAAGGCATTTGCCTGCAAAACCTAATCACAACCTGAGTTCAATTCCCCAGTGCCCAAGAAAAGCCAGATACACAAAGTGGCACATGCATCTAGAGTTTGCTTGCAGTGGCTGGAGGCCCTGGTATACCCGTTTTCTCTCTCTGTATCTCTCTCTGCCTTTCTCCGTGTGCTTGCAAATAAATAAATAAAATATATTTTTATTAAATATTTTTATTTATTTAAGAGAGAGAGAAAGAGAAAGAGAGAAAAAGTTAGAGAGAGGGTGAGGGAAGGGGAGAGAGAGAGAGAGAGAAAATGGGCAGACCAGGGCATCCAACCACAGCAAACAAATTCCAGACACATGTGCCACCTTTAGTGCATCTGGCTTACGCGAGTCCTGGGGAATCGAATCTGGGCCCTTTGGCTTTGTAGGCAAATGCCTTAATTGCAAAGCCATCTCTCCAGCCCCAATACGCTATATTTAAAAAAATCTTCATGAGGTGGTTAAATGCTTTCATTTTCCTACATAAGTTTTTTATGTCAGAATAGAATCAGTATGTTTTCTTTTTAAAAAATATTTTATTTTTATTTATTAGAGAGAGAGGATAGAGAGAGAGAGAGAGAGAAAGAGAGAGAGAGAAAGAGAGAGAATAGGCACACCAGGGCCTATAACCACTGCAAACAAACTCCAGACACAAATGCCAACTTGTGCCTCTGGCTTACATGGGTCCTGGGGAATTGAACCTTTCCTTTGCCTTAATTGCTAAGCCATCTCTCCAGCCCTCGTATGTTTTCTTATTGATCTTCAGACTTACTCATATTTCATCTAGGTTACCTTTGATCTTTCATATTAGACTGTGTATATGTTCATGTGTGTGTGCACATGTCTGTGCATGCATATGGAGGCCAGATGACAACCCCAGTTATTGGTTTCTCAGGCAATGTCCACTTGTTTTGAGACAAGGCCCCTCACTGGCCTAGAACTTGTATAATTAGACTAGAACTAACTGGCCAGAAAGTTTCAGGGATCCACCTGTCTCTGGTTCCCTAGTGCTGGGATTGCAAGAATATAACACTACACCTGACTTTTTACTTTTTTTTTTGAGGCAAGACCAACAGACTGGCCATTTTTTTTGGGGGGGGGGCGGGGTTTCAAGGTAGGGTCTCACTCTGGTCCAGGCTGACCTGGAATTAACTATGTAGTCTCAGGGTGGCCTCGAACTCTCGGCGATCCTCCTACCTCTGCCTCCCGAGTGCTGGGATTAAAGGCGTGCGCCACGACACCTGGCTAGACTGGCCCTTTTTTAAAAATTTATTTTTATTTATTTGAGAGAGAGAGAGAGAGAGAGAGAGAGAGAGAGAGAGAGAGAGAGCAAAGACAGAGAAAGAGAGAGAGAGAACAGAGAGAAAGAATGGACACATTAGGGCCTCCAGCCACTGCAACAAACTCCAGACACGTGTGCCACCTTGTGCATCCAGTTTACGTGGGTCTTGGGGAATTGAACCTGGGTCCTTAGGTTCTACAGGCAAGCACCTTAACTACGTTGCCATCTCTCCAGCTTTGACCCTTTTTTTCTTAATGTGAGAGAGTGAGAGCAAGAGTGAGAGCGGGAGAAAGAGAACTGGCACGCCAGGGCCTCCAGCTACTATAATTGAACTCAAGATGCATGCACCACCTTGTGAGCTTGCATTGCCTCATGCATCTGGCTTATGTGGGATCTGTAGAGTGGAGCATGGGTCCTTAGGCTTTTCAGGCAAGCACCTTAACTGTTAAGCGATCTCTCCAGCCTCTGGCTATTTAAAGAATACTTTATTTATTTATTTATTTATTTATTTATTTATTTATTTATTTGACAGAGAGAGAGAGAGAATGGGCATGCCAGAGATTGGTTTGGGGTATCTTCTTCGATCACTTTCTATCTAATTCATTGAGACAGAGTCTCTCCCTTGAGCCCAGAGCTCACGAATGTAGCTTGTCTAAGAGCTAGTCAGCTTGCCCCCAGGATCTCCTGTGTGCCATCACAGGCAGCCGCCATGCCTACCCAACATTTATATGGGTGCTGGTGCCTCTGAACTCAGGTTCTTGGGCTTGCAGGGCAATTGCTTTATCTACTGAGCCATCTGCTGGCTCACAAGCCAGGTATTGCATCCAGAAGTTCAATGCACTCTCCTGTAACACCAGTGTCCACAGAAAACGGCTGATGACAGCAAATTGGAAATCACACTGCCGTTTTTGAAAATAAAATGGACCCCTTGCTCCTACTACCTTTTTCTTTGCCTTTTTTCCTCCCTCAACCCTCTTTTTTGCTTCATCTCTTCTTTTTTCTCCAAATGCTTCAATTCCTCCTTCTTTTGTTTTAATTTCTAAGTCACTTTCAAAAATATTTACTTCTTTACAAGCACAGAGAGAGACAGAGTGCATGGGCATGTCAGGGCCTCTAGTTGTTGCAAACAAACTCCAGATGCATGTGCCACTTTGTGCATCTGACACTTCAGTGCCTTAAACACTGAGCAATCTCTCTGGCCCCAACTCACTTTTTATATTCATATAAAAATTTGGTAACAGTTAGAAATTATTTTAAATTAATTTTCCATTACAATCTACATATAAATAAATTCTTTTCTGTCCAAAAAATTGGTGAAACCTGAAACACTGGGTTGATTATTTAAATGCTATATTCAGATATATATTTTTGTTCATTCACAAATTATGTTCCCATCCATGTAATTACTTACAGCTGGGAAAGTCCAGCTTTCTGGTGTCCAGTGGTGCTATTCTTAAAATATTCTTTTAGGTTCAAGGAGACTGATGTAGGACAAAAAAAAAAAAAAAAAAAGCAACATTCTGAAATAAGTTCTTTTTCTTTCCTCTTACAAAATTATGAATAGAATTTGTACCAGAAGATGCATGCAAGGTCACTCCACTTAAAGATCAACTGTAAAATCCCATTTTTAAAAAGATTATGTGATTCAATAGGGAAAAGACCTTAACTGGATTTTGTTTTAGAATCTTTTCTCAGGCATTTGCCATATTTTCCTTTTTAGTAAACTTAGTGATTCTGAAGGCAACTTTTAATTTATTCTTTCCTTCTTTTTAACCTAATAATTCAAATGCTTGCTTAAAATGTGGACTCTGGCAATAGGGAAAAACAGTATTTGGAAAGGACTAAATGCTTAAGAATGAAACTTTATAGGTAAAGAAAATGATGATACAATTAATATTTCAGAGTTCCAAGAAGGCATCCAATCCCTAAAGGATTTGAAAATCTTTCCTTCCATGTCATGTGCAATGGTTAAATTGTAAACTTGACAGTATCTCAGCTCACCTTAGATAAGGTTTCTAGATAAGGTTAAATGAGGTGGAAGACTCACCCTCACGTGGCTGGTGCCATTCTGTGGGCTGGGGTTCAGGACTGAATAAAAAGGAGAGAGGGAACAGAACCCCAGCATTCATTTCTCTCGGCTTCCCGTGTGCTGAGGCAATTTGACCAGGGTCTGTATGCTCCTGCCACCACGTCTTCCCCACCATCATGAACTGTGTCACTTCAAACCCTTCTCCCCTTTAGTTGCTTCTTGTCATGTATTTTGTCACAGCTGTCAGAAAAGGAACTAATACAACCTACAACATTACTTTAACTTCCTAATTATCTGGGCTTCTTTCACCTTCTAACATCTTCAAGGTCAGGCAATAAGTCTGAGTCTTTCATTTGCATGGCCAAGAATACTGCCCTCTCTTTTTTTAAAAATATTTATTTATTTATTAGGAGAGGGAGAGAGAGAGAGAGAAAAGAGAGAAGAGAAGAGGCACAGCAGGACCTTTAAGTACTGCAAATGAACTCCAGATACATGAGCCACTTAATGCATCTGGCTTTATGTGGGTACTGGAAATTGAACCCAGCTTGTTAGGCCTTGCAGACAAGCACCTTAACTGCTGATCCATCTCTCCAGTCCCACTCCCCGCTTTTAAATGTAGCTTGCCCTTTGAGAGTTACCTTTTAGTTTGACTCTCTTTCATTTGCTTGAAACCTCTGCTTTAGTGAAGACCTTGTGTTTTTAAATAAATTTTACTTATTTATTTGAGAGAAAGAGGCAGAGAGAGAGAAAGAGGCAGCAAGAGAATGGGCATGCCAGGGCCTCCAGCCTTTGCAAACGAACTCCAGATGCATGCTCCCCCTTGTGCATCTGGATTACGTGGTGCCTGGAGAATTGAACCAGGGTCCTTTGGCTTTGCAGGCAAATGCCTTAACTGTTAATCCATCTCTCCAGCACCCCTTGTGTTTTTTTAAATGTAGTTGTTTGAGAGAGAGAGAGAGAATGAGAATGAATAGACATGCCGGGGCCTCCTGCTGCTACATATGAAATTCAGACACATGTGCAACTTTGTGCATCTGTCTTTATCTGGGAACTGGGCAATTGAACCCAATGCCAGCAGGCTTTAACCACTGAACCATCTCTCCAGTCTTGACAGTGTGGTCTTTATGTGTTCCTTGCTCATGAGTTTTCTACACATTGTCTTCCCCAGGTCCCCACTACGATTTGCTTTCTCGGCCTCTTCTATTTGGTTCTAGGGGTTGTGCATACTCAGCTTCTGCTGGGAAGTTCGGGTTGTCTCTAAGAATGGAGGACTGAAAAGCCAGTGTGCGTCCCCATGGGCTTCTATGGATACTTCTCTTGGAGGTGTTTCCTGCTGGATCTCTGCCTTATTCTGAGTCATTGCTTACCTCCGAGCTTTTCTTCTTCAGAGCAAAAAGGGAAAGTCCTCCTCTCTGGAATTATGCAACTTTCCTGGCTCATTTTCAGTCTCTCTCTAGCAGATTTTCCTTTTCATTCTTGGCTTGCTTATTTATTCATTGTTTTGGTTTTTAAGTCAAGTCAATCCTCCACATTGGGGAAGGGTGGAAATTTTTCTGGACTTTAAAAAGTAATGTAGTTTCTATTACCCTCAGCAAGGAGCCCCCAAAGCTTAGGTTCTGATGGCTAGCCATCGCATCTGAAAGTATTCTTGGGGCTTTGCCCCCATAGAATGAAAGGGCTAACAGCAGCTCCAACCCTGGACGCTCCCTGCATTGCTTTCAGAGCCATGACTGCGCCATTTGAGCTTGACCTCCGCTTAATACATTACTTTCCCTGTCCTTAAAAAAAATTTTTTTTTGAGCTAATCAAGTTAATTAACAGTCTTATCTTGACAAGAAAGTAAAGTTTCTGCTCATCAGGCTTTATTGAGTCCAAATGAGGAAAGAACAAAGAGAAACTGTGCCCGAGGCACAGAGAGACACACAGGCTGGTGGCATTGCTTTGAAGATGTTAAGTGGCCTTTCTTTTTTCCAGCTCTGATTTTTTCCCCCCAAACAGAACATCAGCCTTTCATAGATAAGTAAGAAGATACCAAGTCGTATTGGAGGCACTTCCATTTGGACCAGATCTCTTTTGTAAAGTAGCCTCGGGGCTTTTAAATAATTCAAATTGCATATGCTTCTCCTCAGAGCATTTTCCTCTTTCCAAGTCATCTGGCAATTATAAAAGAATTATTTGAATAACCATTTGTGCTTCTTTCCCCTTCTCCTTTGTCTTCTGTTGAGGCAAATTTCCTATTCAGGGACAGCATGTCTGATCTTCCTATGGGGTTATACTTTAAAAGTAATTATTGCACATGTAAACTTTACCAGTGAAAAGAACTCAGGACCTTCAACAGAGCAAAAGGCAAAGGAAGTAGAAAAATCGAGGTGATTGTGAGTCTGGGTTCAGTTCATTGATTTACAGGGTCTAAGGTCATTTCGGAATTGCCTGTTTAATATATTTGTAAGAATTTTCTTAAGCTAATTTATTACTACACAACATAGCCACATAGTTTTACTTAGTGACCCTTGAGGTTATATGAAAGTATAGATTGCATTAGTCCTTGAAAATGTATCTTTCTGTCACATGAACTCTATCTCCTGTTGGGGAGGTCAACCAGTGGGGTCAGACTCCCTTCTGTCCAAGTTCTTGGTCTGGTCAATGAAAGAATCTATACACCGACACAGCAGGCCAGCAAGCAACAATTTTATTTAGAAGAAAAAGCAAAAAATGACCACGCTGGGAGGTGGGGGTGGGTGACTTCCGGAATGAGGACCATGGGGGGGGGGTTGATTGGGGGGTGTTAACTGAGGGTGCTCCTGGGGTGCAGTTGTTTGGTTGTCTCCTGCTTAGACAGGTGAGCTCCTCAGACTGCATCCATATTTAATCTGCTGGAATCACTACAACTGGTGGGTGAAACCAGGAGTCAATGTGCCCATTTCCCCATAACTCACCCTCATGGGCTTAGGGCCCCCATGGAAGCCCGTAGAGTGGTCATGTGGTGGGGAGGCTGTGGAGGTTGTGCATGCTCTGAGGGCTTGTGAGTGGCAGTGGACTTGAAGATCTTGCAGTGCATCTGGGTGCGCAGAGCCCTTTTCCTTTCTGATGGGTCCAGAGGGACTGTTGGATTGTCTCATTCACTGGGGGCGGGAGGGTGGGAGTGGGGGTGAAGCCATTGCTCCTGATCTCTGACAAGCCTTTCTCATGCATTCCTGGATTCCTTTAAAAAATTTTTTATTTATATATTAGAGAGAGAAAGAATGGGCATGCCAGGGTCTCTAGGCACTGTAAGCAAACTTCAGATGAATGTGCAACCATATGTATCTGACTTATGTCGCTTCCGGGGAATGGAACCTGGGTCCTTAGGCCTAGCTGGTAAATGCCTTAACCACTAAACCACCTGTCCAGCCCCCTGGCTTTTTTATAGTACCTTTCCTGAGAAAGTCTGACTGAGCCTTTCCCATTTATGCCATAACTGCCTTGATTTCATGTAGCATGGAGAACTCATGGAAGGTTAGTGGACGACAGCAGAAAGCGTGTGTTCTGGGAATCTGTCCTGTAATTACTCTGGGCCAGCACTGCGATGTGCTGCCCAATTAATGAAGAATCAGAGTAGGCTGAGCCCTTCTACAGACAGGATAATTTTGTGAGTTAGGATGTTTCTCTAAGCAGAAGAATAAATATAAGGTTATTTCTACGTTGCACCATGGAATGAATACTTTTTCTGGTTGCTGTGACAAAATACCCAACAAAAGCAACCCGAGGAAGAAAGAGTTTATTTTGGATCCGAGTTTGAGGGAATGTGGTCTAACATGGGAGAAGGCATGGCAGCAGGAATGTGAGACAGCTGGTCACATTATATCCATGGTAAGGAGAGAGAGAGACATGTGGGGGAGAGAGAAAAATGAGAAAAATGGAGATACTTAGCTTTCTGTCTCCCTTTTATTCTGGAAACACTCTCAAAGCCACACCCAGACGTATGCTTCCACTGTGATTCTAAATCCAGTAGAGTTGACAATGACAGCCACTATCCTTGTGTGTAAATGGCATCACTCGAGTCCTCATTTTAAGCCTTGCTATATTAACTGCAGAGTGCATTAGTTAATGATTCTTTGTTTTTCTGTTAGTTTGTGAAATGGAGAGACTCCTTCATCAGTGTAGCTCACTGTCGTTCCCTCTCCGTGCATAGCTTCTTCCTTTCACGTATGGTGGCAAAGATGGGAGCTACAGTCCCCCACATTCTTTCACTACCTTTTATTTCCACTGACTTATGTTAAGAAATATAACCAAACTTGCAAGAAGGGTAAACCCGAGTAAACACGGGGTGCCGTGTCTTCTCCTTGACCTATTAGAACATTAGTAGGCCCACCCAAAGATGATGTAATTATTCGGGAATTATAACTTCCTTTGATTATATCTCACTATTGACTAAAAGTCCATTGTCTGTAAAGTTGCATGTCCATTGGTAGATTTTGATCCGATAAAGATGAAAATTATGTCTGCCCAGTAGAAAAACTAACCCCACAGATTGTAAGCTCAGTATGATAGGTCAACCATTCTCTGTGAAGTTCCATCTTAGCCTGGCTGCACTAAACTAAACTAATTTTAGTCAAGCATTTTTTTCTCTCATATGTTTATAATCCATCCATTTTTTCTATTTCCCCTTTGAAACTAGCCATGCTGTCCACCTGGTTCCCTCATTACTAAGTTGGATAAATTGTTCACATATACTCATTCTATATTTATGTGTTATATTTTATAATGTCTTAAAAATTATACTTTGACACGCCACTCAAATGTGTGTGCACACACACACATAGACAGGAGAGGTTTTTTTTCCTAGGAAGTTATCAATCCGAGAAGCAGTCACTAATTCCATTTGTTTAGACAAATGAAAATTCATATAAATTGATTTTAGTAGCCAGAAGTACTTCAAGGACACACTAAGTCTCATTATTTAAAATATTGATTTTCTAACAGTATGTTAAGGAATTGTCTTGGGTTCAATGCAACAGATGGAGGACCCTTAAGGCATGTCACCCTTAGAAGTGCAATTAACAGAAACAGTGAGACACAGCCACCTTTATTCAGTAAGCCTTTTAAAACAATGTTGATTATCATGAGAAAATGCAAATTTCCTTCAATTTCTTCAACAATAACTTGGCCCATAACTAGAACTGAGTCCATTTGCTTAAACAAATGAATAGCAGAACTTTTCTGCTTACGCCAGTTCCAGAGACTCTTATGCAGCCTGTCTGTCCTTATTGTGGTTGTTGTCTTTTTTTTTCCAAATCTCTATAGGTTAGTTTTTGTAAAAACTATTCTTAAATGTTTAGTGTAGAGGGAACATAATGAAGGTTTATAGGCTGAAAACATATAAGGATATGTTCAGTGAGAAATGTTGCCTTTGACCCTATTCATCTTACCCATCACCTCCTTCCTGTCACAGTCAGCTGTTCAAGGATCCTTCCAAATTTCACTTAAAAAGATGATGACAACTAGGAACAAGGCCCCATTGTTTCCTTGTTGCTCATTATACACAAAGTGGTAAGCTATAGATGATGCTTGCCTTTTACTTACAATGTATATATTAACAATATTCATATCAGTATAAATGTTTTATATATATGTATACATATATATACATATGCATAATGATAATGTGATACCTTTGGCAATTAAATCTAAGTGGACCTGTAAGGTTCTAATTCAATGCATTAGACATTGTTTTTTTTTTTTTTTGAGGGAGGGTCTCACTCTCACTCTTGTCCAGGCCAACTCACTGTAAACTCACTGTAGCCCCAGCAAGGCTGGCCTTGATCTTCCAACCTCAGCCTCCCGAATGCTGGGCTTATAGATGTGGAGCACCACACCTGGCTGCACTAAACATTTGCTATGTCGATCAAGAGTCTAGGTGCTAGAATTTAATGCCGTAAATCCTGTCCTTAAGAAACTCACCAGGTAGTACTAAACACAAAACAAACATTACTTCAGTGCAATGTAGCCAGTGCTGTGAAGTTCTTAAGCAGTTCTTAGATGCTGTGGAAAGAGGGTTCAGGGGATGGTTAATTCTGATCTGGATGGTGTGGGAGAGAAGGAATCAAAGACCCCAGCAACATAGTCAATCTGAGAAGGACATTGCATGTCATGAAAAGAGGATTCAAGGACTGAATAAATCCACCCTGGATGGTATGGGAGTGTGGGAGTCTGAATATATATCCCCCATTGACTCTGGGTGTTTTGTTAAAGCTTCTAACTTGGGTCTCCAGCCACATGGCTGGAGGAGGTGTCACAGGGTGCAGATCCTGGGTGTGTTTGGGGGTGGAGCTGAATCCCTACCAGGAGCTATACAGAGAGCTTTGAGCTCTGGGGGTTCTGCTTGCTGTCCCCCCCACCTTGGCTATTTGGTTCTCTCTGCTTGGATGTATGGAAGCAGCTTCTTCAACCACTGATGGAACTTCCCCCTGGATCTGTAAGCTTGAAATAAGCCCCTTCCTCCCATAAACTGTGTCTGGCTTGGAGGTTCATTGCAGTAAATCAAAGCTGTCTACTACAGGGAGACAAGAAAACAAGGATCGCAGGACATGGTCAGATCTGAGCAGGACAGTGAAAGAATAACATCAGTATATTCAGTCACATTTTAATGCACATGAACAGCAGAATCCACAATTTTGAAAGAAAGTGTTGCTGTGGTAATCTTTAACATTCTGCCCCTGCCCTAGAGTATCAGGATTGAAATTTCATACTCTGTTTTGTGTGTTCCCATATTGTCTGACCTTTTGAATTATTTTGGGATGTGTGTGTGTGTGTGTGTGTGTGTGTGTGTGTGTGTGTGAAAGAGAGAGAGAGAGAGAGCACAGGTACATGTGACGTGGCATATGTGTAGAGGTCAG
The DNA here is from genome assembly GCA_036365145.1 of Orientallactaga sibirica. Classification (NCBI taxonomy): domain Eukaryota; kingdom Metazoa; phylum Chordata; class Mammalia; order Rodentia; family Dipodidae; genus Orientallactaga; species Orientallactaga sibirica. The sequence goes on from JAEOAD010000008.1 coordinate 25,086,220, forward strand.
AGGACAACCTCGGTGCTGGTCCATATCTTGTTCCTTGTTTGGAGACAAGACATCTCATGTTTCAGCTGCACTTGCTAGGGTGGCTGGCCTGTGAGCATACAGATTTCTCCTGTCTCCACTTCCCACCTGGCCATAGGAAGGTTGGGACTACAGACATGAGCTACTACATCTGGTTTCATGTGGCTTTGGGGGATTCAAATTCAGGAGCTCGTGCTTGTGCTTGTGCAACAAGCGCTTTACCCACTGAGCCATCTCCCCAGCCCGGTTTTTTCACTTGTCATCATTAGTTCATCAAGCCCACCAAGCTGAGCCCCACTCAGCTCATCTCTTATGGCCACTCCTACTCTTCCAGTTGTGACTGGGATGCTTCTATGCTTTCCAGCACACGGGACAACACTTTGTATTCTGAAAACAATTGCTTCCAACCTGCCTTTCTCTAAACCTGAATCTAAACCTTTCTGGCACATAGCCTTTACCTCCCTGAAGGCCCCTGCCAGCTTAGCTCATTTGCACATCTCACTCCCAATCTATTTATCCCAAGAGCTTAGTCATCGGGCTCACCCGTTAAATAAGAACTCTCAATGTCAGCCCCAAGAACTCCTTCCAGTATAATGTGCTCTCATTTATTTTCATTTGTTCATGGGCTTTTCAGTCTTTCAGCTGGCTTTTCAACCATGAGATAGTGTCCATATAGATGTCAATTTTTATTAAGCTTCTAACTCATTTAAAAGCCTTACCCAAGATGTTTTGATGGCGTCTTGATAAACCCGCTACTCCAGTGGCTCAAGTTCCCTAATGGTGCGATGCTCGATGCATGACCTGTCGGCCATGATGAAGCTCCTTGCCCGTGATCTGCATTTTATTTTGCTTCTTTTCTTCTTTTCCTGACACAGGTCCATAACTGACATTACAGAGACACTTTTATTCTTTACCAACTGAGGTGACTCTGTGGGACATCATTTTTTTCTTTTTAAACTCTCTTTTCCCAAAAATCTAGCTGGTCTGGAACGTGACTGCAGTTGTGCGGCTCAGAGCAATCACTGCTGAGCTGTGAAGCGCAGAGGCCCCTCCAGCCACCAGCTTTGATCTAAAGAGAAAATCTGTAGTCAAACAGAGCTCAAGGTTCAGTTGCTTTACAAAAATCTTGCAAACTTTCCTTAACTCTACCCAATTCCTGGATAGGATGAAATAATATTAAAATAGGACACTGTTGAAATTTTGACCCTAACCTCTTTTTCTCTGCTTTGTTTTACTGTGTGTGTGTGTGTGTGTGTGTGTGTGTGTAGTGTGCATGCATGTGTGTATGTACGTATTTGTACATGTATACACGTGTGTGTGGAGGCCAGAGGTGGATGTTTATCTGTCTCTATCTGTCTCAATCATTCTCCACTTTTGCTCTTTGAGGAGTGTTCTTTTAGTGAATGTACAGCTCACCTATTTAGTTATGACAGCTAGCCAATGAACACATAGGAGCTCCTGTCTTTGCTTCCTCAACACTGGGATTATAGGAATGTGCCACAATGGCTAGCATTTTAAGTGGGCTCTGGGGATCCAAACTCAAGTCCTTGAACAGCAAGGCCTTTATCCATGGAGCCATCCCCCCAGTGCTAGCGTATTTTCTCAGTTCTCATTAGTAACACCAAATGTGAGTCATCCCTTTGTAAAGCACCAGGGGTTGGGTCCAGGGCCTTCTGGTGGTTCCAAATTCTGAGCATGCTCAAGGTCCTTATGCAAAGTGGCTCAGAATTTGCATGGGATCTACGTACCTCTCCTCCTGCATGTCTGAGATCCTCTCTAGATTATTTGCTATGTCTGTCACAAGATAATCGCTGTATAATTAGTTATAAGCTCTTAGAAATTGATGGCAGGGAAACAGCAGTACAAGGACAATGTTTTTCATAAATATTTTTAATCTGCAGTTGGTTGCATCCATGCACAAGAAATCCACGAATATGGAACTCAAACTGCACTATGCATTTCACCTAACTTTTATTGTATGTTTGTTCACCTGGCTTGAATGAAGCTCTGTGAAGGCAAGATTGCCTTTGTGAATGTCTTCCTCCATGTTCAGTGCTCTCCACAGATGCCTCACACGTGCACATAGAATTTCTACAACAGAAGGTAGGTAAATGAATGAATGAATGAATGAACATGTGGTTCAATGGTTGTATTTCAGCTTAATTACCTATTCTCTTTCATCATTGGACTCAGTTTACTGTTTTAGTCCTGTGTTGTGCTGACTTCTCCCTTCCATGTCTCTTGTACCCATTTTTGTGCTTCCTAAATAACTCTTATGTCAGGAACTTTTATTCAGTTGTCACTCAGAGGTCAGTTTGTCTCCATTCTCACTATTTTTAAAATTTATTTTTATTTAAGACAAGAGAGAAAGGGGGACAGATAGAGAGAGGAGGGGGCAGGGAGAGAGAGAATGGGTGCAACAAGGCCTCTAGCCACTGCAAACAAACTCCAGATGCATGCACCACCTTGTGCATCTGGCTTAAGTGGGACCTGGAGAATCGAACCTGGGCCCTTAGACTTCATAGGCAAGTGCTTTAACAACTAAGCCATCTCTCCAGCCCTCATTTCTTTCTTTCTTTTTCTTTTTAAAATGTGACCTTCTGTTTACGAACAGCTACTCTTTCATATGAGGCTGACCCCAAACTCTCAGGATTCAATACATGTTATAACTTATTCTTCCTATATCAACACACCTATGATGCGAAAGAAAGCAGTGCTCATTTCCAGATTCCAGGAGAAAATGTGCTTTGTTCAGAATGATGTTCTGGCTCTGGGGTGTAATTGTCAGCTTTGAATCCCAGCTGTCTTTCCCATCTTTGTGATTTTTGCCAGTGGTTAAAAACATGCTAGTCCCTGACGCCTTTACCTGTAGCTGAAAATAGTAAAACGTCACTCACTCACTTATTCAGCAGAATATACGGGTACAGGATAACATAATATAGCATGCAGCTTAGCTTCTGAATTCTTTACTTAGCATTGTCTGCATTAGTATATTAACAACTCGCTCTTTTCAAACTGATGAACAGCATTCCATTGCATGGATATAAATGATATTTTTACCTACTTCCCAGTGGCTAGACCATATTTGTATTCTTTTTCCAGTTTGGGGTTAGGAACAAAGAGACTCCAAACTTCTTTTTTGTCTTGCTTTCTGATCACAGCTTGCTATGTAACCCAGGTTGGTATTAAACTTAGATTCTTTTGCCTTGTTTTCCTGAATGTTGGAGTTATCCTTGTGTACCACCATGCCCATCTAAGATCTTTTTAATATTATCATTAATTACAAACACTACAACATAGACAAATCATGGGTTAGTACAATTCCCTTCATATTATCCTCTTAAATCCCATCTTCCCTGCCCCCATTCTACTGAGGAGCTCCTCGGTAGGGTTATTGGTATTCAGCATGGGATTATGAATGCAGCAGTGAGTCTTTGGGAGAGTACTCCTCCCACCCCATGACTCTCACAATCTTTCTGCCTTTTGTTCCCTGCAATGTTCCCTGAGCCTTGGCAGGTGTGTTATAATCTACTTTAGTGTCATACACTCTGCAAGCATTGGATTTCTGCTTTTATGAGTCCTAAGTGTCCTCAGTATCTATCACTATCTACCTAGAGCAATCATGTTTAGATCACCACTTCCTCTGTGTTGTCTCCTGGGCCCTGGATAAGATCATTTCATATATATATGTGTGTGTGTGTGTGTGTGTGTGTGTGTGTGTGTATGTATGTGTGTGTGTATATATATATATGTGTGTGTGTATATATATATATATAATTTTATTTATTTATTAGAGAGAGAGAGAGAGAGAGAATGGGCATGCCAGGGTCTCCAACCACTGCAAATGAACTGGAGATTCATGCGCCCTTTAGTGCATCTGGCTTATGTGAGTCCTGGAGAGTTGAACCAGGATCTTTTGGTTTTGCAGGCAAGTTCCTTAACCACTAAACCATCTCTCCAGCCCCCCAAGATTATTCTTAATACACATCTTATTTTTTTTGTTATGTCAGCATAAATACTTGCCCTTGAATGTACATTTAAGTGGAATCGTTGAGCTGTTGTATGTATGTCCACCCTGAGACTACATAGTTAATTCCAGGTCAGCCTGGACCAGAGTGAGACTCTATCTTGCAAAACCAAAAAAACAAACAAACAAAAACAAAACAAAACAAAACAAAAAGAATGTTTTCATTTTCATGTCTTTGAGGAAATAAACATGTTGATCAATCAGCTACAAGGCAAGGACCAAGAAAGGGAATCAAAGTAAAAATCAAAAGCCGAGACAAAAAGATAGATTTATATTCAGCTAAAGTAAGAGCAAAGATTTATATTCAACGATTTTTAAATTGACCTCTGAAAAGGCATACCCTGATGGGAATTTTCCTTTTCCTTTTCCATGCAGCTATATTATAGCATGCTGAGGACGTGCGAGAATGACGGGCAAGCTAGGGTTCTCGTGAAGAATGTCTGTGGTGGAAAGAGCTTCTTCCAGCAAAGAGAAATGGCATCTGCCGTCACTCGAGTGCTCTTTGCTCCTTCAGTTTGGATCACTCTGTTCTCCCCTGGAATGCGACCTAAGCTCTCTCTTCCAAACTCCTGGATTCAGCTCAGGCATCTCTCTTTGTGGGACTGGCCTGACATGAGGCAGTGTACAAATGGAGCTCTGTTTTATAAATAGCTTTTTCCAAGAGGCTTGTTATTTTTGTCAAAAAAAAAAAAAAAAAAAAAGCAGAGGTAACACATGATTTAATTTTAGGTTATGAGTTAGCACTGAAAATTTAATGTTTGTTAGTCTGTCATCTTTTTGATTTATTTCCAGCTCACATCTCTTTGAGGATGTCCTACAGGAATGTTTGCTCTGAATAACTGAGAAAAAAATTCCGGCTACTGTATCTAGCATCAACGATTAGTCATAGAAAAACAATCCACAAACAAACACAAACAAGCAAACCCAAACACCCAGATTCTCTTTTGTATTTTCACTGTGTCTTATGAATTTGTGAAACATACCTAATGGATTTCTTTAGAAGACTGACAGGCTCTGAGAAGATGATGATAAGCTCAATGACAAATAATTACATCACATTTTCTCTCCTTAGATCCATCACTCATTAACTGATAATAAACATTTATGGAATCCTGGATTGCAGGAAGGAAATTAGAGAAAGGCACCATACAATGCTTTGAAGTCTTGGACCTGGCAGAATTAGATAGGAGAAAAAGTGATGTTGTGTAGAGAGAATCATCACCCTCAGACATGGACATTGTATTCAATTAAACTCTGATAGCACTAAAAGGTATTTGTATACTGTGCACAAATACTTCTCTCACTCTTGGTTGGAGAATCTGCTTTATTTTGCAGAGAGCAGAGAAAATGGAGGAGAGTGGAGATCTGTTGATAAGACAAAAAGATAATCAACTGGCCCACCATGAGACTTCCCACCTCTTCCACATCTGCCAGGGCCCAGGGGACGTGTAGAACAAGTGGTGCCATGAACACTGCTCTTACTGCCAACCTGACAACCAGCTGCAGGGTAATGAACCCAGACATAGTGCTCAAGCAAACCCTACCAAAGCAGAAATCCAGAGGCTCCAAAGAATTCAACACAGAATCCGATTGCCAACAGGCCTGCCATGGCTCAGGGATTAGTGTGGAAGAGGGGAGGAAAGATTGTAAGAGCCGCAGACTGGGTGAGAGTACCCTGAGGCACAGTCCCACCACTGTCCCATTGAGATTGACTGAGGCCTTCATGACCCCACAATAAATCCCATAGCCCCACGGAGGATGGCTCCAGGGAAATGGGGACAGGGATGAGGCAATAAAAGGGTATAATCTGTTAATCGAGAAATAAATAAATAAAGTCATAGTAAGTGTTACATGTTCTTTCTGTCCAAGCCTAGAGAAATGGAGCAAAATTACAGCTTGTTTAAAAAATAAATTTTCTCTTTGAGGAAGTTATTTGTATGGGTTCTGAAAGTAAAAGCTTTTTTAGCCAATAGTACAGAAAATTATTTTTCCAGGTTTTTGGCAGTGGTTTAGTAGGGAACATTAATAAAAACAACAAAAAAAAGTTTTGTAATGTGATTCTCCTGCCAGAGTGAGCACTGTCTGTAGATTTGGCAGGTTCAGAGCACATTCCATCGCAGCTCAGAAGGACCCACAGATAATGAAGAATCAGCACAAACGGTTCCAAATGGAAACATTTGCAGCATCGCCACATCTCCCTTGTTCTCGGATGTTTTGAAATAACATTGGCAGTGTTTATTTAGAAAGGCTCGGGGCTTTCTGAATGTGTCAGCAGCAAGCTTTGGTTCTAAACAGATTACGCTGCATTTTCCTCCCGACCATTCAAAACTACAAACTTAAAGTCATGTAACTAAATGGAAACCCAAGTACAAAAAGCTGGGACCAAAACTTTGCTCATTTACCATGTCTGAAATTAGACCGACTGTTCAATAAGCCCTCTCCAAGGTAAGGGCAGCACCTTCCTCTCAATCCATAGACATTTTTTAAATGATTGAGGCGTGTTGGTTATTGTTTTAAGCAGTAACATTTTATTCCTTATCTGCTTCAGTAAATTAAAGATTTTGGTTTAAATATGTCTTTCTTAATAGCTATGAGTTATATGGAGAAATGTGAGGCAAATAGCCCGAGAGAAGTGTCAACAAATAGCATTGGGTGGACCTTAGCTGTTTTAAGTAAGAATTAAAATTTAAGCCTTGTTGTGAATATTTATTATTCTGAAAAAATGGGACAAAACTTTTTATATTTACTGAAATCTAATGGTAAATACTTAAAATACGATGAGAAATAACCATCAGAATACTTATTTCTAACAATTTCTTGATGATGGTAATTTATAGTGCTTTCATTAAGTGCCTTGTTTGGATGGCATGCCAAAGATAGAGCACCAATGGCAGAAGAGCAAGCTCCCTTTCTGTAATATTTTACCTCTTTTTAAAATAATGTACTTGATATCACTAAACCTGAGGATTCCCACTGGTTCAATGGACATACCTCTTTCAATAGTTTTCATGCTCATATTTTCTCTAAAGCTCACCCAAACCATGTCCACGGACACCTTTACAAACCTGTCAGGCCATAGAAATGTATTGGACTCCCTTGTTGGTGCTGGGTAATAGGGTTTGATCTTTTACCTTCTTCTTCAACCTTTCCCTTCTCATGTACTTCACATGGACCCATGCTGAGTCTCCACAAATCACCTATGTCCATAGAATGACTTTTTGAGCCCACTTCTCCATGAAGGAAACAGAAGTAGGAAGACTGCAGTAGAGGAAGAGAGTGAGAGCTTTATTTGCTCATCCCCAAATTTTCTAAAGTTATTTGCCTCTGGGGGAAAAAATGGATAGTAGGGAAGACAGGAGAACTTCTCCAAATCTGTTAAAAAAAATTGAAATCTACTTTTCAAAGGAAATTTTACATCAACTTGTAACATTTAAATGAAATAAAGGTTTAGAGCTTTGTCTTCTACTTCTTGACACCGGTTGCTGAAGAACCACCTAAAGAGAGCCTCATTCTCAACCATGCAGGGTAGTTACATACAGAACACTGTATTACAGCTGTGAGGGTGGAAGTTAGAGATGGTCAAATTCCTAGGTTACTGGATACTGGGAATAATATCCAAACTACTGTTTTATTTCTTAGGACTCTTCTTGGGCTAAGACAGCGCTCAGTCAGTGTGAGTGCATTGCAGTTCCTAACTTTGTGTTGAACACTTCCATGTTGTGGCAAAGATCACCAATTTTAGCTGGGGAGGGTAACAGTGTTTGATAAACTGGATGAATGTACTTCAGTTTATTTGTGTTCATAATACTTTTTTTTGCATTTGTAAGTCTATGAAAGATTTCATTCAAGTTTCCTTCTGTCTAAATTACGAAATCAAATGAAGTTTGCAACATTAGAAGTGCAAAATTCAAATTAAAAATGAGGTGAGTCAACAATTTGCTGTGAGAAAGTTTTGTAAAAATATCTTTTGTCTAAAATTAAAAGGAGGGCAACAATGTTGATGGTGGAGGCAAAAAGAATAAGACATAGGCAACACTTTGGATCTGTTGTGGCCATGAAATTTTTATATGTAGACCAATACTCAGTCTATGCTTATCTATGGCATTCTCTGCCAATATTACAAGATAGGAAGACTGCTCAGGTGAACTGAATCAAAGTTACAAAACAAAAAAAGAAAAGTCGATTTCCTATTCTCATCCTTAAACCTAGCATGTAGATTGTTCTGTTTTAAAACACTTTTGGGAACATTTGTTTTCATCTACAATGGAGTAACTTGTCCCAATCCAAGTCTCCTGCTAAAACCAACTATAAAATTGAATAAAATTCACAAGTTAACCTTTTTCAGACAACCAAAAGCAGCACATATAGAACTGAGGGCCTGCAAAGTGAGCTTCATGGTGGCCCAGCTCCCTCCTTGTGTCTGCTTTTTTGTCACCGTGAAGTAAGATGGAGCCAAGGAGTACCATAGAGTCAGTATTGGTTCATCTGATATAGGCAGAAGTAGAACCTAGACAAAGAGGTAAAAGAGAACTGAGTAGAAAGCATACGTGATGGTTTGAATGAAATTCCCTCCATAGACTCTTGTGTCTGAATACTTAATCTCTAGTTGGTAGTGCTGTTACGGAAGGTGATGAGGCCTTTAGAAGAGGGAGCCTTGCTGGAAGAAGTGCTTCACTCTGAGCAGGCTTTGGGGTTTTAGAGTCCATCCTAACCTTGCTTACTTCTCCCTTTGTGCTTCCCCTCTGCTGATAAGACAGTGTGATGCGGGTTTCCTGTTTATATCATGTTTTCCCCATGATGATGGTCTCTATCCTCTAGAACTGTAAGTCCAAATTAAACTCTTTCCTAAGTTGCTTCTGGTCAGGCATTTTGTCCCAGCAATGAGAAAGTTACTGATACAACATATTTGAAGTAATAGCCCAGACATAGGCATATTTCAAATGACATATCAATTTACAAATCCAAGAAAGTGAACAAGTCCTAATGAAGTAAGAACAAATAAGCCCTACCTACACATATCATATTCAAATTTCTGAAAACCAACAATGAAGAGAAAACATCATGTCAGTATGGGGAATAATAATACAAATGATGCTGCTTTCTCACCAGAACAGTGGGGAACCTGATTACATGAAATAACACTTTACAAAGTGATGAAATGGGGGGAAAGGAAATCTGTAAGAACAGATTTCTATAATAAACTTACATATGTGGCAAGCAGAATAATGCCTCCTGCACTCCCAGAGTGGCCATGCTGTAATTGCAGAACCTATGTGTATGATACTTCACACAACAAAACAGACCTTGAGCATGTGATTAGGGTTGCAGACCTCAAGATAGAGAGAGAGATTGTGTTTCATCTGGATAGTACAAATAAAATTATATTGGTTCCTAAAGGCAGAGAATCGTTCCCAGTTGTGGTCAGTGAGAGACATGACAATGGGAGAAGAGAGAGATGCCATGTTCCTGACTCAGAAGATGACCAAGACCCAAGAAATGCAGGTGGCTTCTAGAAGCTTGAAAAGGTAAGGGAATGAATTCTTCACTAGAGTTTCCAAAGAGAATACACTTCATGTCAGCCCAGGAGAAACATGTTGGACTTCTGAATTATAAGAGTAATACTTTTGTTGTTTTAAGCCACTAAATTGACAGCAAAATTAAAGTAATATAGTTACCTTCTAAAAAGTAAGGTTGAGAGGGGGAGAATGGGAGTGGAGGGAGGGAATTATCATGGTTTATTGTCTATACTTATAGAAGCTGTTAACTGAAAGCTTAAAGAAAATACAGGTGAAATTAAGAAACTTTCACATAAACATAGATTTAGAGAACTCATTTTTGCAGAGACTTATGATGAGATACTTCTAGAAAGTAAAATATAAAAAAATTAGTCACCAAGAGAGTTAAAATTTTATTTTTTTATTTAATTAATTAATTTATTAGACACAGAGAAGGGGGGGAGAGAGTGAGAATGGGCACGCCAGGGCCTCTAGCCACTACTGCAAAAGAACTCCAGACCCATGTGCCACCATGTGTATCTGGCTTACGTGGGACCTGGAGAATCGAATCAGGGTCCTTAGGCTTCGCTGGCATGAGCCTTAACTGTTAAGCAATCTCTCCAGCCTGAGAATTAAAATTTTAAACAATGCTAAATTAAGTTATTTCATTGGTGGTAAATGAAATCAGTATATTGGATTTTATAAATGCACTGAATACTATAACTGAAAGGGTTGGGGATGTCTTGGACTATAAAAAGAAGGGGAGAGCTGGCTAAGCAGGAACATTCATCACTCTACTTCTGCTCTATTGATAAGAGGATGTGACACTGGCTTCCTGCTCCAGCCTGCTCTTCCTTCCCATCCACAAGAGTCTCGTACAATTCTTTCACATCCACATTTTGTGGGTTATTGGGGATTGAACCTATGGTCTCACATATGTGAGGCAAGTGCTTTACTACTGAACTACATCTCCAGCTTCCATTTCCACATCCAATAAAGTAAAAAGACATAGCTGGTTAGTTGTAATAAAATTATTTAAATTGATATAAATCAACATAAAACCAAATAATGCCATGATTTACTTTTATGATACTGATTTGGAGCAACTATATTTCAAGTGCTCAGAGTCACATGTGCTTAACAGTTTTAGTATCTGGCCGGGTGGGTTTTGGATTTGGGCAACATAGGGACTGGTGCTTGATCTTGTTCTGGAATAATCAGAACGCACAGAGCAAATGGAAAATGCCCAAGGTGGCCACACAAGACAGGTGTTTCCTGTCTCTTCTCGGCAGCCTGCCCTGGCACCACTCTGAAAAGCAGCTCCTCCATTACAGGACCTAACATGGCTGCCACTGTTAAACCATCTCATACTCCTCTCTTTGAACTTACCTCGTTTCCTATTTTGTGAGTAATACTCAAGTTACATACAACAGCAAACACGTTAGCATGAGACCCTTCTCCATTGAAAGATATTTGTATGCCCGCTTTTGGCTATAAATAAGAGAAACAAAGATGGCAAATATCTTAAATGATAATAATACAATGCCTCCCATAACCAAGGGCCAACTAAATAGGCCTTGGTGGTACTGTGCCTCCATGATACCAATTCTTTGTTCATTTTCTTTTACTCCTCTTTCCTTTGAGTTGGGTTCACCTATATACTGACAGCAGAGGCATTTGGGGTTCAAAAGTGCATACTGAAGGGCAAAATACTGAGAAGAAAGAGCGTTTCTCAGGCTTGTCCGTTTCCAGGATCCCTCCAGCAGACTCTCCTCATCTCTCATTGTCCAGATCAGGCCACATGTCCTCCCCGAACCGGCTACTGGCAAGAAAACAGAATTCCTCACATTCCTGTCAAGCCTGGAAGACAAAAGCTGAACTACTGGAAAACTTTGGGTTCAAAAGGGACAGGAAGGAATGGATGCTGGGTGAGCATACATGGGCTTTTGGTCACTGAGAACATCTGCTTTCAGTGGCTAGCCGTCACTGGGGACAGGATCCAGATTCCATGTCACCAGTGCACTCTGTCTGGGTGTTCCAGGTTCTTTGCATCTCTTGTAAAACATCGAAGAAGTTCACACATAGAGCAAAGCAGTAAGAAATTGTATTAGAGAGTCAAGCAAAAGTCCAAAAGCCGGGAGGGGGAAAGTGCTGCAAGAGAGCAGTGTCCTTCCTGTTAGAATAGATTGCCCAAGAGCAGGTTAGGTACTGGCTGATTTTTTTTTTTTTAATGGACTGTGGGAGGGGGAGAAGCTGGTGACTCTGGATGTAGTTTGAGTATTTCTCTGTTTTTTTTTTTTTGTTTTCTTACTTATGAGAGAGAGAGAGAGGAGAGAATGGGTATGCCAGGGCCTCCAGCCACTGCTCTAGGCACATGTGCTACCATGAGCATTTGGCTTATGTGGGTTCTGGGAGTTGAACCTGGGCCCTTAGGCTTCACAGGCAAGTGCTTTAACTGCTGAGCCATCTCTCCAGCCCTATTGCTCTGTTTTGAATGACAGATCTGAGACACATAAACTTTTCTCAATTGCACATGTCATTTCCCACAATGCATTTGCCTGTAATCATATGTATGCCCAATTATGCACAATCATAAAATGGTAAAAGGGGGATCTTCTCTGAAAGTTCACTCAACAGACATAGTTAGCCTTTCAGTGCATGTATCCAAAACCAGCCCAGGGTAGACCAGCATCCTACATCCTCATAGATATAGCCCAGAGCATATTTGAATAGAAACCAAGGGGTCACTAAGAGATGGAGCTTATTTTCCTCATTTAAAGCAGACATGTGTATAGCTTGATGCAAGAAAGGGTCCCAGCTTGCTACCATGTTGCCGGGTGTACTGTTCGGAAAGGGGTGTGTTCACTGCTGAAGCCAAGCAGCAGCTTTCTAGGTTTCTAAGCTATCTCCTATGCTTCATCATCACATCACTTTAAATTAAAAGCACTCTCCAAGAAGATACAGCATTTCAGAGGTGGGACTTTATATAAAAATGCCAGTCTTGGGCTGGAGAGATGGCTTAGCAGTTAAAGCATTTGTCTGCAAAGCCAAAGGATCCCTGTTTGATTCTCCAGGACCCACTTAAGCCAGATGTACAAGGGGGTGCACGTACCTGGAGTTCGTTTGCAGCGGCTGGAGGCCCGGCATGCCCATTCTCTCTCCCTCTCGCTATCTCCCTCTTTCTTTGTCTCTCAAGTAAATAAATAAATATTTTTTTAAATATAAGGTTTCTAGAAACCTGCTGAGGATAACCTTGCATTGACAACCATGCCCACATCCTATAGAAGTTGAAAAACACCTTCTCTTAGTTGCTTGTGTCAGCCTTTGGCTTCAAATGAGATAGAAAAAGAAGAGAGAACTTTTTCTTTGTCTTAAGTGACAAGTTATAAACATCCCAAGCTATACTGTCTTTTTAAGCAGTTAACTGTCAAATGACTGCCATAAAGACCCCACACAAAAAGAGAGTTTTTATAAAACCTGCAACATTTTTAGAATTTTACTCAAACTTGAGGTTTTTCAGCATGCATTTTTAGCACTGATTTATTTAAATCGTGTGTAGTTCTTGTTTTTCCAGCACTGTGCCTGTGCATAATAGAAGGGTTAGACATTTCACTCTATGGGATCCATTATTTTACCTGGTGGTAGGGCCACTTAGCACAAACTTGCTCCTACACAAACAGTACTGGAGGCAGAATTCCATTCCTTTCACTGGCAGCTTATATTCATATTCCTCATGCTGAACACCAAATTTAGAAGTAAAAGAAATCTCAGGGGTGAGCTAATGTTTTCTTCTGTTCTTAGGAGATGTATTTTCCTCCATCGTTTTTCTTGATCAGATGACTTTTTTTTTTTTTTCTTTTGCAGCTCTTATGTCACAGTCAGCTTTATGTTGCTGGGACCAACCTCCAAACCAGATACAGTTTATGGGAGGTAGGGATTACAGATCCAGGGGAAATTCCATAATGGCAGAAGAAGCTGGGCCCATTTCACAGGTCCACGCAGAGAGAAAACCACCACCAGCACCACAAACAAGCAAGCACACTGCAGGAATCCCAGGCAGAGCTCAAGCACTCTGCGTATCTTTAGACTGGAATTTCAGATCTGTCCCCACACCTTAGGAGTGGGTCCTAAGATCCACCCACAGTGACTCCAAGTTACAAACTTGAATAAAACTTCTGAATCTCTTAGGGGATAGCCATTCAAACTACCACAGTGTGTATGTGTGTACACACACACACACACACACACATACACATGCACACCAGACTCTTGCCACTGTAAACAAACTCCAGATACTTGTGCCACATTTTGTGTCTGGCTTATGTGGGTTGTTTGGGAATTAAACCCAGGCTGGAGGGCTTTGCAAGCAAGTGTCTTTAACTGCTGAGCCATGTTTCCAGAAAAGTCTGTTCCACCGTCTTTCTTTCTTCTTTCTCCAGGAATCTGAACTTGGCCTTGACTTTAAGGCCAAAGCCTTTCCAGACTGTACAGTCAGCAGAAAGTACGGGAAAAAAATCAATGTGAAATGTACTAGAGAAAACTAAGGTTAAGAATACTGCAGAATCACTGGGAAGTCAGCAGGAATTGAAAACAACTGAGGTAATGCTTAAAGAGAGAACATATCACACTTACTTTTTAAAAAAAAATGATTCTTCTATTTCACTTCCCTTTCCAAAAATAGCATAGTAAAGATTATGGTGGTTTAATGCCTAGACTACTTGCAAAGTAGTTTTGAAAAGAAAAATTCTTTTGACTTTTAGAAATGAGACTTTTTTCTCCCTACCCTTCCTGAAACCCTATTTCCCTCAACACTGATCTTGAAGGTGATGGGAATGACTCTTGTGCACACTGACTATGACATCCACTAAGGAACGCTGCTTTAAGCCTCATGCTGAACATTGAAATGTGTTTTATGTCAGCATTGGAAAGAACCTGAACTTTAAATGAAAACGTATTTTGATCTTACAAAGATGCACATCCAACGTAAAGGCTAGAACAAGTTAGATAGAAGAATCACAGTGGAAATTTTGATCATAAAAGTAAGTGCAGGGCTGAAGAGATGGCTTAGCGGTTAAGGCTCCTGCCTCCTAAGCCTAAGAACTCAGGTTCCAATGTCCAGTGGTTCCAATCTCCAGGTCCCACCTTTAGCCAGATGCAAAGTGACGCAAGGGCGCAATGCCGCACTTGACCACAAGGAGGTGCACGCATCTGGATTTCGTTCACAGCAGCTGAGAGACTGCTGGCGGGCCCATTCTCTGTCTCCCTCTCTCTCTCTCTCTCTGTGTCTCTCTCCAAAAAAAAAAAAAAAAAAAGTAAGTGCAGCTGGCTATGGTGCCTGCAACCCCTGTACTGGGGAGGAGGTAGGAAGATGAAGAGTTCAAAGTCATCCTCAGCTAATGTAACAGTTACCTCATTGTCGATGGGACAAAATACTTGCCCCAAAAGCAACTCATGACAGGAAAAGGTTTCCTTCAGCTTACAGTTTTGAGAGGCTTCACCATGGCAGAGAAAGCATGGCACAACAGAGAGTGGGCGTTTCATTTTGTCCCAGCAGCAGGGGAAGGAAGTTGTTCTAGTTAAGTTGTTCTGCATACCCCAATGGGCGTGGCTAATAAATCTCAAAGTCTGGCCTTATCAACAGTCTTCCTCCAGCAAGGTGCCGCCAGCTCTGGACTAAGTAGGAGACTTAATTACACTTGAGGCTATGGGCAGTGTGTGTGTGTGGGGGGGGGCATTTTACATTTAAACCATCACAGCCAAATCAAAACATGAAGAAATGAAAAACTAACCACAGTCCTTTCCTAGAATCTAGTCACAGACAAAAGGAGAAAGAAAGGAAAAGGAAAGAAGGAAGTAAGGAAACGAATGGCAAGATAGCAAAAGATCAACTTTCATTTATGATCAGGATTCTTTCTTATTTCCCAGTTATCACTAAAATTAAGAACAAATTAGGTGTTAAAAACTCATTATTTGATTGAAGCTTAATATTCACTAAAATTGGGCTGCAGAGATGGCTTAGCGGTTAAGGCACTTGCCTGTAAAGCCTAAGGACCCAGGTTTGATTCTCCAGGTCCCATGTAAGCCAGATGTACATGGTGGCACATGCATTTGGAGTTCATTAGCAGTGCCACAAGGCCCTGGTGTGTCCATTCTCACTCTCTCTCTCTCCCTCTCCCTCTCTGTGTCTCTAATAAATAAATAAGTAAAAATAAATCTGCCTGCTCTGCCTCTTCTATCTTTCCTTAAAACAAAAGAAGAAAAAAATCACTAAAATTCACTGGAGTTAAAGCATGATCACAGAAACACTTAAGGGTGTGTCTATATATGTTTATCTATACTTAATCTCTGTATATGTGTAAATGTGAAGGGGCCCTCATCATGTTCCCATGTAGAAATGGGCTGTGGCTGATATTAAGTAATTTTTAAGGCAAAAAAGCATTATCTGAAGAATATGAAGTGCTTTGTCCAAAGAGCAATTAATCATGTGCTAACTTCTCCTAAAACCAAAATTGAATCACGCTATGTTTGGACTAGAACGAACTGTTCTATAACGCTCACCCCTGTTATATAAACAGTGCAGATGAGTTATACCTCAGCCTGGACATTTGTTATTCAACATTCCATCACAAATTGTTTCCTCTGAATTGACCTCACATGCTTAAGTGTTACAAAGACACAAGTGGAAATGCTGAGAACAGACTCACTAGCAATCTTGAGTGTGAATTATTAACACCAATTGTTATTGATGATTTTGCCCATGTGACAGTTGAAGGTGAGGAGCATTGAAAAGCTTCCTCCTTCCCTTTGGAAACATTCAAAATAAGCCTTTGGGAAAGAAAAATTGTTACTAGGGGCTGAGGAGGGAAGACCCAGGTTGAGCCCTGGCTGTCATGACTATGCAGTCAGTTTGTATTGTCTCTACCACAGCATCTTATCTGAAACTTGATAGGTTTCCATAAAGGAAACAAACCGACATTTCCAAGCTGCACCAAAGATGTGCATTTTAGTTCATGGAAGAAGTTTACTTCAGGGAAACAAGATTCTCTCGGCTCACATTGACTTTCCTTATATTTATTTATTTATTTATTTTTTCAGTCTGAACGCTGCAGGCAAAAATTTACTTAGCTTCAACTAATTTGCAAATGCCATCATTCATCGCTGTTTCACTACCCATTTCTCAAATCTCAATTAAATGTGATGACAGTTTCCTCGCTAGAAACATACCGAAAGGTTTCTCCCTACCAGCGGTCTTCACTCATTTCCTGCTTGTAGACTTGGCAAGTGAGGTCAAAACATCCATTATTGAGGCTGAGTTTTAATTTAGAAGGTTATCAGGAGAGTCAGTTAAATAATTATAAAATAATTTACAAATGCAATCTGCAATAGACATGTGCTGGAATGGCTCAAAACTATAAGCAGACTGGAGCTTTTATATGAAGGATTGAGATTTCTCACAGAGAATTTCATAATCTTCTAGGGTGCCCCTAGGATGGACTGGAGAATTGTCTTCTCTCTGCAGCTGTTTTTATTTTATATTAAAAACCCAGATAACAATAGAAATCGCTATGCAAATCTTGCTTTTGTTGTTTAGACTCCACAGTTCCTGTTTAACTAGAAGTACAGTGTAAGATGAAGAAAAAAAGTGACTTAATGCTAGGACTGGGAAGATTGCTCAGTGGTTAAAAGCACCTGCTTACCAAGACTGCCAACCTAGGGTTCAGTTCCCATTCATCCACATAAAGTCAGATGGGCATTTGTTTGCAGTGGCAAGAAGCCCTGCCTGCACAATGTGCAAATAAATAATATGAAAAAGTGAAAATGCCAAGCAGGGGGTCCCTCTTACTTTTCATTCTTTTATGCTTTTATTTCCCCTTCAAGAGTTAATCCCCTTATAATATATATGTGGTACAGCTTTGAGAGTACAGGATCTCTACGTATGACAGAATGTTAGAAACATCCTTATGTGTTAATGGGCACTCATTTCTATATAGTCATGCTCATTACAAAAGGCAGAAACACAAAGCAATAGTGCTTGCTTATCTGCTTTTAAAATATTTTTTATTTAAAATATTTTTTCTTTAATAGTTATGTACACACTCACTGTGTAAACAGCACATGTTGGTACCATCCTTAGCCTCCTCCCTGTCCTCCCCCCTCCGAAGGGACCTTCCTCATTGGGGATGCCAGTTATCCCCATGGGAGTTGTGGATGTGCATTGTGGGGGCAACAATCAGTTATGGGGAAGAGGCAATGTCCCTGTGCATAATGTCCCAACTTGTGTGGTTCTAACAATCTTTCCGCCCCCTCGTCCATGAATTTCCCTGAGCCATGTTGGGTTCGTTTTAGGTCTACTTCAGTGATGAGGTTTTGGGATCCTTTGCGTCTCTGGATCTCTGGTTTGGTAGAGTTAAGTGTTCTTTGTGTCTATCTCCTTCACCCTTGTGTTGATACCAGTTTCCCCATGAAAGCAGCACTCTTGCTCATTTCCTCAATAACTCTATGGTTTCAGCTGGGGCCCTAGTGAGGTGTGATGGGCTGATTCTCTCCTCAGGTTCTGCATCCATCTGAAAAAGAGAAGCAAATTCTCCAATGGAGAGTGAAGTCAGCTCCAGACAAATAGGATAACCAATATTAGTTTAGAGAGAATTTAACAGGCATAGGCCCTCTTGTAGCCCCAGACTGGTGGGAACTTGATATTAGAAGGTGAACTCATTTTTTTGGGGTATTATTCTGACTTGTTGCCCAGTTCCAGCTATGGGTTCCATTCCACTGAACAGATCCATTAGCCAATTCAAGAGCAGTTGGTTACCCACCATGTGTGTGCCACTATTGCACTTGGGTGAGTGTCATGTCAGGTTGTTTGCTGCTGAATAGCTTAAACCATGAGTGGCTTGGACAGATGTTGGCCATTTTCCCCAGTCACTCATGTAGCACCTTCTGGCATTTAATGACCATGGCTTCACTTACCTAAAGACAACTGTGATCAGAAACATTAAATGAAAAATTTTCATAAATAAACAATGCATACATTTTGAAGTACGCATCATTCTCCTTGTTGTTCTACGGCTGACGATATCTCACAACATCCTGAGTCATCCTACCAGGGGTGGTCATCATGTCTTTGATCAGTTCTTATATCTGGGACAAAATTCATAAGCAGAAGCAGCTTATGGGAGGAAAGGGTTTATTTCAGGCTTCCAGTTTTGAGGACATATTCTGTCATAGCACCAAAGCTTAGAAAGAACAGACAACATCTGAGTGGAAGTGGTCTAACTCCTAGACTTGGAACTGAGCTAAGAAACCTCAAGATCAGCCCCCAGTAACACACCTCCTCCAGAAGGGCTCCACCTCCCAAAGGCTCCATCAGCTGGGGGTTGAGTATGAGGCTGTGTGGGACACTTTGCATTTAAACCACCACAATGCTGTGTACACTGTTCACCCGTCATTCACCTGGTGGCTCTCTAGTTTATCAGATTGAGAGCAAAAGTATTGTGCTCTTGAAGTAATCCTCGTTTTACTTAATAATAGCCCCAAGGCACATGAAACTGATGCTGATGGCTCAGATATGCCAAAGAGGACTCATAAAATGCCTCACTTTAAAAATATGACATACTATCTTTAAAAGATAACACTTAGATCTCCCTCTCCCACCCGCATTCCCATCACCTCAGTGGGGTTTTTGGTATTGTCTGTGGGGTCCTGACAACCTTAGTCTGTGTGGGGTGGGGGAGAACCATCCCTCGCTATTCCTACCCATCCTGTGGCTCTTACAATCTTTCTACCCCTTCTTCTGCAATGTTCCCTGAGCCTTGGAGGGCATATTAGAAATTTTAACTAGTGTTCAATTCTTTGTAGCCTCGGGCTTTCTATTTTGACCAATTTTGACAATTCACATTGTCTATTGTCATCTCCCTGGCACTGGTTTTCAGGCTAACAGTGACAGCAATATTCATGTTGCCACTTCCCGTGCAATGACTCCTGGGCCCTGGCAAATTTTGTAGAGGTGACAGTTTTGTGTAAGGCAGTCAGCTTTCTTTTCTTGTTGTGTTGATGTATCCCGGATCTCCTCAGTAGTCTCTGGCATCTGTAAGGTAAAGCAGATTCTCCAACCAAAAATGAAAGCAACATGTATAAAATGAGATAAACATAGTTATTTTAGAGACTTTTTGAGGCGAATACCCACTCTTCTTTGCCAAAGAGCAGTGAAGGTTCTCTCGGTATTCTATGAGTTTCCTAGGCGTGGGATTCTGACTTAGTTTCCAGTACCAGGTGTGAGTTCTGTCCTACTGAGCAGGTCTCATGTCCAGCTGGTTACCTGCATGGGCTGTGTGCCACTACTGCGCAGGCGTGTACTTTTTGCCTGGATGGTTTAATTTGTTAGCTTACAGGATCTCCCGCTTATTCATGCTGTTGGTAACCATTATCCCTCCGCAGATCCCATAGCACTTTCCAGAGCAATTAGGGCTAGCCAGGAGGGAGCTGGTTTCTCCGTTCCAGCATTGTCTCTTGGTGTCTTGTGACTGCAGACTATGGTATCTTTAGCAAGAGGGTCTTACCTTTTAGCTCTGGCAGGCACCCAAGTGCTTTGGCAATGGCCTGTGTTATTTTGGGGATCTCATTGGTCTTCCTGACCAAAAGCTCACTGTGGTAGGTAACCCAATTCTGGCTCTGGTATTTACCAGCCAAAGTCCATCATTTTAGGGTTAAGCTTTCTCCACTTTCTTGGGGCACTACTACTGTCTGGGTCACCCCTGCCTCCATGTCTCATGAGGGTTATATCTTGTAGGATGCAATCCAGGAGGAAGGATTCCATGGCATTGATTAGTGTTGCCATTGTCTTGTATAATCTACCCCTTCTATCTATTCATCTCAAAGACCCTTTCAAGCCCAGTATTCTCTCTCTCTCTCTCTTTCTTTGTTTCTTTCTTCTTTCTTTCTTTTTGTCTTTTTTTCTGTCCCTTGACTTCTTTGTTGAGCAGCCCCTCCTCTCCTTCCTCTCTATTTCCCCCCTTTCCTAGCTACATTCTAATTAAATGCATCTCTGAATAAGAAACATCTGAGCTGGAAAGATGGCTTAGCAGTAAAAGCGCTTGCCTGCAAAGTCTAAGGACCCAGGTTTGATTCTTCAGTACCCAGATAAGCCAGATGCACAAGGTGGTACATGCATCTGGAGTTGGTTTGCAGTGGCTAAAGGCCCTGGTGCACCCATTTTCTCTTTCTGTCTCTCAAATAAATAAAATATTTTAAAATGTTTTTTTTAAAAGAAACACTTGTGAATGTGGTCACTAAGATATTTTTTGTCATTATAATATTTTTTAATTTAAAAGACGGAGACTTATTCTGTTATTTATCTGGGTCTGATACACCTGGGCTCAGGTGACCCTCCTATCTCAGTTTTCTGAGTATCTGGTACTGCAGGCATGTACCACCACAACCACCTAGATCTATGGTCAAGATGAATCTTATGTCCATGTATTTATAAGGAGGGGAAGTAAAATTTGTGGAGGTTTGGCTATGGATCCAGTATATAGTAAGCCCTTAGTTAAGATGAAAAGGCATTCAGTTACAGATTACAATACAGCGTGTAGTAAACCTGTAGTTAGGATAAAAAAGACTTTTGAGTTGTAGGTTAGGGATTCAGCATGTAGTAAGCTTGTAGTGAAGATGGAAAAAACATTAAGTTATGGGCTGCAGGAACACTCTAGAATCTTCTAGTGGATTCCCTCACGGAGAAGGAGGAACTACTGTGTAAGGAGTCACTGATGAGCTCATCTGGCTGACTGTCAGTATGGCTGAAGAACGAGGGCCTGAGTGACTAGAAAACTCACTGGATCCCAGTAGCCAGGGCTGACTGCTGTACCAGGTACCCAGGCTCCTCCAACTCATCCCTGTCATTCGCCTTTAGTTCTTCATCAGACACCAGGAGGAATTCCACTTACTCAGGGATTCTCCACCACGAGTCACAGGAGGTGTGAGGATCCCCATTGCACTGTAGATCATGGTAGAGTCCTTGAAGGTGGCAGGCTCTCCTCAAGGCTAGAGGGAATGGAATATCCTGAAGGGCTGTGGTGAAGGCTGGTCCTGGTTCACTCCCCATAGCTCAGAGCACTTCCAGGCTTATGAAATCCACATCCGTGACCTTCATCACAAGGTGAGTTTAAGCACATGCATCATGGGGGAGAGAGACAGGCAGCTTTGGTGTGGTCAGGAGAGTTGGAATAGGAGTAGTTTTATCTTTTTGTTCCCAAGCCAAGAAACTCTCTGTTTGACCCATTGTAAAGGTCTCACTGTCATAGTTGGGAGTCAAGTTCCACTGTGACCTTCATTTTCCCCTTTGCTTTCTAAGACAAACGTCAGCTCCAAGGTCGTTCCCGTGATGGTGTCTTCTTACCCACAGCAGGACACTGGGAGGGATGGGAAGGTAGGATGGGTGACAGCTGAGGTGGGGACTGACAGCCCCCCCCCATGACTACCTTCCAGCCCACTGTATACAGAAAAGAATAGTGGGTCTTATAATCTCTAATCCTCATGACTATACCAGTAGATGGATTGTATTGTCTAAAAACAAACAAAAGAACAAGCCTGTTATGGATTTCTTTATCCAATAAATACATCTACTACACTTGATTAATTGTGTTTGTACATTTTAACTAAATGAAAGCTTTAGAAGGGAATGACTCTGGGAATGCTTTTAAAGATCAGAATGAAGAGAGAGGCAGAGGAGAACTTACGCATCCTACCCTACTGGCTGCCTCTCCAAGGGAACAGCACACAGGGAATCATTGCACCTGCCTAGAGAGGGGAGGAGTGGGAGGAAGAGGAGAGGGAAGAAAAGGAGAATGGAAGGCACGTTTACAATCTTTATGAGAGTCACATGTGCCAGAGTAGTTCCTGAACACTTCTGTTGGAACTGTTGGACAACTCTTTCATGCATTGTTGTGGGTGTGTTTTAAGTCTACTTCAGTGATGAACTCTTAGGAGCCTCTGGATCTCTGCTTTGGTAAGTGTTGAGTATCCTCAGGGTCTGTCTCCTTCCCCCTGGTGCTGATTATCAGGAACAGCATGGAAGCAGCCCTCTTGTACCTTGCCCCATTCCTCTGTGGATTCAGCTGTGGCTTGGCTGAAGTGTGAGGGGTGGTTTATCTCCTCTGGTCTTGCTACCTTCTGAAAAAGAACAGCTTCTCCATCGGGGAGTGAAGTCAGTATGGAAAGAGGAACCCTTATCCACTGCTGGTAGGAATAAGTCTCTTTTAATGTTGAGCTCTCACCAGCCTCTGATTTTCTGCTTTGATGAGTTTTGAGTCTCCTTCCTGACCAACAAGCTCACCGTGGGGGTTGGGTAACACAGTTCTGGCACTGGGATTTACCAGCAAGAGCCTATGGTTTTAGGATAAAGCATTCTCTCCCTGCTGTGGAGTACTTCTGCCCAAATATCTCCCACCTCTCTTGCTAAGAATTATATCTTTTAATCATATAGCCAGGGGGAAGGTTTCTATGGGACTGAATCATGTCACCATTAGTTCTGTGTATTTCCCCCTGCC
Source organism: Orientallactaga sibirica (assembly GCA_036365145.1). NCBI lineage: Eukaryota > Metazoa > Chordata > Mammalia > Rodentia > Dipodidae > Orientallactaga > Orientallactaga sibirica. The sequence continues at coordinate 25,109,301 of JAEOAD010000008.1, forward strand.
AACATTCCCTTACCCCAGTCCCCAACAAGACCTTTCCACCTCCTGTGTTCTGTCCCTTCACTTGTCTGTCAAATATCCCCTCTTCTTATGTATCCCTGCTTCCCCTCTCTCCAAGTCTCATTCTGCCTTCCTTTCTACTACTACTGATGACTGCTACAACTTATAAGCAAATCAAACAGTCACATGTTAGGAACTGCATATGAGGGAGAACATGTGGCATTTGTCTTTGAGCATGATGCAGAGGGAAGGTATGCCATCATTGATAGTTTCACTCCAATTTCATTTGGTGGATGGTTTCCAAGTTGAATGTTTTAGTTTTCTCCATCACAAAGGTACACAGGATCTCACATATGGGTTAAATCTGGATTTTATAGTACACAAAAGGCATTTTTTACTGGGCTTCAGCTCTGCTCACCCACAAGGGTGCAGCCACGTTGCAAACCCCATTGCCACCATTCCTCCGGGCCATATTTCATATGTGTACTTTCACAGAACTGGCTCCCCTTAGCAGAGTTTCTGCTGCAACCCATCTTTCCATCACGTCATACACCCTCTATTTCTCTAATGAGTCTCTACTCTCAGTAGCCTGGCCTCAAAGCTCTCTGTGCAATCCTGTGGGAAATGAAAGGGGAAAGGATGTTACCACATCAGAAGGACCAGCACCCTAAACCTCATTTCATACTAAACGGTCAGCCCTGGGCAGAGGAGAGCCCACCTCTGACCTCCCAAGAACACTTTCAGGGATCCTACAAAATTCCCCTGGGTACTTGTCTTCTTGTTTTCCTACCTTTCCTATTTCACTGTGAAGTCCTAAATAGATCTATTGGAAAAAGGCATTGAGGGCTAGAGCCATGGTTTAGCAGTTAAGGCAATTGCCTGTGAAGCCTAAGAACTCATGTTCAAATCTCCAGGTCCCACATAAGCCAGACACAGAGTGATGCAAATTCTCAATGTCACACACGCACACAAGGGGGGCACACACATCTGGAGTTTGCAGTGGCTGAAGGCCCTGACATGTCCATTCTCTCTCTGTGTCTCTTTCTCTCTCTCTCTCTCTCAAATAAAAAAGAAAAGAAAAGAAAAAAGAAGGCACCATCATCCACCTCTTCAAATTGTCCAATAACTATGACGGCCTTAATGGACATGTTTTTCTAATGACAAGTGTTCATTTCACATTAATTGGGGTCCTCTTTCCTCACTGCATTCACACTTATTATTGTGAAACCCCTGTGAATGGCATCTATGGCAACATAGAACAGAAATCTTTTAATCAATCTTCCAGAGAATAGGTAGCATCTTTTATTTTTGTAAGGCTTATACATGGGAGATACTTTCTATTTAAGGAGATGAAAGTTGAAAATAGGTAGTGTGCGTGAGCTTCATATCTTTTCATCTAGCTGAGGAAGAAAAAAATCTAAAATCTTCATCTCTAGTTAATGAATTATGAAGAAGTTGGCTTCTTATGAAATAGAACTCATTGAATATAAAATAATATTTGTTACTGGCAAACCTTTTATTTTGGTGTCTTCTAGCATATAACTAACTTCAGGAACACACAAGGCTTTCTTTCTATTTTCCTTAAAGTTATGCACATTATCATTCATGTGATTATATCTCTATTGTTCTACGTTAACTGTATATAAAGTAGCAGAACCTTTACCCATGATAAGCCTAAAATCTGTACCCAGAGTATATCATATGAGCACATACAAGTCCAGCCATTCATCCAGTGTGCATTTATTGAGTGCTTATTATGGGCCAGATGCTAGGGTGACAAAGGAACAAGACATAGCTCCTGCCTTGAAGGGTAGCAGGTGGCTTTCCTGAAGATGTTGTATTAGTTAGGACATCATAACATTCAGGAGTCAGGCAGGAGTTCCACTGATCATAAATCAATGACCTCATTTCAGGGTTTAATACAGAAATGGCAAATCAAGCCCAGGATTGCCCCGGGCAGTATTGACTGAAGCAAGGGATGAGTTGTAATTGCAGGCACCAAGAGTAATTTTGTTACTGAGAGTAAAAGAAAAATTTTCCTTTCCTCGATCTCTTTCAGCGCCACAGCATTTGGGTTTCTAAAGCACCTACACAGTTTATATTAAAGCACCATCCATGAATGCTTTTTTTAAAGGAGGAACTAGAGAAAGAGAGCTTTTTTTTTTAAAAAGAATTTTTAAATTATTTTTTTGGAGAGAGACACAAAGAGAGACAGAGAGAGAGACAGGGAGAGGAAGACAGAGATGGGCACACCAGCAGGGTCTCAGCTGCTGTGAATGAAATCCAGATGCTGCGCCCCCTTGTGGTCAAGTGCGGCATTGCGCCCTTGCATCACTTTGCATCTGGCTAAACGTGGGACCTGGGAATTGGAACCTCTGGAGATTGGAACCAGTGTTCTTAGGCTTAGGAGGCAGGCGCCTTAACCCCTAAGCCATCTCTCCAGCCGAAGAGAGCTTTTTTATAGGCAGTCAGCCAGGGTCAAAGGCCCAAGGAGAGAGAATATGATGTGACGTTGCCTGCCCTGGAAGGATTAGAACCCATGTCTGATCCAGTCTTATCTAAGATGGCTGCAGGCCACACTCCCTGGCAGCAGCTTCCTGCTTCTTTCTCAGCTCAGCACACCTGGGTCATTCTTCCAAGTCTGCCAATGGAGCAGGTCCGTGCCTTACACACCTGAGTCTGATGACAAGACTCATCCAACTTGGATGCTTAATCCATAACAGGACCTAGCATGTATGTCTACATCACTCTTGACGCCTCTGTTCCTAGTGTCTGGATCTCTTGGTCCTTGCTTGGTAACGAGGTGGGAGGTGTTTGTTTGCCTGTGTGCTTTCCTACCTTGTTTTGGATGCTTTCCCATTTTGCTCCACGTGTATCTTTTTTAAGTCCCAAGTCCCTGACTATCCTATCTCTCAGTCTTCTTTGACCCACTGTGTGAGTGTGACAGTGAAGGGGATCTTTTGGCTTAGGCTCTCAGGCTTTGCTTTCCACATGTCTTTTCCCTTGGACATTTCTCTGTGAAGGATATTCTTCCCATCCCTCCTCTGCCTTTCCAGCTGGGCAACATGGGAAAAAAATCCCTTTTGGCTTGGCCTTTCTGCTAGCCTTCTCTTCGAGTCCTAATTACCTCTAAAAAAATTCCCCTCATAATTGATATATGGTTAAGAACCTAAAAGTTGGGGTTCACAGGCCTGGGATTTCTTGTTTTTGTGGAATTTAATCCCTTCCTGGACCCCAAAATCTCCCATCACTTTGGCCAGCATGGGAAAGGTCTGAAAGATGTCATGTTGGGAAAGAGGAAGAGTGGGTTTTGAGGAGTCAACTGTCTTCCGCTACAGCTGGACCAGGATCTGCCCGCAGTGACACCTCTTCCAGCCAGGTGGCTGGAAATCCAAGTTTTAATAAAACATCTGAGTCTATTGGGAAGAATATGTTCAAATTACCACAGGGTTCCATCTTGGTTCCATCTCAGGCTCATGATGTCATATGGGGTGACTCACACTGAGTGTCCCATATCTCACATGTCACCCCTTAACAACAGCACCTGTCTCTTAGGATTGGGAGGGAGGCTTAGCTGATACTGAGTTCTTAGTATAATGCTGGTCCACAGTGACTGCTACAGGTGTTGACCAATAGTATATCCAGTTGTTAAAATACAAACACAATCCGGGTAGCAATTATTCATCTTCTAACTCTGTCTGCATAAAATGACATAATAAGTCAAAAGATGGCAATAATGAGGTCAGATGGTTACATGGAAAACAAGTGACATTTCTTAAGCATGAGCAAAGTTAAACAATAATCTGTAGAGGGGGTTAAGAGTGTGATTCAGTAATAACAGTACAAAGAATTTTTTATATGTCAAATAATGAGAATAGCATTTTATCCAAATATAAATTCAATCAAGAAAATCTCAGAGTTGATATTAACTATTTGTAGTTAGTTATTCTATCTATGTATCTGTTTATATTCATGAGTATTTGTTCTTGAAACAACAAGGATTCATCTTATATGATAAGGTAATATTAAATTGAAATTAGTATGAAAATTACATAAAGGGAAAGCTAAAGTTGGAAAAAGTGAGACTTTTGTAAATGGAATCATATCATGCAGCTCCAGGTGCTTATTCCAAGAGGCTGGCTAAATTGGCTAGTAGATATCTGATAGACAATATTAGGAGAACAAATGAGAGTGGTGCAGTAATTCACCAAGGTCATTATGCAAAGTGAAGTGGTTGATTTAGAAAAGGTTAGTCATGACTGATACCATCATAAAAGTAATTTCTGTCACATTACTTAATTTTAATATTCACCAGAAACTTGGACTATGGTTATTAATAGATTCATCTGGAAATTGTTTATTAAGCCCTCATCCCATCGAAAGGATTGAATTGGGTGCTGTGGAGAATAGTCAGATGCCCATAACTTGCTTAAGAACATGCATTCAATAGCGAGTATAAGTAATATAGTAATAAACCAAGTTCAAAGTACACGTTGATGAGGATTGTAAGTGTGATGTTAAAAGAAGCACTGTACATTTTATAGCAAACTGTGGGCCACCCCAAGAGAAGCTGAGCAAGTTAAGCCCCTTATATTTTCTAGTGTATTAAGTACTCTAATTCCTTAATGGTGGTTTTTAAGTACTTAATGATTCCCTAATGTGGGTTTCAAAAGCCACAGAGCAAAGTATCAATGAATAGCCAGCTCAGGACTTTTAAAGTAATAGGACAGACTTGGCATAAATAGTCAAAAGTATGGATAATTCTATCCCCTGGTCCTCTATATGACTTAGACCATGAACTTAGGAAGAAATTGGATGTTAAATTTCACATTAGTTCTTCATCTCAAGTGTCATCTTAAGTTTATGTTTGAGAAAGAGACAAAAACATCACTTTTCTCTGAATGTATATGCTATACGTTCCTTCAGCAAAAATGAACATATTATATTATATTATGACAATTTCAGTGGCACAAGGATTGTAAAAAAAGTAAAATTTGGTTATTTTCCGTTAGGAAAAGAATTCACTGTTTAGGTAGGGAAACAGATGTATAAAGAAATGATTATAGCAGTGTAGCACATCTAATAGACATACATAAGAAAAGATAAGGAGGTGGGATGGGGAGATAGCTCAGTTGTTAAAGGCATTTGCTTATAAATCTGGCTGGCCTGCATTTGATTCCCTAGCATCCACATAAAGCCAGATGCTTAATGTGGAGGATGCATCTGGAGTTTGTTTAGAGCAGCACGAGGCCCTGACATGCCCATACTGTCTCTCTCCCTCTCGAGCAAATAAATACTTTTTTCAAAGCTAAGCTCTTCCTGGTTGCATAAAAGCCGCACTGCCCTAGATTTTCTTTTATGAAATTCCAATTTTGCCAAGTGAAAGACCATATGATGGGGTGACAGTCATTCCAGCCAGAGGACAAGTTCTTGGTCTCTCAGGGGATCCGCCTAACTTTTCCTAAGTACCGCATGATCTGGGAACCATGTGGGTTAAGTCATGCCCTCATCATGAAGGCAAGAATTTTCTATTCCTATTCAAAATGTTTACACGACAGTGAGTAGTAATGTTCACCCACTGTTTAACAGTGATTAGAAGGTCAGGACCGTGGGTCCTAAATGGCATGTTTCAGCACAAATTCTGGGGATTAGAATACATTGTGATCCTGCAATTGAAAGGGCCCAGGGCAAGACTCATAGACAAAGACTGATCCAGCTCAAAGAAATGGGATAAGCCTGAAATGTTGTAAAGGGAACAGTCTCCAGTATCCTTAGCATTCATCCTTAGCATTCTAACCTGAAACCTCCCGGGAGGGATGTGGTAGATGAGATAGGGAACTGGGCTTCCTGCTGCTGCCTTACAGGGAGGGACCCTGAGGGTCCAGATGGAAAGGGACTCACACAAGACAACCCAGAGGCGGAAGCAAGACCTGGCTTTGAGCCTGGCTGTCTCTTTCCTCCAGCTCTGGTCTTCCTGAAGACGCTGTCTTTGTGTTGAAGGGCTTTGCTGTTTCCAGTTTCATTTCTATTTATGCTTCACCCACCATGGCTCGTCTCTTAGAGGTTTGGCTACTTAGGGAGTACTCATGGACGCTTGCCACATGATCTGTTCAGTTCCCAGGTTATGTGTGTGTGTGTACATGTATATGTGTACTCGCTGGGAAAAGAACTATGCAGAAAATTATGCTAGAAAAAGTTTGTGCCCTCTTGCCAAAGACACAGTTCCCTTTACGCTTGTCTCATCTTCTTCTTCCCCAGCTGGAGAGCAGCTCATTGGGTCCTTGTGGCTGTAGGGAAAGAATAGAAATGAGAGTGGAAGAGGACATTGCTAGATCATTGAGAAACACAGACCAATCAGAAAGTATGGAGGCTCTCACACCCTTCCCATCAGTTTGCATTCCCTGTATTTGGACATTTAAATTCCCAGCTGTGGCACTATTTTGAAGGGTAGTGGAACCTTAAGGAGACGGAGATCCCTAGAGTAGTGCATCACTGTGGGTGAGCCTTGTGGTTTCGAGGCTGGCACCACCACTTCTCCATTCTCTGCTTCCTGACTGTGGATGTAGTGTGACCAACCCTGCCAAGACAGATTGCATCCCCTCATCTCTCAAATGAAGCTTAAATAAACCCTTGATCCATTGAGTTGCTTCTTGTTTTATTTATTATTTGGTCACAGCAATAAGAGAAGTAGTTAATATAGTTGTGGAAGCTGAAGGCTGGTCGATGTCTAAGCCTTCTGGGGAAGACGCGGTGTATTGAAGAAGTTTAAACAGAAAGCCAGGTGTGGCAGTGCACTTTTATTCCAGCACTCAGGAGGCTGAAGTAGGAGGCTGGGAGTGAGTTTGAGGCCAGGGGACACAGAGTAAGTTCTATGTTAGCTTGGGCTAGAGTGAGACCCTATCTTAAAAAAAAAAAAATCAAAAGAAAGAAAGATGAAAGGAAAGAAGGAAGGAAGGAAAAAAATTATACATAAAAGGATTTGTGAATGACATTAAAAGTCAAGAACAGGCATTTAAATGTAGGAATTTAAAAAATAATTCCATTCTTAAATATTAGTAATCATTTTTTTGAGTAGCTTCCTTACTTCTCTCGGAGTGTGGCTCTCACATTTTAGTATACAGATCAAATGAAACCTGGAAAAAGAAAATATCAGGCTTCTAAATGGCAAAGCAGGCCATGTAAAATGACTCCCCAGTATAAGTAAAGACTACCTAGCTGAACAAATTCAATTACTCTGCCCTATCTTTGGATGTTCTTATAAATAATTTTTGTGCAGAGTGGAATTCCAGAATGCATACTTATGGTCATTTGGCTATTTGCATGCTAATGTGCATTTATTATTAATATGCACAATGGAGCATTTGCTCTCATTTAAGGATATAAGTGTGTGTTTGTAATAAACAGTGAATATCTCCAAACTCCATTCATATAACTACATAGTAGTTTTCCACACATTTAGCTGAATTGAGATTCATCTATATGGCTTGTGTTTTACATTCAGTGGAAGGTAAGTAGCAGAAAGATTGTAACATAGACTTTGTATTAACATATTCAGATCTGCGACTCAGCCCCACTGCTTTACACGTGTAATTAGGTTGTTTCCATGGTAATGATCTAATTATGGGCTTCTCCTTGGCCTGTGTAATCACATTTTCTGCTTTTTGGCAGGGATGGTTTCCTTATTTTGTTGAACTGTAACATTTGACAAGATGTTCCCTCCAAAGATGAATAATGATTTTTCTTAGGAAGAAAAATTACAAAAAAAAAAAAAAAAAAAGAAACAAGAAAACCCTTTTAAAGGTGACTTGAGAGGAGGTTATAGTCATGTGACAAATCATGTCAATAAGAAAATATCTATTACCCCTGAGAGCATAATCTATTTTTATCTGTGTGTTGTTTCTGGTGAAACCACAGGAGTTTCTTATTTTTCAAAGCCGTACATGCTATTTAAATATATTCTTTCCCTCGGGCTTGGGGCTTGAGGCTTGAGGAAGTCTTAGGTCAAAAAAGAGAAAGCTCCAGAGAGCTTTAGGGAAAGAGAACTGGTCTACTGCAATGACAAGGCTATTCATGAAGAGATGTTTGATTCTGGTTGCCATGGCAGTAGGAGACACCTGAAAAAAATCAATTAAGACTTACTTTGGCAGAGATTCAAGTGCAATTCTCTATGCACATGAAGATCGGAGCTGTAAATACCTGAAACAAGACAGCTTCGTTGTCACGTGGTGCCCTCAGAAAAACCGTGGAATATGAAAAGGAGAAAAATGTAGCTCCTTTACATGTATAAAAGGCCAGTGTGGCATAAAAATATTTGTGTAGGAAATCTTGACAGCAGAAAGAATGCATACATTGGGCAGTGTAGGCTTATTTTCAGACTAGCAAGGCATATGGGGTCCCAAAGTCACAAGGCCTAGTGTCTGGAAACCTGGTCCTCAGATGCTGCCAATAAATTGCTCTTTCCTTACAAAGTTAGGGAGATCACTTTCAATCCAAAATTAGAACAGACCTCTAAGATCCGGAATGGCAAGCGTGCCTTCTAAATATCATTTTTCATGTAATAGAGTGGGTGGGCACCACTGTCTGATAGCCTAATTGATTGAGGGCCTAAAGCTTAGAAATAATTATAATGATCTTTATTCAATATGATATGGTGGGGCTGGGCTATGGCTCAGTTGCATAAAGTGCTTGCCTTACAGGCAAGAGGACCCGAGATTGGATCCTTAGGATGCATGAAAAAACTCTGCGTGCACTATGTGCTTATAATCGCAGTGCTAGGGAGGCAGAGACAGGAGGATCCCTGGGACTTGCTGGCTAACCTGTGTAGGCGAATCAGCAAGCTCCAGGTTTCACAAGCGAAGTTGGAGAGCAACTGAGGATGACACCTCAGCTTTTGACCTCCACACACATGTGCACCCACAGGCATATGAACACACATGCACACATGAATGCATAACACACACACACACACACACACACACACACACACACACAGCATGGCTTGGGTCTTGGCATTATATAGTATTATTTTCTTAAGGAGAAAAATGGCATATGCACAGGCTGTTAGTAATTACATGCAGATAACTGACAAGATTGTTGATTTCCTTTTCCAAAGGATTCATTAATGGAAACAAATATTTATTTACTCTTCCTATGTCTCGGGTACTCCCCATGGGCCTGAGGGTAAAGCAATGAATCCGACTGCTGCTCTCAACCTCCTCATCACTTCTTGCACATCAGCTTCCTTTCTGGGCTAAGCAGTACAACACAGGGAAATATAGGGCTCAATGCGCGCGAAGAAAAGAGTGCAGCTGACAGAGGTGGCGTTCATTTCAGCAGTGGGACCATGGACCACACATCACAGAACATCCACAAATAGTACAGTGTGATGGCAGCCTGGGTAGTACAGATGGGAGGATGAGAGATGAAGCTGGAGTCTAAGCAGGGACCCGAGTGTCACAGGGCTTTTAAATCATACTGACAAGCTTGGCCCCTGAGTGCCACCAGCCTCCTTGAAAAAGTTTCAGGCAAGGGGACAACACATCCCGATTTGCAAGACTTATGCTGCTATTGCCTTTTCAGGCCAATTGAAGCAGTGATTGTGGGGATAAAACAATCAATCCAGCAATTTTCGTTGTGAATTACTGAGGTTGTCAACAGGGACTTTGAGAGTGTGGTCTTAGGCAAGTCTTTCTTCTTCCTTGGGAAGCCTGGGCTTTGCTCTGTGTGGGCCCCTCTATAATGATGTGTTTGCAAATTTAGTTTGTTTTCTGTTTACTGCCAGATGTGTTTACAGCGTGACTACACGTGTATCTGATTACTCAGGGATCTGGCCTACCAACCTGCTGCTGGTCTAAAACTCTTCAAATACCTTTACTGCAAGCATGAGGCCTTGTTTCCCAGAAGCACCAAGCCAGGAGAACCACATTGCTTGCTGCAGGGCGCTGTGCTTGAGAGGGAAAGATAGGTTGAATGGTGGCTATAAAGCACAGAGTGAGTAGCCTCTCTGTTTGATTACACTAAGAACCTTTTTATTTAGTTTTTTATTGAGTAGCCTATACAGTGTGACAGTGTTACAAGTACTCGAAGGCCATAGTCAAAATAAACTAGCTCATGCTGTTGAGTGGTCAAGTCTATCTATGAAACATGGCAAGAATCGAAATGTGTTTGCTATAAGTCAGAAATATGTGGTGTTCCAGAATGTAAAAGAAAATTCAGAGATCTAGTAGTCAGTCATAGAACAGATTTCCACTTAAAAGTTTTCCAGAGACTCTGAGCCCAATGTTCAGGTTTCTCACAGACAATTTTAGAATATTGTAAACAACCATACTTTTTTTTCATTATGAGCTTCAGCCAGGTTAATTTAAAAGCACTGTTTTAATGTTGCGTAGGCAATGTTGCAGACTGAAGAAAAGTTATCATGAATTACCAGGAACTTCATGGAATCAGCCTATAAAACTGTGAACCACAATTGTGCACGATTCATGACTGCACTGTGCATTATAAGTGTGATGATGAGTTACACCTAACAGAATACAGAGGAAGGTCTGAAGCCTAACTTTGGTGGTTCTAGAGAAACAGAACTTACAGAATGAATTTGTAGTGTAAAGGGGATTTATTGGATTAGTTTATGGCAGTCCAACAACAGCTGTCTGCAAGCTTGAGCCTCGAGGAACCTGGTAGCTGGCAGTACACAAGTATGGATGTTTCAATAGTCCAAACCCGGCACTGAAGGCCCAGATGATTCCTGGAGAGCCACTGGTCTTCAGTCCACTGGAAGGCTGAGGAAACACAGCTCCACTGTCAACCAAGGCACCGTGAAGAGCACGGGGAGCCAGGCGAAAAAGGAGGCTGTGTGTGTTCAGAGCTTTTTTATATATAGTGTGCCACCGGAAGTGCCACCCACTCTGGAGGAAGGACGTCCTCCTTTAGTTAATCCTTCCTAGAAATAATCTCACATACTGCCAGAGAAGTATATCTCCTGATTCCTAACCTGATCAAGTTGACAACAGAATTTACCCATCACGACGATTAAGGGCCATGTCATATGAAACTTTTGAAGTAGCCAAGACAATCCAAGAATTAAGGAGAATGGATTTTTAGAAGAATACCTTAGTGATTGTCCGTGGTATTTTTTTTTAATTTGTAAAAATGAGGGCAGGATGCTCTGATCATGTGATCACATATTCCTTCACTGAATATGTCTGAGCCTCTAAATTCCAAGCACTCCTCCTGGGCTTGGGATTACAGAGACTAACAAGGGATTGGCTGCCATGGACCTTAACTTCTAGGGAATCATATGACAGGAATTCTTCCTGTGCTGTTACATATAGAAAACAATCTTATATTTCCTCAATGAACAGCCGGCCATTGGAAGGCTGGTAATATAGCTCAATGATGGACTGCTTGCCTAGCATGTGCGAGGCCCTGGATTCAATCCCTTGTACTGCCAATGACTGACCAACTAATTAAAACTAATTAAGGCAGATCTTCTGGGTTGACTCTTGGAATGGAAGCAATAAAAAACATCATTGGAGAAATTAGACTTGGCATAAAATCGGCAGCTTGGTAAATAGTTGTGCAGATGTAAATTTCTTTGTTTTGAACCTGGCATGATGGAGCAGCAGATGCAAAATGCTACCATTAGAGGATGCTGGATCAAGGTCCAAGACGACTCTACCCCATTTCACAACTCAACTCTTCGGTACATCTGAAAGTGTCTGACAAAAGTCCATCTGAAGCCAAACAAAGTGAGTACAAAAGGCTTTGGCTGTGATCTAATCTTTCGTTTCCAGTATTTATCATGGTATCTTTCCCCTTTTATCTTCCTCATTCCTGGTGAATGACATTGTTCGAGCAGCACAAGATGGACTCGGGTCAGAGTGACTCAGATAATACTCTCTGTTCACTGCTGGTGGGTGTCAGGTGCTGACGTCCTGAGCATGACGCTAAGTCATTATCAGAGCCAGGGACTGAGATCCTCTTCTTGGGCAGTGTTGTAAATTCAAGGAGAGACAACCCCTGCCACTTCTATCCATGTGGCTGTGGATATTCACCCTGCTCCTTAGTGTGTGTGCATTGAAGGAGGCTGGTGCTGCCTGAAGATGATCTGCTTCCTCCTCACTGCAACCAAATTTCTGACAATAGAAATTTAGGGAGTGAGCGTTTATGATAGCTTTACAGTGCAAGGGTACAATCCATCGTGGTGGGGAAGGGCTGATGGTAGGAACATGAAGCAGCTGGTCTCATTGCTCCCACAGTCAGGAAGCAGAGAGAGAGAGATGAGAGCTAGTGGTTATTTATCTTTCTCCTTTCATATATATATTTTTAATTTATGAGAGAGAGAGTGAGAGAGAGTGTCTTTCTCCTTTTGATTCAGTCCAGGACCCTACTCCATGGATAGTGCTAAGAAACTTCTCAGACATGCCCAAAGATTTGTTCCTATGGTGATTTTAAATTGCTGCCAAGTTGACAGCTCATCTTATCCATCCTCTTAGGGAAGAACTGAGGCCTGCACAGATGAAGGCGTCTGTGCAGGTTGCTATGACCAGCCAGGGAAATCAGGAGCAGAAGAATAGATGCATCTGCCTCGCTCCGTCTTTCTTTCACTCTCTCTCTTCTTTCTTTTCCTTCCTCAGGTGTCCTCCTCTAGCTTATTTTTTTGAGACAGTGTCTCTTGCTGATCCTAGAGCTTATGAATTAACTAGACTAGCCAGCCAGCAAGCCTCAGGGATCTTTCCATCTCAAGGGAGACGCCCCAGTCCTGGCCTTACAGCTACACACCAACATTCCTGACATTTTATGTGGGGGCTGGGGATCAAGTTCAGGTCCTCATGCTTGCATGGCAAGAACTTTACCCATTGAGTCATTGCCCCAGGCTCAGGAGGATTTTCCTTGACATCTAATGAAGAACTTTCTCTTTCCAAGTTGCTTGGTAAATACTTCTAATACCTGAGGTTTGAACTGATGAACTTGGTCCCCAAATTCCACAGGTGACAGTTCATTCCATCATCAGCAGACCCTCATCATTTACAATGGATAGAGATCAGATCCTGGTGGGAACCCAAGAAATAATGCTACAGGCAGCAGCATACTTGACTGCTAACCTAGATTAATAGCTGGCCAAAGCCTTTTTCTCTCTTCTGTAATGACTTTTATAAGTATCTACTCATCTGGATTCAAACCAGATACAAAAAATACAAAAATAGCATTTTTGTTATATACACTTTTATATATACTTTTGCTTTCTTAGTGACTTAATTACAGCACATGTCCAGGGACTTTTTTTTTTTTTTAATGGTGCATCAAGTGAGTGGTACATATCTGCTGGAGTCAGGGGCATGCACCATGAACAGGCCTTACCAATTCTTTTTTTATTATTATTATTTTTGGAGAGAGTCACAGAGAGAGACAGACAGAGAGAGAGAGGGAGAGGGAAACAGATAGAGAATGGGTGCGCCAGCAGTCTCTCAGCTGCTGTGAACGAAATCCAGATGTGTGCACCCCCTTGTGGGCAAGTGCAGCATTGAGCCCTTGTGTCACTTTGCATCTGGCTAAACGTGGGACCTGGAGATTGGAACCGGGTTCTTAGGCTTAGCAGGCAGGTGCCTTAACCGCTAATCCATCTCTCCAGCCCGGCCTTACCAATTCTTGCTCAACGCCTCAAAGACTGTGCGTCAAAGAAAAAGGTTGTAAGTTCGAGCTGAAAATCAGCAGGTGTGGTTGCCGTATTTGGATGCTATCTTCCAGGTAAACTCAAAAGTATGGCCAATAAATTGAGATAGTTACGGCCATTAGAAAAGCTCAGTGTGTTTCTTTCTCTGTTTGTAATTCCTCCAGGATGTCTTGCTGTTGCTGCACCCATCTCGCCGTGGGATGTATTGCCACCATTGCCGGTGTGGCTCTAATCAGCATCTTTGTCCCCTGAGACACTTTCCTGTCTGGTAGGGTGATCTTTATAGCTACTGGAAACCGGGCCATGGCAGGCTATGTAGAGGGTAGAACATGGTATCAGGCCTCAGATGGATTCTCAAAAGTGTCTTCTTCAGCAGCTGGACTCCTTGCAAAGAGCGTTTTGCTGTCACTATGCACATCTTGATTTGGAGCAAATCAATGAATGAACCCGACATGTCCAGACCTCTCTCTAGCGTGGAGCTTTCCATATGCCTCCGCCCTTCACTCGCATCTCTGCAGCCTCTAGCCTCTTCCTCCTCCACACTTCATTTTTCCCTTTTCCTCTTGTGCTATAGCAGCTGTTTATCCCACTCCTTTTTCTAGCAAATGTTGTCATAGACCCTCCCTGGGTCAAGAGCAGAAACAAGTCCTGGGGAAACACTGGCTTTCTGGATTGCCTTTACCTTAATGGCTGACATCTTGGCCTAGCCAGACTTCCTGCCTTGCCATGCATGGGCATATCTAGACTGGCTCTCTCTCTCCACCTCCCTCCATCCCTCTCCCTCTCTCTTTCTCTCTCTGTCTCTCTGCCCTATAAACCTTCATCTATACCAGGCAGTCTCTAAGGTTACACGCTGATGGAGAATAACTGTCAAACGGCATGAAGATATTTAATGATGGTTTAAAAAGAGCCTGGGAATGAAGTCATATGAGAAATTTGTTACATATTTAATTTAGAAAAGATTGTTAGAGTATCAGGGGAGGGAAAGGAGGAAAAGATATTGCTCCCCATAAAAATGCAGTGAAAGATAATGCACAAACAGCCCCTCTGTGATGGTGAAATACTGTCACTCTAAACGGAGGCCACAAGGAGATCTGTGTTTGGCACTGGTGCCAGGGAAGCATGGGGGAGGGATCAAGGCATCAAGACTATAGGTTTGATCTTTCCCAGAACTCTGGGAAAAATGAAAATGCCAACAAAACACGGGGACACAGGGATTCTAAGCTCTTCAGTAGAGGAGGCCTGTTGTGTGAGCCAGATGGGCCCTGAAATGAACTTAAATTTTGGGCCATCTGACATTTCTCTGTTTTCCTCAGCTTGACAGAATTACAGCAGTTAATGTCCCATCATTTTTTCCCCCCTTAATGTACAAAATCCAGTGCTACATCTTTTCTATTCGGAGGATCTGACAAAAGATACATCTTGCAAATGAGTTGGCCTGGAGTATCCAGATAGCTCAGTCAGCTTTTTTTTGGCTCTGTGTGATAGCACATTCTGTGAATGGGGTGGACTGCACGTGAGGATGGATTTAGGAAGCGGCACAATCTGTGAATGGAATGACTTTCGCATGAGTGTGAGGAATCAGGAAGTGGCAGGTGTTTCCTCCCCATAGTTCACTCAGGCTCCTGTACCTGGGATCAATAAATACTCCGTTATTGAATTATTTATGGCCAACTTAACCAATTCCCATCATTAAATCTTTTCTTTCAGTTGTCCCTCATTAGTAAGAGATCATTTTCAGATCTCAATCTAGGTCATTTCCAGAATTAAAAAAGAAGCTGGGCGTGGTGGCACATGCCTTTAATCCCAGCACTTGAGAGGCAGAGGTAGGAGGATCGCTGTGAGTTCAAGGCCACCCTGAGACTACATAGTGAATTTCAGGTCAGCCTGAGCTAGAGTGAGACCCTAAAAAAAAAAAAAAAAAAAAAAAAAAGAGCAATGTGTGGGAATGTTTGTCTATATGCACACTTACATCTTACATTTAAATAGGGACAGGATGGAAAATGTGTCTACATCTAACATTTTCCTAGCACCCTAACTCCAAAAGCCAACCCAGTCTTCTCTTTAGATATTGTGGTGCTCCAGAGAAGGTACCAGACTTCACGGAGGTGGCTGACTGTGAGCCATACCTGCCTGTACCCATATCTACAATAACTGGTTCTCCTTTGTTAGTTCACCCTTACAAAGAGTCAGTTGGAATGAGCGCAGCCTGAATGGATGGAAGTGAGTCATGGAAAGGGATGAAGCTGGCATGTGGGAGTGTGGTTTAAAGAGCATCCTCTGCACATGGGGTTACTATCAGCGGAGGCACACTAAGAGACTCTCAGGATCGCAATGTCCTCTGGAAGACCTGTCTTATGAGCAACTGCTTCCTGAAGAGAAGGAGGTTTTGCTCTGGAGAATACAAGCTGATTGAGAGGTGAAAGATTGCCTAAGAGCTGCAGACAGTTTGAATGCACATTTTATTCAGTATGTAGTACCATTCTTTTTGCTTTCTTTTTTTTAATACAGTTATTTATCTTTTATGTTTGGCTGTTTTATTAACCAATTAACTGGTAATTTCCATACATGTACACATTATATTTTCATCATGATCCTCTCCTGCTACCTTCTCTTATTTTTGCTCCCTCACCCCTTCCACTGAACCCCTTTATTCTTTCCAGCTAGTCCCTCCCTGACACTTATACTTTATTTTATTTATTTAGCCCTCCTCTACCATTCCTGGCAGAATGTTAATGAGCCCAGTATTATGCAGGTCTGGTGCACATAAGGACAGCCACTGTGAGGTCCTGAATGCAGCAGCCACTTCATGTCTGGTAGGCGGCATTTCAAAGTACTTTCCCCCATCCTCTGACACATTCTCCCAAATCCCTCTTCCACAATGATCTCTGAGCCTGAGAGTGCATAGTGAGCATTGCAATGTCTAGGATGGGCCTGTGCTCTTATATAGCCACCACCCCTCACTTCTGAGCCTCTTTTACTCCTGATCACCTTCCCTTGAAACTGATGACTAACGCAGGCAACTTGGAATCCAGCGCTGGTTATCCAGGCAGGGACTAGACTATCCATGCCATGAGTAACTTGGAAACGGAAGCTGGTCAGGCATGCCAGCCATTGTTACAAAGCACCAGGCACACACCAGGCACGGTGGGTGGCAGTGCAGATCCCATGGAGACATGCTGCATGTGGGACCTCCCATCAGAGCTCACTCAATGTCACAAATACTTCCACAATGACAAGGTGGCCAGAGTGGTGGAGGAGGCCTGCTGCATACTGACTGTGACATAACAGCAGCAAGGGTTAAAGCTAAAATATGAAATGTAAGTAGAAATTATTCAGTGTGGCGTATACAGGGAAATATTGAGAGAAGCAAAGTCTAGAGTGATAAGTTTAGAAATGAAGAATTGAAGCCTGAGTGAGTTTAACATGGATTAACAAATACATCTTCACATTCCACACCCCCCAAACTCAGTAAAGGACTGAGAAAAGGAAAATGAAAAATACACAAACAAAACAGTAATTCTACACCTTTTCCCTGAAGTCTACTCTTTGATCCTCTTGTTCTGTTTAGGGAATGATTCATAAAACTTCCAGGTTAAAGGTTCTGATGACCTTGGAATTGTCCTTGTCCTGCTCTCTTTCGCCTCCCTCCATAGCTTTCCATTCTCCGAATTTCATCTCTTCTTTCTGTAGAATGTCTTTGACTCCTTCCACTCCTTACCCTCTCTCGTTGCTCCCATTCTTCCTTGGCATACCTCATAGTCTCCCAACCATCTCGATCCATCTACTTCACTGGAGCATTTGTCCATAAACCCCCATTTCCAATACAGCACTTTCCCACACTGGCAGACCTTTCCAATGGCTGGCTGGTCTTCTGTCACCGAGAGCACACAGGCTCAGCCTCTTAATCAGCTACTGAGGGCTGCAAACCACGATGAGAGCTTATGTCCTTCTCTGCCTCACTTTAGCCCTTCAGCATGGCCACCCTGCATACACAGCTGTGCTGAGAGGACATGTAGGTGGTGAAGGTGGGAGGACATTTGTATGTGGATCTATGTTCATGTGTGTGAGTGCAGGAGTGCATGCCACCATGTGTGTGTGAAGGTCAGAGGACATCTTTGAGGCTCTTCCTTGTCTTTCCACCTCCTTTTAGGCAGCGTTTCTCTCTGGATTCTTACTCTTTTGTTCTTTGCTGGGCTCACCATGAGATTCGTGGATATTCTCCTGTCTCTGCTTCCCAGCTCGTCATGGTTTTTGGCTTTTTATATGGGGTCTTGGAAATCAGACTTGGGTGCTTTGTCTTGAGTGGTAAGCACATTCTCCACTGAGTCATCTCCCTAGTCTTATGAGAAAACATCTTGAAAGCTACAGCCATCATTCGGGAGAACTGTGTGACTTTTTAACCCCCCAGATCTTAGCACAAGAGTGATTTAACTATTTTCCTTTACTGGTATACACATATGTCCCCAACAAAATTTCATTGCAAAAAAAAAAACCAAGATACAACAGACTTTGGATTCTATTTCTCATGTCCTCTGCTAGTTTATATTTTCCTTCACTATGTTTTTCTTTCCATATGACATTGACATTTTACTGAGAGGAAAAGATGGTGTCATCTCTCCTGGAATCTACAGCCAAAGTAAGGCTGTCTGACTTCTGAAACCATATCATTAAGTAATGTGGCTCCAGCCCGGGTTTCTTGGTATGCCGTCGGCACCATGCCATGAGGATGTAGTGAGTGCATGTGGACAGGCCACGTGTGCGTGTGTTCTGGGCAGGAGTCCCAGCTGAGGTCTCTGTCTGAAGCCAGCAATCAATCATCAGATGGAGGAGTGAGGAATCTTTGACATGCCCCAAAGTGACAGAAATCCCTTAGAGACACAGCTGCTCAGTCGAGCTCAGTCAACCCCTAGTTCTGTGAGAAATAATGAAAATAAAATGTTCTTGCTTTAACACAGTTATGGGGTGATTTACTATTATATCAATAAATAACCAGACCCATACCTTAAACCAGTGCAGCACATTCATTTTTAAAATGAGAACTTTAGCCTAAGAAAAAAAATATCTGAAAGGGCAAAAGAGATGCTTTATTATCATATGCCAACACTGCTTGTTAGCTAAAAAAGAGAAAGAAAGTAACTCGGATGTCTGCTTTGTTTTATAAGTAGCCACATCTACTGCAATGCCTTGCCATTAAGTCTTTGAGACAAGGCACTGTTTTTAAACATGGCACAAGTAGGTACCTGTAGACTATACTATTTAACAGGATGATGTATCCCATAAATATTTGGCTAATGATTTTAAGAACTTTATGAGAAACATCTGAATTGTTTTATTTAATCCCTTCCAAACCTCATCTCGTTTTGTAGGTGTGGTGAAGAGCTTTGCTCTGAAGTCTCACAGGTGCACAGTGGTGTCTGTCCTGTGTAATATTCAGACTTTTCCGACTTTAATCCTAGGAGGTCTTTCATGCCACCACAGGTCTGCTTGCTGATTTTCTTACAATAGTTGTAGAAACATCATGGTTATTTATGCATCTGGAATGGCTGTGACTTCATTCTATAGCGATCACATGTTGTTTTATTTATTAATAATTTTTATATAAATATTTAATATATTTTGACCACAATCACCTCCTCTTACCTTCTCTTGACTCCCCTTCCTCCCTGTTGGCTTTCTATGAACTTTACCACATCTAGATCTTCTCCTATTTTTATGTCTCTCTCTTCCTCTTCTTCTTGTATGTGGGCATGATCTACCGAGTTTAATTAGGTTTGTCTTCATGGGCATGGGTTGGCAATTATTTACCAGAGCACATGGCTACACCACTGATGAAATTGTCTCTCAATGCCCTGCCAACACTGACTGCCTACAACTCCTGAGGGCGGGATGGAAGCCTCAGGCCTGGGCTGAGTCTTTCACGTGTTTCTTTTGGATGGCCTTGATGAGCTTGTAGGAACCAACAACCCGGGCATCAAGATGGGAAACATGGCC
Source organism: Orientallactaga sibirica (assembly GCA_036365145.1). NCBI lineage: Eukaryota > Metazoa > Chordata > Mammalia > Rodentia > Dipodidae > Orientallactaga > Orientallactaga sibirica. Next base: position 25,128,964 of record JAEOAD010000008.1, read on the forward strand.
CTCCCCCTTTGTGAGTTTGCGTTTCAAGCTCAGAGGTCATGTGTCCCAAGGGTTTTGCCCTCTATATGCCTTAAGTTTTCCTTGAGAAAGACAGAGAGGGTTATGCTTCCTTTCACTGCAATCTCCAATGTCTGGCCTTTGAGAAGACTGAGAATCAGCAGAACAATGTCCCAGCGCCCACTTGTCAGATACCTGAGTTTGAAGCATGACGGCCACATGCCACTTCTGTGGCTTTGGACCAGTTTCCTACCTTTGGAAGCCTCAGCTTGCTCCCAGTGGGTGTTGAGAGGAAACAGTAAGATGCCATATGGAAAAGGCGTTCTGTAATGTCTGGCTCTTAATAAGCACTGAAAATTAGTAGCTCATTATATATCACAGCAATACTGCGTGTATATAAACTAAGTTTTTTTTTTTTTTAATTTAAGAGATTAATTCGCCCCAACTGTCTAGAGATCTGTTATGTCTTTGTGCGACTCTAGGTTACTCACTTTATAGCTCTGGGCCTCAGGGAAGATTTTAGCTATGGGATTTCCAAGATCCCTGGCTTCTGAATTTACAATTCTGACTTTTACACAGTAACTTATACGACATCAAATCATTCTGTGTTTGTCAAATGTCTAATTGGTTTCCTTATAATAACCACTGATCCATCACAATTTGTCTTTCAAATACCAGCGACCTCCTGTCATTCTCATATTTGACTTGCTGGCAGTTAGAAATACTTACTCCCTGCTAACTTTCAACCAGTAATTATCTGAATGTTGCAGGACTGCTGCATGTTTGTGAACAGTCCACAGTTCCTCCATCTTTGTGGTGTATCACATACTGGGCTTTAGAGAATGTCAGAACTGTACTAGGTTATGCCAGTGTCCACTCTTGTCCACCTATTACATTCAGTCATAATTAGATGAAGCTGAAATCACAGATGGCATTGACTATCTTAGAGGCTCTCATTTGCCCAAAACTCTAACACTGATAGTCCTATCAATTTGATATTACAATCCTCACATTCACACGAGAGACCACAGCCTCGGTTTATAGCTTATCTCATAAATATAGATGAAGAGAACAAATGTCCTTTCAGAGCTGAGTCTCTGAGCCTTGCCTTGGTTCTAGAGATTTCCATTCTACCACGTGACGTGCTGTTGGAAAGATCAGTGGCATTCATACTGAATGGGTAGAAGAAACAAAACTGCCAACTAAGCTCTAAATATTCCTCCTGATTATAAATTCATAATTTGCACAGCAGAAATGGGGTACATCAGACCTGTAGCTTGGAGAGGATTGAGTATCATTGTAATTTCTAAAATGGCATCTTTTCATATTTGTATAAAGGAAAACAAATTGAAGGTGGATAGGTAGATGCAGCAGAAAAGATGAAGGTAGTGGGGGGAAGGCAGTGGAAGAGGCAGCAACAGCCCCTCCTATTTTCTAGCTTGTTCTGTCTAGTCAGTCTCATAGATTCCTACACTATGGCCCTATGTCTAGGGTTTCTGGGGAAACAAGAATAGCAATGTTGGGCTGGAGAGATGGCTTAGTGGTTAAGGCACATGCCTGCAAAGACTAAGGACCCCAGTTTGATTTTCCAGGACCCACGTAAGCCAGATGCAGAAGGGGGTGCATGGGTCTGGAGTTCATTTGCAGTGGCTTGAGGTCCTGGTGTGTCCATTCTCTCTCTCCCTCTCTCTCTTTCCCTCTCTCTGTCTCAAATAAATAAATAAAAATAAAATAAAAAACTAATGTAAAAAAAGAAAGAACAGCAATGGGTTATCTCTTACTTTCTCTTGTTCCACACAATTCCCTGACCAGAAGCAGTTTAAGACAGAGAAGAGTTTATCTGGGTTTCTCTCTCTCAGAGGATTCATCCCATCATGGTGGGGAAGGCATGGTTGCAGGAGTGGGAAGCTGGCTATTCTCAATGAGGTCAGAGTCAGGAAGTAGAGAATGAACAGGAAGTGGGGGCAGCTTATTAAAACCAAAGACCTGCAGCAGTGGCTCACTTCCTAAAACCAAGCTCCACCTTCTAACAGTTCCATAACCTTCTAAACAGCATCACCACCTGGGGACCAAGTGCTCAAACACATAAGCCTGCAGGCCTTTTACATTTAAACCACAATATAATGTAGTAGCAGGAAAGGAATGTACAAGGGAAGTTGCCAAGGTAAGGGAGGGAGAGGACGCTTCTCTAAGCCTTTCTCTTTCACTTGTAACTTTCCATGACTGAAATGAGAAACTGTTTCCTATCCATCATAATATTAGAAATGAGTCCTCATAACTGATTTTATGTTCCTGCTATGCTACATTTGTCACTGAATGTGTGACATCAAAGCCAGCCTTTACTTTCTCCTTTGCTCACACAGGAGGTAGACATGGGAGCTGCCCATCTCATAAGAGATGTGACTGACCTATACCAAGTACCCATATTGAACATCCTGCCCTCTCACAAGTTGAGAAGAAGATGCCATGGAGAGTGTACGTAAGTATGAGTGACAGGCAGGGGCTGGATGAGTAATGCAAATCGAAAGACAATGGGCTCACAACACACCAACAAAGAGCTTTGTTGAGTGGTTAAGAACACGATGTGTCTAATACACATCAGTTCTAGTTGTCATATTGGATCTGGGAGGGTATTTTTTTCTTTTTTCTTTTGTATTAGTTATGTATATACTGTGTATACAGTCATGATGGTACCATTGTTAGCCTTCTCCCTGTCCTCCCCCCATGGAGATTGTGGGTTTTGCTTTATGGGTGTAGCCATCAGTTATGGGGGAGAGGCAATGTCTCTGGCCAGAGAGTAGACTAGATAACCATCCATTTCCATCTCACCCCTACTGAAGGTGTTAGTATAGGATAAGAAAAGCTTATACAACTAGGAATTTTTAAATGGTTGGAAATTCAGGGTTGGAAACAGACTTTTGGCTTCTTGTCATTTTGATCACAGACCATTCAAAAGGAAGTTTTTTTTTTTGTTCAGTTGTTTATTTATATTTTATTAGCATATATTAATTATACATAATTATGGATTTCATCGCAACATTTTCATACATCTGCACAGTGTATGTTTCTCATATTAAGCCCATTATCCCCTCTTGTACCCCTCTCATTCCCACTGACCTGCTTACTCTTCCTAACTCACCTTCCCCTCCTCCCTCATCTTTTCTATTTTTTTTTTTTTTTTTTTTTACCTAAAGAATGCCATTAGGATGGTTTCTAGGAGCTTAGGTGAAGGTTTGTCTATTGGAGCACAGACGCCTTACTAGTGGCTGCAATGCTGAAGAAAATACATCCTCTCTTCACTAGCCATTAACTATGTAGAAATCCTCAAGGAGAGATGAGATCTGCTAGGTAGGATCCTTCCTCCTCTGTGACAGAATGCTGACAGACCCCATCTTGTGCAGCTCTTGTACAGATAGTTGCAAGTTTTGGGCATCTGGGGCTATGACATCTGAAACACCTTTGACCTGAGGTGGCCCTGGCTGGCTTACTTCTTCGGGATGGAGTCTTCTAGTCATGTAATCATGTTTGGTTCTGCAGAGCAGCCTGGGTCCAAAGCAGGGCAAATTGGAACATCTTCTTGGGGACACTTTCTGTTCAAGACAAAATTTTCTGGAACAGTCCTGTCTTATTGTATAAGAACTAGCTCCAAGGTGTTGCTAGAGTGAAGAGGCAGGCAGCTGAAGAATTTTTCAGAGTGCATTTCATTGAAGACTTGTTTATCGAAGCCTGTCCTGAATGATAGCAGGACCAAGTGGATCCCATGAGTCAGACACACTTATTGTGTGGTCAGGATAAAAATGACTTCATCCAAGGTAGAATGTATGAAACTAATATAACAAATTCAGAAATAGGGGCTGGAGAAAGGCTTTGTGGTTAAGGCGCTTGCCTGCAAAGCCTAAGCACCCTTGTTCTACTCTCCAGATCCCATGTTAGCCCAATGCACAAAGGTGATGCAAGCACAAGGTTGCACATGCCCACTAGGTGGCTCAAGCATCTGGAGTTCTATTGCAGTGGCTGAGGCCCTGGCACACCAATTCTCTCTCACTGTCTCTCTAAAATACAATACAATACAATACAATGCAATGCAATGCAATGCAATGCAATGCAATGCAATGCAATGCAATGCAATGCAACACAATACAATACAACACAACACAACACAACACAACACAACAAAACTGTGTGGATGAATTTGCAGAAGATAACACCTGAAGTTATCCTCTGCTCTCCACATGTGTACACACACACACATGGGCACATGCATATTCACACACACACACCTTCCACATATGAACATGCACATATACAAACATACACAAACACTCATATAAAAAAGCAACCCATGTCTCTCAGGTGATAATGGTGATTCAATGAAGGCCCATCAATTCTGACAAATGATCCACTCTGATGCAGGAATATTGATGATGGTTGAGGCTGTGGGGGTGTGAGGATATACAGGCCTATGAAAACTTGTCTTTTCTTCTCAGTTTTTCTATGAATTTAACATTTCTTCAAGAAACAAAGTAATTTATTTATGAGAGAGAGAGAGACAGAGAGAATAGGCACGCTAGGGCTTCTAGCCACCACAAGTGATCTCCAGATGCATGTGTTACCTTATGCATCTGGCTTTATGTGGAACTGGGAATCAAACCTAGATCCTTTGGCTTTACAGGCAAATGCCTTAATAGCTAAGCCTTCTCTCCAACCCAAAATAAGGTACCTTAAAGACAATAATATATGCACAAAAGGAGAAGCAAACATCACCTCAGATTCCACCATTCATTTAAAGTTTATTCACAGAGCAGCCACCATATATACAAAACACTGTTGTAGGCACAAGATAGAGCAGTTATCCATATAGCCAAAAAAAAAAAAATCCTCATTTGTTGAAGGTTATATTCTGCCTGGGATGAGAGCAGGGCTCAAACAATAGGCAAATAAATCTATAGTATCTTTGAGCATGCTCCCCATAGTAGGTTCCATCAATCTGCGTCACCCCCATCAAACTGAGAGATGAAAATGATCAGATGATAAATATCATTATTTCACCGTCGTGTCAATTTGGATTAGAAGTGAGTTGAGCATCTTTTCTTGTCCACTGCCTATTTGTAGACACTCCGAGTCACCGCCCAGCTGGAGGTTATGACGTCCACAGAACTCAGGATGCCCCCATCCTCTTCTGAGCCCTGCCTAGAGTTGGTTCTTATTGCTGTGAATACTAAAGTTGGATTCAAAGACTCTTTGCTTTCCTTCTTCAGAATATGGCTGGCCTTGGCCTTCTGGAGGCTTCTTCTTGTAAGTTTCCTGTTTACCAAGCCCAAAGAGGATGCATTGAAGAGTGAGGTGAATTCTCTGCTAATGTTCTGCCCTAAATCTGTTCCTAAGTTTAATGTTCTTTGAGTTAGAGCCAAGCCAAGATTAGTCAGCATTACATACTGCAAAGCTTCTAATTCTTTTGTCCTATTTTAGAAATTTCCTGCCATAATATAATTAATGGATAGAGTTAATTTCAGAAAGAGTTAATAGCAATAGTCTTATAAACCATATTTGGAACTTGGAAAATAATTCAAACTGTGTTTCTGTCTAAATATTTCAGGCTTTGGCAAAGCAAATGGTTTCTGTGCCAACCCTTTTTTTTTTCCACCTTTATTTTCTAACCCATGTGTATTTAAAAAGAAATCTAATCTGCCAGACTCAGATTTCTTCACTCTTAAATTGTCAAGTGCAGTTTATTAAGACATGCTTGATAGCCAAAAGAATTTGGGACTTTCCCTTTTATTATGGAACCAGGAAATCTCATTTTGTTGGCTGAAAATCGAACTTGAACCTCAAGAGGATAAAATAGATCTAAAATTTCAAAATCACAAGCTGAGAGAACAGCTAGCTTGACCATTCTCTTTCCTCTGATTATTATTTTTATTTCACAATTTTTATTTAAAAGAATGTAAAAGTTTTATAGGAAACATATTAGTTCACTATACTCAAAGTTGTAAATACTACTTCATAACTAAAAGAATAAACTTCCTGATTTTTAAAAAGAGATTTCTGAACCAAGTAAAATTACATGATGAGCATTTCCAAGAGACTTTTTGAAAGTTCTGGTTGACAATTTTCTGTTAGTATGCACTAACTCTCTCAGAGTGATCAAGGCATTGTCATGTGTCTGCAAACAGGTCTGATGTATAAGCAAAATTTCCTGTTTTATTATGTTAAGTCATGAGTAAGACTAATGGGCATTTCGAACCACAAGGGTTTTCTTTTCTTTACATTTAGTTTCTTCATTCGATAATTTGGCTATAGTACCGTGGTTTCTTTATAACTTATGGTTGAAGGGTCATCCTTCCAGTGAGGATTCTCTACTTAGTTACCAAAAGCCAAACATGAATTTATTTGAAGGAAAATGTCCATACCAGAACAGAATTAAGAACCAAAATCAAAATAAGCAGCCACAAAAATCAACACCAGGTAGGTAGTGCTGGTGGACAGCTTTGCACTGAAACGTGTGACAAAAATTTTGTAAATTAGCACAAGTAACTAGTACTGGAATGGGAGTTTTAAAGTAACTTTTAAAAATTGGTTTTTACCTTTTTCAGTTTAAAGATGGCAAACCAAATATGACTATGTGGCTGCAGAGATGGCTCAGCAGTTAAGGCACTTGCCTGCCAAACCTAAGGACCCAGGTTCGATTCCCCAGTACCCAAGTACGGACAGATGCACAAGGTGAGGTGGTGCTTGTGTCTGAAGTTTGTTTCCAGTGGCTGGATGCCCTGAAATGCCCATTCTCTCTCTCTCTCTCTGCTTGCAAATAAATGAATGCATAAAATATATTTTTAAATATGATTATGTTCTGTCTCTTGTATCCAAATATTTACAAATAAGAGGAAATATTTTTGTTAATTTGTTTAGTGATGAAATATGTAATACATGTTTAAAGCATGTTTAAAGAGGAGGGAAACATCATGATGTGCAGGTGGAGGCGTTGAACAAAATGAGAAAAGGCCAGGATGTTTCCATCCTGGGTGTGTGGAAGTACAAGCCAACGGGAGACAGCAGGGAGATTGGCTACCCGCAGATGGGAGTGAGGAATGGACTCTTGACTGTGGAGACAGTGCTGTGTTTTTGATGACCCGCAATACCTGGGAAGGAAAGGAACCCCTCTTCCTAAGAAAGCATCCTCGGAGGTCCATAGCCCAGGGGCACATCTGGATTTCCTCTGCCTCCACTAACCCACACCCAAATCTTATGCAGATTTTCAATGCGTCAAATGCCTCCTCGCTGCAGGCAGGTGGGTGAATAGATAGAGAAGATGACTGAACAGACAGCGTCCACAGGAAAAAAAGAAGTTGTGAAGCCCGTTAATATCTAGGGAGGGGTGATGCAATGACGTGAAACCGAAACAGATATTTAAAAGGAAACTAGAACTCTTGGAACTGAAAACTATAGCTTTCAAACGATTAATGTGACCTATAAGAAATAGGAGCTGATAGTAGGAAACTGAGAAATTACTGAACTTATCAAAAAGGTGGAAGTGATACCTTTAAATCTACTGTTCACAGATTCCTGCTGACATGACTTAAGCCTGTTTCATTACAGTCGTTCTCTTTTCATTTCTTTTATGTAATTTTCATCCTCATAAACACACTATTTCTACCTGCATGTCCCCCCAGGATAGTTTAGGGAAAAGACCAGTTAGGGTTCTGGATATACTTCTCATTGACTCGTTCCTTTCATCCTTTAGTTTTTCATCATAAAACTTGCCGGGACATTGTCTTACTTCAATAAAGAGTCCAAATGTGCCTAGCTTTTGAACATTCTGATGGCTCCTACACTATCTTCTGTTCATATTACATTTGGCAAAGTTGAGGACACACACACACTATCCCTTTAAATAGAGAGTGTTACTTCCATGCTTAATATTTATGACTCTCATAATTACTTTTATAAAAGATCCACTCTTACTAGAAACTTCAGATCATGGGTTAATAATTCTGAATTTTAATGAGTTCTAGGTAATTATACTCTGAAGTCCAAGACTTCTCTTCAAAAATTGTAAATTGAGGTTCTTTTTTTAATAGCTATGTAATTTTAATTTCATGTTGAAGAGCAATGAAAACTTGCACATTATCACACAACTGTAATTTAAAAGGAAAAAAGACAGAAATAGAGTAGGTAATTTTAATTCAGGTCACTTTTACATAGGATAGTCAAAATATTCTGAGAATGAATTTCCTCAAAAGCCAGAGAATGAATCTATTACACATCTTGAAAAACCAGCAGACATATAGAAAGGCCTGTGAGCTGTTGATTTTCTGCATTATGAAAACGATTTTTCCAAGCCAAACCTCACTAGAGAAGAAGGGAAGGGTAGATATCCCAACTGCTAGCTTTCCGCTATCCCTAGGAGGTAGGGACCAGAGTCAGGGAATTTTTTCTCCCTTTCCCACAGCCCACTAATTCTCTGCTAACAGTTGTCCTGACTTCCAGCAGGTGCCTGGATGTCCTGCCTCCACAGCCCTCTAGTAGTTTCCTGAACCTTGGGATTTAGTGGCACCAAATGCTTCGAGCTATATGAAACCTTAATGATGTTCCCAGGCAAATTTCATTTTTCAAGTTGACTTATTTTGAGAACCAGGTGGTGGAATGCTGCCATGCTTCTCTCCCCGGTGCCCAAGCACCTGGCGTTGGAATGAGCGAAGTGCTGGCATGAGGGGGCTTTGGAACAAACTCAGTGCAGCTGGGAGGATGCTGCCGGACACTGTTGTCCTCTTCTATTGAATATGGGATTATACAAAACTCAAGGCAGGCTTCCAGGCCTGGAGCTCTTCCATCTCTCATTCAACTGCTGTCACAGTGTCTCATGAATCACATAGTGTCTGAGAGCAAGCTTTGGAAGGCTAGACCCACGTGGGTGAACTTAGACTTGGATCTATGAACTTTGGTCGATTATTTAACCTGGTCAGTTTGCAGAAATTAACATACTTCCGGTATCTAGATACTGGAAAACTCAGGTGGAACATGAGAAAGATCTGGAGAAGCACATGCTTAACCAGCTAAGCCACTGACCATATTTTTACCAGTCTGCAATGTGGCAGTGAATGGAGCTGAAGTTCATAGACAGGAGATCCTATTTGTCTATATGCAGCAGTGTATCTCCCTAGACAGTTTGCCAAATAAACATACTTGTTTCCTGAGGCCAACTTCTAAATGATAATGCCATATTTTGTCATTTTCTCCTGAAAACTATGCCTCTCTGTCTTAAAAAAAAATCATGTGTGTGTGTGTGTTTGTGTATAAGCATGGACGTGTGCATTTCATGGCAGGCATGTGGGGGCCAGAGCTTAATTTCAGGGTCATTCTCAGTCTCACTCTGGACCCTGCTCTGCTGTGGTTCCTCTCTCTGTGTCCACCTCCCACGTCACCAGCGGCCTCAGTCTGTTGGGATCACACAAGCCTGACAGGGCTTTCAGCTTTTTATGTAGAGTTTTGGAAAATCCGACTCTGTTACTCTGGCTTGAGTGGTGAGAGCTTTATCCACTGAGTCATCTCACTAATCCTTATGCCTCATTTGTTGAGCAACCTTACGATCGGTTCAAAGGTTATTTACCTTTGTAGGAAGTGCTGTTAGGAAAAGTGTTAACAGTTACCTTCTTGTTGCTGAGACAAAACACCTGACCAGAAGCAGCTTATGGGGAGCTTGGCTCGTTTCTCCAGCAAGACTCCACCTCCCAAAGGCCCAACAACATTCCCTAATTGCCACGAGCTGGGGAACAAGTATTCCAAACACATGCGGTTATTAGGGACACTTCACACTCAAACTACCACTGGAAGACATTTATTTTATAGAGAGAGTAATTAGAGTGAAAAATTCCTACTTCAGCAGAACCTAATTTATAAGGTAGCTTTTGATTAAAATTAATTGTTGTCCCCACTTATTATGCTTATGAAACTGCAACATGATAACTATGGTTTTATCATTTTTTAAAAGAAACAAAAGCAAAACTCCACAAAATAAAACACAAACACAAAATGTATAACAGTTACGCTACTCTATTTGTGTTATGAATCACAGTACGTAGACCTTATCTCACAGGATGGTTGTGAGGGCGCAGTGACATCACGCTTACAGAGTACATAGTTCCCAATACCCAGAAGTCTTTGGTCTTGGTTCGCTGCTAACAGTACTGTTAACGAAACCGGATACATAGTGTTATGCTAAGGCTGTTTGAACTCCAAATATCATCCAGAACAAATTTCAAAGTATCCTGCACATGTGCAGAGGAATTTCAAACATGCAAAGCCAAGCAAATAGTTGTCTAATTCTATACAAAGAAAGCAATCTTGAACAGCTGAAAAATGGGAGTTCTCTTCAAAAGTTAGGGCTGGGACAGCAGGTAATGACCCTGCCTGCAGCACAGAAACTGCAAATAAAAGTTCTAAATAGAATGTGAGCCTGTGGATGAGGGGTCATGAGCTGAAAGGAAGACTTTGTAGTTAAATTTTTTTGCTAAATGAGGAGAGGCAACATATCTCCTGTGACCTCAGGAGGGGAATTCAGCAACTCATGACTTTTTGATATTTGAGTCGGCTTGAGGAAATTCCTTACATTACTATGAAAACCAATCAGACATAAATAGAAAGAACTAAAGAGTCCAAATTCACCTTTTCTCTTTTGGATCTCTTTTTCAGGTTCTTTAATCATCTGTGTAAATATGTCTGGCAGAGACTTCACTATAAGCCCAGAAAGGGAAGATGGCTTCAAGCATATGTAGCTACTATTCAACTTGAAAAACAAATTTGTGGTTCAAATATAATTCAGCTGCAATATAAAACATATCTTGATAGGCCTGACTCAAATAATTCAGTGTTTTCTGCACTCAATTTTTTTTTTTTTTTTTTTTTGGTTTTGCGAGGTAGGGTCTCACTCTGGTCCAGGCTGACCTGGAATTCACTATGTACTCTCAGGGTGGCCTCGAACTCTCGGCAATCCTCCTGCCTCTGCCTCCCGAGTGCTGGGATTAAAGGCGTGCGCCACCACGCCCAGCTTGCACTCAAATTTTTGACTCTAGGTTTGGTTTTGACCAACTTCCTGCCATATTCTGTCACCTTTACTAAATATATGCTCTGCCATCTCTGTTAGTCAATCCAGCACCCATTAATATTTCAAAGCCAAGTTCATGTAACCTGCTCTGGTTACTTTAATCACTGTAAGCTGTGCAGAAAGCCTTGTCTTGGCTCAGATCCTGGCTTTGATATTTACTAATGACCTTATATAATTTCTCTTCATCTGTTTTCTCATCTTCGGAAAGATAGTGATTCAGAAAGTTTTCTCATTATGAAACATGATAATAGGAACTGTTTACATATGTTCCTGATTCCTTTCAGATCTTATTTCATCTTTATTTATAACTATGTACTTAAGATCTAAGCTCCCAGTTCCGACCATGATGGGCTATAAGGTTTCAGGCATGTCCTCTAAATATTACACAACTTATAAAACTATTAGAAGCGTCTTTAGTTTTTGAACAGTGTAACATAGGTCTGTCTCCCTTATGGGAAGGACAAATAAGTCATGTCCCATTCACTCAGACTTTTGTTACTGGGCATTTTCAAAAGTGAAGTTCAGGATCTGAGGGTACAGAAAATATCATGGTCTCATGACATATAGAAAACAGCACAGCTATGGATTAAGCTTGCGAGGTAGTAAGGCATGAATGTTCCAGAAAAGGGCCCTAGAAATGTGAATTGGGAATGCCTTGAGTCTTTTGTTGAATACCAAGATATGTGTATGTAGAGAATTATTCTCTGAGGCTTGGCAGAGTGGCTTCTGAGGTTGAGTTGACACTGTGATCCTAGAGACTTCACTGTTGCAGGAGGGATTTCAAATCTCACTAGCCAGAGTGGAATTTGGGGAGTCACCTAGGACAGTAAAAGGCTACACTTTGGTGACAGGGCATGGTGGCGCACGCCTGTAATCTCAGTACTCGGGAGGCAGAGGCAGGAGGATCGCCATGAGTTTGAGGGCCACCCTGAGACTACAGAGTGAATTCCAGGTCAGCCTGTGCTAGAGTGAGACCCTATCTCAAAAAAAAAAAAAAAAAAAAAAGACAAGAAGAAAGAGGCTACACTTTAGAGATAGTAATGAGGGCTCTGACATAACTTACAACATCTAAAATTAAAGTTTACTTAAGATGATGGGTCCATTGGAAAAACACTTGTGAACAAGTACCCATGTGAATGCCAGGTGGGCATGGGAGCCCATTCATTATCTCTGTGATCTGAAGGGAGAGATGAGAGACCCACAGGGCAAGCTGGCTAACTAAACTAGCCAAACTGGCGAGCCCTGAGGCCAAGAGAGACCTTGACTCAATAAATGGAGGGCAAATAAGGAAGGCCCCGGCATCAACTTCTGGCCTCTATCTGAATATACACATATACACATATGTACATATACAACTATGTATGAATACTACATGCATTTACATGCCACAAAAAGGATCCAGAAAATCTACAAGTAAATAAGTTGTTTATTCATGGAAACTTAAAATTATTTAAAGAAAACAAAGATATCTGGGATTTTAATAAAACCACTACATATTTGAGGAAACAGGAAAATATGATATAAGCAACTTGTAGAAACAGTATAAAATTTAGATTTGGGCTTTTTTTTGAAGGAAGGGTCTTGCTTTAGCCCAGGCTGATGTGGAATTCACAATGCAGTCTCAGGCTGGCCTTGAACTCACAGTGATCCTCCTTGTGCCTCCCCAGTGCTGGGATTAAAGGTGTGAGCTACCATTGCTGGGCAAAGTATAGATTTGACAGTCTCCTGAAATAATTATGTTAAATTTTGTTCAAGAAATTTAAAGAAAAGATATTTATCTTTATTTATATTCTATTTAGAATAAATGACCAGATGTGACACTCAGGTAAAGAAATAAAGCTATAAAAAAGGGGTCTTACAAATTCTATGACTGAAAAGAGATATATCTGAAAGAATAACCACTGGCAGAATTAACAGGAGATTAATTCTGATAACAGAAAAAACAAAAAGTCAGTGAACTTGAAGGTAAAGAACTTTCCATACTGAAGCACCAAGAGAAAAGCAGGATTGAAATGCACCTTCAGTGGTCTGTGGGTTGACAGCAAGTTCTTTAGCGTATATGAGATTGGGTTATAGAGTTGGAAGAAATAGAAATCCAACAGGAAAATGTTGAATAAAGGTAAATACTGAGCAAATTGCATGAAAAAAAAAAAAAACTAAAAGGAAAACAAGTTGGACATCATGAGAATTCAACTAACACCAAAGAAGCTAAGAACATAAACGACCACACCTCAACAGCTCATGATCAACTTGCCTGAGGCCAAGGTAAGGACATGTCTTAAGGGCAGACGGAGACAAAGAGGCTGATTTCTGAAGATCAAAGTTAGAAGGAAATATACCCAGCCAAAAGACAACAAGGCAATATCTCTGAGGAGTTCCAGCAAGTTCTATGTGCAGTATAATCTTCTTTGAAAGTACAGGTCATTTAGAACTATAAGACAAATATGCTGATAGAATTTATTATAGGTTTGTACTATAGAAATTAAAGCCAGCCTTTTAAGAGTGAAGGGTCATAACAGAGACTCAGATCATACAAAGAATAAGGAACAGTGACAAAATCTTGACAATAAAAAGATGTCTCTTTTTTTAAGCCAGGGGTGGTGGCACACACCTTTAATCCCAGCACTCTAGGAGGCAGAGGTAGGAGGGTTGCTGTGAGTTCAAGGCCATCCTGAGACTACATAGTGAACTCCAGGTCAGCTTGGGCTAGAGTGAAACCCTACCTCGAAAAAAAAAAAAAAAAAGATGTTGTTTTCATTTAAAACTGCTTCAAATGCCAACCACAATTTAAAACAAACAAGTGTAAACCAACAGAATGCAATGCTCCTAACGTAGCGAGGAAAGAATGCCTGACAACAGAACCACAAAGGATGGTAAATAGTAAAAGATGCTCTTACAGTGCATGTGAAAAGGTGTTATGACATTTCAAGACAGATTGAGTCACTGATGCATGCTGTAATCCACACAGAAGCTATTGGAATCATATATAAATGGAGCTACCCCGAAACAGTCAAGATATCCAATAGAAGGAAGGCAAGAAATCAAAGTGGGACAGGCAGAAGACAAATAGCAATAAAACAGACTCAAGACCAGTGCATTTATATTCAGTTTAATTGAAGTAAGCAGTATAATTAAATGGCGTAGTTTGTGAGATTTGCTATAAAAACATGGCTCAACTAAATGCACCATTAAAAATTAGGTGGATTCAAGGTAAAATAGCATAACACAGAAGGAACAATGGCAAGAAAGCAAGAGTGACTATGTGATTATTAGAAACATATCACAAGAAATAAACTGGGTCATTCAAAAGGTCAAACCATATAGCAGGTATAGTGGCTCATGCCTATAATCTTAGTACTCAGGAGACTGAGATAGGAGGATTAACTGTGAGTTCAAGGCCAGCCTGGACAACCATGTTAGCCTGCGCTAGTGTGTTTCATGGCAGCCCTGTCTACAGAAAGACCTTACCTCAATTTAATAAAAAAGGTCAAGAGGTCATCATGAGACATAACAATTAGTTTATGCAACTAATAGCAGAACTTCTAAGCATACAAGGCAAAGCTGGGCAGAATTAAATGGAAAAATAACAAATACACAGTTGGATATTATTAGTCTCCTGTTAGTAATTATACAGTTATATTAAATTATACAAAAATAATCAGTGAGGGCTGGAGAGATGGCTTAGTAGTTACGGCACTTGCTTGTAAAGCCAAAGGAGCCAGGTTCAATTCCCCAGTGCCCACATAAGTCAGATGCACAAGGTGGTGCATGCTTGCATCTGGAGTTCGTTTGCAGTGGCTTGGGTGCCCATTCTCTCTCTCTCTCTCTTTCTCCCTCCCTCTCTCAGATAAATATATAAATTAATTTTAAAAAAATCAGTGAAGATATGAAGATTTAAAAAATTAATTAAATTAATATAACTAATATTTAAAGAAATTTCCACACAATACACACTATTTAAAAGAAACAGTATATTTATAGTAAAACCAGATGGTTGATAAAGTGAGATATCAATAAAAAAGTTCCTTACCACAGAGGAATTAGAAATCAATAAAAAAAAAAAATCCTTCAATGGGCTGGAGAGATTTCTCAGTGCTTAAAGGTGAACACTTGCTAACCCTAACAGCCCAACTTCAATTCCCCCGCACCCATGTAAAGCCAGGTGCACACAATGGTGCATGCATCTGGAGTTCGTTTGCAGTGGTAGAAAGCCCTCCTGTGCCCATTCTCTCTCTCTCTCTTTCTGTTTGCTCTTTTTTTTTTTTTTTTTGGTTTTTTTTCAAGGTAGGATCTCGCTCTAGCCCAGGCTGACCTGGAATTCACTATGTAGTCTCAGGCTGGCCTGAGCTCATGGCGATCCTCCTACCTCTTCTTCCCAGGTGTTGGGAATAAAGGCATGTGCCACCACACCTGGCTCTGTTTGCTTTCTTTTTATCTCTCTCTGAGATAAATAAATAAATAAAATATTTAAACAATATCTCTTCTCTCTGTACATTTGTAATTACGAAACAGAAATAACCCACTTATTATAAAAAAACCATAAACAAAAACAATCGTACAAATATTTTAACTAAATTAGAATGTGATCATAAAATATCAGCATTGTGAAAGAGAGATGAATGAGTGTTGTTACTTTCTCATTCCTGGGATAAAGCACCCGACCAAAAGAAGCTGATGAGAGGAAAACTTTTATCTGGGCTTACAGTCTCCAGGGGGAAGCTCATGATGGCAGGGGAAAGCATTTACGAGCAGAGGCTGGACATCACTTCTCCCACAGCAGGTGGAAAACAGCAGCAAGAGAGTGAGCCACGTTCTATCAAGGGGTGCCAGCAATAGCACCCCTAAGCCCATCCCCAGTAACACACTTCCTCCAGCAAGGTTACACCACCCCAAATGGCCATCAACCAGGAACCAAGCATTCAGAGCACATGAGTTGATGGGGGCTATCTGCTTCAAACTACCATATGGGGCCCTTACAGCTTTCAATGCTTACATTAGAAAATGACAATGGTACATAAAGAAGTTCAAAAAAAAGGATCACATCAAGCATATATAAGTGAAAGGAAGGAGGGGTAGCAGTGACCTTCTCCTTGCTGGGACAAAATACCCAACCAGGAGTAGCTAATGGGAGGAAAAGGTTTATTTCAGACCTACAGGTTCCTGGGGAAGGTCTCATCCTGGTGCAGATAAACATGGCAACCAAGTTGCATCTTTATACATCAGTAGGAGAGAGAAAGCAATCTAGTGAGCTAGCTCTGAACACCCAGTAGGACTGACCTAATGAACTAATAAACCTCTAGGCCCACCATCCATGACTCCATGACATGCCTCCTGCAACAGGCATCATCAGGGGACTAGGTATGAGGCTTAATCACCAACACGAGGCTATGGGGGACATTCCACATTCTACATTCCAACCACCACAGAGATAATAAAGACTAGAGAAGAAAATCAATGCAGTGGTAACCAAACAAACAACAGAGAAATATCAATGCAATGAAAAATATTGGTTCTGAAAAAATCCTCAATAAAATTAATAAAGAACTTGGTAAGACTTTAAGAAAAGCAGAAAGAAAGCATGCATTCAAATGTCCAGAGTTCAATAGAAGATAAATATATAGACCTTATTGAAATTAAGGGGATGATAATAGAATGCTATGAATAATTTTAATTAATAAATATAATAATTTAGATGAAATTGAAGAAGACTTTGGAATAATATATCAATTACTCATCAGGTACAAGACACTTAGACATGCCAAATAGATTTATACACACGGAATAGAGTCATCTGAACTTAATAATAGTTCATGAAGAAACTCCATCCTTGGCTTCAACTGTGAGTTTTCATAAATGTAAGAAAAACAAACAGATCAATATATAAAAGCTGACTGCACTTCTCTACACCATCGACCAGCATTTGGAACATTATATTAGTTTTTAATCATGGTATTTCCCCTGCTGGCTAAGTATTGAATGTTATTTTTAATTTTGTCAGCTACAGTTGTATTAAATTCACAAAATGCTTTAGAAATAAGCTTAAGAAATGATGTGTACAATTTTGAATTTTAAAACAACAGGATATTACTCAAGAAACTGAGGGTTTTCGTAAAAAAAATAGGAAGATACAGAAGGGTTACTAATTGGAATGCTCAATATTGCTAGTATATAAATTCTCCTCAGTTTCTTCTGTAGATTTCAGGCCATTCAAATAAAAAAGCCCAGCAGTCCAACCCACCCACACCACTTTTTTTTTTTTTTTAAAAAAAGAAAATATGATAATCTGGCTTTAAAATTGAAATAGAACTAAAACAACCAAAATAATTTTCATAAAGAACCATCCTATCTCATTTACATTATTTCATTCAAAAGCTTGCTGCAAAGAGACAGTAGGAACATTTCTGACAGCTTCACTTACAATAGCCCCAATAAGAAATAAGCCTTACTGCTACCAATAGAATGGTTCAATCAGTAGTGGTATATTAATGTAATTTAATATTACCCAACAAGAAAAAAGCTACGGGTACAGCCAGAAATATAAATGAATGTCAAAATGTTGACAAAAATGCAAGATAACAAGTATTTACTTATGCTTCTATTCATATGAAATTCTAGCACAGGTAAAGAAAATACAAAATGCTAACTTCCCAACAATGATGGCCTTTGGTGTGTGTGAAGTAAGGATTAACTGGAATGGGGCAGGATGGGGAATAGTTTAAACCTTGTTTGAAAATGTGTCATTTGGGCTGAAGAGATGGCTTAGTACTTAAGACTCTTGCCTACAAAGCCAAAGGACCAAGGTTCGATTCTCCAGGACCCACATGAGCCAGATGCACAAGATGGTGCATACATCTGTAGTTTGTTTTCAACAGCTAGAGGATCTGGCATGCCCATTCTCTCTCTCCCTCTTTCTCTCTCTCAAGTAAATAAATAAATAAATAATAAAATATATTTTTTAAATGTGTCATTTAGGCCAGGCGTGGTGGCACATGCCTTTAATCCCACCCAGCACTTGGGAGGCAGAGGTAGGAGGATCACCATGAGTTAGAGGCCACCCTGAGACTACAGGGTGAATTCCAGGTCAGCCTGAACTCGAAAAAAAGAAAAATGTGGCATTTATACAGTGTATGTATTTCTACTCACCAAATTGAACTCATGTGTAAATGACCTCAACACAAAGTCCAGTTTTAATTTAAATAAATGGATAAAACAATGTGCTTTGGTAGATTTTCAAGATAATTTTTGCTTTTTAAGTGTCTGCATTTTAAAAATACATAGTGTAGTACAAAGTAGTTTTGTAGGTATTCCAGCCACATGGAAGTCTTGTCTATATTGAAGCAAAGCTGGGATCCTAGCATAGAACTGCAAAATAAAAAAATACTTGCTGATGGATGAGGTATTAAAATCCATCACTGTATTTTGTATCATGTAACCTTCTTTTAGAATGTGAGGTAATTAGAGATGAGGAGCAGAGGTAGCAGTTTTATACAAGCTAATAAGAACTTTATAAATTAGACAAATAAAAGTAGAAAAGCTTTGAAAAAGTGAGGTGCTTTTCTTAGGTGGCAGACATAACATTTTTGGAACAGAAGCAGATCTTACTCATGTTGAGTGTTTCTGACCTGATATCACCTGGCGCATAGTAGAATTTTAGCGTTCATTTTGGAAACTGAAATTATCAGCTTTCTATGATGACCTTTCTTTAGCAAGATCCAACTTCATACTTTATTCTTGCGAACTTTTTATTTTGTGTGTCAGAACAAGTTATTTACAATGTAAATTAACCACCCCCCCCACTCAGAAAAAACAGACCTAGTTTTGAAGCAGAAGGATCTACATACTGCTAAGAAAACATTTTCTTATTTAGTTTTTCAACCTGAGGAGTGTGCTTGTAGCTTATTCTCTGTTTTGTGAATTTTAAAAAATATTATTTATGTATCTATTTGTAAGGAGAAAGAGAATAGAGACAGAGAATGGGCATGCCAGGGCCTCCAGCCACTGCAAACAAACTCCAAATGCATGTGCCCTCTTGTGCATCTGGCTAATGTGGGTCCTGGAGAACTGAACTGGGATCCTTTGGCTTTGCAGGCAAACGCCTTAACTGCTAAAGCCATCTTTCCAGCCCTTGTAAATTTTTTTTTTGTTTTTGAGGCAGGGTCTCACTCTCAGCCAGACTGACCTGGAACTCACTCTTAGAGCCCAAAGCTGGCCTCAAACTCATGATAATCTTACTTCAACCTCCCCAGTGCTGGGATTATAGGCATGAACCATTCTTTCCAGTTTCTTATAAATCTTGAATGATGGAGTGAGGGTCCATTTCCAAGCAACTGGCCTTTTGGTGGTATTGAAGATGGACTATAAGAAGGCAGAGAGACGAGGCTTTAGGTGCTGGTAGTCACATTTGCATTGGGAGTAGTTGGAAATGACCACATTTAGCATGGTCCTCTCCTTCAGTCAATACTCATTAACTGAGCATTGAGCCCAAGGCAACATGCTCGTAGAAAAGTTCCCGTCCCAAAGAGACCAGTGGCAACGTCAAGATGAATGACTGAACAGATGATCACAACTATATTCAGTTCCATTTCTTTCTATGACTTTGTGCCTTTGCCACCAACAGAATACTTGGCATTTCACGAATGTTCCATTTGAGTCTTCCAGGTAAGAATCTTCCTATGTCAGAGCAGTGGAAACCAAACCAGAGGATAGTGCTGCAAAGCTGGCAACGGTGAAGTCAGCATTGAACCAGCATTCATTGTCATCCAAGCTGGACTCCAGCCATGCTTTTCAGCCTCCACCATTAACGGTCAACTCTATCAATATCCAAGGCAAAGTATATCCAAGGCGATGAGAGCTCATTTCCTTTATTATGGAAATTCTTATTCTTTTAGAATCAGCTTGATGATCACCAAACACAGAGGTGGGGAGGAGAAATATCATGTTTACCATATGTTTGCATTTAAAACATCCATGTCAGGAGGTGATGGCAGTATGGATGTGATTTTGGACATGTGATTTTCGCCTGCCGGGGCCCTGGTTCTCCGAGATCCCCAGAGTTCTTTGAAGATATTTACTGCTAAGTAGAGTCTTTGCCCAACTCAGTTCCATGGCAATTAGAGTAGATGACTGCTGGGGCACAAAGATCCTTGTGTGCTATCTAGTGTTGTAAACATGTGAACATGTGTTCACCCCACTGTGCCCAAAAGACTGAGCTGGGTGCTGGGGAAGGCTGTGATGTTTTGGTCATTCTGCCATTCATGAGGTAGAGGTAGGTGATCATGGGGACATTATGGATCTCACTGAATCATTGCCAGCTCTATGTACTGTGGGTCTTCTCTCTCTCTTTGTGTGTGTATGTGTGTGCACATGTGTGCACAAGCATGCAGAGCCCTGAGGGCACTCTCAGGGAGATTCTTCAGATCCATCTGCCATACTAATTAGCTGGCCAGTGAGCTATTCTCACTGAGGACTTACAGGACAGTGTACTCCATGGGCTCCACAGAACTATGACATCTTTGCCTCCCCCTTGTTGGCTATAACCCTAATATCTCCTGTGTGTCCTAATTTCATAGTCATTCAAGGAAGGGAATGGGAGTGAAACAGCTCACACCCACCACAGCTGGTATGCTAATTATACCTATCTTTATAAAGAAGGCTTTTCAAAGTCTAAACCATAGGAAAAAGAAAAGCAGATATGTAGTGTGCCTTAGTGGCTTTAGGATGTTACGTGGGAAGGAGTGACTTTTCCAAAGAAACATCTCTCTGAGGGGATGCTCCTCCCGATGATGGGGGAGACAAGACATGCCGCCCCAACATATTCCTCTCTTCGATAGGCAAAGAGAGGGATATAGGAGGAGTAGGGAGATACAAATATCCTTATGGGATGCAAATATTTTAAAACTCAGATACACCCAGTGTTGCATGATCCTTTTAATTTGACACACTTCAATGTGCATCTGGCCAGAAGTTTTCCCTTGTAGAAAAAAATAATTTATCTACTATGCACAAGTTTGAAAAGAAACATAAAATATACTTATAAAATTTACATTTGTCTTATAACAAAAGTAATCCATATTTGTAGATGAACAATCAGAAATCATGAAAAGGGAAAATAAAATGCATAGCCCCCAGAGAAAACTGCTACATGTATTTTTGATGTATATGCAGCTAATCTTGTTTGGCTATTCATTTGGGGGGGTCCACCATGAAACCATAGTGTCCACTCTTTTGTTTTGCTTAAAATACAAAGTGCATACCTGTGATTCTCAGATTGGGGTGTACACAGCTCTTGGGAACCTTTGTAACTAGGTGGGCTCAGATTCTTCAGGTCTGGCTGGGACTAGAACTTCTGCATGTCCAACAAACTCCCCAAGGAGCCTGGATGTCAGGTCCAGGAGGCACACTGAGCGCCAGGTGTGCTCAGCATTAGTGTCCTTTCTGATTCCTTACGCATGTATTTCAGTCACTACAAGTCTCCTGTTGTACAATGCACATATCTCAACACTGCTGTGACATGATGGATTTTGCTAAGGCTTGAATCTGCAGTGTCCCCCATGCGCTCATTTTTGAATGCTTGGCCTCCAGCTGGTGGCGTTACTTTGGCAGGCTGTGGAACGTTTAGGAGGTGGGTCCTGGCTGGAATAAATAGGTCACTAGCTAGGGATCCTTGAAAGATATAGTCTGGCTCCTGGTTTTTTGTCACATGCTCTGCTTCTGGGTCTACTGTCACCCAAATCACTGCTGTAAACCCTGCCTTACCTTCCTCATCATTATGGGTTGGTACCCTCTGAAACAATGAGTCAAAATAATGAAGGTTCCATTAGTTTTTTGGATGATAATAATGTTTTGAACTTTTGTGGTTTTTAACTCAAATCTGGTCTTTAACTCAAAGCAATCTTCTTGCTTCATCCTCCAGGGTGCTGGACTTTTAGGCATGAGTCACCTCACCTGACATAAATAGCTTTTTTTTTTTTTTTTTTTTTTTTTGGAGAGGGGGAGACAGAGAGAGAGAGAGAGGAAGACAGATAGAGATGGGCACACCAGCAGCCTCTCAGCTGCTGTGGACGAAATCCAGATGCATGCTCCACCTTGTGGTCAAGTGCGGCATTGCACCCTTGCGTCACTGCACCTGGCGAAACGTGGGACCTGAAATTGGAACCACTGGAGATTGGAACCAGCGTTCTTAGGCTTAGGAGGCAGGCGCCTTAACCGCTAAGCCATCTCTCCAGCCCCATAAATAGCTTTTAAAGAAGGTTAAACATGTAGTTTTGAAAGGTTTATGTTAACATTAACTACATTCCTTCAATCTGAAATGTGTCTGCTTGTCTCCTCACCCTTTCCCTAGGGAAGAACATCTCACCTCTATGATAAACCAGACTCATTTCCTTATATTTTTTCAGGATTCGGTAGTGTTGGTTTATAGAGATGGCTGCCCCAGCCTGGCCACAGGATTAGCCTCAGTGCTCAACACACATATTTAAATGAAAACATGTCTTTAAACAGACAAATACTTTTTTTCAGAGCATTGTAGGAGGAGGTAGTATCAATTACTTTGCTAGCACACTAGATACTTTGACCACTAATTAAAACCTAAGCATGGGCAATTATTTGCTGTTTCTTATGGGAAATAAACCACAACAGCCTTTGGTATTAAACTATTTCCTTTTTACAAATATGCCAATGTATGCATAGCTGATTACAGTTGAAAATTTATGTGCACCAAAACCTACATGCTTTATCACTGGGTTTAGGGCTTTATTAATAGCACCATGTAATTATAATCTTGTAACATATTGATATATGGTACTGTTTATGATAATGAATATTTATTTTATTTTGGAATATATTTTTGTGTGTCCTGTCCTATTTATAAGTATGATACACCATTTATTACAGGTTTTTTTGTTTGTATGTATGTGTGTGTCTTTTGTATGTGCACATGTGTCTTGAAGTCAGAGGGCCATCTTGGGTGTCATATTCAGGCATTGACTACCTTTTTTGAGACAGAATTTCTCATTGGCTTGGAATGCACCAAGGAGGCAGTAGATTGAGTGACCAGTAAACCCTAGTGATTTACCAGTCTCCTCTTCCCCTGTCCTGGGATTGAAAATGTGCATCACCATGCCTAATATTTTTATGTAGGTTCTGGGGATATAGCTCAGGTTCTCATGCTTGTCAGGCAGAGGACTTTTCTTGTTAAGCTGTCTTCCCAGGCCCTCATTATAGTTTTTGTGCATAAATTTTGATTTCAAAAATTTAAGAATGACATCAGCTTGACCATTGAGTAGGTTTGACTCAAGATAAGCACCTAATTTCTGGGTTTGGAAGTAAATTAGAACTTCAGAAGATATTTTTAGCTGTTTAGTGAAATGAAATGAAAACTTGACACTGGAAAGATGGCTTAGTGCTTAGTGATCTTTCTGCACAAACTTGAGAGCACAAGGGGAGCCTGAGACCTCCCAAGTTCAAATCTCCAGGAGTCATATAAATAGCAGTGCATGTCCACATATGTCTGTAACCTGTTCTTCAGGGAGCAGAGACTGAATAATCACTGGGGCAAGTTCTGGAATCAGTAAGAGATTCCATCCAAAGGAAAAGCAATGCCGGGCGTGGTGGCACACGCCTTTAATCCCAGCACTTGTGAGGCAGAGGTAAAAGGATCGCCATGAGTTTGAGGCTACCCTGAGACTACATAGTGAATTCCAGGTCAGCATGGGCTAGAATGAGACCCTACCTCGAAAAACCAAAGGAAAATAAAGAAAGAAAGAAAAGCAGGCAGGTAAGTGACAGAGGGGAACACCGGACACCTGATGTTCTTCCCTGGTTACTTCGGGGGGGGGGTGCATATGCATATACCACACACACACCACACCGCACACATTACACACATGCAAAAAAGCTACACATTTTGAAGGAACACTGTTCCGTCGTAATACTGACTTTTCACTTGTGTGTTTAACTCTTCTGAAGTCTGTGTCTAATCAGGAGCTGCTCAACTGATTGATTGTGTGCGTGTGTGGTGTGCATACCTGTGCCTGCCTCTGGGCATGTTTGCAGTTTGTGGATGCTTGCAGTTAGAGATCTATTCCTAAAGACAATGGCTTTCTCCACCCAGGGTTTGCCCTTTGCTACCCTCTAATGCAAGGAATGCTTTTGGACTCATGTGGTAGGTAAACGGTGTGTATGACAAAATGGAGTAATAGCAGTGAGGAAAAATGAAATACTGCAATTTTCAGGAAAATAAATGGTCTTGGAAAATACCATACTAAGTGAGGTCAAGCAGAGGAAGAAAATCAAACTTCACACCTCTTCTCTCATATGTGGCTCCTAAACTGGACCAGTGTAAAAGGGAGTAGGCATTAGGCCTATGGGTATATAACTAGATTGAGACCAGGAAAAAGAGGAGCCAGGGAGGGTGGAGGGGAGGGGATACCTGATAAGCCAGTACAAGGAAAGATTATCATGGTGGGAGGGGGTTTCAGGGAAAGGGTGGGTGGGGAGAGGAACTACTCAAAGTCAAAGACTAAAGCAGTCAGCACAATAGGAACCTTCTTCCTGGAAACCTGTATGCTACATAGAACCCCTAAGGAATGGAAGTGGACAGACAAGAACAAAATGCCCAGTAGAAAGTGGAGAAAGCTTAATCCTTAAACTATGGGCTCTGGCATGTGGATCCCAGCTTCAGATCTGGGTTAACCCCCATAGCGAGCAGTTGGCCCGGGTGATCCATGAGATTCCCCCAAACAAATGCCTTTGCCAAGCATTTGGTAACAAGACAGAGATAGAAGGTAAGACCCTGTTGCTGAAGACATCACAGGCTGTCAGCTCAGAGCATGGAGAGACAATGTGGGAAGTGAGAGGAAAGAAAACGTCCTCACCTGAAAAACCCTAGAAAGTGCTATGGGAGCTACTGGGTGACAATGGTCCCCAAGAGCATGAACAGGAATGACTCGCTGCGAGCCACACAATCCACTAGCCAGACAAGAAGCACACACTTGTGCAATAGTGGCAAACAGATCATGTGGGTAAACAACTGTCCTCTGATTGGATAAGGCCCACTTAGTGGAAGAGAACTTATAAGTGGTACTGGGAACCAAGTCAACACCCCA
This sequence comes from Orientallactaga sibirica, assembly GCA_036365145.1. Lineage (NCBI taxonomy): Eukaryota > Metazoa > Chordata > Mammalia > Rodentia > Dipodidae > Orientallactaga > Orientallactaga sibirica. The sequence continues at coordinate 25,154,164 of JAEOAD010000008.1, forward strand.
TAGACGAGAAAACACATTACCCAGAGAAGCCCCAGTGTTCCCACTACAAGTCAATGGGTAGGCTCATTAAAATCTGCTTCTTTTTCAGAAGGGAGCTGGACCCGAGCAGATAAATGACCCAGCGCACTCCACCCAGCCCCAGCTGAAACCACAGAGGAACTGGGGAAATGAGCAATAGTGCTGCTTTCTCTGTGAACCTGATATCAGCACAAGGGTGAAGGAGATAGACATTGAGGACCCTCAACACCTACCAAACCAGAGATCCAGAGGCTCCTTAGAGCCCATCACTGAAGTAGACTTAAAATGCTCCCAGCATGGCTCAGGGAATTTTGTGGAAGAGGGGATGGAAAGACTGTTAAAGTCATAAGTTGGAACATTTTGCACAGAGGCATTCACTCTCCCCTCCCCCATAATGCATGATCTATAATCTCCAATGGGTTGACCTGCATCCCCAATGAGGAAGGCCTCTTCAGAAAAGGGGCAGGGAGGAGGGAAAGGATGGTGCCAACATGTGTTGTTTATATAAAAAATATGTCCCTAACTAATAAAAATAAGGAAAAAAAGAAAGAAAAAAATTCATCCAGAAAGCTCCTTTAAAAACAACAACAACAACAAAAGACTCAAACTCCTAGGAGTATCCCCTTTAGTCAAAGCTACTCTCACTCTTGGTCGGAGAATCCATTTTATTTTACAGATGACAGAAAATACTGGAGGGATCCAAAATCCATTAACACAAGAAAAGACAGCAGAATGTGCCACCTCTACCACAGTTACTGGGGTCCAGAAGAAAGTGCAGAGGAAGCAGTGACACGAGAATTGCTCCCAATATTAGCCTGACATCCACATCCAGGAAAATAGCAACAAACACTGCGATGAACTGAAACACATCACGCCAGAAATACAGAGGCTACAGAGAAGTCAGCACTAACCTAGAACACACCCGCTGCAGCTCAGGGACTGTTGCAGGAGAGGGGGCGGGAAGACTGTCAGAGCCAAATGCAAGTTAGAAACAACCCCAGAAACAGCGTTAGAAACAGCTCCCCCCAGGAGACAGAGGGCCCTCAGGGAAAGGGGAATGTGTGGGTGGCTGAGAAGATACTACAACCTATGTTAAAAAAATTAATAAGGGGCTGGAGAGATGGCTTGGTGGTTAAGGCCCTTTCCTGCAAAGCCTACCGACTCAGGTTTGATTCCCCGGGACCTACCTAAGGTAAATACACAAGGCGGCACATGCATCTGGAGTTTGTTTGCAGTGGCTGGAGGCCCTAGCACACCCACTCTCTCTCTTTTTGTCTCACTCCCTCTCTCTCAAATAAATAAATAAACAAGTGAGAATTTTAAAAAATTAATTAATTAAAAAAAGAAAAAAATGGAGTAAAACACATTTACCTTCAAGTAGTTCCACATTGGAAAAGTGGAAGGAGTCAGTCATACTAAGAGAATTAAACTCAAAGGTTATATGGAAGAAGAAGAAGAAGAAGAAGAAAAAAAGGCAGAAATATGTGTAAGTCGTTCTCATTTGGTTTCTTCTAGAAAGGGTGGTTTTATGGTTTTAAGCATGAGCTTATGCATAACACACACACACGCACGCATACACTTGTTAGCAGTCAGCCTACAGACATTATGGGAGGACTTAGATGCTGACTAACCTATGTCAAGAGTTGCTGAATGAAGCATGGAATGCATTGGTGTGACAGGAAGCAGTGTCACCCGGAGCCTACATAGTGTCCCAGTAGATTGAGAACCACCCTGCGTGCTGAGTGATGTTATCATTGGCTTCAAGTTCGTTACTGATCAGCAGTGACTGCTCCCAGTGATTGAAAGGTAGGGTATTTTTTTTAAATAACGAATGGTAGTATGGCTTTTCTGAACAGCTCATTTTTAATAGGCGTTAAGTCACCACTTATACCATAGATGGGGAAGGACATGGGTTTCCTTCCTTATTCGTTCATTTGGAAATCTTTTCTTGGTGTGTGTGTAGTATGAGTGATCATGTGTGTATGTATGTGCACATGTATGTATGTATGTGCAGAGTGAAGACGCATGCACCCTGTGTGTGGGGCCAGAGGAGGCTGTCTGATGGCCATCTCTGTTGATCTCTCGGCTTATGTTTGTGATATCCTCTTGCTAAACCTGGAACATGGGCTGTTTTCTGGCTAGACTGACCATCAAGTCTCAGTGATCTTGTCAGTGATCTTCAGTGCTGGTGTTACAGGTATCTACCACCACGCCTGGCTTTTCGTATGGGTGCTGGTGATAGACCTCAGATCCTCATGCTTGAAAAGCAAAGGCTTTCTTACCCACTGAACTATTTCCTAAGCCCCATGTGGAAATTTTAATCTGGCTTCAAAATATTTATCTGAATGGTTGCTTTGTGTGAAGGAACGAGTTTCATTTTTCAATTCATAAGAAGCTTAAGATTCATATAAGAAAAAGACACGTATGTCACTATCTGTAGTTCACACATAGTGCCCTACGTGTTAAGCACAGACACAACCACTTGGAAGGGAGATGAGCGGGAGTTACGTGAAGAGAAGAGGCAGGGGTACCTGACCTTGGCCCCAATGGCTCTAAGGTTTTGTTCTGTTGCAGTTGATGAAAAAAGAAGGACACTTGATGCCAAGAGAATGGTATGGGGGAAAGAATCATGCTGAGGAATTGGGAGGGAATGAGGCGTGGCTGTTGACCAGTGCTGTTCAACCCTGGCTGCCTATCGGAATGGTCTGGGGAGCATGAAGAATATTGGTGTGTGGGTTTCATCTCCAGAGATCCTGATTTAATTGGTCTTCAGCATGGCCTATGGGTCAGGATTTTTGGAAAGATCCCTGAATTAATTTTCTTAATGTATGGTTAGGATTGAGACCCTCTGCTGTGGAGCAATGTGTTTGGTACCACGCTAGATAAGGCTGAAATAAAGGGAAATGGAACTCACTTCCCTTGGGCTATCGTGTGTGTGTGTGTGTGTGTGTGTGTGTGATGTTCTTACACTGTTATGATAAAGAAGATATGACTTAGCATTCGGAGCCTGCATTTTGCATGTGTGCAGACCTCATCCAGAATGCCTCCTTTTGTCCTTTCATCTATGAACAGATAGGAATACAAGAGCGAGTCCACGCAGAGGAAAGGCAGTCACAGGTGCTCAGGCTTTGTCAGTGTGGACAGGGAAGAAGGGTGCTGTGTGTGACACCCTTCTCTCTTGGGATCAGCCTTCTAGTCTCAAGAGTCTGGGGATCTTTTGAAAACAAAAATTAAAATTTTGATTATATGATGCTACCCAAGCCCATTCTTATTAAATATATAACACAGATTAAGCATTTTGCCCTTCTACACTGCTCCCCTCCCTTTGCTGGCTCCTTCTCCTCCCATGAGTTCTCTGAGCTTCCCTAATCAGTTTTACTTTTGTGCCATCCGTACACATATAATTCTGTGTATCTGTGGAAAATCTACACTTCATGAACAGCTCCTGCCTCCTTACCACGTAAACCCTGCAAATTCTGCCTCAGCAGCGACCCCTATATTGACACAAAAATTCATCCAAAAGTTGGGTAATTAGAAGCACACACAAAAGGATTTTTTTTTCCAAAAAAAAGAAGATGCTGGGGCTAGGAAAATGGCTCAGGAGGAAAGTGCTTATTGCGCAAGCAAGAAGACCTGGGTTTGGACCCTAAAATGCTCTGAGCAGGAGTGGTGACGATTCCTGTAATCTTGACTCACCGGAGGAATTGGAGCGCATACACACCACACACACAAACACACAAACAGACATACCAGTGTCTAACCAGTGTCTCTAAACTTTTGGGGACTACATAGCAAATTTCTGTCAGATGCATCCAGCCTAGTCATGCCTTTCCGGCCTCAAGGTGTACTTCCGTGTCAGCATTGTTCCGTCCTCAGTAGCTTGCACAGAGCCACGTGGACATCCATCACATCTCCTGAGCATACCCTACATGCTCCCCAGCTCAGAGTCCCTATTTCTTTCCCTTTTGGCCACTCTGAGCAACACGTGCCATGACCTCCCGTCAAAACTGCTTTCTAGGGTCTAGGATCTTCTCTCTATGGCCTTGTAACAAACACCAGGTGATTACAGGACAAATCCTTTTGTCATTGATTTTTCTGTCTGCATGTCTTGGGAACCTCCCACTTCACTTTAGTTTCCAAAACAAAAGAACAATTTAGTTTATAAACTTTTTTTTTTCCCCCATTAGTGGATACCCGAGTTATCCGGAAAGAACTTCACGTCCTTGTGGGAAGTTTTACAGCATGAATTTACTATTCACATCAGAAACGAGCAGCCCACGGTGGTTCTGACTGCCAATAAAGGCCTTCAATGATCATGGCGCAGAAAGGATGAGTACATTGACTGCACTCTTTCCAGACATTTCTTGTTTCTCTTCAGGCCTGTTCAGTAGCTCTTCTAAAGAGGTAGTCTCCCAGTTTCCTTATTTCAATTTCTTCCCAGTGCTTTCAAATGCATAATTATTTTCTTTCCAATATCTTCAAACATCTGTGAGATAAAAGTTTCTTAAACATACTTTTGATAGTTGTTTTCTGACTCAGAACCTTCATATGTGTCTTGATTTGAAAATTCCACACTCTAACTCACTTCTGCCTCTTGGTCCCCTATTCCAAAGCTCTCCATGACATCCCAGCCATAATGCCTATGTAATGACACTTGCAGTCTGGCACATTTTTTCCAGTCACCTCTGATCACAGCAAAATGTCTGATGCAACTAATTTATAACACAAAAAAATCTATTTACTTTATGATTGTGGAGACTCTAGCTAAATTGGGTAGGCCACTACTTTGGGCTGCTGGCAATGGGTAGTAAAACCAGGGGCTGCAGGACAAAGCAAGCTTCTTACACTAAGATTCAGCAAGAAGAGAGGCAGGAAGAGGAAGAGACTAGGGTCCCATAGTATCCTTCAGCTCCATGACCCCAGTGACATAAGGATCTCTCACTAGGTCCCACCTCTTCAAAATTCTTCCACCTCCAAAGAGAATCACCCCAAGACTAAGTCCTTAACATCTGGGCCTTTGGGGAGCAGTCAGTCAAAGCATGACACCCTTGCCTTGTCCTCCTTCCCCTTGAAAGAAATGTTGGGGCTGGAGAAATGGCTCAATGGCTAAAGGTGCTTGCCTGCAAAGCCTGGAAGCCCTGGTTCAATTCCTCAGCCGGCCACATGAAGCTGGATGGGCATTTGCTTATAGAGGCAAGAGACCTTGAGGGTCTCTTTCTGTCTCCACTCTCTCTCAATCGCACACACACAAATCAAAATAAAATAATCATTAAAAAAGTAATGTCTGTGCTTTCACTGACAGAACATTTATCCATCCTCAGGGTCAGCGCAGAATCACTTTGTTCATGAAATATCCCCAAACTCACACAGTTGAAGGTGATCCCTCCTTTGTGTGGTCTTCGCACTGACCTGCTGTTTCTCTCGGCCCTCACCTGGATTATTTTACAGACTTCTGTTACTGTCCTACAAGGTCTCCTGGGACCACAAGAGCCTTGAGGAGAGGCAGTACATCTTCTTCAACGGTCTTAATCTCTATCACTACACACATAGTAGACATGGGCAAGTTTATTAAAGTGGAGTGAGAGAGAGGTGAGGCATGTTATATTGTAACTGAAGTGCTTAGAAAAAGGAGGCTGACGGTGAGGCACAGGAATTATCCATATACAATATTTGAAAAGTCTTTTATCTCTAGAACTTTAAGTTCTACCAGGTGTGTCCACTCTATTTAGCACTGGGACATGACGCTCTCATCTACAAAGTTCATGCTCCTGAACCACATAATTGGGTTCCGAAAAGGAAATTGCCAAAGAAAAAAGAAAGAAAGAAAGAAAGAAAGAAAGAAAGAAAGAAAGAAAGAAAGAAAAGCTCAGGATGGAGAGATGGCTTAGTAGTAAGGTATCTGCCTGCGAAGCCTAAGAATGCTTGTTCAAATCTTCAGGTCCCACATTTCACCAGTTCCAAAAGTGACGCTAGCATGCAATGTTGCACATGTGCACAAGGGGGCACATGCATCTGGAATTCGGTCACAGTGGCTGAGAGGCCCTGGTGTGCCCATTCTTTCTCTGCCTCTTCTCTCTCTCTCTCTCAAATAAAAAAATCAATATATTAAGGAAGTTTATAATTTTTTTTGTTGGGTTTCCTTTATAGCTATCCTCAGCCAATGTGGCTTGTGGGCCACAGGCTGAACACAGTATGTAGCGCATATTTTTTTCTTGCACTGCTGCCCCCATAAGTGCATGAACATGGACACACACACAAAGGTATGCATAGAACGTTGGGTCAGGATCAAAGATAAGCAGGCTGAAGTCCACTCTATTTATTCTGAGTTGGGTGAGCAAACATGCAATATCGCTTAGGTAGGAATAGCGTTTCTTGAGGAAGAATAAGATCAGCAACACGTCTTTACAACAGTTGATGATGCCATCAAACTTTGTGCAGGGAAACAAAGCAGTATAACAAAGCTATACATTGGAGAACAAAATGAGGTTCCCGCTACACTTGAAAAAATGTAGACTAAAATGTCATCTCTACATACCCAAAAAATTCATACAGCATATTTCCTGCAAATAGCAAAACTCCACACACTTGAACATTTAATGAAATCTGAGGACAAAAAAAAATGAGGGGGAAGTGTAGTTTTTTTAAGGCACTTTTTTTTTTTTTTTTTTTTTTTTTTTTTTTTTTTTTTTGCTGTTGGTCTTTTGAGGTAGAGTCTTGCCCTAGCCCAAACTGACCTGGAATTCACTGGCTCATAACGATCCTTCTACCTCTGCCTGCCTCCCAAGTGCTGGGATTAAAGGCGTGCACCACCATGGCCAGCAAAAGCACATTTTTTTTTTTTTTTGGAGAGAGACACAGAGAGAGAGAGGGAGAGGAAGACAGAGAGAGATGGGCGCGCCAGCAGTCTCTCAGCTGCTGTGAATGAAATCCAGATGCGTGCATCCCCTTGTGGTCAAGTGCGGCATTGCACCCTTGCATCACTGCATCTGGCTAAACGTGGGAGCTGGAGATTGGAACCACTGAAGATTGGAACCAGCATTCTTAGGCTTAGGAGGCAGGTGCCTTGATAGCTAAGCCATCTCTCCAGCCCAAAAGCACATTTTTGAGATGAACCTAACAAGCAAGTACTAAGGACAAAATATAAAATGAGCATTTGAGGTTAGACAGAATCTTTCATTCTTCCTTTTCTAAGTCTGCAACTCAGTCATTGTCTCCCCTGTACTGCCTGTACTTTCTTCTTAGAAAACTCTCCAGACTGAGTGATCATCTAGCAGCTTCCTCCTAACCTCCCCAGCCCCACTTTTGTTTCTTTTATTCACAGCTCCGAAAGAAGGTCTTAATAGAAAAATTTTTATGTGTAATGCTAACAATTGAAAATGCCTTTTCTAACATGTTCTCTAGTAAGTGAAGAAAGAGTCAAGGGGCCTCTCCTGGGTAAGTCATCCTTAGGAAACCAAAGTGTGGTAATTTGAATGTGGTAGTTTGAATATATGGTCCCATAGACTTAGGCATTTTTTGGTCCAACTTATTACTTGAGCCCCTAGCAGGCAGATCCCAGCTATAGGCTGCATGCCACTGGGGGCGGATCTTGGAGTCCAACCCTGTTAGGTGGATCAGTTTTGGAGATCTGGTGGTTGGTTCCTGCTTGCTGTTTTGTGGTGCTAGTTGTTTGGTGATGTCTCTCTTTTGCTAGGATCTATGAAAGGGAGCCAGTTCCTTCTGCCAATTGATGGGTCTCCCCTGCATTTTGTAAGCTTGACATAAACCCCTTCCTCCTGTAAGCTGCTTCAGGTTTGATGTTGGTCCTAGCAATAAAGAGCTGACTGCAACACAAAGATTCCCCCTGTCAGACATTTTATTCTGGTGTACATGGGTATGTGTGGTGTGCTTGTGGAGGTCCGAAGACAGCTTTGGGTGTTCATCCTCACACCCCACCTTGTTTGAGACAGGGTTTCTTGTTCACCATTGCACTCACCAGTCTGACCCAAGAGCTTCTAGGATGTTCTCCTGTCTCCTGTCTCACCATGGTGTGTTGAAATTGCAAAGAGTATCCCTATGATGTCTGGCTTCACATGGGTTCTTGGGATCTGAACTCAGATGCTTACACTTGCATAGAAAGAACTTTATCCATTTAGTCATCTCCCCAGTCTCCTTTTTCAGCTTTTTTTGTTTGTTTGTTTATTTATTTATTTATTTATTTATTTATTTATTTATTTATTTATTTGAGACAGAGAGAAAGAAGGAAAGAGAGAGAGAGAGAGAGAGAATGGGAGCACCAGGGCCTCCAGCCACTGCAAATGAACTCCAGACGCATGTGCCACCTTGTGCATCTGGCTTACATGGGTCCTGGGGAGTTGAGCCTTGAAACAGGGTCCTTAGGCTTCACAGGCAAGTGCTTAACCACTAAACCATCTCTCCAGCCTGCTGCCTTTTCAGCTTTTTATGGAATTTATTGACAAAAACAAAACCACAAACAATTGTTCAAATGTGTCCAATTCCCTCACCAACATTGGCTGTTGATCCTCTCCCACGTGTTTTCCCCACTCACACCCTGTCTTCTCTGCTATTTCCTCCTCAGTTCTTCCGTGTGCAACAGTTTCTACTTCTTAAAATTTGTCCTTTTTAAGTCCTTGATTAAATCCTTTGGAAATAACCCAAACAGTTCTGTTAAGAACAATTATACTCAAAAATAAAAGCAGTATTGGATCCAGGTCACACTTTTGTTCTGTGACAAGTGCTCTGGTGTAGACATGACTGCAGGCATACATAGACCATGTTATATGTTAACATCACCAGTGCACCAGCTGGTGCAGGTTTGTTTCCAAGGAGCTCAGAGCCTATAGGGAAACACACACACAGAACATGAATCATTAGCTGTCTTTCATTTACTTGGGTTTTTGGGTTTTGTTTTTGTTTTTGTTTGTTTATTGTTTTTTTTTTTTTGACAAAGCTAGTATTTTAAAAAATATTTTTATTTATTTATTTATTTGAGAGAGAGAAAGATGCAGAGAGAGAGCGTGAGCGCCAGGGCCTCCATCCACTGCAAACAAACTCCAGATGCATGCGTCCCCTTGTGCAACAGGCTTATGTGGGTCCTAGAGAATAGAACCGGGATTCTTTGGCTTTGCAGGCCATTGCCTTAACCGCTAAGCCATCTCTCCAGTGCTCTTTCACTTACTTGAATGTGAGACCACAACACATCTACCAACCTTACTTCAAGATTGTACTTTTTATCTCCTCACAGGTCAATGAACTTTGTTCAAAACACCAGCCAACCAGACTCACCCAACAGAGCATCAGTGATGGCTTTCCTTCCTCTTGCTTTCCTGCGCCCTCCCCCATATGTCCTCAGCCTCTTGGTAGTCCCCCTTTGTGGCTCTCCTCCCTTGACATTGTCATGGGCACTTCCGCCTCCCCACCTAGGAAATGAGACCCAGAAGCATCCTCTGCTGAATCTCTCTCTCTCTCTCTCTTTTTTTCTTCAGTTTCTATTACCATTCCCCGGGACAGAAAGCTTAACTGGGAAGTGTTGACTGTGTGTTAAAATGAGAGCAAGTCTAAATTGTTTAAAAGTAACTCACATATGTTATAGTCTCTCCTTTTCAATTATCCTCTTTCTGTATTCAATTCAAAATGAATATATTTATATTGCTCAGGAGTACCCAGGAAGAAGTTTCAACTTGTTTATGTAGGACCCAAGATCACAAAGAAGTCACCATTTGGGTGACTTTGTTCATTGTCTCATGTATAGCACCCAGCAAGCAGGGCTAATCTGATTGGTCCATTTCAGCTTTTATTTTCAATTAAATTGATAAGCACAGACTAGGTGCTACAAAAGAGTAATTTAAAAAAAATTGATGCATGTGGATCTCTGAAAAAAAAAAAAAAAAGGAATAGCCTGCATATATAGCCTGAACCTGAAGTTTCCTTCTGAGTATCTGATCTGAAGTTAATTTCTGAGTAAATGACCTGGTGTTATGTTTTCAATAAAAATTAAAACATTTTATTTATTTATTTATTTATTTATTTATTTATTTACAAGCAGAGAAAGAGAGAGAGAGAGAGGGAAAGAAAGAGAGAGGAAGAATGGATGCACCAGGACCTCTTGCCACTACAAACAAACTCCAGATGTATGTACCACTTTGTGCTTTGGACTCTACGTGGGCACTGGGGAATTGAACCTGGGTTGTTTGGCTCTTCAGGCAGGCACCTTACCTGCCAAGCCATCTCTCCAGCCCCTGGAGTTACTTTCGGAGTATATGACCTTGAGTTTCCTTTTGAGTATATGACCAGAAGTTTCCTTGGGAACACTTGGACAAATGGTTTGTAGTTGTCAGCAGTCATCTCCACAACATAGACAGAAATCACACTTGGATTCTGTGTTCCATGAAATATTACTGACAGTGATGAAAATGTGCTCAAAGACAGCATTCAATCTACGATTATTTGAGACACTTCATAAGCTACATTCCATGTTATGAACCTATGGTAAATATTCTTCAATGTGTACATACTTTCTGCCCATTCTCCAGGACATGCACACACACACACACACACACACACACACACACACACACACACACACACACACAAACACACGCACCCCAAGACATAGTCAGGAAGTGCTCCAGCAGGGGGGATGGATACACTGAGAATCAGAAATGCAGCCAGAAATGATGCCAGGGAAGCAATTGCTGCTGTTTGACTGGGACAGTCTTTGAGTACTTTTCATAAGGAGAGTCCTGCTAGTATTTTGAACACAGAGTATCATGCAGTAACTCATTCCTATGGAGAGTCCAAGTGTAGTCTTCACCAGTGAGTTATGATTGACAAGTGAAGATGCTATGGTCTCACATTAGAGGAAGTGAACAATAGCTGAGAATCCATTCCGTCTCACTATAGTCCAGGCTGACCTGGAATTAACTATATAGTCTCAGGCTGGCCTCGAACTCATGGTGATCCTCCTACCTCTGCCTCCCAAGTGCTGGGATTAAAGGTGTGTGCCACCACGCCCGGCTCATTATTCTGTTTTTTCCTTCAGGTTCTGAGCCGCTTGGAGAGAGGCCTGAAAGTGCATGTTCCAGGGCCTGGACTGATGGTGTTAAAATCCCATGCTCTGTACTTCGCTATGTTTATGTTGTCGTAGAACAAAATGTGAACCTGGCTTTAAAATAGTTTTATCGGAAGCATAATCTTTTTATTTTAATAGATATGTTTGGATTATTTCCATTATTTCCAAAGGATTTTATTACAGAATCAAAGGAGACAATTGAAGGCTGTCTCTCTCATGGTCCCTCAACAGGACATAAGTAGAACTGTGCACCCTGCTGAGTCCCGCAGCTGTGGCTGGTAAGGAAGAGCAGTGGATCAGGGTGGGAAGGGAGGGGGGATGGGAAGTACTGAGAAAGGCTAAGGTTTGGATGCCTCCCATGTTTCAGGCACTAGATGGGGTCCCTTGGGTGTCTCATTCATTCAGTCTTTACCGGCAACTTGCAGCGGCAATGTTGTCTCCTACACTTGAGGAAATAAGTTCCTGGAGATTGAGAGACTTGTCCACGTAGGCCATGCGTGGACAGGTCAGGTCCGAAACCCACGTGGGAACAGTGCTTGTCCCAACATTCTCAACCTTTTCCACAACCCACAAGAGACTGGGGAGGCCCTGTGCTTGGGTTTCCTTCAGTCTTGGTGCTGTGTGGCCTTGGGCAAGTCACTCAGCCTCTCGGGGTTTGTTTCTTTGGCTTTTTTCTGGGTTACGTGTAGGGAGATTGTGATGACCCAACCAGGGAACATGTCAGAGATGATGTTCAATCCCAAGCACTGAGTGACTGTAAAGGACCCTGTCCTGCGCACAAGGCATGGAAAATGAAGGATCCGAGAGGCACTGTTTTGTGATCTATGAAGTTGCATTTACAACCTTATAAGGATTTCTTTTTTTCTGCAAGATCTATTAATTATGGCTGCCTGTCTTCAGTGCCCTGTTTATCTTACATACAATTAATTGTTCTATAAATCAAGTAAGCAAGTTGTTGGCAAATGACATCTGCCATCTTTGAGCTGACAGCAAAATATATCAGGAGCCATAAATATCACAGGCTGGCTTTTCTCTTCTAGACATTTTGGTGCTGGTACCCTGGCACTGATAACTACTGTGGGAATAAAAGCCCCTGTTTGCTCATGACAACAGGACAGTCCCAGCCTCTCAGCATCTCAGGGCGTGGCTCCTTAGGTCCAGGTCTCAGGTCAGCAGGCGCCCTTCACACTGGGCATGAACAGTGTGAGGATGGGGACAAATGGGAATAATTCTGTCAGCATTTGCTTTGTTCCGAGAACTCTGCTCTCTGAGGACCACTTTTCTCCTCTTGTGGAATTCTGATTCCTACCTCTGCTGCCAGCACACAGTAGGGCCTCAAGAGGTATCTGCCTCATACTGCAACCAGGCTACCTATGTTTGTTTGCTCAGCACTCTTTTCTTCCTCTTCTTCCTTCCTTCTTCACCCTCTTGTGTTTCTTCTTTCTTCTCATTCTTCCTCTTCCCCTCTCCTTCCTCTTCCTTACCTTCTTCTTTCTCCTTCTCTTCCTTCTTCCCTTCTACACCTCCTCCTACTCGTCCTCTTCTTTTCTTCCTCCTCCTTCCCTCTTCCTCCTTTTTCTTTTGTTACCCTTCCTCCCTCCTTCTGCCCCCCCTCCTCTCTCACTTCATCTCCTCTCCTTTTCCCCTCTTCTCTTCTTCCTCCCCTCCTTCTCAGCTTCCTTCTCCTCCATCCTTTTACTTGCTAGGCCAATGCTCTGCTGCTTAGCCCTCCCCACTTCAGTGCTATTGTCTTCTGCAACTTGCTTAATCTTCAGGGCCTTAACCCATGGGCAGAACCTGCCACAGCCATCTGGATTGAATTCCTAGCTAAGGTTGGGGTTGTGTTTGGGTGTGTGTGTTTCAGCTCACAACTGACATGTTAGTTTTTTTTTTTTTTTTTTTTTGTGGAAAAGATATTTAATTGTAAAATAGAAAAGTAAGCCAGAGTACAGTTTTAAGGGTAATTACTTCTTTATATAGTATAGGTAATCTAGAGAGGTTTAGGGTTAAACATTTTCATAAATCCGTAAAACACTTAAAAATAAAGCAAGAAGAAAAAGCTTTAAGTTATGTTATACAAAAAAGAATGAACAGTCTGCCAATGTTTATTATCCACTCATTGTGGACCAACAATATTGTGATGAGAGCAAATCACGTACAGACATTGAGATTTCACAAGGAAAGGGAAGTTATATTAGATATATCTATAGCATCACTGTATACAAAAAGTTCTTGTTCTACATACAAAAGCAATTTTTTTTCCATAAGAATAATTTCAGGGGCTGGGAGGGTAAGTCCATGAAGTATTTTAGAAGCCTATATGCACTGAGTTTGCCAAAACATCATCTTAAAATCCAGTGCCTTAAAGTGCTTTCATGTGGAAATCATGATGGAAGGCACAGAAAGACATGTCACAGTTTTGAACTTGACGTTCTACTGTTCTCTGCATTCCTGGGAGATCGATGGCCACTCAAGTGAGAGGCCACCCACTGTGTAGCAATCATAGCTGGTTAAAGTAGGAAAAATATAGGCATTTGGGGTATCTTTCTTTAATATATTTTCAACTTAACAAAACAGAACCTCTTAATAGGAAATTTTGCAATATAATTTATCCCTGACCTAGGAAGGAATAGTTTATCTAAGTAGGTAAATCATCTGTGTATTGGGAAATCATAAAATATATTTTCTAGCCTTCAGTAATTTATTTATCCTTGTGCTCTTTGTCCTTTACACATTAATATGTCAATTTAAAAGGAAATGTTATTGTATTTGAACCTTTCAATGTTTCTCTAAAAACAGCAAACTGCTTTGTATACTCATGAATGCCATTTACAGAAAGACCATATCATTACACTCTATCATGACATGTGCATTGTATTTCATCAATTATGACAAACATATCTTTTCACATGTTAATATCTTTGAAATTGGCTGTATTGGACAATTTAAAATCTTGTATTGTTTCGTGATTTAATGGACTGTGTTTTTCTTTAATAGAACTAGGTAAAATAATTGCATTTTGACTCAGAATTGATGAAAACTGATTCAAAGGTAATCATAGACATTGCAGGTACTCTCTTGTTGCTTGAACAAACAGCCAGCCAGAAGCAACTTACGGTAGGAAAGGGTTTATTTTGGCTTCCAATCTTGATAGGAAGTATATCATGGCATGGCAGAGCCAAGGCTGGGCATCACATCCTGATAGAACAGCCAGAAAGCAGAAGTAAGAGTGAGCTAGCTCTAGCAAGGAGGGCTTGAGCTATAACACCTCAAGGCTTGAACAAGTGACACACATCCTCTGGCTACCTCTCAAATTGATACCGACCAGGGAATGAATATCAGGTCCAGTCACAAACACATGAGGCTAAGGGGGAAATTACACATTCAAACCACACAGGTAGAATTTTTCATTCACATTTGGTGGATATTGTAGAGTCACAGTCACTCTAATTTTCCTTGTCCTGTACCTCTCTGTACTGTGAAGATCTCAATGCCAGATGTCCTTCCTGTCAGGGTTCTGGTTGACAGAGTTTTGCCAAAAGATGAGTATACATGACTTGAAAGGTAGAATGAGAGAAACAAATCTTCCTGTTCACTGTTGGTGTGTCGGACAAGATATGAAGATGCACACTGCTCTGCTAAAGTATTCTGGTGGGCTTTGTTCAGCATCATGGGTCCCAGATGTTGCTATGGAAGAACCAGGCTGCATCTCTGGTTCCAATTTCCTAGAATGGATGTGTTCTCTCACTGGTGGTCTAGTGGAGGACTTGATGGCAGTAGTTGGGATTAACTGTGTTGCTCTAAGGACAGAATCCACTCTTCTGGTTTCTCAGATAATACTGCAAACACTGAATTCTCTGCATCCTGCTCAAAATACCTGGAGCAGTTCTAGTTTCTTGTACTGGGGTACAAAACAGTTAGAGTAATTGTACGAACCCAGAAACAAATATATTAAAGAAATATGAGACCTTATTATATGACCACATGTAAAACATTGTTGTTTCAGCAGCAGCTGCAAGTTTATCTTATCTAAAGTGGGAGAGGATAAGAAAATATATAAATCATAATAAAACCATGGGGATAAAACACACACAACACTTCCCCACTTATCTCTCCAGTTATCACTTGAAGAAATAGCATTTAAATAAAAAAGGACATCTGATAGAATATCAACATGGACCATCAGTATGACCTTAATTAAGTCATTTCATTTTGCTTCAACTCAGATTTCTTTCTTTAAGATATGATGAATAAGACGTGTCACTCACTGGATTTCAAGGATATTGTTAAACAGAACAATATCAGTTAATGTCCTTACATAAACTCAGGAAAAAACTTGTAAGTTGTAAACTTGAATTGTGCACTCACAATATTATTCTTATTGCTAAAACATCACCATCCTTAGCATTTGAAATTAATTACATGCAGGACATTGATGTAATTAAATATATCACTTCTACTGAAAATTACAGCTCCCATCTGCTCTGTTAAAGAGCTCTGTCCAGACATGTGATAATGAAATACATCCCAAGGTTAAACCAGGACTTCCCTAAAGGCCTTTAAAGATCTCTTGAAATCCAAAATTTATTCACCAATAAATGGTCCACATTTTCAGGTTTTTCCTCAGAAATGACTAAAGGGTGTGTCTTAGAGACCAGTAAACTGACACTTTTTATCTACCCTCCATTTTAGTTATATCTATTATCTATTTAAGACAGATACATATCTATCATTTTTGGGTGAAAACCCTCCTTTAGAATATGTCATTTATGTTGAACAAAGGGAGAATAATTTAGCCACATACCTTTTCCTAAAAATAGCCATTTTTATTTCTATTGTCTTTTATAAAATCAAGCTGGTGCCTCCTGTTAGCATCTTTGATGCAATTTTTTTCATTTGTTTAAGCAAGGCTAGATGTCAGGGTTGCTTTTAATATAAGGGAAAAAAGTAATTTAAGCTACAGTGTTTGAATATTTCCCTATAAGTAAGGTGAGAACAAATGCATATTTTTTGCAAACTGCAGTCATGGAAGGGATTTATGTACTTGTTAGATTTTTACATATAAGAAAAGAAGTCCTAGAAAGGTTATATTTACATATCTAATGGTTGAAAGGTAGCTTAATGTGATAGAGGCTCACACTGCAGTGAGTTCAAATTCTGCTATAGCAAAGTATTACTTGGGTCACCCTGGAAAAATCAGTTAATGTTCCTCTTTTTCTGAACATATAAAAAAATAGTGAAAAATATCTGCTTTTTAGGGTTTTAATAAGCATGAAATCAATTATCACATTTGTAAAAGGATTTTATACATTCAGTGCTCAATAAATTGTTACTACAAATAATACACAATCATGGCTTATTATCTTACCTGTAAGACCTACTCCACCTAGAGACTTGACTTCTCATGTGATCAAAAGCAAATAAAAATCACTTTTTATACCTAAGCTATATTACTTTACGTAGTGAAAAGTTAAATGGTACAAAATAGCAATAAATTACTAATCTGAAGGACTGGCTTGCCCTTAATGTTTCTATAGATATGTGCCCTTGATTGGCTTTATGTATATGTATATGTATATGTATATGTATATGTATATGTATATGTATATGTATATGTCAAGGCAGCAATATAAAGCTAGATATCTTGAAAACTACAAACTTACACACTGGAAAACAGTCAGCCACTTGGTTTTATTTCTCAGCATTAGTAAAATTGGCTGCTGATTGTAGGAACTTGTGTAAAACATTTTTTCCCATAAAGGCGTGTCCATGGAGCTTTTATCACTTAAGACAGTCTATGAAAAACAACAAAAAAGTGGGTCAGAGCATCACAAAAATTGAGGACATTGAGAAAGATGGCATACTATATTATATCTTGAAAAGTCATATTATTCATTAGTCTATTCCAATCTTGAAGCCTAGAAATCCACAGATTAGTTGATTTTCTCCAAATATTTGATCATACAATCAAATTTATCACCACATTGACAGATATTCTATAGAAGTGATGATCCAAAGAATATACTTTGAGTAATTATGGCATAAAATTATGATATTAAATTTTCTACATATATGTGTTCCTAAAGAAATTCCTCCTATCTAACTATAAAATTGTGGTTATTTTCATTTACTCATGCCTACTTAAGAATTAGATATGGAGTCTAAACATCCATGGATGAGAATAACATCATCAAGATGGTAGAAAAATGGTTTCCTACCAATGTTTCTCCCGCATGCACTGATTTAGACAACCATCCATGGATGAGCATATCTTTAAGAGGAACTGTAAGTCATTTGAATACAATGAGTTAATAGTACCCAGACAGGTTGAATCCAAAGGAGACGTCAGTAGACACAGTATAACCAAATTGTCAACAATCTAAGACTAAGAGAATTGTCACAGCAGTAGCAAGGAAAAAGACTCATTGCAGAAAAGTCACCCCATTAGACCATCATGAAATTTCTAAGCAGAAATTAACAGTGAGGGAGGGAGGGAAGAAAAAAAGATTATTCCATGTGCTGAAAGGGAAACACTGCAGTCCATGAGTACTGTTCTTTATAAAGTAAATGAAGTGGAAGAGAGACCTCCTGAAATGAAAATCTGAAGGAGTTACCACAAGATCTGCTGTGCAGTAAATGCTAACGTGGGATCTTTGAAATCTGATTCTTATCTTTGTATAATCCTTATTAACACATCTTAGTTACCCAAGCTGACAGGTTACATTGAGGTTTCCATGCATGAATACACTGAGCTCCCATCATGCTCACCCTCCTTTCTCCTACCCTCTCCTTCCTGGCTCCTCCCACCTCCTGAACCCTTTCTTTTCCTAAAAGGAGTTCTTCAAGCTGAAAAGAAAGAATCAATATGATGAAAATGTATAAAACTCACTGGCAAAAGCACGTGTCAAATTCAGAACTCTCTAATATACATCACCTGTAGGTCAAGGATAAAGGTGAAAAGACAAAGCTATTAAAGATAATAGCTAAAATAATTTGCTCATGGATGCAAAATATAAATGATAAATTGTGATATCAAAACCTTAAAATGTGCATAAAGTTTTTGCGTGTAGTCAAATGGTATTAGTTTAAAATAGAATATTATAGGGCTGGAGAGATGGCTTAGCAGTTAAGGTGCTTGCCTGTCAAGCCTAATGACTCATGTTCAACTTTTCAGGTCCCACGTAAGGCAAACATACAAAATGACCAAAGCACATAAGCTCACACATGCACACAAACAGGTGCGTGCATCTGCAGTTTGATTGTAGTGGCTGGAGGCCTTGGAAAGCCAATTCTTTCTGTCTCTCCCTTGCTCTCTTGCATTTTCTAAAAAGGTTATTCTATTGGGTTTGCATCAAAAATAGATCATTGTAACTCTACAAATGTTTTATGTAAGCCATGTTTTAACTATAAAGAAAATAATCTATTATAAACATACAAAAGATAAACAGAAAGAAATCTCTATATACTACTGTAAAAAAATCAAATTAGTGGCAAAGGCAGGAGAGGAAGAAAAGAACTACACCACAGAAAACAATGACTAAGATGGTCATAGTAAGCTCTTGCCTCGCAATAATTACTTTGAATATAAATGACTAAATTATCTAAACAATAACTCAGATGTTTGTTGCCTGTAAGAGATCATTTCATCTTTTAAGGATGGACCTACATAAATTGGAAATGTAGATCTGGAAAGAGATATTCCAAGTCAATGCAAACCAAAAGAGAGCAGGAGTATCAGATAAATAAAGTTCCAGTTAAAATACCATGGAAGGAGACAAAGCTATGCTATGAAGGGTTAGTTCATCAATGGGATATGGAAGGTCAGTTCAAATGAAAACAACAATTGTAATATGCATTCAACACTCGAGTCCTGAAATATGTAAAGGTATTATTAAGTCTCTGGGAGAAATACATGGTATAGCATCCCAAGATAATGTGTATAGTAAACTTCCATTTGTTGGACATACTGGATTTGGCTGGGTCTAAAGATGAACAGGAAGAATGCAGCTTGCATTCCTATCATAACATTTCAGATATGGATGAAGGTTTAGAAGTGGGAATGTGTATGAACTGCTCAGGCCAGTGGGATAAAGGAAGTGATGCAGGTCTGGAACCCAATACCAACAAGGACTGTTCAGAATGTTATGAAACTGTGTGACTCATATGTTTGTTTGTCATAAAATTTTGAGTAAAATTGAGAGTCCAAGCTGCTTATCTATTGATAGCTTACTAATATACATGCATTTATGTGCTTCTGAGAAATTCTTTACTTATTTCACTTAATTCATGACCTCAAAGACTTGGGACAAATTCTCTATCACTCCTTAATTCTTAATCCTTAATTCTTCAATTATTGTAGTTCTAAAGATTAAGAGAAAACCTGAACTTGTTATGTTTTTTCTAAATTCATAAACTCATATTTTCATGTTGCAGTAAAGTCTTGGGGAAATTTATTTTTGTAAAAATACTAACCTAAAATCTAAAAAAAAAAAAAAACCCAAAATATTTCTTATGCTTCTTACAACAAAGAGGAAACGAATAAATTCAGAGAATTGTAATTGGAATATACTCAAGAGGTAGAATATTCATTTAAAACCCCCAACCCAAAAGATATAGTATAGCAATGGTTACATTATGTAACATGGAAAACTGAATATCTGAAAATTCACTGGGAACGCACTCATGATAACATCCTTAATAAAAATTTTGGGGTTGTCAAATGTTTCTCTCTGTATAGACCACATTCGCTCAACAGAAGAACGGACTGCAGAGCAAATTCACAATGTCGCCATGATGAGGAACATGTGACTAATAGGAACAGATTTATGTTCAAAACAGAGCTAAATACCAGCCTCTATCATGAACCCCAAGGAGTGAGAGTTGTAGCAGTAACAGAGACAACATGTTTTGAGGTAGAGGTGTGTGTGTGTGTGTGTGTGTGTGTGTGTGTGTGTGTGTGCATGCTCCTGGAGTCCTGATAGCCTGAGGGATGGAAACACTGGCTCCTACCTCATTCTTGCTACATACATTTAAATTCTGATCTCCACCAATAAAGAAGCTGAGAGAATATGTCTTCTTCCTTCTACCCCTCCAGAATTACGTACTGGGCATAGAAGGATTTCTCTTCCACAGAAAATCGTGACTTTTAAGTGTTACTTCTCACAACTAAGAATTCTCAAGTCACAAGTGAAGTGCCTCCACTAATAGATTAGTGTACAAAGTGTTATATTATACAAGCCTGATGCAAACCTTCAGGATCACAAGTCCTGTTGATAGAGAAGAAATTTGTTTTCTGTTCTCTACTTGTTCAGGTCTGACAGAAAGGCTACATTAATTTGTGATAGGCTTAGTATGAAGCAAGCCAGAGCCCATAATTTACTTTCTTTCTCCTGAGAATTTTTGGGAAAGCATGGCTAACAATTATTTATTTTGAGAGCAGCCAATGTATTATTTTGGAACACAGGTAATTATATATACAAAATGTAGTAGTTACCTTCTCCTTGCAAGAACAAAACACCTGTCAAGAAATAGCTTATGGAAGGAAAGGGTCTATTTCTGGCTGTGTGAATGGGATGTTTCAGCACGGCAAGGTCAGCATAGCAGGAGTAGACAGGTAGCCGGTGCATCACATCTTCACAGCAACATGAAGTATTCTGAGTACTGGGCTTGGAGCTGGGCCCAAGGCCAGCCCCAAGTGACACTCTATCTCTAGCATAACTACCTCAAAGATCCCGCAACACAAATTACTCTGATTGCTACCAGCTGGGGACCAACTATGTGAACCCATGGGGGACATTTCATTCAAACCATCACACATATTTTTAGAATATCACAAGTTTTACAGTAACAGGAAAGGATTAAAAAAAAAAAAAAAACACTATCATGCCTGGCCTGGTGGTGCAGGCCTATAATCCCTGCTACTCTGAAGCTGAAGCAGGAGAATTGAGACTTTAAGGACAGCTTAGGCCATTTACTGAGACCCTGTCTCAACATTAAAAGTACGAAAGGGCTAGGGATATAGCCCAGTAGTAGTGCACTTGGTTGACAAGATCTGCATTAACCTATTCATCAAAGCTCTTTATTCATAACTTGATTCATAAATTTTCATTGAATGGACAGCAAGCCCAAGGCTCTAGGTTCAATCACCAGTACTACAAACCAACAACAGAACATAAACAAACAGCAAGCAACTACAATTCAAAAATGACTCAGAAGCAGAAGTTTCTCAAACATCTACTACTTACTATATTTGATGATATTAAGGGTCAGGGCTTCTGCTGTTTCCATGGCAATAGGAGGCGGGCCTGGAGAGCTGTAATGAAGGAGGAGCCATGCTCTGGGATTGGACAAAGGTTTCCTATTAAGAGCAGCATTCTGCTCCTTCCTAATTTGTAGCTTATTCATTTCTGCAAGCACATACTAGGCATCGTCTGAGAACAAGGCTCTCTGTGCCTTCACTGAGCCGTCCACATAAGAAAAAAAACAAAACAAAAAAACACCAGTGTGACTTATACTAACCTTCACTTTAAATAGCATCTCAGAGGGAGGGAAGACCAAAACAACAGAGGGAAATCTGGGTCTGTGCAGGTAGGAGATCCTAGCAGCTCCTGGAATTCTCTACAGCCCAGCCCGGTGGCCTCTCTAGATACACAAGACCCTGGAGCCCAGAAAGTGAGGCTTTTTCTTAAAGGCAAGCCTGCTGTGGCAGTAAAATCCACACCAGAATGGATAGATGTGTTTTTGAAAACCCAACTGCCGAAAACATTTCAATCCAGGGAGAATCTGCAGCTCTGCCAGTGTCTTGGGGGAGGGGGATGTTGGGAGCAGTTGGGGCTGTACTGTTCCTAGCTGTGTGAGTGCTGTGTGCTCATACTTCCTCATTCCTTTAAAATTCCTTCCACAATTGGGAGGCCAGTGTTAAGTCTTCCTGACACCTAAAATATTGACCTGGGCACATGTTTTGTCAGCGATGCTCCTAAGGTCAGGGTCTGAACATCTTTCTGCCTCCAAATCCTTAGCACTTTTCTTCCCTCTTTAATTATGACCTGCTTGAGGATAGTATTCATTTCTTCTTATTAAGCCCAGTTTTCCTGCCACCTCTTTTTTTTGACTGTGCAGGTTGATTTTTTTCTACTAAATTTACATGTTTGCCTGGCGTGGTGGCGCACACCTTTAATGCCAGTACTCAGGAGGCAGAGGTAGGAGGATCGCCATGAGTTCGAGGCCACCCTGAGACTACGTAGTGAATTTCTGGTCAGCCTGGGCTAGAGACCCTATCTCGAAAAACCAAAAAATAAAAATAAATAAATAATTAATTTAATTTAATATATTAAAAATAAATTTACATGTTTAAAGTGTAAGTTTTCAACCCCCCCCCACTTTCTACTTATCTCTTGTCTTAGTCACAAGGTTGGAAAATAAATAAGAAATAGGCTGGCTTTGTTTGGACTGAGAACATTCCAAAATATTTGGCTGTACCTCAAAACCTTGTTCAAATAATATTATTTATAACTTTATGCTTGGTCAGTCTTATTTTCAGTTTGGCTACTTCCCATGGGAGGCTGGTTTTCTCCTTGATGGTAAGCTTGGCTGCTTGGAAGCCTTACTCATAAAACATTTGTTTTTCAAGTAAGACTCTGGGTTTTAGAAGGAAAAGAACCCAGTTAAACCCTTTTCCCAGTCATTCAGCCAATCCTACAGGGTCTCACTCTCGGCAAGAGCTTTGGGGTGGGGTGTAGGCAGGGAGATGGCCACAAGCTCACACATGTACCTTCAATCATATGAGTCTAATCACAAAACAGGACCATGAGTTACAGCCTCGGGCTTTGGAGTGATAGAGCAATTTCTCAGAATTCCTTCAGATGAATATAGATTTAATTTCTCCCACACTCCTCCTCTGTAAGGCTATTACATTTATTGTTTGCATATGTGTGTGTAACATGTATGGTATGGTTCGTGTACATGTGATGTAGCGTGGGGTGTGCAGATGCACATGCACATGCGCAGGGGCCAGAGGAGAAGGTGGTGTCCTCGTCTGTTGTTCTTCTACGTTCTTTCCTTGAGGTAGAGTCTCTCACCGAGCCTGGAGCCGCCAGGTTCAGTCAGACTGGCTGACCACAGAGTCCCAATGATTCTCTGGTCTCTGCTCTCCTTAGAACTAGGATGACAGACTTGGCCTTGCTCAGCTGTTGGTTATGGACAACTGAACTCAGGGTGAATCAGGATCCCTCAGGATCTCACCGTGTGTGGCAGGTGCTCTTACCCATGGAGCCATGTGTCCAGCCTGTAAAGCTATTCCTGACAGCAGAGTTGCCTAGCTGTCGTAGCAGCTCGGGACCTTTCATGGACTTCTGAACAGGTGATTGGACTTTCAGGCAGTGGTGAGGGAGATACAGAATCATTACAAGAGGACACCTACTACCAAGAGCAAGGGGGCAACTTTGACAAGGACATACCTGAAAGCAAAGCTCTGCCTGCTCCTTGATGGATAATTGAACACTGTCTACAACTGACAGAAAAGGAGAGAGAAGCCATGAGGCCAAGGACTTGTCATTTCGAAAATTAAACCATTAGAATGGCGGTAGAGAAAGCTGCCATTCTCATGGATGTACCCCAGAAATAGGACAAAGCAGATGAACTGATTGGTCAATCAAAAACTGTGCTTATATCACAGCAATTGTACAGTCGGCTGTCCTGTGGCCTCATGTCAACCTTCAGTGACATTGTTACCCTGGAGGGTACTGGTGGCCTCCATCACAATCTCCCCAACCTGTTTTCCTGGGAGCCAACTGAGCTCCCTACAAACCCTGTTCTCTCCATAATGGGATGGTTTGGTGAATGTTCTGCTAAACTCCTGGACAGCTTCTGTCAGGACCAGTGCCAGAATGTAGTGATTCTGATAGAAATGTGGACTGTCAGCCAATGCAACTGCCAGCCATTAAAAACCCAGAGGGACAGAGAGTCTCATGCAAGCATAGGAGCTGGAGATGTCCTGAGTCTCTGAGTTCAAGACTCCAGAATCCCCATCAACAGCTGGGTGTGGCCACAGCTGTCAGCTCACTCCTATGGAGAACAGAGACCATAGAATCACTGGAACTCTCTGGTTGGCCAGTGTGAATGGCAATGAAGATGGCAGATCCCGATTCACTGAGACACTCTGGAATTTTCTGGGAGAGAGTGCATATTTTCTTTTCTTTAATTTCTTGTAAAGCAAAAATTGTCAACTATTTCCAGGAACGCAAATCAGTCCATAAAGTGTTTGCTGTACGAGTATGAGTTTGATCTCCAGAACCCAGGAGATGGAACCAGGGCTTTGTGCACACTAGGCAGACATTCTACCAAGTGAGTAGAGTCCCTCCATCTTTCAGAGACTCTCAACTTGACGGAAAACACCGTCATGTGAGAAAAGGAAGGGCCATATATGTGGGAGAGACGGAACGCAGGTTGCGATGTTGGAATGGGTGGAAAATAACTTTGTTTTAACATTGCTTACAAAGTGTCATGGTTACCAAGACAAAAATTTCATAATAAATTATTCAAAATGATAAAAGAGAATGAGATTTGTTACCCAAGTGTTATAAACGGGGAATTGTGGACAAACGCAATCACGTCTGGGAGGGCAGAAGTGACACAGACCAGCTTCCTTGTCGCCAGAGGGTTTGTGCCAACATGGTGTTAGTTTTTGTTGTTGTTTTGTTTTATTATTTCATTTTTGGTAATAGAAAGAAACAAGTTTTAAAATAATTTCTCAAGACTAATAGTAATAACATGTCTGCCAGTTTATTGAGCAGATTTTAAGTTTTAAAAAATTTTCCCCTCATGTTTTTGGCGACTATTTTGGAGTTCTAGAGAAATAAAAGGGAGAGAGAGAGAGAGAAAGAGAGAGAGTCCTAATTTCCACCAGCTCCTTGTACATGATTATATTTTGGGTTTATGACTAGAGGGAAAATTTAAAGTATCATAACCAGTTCCAAAAGGTTCTTTAGAAATTTGGCCTTTATGAGCAAAATGAACAGATAGTCCAAACAATCAAAACTTTAGTCACTACTAGGGAGAGATGTTTTCATATTTATTTGCCTTTGCTTATGGCTTTTTTGTTTCTTTGTTTATTCAAGGCAAGGTCTCACTCTAGCCCAGACTGCCCTGACCTCACTATATAGCCCAGGCTGGCCTCAAACATACAACAATGCTTCTACCTCAGCTTCCCGAGTGCTGGGATTAAAGATACAAACAATAAACTTATATATTTTTACATATTTTTTCTTTTATTAAAATTGTAATATAATGGCATTGAGTGCTTGGAAACATTTAGCTGTAGATAGGAAAAAAAAAAAACTGATTAGATGTTACAGAGATTACAAAGGATCTAAAAAATGGTGCCGGGCATAGTGGTGTATGCCTTTAATCCCAGCACTTGGGAGGCAGAGGTAGGAGAATAACCATGATTTCAAGGCCACCCTGAGACTACATAGTGAATTCCAGGTCAGCCTGGGCTAGAATGAAACCCTACCTTGAAAAACAAAAACAAAACAAAACAAACAAACAAAAAAAGAATCAAAGGATCTAAAATGTACTATTTATAAATATAAGGCTATACTCTTCCTGAAAGGTACAGATAGTGGAGGAATGGGATATTCATAAGTACTGGGTAGTGACTTTGAGTACAATTTTTCCTGAAGGTTTCACAGAAATCATGTAGACACGTGACTGGGCACTCCTATGGCATCAGAGTTCATTGTTAGTGGGAAGGCAATACATGAGGGTGGCTTTTATATTTGCAACTTCAAATGAAAATATCACTTAATGAACGCCAGCTTTGCCATGATGTTTACTTGGCTTGAGAAAACAGGGTTAGAGATCTGTTTGCTTTGGATGGTTGGGAAGCAATTAAAAATTGCCCTTCAAAAGGAAGTGACCCAGCTCTCTAGATCTGGAATTATCATGTGATGTTATTGCATTCTCTGAAGTGCTGATCCTCTGGGTCAAAATTACTCATGGGAAAAGTGTTTATACTTGTTCTAAATCGTTTACAATGAGGTCCAATACTTCTGCTCCTAATGAGAGTGTACAAGGATCCATATTCAGTCAATACAATACAGGAGTCAAGGGTAAGGGATAAACACATAATGTGCAGCCTGGCTAGGTGGGACAGGCTTATAAACCCAGCTACTTGGGAGTTTGAGGTAGGAGGATTGCAAGTTCAAGGACAACCTAGGCAATGTACTTTGATTCTGTTTCAAAAGAGCAAAGTGAAAGCTGGGCTGTAGATATAGCTCTGAAGGAGAATACAGTTTTATAGTTCCACGTAACGAACAAACAACAGCGACATGACAGCTGAAACCGTAACTATAGTCATCTTCAGAGAGTTGATTTGGTGAGATCTACATCTGGTTAGCATTCTGGTAAACCAAGGGCACTTGTCAATGTAACACGCAAATGTCTCTTTAGCACTTCAAACTCCCATCGTGAGATTTCTTAGCAAAGCAAAGTGGCGATAAAATTGTGATGCAACAACTGACCAATGTTTTGCTACACACTTGCAATATTAAAAACAGATTAGAATTAAAAAGATGTATTCAGGACCAATGATTGTCAAAATACCCCTCTTATGGGAAGAAAAGGAAATTTTTACTAGTTTTGGGAAGTCGCAGATCTTATGACAGGCAAACTCTATGGCATGGAGAAACACATCTGGCCTTAACTCGGTGACACACATCACTGAGACCATTGACCTCGTGCAAATTACTGACCACATTTTAGTATCCCATGTTTTGTGTTCTAGGGAAAAATGTCTAAACAGCTCACATGAACCTTCATGCCTTCCTAGTAGACCTTTTCTTTTCTTTTCTTTTCTTTTCTTTTCTTTTCTTTTTTCTTTTCTCTTCTCTTCTCTTCTCTTCTCTTCTTTTCTTTTCTTTTCTTTTTTTAACATTTGGACATTGATCACATAGAAGCATGCTGCTTTTACAATCTAAAATCTAAACTGTTGGGGGATTCGTGACCATTGTTCCGCACAGCCTGATCACATTTAAGTGTTGTTGCAGTTACCTCGTTTGTTGTCGGAACAAAACATCCTACCAAAAGCACTGATGGGAGGAAAGGATCTGTTTGGGCTTTACAGTCTCGAGGGGAAGGTTCACAATGTCAGGGGAAAGCCTGGCATGAGCAGAGGCTGGGCATCACCTCCTTGTCACAGCAGGTGACAATGACGGGAGAGTGAGCTGAACTCTGGTACAGGGGAGTTAGCTATATACCACGAAGCCCCCTCAACAACACACCTCCTCCACAAACCTTCACCCCTCCCAAATTGCCACCAACTGGGGAAGCAGCATTCAGAACACATGAGCTTATGGGGGACACCTGATTCAAACCACCACAGGTTCAATGTCCGCTAGTGACTTCATGGTGACACTTGGGCCTTCCTTGGGTGGGTAACAGGCTTTCTTCATTCATACCAATGGCATTTCATCTTGCCTTAAGTGAGTGAACAGAGTCTGCATTCAAGAAAGTCATCTCCCAATGAAGAGAATAGAGCTAAGGCAGGCCTTAAATAACATAAAATGTGTGACAAAATCAGATGTGAAGAGAAGAGAAATTAGGGATGAAAGTCATTGGGTACAATGACAGAAGGGAAGGATTTTTATTCCACTATATATTCTTCACACTGTCAATACTTTGCATTTATGTATTCCGGTTTCTGTGAAAATACATCACAGCTGAAATGCTTAAAATCAATAAGGTCAGAATGTTAAAAAGTAGGATGTTGGTGTTTGATTCTCCCCACTGCATTATCATCTCTAACCTGATGTCTATGCTGCCATCCCCCGAAGATGCAGGCGTAATCAACAGCTACTGGCTATCCAGTCTGGAGAGGTACTGCCGTGCCATTGGATGGCTGAGTATTTAGAATGTCTGCTTTTCTTTATTCTTGAGATTATTTTTAAATGACACTAACAAGTCTAATCGTGGCTGAGGAGATATCTCAGTCAGGAAAGTGCTTGTGGTGCAAGTGTGGGGACCTGAGCCCCACTCCTGGACACCAAAAACAAAAAGGCCTACTGATGCATGCTGGGGAGACAGACAAAGTAGGATCCCTGGGGCTCAATGGCAGGCCAGTTTAGCCTACTTAGTGAGTTCCAGGCCAATGAGAGACCTTGTCTCATAAGGTGGATGGAATCTAAGGAATGATACTTTTTATGAACACACACACACACACCCCTGTGCTCCTGCACACACAATCAAGTCCATACACAGACTAATTTGTTTAGTTTCCCTTCTTCTGAGCCCCAACAGAATGAAATAGCTATTATTTATCATGATTATGATTAATATTATATTTTTCACAATGAGCATCAGCAAACATGACTGGATTCTGCAGGAGACCTACCTCAAAATAAATAAATAAATAAAATAAAATAAAATAAAATAAATAAAATAAAATAAAAAATATCTTTGGGGAGAAAGGGTCTCACTCTGGCCCAGACCTGGAATTCACATGTCCTCAAAACATGGCATCCTCCACATGGGATAGTTCTTTTGATTATGTAGCATTTGGAGGAAAAGAAACAAAACTTTCAGTTTGAAATCCAGTAAAATTTAGGTATAGGGATATAGGTATAGTGTTATAGCTTGAGATCTAGAGACCTGATTCTAATCCTGACTTTTCTCAAGTAAACTTTGAGATCAGTTAACGTCTGATTTTTACATTTGCCTTCTCTCTAGAGTGGTTGGAAACCCTGATGTTACATGTCCCCTAAAAAGCTGACGTCACTATTAGGGGTCACCTTGCCGGGGGATAGTTATCTGTTCCCATGTAATAAAGAATTAATGGTGCTTCTTTGCTCTTCTTTTGCAACAAATAAGTGAAATTAATGAGTTTTTTTTTTTTTAAAGCATCTCCTGCAAATTGATTGCTGCAATCTCTCCTTTGTTCCTTTGCATCCCAAATAAGTGAAATTGCCATCCATGAGGGCCTCAGGCTCTCTGTTTTTTTCCTTCCCATGCCCAATGTCTACTCATTTTGTCTCCTGCTCTCTATGTCAAAATTGATTGCTTTAATCCCAGCACTCGGGAGGAGGAGGTAGGAGGATTGCCATGAGTTCAAGGCCACCCTGATACTACATAGTGAGTTCCAGGTTAGTCTGGACTACAGTGAGACCTACCTCAAAATAAAAAATAAATAAAATAAAATAAAATAAAATAAAAAATAAAATAAGGGGAGAAAGAGACCAATAAAAACATACCATTCACTTACTTCAAACACATATCTTTGATTATGTGCATTTTAAAGAAAGCCAAAAAAATTTTTTTTGAGGTAGGGTCTCACTCTGGCCCAGGCTGACCTGGAATTCACTATGTAGTCTCAGGGTGGCCTTGAACTCATGGCGATCCTCCTACCTCTGCCTCCCAAGTGCTGGGATTAAGGGCATGTGCCACCATGCCTGGCTGAAAGCCGAGTTTTTGAATGGAAGTTCTTTCTACAAAAATAAGGATAGATATTGTGGAGGAAAAGAAACAAGTAATTTGACTTTCAGTTTGAAATCCAGTAAAATTTAGGTATAGGGGATATAGGTATAGTGTTATAGCTTGAGATCTAGAGACCTGGATTCTAATCCTGACTTTTCTCAAGTAAACTTGAGATCAGTTAATGTCTGATTTTTACATTGCCTTCTCTAAAATGGTGGGATTGAATTAGCTGATGTTTTAGGATATCTCGAAATTTTAAGACTCTGATGGCAGATATTATGGGAACACCTTTTGAGACATAAGTCAAATTATTCAGGGATTTTAATGTTGGAACTTGTAAGCAATGGCATGGGTACAATACTATGATAGTTAAGTTCTGGTTATCAATTTGATCAAATTAGGAATCAATAAGAGACACACCACTTGGGTTGTTCTGTGAGACTGTTTCTGGGAAGGATGGGTGGAGGAAGGAAGTCTTCCCCCATAGTGAGTGGCCTTTCTGGTGGCGGACCATATATGAAGAGGTTCTGTGATAGCACAGGGTCACAAGACTGCCTGAGCTACTCTCTGGTATGTCCTGGCTGCCTGTGCTACTTGCTGGCATGTGCATCTACCCTGTTGCCGCTGTCCTTCATGGACTCTGGAGCTCAGCTTTGCCAGCCTTATGTGGACTGAAGACAAGCAGGTCTCTAGGTCTCCTCCAGGCTTTCAGTGCTAGGTTGGCACTGTTGAGGCAACACTCATGGGATGATCAACTCCCAGGTCCTCTGACTCTCTAGTCGGCAGACAGCTATTGTTGGTGTGCACAGCCCATAGCCTGTAAGCTAATCTAATCAATTCCTTTTCTAATACATACTAATTCAATTGGTTCCATTCCTCTAAAGAACCAGAACCATCATTAATGAAAATACCAAAAAACTTGTAGTGACATTCCTATCTTGATGTCCCATGAAGGATTGCTACTTTTTTCATTGCCAGGACCAAATCGCTGACAAGAAACAACTTAAAGGAGGAAAGGCTGACTTTGAGTCATGATTTGAGGAAACAATTAGGAGAGAAGGCTTGGTAGAAGGGGCAGGTCCTGGCTGTGGTGGCAGAAGCGTAAGGCTGCTTGCTCCCATCTTGACAGAGTAAGGAGGCAGAGATGGACAGCGAGCAGGACTGTGATGTCAGTCTGAAGTCCATAACCCCAAGGACTTATTTCCTTCAGCTAGGTCCAAAAACTGTGATCCCTCAGCCTTCATGGCCTTGGGATTACATAATGAGCTTTAAGTAACATCAACTGTTTGAGAAGGCACACCATTCGATCTCCTTTAAAAACAAAGTTAGTTTGACGGGGCGTGGTGGTGCATGCCTTTAATCCCAGCACTAGGGAGGTAGAGGTAGGAGGAATTGGCTGTGAGTTCAAGGCCAATCTGAGACTACGTAGTGAATTCCAGATCATCCTGGGCAAGATTGAGACTTCACCTTGAAAAACACACCCACCAAATTTGTACATGGTACAAGTCCTCTGATATTGCATTGTTGCTGAGTTCCTGGAAGGCTAATCAAGGAAGTTTTCTAAGACATACTAATTCAATTGGTATAAAGAACCAGAACCATCATTCCTGGGCAAAAAATTGAGTGACATTCCTATCTTGATGTCCCAAAACTTTTTTCACTGCCAGGACCAAATTTGCTCAAGGAGGAAAAAGATGCACATTAGAACAGGTTTTAAAAGGAAAAAAATATTTTGCTGTTTCATTTAGCCATCTCTATAGATCCAAAATATTAATGCTTGGAAAAGGTAATCAATTTAAAAGACTTTAAGAAGATTCACTATATTTTTCAATCTTTTATTTTAAAGAACCTTAGCAATCTGATGCAGATTTTATGCTTATACTAATTCTCATTTTAGATTATGCATTAGAACAGGTTTTGAAAAAAGTTTTGTGTCTTTAGCCATCTCTATGGCAAAATATTAATGCTTGGACAATATCAATTTAAAAGACTTTCAAGTTCTAGATAAAACAATTTATTCTACTCATATCATTAAAAACTAGGCATTAAAATATGTGAAAAAGTACCTTTCATAGCTTTGGATTCAATTGAATTTCAATTAACCTTTGAGGAAATTGTGTTTGCCCAGCTTTGTCTATGTGACCGCTCTCACAGGGCACATACTGCAGGGGTGTCAATCATCTTTGGAAGAATGTAGGTTGTGCAATGAATCCCAATTATCCAGTGTCCGTGACAGCAGTGTGATGGCTTTGCCTGGGATTTCAGAAATGGACTCAACTGGAAAGTGACATATCTCGTTGTGTTCCCTGCAAAACTGATGCCTTATCAGAAAGCCTATTTTTCTACTGCTTCCAGAATATTGACCGCTGCCATCAGATTTAGAAAGGCTTCATATCTACCGCAGACATGTCTTTACTCAAGCCCCAAAGCAGGGAAGGGTCCTTTTGATTTGCTTCATAGTTTTTGCTCAGTACCTGGATGAAGGTATGGTGTAATAATGAGCTTCTTGAGATGAAATATTAAAACAAAATTAATTTTTCTCTTTTCCCCCTTTGATTCCATATGTCTGCTTGAAAATAGGATTATGAATCATTTTGTAAGGTCCTCATGTAAGGCTGGACTAGAATGAGGTTTCAGTCAGATTTCATAGAAGCTGAGCCTCCATCCTCAGAAGCCCAATACCTATTGAACAGATACGTGTTTTTTTTCTTGCAATGTATTTTTTGAAAAGTTCATTTACACATAAGTATTCTTTCCCCCCACAAATTTCAAAATATATCTGAATCCTATAACTCATATTCATTTAAAGCTCTTTTTTCTTTATAGAGTTTTAAACTTATGAGAACTTTGGAATGAGTGACATTCCATATGTCATAGAAGGCTTAAAAGGCATGGTAAATGGAATACGAGCTGATGGAAGACACAAGAATTGTTTCTTTCTGGTGTCAGAGGTCAGACCCTGGACCTTGTATATACTGGACAATAGCTCTCTATCCCTGTGTGCCCCCTTAGCGCAGAAAACAGATTCTAAGTCAGGTTTTTCTCTTGACCCCAATCCAGAGCTAATTTTGAAACAAAAAAATTCTTCAAACACTTGATCTTTGCTAAACTTAAAATTTTTATTTGACATTGTCTCATGTATTCCAGGCTGGTCTCAAACTCCTAACTTTAGCTAAGGATGACTTTGAACTTCTGATCCTCCTGCCTTCACCTCCCAAGGGCTGGAATTATAAGCATGTTCTACCATGGCTAGTTTGTGTGGTGCTGCTTAAATAGGGCTTCATGCATGCTAGGCAAGCACTCTACCAACTGAGCCATATCCTTAGACCACGAAGTTAGGAATTTTAGGGCGCTGCATAGGAAGGAAAAGTTAGTTGGACAAATCTGTTTAAGTGTTGACAGAGACTTTTTTTTTGAGAGAGAGACATAGAGAGAGACAGAGACAGAGACAGAGACAGAGGGAGAGGAAGACAGAGATGGGCGTGCCAGCAGCCTCTCAGCCACTGTGAATGAAATCCATATGCGTGCACCCCCTTGTGGTCAAGTGTGGCATTGTGCCCTTGTGTCAGTTTGCGTCTGGCTAAATGTGGGACCTGGAGATTGTAACCGCTGGAGATTGGAACCAGTGTTCTTTAGGCTTAGGAGGCTGCCTTAACTGCTGTACCATCTCTCCAGACCATCAGAGACTTTTTGATGCCATCTCTGGTACTCTGAAGAACTGAAATGAATTCTTCTATAGTACTGACTTAAATAATGCTTTCTGGTTCCTTGCCTCCCCTCCAAATAGAAGTCTCCCACAATAGGTCTTGGGATTTTAATTTTTGTCAAAACTTTCAGGTAAATTTCTGTACAGTCAATAGGATACTCACCCATATTTTGTTTCATAGCTAAGATAATACATTATGAAAGAATTTAAAGTACGTGCCTGTTGCAGTCAGGTTCCCATTGCTAGCAGAAATCACCTGACCAAGAGCAACTTTTGGGAAGAAAAAAGGATTTATTTTGGCTTACAGACTCTAAGGGAAGCTCCATGATGGTAGGGGACAATGATGTCATAGGCAGAGGGTAGACATCACCCCCTTGGCCAACATAAGTTGGACAATAGCAACAGGAGAGTGTGCCAAACACTGGCAAGGGGAAACTGGCTACAATACCTGTTGGTCAACCCCAGCAATACACTGCCTCCAGGAGGCATTAATTACCAAATTTCCATCAGCTGGGAACCTAGCATTCAGAACACCTAAGTTTATGGGGGACGCCTGAATCAAATCACCACAGTGCCTTTGTCCCAACACCATTAGATGACAGACTTAGGACCAGACCCCATTTGAGATTGACCTTAAAAGACCCTCACTCCCTTAATAATGCTCCGCACCATATACTGAACTGATTAAAGGAGGGAAAGGTTTGTAAGCATCTTTTCAACTATAAAGTTTTATTTTGTTTTGGTTTGCTTGATGTGATGAGAAACCTTGAGCCTTCCACACCGAGGAAGGTTAAGAATGGTTGCATTAGTTACTTTTCTTGTTGCCATGGCAACATACATGATAAAAGCAACTCAAGGAAGGAAGTGTTTAATTTGACTAACGATTTGAAAGGATAAAATCCATGGTGGCAGGAAAGCATGGTGAGGCAGCTGGTCAAATTGTGTCTGCAGTCAGGATGCAGAGATGGATGAACACTGGTGCTCAGCTTGCTTTCTCCTTTTATTCA
Source organism: Orientallactaga sibirica (assembly GCA_036365145.1). NCBI lineage: Eukaryota > Metazoa > Chordata > Mammalia > Rodentia > Dipodidae > Orientallactaga > Orientallactaga sibirica. The sequence continues at coordinate 25,188,431 of JAEOAD010000008.1, forward strand.
AAGTCCCCAGCCCGTTGGATGGTGCCCCCCACATTCAATGTGGGTCTTCCTCCTCACTTAAACTTCTCTAGAAACACTCTCATAAACGTGCCCCGAGATGCGTCTTTTTACGTAATTCCAAATCCATCAAGTTGACGATGAAAAGTAACCACCACAATGTTTTAATTGATTTAAAATAAACTAAACAGTATTATTCCAATTAATAAAGTTTCTACTATAAACTTTGTAATAACATTCATCAAGATCTTCAAAATACCTCCCTCATTTTCAAGGCTTATGTGTGTGTGGCGTAAGATAAGGGAAGAAGATGCCCATATATTTTTTTTTTTCCTGTGGCAGCTGTTATCATTTATGTAGGCTTATGTAAATTCTATGCAAATTTAGGACATTTTATGTTCCCAAACTTATGGTGATCGTAATTATTTTTATTCTCCAAAAGTTGGCCTTCAGCAAGACCCTACTGAAAACTGATGATGTATGCAGGCACCTTCTCTCTGGGCTTCTGTGACATTTATCATCCTTCTCCTTAGATACCCACAGACTTGCAGTTCATGAATATCAGGCCGAAAATAAGACCCTGGGTTTCCTCCAAAGCAGGATGAATTACCTCCCACCAACATCTGGAGATCATTCCTTGGAATTTTGTTCTTTAGTTTTCCAGGATAACTGTACTTGATTCATTTATGCCATGAAGTGAGAGACATTCAGAGTACAATATTACTGAGCTAAAAGAAGACCTAAGCTCCCAGGTGTGAAAAGTATTACATTTCCTTTTCTTTTTTCTTTCTTTTTTTTTTTTTTTTTTTTTTTTTTTAGTTTTAAATGTGACTGTTTGCCAGTAGCTAAGTTTAGGAAGACACCATTTCTTATAGTACCACTGGGGAGAAAATGGGAAGGGGCGATGATTTCATTAATTTTTGAGAGCTTTACAGCCAGCTGGCAGGGGCTTTCTCTATAATCATGGCTTACTGCCTTTGAAATTACTTTCTTTTCTTAAATTAACCTGTCTGAGCTAAAAATGACACAATAGTGATAATAGTGTGATAAAATTGGCTTTTTTTGTGTGTGTGATCTTAAAGTATCTTAACTAACTTAAATTATAGTACCCTGAGTTAATAACTGCCCAAAGAACTCCATAAAAAGAGATTGGTGTTAGGAACATTTATAAATCCTGAAATTAGTTTTATCGATAGATAAAGAACTTTTAAAACTGAACTCGTATATAAGTAAGGCAGAAAGAGACTTTTAATGCCAAGGAGGAAGGAATTCCCCATTCAGTCCTCACTATTCTGTGGTCCCACTTATTTTGGAAAGACTGTCAAGCTGAGACCGACCTAGCTTGCCTCCAGGGGTGGGTGATAACCCTCTTATTTTGCCTGTGTGAGCTTGGGGCATTGGATGAACATCTCTGGTTCTCAAGATCTTTCTCTGTAAAGTGGAGACACTAATACCCATGCTGCCTTCTTCTGAAGATTTTTTTAAAAATAATAAACATCAGCAACAGGGGAAGAAAGTATCTCCCGAGTTAATAATTTTATCACTCAGAGAGGAAAGAAGTGAGAGTGGGCGGTAGACATAATAGTGTGTGCATCCTCCAGAGTCTGAAAGGGTGAGTCCTGGACCAGCATGGTACTGTGTGAGCAGTAGGAGGGTAAGAAGGATACAGAATATCAAGGAAGGAGAAAATGGGGGAAAGTGTCATGGGTCTATGAGGATGTGCAGGTGGGAGAGGCAGTCCACTAATGGGAAGGTGTTTGATGGATGAGTGAATGGATGGATGAATGCATGGACAGGTTATGTAAGACCCTTCACCTCCCATTAATATAAAAGCAGTCAAGATCATCTTTGAGGTAGCTGCTTAAAGGAAATGAAGGCCCCAGGATGGCTCTGAATTTATTGGGTTTAACATGTACGCTTCTTGTCAGTTTTAACTTTGTGTACAAACACCAAGTAATTCCATTTCTGGAATATGGCTAATGGGGGGTGAGCTGACTATTTCCAGAGAAGTTCCGTTTCTCTGTTGGGAGGCTTGGCTTCCGTTAAGTGGAGTTGAAAAGTAGCTTTTGTGATTCCTTCCATTGAATGAGATCCTTTTGGGTGGGAGAAAGAGAGTACCGGTCTCCTTGACATATGGAAGTGCTTCTTTAAAGAGTGTGTGAAAAGTAGACAGAATGAAGGTGTGTGTGGTTGGTTAGTTTATGATAGTATTTAAAGCCTCTATAAAACATGAGAAGTCATATTAAACCTGGAATATAGAAAGTTAATTTCTAGTCTATCTTTCTCTGTAACTTATAAACACAAAAAGCAGATGTAATAAGTCATGCTGGAGTTGGGTGTTGGAGATGAGATCGAAACTCAAACTTTACAAGGTGTTGACGTCTCCTTATAGAAGCAAACAGACCTACCACAAGTCCATTTTATCATCTGTAGTATTTGTGAAGTAGAGTGCTAAGCTATTTAAAAAATGCACAGTGGCTATGCATAGTATTGTCTTCACTGAAAACATGGAACCACCATCATCCAAAATCTGTGTTCCACTTTTTCAGTGGCACATGAATCTTTCATTACAGACATTTATCATTCCTTCTTTTAACAGTTTTTCTACCTCTTTCTTTGTTCATTATTAATTTGTCAACAACTTACCTAATTTTAACTCGGCACTAGGCATTTGATTCGGTGCTGGTCCTGGAGACACTGAGGAGAACGAGCCTGGTTCTGATCCAGAAATACCAGGTCAAGTGTCTAGTGTATTTGGCCAGAGTTAATGGTCAGTGACAGAGATGAGAAAATGGGTTTCTCACAAGGAGTGAGTAGTCAGTGGACAAGAGAAAGGAAAGGCAGCTTTAACATTCAGTGTCCACCAGAGTGATAAGTCCATAGCATGTAAACAACCATATTATGTTAAATTAATTTTTAATAATATTCATTGTGTATATCATTATATATATATATATATATATATATATATATATATATATATATATATATATATAGTAATGAGTTTCATAAAGAAATCTTTTGTTCACATGCACATGTGTATGTGGTGTGAATGTGCACATGCATTCTTGAATTTGTGTGGGTGCACCTGTACAAGCATGTATGTGAAAGTCAGAGGTCACGACTGGCTGTGCTACAGCTTTAATCTTTGAGACTGGGTCACTCTTAGAAGCCAGAGCTCACCAATTGGACTAGTCTAGCAAGACAGCAAGCCCTAGGGATCCTCTTGTCTCTGCGTCTTGAACACTGAGATTATAGGCATGTACCACCATGGCTGGTTTTTACATAGGTGCTGGGGATCTGAACTCAGAGCCTCATGCTTATGTGGCAAGCACCTTACTGACTGAGCCATCTCCCCAGTCCTTCATGGAGACATTTTCATACAAGTATATCTTATACTTTCAATTCATTCATTGTGACCCTGTCCTTCCAGTTAGCTTGGCGTCTGTTTTCATGGTGTGCGTGTGTGTGTGTGTGTGTGTGTGTGTGTGTGTGTGTGTGTGTGACATTTTCTTTATGGATTCATCTGCTGATGCATATCAACTTATCTGTTCCTATAGCTTGGCTATTAGGAGCTGTGCAGCTATGAACATGAATGATTTCTTCAGGTCAATATTCAGGAGTGGTCTAGCTGGGTCATACTGTTGTTCTATTTATAGTTTTGTTTTGTTTTGTTTTGTTTTTCTTTTTGAGAATCCTCCATACTGATTTGCTTAGTGTTCTCAATTTTTTATCCATCATAAGAAAAACCTGAGATCCTGACCAGCCATTGTAGTCTGGGAGCTGTTCCCCCACCCCCATTCATGCCAGTAGTTTGATGTAATGCCTGATTACCCCATCTCATCTGACTAGTGGGACGCTTCCCCCCATCGAATTCCATTTTATTATGTGGCTGCATTGTGATCCCACCTCTAGTCACTTATTGTTATTTGCTATTTAGATGGTAATCTCATAGAATAATTTATCCTTTGAAATCTTCATTAGCTGATTCTGGTTCTCCCAATGTGAGGACTTTTTAAAACCCTTATTCTGATTACACTTTCTAGAAGACATCTTTAATTTTCCAGACCAATTGCTCACTAATTAGTATCTCAAGAGTGCAAGTCCTCCAAATGGCATCCTCATAATTTTTAAGAACTAAAATGGCTTGGGGAATTTCCTAATTTGAATTGCAAGAAAATCTAGCACAAATGCTGACAAAAATGAGATGCCATTCTATAACTAAATTCAGGAAGAAACATTGAATATATAAGTCTGACAAAGAGTGGTATGGTCTAATTTAGCATGCGACCTAGAATTTCAAGAGGTTAACTAAAATGACTCTGTTATCCTTTTACATGAGTCCACTTTTTTTTCTTGGACCAGCACATCTATGTGAACATCAAACTGGGCAAATCTTATTTACAAAATCCTTACTGTTTTCTTTCATTAGAGCAAATGTTGATTCCACAGCACTCAGCAACTTATTAGAATGGAAGAGCCAAAGGAAGGGTATGACTTCTTACAATGCAACTGCCCAGAAAGAAATTGGCCTCGATATCCATGACCTTGCAGTGCCTAGCAATACCTTTGCAAGACCCTCAAAAATAGAAGAAAAAGATGATGACATCAAATTAAAAGAGAGACTAATGGAGAGAGGGAGGGGATATGATGGAGACTGGAGTTCTAAAGTGGAAATGGGGGAGGGGAGAGAAATATCATGTGTTTTTTGTATGTAAGTATGGAAGTTGTCAATAAAAAATAATAAAATAAAATAAAATAAGCTGGGCAAAAAAAAAAAAAAAGGGAATTTCAATGTTTTTATTATTGACTTAAAATTTCCCCTTCTTTTTCAACAGGGACATGCAGGTCACCAACACATACTGAAATAGAAATTTATGAAGACTGAGAAAAAAAAATTACTGATTAAGAAGTAAAAAGGAATGCAGTACTATCTATCTATTTGTCTATCTATCTATTTATCTATCTATCTATCTATCTATCTATCTATCTATCTATCTACCTACCTGCCTACTAGGGTGGGGTTCTGACATGATTCTACTGAATTGCAAGGATGCTGTAGGAGAAAAGACATTTGTGTCACTATCAGACTCAGAAACAATAGACAGGCAACATGTTAAAAGTGGAGGAGGGAGTTTGTCCCTTTAAAATTTAATATCTTCTCTTTTCCCTATAATATTTGGAGGAAGTTATGTTTTTCTTTTACTTTTTTTTTCTTTTTCTTTTAAAGTAAAATACGGGTTATGCACTACTGGGTAGTGAGTGAATTCTTTTTGCCAGCAGGAAGAAAAGCAATTTTTGAATGCAAAAAATAGCTTCTTTGTGTGAAAATATCACATACCCAAAGACATTTCAGGCAAGAAAGAAAAGATTCGTGTTCTGAATTAATATTTTAAAAATACGTTGGCAGAAAAAATGTTAGCAACAGAACAAGAAGAAATTGGCATGAACACACCCAGAAGAAACATGAACCCTTTATACAGTCACCAGTTCCCCAAATTGGACCGCTTATCCCGCTTGCAGTGTTTCAGCTTCCGAAGCAGCTGAGACTGATAATTGATGACAGGAGGCCCCCTCTGTGGAGGACGAGTGTTCCAAACCATCCTGTTTGGCTTAAGGCAGTTCTCTCCTTCCCCACCTTCCACTGTTTGTGATGTAACCTGCTCTACGAGGAGCTAACCGGATGTAGAAGATAGTTTCTTGGGGGGAGGAGGGGGCAGAAGTAAAATCTTCTACCTTCTCTTGTCTTTAAATCTCGCTGATACCTATGGCATCCGTATACTCCAAGGTGGCACTTTATCCATTATTCACATATAGTACATCATTAACCAGCTACAGAGTTGTTATAGAAACAACAAGTTTCTAATGCTTAGTGGCAGAAGGCAGAGGTTTGTTGTGTGGCCCAGCCTGGCATGGAACTTGCAATCCCACTGCCTCAGCCATCTCAGTGCTGGGAGTACAGGTGGTCTCCCCACCAAGATGAAACTTCCCCTCAACACTGTGAGCTTCAAATCAACCCTTTCCTCCCATCAGCTGCTCCTGGTCAGGTGTAGAAAGTAAGTACAACATCCAAGTATCCCTTTCTGGCTTCATTTACTAATAATAATATGCACTCTGGTCACATCCTGGTGACACCATGGGTGCAGCTGTCTTTTTTTTTTTTCTGGCAGTGTGTGGGCACATGATCAGAGCTTGAAGAATGAGTTGGGAGTAGAATGACCCAAGCAGCAAAGGGCATGGTCACCGATATCTTTGCTCAGGTTCCTTGAAGAATCCTCACCACGTAGAAAATGCACAGTGTCTCCCTCCTTCTTCCTAAGGCCCGCAGACTTTGGTTCCAGCTTCACATCACTACAGTCAACTTGATGTTTAGTTTGACCAATGTTTGCAGCTAACACATTATAACTGCAATAAGCAGAGAGCTTTCCTTCATATGATTTCATCTGTTTGAAAGTAAACTGGTTATTAAAAAAAAAAAAAAAAAAAAGCTTGGGACCAAATTCTCCTTTTCAAAAACTCAAGACTTGTTAATGTCTTCCATTGCATTTGTCAAAATTTTATTCATTCCCTCGATGTTACACAGTTTTACCCTTCCCTTGTTCAATACTACTATTTTCAAAGCACAAGTCTCTGCATACATGTTATTTCCTCAGCGAGGCCTGGGATCTACTATCCCAGTTTTCATTTCCTCTGACATATATGATAGTTTTGTCAATCTTCCTGAAACAGGGAATCGAATTTAAGAAGGCAGAAAGTTTTGTCTGGTTTGTCCATTTTTAAATATTCTATTTTAATATTTTTAAATATTCTAATGTCTCAGAGTGTATATTAGTTTGATAGAAGAAATGGGCAAAGATTTTTTTTTAAGTACACGTGTATTAGTTGTTTTCCATATTTCTGTGACCAAGTACCTGATAAGAAGCAACTGAAAAGAGGAAGGGCTTATTTTGGCTTACAGTTTGATGGGTCACGGTCCATCACTGAGGGGAAGACATGAAGGCAGGATAATGAAGTGGCTGGTCACATTGCATCCCCAGTCAGGACACGGAGAGAGGACAGGAAGTGTTATGCTGAGCTACCATACCTTAAAGCCTCTACCCTCCCCAATGACCCAATTCCTCCAGCAAGGCTTTACAACCTTCCTAAACAGCGTCACCAGCTGGGGACCAAGTATTTAAACACATGAGGACAATCTGGTGGGGGGCATTTTACATTCAAACCACAATAATATGCTGCTGTAGTTGCCTTCATGTTGCTGGGAAAAAACACCAGACCAAAAGCAGCTGATGGAAACAAAGAGTTTGTTTTGGCTTATAGTCTCAAAGGAAAGCTTCATAATATAGGGAAAGGTGGCAGAGCAGAGGCTGGGCATCAGCTCCTTGTCACAACAGATGAAAAACAGCAGCAGGAGAGTGCGCTGAGATCTGGCAAGAGGGAGCTGGTTATAATACCCCAAAGGCCACCCCCACCTATGCTCCACCATCCAAATTGCCACTAGCTGGTGACCAAACATTCCGAACACATGAGTTTATGGGTGACATCAGATTCAAGCCACAACATATGCATATATTACTCCTGGAGCATATTATGGTGACATTTTACTATATTATATATATATATATATATATATATAATTATATATATATAAAATTTTTGGCTATGCTGAACTATTTCCTCAAAATTTCCTCCCTTGGCACCATGTAGCAGACAGGCCTAGAAACTCGCTCCTCTTCATTTAATCATCTTCAGCTTTGCCCACGCCTGGACCAGGTGTGTTTTAGCTCAATAACAAAGAACACTGGTTTTGCAGGATGCTCACACCACCAAGGGGAGAAACAACAAGAGGGGCACATTTCACAGTATGCTGTTGTGGGCTCCAGTCAGACCACTGAATTCCACCTCATCGACTGTTGCCAGTCTTCTCTTAACAAATGTCTACCTTGGACGTTTAAGCTTCAATATCAGAGTGCAGACAACAACCACCGAGACTGCTTAATCATCTCTCTCATGTGTATAGGGTCAAACTTGATATTCAAAAAAAGACATGCAAAACAGATTGCTCTTTACAGGTTGTGTGTGCATGTGTGCGTGTGGTGGTGGTGGTGGTACTTCTTGTTTCACTGCTGAATGAATTCTACAGATTCAAGATCTGCGGTGTTATTGTTTCAAAACCTAAAATGTGGGAGATGCTTTGCAGGGTATAGCACGTGTAGTAGCCATGTAGTGTAGAGAAGATGGAAACAAATGGGGTGAACAGGTATGGAGAGATGGCTTAGTGGTGAACGCACTTGCCTGCAAATCCAAAGGACCCAGGTTTGATTCCCTAGGACCCACATAAGCCAACTGCACAAGATGGCACATGCATTTGGAGTTCATTTACAGTGGCTAGAGGCCCTGGTGCACCCATTCTCTCTCTGTCTCTCTATCTGCCTGTTTCTCTCTCTCTCAAATAAATAAATAAAAATTGTTATTTTTAAAAGAAGTTGGCTGAATATTTTGGTGAAGGATTTAAGTGCTTTGGGCAGGAGAGGGTGGGGAGAATCTTACTGAAAATCCCAGGGTAGGGCAGGGCAGAAATTCCTGAACACTTTTAGTCAGCAGTAGCATGGAAATACAAAGGTGTGTCCAACGAGTTAGGGAGTTAGCCAAAGAGTGTTCCAAAATAAGCACGTAGGTAACACCCAGTCCCTTTTTGTTGTAAATTGTGAGGTGAGAGAAAGGACTGCTAAACCAAATGAAGGCAGGGCTTAAAACTTTGAAAACTCAGACAATTCAGTTCTTCAAGGTAGGCCAAATTGAAAAACTAATGAAAAAAAGAATTTGAGCAGAGGTCAAATCCAAGTCAATGCCAGGAAAGAAAAATGCAAAGTAAGTCCAGGATGAAGAAAGAAGACCTGGGTGTGGTACAAAATAGTTTGTGAGGATCAGAGAGCCTCCAGCCAAGTTGAAGACACTTAAAGTGATAAAGAAGACTATTAAGTCAAAACCATGTACAAAAAATGAGCTCAGTCTCCAAGATCAAGATACCACCAAATGTGGGCTAGAAGAGGGCATACACATATAAAATTCCCTCCAAAATATCTATGGCCATCCCTTCTATCTAGTACTAACTTCTCTCTCCGTTGGAGAATTTGCTCATCTTTTCTAGATGGACAATGAGCCTGAAGGGAGGATTGGCCAATCACACCTCACCAGGGACCCAGCTGAAACCATAGAGTAATGTGGGGGACAGGCAAGAATACAGAGTTCCTGGGGATCACGGCACCAGAAAAAGGCTGAAGTAGATAAACACAGAGAACATCCAACTCCAACTAAGCCAGATATCCAGAGACACAAAGGCTCCCAAAACCTCATCACTGAAACAGAACTAAAATGACCCCAATGTGGCTCAGGGAAATTCGTGTAAGAGGCTCAGAAAAAATGTTAGAGTCACAAGTTGGGGCATTATGCAAAGAGACTTGGCCTACCCCCCAGAACTCTTGACTACCCCCACAATGCATGACCTACATTCCCCATTGATGAGGGTCCCTTTGGAAGAGGGAGGACAGGGAGGAGAAAAAGGGAGCCATCACTATGAATGTAAAATCAGAATAATATAAATAAAAACAAATTATGGGGGAAAAAAAGAATATCACATTGATTCTCCTCAGTCATTGGAGGAACAGGCCAAGGCAGGGAGGGGTTTATCTGGAAGAGTTTGTGAGTGGTCTTTGGTCTAATGGATCATATGCATTTAACCTTAGGAAGTTTCACAGGAGAGCCATGGATTTCTCAAAAGTTATACATGCAGCAACATTACTACCTGGGCGAAGGTGGGAAAAGAGAACAGAGCTTTTGGCTCCTGAGAATTCTAACAGCTGCTACATTTAAGAACAAGAGAAAGGAGACTAAGAGGGTAGAACCAAGAGTCCAGCGCACAGGGTTAAGAAAATAGGAAGAGGGCTGGAGAGATGGCTTAGCGGTTAAACGCTTGCCTATGGAGCCTAAGGACCCCGGTTCGAGGCTCGATTCTCCAGGACCCACGTAAGCCAGATGCACAAGGGGGTGCATGCATCTGGAGTTCGTTTGCAGTGGCTGGAGGCCCTGGCGCACCCATTCTTTCTCTCTCTCTCTCTCTCTCTCTCTACCTGCCTATTTCTGTATCTCTCTCTCTCAAATAAATAAATAAATAAAATAATAAAATAATAAAATAAAGAAAATAGGAAGAACTATTTCAGACATGAGACCTGATTATGGACTGTCTAACGTTCAAACGACTGGATTTTAGGAACTGCTAGAGATCACTGGCGATTTTAACCCCAATCCCTGCTTTGAACAGGACTGTCGAGTAGTCTCCCTATACCACTGTAGGTTCTCAGATGAGTGTATAACTTACGCTTTTGTATGTCTGTTTCTCAGGTCTCCAGGTCCACAAATTACAAGGAATGGTAACTAATGGATTTTAGATTTTTTTTTTCTGTTCTTTTTGAACAGTGTTTCACACTCCCTATGTAGTTGGGACTGGCCTTGAGTTCCTGATCCTCCTGCCTCCACCTCCGAAATGCTGGGATGAAGACACCAATATGACTAGCAATCCAGCTTAAGGGACGAAGGAGCTATCCTTGGAGAAACTTATCCACATATGAACTGTTTTTGAGGATGATTCTGGACTTTAAGTCAACACTGATAGGATGAGAGTTTTGACATCTTGGGGACAGGAAATGAAACTTGGCTTATAAATCACAAAAAAATGCGCCTCCAGAGATCCCTCTAGCTAGGTCCCAACTCTGTAAGGTCCTACAACCTTCCAATACAGCGACACCAGCTGGAGACCTAATGTTCCAACACACGAGTCTGTGGGGGACAATTTATAACAGATGTCAGTCCTGAGACTGAAGTTCTACACCCCTGGATTTCTATGTGGGAGGAAGACCCTCTCTCCCTCTCTCCCTGTCCCAAGGGAACCCAAGGGAAGTCAGCTGCCAGGCCATAAGGCTGCCCTGTGGCAGGCCCTAAGGGAGTGAGCTTGAAAGATGGTTTTCTGAAGCCTGTTATCAGCTTCATGAATAAGCTTTGGAATAGATCCTCGCCCGGCCAAAGCTTGATTGTGGCTCCTGAGGGAACCCCAGCCCCAACTGCTTGACTAAGCTTCTGGCTCACTCCTACCCGCCTCCCTACAGAGATCACTGGAAGATAAATGCTTATTGTTGTCAGCCTCTAAAGGGTGAGACAATATTTCATGCAGAAATGGATAAAAAAAGTATTAATGTTTTAGAGCCCAGATGGCATGCTAATGTTCTAATTGCTATTATGCAACATCTTTGTGAGGAAGCAATTCCAGTCTGCTTAGTAGGTTGACATTATCCATGAGTCCTCTCCTCATCCTCAGAAGAGCTCCACCCTCCAGTTTTGTTCTCACTTCTCCTCGGGCTTCACAGAGGAGCTTGGTACTAATTAATTCCTTTAGTTGCAAAATGAACGCTTGAAAGGGGACAGTGTGTCCTTGAGCTCTTGGAGTTCCCCCAGGTCAGAATGCTCCCTGGGAAGATGGATTGGGTTTATATATAATTATGGCTAACTTTATGGCATGCTTTACCGGGGCTAGGATCTGTGGACATTGCTGTATATCATTACTTTAGACTATTCTTATACCAACTTTAAAGAGCCTTGCCCAGCGTCCTAACTTAGGAAGCAGTGGGCCTGAAACTGTTCTCATTTGGTCGGGGTTGGCTGCAGATCTTTAGGGCCTTACACATACTAGGCAAAGACTGTTAACCACTGAACAAAACTCCAGGCAATGGGTCTGAAATTTGAGCTCAGGCCTGCCTGTTTGCAAGAAGATCTGCTGTTCAGTTTTGCAAGATGAGACTAGAAATCTGTGGTGGGCGGTTTAGTTTCCCAACCAGCGTTTATAAAGTAGAACGAGGAACAGCCTTTTCCCTCCGTGCAGATGCAGCCTGAGAGACAGCACTGGAACTCAGAGACCCCTTTGCCAAATTGGACACTGATGTTGAAGAGGGTGAAGCCTGCCACCAGGTTATTGACTGTTCTTGAGAAAGCTGTAGTCACTGTTAAACCCTGTTTAACATGTAGGAGCTTCAGATATTTTGATCTTCAGGTTGAGGGGGGCACCCCACCATATGGGTAAATCAAAGGGAATTCAGAGAAATGTGGCTAAGTATAATAAAAGTCCCTGGTGATGTCTGTCACCAGGACTGTAGTGTCAGGGACAAGGGGACTGGCAGTGTGAGAAAATGCCATAAGCAGTAACATTCATTACACCCTTGTACGTCTACAGTCACCCTGACAACTGGCATCCACTCATCTGATTGTAGAAGATGGAAGACATTTAAAGTACAGTAGACTTTTAATTTTTATTATTTATTTGAGAGAGAGGGAGAAAGATACAGAACTAGGCAGGGAGAGAGAGAGAAAATGGGCATGCCAGGGCCTCCAGCCAATACAAATGGACTCCAGATGCATGTGCCCCCTTGTGCATGTGGCTTACATGAATCCTGGAGAACTGAGCCTTGAACCGGGGTCCTTAGGCTTCACAGGCAAGCATTTAACTGCTAAGCCATCTCTCCAGCCCTGAATCTCTGACTTTAACAAGAGTCTTTGTTCTACTTGAGCTATCAGATCCTTTTGTTTACAATGTAGTCCAGATGGACTTTAAACTCTTGATCCTTTGGCTTTCCCTCTGCTTCCCTCCTTTCCTTCTCATCACATCCCTTCCTTTCACTTTCCTTTTCTCCCCCTTGCCTTTCCCTTGCCCCCTTTTTTTCTTCTTCTCTCTCTCTCTTTAATTAATTTATTTATATATTTATTTAATAGTGAGAGAGAAGGAGAAAAAGAGAGAGAATGGGCACCCCAGAGCCTCTAGCTACTGCAAATGGACTCCAGACACATGTGCCACCTTGTGTATCTGGCTTATGCGGGTTCTGGGGAATTGAACTTATGTCTTTTGGCTTTGCAGGCAAAAGCCCTAAGCCATCTCTCTAGCCCCTCCCTCCTTTTTTTTTGAAGTAGGGTTTCACTGTAGCTCAGGCTGACCTGGAATTCACTCTGTAGTCTCAGAGAGGCCTCGAACTCATGGTGATCCTCCTACCTCTGCCTCCCAAGTGCTGGGATTAAAGATGTATGCCACCATACCCGGCCATTCTCCCCTCTTTTTCTAAGGAAGTTTCTTACTCTGTAGTTCAGCTTGGCCTCAAACTCATGTCAGTCCTTCTGACTCAGTCTCCTGATTACTAGGATTGCAAATGTGCCCCAAATGACCCTCACCCAGGTCTTTCACCAAGCAGTAGTATATATTGGTAGTCGTACATCAAAGTGGAATTTTGGTTTAAATTCTTCACTAAAAATTTGAATTCTTCTCATTAAATTTTAAACATATTTAATTTATTGAAAATTAAATCCTTTATAAGTGTCAGAAATTTTCAAAAAAAATGTTCAAAGACATATTTTTTTTTTTTTTGGCTATTTTTCCCATACACAGGCTACACATTCAGTCACGGGCTGATGAGCAGGCCAGAGTTCATCTTATCATACCGGAGACAGGTTTTAATTCATTTCCAGTTTTGGTTTTTTCTCCCCCCCCCCTTTTCTGACTTCCACTTGAAAGGAAAATTACTTAGAGAACTCCAGCACAGACTTTCTTCCTTCCTCTTTTACCTACTCAACTCCCATCTGCCAGTTTTGCCGCATTCTTTATCGAATGCGCAGCACACCGGGAATGTGCGGCTGCTATGGGAGCTGGCAGTAGTTCAAGGAGATTACGGAGGGTGACTCAAGCCCACACATATTTTGTGGGGATTTTTGGTTCTGCCCAGCTTTCTCTGAGACATAAAACCCTCTTGAAGGATTAGCTTACTGGGGAGAATTACCATGTGGGAAGATTTGTGCCACATTTCAATGATGAAGTTATTCAGAAAGAAATATGCATCTGTGTGATTATCCTCCCCACTCCCACAAACGTCAGCCTTTGGGGGCCCGAAACCAGGGTACAATTTGCATAAATTAAGTGCACATACACACATGCCTTTGATAGTCCAAAGGCCTCTTAGATGTGTTCTGATCCTCTGTGGAAAGTTTCATGAGAAGCATTCTGTTATCTCTTCTCAGAAGCTGGTAGCACAGACCATGAAAACACTGAAGAAATGTTGTGAATTGATTAATAATTCATCAAAAAAATGGAGGTAAGATGGGTGTGGTGGTGCACACCTGCAATCCCTGTACTAGAAAGTAAAACAAAAGAGAATTGCTGTAAGTGTAAGGCCAGCCAGAGCTATAGCAGTACCCTGTCTCCAGAAACAAAACAAAACAAAACAAACAAAAAACAAACAAAAAAACCAATATCCCACCCCCACCACAGACAGTGCCTTTGAGAAATTTTACAAATTTCACATAGTTGACCATGATTATGTCACCACATTCCAAAGGACAAAATATGATTGAAATGTCACCTCCTATCAATGATGGATGTCTGACTTCAGAAACTCACTTCTCATTCTAGGCCAGTAGTCATGACATCAGAAGCCACACCTGGCCTAAAGGCTCCCAGTAAGAGACTGGTGGTAAAGAGATGTTGTGTAGTGAGCCTGTAGCAGCCCTCCTTATGCAAGCAATGCTTGAGGCCAGTCCCCCCATTCCAGTTTTTTCATCCCAATATGAATGGGGATAGATTTTAGAGGACTCAACTCCAGTTGTGAAATGCTAAACAGACAGGAAAAAAAATTCGAAAAATGTCCTTGTGTGAACATGACAGTATGTTTACATGGCTGGGAGAAGGGTAGGCAAGACAGAGAGGTAGGTGGAGGGAGCCAGCAGTGCTGTGATATTCCTGGAAAGCATTTGTTCGTGGTGTCACCCCCATAAAAGGCATCTCCTTTAAATGAGACAGGTGTAATAAATGGTGTGACCCTCAGTAGCCTGCCTTTCATCCTAGTGATGACCCATTACCACTCACTAAAGCAGTCTGTCACTGTGGTGATCTGGAGGCATTCATTTTTCACAACCCTCTTGGCAATGTGACTGGGATTCCCTGCAAGCATGTTCCCATCCCTGCCCAGTCAGTGAGGGCTTGCATTCATTATCTGTTCTGATTCTTCCTTTGCAAAGGTCATCAATGGTGTGTGTGTGTGTGTGTGTGTGTACGTGTGTGCGTGTGTTCTCCAGAAGGCAGACAAAGAAACAAATATAGAACACAAACTATTCTTGGTTTTTTGGAACACAATTTTAATCTTACGATATTGGGAACATTGCAATTGAATGCATAGGATGTAGTGGATTTGATAACACCATTTAGAAGTCCTCTTACCCATCCCAAGGGGCAGATTTCCCATCATGAAAGGCCACTTAAACAGAGCGGTGACAGACAGCAAGGCAGGGGCTTCTGGCATGCTGGCTGCTTCAAATAACAGTTGTCTCTTTGATAATATTGACACCTATCTCCTTTGACAATCTAGGGTTTGTCCTGCACGTTGTAATATATCCCATCTGTTTTTTTAGGGCCACTGTCATAAGGATGCCTGGAAGAGTGAAGAAAGGCCTGATTGATCACAAGGTCCTATCAAATGTCAAAGCTGGCCCTGGCTGACCTCCCATCTATTCAGAGCTGCTTTGATTTAATCTGTGAGCTGGCTGCTTCTCCAGGCTGTGAGTTCTATCTGCAACCCATGTGTCAGCGTTGAGATATGACCTGCTTCATGCTCCATTCGTCTCGTTTGAAGGACGGAAATTAAACTCGAGGGTCGAAGAGGGGAACCGCTCAAAACACACACACATTAACTGGGCCCTTTTGTGTGGGTGCATTCTAGGAGCTTGAACAGCCATTAAAAATGATATTAAAATGAAATTGATCTTGACGCCACTGAAATGGCTTAGCAGTCTTCCTCCCTCCACAGCCCCTTCGCCTACTCTTCTTTCTCCCTCCCCTGTTTGTGGTAATCATATATCCCTAATCTCATTAAGGTTCAAAGTGAAAGGGAGGAAAAAAAAAAACAACACAATTTTTTTGTTTAGATTCTTTAAAAATGATGCCTTATAGGAAATTTATTGATTGCCTATAATCTACATAGCAAATAAGTTTTTGTAAAAATGCAGGGACAGCTGATAAGCACAAAAATGGACAGGCAGACTGAGTTGCTTAGCACTATTAACATAAGAACATTTGCTGCATTTATTACAGTGTTTATTCACTTATGCATTCATGAATTTATCATCTGAATTCTGTGTGATAGTGGCACACAGATAAGCAAATCTTTTCAGTGCAAACAGCATATTGTAAATTTCCTACCATAATAGTCATACACATTCAATATGAAAACAAAAAAGACCATGGACGAGAGAGGAAGACCCAAAATACTGCTGATCCAATAGTAAAATTTTAGCAAAATTTTAAAAATAAACCCTTTCCTTTCATGTTGTTCCTTTTTGTTGAGTGGTATCCCCCCGCCCCTCCGGAAAAAAAGGTAACTAGTACAATCATTTTACTTAAAAATGATTATTTCTATCTTGTTAACATTGTACTGATGGTCATGAAGAATTAAGAAACATTTAAGAGTATTATAAATTCCCTAATATAAAAATACATGACTGCTTCTTTGATTTTCTCCAAATTCTTTAATTTTGGGAAAAAATGTGCCAATATTTTTTTTGTTGTCAAAGCAATTACCCTTACTTTTTTGCTCTTTTATTTAAATACCCACTTGGAAATATCTTTGCTTCCTGGACAATTCTTTACTTTTCATTTATTACATATTTTTGTTTTACATGTAGCATGTCCAACAGGACTGTCATAGTGAATATTTATTTTTCACGGTGACTATTAATGCGGTTTTCACATTGATCTAATTCCCATGGCATATGGAAAAGCTTTAAAAGTGTGTTCCTATGGAGCAAAACCTCCACACATCTGAAGAACCTAAACAATTCCATTTGAGCATCTAGGTTTTTTCAAGTAGGTTGACAGAAGAATGTACAATCCTTTCTCTCTTACACTGCTTCTCAACAACATCTCTCTCTGCATATACTTATATAAATCTCTTATTACCCAAGGAGGAATATGTTGAAAAATTAATTATATTATTTAATGCACCCCCTGTAATGTTAAGTGGGAAGTGGACTTAGTGTAATGCTACACTTGACAACAGGATTCTTGCAGTGATACAAATGTTTTCTGTCTACACTGTTTAACATGGCAGCCAAGACCTACTTGTGGCACCTGACCATGTTGAGTGTTGGCTAATGCAACTGAGTGACTGAGTTGTTAACTTTATTGGAATACAAAGTTTATTTGAATGTAAGCCAATCAAACACATGTAGCTAATGGCTCCCATATTGACAGCAAAGCTTTCATAGTTTTATCGCTGTTAGCACCATTTACGAAGCATCATGGGTATACACCATTTATTCTAGTTCTTTTCTTTGGAGACTAAAAATTAGATGGTGAAGAACTTACAGTCATAAAGAGAAATAACAACAAAACTGCTTGTATACTGAGAGAAGATTTTTAGTATCTTTCAGAGAAGACTGAACATTTCAATACGGAGTCCTTGTGGGACCATCTTTATCAAAGGAAGATTGACTGGCAAAAGTCAGGACAATGTGGTTCTTAAACTGTGGTTTTGTTGCTTTCTGACCATCGGCCACTTTGATGGAGGTGGTTACTTAATAAACATGATAACTGATTATAATAGATGAAAAATTTTGACTTATTGTAGATAATTACAAGAATTTTTTTCTCTGTTATGTGTCAAATCAAATACCACTTTTCTTCCTTGACTTGGTGGGTTTATTTATTTTTTTAACAAACACCATGCAAATACCACTGTCAGGTGTATTTTAAGTGTTTTTTGTTTAATGAATATATCAGTGTCTGTCAGTATCGACAGTTCCTCTAATTTTCAAGCGTGGTGTTCTACAACATAGACCAGGGCAATGCTAATTAATCTTTTGTTTGGAGTGGGATATCTGTAGGCACAGCCTTCATTCATCTCTTGAGTTTGTAGGCAAGTCTACTTCCAGAGATGGCCAAAGAAGTGTGAGATTCTAGTGTTTGGCCAACTTTCCTCAGGATAAGCCCAAAGGCCTGGAGATGGTGAAAAGGTGGGGAAAAGACCACATGTAAAAGCATAACTCCCTGTTCTATTCAAAGTAGTTTTTCTGGAAAGTACTTTCCACACCTGAGCAATATTGACTACTTCCAACACTCTAGTTGAGAATAATTAAAATCTCCTTCTGTTATATTCTGACATATATGTTTTCCTTAAAAATATTTAATATCGCTCTATCTGGGTTTAATAGTTAAGTTTTAATGTGATGATTTCTTTCTAATCTAACAAAACCATTAGGTTCAATAAAGACTGAGATTCCATCTTTACTGCTGACATATATTCTCTGTATCTCACAAATAGTGTAATCTAGTCTTCCTTGGGATCATGAATATCAAGTAACCATCCTCACCAAAGTGAAGGAACATATGTTAAAATACTTTCTAAACAGGAAAAAATTGTGCAAATATTAGTAATTACTGTTATTAGAACCAATGTTGTAGATAATTTAACAATTACTCATTTGTGTACCATAACCTCTTCCAGGAACTTAGTAGCTGCTTAACATTTTCTTGGCTCAGTAAAGATACCCTGAGATCTTCCTAACATTGCTAGAACTTCAACTCAACAAAAATATTTAAGTAAAAATTCATTAAAGACTGTACTCAGAAGAGATAATATTAAAAGTTAATGACCATTTCATTCCTCAGGAATATCGTATAGTTCAAGGAAGATGAGGAAGTCTGCCAGGATCTTTTTCAAGGACAATTGGCAACAATATTTTGCATGGCAAATCCCTCAAGGTTTGTGTTCTTCTCCCTGTTGTAGAATGTGAGAATTGACAACATTCTTGTTAAAAGCAGCAGTATTTCATTTTAAATTAGTGCATTTACTGGTGTGTGGAGAGGATTAATGTGTACCAAGAGCTATGCAGATATTCAATTTTTATGAATCAACAACTAAAATATAGCTCAAGAAATGAATATATTTATGTATGCATTATCTATCATAAAAAAACTTGGAAACAATTTAGATGTTCAATATGAGGGAAATGTTTTAAGAAATTATAATAGGAAGGAAATACATTTGAAAAATTGTTGACTTTTAACATTTTAGACTTTATACACACATATATGAAATGATGTTTTTGCCATAATGTCAAGTCAGTTGGGAAATCTGAATACAATGCTTTGATTCTCAAGGGGGTGAGTTTTCATATGCTTGTGGAAGTTACCCTCTTGAAATAGACTTTCTTTGTTAGTGAAGAGATTACACCATGTGGAGGCTAGAAATTTGAGATCAGAAGTAGGTTTGAATTCTAATTCTCCCACAATCTGTGTGACACTAGCAAATTATTAATCCTTTCTCAATATCCATTTCCTGATGAAATCAGTTGTTGTGTGCAAGAGGGTTAAAAAACAAACCCATTTGGAGGGCAAGACACGCTAGCATCTCATACCAGTCCTTTTCCCTCCACTAAAAATCCAAGAGTTCTAAGGGTTGAGAAATTTAACTAACTTTCATTCATTTTTATAGCAATTTCAACACTCATATATTTGGATTACATCCACTGGAATTTCTAGTAGATGATTAGAAATTAATGGTTAGTATGATATCTCCCATTATTAGACAATAATCATTGCCTTTGAATGAATTTCAGAATGATGCTTAATATCCAAAATTGAAGGTCAATTTCCATCTACAAATGAGAATGTAAAGCTAAGAATGGTATATTACTGACCTTGACCATGAGCTAGTGCAACTTGCATTCATTCCCCCCCCATAATATTGGGACTAAACTCTGGGCTATTTCAAAGGTCTGATTCCATGTAAGGTTAGGTTCCATTAACCTTTGCGAACTCTTTCTCATGGAATCGGGGATGGCATTTCTCTCTCAAATGTAAGGCAATTTCACGATGCCTCTTGACTTGCTACCTAGGATACGTGAGTGCTTAAAAGCAATTGTTCTTGTAAGTGAGAAATAAGGGGATGATAGTAGATATAGTGACTTTGGCCACTTGGTGGTGGAAGCCAGAGAGGACATCAGAAAGATCACGTGAGAGTGCTGAAATTCTTTGTCTTAGAAGGCGATGCTTCGGATGCTTAATCACAAAAAGAAATTAGGAGTGCATTCCTGTGTGATATTGTATGTGTGAATGTGTTATTTAATTGGACCAGTAAATTAATGGTTGCTTATAACATTTCTGGAAGTTTCTCATAAACTGCATAATTTAAGTTGGCTTCTTGAAAACGCTGGAGAAAACATTTTAATTCACACATTGCTTTAAGAATTGATTTGGGGATAATAAAATCTGTTGAGAGGTTTTTTTTTTTTATTTCAGATGGATGTTAATTCTGCTCACTGTACATTTTTATCTTGATTATGAATAATAAAAACATTGTTTAGATGCTGAGAAGAGTTGTAATTGTTTGTAAATTATACATTCTTTATTCTACTGGAAAACTATAGGTGTTTTATATTTTTATTTTTTATAGCAAGGAAAAAAATTCTTCCAGGCCCTAGGGTATATTTCAAGGAAACAAAGTATATATGAAATTGAAAAACAGGAGGTAAAAAATGTGATCTATGCTAATTAACAAATAAGTGCTTGTAAGTTATCAGGAACTGTGACTCTTTTATTTAGGCTACCAAGGAAAAGCTGCATGAGTTCTCTTTGAAGAAAGCGCCTTAACTGCTGAATCATGTTTCCAGCCATGGTAATGAATTTTAATAAGTATAAATTTATACTTATTAAATTTATTTATAAGAATAAAATTTATACTCCAAGAATACAGATTTCATTCTGGAAACTTTGGAGGACTAGTAAGCAAGATGATAAAATTAGTGTTTTATTATAATTTTTTTAATTAAAGAGGTCATTTGGGCACATCTGAAGCGCCTTATCTTTGCCTATCTCTAAAGATGTGCATGTATTCTTGATTGCTCCTACCCTCACTTTCCAACAGCTTCAGTCATAGCTGAAAGCTTCTAAGGACATTCTGGAAGACGGAGTGGGTAGAAATGTTGAGGGACAACTTTTCTCCATTTATTTTACTTGTGATTTATTTCATTTTTCTTTAGTAAAATGCTAATTCCAGTGATAGTTGACTTTCCCACTTTTATCCTTTTATTTTGATTGTTTTTTAAACAGTAGAGTTCAAGAGATTAATTATTTGAATTTACTAATTGAAAATCCAGAATGCTTATTACAATTCTTTTGCTTCTCAAATTCAGTGTTTTTCTTTTTCTTTTTCTTTTTTTATTATTTTACTTATTTTTGGAGACAGACAGAGAGAGAGAGAGACAGACAGACAGACAGAGAGGGATAGGGAGACAGATAGAGATGGGCACACCAGCAGTCTCTCAGGGGCTGTGAACGAAATCCAGATGTGTGCGCCCCCTTGTGGTCAAGTGCGGCATTGCTCCCTTGCGTCACTTTGCATCTGGCCAAACGTGGGACCTGGAGATTGGAACCACTGGAGATTGGAACCAGCGTTCTTAGGCTTAGCAGGCAGGCGCCTTAACCACTAAGCCATCTCTCCAGAGCAAATTCAGTGTTTTTCAACCTATAAGGTTTTATACAGTGTGTCATCATCTTACCAGATTTTCCTGGCTGTTTCAGAGATCAAGTTATTAGAATTTATTTATTTATTTTTAGAGAGACAGACAGAGAGAGAGAGAGAGAGAGAGAGGCTGGGAGAAGAAACAGACACTCCATATACATGCTCCACTTTGTGTATCTGGCTTTACTTGTGTGGTAGTTTGAATATATGTCCCCCAATATATTCAGTGTTTTATTATTTTATAGTTTGCATCTGCAATCACCTTGCTAGAGGCAAGGTCACTGGGGGCCCGGTCTTAAGGTGTGGTGATGGTTTGAGATTCCATTGTAAAGATATGCAAATGTGCCTAGCAGGAGTTCCTGAAGTGTGCTGTGTGACCTTTTGGCTGTAGTTTTGCTCTGTGTGCTGTGGTGGCTGGTTGGTTTCTCTCCCTCTGCTTGGCCCTGTGGAGAGCAGGCCGCTTCTCTTGCCATTATGGAACTTCCCCTGGATCTGTAAGTTTCAATAAATAATATCCCTTCCTCCATAACTGTGCCTGGTCTGGAAGTTCATCTCAGCGAACCTGAAGCTGTCTGCAACAACTTGGGTATTAGAGAATTGAACCTTAACTGCTGAGCCATCTCTCCAGCCCAAGTACATGGAATTTGAGGCTATGGAATTACCTGGTGGTCCTCTTGCCCTCAAGATCTAAGCAATATTTGTGTGCAAGGTCCATTTGCCTAGGTCTCAATAGTTAATTTAATCATTTTCTCAGCATTACTTGTGTTTCCTTAGGTATTCTTCAAACATCTACTTAAGGATTAGAATAATAGAAAAAGCAAGCTAAACATAATCATTTTAAAATTTACCATGATTCACAGAATCTTTATTTTTGAGAGAGAGACACACACACAGAGAAATAGAGATAGAGAGAGAGAAAGAGAATGGGTGCCCCAGCAGCCTCCCAGCCACTGTGAACGAACTCCAGACACATGTGCCCCCTTGTGGGCAAGTGTGGCATTGCGCCCTTGCATCACTTTTTGCATCTGGATAAACGTGGGACCTGGAGATTGGAGCCTGCATTCTTTGGCTTGGCAGGCAGGCTCCTTTACCTCCAAGCCATCTCTCCAGCCCCATCAAATCATTTTTGTATGTGTAGCACAAGGTCCGTTTATATGATGAGATAAACTGGACAGTCTTTAATATTTCCCATCAATGGTCAGCTGTAACTTACTCTCAAAAACCAGAGGTCAGGGTCCTGAGAGATAGCTTGGTAGTTATGAAAATTTACTGTCTAGCCCAGGTTGAACTGGAATTCACTATGTAGTCTCAGGGTGACCTCGAACTCATGGTGATCCTCCAACCTGTGCCTCCTGAGTGCTGGGATTAAAGGTGTGAGCCACCACACCCGGCTTGACTTTGGTCCTTTTTTGACAAGTCCTTAAGCTTTCTCCATCTACAATGATCAGAAATCTTTTGATTGTAACAAGAAGTAGCAGTTTGGATCATAACGGAGCAGGAGACACCTACCCAGCCCTGAGGAACATGACTGGTGCAGAGATGGACATTGCCACTGACCTTATTTTACTCTGGCTCAGGCTGACCTGGAATTCACTATGTAGTCTCAGGGTGGCCTCGAACTCATGGTGATCCTCCTACCTCTGCCTCCCATGTGCTGGGATTAAAGGCGTGCACCACCACGCCCAGCTGACCTTATTCCTTGATCTCAGTTTCTACTTTCACATTTACCTCTTTCTTCTCTTTCCTTGTTGATGAGATTTTTTTTAATTTAATTTTTTTTATTGACAACTTCTATACTTACATACAAAAAATGCATGATATTTCCCTCCCCTGCCCCCTTTCCCCTTTAGAACTCCTATCTCCATCATATCCCCTCCCTCTCTCCATTAGTCTCTCTTTTAATTTGATGTCATCATCTTTTTCTTCTATTATGAGGGTCTTGCGAAGGTATTGTTAGGCAATGCAAGGTCATGGATATTGAGGCCAGTTTCTGTCTGGACAGTTGCATTGTAAGGAGTCGTACCCTTCCTTTGGCTCTTCCATTCTATCCGCCCCCCTTCCACAATGGACCCTGAGCCTTGGAGGGTGTGATAGAGGTGTTTCAGTGCTGGGCACTCCTTCATCCCTTCTTCTCAGCACTATGTTGCCTTTTGGGTCATCCCAGTGGTCATTGCCATCTGAAAAGAGAAGCTTCTCTAACCTGAAGTGAGAGTAGCATTAATATGTGAACATGAACATTAAGTGTAGTGCTTTCAGGGCAGCTTGGTGGGAATAATATATACATTTAGCCAGACAAGAGCAGGCTTTATACCCCTAAGGCTCATGACCTCCCCTGCCATAGACTTTTGCTTAGGTTTTTCAGTACCAGGTATGTATTCCCTCCCATAGAGAGGGCCTTCAGGCCAATTATGGAGCAGTTGGTTACCCCAAGAGCAGAGATGCGATTTTTAAATGATTGTCGTTTTGTAGCCGTTTTGACAGGAAATGCTTTTTGCATTCATTGCCAAAGAATCCATTGTTTATTTCCAGAAGGTCAGCTAAAGCAAGCAGGGATGTTTGAGATGCATTCCAAAATCTCAGAGAGGGAAAGTGATTTGCTCAGCCTGAGGCAGGTGACTATCACAGGAGTAAATCAAATGTGATTAGGACATGGGGTCACGTTATATTATGAGGGGAATCCCATTTCAACCATCTGGATGTTGATGGGCTTGTGAGGTTGGACAGTAATTAGTAGCTGCCAAAAAATAAAAATAAAAAAAAATAAGAAGGATGGGAGGTTCCCAGCGGAGATATTGTGTCTTCTTTATTAGTCATCTATGCCATTCTCCTCCCCACACTTGCTGTGTGATTCATTTTCAAAGATTCTGGGCGTTTTCCGCTTTTCTAAAATTTAGTGGTTTGGTGCTAATTTTTACCTTTAAATCTCTGTTTTAATGAGTCTTTTAAGGTTCACTTTTGCAATAAAAAATTAGTTTTATGTGTCTTCATGTCTCATAATTAGTTTAAGAACATAGCTTCCCCAACTAGAATTTCTTTTGCTTTTTAGGCCATCTCTCCTGCCATCTGCTTTACTATATCATGACTTAACTGAGGAAATATCTAAAATGCACATGGTGGTCACTTTCCGCTCACATGAGGTTACTGCCTACTGCCACTCTACATGAGTTTCCCCTTTTAATGAATGCTTCTTTGTAATATATTACAGAAAGCTGCATTTTACAATTTGGCCTTTTGCTAAAGATTCTGAGCCTTGGGATCATCAGGAATTCTTCTCTTTGATCTTGAATGTTTAAGTAGGCATCAACATTTCTCCTTCTGAAAACTATTGTTTGATGTGAAAATTTCAATTACGGCTTTAGTTGTTTTGTTTTATCTTTAGGCAAAGAGAAGCAACACAGTCACAAAATATCAATTTAATGATTGTTGGTGGACTCTGCTTAAAACATCTTCAATGATAACAGAGGTACAGAGACAGAAAGAAGCATCTCAAATATTCATGAAAAATTGCACAATTGTAGGAATGAACAAACATGAAATTAACTATCAGAATTTTAAAACTATGAGCATTTGATATAACAAAGATATTGCCAAGGCTTATACTCAGTTTCTGATATGGCTAGAAATAAGAATCAATGAGGACACTATTTGAAAATAAATTTTTGGGACTGGGGAAATAGCTCAAAGGGTAAAGAACTTGCTGACAACCTGAGTCCAGAACAATCAGATGCAGTAATGCATGTCTTGTACCTTCAGCAAGATGGGAGGAGGAGACAGGACTGAATTGCCGGAGTCTTGCAGGTCAACTAGTCTGGTTTGCAGGGCCAGACAACAAGAGAACCTGCCTTTAATATGGTGGAAGGCAAGGGTTGCTACTCAAGGTTGTCTGCTGATCTTCACACACACACACACACACACACACACACACACAGAGAGAGAGAGAGAGATTAAAAATAAAATTAAAACAGACTTGCCGGGCTTGGTAGTGCATGCCTTTAATCCCAGCACTTGGGAGGCAGAGGTAGGAGGAGCACCATGAGTTCAAGGCCACCTTGAGACTACATAGTGAATACAGGTCAGCCTGGGTTAGAGAAAGACCCTACCTCGAAAAACCAAAATAAATAAATAAATAAATAAATAAATAAATAAATAAATTAAAGCAGACTTAGACTGGTATGGAGGTTACAAATGAGCTCTCTGAGGAAGGGCTTTTAATGCTCTCCATATGATGTTGATGTTCAGCTGGATGGAAATTTTTAGAATTTGTTGGTTCCTCCTGTACCTCTCCTTATTCCTTTACTTGAACTCCAAGAAGTCATTTTGCTCACAGCCATGGCACAGCAGAGCAGAAGTCAACATCACATACCTAGAACACGCCTGTCAGGTGCTCCGTAATTGTAGCCCCAGGCTGTCGTCCTCTCATTCTTCTGTCAGTTGGCTTTTATTTTTTTAAGAAAATCTTTCTAGCCAGTTTGAGAAGAGAGAAAATGGCTTCTTGCCACACCCAAAGTCTGGGCTGATTTCAAGGAAGAGACTCATATCCTCTCGACTGGGCCTCAGACTATCCAAGAGGTAGAAGAGAGTGAGAGAGGCACAGAGTGACCACAGCTGCCCTGGGCCACTAGGACTCTTTTCCTGTCCCCAGCCATGTCTGTTACACTCCTGCTCTAGTTCTTTCTGAACTTGAATATGAATCAAAATGGGGCTGCAGATGACCTCTGAAGCAAGACTTCCAGGCTAGTACTGATGCTATGACTTGAGGCTGATAACTTGCTCCATGTGTAGTTTAGTACAATATCTGTGTATTTATTTCTTAGCAGAGATATTCCTAAGATATTATCTGAGAATTTGTCTGAAAGTACATTGCATATGTGAAATTTATTACTGAACTTCTTTTTAAATATTTATTTTTTTTTTTATTTTTGAGAGAGAGAGACACAGAGAGAGACAGACAGAGAGAGAGAGAGAGAGAGAGAGACAGAGAGACAGAGAATGGGTGTGCCAGCAGTCTCTCAGTTGCTGTGAACGAAATCCAGATGTGTGCGCCCCCTTGTGGGCAAGTGCGGCATTGCACCCTTGTGTCACTTTGCATCTGGCTAAACATGGGACCTGGAGATTGGAACCGGGTTCTTAGGCTTAGCAGGCAGGTGCCTTAACCTCTAAGCCATCTCTCCAGCCCTAAAATATTATTTTTAAACAGGAAAGCCAGGAGTGGTGGCTCATGACTGTCATCCCAGCACCTGGGAGGCTGCAGCAGGAAGATGGTTATGAGCTGAGGTCAGACTGGGGTGCATAGTATGTTTCAGGCTAGGCTAGGTCCAAGCATATAGCACATGTGCTATATGCTTGGACCCTATAACTGGCTTAGCAGTTAGATGAGAGGAATAAAGTGAGGAAAACCTGTGTACCCACAGTCAAATACAGCTACTGACATGTGCTATCTTTCTTATAGGGTCCAAGCATATAGCACATATTCCTCTCATCTAACTGCTAAGCCGGTTAAGGCACCCAAAATTTCAAGATATTTAGGTTTGGAGAGATGGCTTTGCTGTTAAGGAGCCTGCCTGCCAAACCTAAGAATGCCAGTTCGAATCTCCAGGTCCCACATTTATCCAGACACAGAAGTGATGCAAGCACACAATGTCACACACGTGCACAAGGGAGCTCATGCATCTGGAGTTTGTTCACAGTGGTTGAGGCCCTGGCACACCCATTCTCTCTGTCTCTCTCAAATTAAAAAAAAAAAAAAAAACCAGAAAATTTATTTTGTATTGCATACAGGTAAAATTCAAGCATGTTACCAATCATACCCATCCAGAAGCATTATTGAATGCAACTCACTCCATTGAAAGGCAATTAATTTTAATCTTTATTATTATAAATATTTATTATCCTTATTAAGAGTGATTAATATGATGTATCACTAATAGCAACTTAAATGGCAGCAATAATAATAATGACTGCAACATCTGGAATTTGAAGACATCTTTTTCTAAAGATTCCAAATGTGATGGAATAAATGTTGAAAGACATTCTCTAGGCATTTTCTAGTACGTCACAATCATTTATTTAGAAGAAATACATAGTACCCTACATGCTCCTTGTGTGGTAAAAAGTTGTTCTCCCCAAGGTGAATGCAAATTAGGTAATAAGCATGGGCTTTAGTTTACATCAAAACTAATAGGCATAAAATAGTCTGACGAGCCCAACTAAGAACAAATGAAATCATGTCTAGTGTATGACAATCAGAATTTATTTTAGTAAACCCCATTTACAGTGGTATGTAAGTTAGGTTGCAAAGCTAATATGTCTACTCAATATCCTTGCGCTGAGACTGACACAAATAAGAACTGGTAAGTCACAATGGGCATTCAACTGATTTATTTAGTGCCTTTACATCTGAAAAGGAGTTTTATGGCTTCACTCTATGTCAAGGATAGTCCTATTTTTAATGAATGCTAATTTCAAAAGAAGTATTTTATGACTCACCCATGTGGCCACTGAACAGCTTGAAAAAATCTATGAATTTTCTCACCTAAGAAAATATACTAGTGTAGCATGCCACTGAATCAGCGTGAATAAGTCCAACTTTTAAACATCAAAGTGAGATTGAAATATTCTTCCATACTTCAAATATGTCACCAACTAATATTTTTGTGGCAAGACTGCATTCTGTTCATTCACATAACAAACTACTTTAGTTATGAGGTATGACTAAGCATAATAGTAAGCAGATATATGATTTAGAAACAAATTTGACAACCCCATACATAATCACTAATGTGCCTGATCACAACCCTCTCTATCACCTTCCTTTGTCTTCCTTCCCAGTGACCCTCCACTGAACCCCTCTTTATTCCAACTAGACCCTCTTCTATTTTGATGCCATCACTTTTTTTTGTTCTCCTCCATTATCCATGAGAACATATTGATGGACTTCAATATAATGTAGGTCTTATGCAGGTAATAACAGTTCCTGTGAGCTTGTGAATATACCAACCTCTTTGTGTCTGGAAGATAGCATTCTAAGCACCCCTCCTTATCCTTTGGCTCTTACATTCTTTCTGCTATTTCTTCCAAAACGGTCCCTGAGCCTTGGCGGAGATTATGACAATGTCTTATTTAGTGCACAATGCTCAGCCTGGGTCACTTCTCAGCACATTAATAAGTTCTGAGCATCTCCAGTGGTCACGAGCATCTGAAAACAGAAGCTTCTCTAATCAAAAGGAAGAATAGCACTAATATATGGCATAAGCATAAATATGTAGGGGGTGATTTGGTGGGTATATCTATTTAGCCAAGTAGTAGTAGCTTCCTCTTTCAGGGTTTATGATCTTCACAGTCATAACCTTTTGACTCCATTTTCAGTATCAGGCATGCACTCTGTCCCACAAAATGGACATTAAATCCATTCAGGAAAAGGGGTTGGTTACCCCCATAACAGAGATACTACTAGTGATAGAGAGGGCGTATCATGCTTAGCTGGCCAAATGTGCAGCTTGCAGGGTCCACTGCTGCTTAACACTACTGGTGACTTTTCTCCTCGAACAGCTTGCACAATCGTTTCCAGCACTATAAGAGGTAGTCAGCAAAGAGTAGGCTTCAGTTCCAGCTTGATTTCTCCCTGTCTTGCAACCAAAACTTGTGGGTCTTCCCGTCTACTAATGGTGAGCAACCAAGAGGCTGGGCAATAGCCTGTGTTGTTTGGGGAGCCTCAAGGGCCTCCCTGACCAACAATTCACTAGAAAGTATCCCAAGCCTGCCACTGGGATTTACTTATACAAGCATTTGTATGATGAGGAAACGATTGCTGACTTCAACTGTAAGAATAGCCTTAATCTTTGCAATTTTTTTTTGTTTGTTTTATTTTGTTTTGGTTTCATTTTTAAAGGTAAGATCTTGCTCTACCCCAGGCTGACCTAGAATTCACTATGTATTCTCAGGGTGGGCTTAAATTCATGGTGATACTCCTACCTCTGTCTCCCAAATGCTGGAATTAAAGGCATGCACCACCATGCCCTGCTATCATTGCAATTTTTATTTTATTTTAGTTTTTTTTATTTTATTTATTTATTTATTTATTTATTTGAGACAGAGAAAGGGAGGGAGGGAGAGAGAGAGAATGGGAGCACCAGGGCCTCTAGCCACTGCACACGAATTCCAGATGCATGCGTCACCTTGTGCATCTGGCTTACGTGGGTACTAGGGAATCAAGCCTCAAACCAGGGTCCTTAGGCTTCACAGGCAAGTGCTTATCAGCTAAGCCATCTCTCCAGCCCTCATTGCAATGTGTTTTTTAAAAGATATTGTATTTATTTATTTCAGAGAGACAGAGAGAAAGAGAAAGAAAATGGGCATGCCAGGGCCTCCAGCCATTGCAAACGAACTCCAGATGTATGTACCACCTTGTGCATCTGGCTTTACGTGGGTACTGGGAAATTGAATATGGGTCCTTTGGCTTTGCGGGCAAGTTTCTTAACTGCCAAGTGTCTCTCTAGCCCTCTGCCATTTTTATATGCACCATTTTTCTATTAAGATTTTTGAATACCTAAGATCTATTGCAATATGATTCTCCAGGACCTCTAAGGATCACATCACTCATGGATATCTAAAAGTCAATGCTTTATGGGGCTGGGAAGATGGCTCAGCAGTTAAGATGTTTGCCTGTACAGCCTAATGACTTGGATTCAATTTTCTGGTACCTATGTAAATCCAGATGCACAAAGTTGTATATATGTTTTACAAAGTCAATGCTTTAATGTAAGAGGGTGACAGTGAAAGAGTTCTAAAAAGTCTGCTATACATTCCAAAGTTAGTGGATACATCAAATAGATGCATCCAGGCTAAAAGAACATCGTCATTGCCCCCATAATGTCAAAGCAGAATTCCGTGGTGGTGGAGGGTTATGGAGACTTCCTCATTCACTCAACCACTCACCCCTCAAGTATTAATAGACACTGAGCAGGGTACAAATGCAGGAACACTGTTTTACCCTGAAGAAGCACACAAAGAAAAGGCAGCCACCTGTCAATCAATACTTCAGGTGGGATATGCAGTGCAGCATTGTGACCAAGTCTAGTCTTCTGAGTCATATTTCCTGTGTTTGTTCCTACTCTGGTTCATTAATGACATGGCATAGGGAAATTATTTATCTCTCTACTCCCAGTTTCATTATCTGGAGAATGGGATGTCTGCCCTTTAGAATTGTTATAAAAGTAAAGCATGTTAAGGGGCTAGAGAGATGGCTTAGTGGTTAAGGCACATGCCTACAAAGCCTAAGGACCCCAGTTCGATTCTCCAGGTCCCACGGAAGCCAGATGCACAAGGGGGTGCATGCATCTGGAGTTTGTTTGCAGAGACTAGAGGCCCTGGCATGCCCATTCTCACTCTCCGTCTCTCTCTTCTCTCTTTCCCTCTCTCTGTCTCTAATAAAGAAATAAAAATAAAATCTCTAAAACAAAATAGCAAAACAATATATAAACTAGGTCAAGCCATGCAGAATTGATGATGTTTTATTAAAAACTATGGAATAAAAAGCACACAAAATGTATTAACCATGGAAATTAGTCTTCATCAAATTCAAACACTTCTGCTAATAAAAAAATGCAAATAAGCATATGGGCTGAGGATATGGCTCAATGAGAATGGTGCTTGCCACACAAGCATGAGGTTCTGAGTATGGCTGTTACCCATTACGTCCACATACATATGAGCTTGAATCCCCACACACGTACATCACATACCCATACAAATGTTTAAAAAATGCATGGAAGGCAAGATACCAGCTAATCAACAGATCAAAAGTATCTTTAGAGATGAGCATCGCTGGTGTCCTTAAAAGGGGCTCAAACACCCGATGCTTTTCATCTCCCAGAGTGGGCAGGGTCAAGAACCCACTGCAATCTGTGGTTTTGTTTGCCCCAAGGCAAGCATGTCAGGTTTTCAAGGAGTCCAAATTCATACATGCACTTGTTGCCTCAGCATCAGAAACACCAAGTCCTTCATGCCATGCTTGTCTGTGGTGATAGATTTCCATGCCCAATACCAAGATGGTCACGTGGCGGTCACAGAAGTAGGGTGAAATTCCCTCAACCCACAGCTTGATTCCAAGATGCTCTAAGAACAAGAATTTGCTATGGGGGACTCATGTAAATGATCCGTTTCAGCAGCTATGATTCAGGTCCACGGTCCTCAGGCTCAAGTAGAACGGCCTTTCTCCTTACCAGCCTTATAGCTTTCCAAGTGACAGGGAAATGCACAGACTACTGGCAACAAACTGGACAGATGACATATCAAGGGGGCAGGAGACATGGCTTAGCAGTTAAGGAGCTTGTTGACCAAGCCAAAGGACCCAGGTTTGATTACCCAACACTCACCTAAAGCCAGATGCACAATGTGGTGCATGTGTCTGGAGTTTGTTTGTAGTGGATAGAGGCCCTGGAATGCCCATTCTCTCTGCCTCTTTCTCTTTTTCTCTCTGTCTCTCTTAAATAAATACATAATAAAATATTCAAAAATTAATTATAACATAGCAAGGTTCATGAAGGGGAGCTCTGTGTAGTTCCCCAAGAATGGCTAGTTTCACCCTCTGAGAAGAGGGGCTGCGTTCACTCTCAATTCTGCATGTCTGCTGTGGAGCTGAACACTTAAGATAGACCGGCAGACATAAGAAAGTTTAAACATAGCTGAAGCATCAGTGAACTAGATTTAAATTTTTAGCAAAACCTCTCCAAGTAGATAAATGCCCCTTTTCCATAGAAAGTCATGATACCACTGGGACTCTTTCCACTGACCAGAAGCTGAATTGGTCCTTCTTATCCTCTGTGTTCTTGAGTCTGAGTTGAACCACACCAAACAGGAAAGTCAGGTTGTAGTCAAATGGCTTCAATTGTCAGATGTTCTAATGTCTAGAAAAACACACAAAGAAAAACAACAACAACAACAAAAGTCAAAAGGAAAGAGTTCATTTTCTAAAATAGTGCCTTGTAGCCGTGTCAGGATGGCAGCCCCATAAGAAACATCCGTAGGGAAGCTTTAGCTGGTGACATGGTCAGTCACAGGGACACTTACATTAAAGGGCTCCTCAGGGATATAAGGCCTCCAAGGTGGAAAACGCCCCAGCTTGCTTCCCTTTTTAATTCTCATCTGAAATGATGTGGGCTTGTGGTTGAGCTGATGTAAAAGATGGAGCAGAATGCCAGGGTGAGGCACATGCTGTCTTCCACACCTGCTAAATCATAGTTAGGCACTCAGCTTCATTTTTGTGTGGTATGCATGGTCATACGTGTGGGCATGCACATGGGTCTTCCATGCAAGCACACACATGTGCATGCAGGCCAGAGGTTGATGTGGAGTGTCTTCTTCAATTGCCTTCCACCGTGGTCTTTGAGACAGCATCTTTTTCTGAATCTTGAGCTCGCTGACTGGGCTAGAGGAGCTGCACGCTGAAACCCAGGGGTTCCCTCTCCAGCCCCCCACACCCCAGTTCTGGGATTATACATATGCACTGCCACCACAGATGGTTTTTGTGCCAGTCATGGGGTTCCCAACTCAAGTACTCATGCTTGTGTGTGGAAAGCACTTCACCTGCTGAACCATCTCCCCAGCCCCTGAAAAGAACCATCTGTTTCCCGGGCTCCCAGGGGCATAGAGTTATCATTCCATAATAATAAATAAGTGCATTTATAAGTACAATTTTGAATGGTTTAATCAGCTTTCCATTGAGGTGACAGAATATCTGAACATAAGGAGGAAAGACTTGTTCAGGCTTTCAGTGGGTTCCATTAGTTTTGGGCCTGTGATGAGGTAAAACACAGTGTGTGGACATGCAGTAAAGATGTACACCTTGGGCTGGAGAGATGGCTTAGCGGTTAAGGCACCTGCCTGCTAAGCCTAAGAACCCGGTTCCAATCTCCAGGTCCCACATTTAGCCAGATGCAGTGACACAAGGGTGCAATGCCGCACTTGCCCACAAGGGGGCCCATGCATCTGGATTTCGTTCACAGCAGCTGAGAGACTGCTGGCATGCCCATTCTCTATTTGTCTCCCTCTCCTTCTCTCTCTGTCTGTCTCTGTGTCTCTCTCTCCAAAATAAAATAAAATAATAAAATAAAAACCAAACATTTTAAAAAAAATGTCCACCTCATGGACAGAGAAAAAGAGAGAAAGAGAGAGTGAACCTTGCGATCCCAAAAGTCTTCTTTAATGACATGTCCAATGTCCAACCAACTTTTTTCTACTAGGCAATTGGGTAGAGTTATATCCAGACCAACTCATTAGTGACAGAGGCCGGGGAGTTCAGATATGCCGAGGGACCATCTTGCTATGAAGGCAGGATTGGGACTCAATTCACATGTCACACTGTTTCTTTTCTACTTGTGGCTTATCATGACATCAAAGTCTCTGCCAACACTTAGGGGAAGTGGAACATGCAATGCCTTAGTTCTTTCACATTCACGTGCAGAAGAAAACCAGCTGCGTGTTAAGCTATTTCAAGGCACCACCCACGGGGCTGGGAACATAACTCAGTTGGTAGAGTGCTTGCATAACATGCATGAGACCCTGAGTTCCATACTTAGCTCCCCATAAACTTGATGTGATGACACATTCCTATAAACACAGCACTTGGGAGGTAGATGTAGGATCAGAAGCTCAAGGTCATCCTGAGCTACATAGAAAGTTCAAAGCTAAGTAGCCTGGATACATGAATCCTGTCTGGAAAAAAAAATCATAAATAAACACCACCTACAATCCTTAGTTTCACTTCCACACTATGACCTTGGCTGACCCAAACCCATGGCTGGTCAGATAGGGCAGATGCAGGCAGCTAGCTAGGAGAATCTCTCAAGGGAGGAAACTTAGTCATACTCTTTCCATAGGCCTACCTCAGCTAGCCCTGTCTGCCTCACCCAACTAGATCTCTCTCTAGAGCTTGCACCCCACCCAGCTATGGGTGGACCCCTTCTCTGAGCTTAGGCCAATGGGCTTTTGGAGCTGACACAGGTATGTCAACTTCATGTGGAGCCAGGACTCTGAATCGCTTCCCTGGGCTGAATTCTTCTTCCCTTTCTGGTTCTTTTCTGCTCAGATCTCCATGCCTGGCTCTTTGCGCCAGTAAGACTATGTCTTTCCCACTCTGGAAGCTTAGTGGGAGGATATTGCTTTGCTATGATTTGAATTGCCTGTTGAGTTTTTGAAAGGACATACCTCTTTAAGAAAAACCCCTTTCCACATTTTTTTCTTCAAAGACCCATGATTGTTCTCTCACACAGGCTCATAGGCCAAGCGGGTGTCTCTACTTTCCCTTTCTCAGTTATCCACTTTTCCTTCCTCTGTTCTCACGCCCTTCCTCTCCTCTCCCTGTTTCCTTGATATCTTTGAATAACATGTAACATTTTATAAATTATTCTCAGTCCGATTTACTTCAATTCTTTGGGTAAAGGCAGACACAGGCTCAGGGTTTGGGGTTCAAGGACTTCTCCTGAACCCTCATAGTTCCATTACATCCCTTAGATGATTACAGTGGTCACTCATTTCCAACTGTCCAGTAGGACTGCGACTGATTCTGACTGAGTCAAAATAGCATAAGACACTTCCTTGCCAATCTTTGGTCAGTTTATTATCTAGTGGGTCAAAATTCTTCATTATAAACTTGGCCAGAGACAGTGCTATATTATTGTCTATGGTTCCTTATGCTCTGTGGTTTGAATTATGTCTCTGACAAATTAGCTGGTCCATGTCCAAACTCTAGTAACTCAGAGTGCAAGCTTATTTGGAGGTAAGGTCTTTAATACACAATTAAAACGAGAGTCTTGCATAAAAGGTTAGCACATGGTACTTGTAAAATGAGTGTCAGGATGGGCTCCAGTTCAGTGTGACTGGTGGACCTATGGCAGCAACATTTAGATCTGCAGACAGATAAAAGGAAGATGACATGAGAGGAGCACAGGCACCTGCCAGCCAAGGACTGGACCTCAAAAAAAGTCTCCCTCATGCCTCTCAACACCTTGATTTTGGACTTCTAGCTTCTCTGACAATGGGACACTAGTTATATGTTGGTTAAGTAACCCAGCTTCTGTTATTTTCTTACAGTAGTCCTTGAAGCTGATATGCCACAAGAGCTGAACTTCCCCTAGAATAATCTCCTAGGATGCCCTTTGGAGTCAAGATCCACTGCAAACAACAAAAACCAAATGAGCCCATTCACTCTTATCCTGAAATAAATCCAACATTGGTATAGCCAACTTGAAAAAGAAGTCTTAAGGGTGTTGTTTTTCTAACAAGCTTCACATACTCCAGCCTCACATTACTCACTGAACCAGTCAAATTCCTCACACTTTCCTGACTTTGTCTCAGTCACAAGCAGTCATCTTATGTGTCAAGGCCAGTGTATGTCTGTAGCAGTTTTCTGAAGGGAGGCAGGTGGGATCTTCTCACAACAGGGTGTACTGATCAATGAGAAACCACTCTTCCCTGCGAAGAGGAAGCAACAACAGAGGGCCATTGTCAAACCTACACTCGGCCCAACTGCCCATCTCTACCTCACTAACAAGTAATACTGAAATATTCCTTCAATATCTCCTCTTTTTTCTCCTCCTCTTTCTCTTCCTCCTCCTTCTTTTTGAGACAGGTACTCATGTATCTCAGGATGGACTATTACTCCTTATGTAGCTGAAGATGACCTTGAATTTCTGATCTTTCTGCTTCCATCTCCTTGAACATTAAGATTACAGACATAAAAGCCGGGCGTGGTGACGCACGCCTTTAATCCCAGCACTAGGGAAGCAGAGGTAGGAGGATCGCCAAGAGTTTGAGGCCACCCTGAGACTACATAGTTAATTCCAGGTCAGCCTGGGCCAGAGTGAAACCTTACCTCGAAAAAAACCAAAAAAAAAAAAAAATTACAGACATGAAAGCCGGGCGTGGTGGCGCACGCCTTTAATCCCAGCACTTGGGAGGCAGAGGCAGGAGGATTGCTGAGAGTTCGAGGCCACCCTGAGACTACATAGTGAATTCCAGGCCAGCCTGGACCAGAGTGAGACCCTACCTAGCAAAACAAAAAAAAAAAAAAAAAATTTACAGACATGCACCATCTGGTTTATACCACCTGGTTTATACAGTGCTGGAGATCAATCCCAAGGCTTTATGCATGATAGGCAAGCATTTTACTAACTGAGCTGAATCCATCACCCCCTCTCTTCTAGCTTTTAAACATCTACTGTTCACTTGGCTGGTTTTGATCAATACCAGCAAGCACATATTTTACTTTGAGCTTGACTTTGATGGACTATTTGGTGTATAAGCACAGTCTCTTTACATATAATTTTACCCCTTCATCACTATTCTCCACTTCATCAGGGCCTGTCTGGCTTGGCTCTTGATTACACAGTTATGGTAATTACATACCTTTATAATTAAAATCTTTGGTTGGATGTATTTATCTCATCTTAATGATTATTTCTAAAGCAAATGTATAATTGATAATTGCTTTGATGCTATGAATCATTTCCATATAGTCTTCTTAAATTTTCCTTAAGATTCAATGTTATGATATAATTTATGAACAATTTACATCATCTTTCTTCTCTGCCATATAAAGACCTATGACAAGCAGTATTTCATAATGAGTGTGTGTATGTGTATGAATATGTATGTGCATTTTAACCGCATAGCTATCATTTGGTCAAGAATTGGTTATAATCAAGAGCAGAATTTATCTGTAAGGTAAATGATTTTGTAACTCCTCTGTCAGAAGTGGACATGCACTAGAGATATTGCAACCCTCCCTTTGGCTGTCAGACTTTTGAAACAATAGATCCCAAGGAATTAAAATTTTTCCACAAGTTTCATGATGAGAGGAGGGATAGGTTGAAGCCCTGGTGGCAACCAGAGGAGGAACTTGTCTCCCACAAAGTCATTCCCAGAGTTCTGACTACTTATGGGAACCACCTTGCAGG
Organism: Orientallactaga sibirica; assembly: GCA_036365145.1. Taxonomy (NCBI): domain Eukaryota; kingdom Metazoa; phylum Chordata; class Mammalia; order Rodentia; family Dipodidae; genus Orientallactaga; species Orientallactaga sibirica. Next base: position 25,225,977 of record JAEOAD010000008.1, read on the forward strand.
ACAGGTCAGAGTCAAGACCATGATGGGTGGGTGGGACCATACCTCCACTAGAACTGATTAGTTTTGCACACCTCTTGCCTAGTAGCAATGCCTTAAAGATAGACTTGACTTTGATCACTGCATTGTTTCATTTGTTCCTCTTCCTAATATGGTCACAATGAATACTCCTCTGCTTTTTACTCTCACTTAATCTTTTTAACTGGTGTATCGGGTCTGGTGGCTGAGCCTAGAATGTCAGAGCTTCCAGGAATACCACTAATTTTAAATTTAAAAAAATCACAATGAGTAAAAGATATTAATAGGTCACAATTATGGACAATTTCTTGCCAGCTTTGTGCTAAAGCACAAATATTAATTAAAATCTTTATTTTAAGATCATAATAGATTCACATAGCATTGTGCTTCCCTTTCTCAGTTTCCCACAGTGGTAACATTTCTCCATGTTATAATGCAGTATCATAACTAAGATCTTGATAAAAAACAATTTAAACCCATACATATCTCTCGTTTTGCTCTCTACAGTCAATCTGCCTCCTGCCCATAACCCTGCTCATTCCCAGGACCCTGATAACCACTAATCTGCTTATTTCTATAATTTTATCCATTCATGAATGTTATGTATAGAAAATAGAATTGTAATGTACATAACTTTTGGGATCGGCTTTTCTTCAGTCCCTGGAGAGTCTTTCTAATTGTTGTATGTCTCAGTAATCTTCTCTTTTTTTTATTGCTGAGAACTCATCCATTATTGGAGAGAGTGACTTGTTTAACCATTCACTCTTAAAAGCATAATGTATGGGTTTCAGGTATTATGAATAAAACTGCTGTGAATATACATGTGTAGATCTGTGCTACATTTTTATTCAGAGTTGTATTTGTATTCAGGTACAGTTAACCCAATAGATCAGAAGACATTGAAATGATAGTACTGTTAATAGTTCCAAATGTAATAGGAAAAATACACACACACACACACACACACACACACACATATGTATTGCACACATGAGAGAGAATGAGTGTTAGGAAAAAGGGAGAAAAGAGAAAGTATACAGAGAGAGAGAGAAAGAGAGAGAGAGAGGAGACATAGATTGACAGAGAAAGAGAAAGCTTTCCTTATATTGTTTCCCTAAGGAGTAAATGAGTAATGCACAGTAAATGGAATGGTTAATTTTAGAATTCGGTGTATTCAGGGTGCACAGTTTCCCTGATGTTTTTATCCCTGGGGTGATTAGAGCAAGGGGATAGTGTCTTATAGTGCCTCAATAAAACAGGCAAGCCAGGGTATGGGTTTTAGCTAGGTAGTTTGCACAAAAAAAGACACAATCCAGTGTGAATCAGAGTCTTGTGCTAACTCTGGGAAGCTTCTCTGCTAACTGTGGGAGATCACTCCCTTCTATCCTTCATCCCAACCTCTTAGTCAGTCAGACCCAGGTGTCAAAATATCAGATACAGAAACCAGGAAACATGATCATTGACAAGGTTAAGAAGTATGTTATGGGAGAATGCTATAACTTGGTTTATTATTATTAGCAATTTATTTTTTTAAAAAAGCTACATTATTTAAAATTACATATAACCTTCCAGGCATTGATCTGGGAACTATGGAAGGTAAAAGGGTGACTAGGAAGATAATTTGTCTCAAGAACCGTCTGTTTTCTAGTGGAAGCAGACCTGCAAAGAATGAACAAGACAAGAGGTAAAACAGATGATACTGCAGGGACAGTGGAGATAATTAAGTGAGGTGACAGATATGCTAATCAGTTTGATTCAGTCATTCCATATTTAATGCTATATATGTCACAAGATCACATTTAGCCCTATACATATATACAATTGTAACTTCTGTGATCAATAAAAATTTTAAATTAAATGAAAAATTCTGAAATATGGCTCTCAAGACCAAATCTAGGGAGCAATTTTCTATTTTATTTTGCTTTTAATTAATTATTTAATTAATGTTGGTATGATAGGATTTTTTTGTTGTTATTCATTTGTTTTTTTGTTTGTTTGTTTGTTTGTTTTCAGACAGGATCTCACTCTAGCCCAGGCTGGCTTGCAACTCACTCTGTAGCCTAGGATGGCTTCAAATTCACAGTGATCCTCCTACCTGCAAGTGCTGAAATTAAAGATAAGAGCTACCACACCCAGATTTGGAGCCAGCTTTCTGAGCAGTCTTTTATGAGTTCATTTGAAAAATAAATAAATTAAAAATAGAAAAGAGTGGGAAAGGCATCTGGCATTAAGAATATATTGGGTGTGTGTGAGCCAGACATGGTAGCACACACCTATAACCTCAATCCTCAGAAACTGGAGGTAGGAGAATGGGAAATTTTAGGTCAGCCTTAGGTATATGATAAGTTCAAGGCCAGCCTAGGCTGCATTAGATGCTGTCTCAAACAAGTCTCTCCCCACAAGAAAAAAAAAAAAAAACCTTGTGTGTTGAGATTAGCAGAGAGATTCTCCTGTATGATATTCCCCAGAGGAGTGTACGGGTGGATGGAGTGAGGAAATCAGAAACAAAATTGAAGAAAGCTCAGGAGTAACTAGCTGGAAGGACCTAGAAGGGTGCATGAATGCTTCTTGACTTGCCTTTTAAGATGCTGACAAAATGATACTGAAAACTCAAGCGATGAGAAGTGTAGAGATGTGTGAGGAAGCGATTGGGATAAATGAAGCCAGAGATGCTGAGTGCAGAGCTCATGGCAGGAGCTTAGGAATGTCATGCTGGCTCTTTTCTCTAAACCAACCAGTCATCAAATTCCTTGCAAGTAAGTTAAAAAATTATGGAAAAAGAAGAAATAAAAACAGTCGTTAATCTCTTTTCTCAAAAATAACTACAAACATTTTGAAATACCTTTACACATTTTTGTTGCTATCCCATTGTGTGTATGTGTCATTTCCAGCAAATATTGGTAATGTTATACAGTTAAAGCTGCAATATTCATACTTTAATTATTATCTACATTTATTATGACAGTCCATCCCTTTTACTACAAAAGTTGTACTTAATCATCACTTTAAATTCTGTGGAAACACTGCAGTTTAATCAATTTCTGCCAATGTTGGGGTGATAGGTGACTTTGGTTTTTTTCCCCCTGTGTTTAAAAAAATTCAAATATTTTATTTGATTACAAATAAACTACAAATTACAGATTTGGAGCAAAACTAAGATTCCATCTGTGTGTGGTGTCCCTCTATTATACTTGAGGACAGAGTGGGGTCCAGTCTAGCTGTCCTGAGATGCTGATTTCATGGGCTCGTACTGTGCTGGGGGCTGGAGTGTGCTGAAGTGGAGGTGGACCTGTCATGCTGAGGTAGGGCTGAATGATGGGGCCTCGGCGTGCTTCTTTCTGGAAGCTTAGTATTGTCAACCACAGGGAAAAACCCAGGGACCACTGGTAGGTAGCTAAGGGCAGAGAGCTTTGAGGAGAGGTTTTTTTCTTTATAGTCTTATAAAAACTTTTGTTGCTGGAGAGATGGTTAAGACTCTTGCCTGCAAAGCGAAAGGACCCAGGTTTGATTTCCCAGGACCCATGTAAGCCAGGTGCACAAAGTGACACATGCATTTGGAGTTTGTTTGCAGCAGCTAGAGGCCCTGGTGCACCAATTTTATTTCTTTCTCTTTGATAAATAAATAAAAATTTAAAAAACAAAAAAATGACAACAAAAAACCTTTTCAATCATACTGTCTTCTAACTGGCACGTGTGACTGTGAATCTTCATTGTCAGCTTAATGAGATTTAGAACCACCTGGGAAACACACTAGGCCTGACCACGAATATGTTTACAGAGTAGTTTATCTGCAGAGGAGAGACCCACCCTGAATGTGGGCAGCACCATGCTGTGGGTTGGGTACTTCCAGACTGAATGTAAAGGGCAAAGCGAGTGGAGCACTAGCATGAATCACTCTGTTTCTGACTGAACACAAATGTGACCAGCACTCACACTCCTGACATGATGACTGTGTCCTCAAACTGTGCCAAAATAAACCCTACCTGGCTTTTGACAGGTATCTGGCCACAGCAACAAGAAAAGTAACTACTACACCAGGTGTTGCTGTTCTTTGTTCCTCAATTATTTCCTGATCTCTCTAGTTGGGTTTCTGAAGCTTTTGATACCATCACTGGGAAGGAGATGAAACCAAGTCCTTAGCACCATGGCAGTTTATTTTCCAAGCATTCTTTTTTTTTTTCTTTATTAGTTATGTACATAGTCAGTGTGTAAACAGCACATGTTGGTATCTTCCTTAGCCTCCTCCCTGTCCTCCCTCCTCTGAAGAGATCCTCCTCATTGGGGATATCAGTTATCCCCATGTGGATTGTGGATGGTTTATAGTGGGGATACTGATCAGTTATGCATAGTGTCCCAAATTGTGACTCTAAAAATCTTTCCTTCCCCCTCTTCTGTGAATTTCCCTGAGCCATGTTGGGTTTGTTTTAGGTCTATTTCAGTGATGAGGTCTAGGGAGCTTCTTTGTCTCTGGATATCTGGTTTGGTAGGAGTTGAGTGTTCTTTGTGTCTATCTCCTTCACCGTTATGCTGATACCAGGTTCACCCAGAAAGCAGCACTCTTGCTCATTTCCCCAATTACTCTATGGTTTCAGCTGGGGCCCTGGTGGGAAGTGATGGGCTGATTCTGTCCTCAGGTTCTGTGTCCATCTGAAAAAGAGAAGCAGATTCTCTAACAGAGTGAAGTCAGCACCAGATAAATGGGGTAACCATTATTAGTTTAGAGAGAATTTAATAGGTGTAGGCCTTCTTGCAGCCCGAGATTGGTAAGAGCTCGATATTGGACAGAGAACTCATTTTTTGGATATGACTCTGACTTCTTTCCCAGTTCCAGCTTTGGGTTCCATTCCACTGAGAGGATCCGTTAGCCAATTCAAGAGCAATTGGTTGCCCACCATGGCTGTGTGCCACTAACGCACTTGTGTGAGCATCACATCAGGTTTTTTGCTGCTGAGTAGCTTAGACGACAACTTGGTAGGACAGATGTTGTCATTTTGCCTCAGTTGCTCATGTAGCACTTTCTGGCACTAGACAAGCTAATAGTCTGGGAAATGACTCTCTTCCAGATTCCAGCCAGGTCTCTCCATGTTCTGTATCAACAGCATATGGTGTCTTTGGCAGTAGGGTCTTACCATTAACCTTTAGTGAGTAATCAAGTACTCTGACAGAAGTCTGTCTTCTTATGGGAGACCTTGTAGGTCTCACTGATCAACACCTCATTGTGGATGTTAACCACATCCAGGTTTTTTGGAGTTATGGGCCAGTGCCAAGGGAAAAGAAGGAAGAAAAAGATAGGTACTATAAAAGGGAAAGAGAAAAGAAAGAGAGAGAGAGAGAGAAAAAGGAGAAGATTAAGGTTAGTCCTTAGCATCTCCTCTCCAGGCCCTTTCATTCAGGTCTTCCCTCTAAGGACCTGGTGAAGGTTCAAACTTTTAGTCTGTCTTTCAAGATGTAGAATTTTAGGGTACCAGTTACATTTGGGTCTAGTTTTGTTTCCCCCCCTTTCCTCCCCTCCTGCCCCACCCTTACTATTGTTCAGTCCTCGAGATGCCTATTTGGTTTGTCAGCATCTCGAGAAGATCCAGATTAGATGACACATATAAGTGAGACCATGCGACGATTATCTTTCTGTGATTGGGTGAGTTTGCTGAGAATGATCTGTTGCAAATTCAACCATTTTTCTTCAGATTTCATTGTGTCATTTTTCCTTATTGCTGTGTAGAATTCCATCATGTAGATATACCACATTTTGGTTATCCATTCATCTAATGATGGACATATGGCTTGATTCCAGTTCTTAGCTAATATGAATTGAGCAGCTATAAACATGGTTGAGCAAATCTCTCTGAATTGAGGCATGGAGCTTTTAGGGTAAATACCCAGTAAGGAAAAACCTGGGTCTTTTGGTAACTCTGTAGTCAACCCTTTTAGGAGTCTCCATATTGCTTTTCATAGTGGTTGTACCATCTTGCATTCCCACCAACAGTGAATCAGTGAATGTGGGTTCCTATTTCTCCACAACCTCACCATAATTTGTTTCATTAGATTTTTTAATGTTTGCTATCCTTACTAGGATAAGGTGGAACCTCATACTTGTTTTAATTTGCATTTCCCTGATGGATAGGGATGTTGAACATTTTCTTAAGTGTGTGTTTACCATTTATATTTCTTTCTCTGAGAACTCCCTGTTCAGTTATGTGCCCCATTTTGTAAGTGGGGGTTGTTTTTTTTTTTTTTTTTTTTTTTTTTTTTTTTTTTTTTTGAGATAGGGTCTCACTCTGGTCCAGGCTGACCTGGAATTAACTATGTAGTCTCAGGGTGGCCTCGAACTCTTGGCGATCCTCCTACCTCTGCCTCCCGAGAGCTGGGAATAAAGGCGTGCGCCATCACGCCCGGCTGTTTGATTTTTTATTGTTTAGGTTTTTGAGTTCTTTGTAGATTCTAGAAATTAGGCATCTGTCTGTTATATAACCAACAAAAAAAAATTTCTCCCATCCTGTGGGTAATCTATTGGCTCTGCTTAGTATATGTTTGTCTGTGAAAAAACTTTTCAGCTACCTGAGATCCCAATGGTTGAGTGATTGTTTAATTTCCTGAGCTACTGGGGTTTTGTTCAGGAAGTCATTTTCCACTTCTTTATTGTGGAAGGTTCCTCCCATTTTTTTTCCAGTTGTATCAGAGTTTCTGATCTTATGTTGAGGTCCTTGATCCATTTGGACTTGTTTTTTGTGTATGGCAAGTGTGTGGATCTAGTTTCATTTTCCTGCATATAGTTATCCATGTTGTCCAGCACCGTTTGTTGAAGATGCTATCTACATTGTTAGGGCCTTTGTCAAATATCAAGTAGCTGTAGTTATTTTACCAAAGTCTGGGTCCCCTATTGTGTTCCATTGGTTTATAATCCTGTTTTTATGCCAGTACCATGTTGTTTTTATTACTATGGCTTTGTAATATAGTTTTAGATCAGGTATGGTGATGCCTCCAGAAGTGCTTCTTTTTTTGAGGATGTGCTTGGATATCTGAGGCCTTCTTCCATTCCATATGAATTTTGAGATCATTTTTTTCTATCTCTCTGAAGAAAAATGCTGGGATTTTTATTGGTATTGCATTAAATCTGTATATTGCTTTGGGTAATATTGCCAGTTTCACAATGTTAATTCTGCCTATCCAGGAGCATATGAGGTCTTTCCATTTTCTCAAGTCCTCCTCAACTTCTTTCTTGAGTATTTTTGTTCTCATTATATAAGTCTTTTGTTGTTGTTGTTTTGAGGTAGCTCAGGCTGACCTGCAAATCACTATGTAATCTCAGGGTGGCCTCGAACTCATGGCAATCCTCCTCCCTCTGCCTTCTGAGTTCTGGGATTTAAGTCATTTACCACCATGCCCTGCTCATTATATAAGTCTTTCACATCTTTGGTTAATGTTATTTCAAGATATTTTATTTTTTTGTTGCTATTGAAAATGGGACAATGTCTCCAATTTCTTTCTCTGTATCTTTGTCTTTTGCATATAGAAAGGCTACTGATTTTTGTGCATTGATTTTGTTTCCTGCTACTTTGCTGAAGGAATTAATTAACCTTTGATTAATTAATCACGAGATTGATGATTGTGATATCCTCTTGTTGGATCATTCCTTGATAAGTAAGAACTAGCCTTCTTTGACTTTTTTGATTACTTTTGATTTCAAGTCTGTTTTATCTAATATTAGTATAGCAACACCTGCTTGTTTCTTATTTCTGTTTGCTGGGATTTTCATTTTCTACCCTTTCACTCTGAGGAGGTGTCTGTCTTTAGTGGTGAGATGGGTTTCTTGAAGACAGAAGATTGAGGGGTCTAATTTCCTGATCCACTCAGTTAGCTTATGTCTCTTGATGAGTGAATTAAAGCCATTAATGTTAAGGGTAATAACTGCAAGGTTTGATTTAATCCTTGCCATATTATGGTGGTTTATGTGGTTCGGGGTTTTCTTGGACTTTGTAATTTTTTTGTACCTTGTCTGAGTTTGGTTATTGTGATCTGTTTCTTGTAGGCACTTGATGTTGGTTATTTGACTCTTCTCTGTGGAGAATTCCCTGAAGTACTCTCTGTAGGTTTGGCTTTGTGTTCATATAGTTGTAATGCTGACTTTTATCTTGGAAAGTTTTTTCTCACCACCTATTATGAGGTATAATTTTGCTGCGTAGAGTAGTTTGGGTTGGAATCCATAATTTCTTAGAGCTTGCAGTGTTTGATTCCAGGCCCTTTTGGCTTTCAGAGTTTCCATTGAAAAGTCTGAAGTAATTCTGATGGGGTTATCTTTATATGTAATGTGTGTTTTCTCCCAAGCTGCTTTTAGCACTTTCTCTTTGTTATCAATGTTTAGGGTCTTAATGATAATATGTCTTGGAAAATTTCTTCTTTGGTTCAGTCTGTTTGGAGTTCTGTTTGCTTCTTATAACTTGATGGGACTTTCTTTTGAGAGGGTAGGAATGTTTTCTTTGATAATTTCATTGAATAAGTTCTCCATACCTTTGGTCTGGATTTCTTCCCCTTCTAATATTCTCATGATCTGAAAGCAAGGACTTTGTCACTGAGCTCAGAAAAGGAAGGAGGGGGAGAACTCACGAGGTAAAAATATCTGTAAAAACATTTCACAGAATAAGGACTATGCATCATTACATAATAAATCTATTGTGAGCATTTTTCAATTCATTTTATTTTATGGTGGTATGTTTTATTTATTTTATTATTATTATTATTTTAAACAGGGTCTTGCTGTGTAGTCCATCTGTCTTTGAACTTAAAATACGCCTGTTCCATCCTCCCAAGGGCAGAGACTGCTGCCCCATCCAGCTGAAAATATGGCTTTAATGGCAATAGTCTGTTTTAGGACAATTAAATGATTTTTCTTTCTAGTATCTGTAGCAGTAACCTGTGATAATACTCTCAACCAGAAGCTGCTGGTAAGAGGAAAGGGTTTATTTCAGCTTACAGTCTTAAAGGGAACCTTCATCACAATGAGGAAAGCATGATGCAGACCTGAGCAGGAAACATAGGTCACATCTCCACATTAGTAGGAAGGAAAGAGTCTGAGTACTGAGCTAGGAGCTGGGCTACATAACCCCAAAGCCAGGCTCCAGCAACACACCTCCAGCAAGGCTCTACCTCCACAAATCCCAGCTAACTTGCCCAAATTTCCACCAGCTGGGGACAAAGTCCAAAGTATTTAAACACCTGAGCCTATGGAAGACATTTTACATTTAAGCCACCACAGCATCATTTACATCATTTCAAATTTCTTTTCCTTTGCTATTATGATATTTCACTGGACATCTTGAATATGCACCCTCATCTCTGCATTAAACAACTTCCTTTTTATATTTATATTTTTATTTATTTGAGAGATGGAAAGAGAGAGTGAGAGAGAGGATGGGCATGCCAGGGTTTCCAGCCACTGTAAACGAACTCCAGAAGCATGTTTCACCTTGTGCATCTGGCTTATGTGGGTACTGGGGAATCGAACTGAGGTCCTTTGGCTTTGCAGGCAAGTGCCATAACAGCTAAGCCATCTCTTCAACCCAGCAACTTCCTTTTAACAGAGTCCCAGGCATACCATTATGGCTCTCAGATTTCTCATATGTTTTTCAATATATATAATGAAATTGTGTCCTAAAAATTTGGTATTGATAAATAATTCTATCAGCAATGTATAAGAATGACTGACAGCACATTTTAATTAAAAAATTATCAAGTGTGAAAACTGTTGCATAATAGTTTTGTGTCTTATTCTTTAATTGCCAAGGCTGAATGCTCTCCACATTTATTAGCAATTACATGTTCTTGGCAAATTATCCATTCATGTCATGATTTATTTTTCTTGATCAAATTTTTTCCCACTGAAACCATCAACTTCTTAACAAAATTTTCACCAATTTATAATTTATTTTTAATTTTCATTGAACACAATGTTCAGAGTTAGTCAAAAACAAAATGTAAAATAACTGGAATTAAGTAAGCTCAAGATACCTGGTGAATTGGTATTGGTTGTTGGAGAATTTTCTCAACATCGAATAATGAAATAAATGAAGACCAGAAACAATCAAGTTGAAGTACAAACTACCATAAACCATTTGCCTTTTAAAATAATTCCAAAAATATCATCTCTGGTAAGCTGCAATTATAGAACTGAACATAGAGTAATTATCATCTTCAAAAAACAAACTCATAATGTCAACTTTTTCCAGATTGTTACACTAGTTTACATTTCTGCTTCCCAGGAAACAATTGTCAGGGTGAGTCAGCAGCATTTGAGAGCCTTCTCAGAAGCATGATTTGCAGCTAAAATCCAGAGAAAAGCCATTTCAAGTATCTGACAGGGGAGCAGACTGGTTGCATGTCTTCGTGTGCTAGGGCACTACGGACGTGCACAGAGTGATCTGAACAGCGTCCATTACCAAGTGTGGTTCCCACAAATGTGACGTAAGATTAAGGAAAGCAAGATTTACAGAATTTACATTCAGTATGAATTATTCACATAAGGTCCCTCCACCAAAAACAGTAATATACTAAGGACATGGTTATCCAAAACTTCTGTCCAAAACTGCAAGGAACATCAAGGGGGCAGAAACAGAGCATTGTTTTCAGGCGACTTCTTCTCAACTCTCACTGCCCATTAGAAGTAACTGGGGAGCTTTTAAAAGCATATTGATGCCCAGGACCCAGCCCCAAACAATTAAATTAGAATCACTTTATTCAATAGCTGAGCTAAGGCTTCCAGGAAAAAAACATTTAGTGTGCCATTGAGGAAATTGGGGTCACCCTTTCTCAGTACCTCAAGGCCTCTGCTTCTGCAGTCATTGCCCCCTCCCTCCAGCAGCATTCATTTTTTCCCTCACCTCAGGGTTACTCCCTTTGGCATAACCACATGCCTTAATATTGCCATCTTCAAACAAACAATAAAACAAAGAAATTTTAAAAAAGTCTCTTAATATTATGTCTTCCATTCCCTACCCCCATCTTTGCTTTTAAAGCCATAGTTCTGGAAATAATTACCTATGCCTCATCTTTTCTACTCCCTTATTCTCATCTCCCCTCACTTGCATCTGCCACATAGCCCTGAAATAGTTTTCATTATGACCAGCAGCAATGATCTTTATTTCCGTGGGATCCTGGGGACTATTGTTTGCTTTAGGTTCAACTTCTCAGCAGCCGTAGCAGACTGGTCACAGCATGCTCTTTGCCTCCCAGCCTGAGCACTCCCTGTGCTGGCTGACTCCTCCTTTTCCTTACCTCAGAAGATGTGTTTAGGCCCACTCTTGGACCTCTATCCTGCCCTTTATCAGCTTTCCATAGATGAGTGCTTCCCATCTCAGGCCTTTAACCACATTGTATGTTTACTGACTATGTCCTTTGAATTTGGCCTCAATTCCCAACTATAAACCTATACTATCTAGTGTTTTTTATTTTCGAGTCAGGATCTCACTTTGTAGCTTAAGCTGGTCTTAACCTCTTGATCCTTCTGCTTTAGCCTCCAAGGTATGAGGATTGGCATGTGGCCACCATACCTGGGTAAGATTTGATTTTGACCCTAAGTTAATCCCTATCATTTGTTCAGTGGCTTAGGGCATCTAACAATGACATCCAATTTCTACTTGGATCTTTAAAAAATATTTATTTATTCATTTGCAAGGAGAGAGAGGAAGGAGAGAGAATGGATACTGGGCACTCCACAGCCTCCTGTCACTGCAAACTCTAGAATTCTACACCACTTTGTACATCTGGCTTTTTGTGGGTACTGGGGAATTGAATGCAGGCCATTAGGCTTTGCAAGCAAGTGACTTTAACTGCAGAGCTGTCTCTCTAGCCCTCTACTCAGATCTGTCTCCATGGAATCACTTTTATTGTCTCTACTGCTACTATCTTGATGTTGGCACATCCAAGCTAATTTGACAGTTTCTTGCCTTTCTGCTGCTTCTCTCTACCCTCCTCTGATTTTCCCAAAGTGGCCCTGCTCTTTTAAAGTGTAAATCTGACTATATGTTTTCTCATTCAGAAAGAATTCCAGGTCAGCCTGAGCTAGAGTGAGACCCTACCTTGAAAAATCCAACAAAACAAAACAAAACAAAACAAAACAAACAAACAAACAAACAAACAAACAAACAAACACCTCTTAGTAATATCTCAAGGCAGAGCTCCTCACTGTGGTCTACAAACATATCCAAGATCTGACAACTCTACTGTTACCTTAGAGATAACACTTCACAGTCCTCAGGTCCTATGGAAATGCCTGGACGCTTTTGCCTTTGTGTCTGAACATCCGCACATTCCTTTGCCAGGATTGCTTTTCTTGCAACCCCTGGCCAAGATGGCCCCTTTTCTGTAATTCAGGTCTCTGCTCTCATTCCACCTTCTCCTTAAGGTGTTCCTTCTTCAATCCCAGCTCATGGAATCCTTGCTCCACCTTATTGGCACACACCAATGATCCATTTCCTATTGCCATTCTAGTATTGCTGTATTCAGTTATATTTTTGCCTCATTAGACTAGCCACTCTAAAAAGGTGCAGGCTCTGTCTTCATCTCTGCCGTATCCTTAACATTCACAGCAGTGCCTGGACATCATTAGGGTTCTGTTGAATGTTCTGAATCAACCCAAACTGTCTCCTTAATGTGCTATTTGAGTGTCTGTTTTATTCCTGTGTTGGATAAGTTTTTTCACTTTATTTGCAAACTTTCGTGATCATTCCATGAAATGAGAGAGTCCACAGCTCATTTCCTGAATATTAAACGTTCAGTTTGCTCTGTTATTCCTTCATGAAAAAAAAAAAAAAAACACGTAACTGAGGAAGTGTTCATGAGAACATTTCTCTTGTCTCTGAGGTTACAATGTTTGTATGTGTATGTGTAAGATCTGAAAACAAACCGCATTATTGGGTTGTTTTCCTTCTGTACTATGTAGCTTTGAAAGCACAATCTCATCCTTTGAAAGAAAGCTTAGTTGGGTAAGACTGAAGATTTGAATCAAACATCTTAGAGATACCACTATGAGATATTTTTCTGCATGAATTTCTGGGTGCAATCGAGGAATAAACTAAAAGGGCTGCTCTTATTATTACCCAACCAATATCACATGAAATGCCAGTGGAGATGCTTTATACATGTGCAGCCCTTTGGGTGAACAGCTCACTTGACTATAACTTGAGAAAAACTCCAAGTGTTATTTTAGAGTGTAAATGTGCCTCATTTAAATGTTCCTGAAGTGAACTCCATGGCAATTTTGTGTTCTTCTTAAGAGAAAGATTTACACCTACCATTGTAGGTGTTGTATAGTAAGCGTCAGTGTTCCTAGCACCTACTTCATGCTGGTTCCATTAAGAATTCCCAGAAGGGCTGCTTGGAATATACTAGCAACTGAGTTAGAGCACATTCTGACAGCTTTTCAAATATCACAGAAAAATAAGACTAAAATGGTGTGCACACACAGATATGATGGAGTTGCAAAATATGTTATCTCTGAGTTGTCACAGTTAAAATATATGTAATGGATGATTTTCATATTAACATATCTACCCTCACTCTACTAGGCCTTCAAAAGGCAATGTTGAATGTTTCAAACTGTCCTTTTCTGGACAGCTGAGTACAAAATGTCAAAAGACCAAATGTCACCCTTGATTTAAGTATTTGTGATATTTACAAACAAAGAAACTGTTGAGACTATTATTAAGCTGGCATCTTACTAGCTTACCCTGAAAAGAAATTAAAACGGCAATAAATTGTAGAAGACATAAGTTACCCCTACCTTTCTGTATTTGGCACAGTAGACATAAGAAAGAGTAAAGGGTCTGGGGAGATGGCTCAGCAGTTAAAGGCACTTGCTTGCAAAGCCTTGTGATCTAGGTTCAGTTCCCTAGCACCTATGTAAAGCCAGATACACAAAGTAGCTCATCTGTCTGGAGTTTGTATGCAGTGGCAATAAAACTTGGCACACCTATTCTCTCTCTATGTCTCGCTCTCTTTCTCTGTCTTACACACACACATATGCAAATAAATAAATAAATAAATAAATAAATTTATTTTTAAAAGGAGAGAATAAAGTTTCATTTTACTGCAGAAGAAAAAATAAAACATTACTCTGATACTGTCCTCACCCCCGGTCTACAAGCTTTTGCCTAAGTGCTAAGGTCTTAGTTCTCTTCCAAGTCAAAAGGAATGTGCCTTAGACTCAGTTTTTCCTATACATGAGACCTTCCAAGATTTACTCCTTATAAATCCTCATTCTATTTGTCCCCTACTCTGCAGCTCTGATTTTAAGAGCACTTTTATGTTCTTCTCCACTGGCACCCTCCTGTGCCTAGATGCCCCATTATCAAACAGGATCTTTTAGAGCGAGGACTTCATCTTACTTAGATGGGTATCAAATGCCCCTTTGTTGCTGGGCATCTATGAAAGTTTCAGTTGAATTCCGCTGATTTGACCAACATTAGCTATTACCAAACTGTCTTGTGCTACTCAAATAGATCTGTCACTGGTGACTATGATGTTTTAGAAACAAAATAAGCAATAATCGTTACAGAATGCTCTCGAGAATCAGTGCACTCACTCCTGTGGGACCTCAAGGATATCTAATAGATGGTGTTTATTGCCATAATGGGAAGAAACTGAAGGTAAAATGGACTTCACACCAAACAGCAAAACATGTCATGTCTTCAAAATCAGTAGCATTAAGGAAAAAATCAACAAACAATACTCTCTTGTTATCCAGACAGAAGTGTCAATTAAAATGTAAAGTAAAAAAACTTCTAAAAAGTCACGCAATAGAATATGTGCATAGAATATAAGGATAATTTAGAATCTATGCCACTAAAGTGTTGAATATGTTATGATGAAGATTTAACTTTTTGTTGAACATAACTTGAGAGAATTTATCTCCTACATCTATCAACTTAGTCCCTTCTGATAGTATGAATTATTTGGAGGAAAATCAGAGATGTCACATTATTTTAATATTTAAACATGCCATTGAGATATCTAAAATATTAAAAATAGTTTACTGTAATTGTTCGAATTTCCCAATTCGTTTTTGTTTGTTTGATGTAATGAGAAGCCACATGCACGAACTATCTATTTCTCTCTGTATGCAGTATTATGTCTAGGCATGATTACCTCAAAAGACCAGAAATTGCTTTGTTTCCAGTGTCAGAGAAATTCAAGATGGGAGGACAGAAAAGAATGAGGGGATTTGTCCATCCAAGGAAAGGATTTGAAAGTCGAAGAGTTCTCTCTCTATATATATCTCTTTCTTTAGTTCTGATGATTTGAACTTCCTGGTTCCAGGAAACGGGAATAGATAACATTATCTCTGTCCAAATATTCTGTTTTCCTTCAACTCCTTCTAAGTAATGTTCCCAGCATTCTTTTACCTCTATCCTCCTCTAGGTCTTAGCACTTGCTCAAGATATTTCCTTTATTCTTTGTTTTAAACTGGTGAATGTTAGTTAGGGGGGAGAATGAACACGGGGGTCTCCAGCCACTTCAAATAAACTCCAGACACATGTGCCACCTTGTTTATCTGGCTTACATGGGTCCTGGAGAATCCAGCCTGGATCCTTTGGCTTTGCCAGCACGCATTGTAACCACTAAGCCTTCTGTTCAGCTTGAAATATTTTTAATGTTAATAAAATCATCAACTCACAGAGATAAGCAGCCCCAGCTGATCTTAGAAATAGAAAATTACCCTGAAGCTATTCTAATCAAATTGATTAAATGAAGTTATTCTAAAAATTCAAAACAGTGAGCCAGGAGTGGTGGCGGATGCCTTTAATCCCAGAACTTGGGAGGCAGAGGTAGGAGGATCACTGTGAGTTCGAGGCCAGCCTAGGACTACATTTGAATTCCAGGTCAGCCTGGGCTATACAGAGACCCTACCTCAAAAGCCAAAAACAAAAAACAAAAAGAAGGAAAAAAATGTTCAAAACAGTAAGAAAACATTACATTTAGAACAAAGATAATAAACTTACCAAGGTAAAAGAGTGGTATAAGTTAGAAGACTGCTGTACAGCAGAGTTACACTATAAAGGGATAAAAAAATTAATCCTGAACTTTTTTTTTTTTTTTTTTTTTTTTTTTGGTTTTTCGAGGTAGGGTCTCACTCTGGCCCAGGCTGACCTGGAATTAACTATGTAGTCTCAGGGTGGCCTTGAACTCATGGCGATCCTCCTATCTCTGCCTCCCGAGTGCTGGGATTAAAGGCGTGCGCCACCACACCTGGCAAATCCTGAACTCTTGATTAAGCAAAAGTTCATTAAAAAATGAAGACAAGCCGGGCGTGGTAGCGCATGCCTTTAATCCCAGCACTCGGGAGGCAGAGGTAGGAGGATCGCCGAGAGTTCAAGGCCGCCCTGAGACAACATAGTTAATTCCAGGTCAGCCTGGGCCAGAGTGAGACCCTACCTCGAAAAACCAAAAAATAAAAATAAAAAATAAAATAAAATAAAATGAAGACAAAATACTTTTCCAGACATAAGAAAACTGAAATAATTTATCTCTCATAAACTTGTACTATACGAAATATTAAATTCCATTAAGCAGAAAAAAATCATATCAGAAGAAATCATACCAGTTTCATTGAAAGAATGAATAGTATCAAGAACTTTAAAATATAATTAACTTTCGAGTAAAAATAATGGTACTATGCTGTGATTTTTGTAACACATATGTAGAAGTCATGTGTGTGGCAGCAACAGTGTAATTGCTGCAAGGAAAGAACTCCCAGCACACTATTATAAGAAAATTATACTGCACGCGAAGCAGGATAGAGTGTGATAAGTTAAAAATGTGTAAGTTCTGAGCAATAAAAACAATAGCTATTGTAACACATAAGCAAAGGTAATACAAAATAGGGTTAGAAAAATTATAAAGAACAGAATGGAAAAACGGAAGAAAAGCAGGATAGTAAATTTAAACTTTCCTTATTATCAAACTTTTTAAGTATAAATGGTTGACACATTCCATTATAGGACACATATCATCTTGGTTTAAAGACATAATTCAACTGTATGCTATTTACATTTATTTTAAATGTAAGAGCCAAAAAGTTTAAAAGTAAAACACTGAACTATCACTATACAAGAAAACTAAAGGGCTAAATTCCTATAAAACAAAGTACATTTCTGAATCATTATCCAAGTCAATGAAATTTATTTCATAATGATCAAGAAGTAAATTGATCAAAAGTACATTGTCATTGTGAACATTCATGCATTATATTAGCAAAGTATGATATTCATAATAAAAATGACAGAACTACAAGAAGAAAAAATATGAAACAACAATTACAGCTAGTTATTTCAATAGCCATCCCTCAATAATTGACAGAATATATAGACAGAAAAATCACAATACTGTCAACCAATTCACATAAATGAAGACTAGCAAACAATTTAATCAAGTTCATGTTATAGAATATTCTAGGAGCTGGGGAAATGGCTCAGTGCATAAGAGCACTTTCTGCACAAGCATGTGAACATAAGTTCAATCCCCAGCACCCACATGAAAAGTTAAACATGGCTGCTTATGCCTGTCACCCCAGTGCTAAGTGGGGTAGAGATGATCACTGGGATCATTGGTCAGCCAGTCTAATTGAAAAAATAGCATGATCTCCAAGTCTGTGAGAGGCTGGTCTCAAGAAAATGTCTCTACATGCATGTTCATGGGGAATATTTATGTGCATGTGGATGCATCCACACTACATGTACTACCCACACATATGAAAAGAAGAACAAAATGTGTATGCTACTTAACATCAGCAGGAACACACCTTTTTTTGTTTGTGTTTTATTTTTATTTTTTCAACAGAGTGTCTCATTCTAGTTAAGGCTAAGCTAGAACTCACTCTGTAGCCTCAGGATGGCCTTGCACTCAGAGTGAGCACCCTACCTGTGCCTCCCAATTGTTTGCACTAAAAGCATGTGCCATCACACCTGGCTGGAACACTTTAAAAAAATATTGATTTCCCTCCCCCCAAAAAAAAAGCTGGGGGTGGTGGCGCACACCTTTAATCCCAGCACTGGGGAGGCAGAAGTAGGAGAATTGCCATGAGTTCGAGGCCTGAGACTACATAGTGAATTCCAGGTCAGCCTGGACCAGAGTGAAACCCTACCTTGAAAAACCAAAAAAAAAAAAATATATATATATATATATATTGATCAAGGTAAGCAATACTGTGGAACGTTAGAATAGAATACAGTAAATTAGAAAATATTATCATTACTCCCGCCTGGTTAGCTCTCATAGTGTTGGAAAGATCTATGGGACCCTCGGAAAGACAAGAGCCATCAACAGTATGAATAAACAAAGGACCCTGCAGACTACAAAATTAACAAGCCAGACAAGTCATACACACATGTGCACTAGTGGCTCACAGCCTCTGCAGGTAACCAACTGTTTTCTGATTGGATATGAAAGAACTCATATCTGGTACTGGAAACCAAGTCAGAATCCCATGGTCAGGAAATTCAGACTTTAGATGAAGTTCCATTGCTCTCTGGATAAGAAGAGTGGGCTATAAAAAATCTCTCAAATAACTTTGCATATCCCATTTAAGCAAGCTTTACTCACTCTTGGTTGGAGAATCTGCTTCATTTTATAAATGATAAAAGAAACAGAGGAGAATCAAGATCCAAGATCCCCTGATAAGACAAGAAGATAGCCAACTGCCCATGCCATCTTTCCACATCTGTCAGGGCCTGGGAGAATTTGCATAGGAAGTGGTGACATGAATACTGCTTTTACTGCCAGCCTGACAACCCGCTCCAGAGTGATGGTGACAGACACGGTGCTCAATCAAAACCTATCAAAGCAGAAATCCAGAGGCTACAGAACTCAACACTAAATCCCACTGCTAACAGGCCTACTATGGCTCAGGAAATGTGGAAGAAGGAGCAGAAAGATGGTAAAAGCCACAGAGTGGGTAGGACTGCCCTGAAAAACGGTCCCTTTACTACCCCATAGAGACTGACAGGCATTCATGACCACACAGTGATTACTATAACTCCACTAAGGAGGACCCCATGGTAATGGGATCAGAGGCAAGGAGATAAGAGTATAAGATATATATATCTTACACACACATCAGGAAGCAAAACACCAAAACTCCAGTAAAGTGGTAATAAAAAGATGTGAATATTTCATAGCAGAAGAAATACAGAGTTTAAAACATGAAGACATACTCAACTCATAATGGACAACATGCTGTCACACTTATGGAAGACCATTTTGCATAAATTGGCTAAGAATTAAGGGAAAAACTCATCTGTTGGAAAGACTGTAAAATGACATTACTTGTTTAAGAGGCATTTTGACTATATATCTATCTTAAGGAAATTTTATATCTCCATAGATATGAATTTATCATATAACATTTATTAGTTACACACATTTATTATAATACAAACTGCATATATTTAGCATTTATTCATGAAATGCATATCTAAATGTACATATAAATATACACTGGGAAAAGTTATATTACAAAATTTCTCATTGCAGCTTTTTTTTTTTTTTTTTGTGGTTTTTCAAGGTAAGGTCTCACTGTAGCCCAGGCTGACCTAGAATTCACTATGTAGTCTCAGGGTGGCCTCGGCTACAGCTTTGTTTTAATAATAAAACACTAGAAATCTTCTAAGTATCTACTTGTAACTAAAAGAGTTGACATAATTACAAAACTATGTAGATCTAGATATGGAATAATATTTAAGACACATTAGACAAAAAAATGTGACTCCAGAACAGTGAATATCATGTTCTTCCACACTGCAAAAGGAATGAATGTATATGTATTTAATATTGATAAATGTATACACAACACCTGGCCACAGCAAACTCCTCAGGGAGATCTGGTCACTGGAAAATTACTTCATTTGAAGGATTCTATTTTCATTCACAATATTTTGTTCTATTTGAATTTTACTCTTAATATGTTTATATATTGTGTTTTCTATAAAGCCCAATTTAACTTAATGAAAGAAAATATCCTTATTCATACAAAGTGTCTTCTATGATCATATGTAGGTTAAAAGAAGTAAAACTCTGGAAAACCATATGTACTTGCTAACTAAATAAGATAATCTTATGTAACCCTTGAGCATATAAGAAATACCACACTGGAAAATACTCTGGCCAAGATAACAACAAAACATGGAATATCAATATTGTTGGGGTGTATTTAAAATAGTACTGAGGGCTGGAGAGATGGCTTAGTGGGTAAGGTGCTTGACTGCAAAGCCAACAGACCTTGGTTCAATTCCCCAGGACCATGTAAGCAGGATGCACAAGCTGATGCATGCATCTGGAGTTCATTTGCAGTGGCTGGAGTCTCTGGCGTGCCCATTCTCCCTCCCCCCCCTCAAATAAATGAATAAAATATTTAAAAATAAATAAAATAGTGCTCAGAAATAAAATGTTTCATAGTAAACACTACATTAGACAAAAAGGCTTAAATTTGTGAACTCAGCTTCTATTTTAAGAATCTAGCAAAAGTAATGCAAATGAAACCCAGAGTAAGTAGAAACAAAAAAAAAAGAAGAAAGTAAGAAAGAAAATAAACAATTATGAAGATTTAGGGTAGAAGCTAATGGGATAGAAAACAAAATAGAGAAAAATAATGATCCCAAAGGTCAATTGTTTGAGACTATAAATTAATTCATAAATCTTGGGTAACACTGTTCAAAAAATAAAAGATCATATAGATATAAGAAGATGCCTGTATTAGAAATTAAGGAGGTGGCACCAATACCGATTGTTTGGGTAAATAAAGGGAAGTATAGAAATACTGTTTTAGAAAACTTTAAGGTAACAAATTGGACAAATAAACAAAGTATTTGAAAATTCCAACAATTGGCTAAAACAGATCATTTCAATAGACATATCTGCAAAGCAAATGTATTTATGGTTTTCAAAAAAAACATTGTAAACTTCTGATTTACGTGGTGTGATGGTTTGAATGTGAAATGTCCCCTATAGCCTCATATGCTTATAATTAAGCCTCATACTTAATCTCCAGCTGATGGAGCCCTTGGGAGGTGGAGTTTTAGAGGAGGAGGGACAGTGGCAGGGAGCGGGGTTGATGTTATAGTCCAGCCCCCTTGCCAGTGCTAGCAAAGTCATTCTTGCTGCTCTCTCCCAGCTGATGTGACAAGATATGAGCCTGGTTGTCCTCTCTAACATGCATTCCCTTCCATTATGAAACTTCCCCTTGAAACTGTAAGCCAAAATAAACCCTTTCCTCCCATCATCTGTTCTGGTTGGGTGTTTTGTCCCAGCAAGGAGAAGGGAACTCTACAGATGGCTTCATTTGAGGACATCTACCAAGTACAACAGAAAAAAATAAAAACCGCAACAATTTACATAACTCCACCCACCACATATCAGACAAGATAGGACACATTCAGGGTGGTATGGCCATAAACAATTTCTTTTACCCATTAGCACTATCTCCCAACTCACTCTACAAGGATATCATTATTAATAGTCAAAAATCAAACATATTACAACTAGAAGAATCTGCAAACTAATGTGCCTCATGAAATTTGACACACAAATGTAGCTGAGCAGAGTTCTAACAAATAAAACCAATGTGTATCTAGCAAGAAAAATGCATCTTGATCAGATGGAGTTTATCTCAGGAATGTCAAATTGGATTGACATTTGAAAACTATTCAATGTAATTCGCAATATTAAGGGCCGATGAGAGAGAAAAACTCATATTACAGACACAGAAAACTTTTCTTTGAAAAACTCCAACAACTATAATCCTCATACAAATTCTCCAAATGTAGTAAAAGAAGTGAGCGTCCTCAGGCTGGCAAAGATTTTCCCTGAGATGCCTAACACGTTACAATTGTTCACTCTGTAAAAGTCAATACCATCCTAGCCAGTGCAGTAGAGAGAAATGCAGCCATTTTCCTATATATAAAATTCTAGGTAAACTACAAAAAAAAAAAAAAAATAGGTTTCTACAATTAATTGAATTTAACATACAAATCAATATTGCTATATACAAGTAATGAAAACTCATAAATTCTAATGATGATTCCTTTAAAAAAGTATAAAACATAACATTATGAACAATAAATCTGGCAGTGATGTAAGAGCTACCCATAGCTTTTTTATAGTATCTCTATAGTTACATGAGACCCATGCAAAACCTGCATGAAGTACCATTACTGGATGTGCCATGGTGGTGGTGCATTCCCATCAGCAAGCTTGCAGCATCTTAATAATAAACTCAGACATATTATAAGAACTCTCCCTCTACCTGTAGATATTATTGGAAGAAAAGTGCAAACACATATCCACATGGATTATTAACATGGATGTTCATGCAACTTCACTATAGTTCCAAGTGGGAAGAAGTCCAAAATTTGGTAGGTGAATGAGTGAACAAACTTGTGTGTCCACACAATGGCCATAAACCAGCAGACCAAGGACACGTGCCAGAACTTGGGTGAGCTGGGCAGGTGGTGCCCACCTTTGATCCTAGCACTCTGGAGGCAGAGGTTGGATTGCTCTGAGACTCCATAGTGAATTCTAGGTTAGCCTGGGCTAGATTGAGAAACTAAAAAAATAAATAAAAATAAACAAAAAACTTAGATGAATTTCAGCAAGGAATCAGATAAGAAAGTACATAGTATTATCCCATTTATGTACAATTATAGAAAATGCAAACTTTAATTGGAACAATGTCCATCAGAATTCCCCGTGTGCTGGGAAGAGAGTTTCAAGATATTACAGAGAAGGAAGGAAACCTTTGGGGTGGGTGATGAATATTTCTATGGTGTTTTGAGTGTGGGATGAATCCATGGGAAAATGCTATGTCAAAACTTATAAACTGCTTAACGAAGTACATGCAATTTATTGTACTGTATCAGTTGTGCCTTAATGACATTTTTAAAAATACCTATAATCTCACCGCCAAGCAGTAAATATCACCAACTTCATAGTATGTGCTTTAGTGTGTTCCTGTACTATAGATGTTTGGCAAACTGTTTCACAAGGCATCATGAATACTTTTGAAGTGAAACATGTTGTAATCATTTTGTCAATAAAGATAAAGGGCTTAAAATGATTTCCTTCTTAACACCTCTGAATCCACAACCAAAAAGAGCTTTACACAAAATGTTCATACCATTTGTGTCTTGATTTCAGTTATTTATTTGAACTAGAAAGAACAAGAAAAAACCCCGAATTATCCAGAAGAAAAAAATAAAGAATATAATAATAAATAATAGCTAGAGAACCATGGTGCATTGTCATAATGAACCGTGGTTAAGTCATTAAGATAATTGGAAGAGTTCATAGTACCATGGAAAATGTTTCTTTAACAATGGCTATTGCGAAATTTGAATTACATGTGCTATTGATGCTTTATTAAGTTTGAAGGTAGAAGAGGTAAGATCTAAAGTGACTAAATGTAAAGATATATATTTGGATTTGTACATGTAAGTGAACATCTAGCCACAAAACATAAAACATTGTTTCTCGAATCTCCTACTTGTCTGCTTAGGTTCTTACTCTGGTTTTGTGGTTTTAAGGGATTCTAGAATATTCACATTCATTAAGAACATTAACATAAAAATAATACATATGATACATATGTGATGATTAATCTCAATTGTCAACTTGATGGGAGCTAGAATCACATTAGAGACAAACTCTGAGAAAGTCTGGAGGAAAGACACACCTATCTGTGGATGACCTCATGCCACGGGTGGGAAGTCCTGGACTGAATAAACATGAGAAAGCAAGCTGGGCACCAGCATTCCGCTCTGGACTTCCTCAGTGTGGACACAGTGGTACTGCCACCATCACTTTCCCATTGGGATGGACTTCCCCATAAACCTTAAGTCTAAAGAAACCCTTCCTTCCTTAGATTGCTTTTACTTTTCAGGTATTTGGTTCCAAAAATGTGAAAAGTAACTAATATTGCACATGATAAGCATTGGATATTAATAAATAAAGTTAAAGATATTAGAATGGTTTATTCTAAAGAAGCCAAAGAGAAACAGATTTGGGCATGTATTATCTGTATTTTATACACTTGTTAAATAATACTTAAACATAAATGTACTTCAGTGAATGTATCAAAACACATACTGATATATGCACTAGAAATAACAGAACTATCAGCAACATGTTCTAACCAATGCTTACCTATTATCAATTTGTGCTAGTTGCTAAGCAAAATCTTGTTTTTAGTTCTACCCAGGATATGTGTTGCAGTCAGTTTTATTGCTGGACAAACACTCCACCAGAAGCAGCTTATAGGAAGAAAGGATTTCTTTCAGGGTTATAGATCTCAGGTGAACATCCTCAAGGCAGAAAAAACTGGCACCTCTCCATACATTCAAGCAGAGAGGCGTACCAATAGCCAGCACCTCAGAACAAACAGCCAGAATTCTAACTGTTCTTTGCACTCCTTAGGGCTAGACTCATGACCGGATACCTACCCCATGACACACCCTCTGTAGCAGGGATCTGCTTGTTATGGGCTCAAGTAGGAAGCTTAATAAAAAATGCTTGAGCCTATGGGGCCATACATTCAAACTATCACAATACGGCTTGTTATTTCCTACATAAAAATACCTTGGAGGCTGGAGAGATGGCTTAGTGGTTAAGGAACTTGCCTATGAAGCCAAAGGACCCAGGTTTGATTCTTCAGTACCCATGTAAGACAGATGCAGAAGGTGGTGCATGCATCTGGAATTTGTTTGCAGTGGCTAGAGGCCCTGGTGTTCTCATTCTTGCTCGTACTCTATCTTTCATCTGTCTCTTTCTCTCTCTGTTTACAAATAAATAAATTTAATTTTTTAAAAAAGAATGAAAAGAAAAAGCTTGGTCCTTTAAGACACCAAGATTGTTAATTTCCATCCCTGAATTTAATAATGAAACAAGTGTTAGGATGGGTGGAATGGCAAAGGACCCTGAAGCTCACAGAGCTGGTGACTGGGGACAACTGAACCCAGATTCCGTACCCTCTGCCACTTTAAATAAATCACTATGTCCTACATGCTACTAAATCAACCAGCCTGGCACAATGTACTCATGGGTTCAATAGTGGCACATACATTATGGGAGTATTCAACTACTTTCTGATTTGATATGAGGACCACTCAGTAAGAGGGAATTCATGCCTGGTACATTCTATTTTATAACCCCTTTTCTTTTAGGAAACTGCTCTTTAGGTTAAAGTATTCTCTTGAAGAAAAAAAAAAGAATTAAGCAATAACATAGGTTGCTGAAGGTCCTACTCAAATGGTTCTCTTGATAGTCCATATAAACAATGTTTCATTTCTGGATATGCACCACAGTTACACTTACTGACTGACCAGCTCCTGCAGGTGAGGACAGTTTACAACTTCCTCAAGCCTGCAGGGGAGTGTAGGTTAGTACTGCAATGGTTGCCCTGAGCCAACTACCATTTTGTCTGTTCCTATCAACTGGAGAGGAGGCTTAGGGGTTAAGGCACTTGCCTGCAAAGCTTAACGACCCATGTTTGACTCTCCAGATCCCATGTAAGCCAGAGGCCCTAAGGTGAGGCAAGCACAAGGTCATACATACCCACCATGTGGTGCAAGCACCTGGAGTTTGATTGCAGTGGCTGAGGCCTTGGTGTGCCAACTCTTTCTCTCTTCCTCTGTCTCTTGCTCTATCTATCTATCTATCTATCTATCTATCTATCTATCTATCTATCTATCTATCTTCTGTCTATCTATCTATCTATCTATCTATCTATCTACCTATCTATCATCTATCTATCATCTATCTGTCTATCTATCTATCTATCTATCTATCTATCATCTATCTATTTATCATCTGTCTATCTATCTATCTATCTATCTATCTATCTATCTATCTATCTATCTATCTAAAGAGTGCCCAACACCCTAGTAAGTAAAATACCATAGTGAAATCCTGCAAGGCCTGGAGTCATTCTGTCCCTTTGAAGGCAACTTTGCACCCATCTTTGACCTCTCACTTTAACTCCCAGAGCAAGTCTTATCCTCTTATTTCTAGGTTCTTGAGGTGAGGGGGGAATCATTTTTTAGCCTCTTGCCTTTTTGACCCTCAGAAGTTTTAGCTCTGTGTCTAGTTCATTGTCAGAGCAGACTTTAGCACTAATCTCCCAAGGAACAGACTTCTGAAACACATGACTCAACGCATTGTTCCCGCGGTCTGCACCCAGCTTCCTGACAATATAGCACTTCCAGCCTCTTAAACCTATTAGGAGCTGTTAGTGATTATTATCGGCAGTTTCACTCCCACACTCCCTTTGTGGCTATTTTTAGCCTGAAGAAACAGGTAGAATTGAGACATCAGAATTACAATAATGAAATGAGAAGTGAACTCTTGAATCTTTTATGCCGACCATTTTCACTTTGTTGAGACTAGGAATTTCAACTCACTTGAGCTAAAGAGCTAATTAAGTAGGACAGAGAAAATGAAATTATTTTTCATTCTGGATAACCAAAAGGATGTTTTCTCTTTCTACTTTTAAAGACATTTCTGTGAAAAATAGACTTTCAGATCCAGAAGTATGGAACAGGTCTGTGCAGTTTAGCTTCTAGTCTTAATCATGCCTTGTGAAATAACAATTTATAATGGATGCGGAAGAGGAGTCTTTGTATGAGTTTTCCAAATTCAGTCCTAGATAGTCCGCAGGCCTAACCTAACTCTCTCTTTGTTTCACTATGTTTTATTTTCTGCTTGTTTTGCAAAATATCCAATCTTCAATTCTTGTTAGATTTTTTGGCACTGAGAAAATTTTGAGTTATTTTCTAGCCCTCTATTTATTCCAAATAACCCTAATCCTCCTTTTCTGCTTAGGTACATTGTGTGTGTGTGTGTGTGTGTGTGTGTGTGTGTGTGTGTGTGTTGGTAGGTATGTGGGTGTACCATGCATGCAAGTGCTCATGTGGAAGCCAAATGACAATGTGAATGTTATCCTCAGGCATGTCCACCTCTTTTTAGGACAGGGCCTCTCATTGACCTGAAGCTTGCCAATGAGGTGACACCAGCTGACCAGTGAGCTCCAGGGATCCACTTCCCCAGTGTTGGGGTTACAGGTGTGTAACACCATGTTTGCCTATTTTCCAAGAGCACTGGGGACCAAGTCCAATGTGAGGCAAGTATTTTACTGACTGAATCACTTTCCCAGGCCTTAGATACCTGAAATTTTCTATGTCATCATCAGTTTAGTTGCTCTGAGACTGCCTAAACCTCACATACCAGCAATGAGAACACCATCAAGTGGCAATGGCTACATTAGTGGGGAGTTGAAGGCTGGCCTCCGGAGACCAGGAGTCTAACTAAACAGATGGCTGTATCACCACCTATAAAAGTTTTATAATAATAGCCTTGGCAGCTGGGAGGTTTTATTTTTTCCTCCAGCCTTGTGTTTTTTTTTTCAACATTAAAGCCATTGCTACTGTCTGAAAATTATAATTGCAGATATGAAAGAGACTTGAGGAATTATCCAAGCTCTGAGACCTACAGAAGATAATTTCCCCTACCCTAGGACTACATACTGATAATGCCAGGAAACTTAACGTCATCTCTCCCAATTGGGAAGATAGTATTTGCTTTCATTATAAATACATATATGTATATATTAATAATATTTTATTTATTCATTCATTTATTTGAGAGTAAAAGGCAGATAGATAGATAAATACATAGATATGTTGATAGAGAGAATTGTTATGCCAAAGCCTCTAGCCACTGCAAATGAACTCCAGATGCATGCATGACATTGTGCATCTGGCTTTACATTGGTACTGGGAATTGAACCTGTGTCTTTTGGCTTTGCAGGCAAGGGCCTTAACCGTTAAGCCATCTCTCCAGCCCTTATTGTAAATATATTTGTTATTACATTTGTTGTTGCCCTTCTAAACCTGTTTGTCCCATTTCTTTTCTGAATCCCTTTCTGAAGTAATAATCTCAAATGTGCCCTATTTATTTAAGCTGAAAGCATATTTAGCTCCTTATTTATTTCCCTTCTAGGTTCCAGTCCCATCTGCTCTGCCCTTTTATATCATCCCTCTCAGATAGTCATTCTGAATCAGATAGTGTCAAAACATTTCTCTGTTCACTCGTGGGGCAGACACGTGAAAATGGCTAGGGTATGCATCAGGAAGAAGAGGGTGGAGCAGAAACGATATATATTGGAAGAGGTCCTCTCATGCAAATGGGGTGATTGGTGATCCTGTTAACACTGAACTTACAAACGAAGACTCTTCCTCATTCAATTCTAGGAATCATTTTAAACCTTTTCATCTGACACAAACCTCACTGCAACGTTAGGTCTATGAACTCTGAGGACCATTGGCCATGACAGGATGCTACTGTGTGATTAGATAGTGCATGGAAACTAGAGACTTTCAGCCCAGGCTGCACATGGACATGCATCAGACCCTTAGACCTCCCTCCACCAAGCCTACCCACAGGTAAGCAAAGAAGAATCTCCAACTGTAGGGTCTCTACTCCAGTGTTTTCCAAAGGGCCTATTATTTTCTCAAAACAAATTTATTTATTTACTTATTTGAAAATAGAGAATAAAAGGGAGAGAGAGAGAATGTGTGTAGTAAGGCCGCTTGCCACTGCAAAGGGAATTCCAGACACCTTCGCCACTTTGTACATCTGGCCTTATGTGGGTACTGAGGGATCAAAACCAGGTCTGCAGGCTTTGCAAGCAAGCACTTAAAAAAATTTTTTTTTGGAGAGAGACACAGAGAAAGACAGACAGAGAGAGAGGGAGAGGGAGACAGATAGAGATGGGCGCGCCAGCAGTCTCTCAGCTGCTGTGAATGAAATCCAGATGTGTGCTTCCCCTTGTGGGCAAGTGCGGCATTGCACCCTTGCATCACTTTGCATCTGGCTAAACGTGGGACCTGGAGATTGGAACCGGGTTCTTAGGCTTAGCAGGCAGGCGCCTTAACCGCTAAGCCATCTCTCCAGCCCTCAAGCAATCACTTTTAACTGCCGAGTCATCTCTCTAGCCCCAAAGCTCCTATTCATTGAGCTTTAGAAGTCACTCTTATCCCTTATTGGCAGCTGCTAAGTATAATTCCGACAGATTAAATATCTCCTTTACAATTCAACTTTCCCAGTGTTGGTCCTAGGCCACGTAGCCTTCATTGATTGTTTAAGGATATTTATTCCAGAACCATTATTTATAGTAGTTCAGTTAATAAGTTGATCACACAACACATGTCATTATGTATCACAGCCTCATTTAGCAATGATTTATTGTGCCTAATATGAGTAGAAAATATTCTCAATATCAAGCAGTGTTCTGGAAAATAAAACACAGAAAGTATCTATAAGGAAGCTACAGAGATATCTGGAGATGATCTGCAAATCTCTTCCTCAGGGGATGCCTCTGAGGGAGTCACAGCTTAAGAACGACCAGGAGGAAGGAAAACAATCGTTAATTAGCAGTTCAAGAGAGCAGAGAAGACATAAAAGATGCTTCTGTCTTCAAGACAAATACCTACACTCATGGCTATACACAGTGAGAGATCTTAACACAGGGATGCCTGGCCCATGGGGGAGACCAGGGTTCTGGAGCAGCAGCCGAAGGGACTCGGGACAATGAGGAGAGCTCGGTGATTTTGCACATTGCTACACACAGAGCTAGACAAGTCTTGCAATTCAGCCATATGTTCCAACACCTGATCTTGTTTGGTGTGTGTGTTTGAATGCAGGCATGTGCAAGCCACGGCACATGAGCACATGCGTGAGGGATAGGGGACAACCTTGGGAAAAAGTCCGTCCTTCCACTGGGTTTGAAGTGGGGTCTATTGGTGGCTGCTGTTTATGTTAGGCTGGCAAACTTCTCAGGATTCTTCTGTCTCTGCCTCCCATCTCACTGTAGGCACACTAGGATTACAGACACAGGCTTTACATAGGTCCTGGGGACCCAGACTCAGGACTTCACACTTGCATGACAAATGCTTTGTCCAATGGGACATCTCTCTATCTCTCCAGCCCTAGTATTAGCTCTTTTTTTAAAAGAATTTTTATTTTATTTTATTTATTTTTGGAGAGAGACACAGAGAGAGACAGACAGGGAGAGGGAAACAGATAGAGATGGGCGCGCCAGCAGTCTCTCAGCTGCTGTGAACGAAATCCAGATGCGTGCACCCCCTTGTGGTCAAGTGCAGCATTGCGCCCTTGCATCACTTTGCATCTGGCTAAACGTGGGACCTGGAGATTTGGAGATTGGAACCGGGTTCTTAGGCTTAGCAGGCAGGCGCCTTAACCGCTAAGCCATCTCTCCAGCCCAGTATTAGCTCTTTTGAAGTTGTTCAGTTTGACCTTGGGCTGGGTAGGGATTCTAATTTCTTTCTCCTCTTGGTAGCATTTCGTAAGTATGCAGACGCCGGAACTATCCGCTCCTAATTCCCAGTGGTGGACCAGGCAAGGAGCAGTTGCAGTGAACCTCTGGACTCCTTCATCAGTAGTTTTTTCTTTTCCTTTCCCCCTAAGCTCAAGTGCGAATTCTGGATTGCAAGGCACAGGCCCACCTTGTCTGTGTTACTCATGACCCAGGAGTGGATCTGACCATAAACTGCTTCTAACATCCTGAAGGTCAGGCGATTGTTGGTCTAATCATATCTCCATGCTATATTTGAACCTCCTCTTAGGATAGTCTAGATACTGCTATCCAGACAATTAGACAAGTAGGGAGGTTAACATAAAATGTTCTTAAGTTATTGAGTGAATGCCTCTCTTCTGATCCTTTCTATCTGGTTGGATAGAGTGACTTTGCATCATTTCCTTCCAGGCTTCACAAGTATCTATTTGTTTACTTTTTTGTTTTTTGAGGTAGAGACTCACTCTGGCTCAGGCGGAATTCACTGGAATTCACTACGTAGTCTCAGGGTGGCCTTGAACTCATGGCGATCCACCACCTCTGCCTTCCAAGTGCTGGAATTAAAGGTGTGAGCTACCACACCCAGCTCTCTTGATTTGTGACTGACCTCTTTCTCAGGTTGCAGTCCTTGTTTCTGTGTTGTGTCTCCTGTTTACCAACCCCAGATCTATCCTTCCGACAGACCCACAATTTTGTTTGTGGTGTCAAAGCATGAAGCTCAAATCCACATCCATTCCTCAGCCTTTTCTTGTCATGAAGGAGGCAGGTATAACATTGTCCTAGTGAGAAAATGGAACTCACTGGCATCAATGCTGGGAAGCCATGGTTTTCTCAGTAGGGTGGGACAGATTAACCATTATGTGACTTTTTTTTTCAAATTTTGAGACATGGTCTCTTGTACACCAGCTTGGCTTTAAGCTCACTAGGAACTGGAGGATGACCTTGAATTCCTGATCTCCTGCCTCTATGTCCTGAATGCTGGGATGACAGGTGTGTACCACCATGCCTGGTTTATGTAGTGCTGAGAACTGAGCCCAGGGCTTCATGCATGCTAGGCTGCCACTCTATCAACTGAGTTGCCACATCTCCAGCCACTTATTGCATGACCTTTGCCCTTCACTTTCATCCCTTTCTGTCTAGAATGATAGATTGATGACTAGTGAAGAGAGATTTATCTTCAAATCAGGGGACTGAGGACAGGATCTACGGAGCTTCTGTAATAAGTCCCTTAGCCCATCTCTGGGTGTTGATCCACCCTGAGCCTATTCTATATAAATAGCTTGCTCTCACTGAGTTGAGTCAGTGCCAGTGAGTGTCTGTTACCTTTCACTGAAGGGCTTTCCTTTGTCTCTGGATTGGTCATTTAATACTACAGACAAGGAACTTTGGAGGGCTTCAAATCCCATTTCTGCCTAAAGCAAGTTACGTGTAATTACATTAGTTTCTTAGATGTAAAACAGAAGTAGCAACATCATGTTCTTCGTTTACTACAAGAAACGAGCTAGTTCAGACAAGGCACTCTAAAGGATCACACGCCATCAATGTCTTTTGGGGACATCCACTGAAGTATTGTTATGAAAACTTCCAGAAATATTTGTTAGTTCTGTATTCTACAAGGCTTTTTGCTTGGAACATTCTAGGACACCTTTCTAGAATTCAACCTTGTTGCACACCAGAAAACACAGAAAGCTAAACTGTGAATTAATGAGTCCTTGATTTTACATGAAAAGAATCCATGGAAAGGGAAGATTAGCTCTAAAAAATTCTTTGTGAAGTGGAAGTCCTTAAGTTTATTCTGTTGATCTCTATTTCCCTGAAATCTTTGACAGAAAAAAAAATGCACGTGGGGAAAGAGATGGATGAATATAGGCTGCAACAAATTATCAAATAATAGAATAGTTTTTGAAGTAAAAAATAATCCCCCTTCCCCTTTTTTGAGTTTCTTATTACATAGTCCAAGCTGTCCAGGAACTAGAAATCCTTCAGCATCCGTCTCTCCAGAGTACTGGACTTACAGGCATTTGCCACCATACACAACAGTAATTCTTTTTTGAATAAAGAAAAATTATCCTCACTCTAGGCAGTGAAAGTCCAGGCAGACAAGCATGGAATTTGGGCCCCAGTATAGCAAGTCTACACAGAGTTTCATCTTCACTATCCTCTCTGCCAGACTGCGTCAGAAAGCCTAGCTCCCATTCAGTGGAGCTCTGTTATATGTTCACAGTGATCAGTGGATTAAGTGATGTAGTTGTTTTAAATCACGTCAGATATTTAATATTTTTAATGAATTAATTTAAGAGAAAGAGACAGAGAGAAGAGAGTATGGGTGTGCCAGGGCCTTTTGCCTTTGCAAACGAACTCCAGACACATGTGTCACTTTGTGCATCTGGCCTTACATGGGTACTCAGGAATTGAATCCAGGCTGGCAAGCACTTCAGCTGCTGAGCCGTCCCCGCCCATGTATTTTTTTTATTTACTTATTAGAGACAGAGAAAGAGAGAGAGAGAGAAAAAATGGGCACACCAGGGCCTCCAGCCACTGCAAACGAACTCCAGATGCATGCACCACTATGTGCATCTGGCTTACATGGGTCCTGGAGAATCGAGCCTCGAACCGGGGTCCTTAGGCTTCACAGGCAAGTGCTTAACCACTAAGCCATCTCTCCAACCCCCCGGCCATGTATTTTTGACAAGCTATTATTATTGTGAATAAATATAGTATGTGAGACAGATGCTGATACTGTGATGCGTAAGAACACTGAGCAACAGTGCCGCTCATCAGAGCCCTTTTGTCTCCCTGCGCCGCGCACTGATCACCTTCGTACCACCCTGCATTATGCACTAAGTAACCATCAAATGCTTTACCGCAGTATGAAAATCTAACCATCCAGAAAGCCTCACTTGCTATTGAAGCTGTGGCTCATATGTACTTGTGAGTTATATTCTAAAACTTCTCAAATTGTTTCTAAATTCTTGTCCATTTAAAAGAAAAAAAAAAAAAAGCTCAATCCTTGAAAATCCCATGAAATGTTCTTCCTCGGTCTCGTATTGACAAGAAATGATAAAGTGGGCTTTTAAAAAAAATCTTTACCATGACTTAAAAGTAATTTAAACACAAGGAAAAAAATAGGAAGGAAAGTAGCAGGCAGGCAAGAGGGAAGAAAAAAGGAAGGGAGGGAGGGAGGAAGGAAGAAAACAAAGAAGGAAAAAAAGAGAGAGAATGGAGGGAGGGAGAGAGAGAAGTAAAGCAGGGGCTGAGAAACGCCTATTAGAAAGGCAGGTGAAGGGCAAAGGATGCAGGGCAGAACAGCCCTAAAGACCGCTCAGCCCACTTCAATCGCAGGGACTCATCCTGCTTTTGGCACCTACCTCGTGGCTTCCTGAAGACAGTCGCTTATAAGCCGGTACAGGTGGAGGAACAAACATGGGTAAGCTGGTTCTCACCATCGCTATAAATGGCAACCTACCAAATGCGATATATTTTTCACAATTATTCTCAATTACTTTTGAGCATGGCTTTTATGGGAAAAAAAACAGCTTATGGTATCCAAACTGTGTTATGAATGCCAAGTTATGACATCATGCCACCAAAATGGAAAAGTCATTAATGGATATGCTGACACATTACTGTTATCTGAAATTTGTGTCTATGAGAGTGCTACAGATAGCCCCACTTCCAACAGGAAAACCATCTGTCAGTGTGGTGTGACAGGATGCCACGTTGTTAGGCATAGCACTTTTAATGATCTGAATATCATTTGGGACAGTGTGCTGCAGATGATGTGTGCCAAATAAGTATTTGTTGATGAATCAGATTCTAAGGCATTGCAGGATCCCCTAGAGAACTGGGGTAAAGGTGAAGGGATTTATTATGGGAGTGTCAGGAAAATCAATAAAATTATTTATTATCTGTCTGATGACTTGTCTTAGAGGGCTACATTCTCCTGAGTTGCAATAGAAGTTATTTCAATTGTACAGTGTTTGATTATTTTTTCCCAATGGTTACTTCTAATGGCACTTACAGAAGCTAATTCAGTCTTTGATGAAATAGATCACTTCTGACGACAACACCACTCTGTCCCTTCATCTGTGATAAGGATGGGAGCTGAGTGCAATTATAAAGAGAAGGGCAAGATCAAAGGCCTTACCGAAGAGCTGCTATTTGAATCCTAACCCAAGAATGTGGAAAGTGAAAGCAGGGCTAGTTTTATGACACGTGTAGTCATGGAGCTGCCAGGGAGTTCAGTGTGTTCCGAGTGGGTGCGAAGACCGCACAACCACAGTGCAGTGGCCGGGCAGTCGGGGGAGGGGGGAGGAAAGCAGGAGGAGAAAAGACAGCAGTATAAAAGAATATTTGGGGGATGGGGATATGCGTCAATGGGTAAAGTGTTTGCCTTGCAATCATGAGGACCTGTGTTTAACTGGGTATGGTGGCCCATACTGGGTAATCCTAGTGCTGTGGAGACAGAGGAAAGAAGATCCTGGAGTTTTGCTAGCCAGCTACTATAACCTAATTGATAAGATCCAGGCCAATGAGAGACCATGTCTCAAAAATAAAAACTGGGGCTGGAGAGGTGGCTTGGTGGTTAAGGCACATGCCTGTGACACCTAAGGACCCTGGTTCGATTCTCCAGCTCCCACATTAGCCAGATGCACATGGTGGCACATGCGTCTGGAGTTTGTTTGCAGTGGCTAGAGGCCATGGTGTGCCCATTCTCACTCTTTCTCTCTCTCCCTCTCTCTGTCTCTAATAAATAAATAAAAATAAAATATTTTAAAAAAATAAAAAATAAAAACTGGATGACATTTCTAAAGAATGACACCCACGGTTGTCCTCTGGCCTCCACATGCATTCACCTACACGGGCATCTGCACATACATAAACATGCACACATGTACTCAGACACACAAACACACACATGCATTTAAAAAAGATAAGCTGGAGTCATTATTTTACTCAAACAAATCATAATATGATTGACGGCAACTATCACCATTTCCATAGTATTTTCTTTATTTAATTTCACAAATTATGGCAAGGCTCATATATCACTTAGCATTCACGAAGGGTCTATGAAGACATTATTAATATCTCCCTTTTATGAATGAGGAAATTGATCCATGGAAAAGTTAGTTTCCAAATTCCACACAGCTGTAACCACGATGAGGTCATGATTCAGTCCAGCTCTGTGGGATTTCAAAACCGATTTCCTTATCTGCTTAGCACACTGCTTCCGGAAGGCATGAGGATTTTCTTGGGCTGGGCAGTAGCATACTGTTCTGAAGGCACTTAGAAAACCATGGAAAGTTCCAGTAAAAGGGAGGTGGTGAAGAGAGCCACATGTCGGGCAAGGCACTGAGACTGGGTGCTGTTTCAGAATGCAGCACAGAGCAGAAAGTCCTGGAGCAGAGAAGTACAGGGGGAAAGACAGTGATGTGGACAGAGCAGTCTATGGTTTGCGGTGAATGGTAGAAGGTAGAAGAGCAGAAGACAAAACTGGCTGACCTACAAGGTCATTTGTCCAAGAAAGAAAATACTATATTAAAAATAAGGCTAGAAAAAGAGTAATGCCGTTCATCTTGGATACTCAGAGCTGGGAATGCCAGTGAGGAAATTTCTGATGAAGGCTAGTGAGTGTTTGGATATCATTCTTTAATCTCACTACATTTCTAGCCCATACTTCCCAGAGTCAGGAAAATGTTGTTACCCAGTTTCTGAGGTCGAAAGCTGATGTCTGAAATGGATGAGTGAAAATATTATTAGGCATGGCGACCGTTCACCTGTGAGATACAGGAAGGGCAACCGCTTTTGAGAGACTTTAAAAACAACGCTGTATTGTCCGTATGGTTCACGAGAATATAGTGCAGGAGCCAGACTGGGAGATCTGAAGTCAATTAATTTCTCACTTTGTTGACAAAAATGTCTGTGACTAGTTTTAGCACAAGTAGAGGAGCTTTGGAAAATCATGCCTGCACTCATGGAATCAGAGTCTTTGGTCTTGATCAGAAATATTCTTTTCTTTGTTTTTTAATTTGAGAGAGAGTGACAGACACACAGAGAGAGACAGAGAGGAAGAGGCAGAGAGAATGGGTGTGCTAGGGCTTCTCAGCCATGGTGAATGAACTCCAGATGCATGTGCCCCCTTGTGCGCATGTGTGACATTGCACACTTGTGTCACTTTTTATGTGTGGCTAAACATGGGAGACTGGAAGGGGCATTCTTAGGGGGCTTTGCAGGCAGGTGCCTTAGCTGCTAAGCCATCTCTCCAGCCCCTGAAATATATATTCTTATCTTACAGCTGCTGGAACTCAAGATTCTCCACCCTCTGAGCTTCTTGGGAACTGGGAGATAGGTGTGCACCACCACACCTGACTCCTTGGATTATTTTGAGAGGTGACTCTTACTTATGTTTCTTGTTGCGGTGACAAAATACCTAACAAAAACAACTCAAGGAAGATGAGGTTCATTTTAGCTTACAATTTGATGGCACACGTGCTGTTGAGGTGAGAACAGTGAGGCAGTTAGTCACATTGCATCTGCAGTCAGGAAGCACAGAGAGATGAATGCTGCTGCTCAGCCTTCTTTCTACTTCAAGTTCTTTCCAGGACCCTAGCCCATGGGATGCTATCACCCCCTCATTCAGGGTGAGTCTTCCCTCCTCAGTTAAACTTTTCTGAAAACACCCTCATACACATATCCAAAAATGTGAATCCACAGTGAATGTAAATCCCACTAAAGTGATTAGACATCACAGTCTCCATAAGGTATAATAATAACCTAATTGCTCACTAAACCTATGACAGTATTTTTCTAAGTTCTATGAGGTAGCCAGGCATGGTGGTGCATGCCTTTAATCCCAGCACTTGGGGGGTAGACTTAGGAGGATTGCTGTGAGTTGGAGGCCAGCCTAGAACTATAGAATTCCAGGTAAGCCTGGGCTATGAAAATCAAACAAATATGGTCTAAAGAGATGGCTTAGTGGTTAAGGCACTTGCCTGCAAAGCCTAATGACCCACTTGCAATACCCCAGTACCCATATAAGTTCAGATGCACAAGGTAGTGTGTGCATATGGAGTTTGTTTGCAATGGCTAGAGGCCTGTTGTGCCCATTCTCTCTCTATCTTTCTCTCAAATAAATAAAATATTAAAACAAACAAACAAAAAACTAAGTTTATAAGTAGATAAACCCAGTCAATCTGCCCTTTATCATTAGAAAATTCTAGATTTAGCAACCGAGGAGATGGCTCAGTTGTTAAAGGCATTTGCTTGCACAGCCTATCAGTGGGGGCTTAATTCCCCAGTCCCCACATAAAGTAGGATGCAGTTGGAAGAGCATGATTGCAGTGACAAAAGATCCTGTTTCAGAAGGCAGATCACAGGCACCTCCAGTACAAAATAAATATTTTTAAAATATATATAAAGAAAATCCTAGAAGTAACTATTGTTTAGTTAACTCTGTCACTAATTCCTACTTCTCATTCTTTCATAGAAGATATGGCAAAGTAGACCTTGTCTACATGCTTGTGCATTTTTCTCGTATCCTAATCATTGTATAATTCTGACAGGCAGCATCTCCATTGTTACAGTAATGGTAGACTACAGAAGTATACCGCGTGTTTCTGCTCTACTTTCTGTCTTTCAAAACACATTCGAGCCAGGCGTGGTGGCGCACACCTTTAATCCCAGCACTCGGGAGGCAGAGGTAGGAGGATCGCCGAGAGTTCGAGGCCACCCTGAGACTACATAGTTAATTCCAGGTCAGCCTGGACCAGAGTGAGACCCTACCTCGCAAAACAAAAACAAAAACAAAACAAAAAAACAAAAAACATTCGAAAAGTATCATTGGTTCAACACATGTCACATGCTAGGCATCATGTGACGTGTTTAAATGAAATATGGTGTCTCTGCTTTAAAGGAACTAATAGAAAAAAAAAAAAACTAACTTCATTTTTCTTTCTCATTAGTGCTTTTTTTTTTTTTATCCCAAAGGCATATTTTCCTCCTGTATCTCCCCTGTGACAATTTCACTAGGGAAGAGTTTATGGTTCCTAAGGCCAAACTTAATTCCCTTACTATGTATATACAACTTTCTCATCACCCTCATCATTGTAGTTATGGCCCCTTCTAATCCTCTCATCTTAAGCCCCAAAGAACAGAAAAGAAGGAAGTAAAAATATAGCAGATTGTAATAGAACCACAGTGGAAAAGCTACATCAAACAGAGTCCTAAAAGGCAAATATTGATGTCACTCAAAGCCCTGACCAACTAGCTCCATCATTGTGAGCCACTGAGAAGAGCAGAATTCTTCAGTGCAAAGTCAGGATCCGAGATGAAGGGAGGCACAGAGGAGCACACTCACAGTGAAGGAAACAGGGGCCATCAGTATGGAGCCGGGGACGCAGGCTGACTGGCAGCAAGAGAGGAACACAATGGTTCACAGCTTCCTCTCCTGTGGATCAGTGCATGCGAACATTTGTTTTTGACTAGAGATAGACATTAAAATTTTACCATTGGTAAATGGTGACTATTTGAGGAGACTGATACGTTCAAAATGATTTAAAGAGTGCATAATGTATTCATGTCACCACATCGTGTTCCCCCTTAAATATGCAGTTCTTATATTGTTATTTAGCATCAAAAATAAATTTGATATCTACATAAATAAACAGGGAAAAATAAATTCAGGGGAATGGCAAGAATGCCAAATTAGAAGGAAAATGTCCTCTGAAATAATATTCTGTCAAACTGAGAATTTCAAATAAGAGTGACCAAATGGCAGAGGGCTCAAGGGGGGCGGGGGTGTCAGGAGGTGAGTTCTGGCTGGGGTATTGACACTTAATAAGATTTCTGAAGGAACAAGTTATTTTGAAAGTGTTATGACGACAATCAGATTATTTTT
The DNA here is from genome assembly GCA_036365145.1 of Orientallactaga sibirica. Lineage (NCBI taxonomy): Eukaryota > Metazoa > Chordata > Mammalia > Rodentia > Dipodidae > Orientallactaga > Orientallactaga sibirica. The sequence continues at coordinate 25,265,294 of JAEOAD010000008.1, forward strand.
CCTTTTGTATATGGATTTAGACTGCAAGAAGAGGTGTCTTAGGAAAACAGATTTCAATACTGTGTGATGATAAAAGCACCACTCATGTGACAGCTACATTTACTGATGCATGATTATTTATGACACATCAAATATAGGATAGGTCCTGTTCCAGGTGTTGTGAAATGCCCCCCCCCCATAGCCTCCTGTGTTTGTGATTAAGTCTTATACTTCATCTCAGCTAGTGGAGCCTTTGGGAGGTAAACATGGCACTCGGGGGTAGACCTTGAAGTTTATAAATCCAGTACATTAGGTGTTTGGGGCTAGCTCCCTCAGACTCCTTCCTTTCTGCTGACACAGACACATAACCTAGGCTTTCTGTTCAGGCCTATCATGATGAAACTTCTCTTTGAAACTGTAAGCCAAAATAAGCCCCTTCCTTCCATCAGCTTCTTCTGGTTGGGTGTTTCTTCACAGCAACAAAGAAGGTAACTGCTATAGACCGTGGGGAGGGGCGTGCAAATGCTCTAACAGAGAATAATTTCTGCTCTCATAATGTCCACAGTTTTGTGGGTCATGCAGACGGTAAGCATAGTAAATGACATTTCGCAGAGTTTACAAGGGTGGAAAAAGGTGGATGGTGAGATGGCAGAAAGCAAAACAGGGTAAAAAGGATGAAGTGTGCTGGGCCAGGCAGTGACTATAATAATGGTGATGATGGTAATAACTTTATTGCTTTTGTTTCATTTAAAATGTTTTAAAATTTTATTTTATTTTATTTTTAATTTTTTAATTATTTTATTTATTTTTGGAGAGAGACCCAGAGAAAGATAGAGAGGGAGAGGGAGACAGATAGAGATGGGTGCGCCAGCAGTCTCTCAGCTGCTGTGAATGAAATCCAGATGTGTGCGCCCCCTTGTGGGCAAGTGCAGCATTGTGCCCTTGCATCACTTTGCATCTGGCTAAATGTGGGACCTGGAGATTGGAACCGGGTTCTTAGGCTTAGCAGGCAGGTGCCTTAACCACTAAGCCATCTCTCCAGCCCAAATTTTATTTTTTTAAGTTGTGGCTTTTATTTATTTGCAAGGAGAGAGAGAGAGAATGAATATGGACACGCCAAGGTCTCTATTCACTGCAAACAAACTCAAGATGCATGTGCCATCTGGCTTTACATGGGTACTGGGGACTTGAACCCAGGTTGTTGGGCTTTGAAGGCAACTGCCAAGCCATCTCTCCAGCCCTGTTTCATTTTTTAAATTTCATAAAAGAATATGTTTTACATTGAATATGTCCTCTCAGACACCCAGTTTTCTCTTTTTTACCCCTCCCCCTCCCACTCGTAGTTCTGGAAAGCTGAGAAAGTCAGCTATTTTGATATGTGAAAAGAACTTTCTAGGAGGAAAGAACCTTAGGGAGGTGCACCCACAGTGCTTAAAATAGGCCATTGTGGCAGATGAGAGAGAGAAGAGGGCAGAGGAGAGGGGCCTCAGAACAGGAGAAGACACAGGAAAGTAAGAGAGGGCAGATTCTTGGTTTGTGTGTTTCCAAGAAATTCAGAACTTAAAAGGAAATGTTGGGGAATTTGAAAGTGTAAGAATAGTGTACTTTGTCTTCCCTTTCAACATTGTAGTTGGGAAAATGGAGGGAGGAAGTCAGGAATGGCAGCAGGGAGGCCAAATGACACTCATGGTCCACTAAGGTTCTGTCCCAATATTGTGAACTTTGCATAAGAATGGATTGTAAGACTTTAAGGAACATGAGTACATTTTACCAGTGAGCAAACCAGACCTAAGAGAAATAAAAATCCTCTGTCCCACAGCTGATACAATCTGATGAACTCTTAACATTGCAATCTCAGTGGCTTTTTACCATGTTATGAATGCATGAATAACATGTACTCAGTAAATATGTCCATGGGTCCATGGGGATAGGGCAGCAAGCAGACAGACATGCCACTGTCTTTTTGCAGAGCCAAAGGGATGAAGTGCACATTGAGAAATCCATCCAGTTCAAAAAAATAACAGTGTAGATTATGACTAAATCTTTATAGGACAATGCAAGGTGTCATGAAAATGTATTACAAAGTTAGATGGAAGAGTCAAGAGAGGAGAGGCTTTGTAGCCTGTGTGGCAATTAAACTGGAATGTGGTGGGGACAAAGGAGTTATTCAATGAGAGGCAAAGGAAGACTATTTCAAGCAAATGCATTAGAACAGTAAAGATGTCACATCTTCCAGGAACTGGGGCAAGAGAGTGACAGGCAGAGGAGACAGTGGGAGACATTCATGGCAGAGAGTGGAGCAGGGGGGAGGCTAGATCATCCGGGGTGTGCCAGGATGCAGCGTGGAATTTGGCTTTTATCTTAAGTACTGTGAGAAGCAGTGGGCATGTTTTAAACTGGGTGCCATGATGTGTGCTCTTGAAGGTCACTTCAGTCTCCTTGGAGGAAGGATTTCTTTGATTAATGCAGTCCTTTCCTTGAGTCACTTTCTTGTATCTAGAGGCCTTACCTCCAGGATGAAAAAATCAAGGAAAGAAACAATTTTGTGTGTTTGCATGTGTGTTATGCATGCTTCTATGTCTATGTGTGTGTGTGTGTGTGTGTGTGTGTGTGCAGATGCATGTGTGTGGAAGCCAGAGGTTGATGTTATGCACCTTCCTCAAATGCTATCCACCTTATTATTAGTATTTTTTTTTTTTTTGGAGAGACACACAGAGAGAGACAGAGAGAGAGGGAGAGGAAGACAGATAGAGAAGGGCGTGCCAGCAGCCTCTCAGCCACTGCGAACGAAATCCAGATGCGTGCACCCCCTTGTGGTCAAATGTGGCATTGCGCCCTTTGCTTCACTTTGCATCTGGGTAAAAGTGGGACCTGGAGATTGGAACCCGGGTTCTTAGGCTTAGCAGGCAGGCACCTTAACCACTAAGCCATCTCTCCAGTCCCCACCTTATGTTTTGAGACAAGGTCCTTACTAAACCTATAGCTCATTGATTCATGTAGACTAGCTAGCCAGCAAGCCTCAGAGAGTCATCTGTGTCTTCTTCTTTTGCAGCGGCAGGAGACAGGTGCATGCTGTCACACCCAGTAGGTACTGGGGGAGCTGAACTCAGGTGTTCAGACTTGTGCAGCAAGCACTTTACTCACGGGTCCATTTCCCTAACCCAACTCTAGGAATCTCTTTAGGAACAGTAAAGAAAACAGTTTGACAATGGGGAGAGTCAGGTACCATCTTAATATGAACCTCCTAGACCTTTCTAGATAGATAGGACCCCAGCGGCACCCAGTGAGTCATCTCATACCACAAAATGAGAAAGATGGGCATAGAGGAGTAGAGACCCTGTTTGGATCAAATGATAAGAGATAGTTAATTAAATTAAACTGAAGGCAGATATGAAAGCATACCACACAAAGCATGCACTTACAGTGCCAGCCCATGTGAAAATGCATTGCCTTTATTAACTCATTAACACCCATAGAAACACAAAGGAGTTAGAACTAGTATTCATTACTCCCATTTTACAGAGGCTCCGTGGATGCACAGAGACATTAGGGAAATACACATGAGTTCACTAAACTGGAATGTGGTATTTTTAAGGAAATGTCACATTTTGTATTTCCTTTTGCAACACCCTCTGTGGTCCTTTAACCACTCCCCCTTCATTTTCAGGTTTATTAAGTTCCTTCATGGGCTGACTTTTGAAGTGCCTCAGCTTATGTACAATAGAATCTAAATACAGCTGTAGTCACATATCATAAAATATAAAACTGTAGGAAACTGTGTCCTTCACATGCCTCTCTCTGATCTGCCTCCACTCCACTTCAATCAGCTGCGAGAACACTGGTGATTTGTGCTAATGACGGGAGATGAACTTCGCAGATCCTTCATTGCAGAGACAAGTGGTAGCTCTGGAGCCTGGCAGACAACAGGGCTCCTAGAGATGATTGTTTTAGTTTGGACTAGCATTTCAATCTATGTTCTTAGTTATCAGGAAATGCATTTAGTTTGTATGTTTCAGAAGAGCTGTGCTGCTCAAGGTAACAGTAAAATCAACCACAACAGCTGCCATTGATGTCGCTGATGAGAATATACAGTGTGTGGGTCTGGAATGGAGGGGAGACATTCTTTCCTTTATTCAAGTTTGCCTTTTTGCTTTGGTTGAATGTTCCCCAAGTCACTGCAAAACAGAAGCACTCAACTAATGATGTAGAAATACCTGGAACATTAAAACAAACATATAAATGAATTAGCACCTAGAAAATTAACATCTTTAATTTCTATGATCTCAATTTTTTACAATTTTAATTTCTTTATAGTGAGTCCTGATGTGGTTGAACCACAGCCAAATTTTCTTTTTTCCTGTAAGAAATCCACACACTCACTCAGGCGTTACAGTGTTGATTATTGTCAAGGTTACTTTCTCATTGCTGGGATAAACCACCTGGCCAGAAATAGCTCTTGGGAGGAAAGGGTTTATTTCAGGCTTACAGTCTCTATGGGGAGTTTCATCATGGCAGTGAAAGCATGGCAGAGCAGAGGCTGAACATCACATCATCTTACGTCAGCTGGGAGGAAGCAGCAAGAGAGGGCTGGTTCTGAACACCCAGTGGGCCAGAATATTAAACCTCAAGGGCCACCCGCAGTGGCAAGTTCCTCCGGCAATTCTCCCATTCCCAAATGACCTCCTACCAGCCGAGACCAAGCATTTAAAGCACATAAACCTATGGGGGACACGTCATTCAAGCCACCACAGCCATGGATGTCTATATAATAAAATTCTACTAATAATGACAGCCTCTTTGTGCAAAATATACCATGTTGGCCAAAGGAAACAGACAAGTCCTTAATGATGGAGGAAGGGAACAAATAAATAGACCAATGAGTAGTTAGATTTCAAAATGCAGTTGTTTTTATAAGATAGGCTGAAGGAGAAGTTTGTAGCACTCCAAAGGAAGTGAAGAAATAGGATTTCCTGGAGGAAGTACTATTTTGTAGACTCAAGCACTGTCCTAGGTTTTAAGTACAAAATATCTGGCAAATGTGAAGTTCTTAAGAAATATTGTATATATGAATGAAATTAAAAATGTAATGGGGCTGGAGAGATGGCTTAGTAGTTAAGGCACTTGCTGGCAAAGCCAAAAGATCCAGGTTCATTTCCCCAGCACCCACATAAAGCCAGATTCACAAAGTGGTATATGCATTTAGAGTTCATTCTGGTATGTCCTTTCTCTCTCCCTCTCTCTCTCTGTGTTCTCTCTATCTGTATCTTTTTCTCTCTCTCTCTCTCAAATAAACAAATAAAAATATTTTTTAAAAAAGTCTAATGGGGAAGAGAAAGAAGGGCTCAGGGTTCAAGAAATGGCATAGGAGAGCAGTATTTGAAACTGAGACATGGTTTCCTGCATGGTTCAGCCTTCCAGTAAGAACAATCAGCCTATAGTGTGGTGGGGAAAGAACTGAATTAAACTACATGTTTAACTGTCAGAAATTAAACAATTGACTCTGATTTGACACACTGAAGAAATGTTGTATTAGGATTTTCAAACATAATTTGGAAGATAAGATTTTTCTATTTTTGTCGTGGGGAATAGAGTTGCCACACATTCCGCTAGGAAAATCATATTCCTAGAAATTGTCTTTGACACATTTTTTCCCTCTCCTAATCATCTGTGAATTCTATTGATGGTATATTACCATTGTCTCAGGAGAACCCTCCCTTCCTTCTCCATTTCCTCCAGTGTAGGCTTTTATTATCTTGGGCTTAAAGAAACAATTACCAACATTTAATAATTCTACATATTTGTTGAACACAATGTAATGTTACATTGCATGTGATCATTATGTAATGACTGAGTCAGGACAGTTAGCATACCTATTGTCAGAACACAGATGCAGTGACTTTAAGAGGGCCGATGCTGCTCCAAGGCTGAGAGGGGAAACAAGACCAGCTCCCTGTTGCTACATGCCCCAAAGACACATAAATTACAGCTTGGGTCCTATCTAGGGACTTCCTAACCCCATCCCCACTGACCCTATTGTCTCTGTAGCTCCTAGCAGCTAGGCTGGTTCACATGACATGGAACTTTTCACTCTGTCTAAAAGGTATGTGAGCAAAGAATTCCTTTCTCTGGTTAGAACTTGTTCTGCAGCACTGTGGGTGCTGGTGAAACATTCCCGGAATACTCCTATCATGCTCTTCTTTGATGTAGCAGCACCCCTTCTCCCCATTGAGCCTTTCCCCTAAAAGAAGTCATCTGAGTAACTCTGTGCAACATAGTGAAAGGACTTTTCTTTTAAAACCTTACACCTTCTATATTAAACATGTATCATTTCTTTGTTGTGAGAACATTCACAATTTTTTTTGTTGATTGTTTGTTTGTTTTTTTCCTGAGGTAGGGTCTCACTCTAGCCCAGGCTGACCTAGAATTCACTATGTAGTCTCACGGTGGCCTCAAACTCACAGCAACCCTCCTACCTCTGCCTTTCGAATGCTGGGATTAAAGACGTGTGCCATCACGCCTGGCTTCACAATTCTTTCTTCAGCTTGGCACATCAAAGCATTAATGCTAGCTCTAGTTAACTTTACTCTGCAATCAAACCTCAGAACTTCTTCCTTATCACTGTGTACCTTCTGTGCAACATCCCTCCCAGCATCTGGTACCCAGCATTCCGTTCTCAACTTCTAGGAAAAGCAAAGCTTTGCACTCCACACATGGATGTGATCATGGGATCTAGATGCCTACATGCCTGCCTTATTCCATCTGACATATTGTCCTTCAGGCTTGTCTATGCTATCATAAACAACATCATTTCACAGTCTGTATGGCTGAGTAACTGTTTCATTTTATATGAATATATCCATTCATCTTTAAAGAAATGCCTATTGAGGTTCTCTGCTCATTTCTAAATTGTTTATTTGTTTTGCTGTTATATTGTTTGAATTTCATACAGCTTCTGGGTATTAACCCTTTGTTAGATGGATCATGTACAAGCGTATTCTCCCATTCTCTTCACCTTGTCTGTTTCCTTGGTTTTGAAGAAGCTTTTAATTTTGGTGTAATTCTCTTCCTTTTTGCTTTTGCTGTCTATGGTTTTGAGATCTTCTTCTAAAAAATCCTTTGCTAGCCTGATGCCATATGGCACTTCCTAAATGTTTGTCTGCAGTGCCTTTAGAATCTCTGGTCTCACATTTAAGTTCCTAATCCACTTTCAGTTGACTTTTCTATAGGGTGAGTGATGGGGTTGGTGACACTTAAGGTCTACTGTCAACCTGATCAGATTAGGAATCAAGTAACAGGCACACCTCCTGAGCGTGTCTTGTCTTTCCAGGGACGATTAAGTAAGAGAGGAAGTCCTTCCTCCAGAGTGGGCACATTTTCGAAGGTGGAGGGCCATATATCAAGAAGAACCAAGAGTCACTGAGGCTTGTTTCACCTGACTGCCCATGCTGCTTGCTGGTACATGCTTTTTACCTGGTTACCCTTGCTATTCACATGTGCTGTTCACCTGTTGTGATGATCCTCTGTGGACATTGAAAATGAGGTATGTCAGTCTTCCACTGTGAAGACTAGTGGCTCTTTGGAAGTCTTCCATGACTTCAGCACCCAGTGGGGCTTGCTGAGGCATCTAGCCCAGTGGACTGAGAGGCTACCAGATTCTTTGATGCTCAAGCCTGAAAACAGCTCATATCTTGTAAACTAACCCCAAACAACTCCCCTTTTATAAGACATGTTCATTCTATCAGTTTTCTGTTCAAGCCTCTCATAGAACTAACCCCAAACAACTCCCCCTTTATAAGACAAAGTTCTGCTCCTCAGAGCCAGATTAATCTAGCCTTCCTGGTACCTCTCATTGAGGATAAGCTCCTTCCCAATCTTGTGTACTAAGCTTCTTTATCAAGCAGCAGTTGGTGTTCAGTGCATAGATTTTATGGTTAGTCCATGTATTCTGCTCCGTTGGTTTATGAGTCTGTTTTGTGCCAGTAATATCCTATTTTGGTTACTTAGCGTATTTCACTATTAGGTAATGTAATGCCTCCAGCTGTTTCAAAATTTTTATTTTGCTCAGTTGCTGTGGCTGTTTGGGGACCTTTGTCTTTCCATAAAAAAATTTTGAGTTTTATTTATAGTTCTGTGCAGAATGCCATTAGCATTTTGTTAGGGCATGCCCTGGATCTCCATACCACTTTGTACTGTGGAGAATGACATTACATGCATGTACTACCATACTTGGTTACATCAGTACATTTCTATATGATTAAGATTTTTTCCTTTCTTGCAGGAGAATCCATGTACTAAAGCCTGATTCTCATGGGTATCCCAGATCTTTAATTCTGGAGAGGTTTGAAAACTTTATCCATTTCAGTTTCTCTCTGAAGAGGAAGAAGGAAGATAAAGGATGAGGAAGAAGAAGAGGAAAAGAAGGACAAGGATTAGAAAGAGAAGAAGCATGAAGAGGGAGAAGATGAGGAGGAGAAAATTTTCATTGAATGATTGCAAACATTACATAAAATTGCACAACAATTCTTCCTACCATGCCCTGAACGTAGCTCACATTTACTAGAGAGAACTACTTCTATGGAATGAAAATTCCATCATATATCAAAACCTCCTTGACACATCAGTGCTTTGCATCATCCCTGACAAAATTATGTATTCCCTTTCCAACATTTTGTTGGGTAAGTAATAAACAATGCAAATGTAAAAGTGGACATCTACTTCCACCATGGAATACCGTTTCATACTTTTGAAATTAAAGACATGGTGTGGACATTTGAGATGCTCACAGGGAAATCTTGCTAACCTTCCTATGTGATCTTGCTGTAACCCTTAACCTGGCAGAATAACAAATACATTCAGTGTTTTGATTGAGTTGAATTGTTGATATTGTTTTTTGGTGATTAATATCACAAGGGATAGCTAGAATATTATATATTATATATATATTGCTATGAAATATTTATGCAATGTAGAATAATTGAGTTTGCTTATCATATCCCCACTTTTTAAGGAAAATAATTCTAAGAAATGTATTTGTTAGGAACAATAGGTGGTATTGGGGTTAGTGATATCAATCTTATAAAACTGAGCCCCAGCCGTCTTCCCTGTCAGTGACCAGTACATAGATCAGCTGTCTCTAGGTTGTTCTGACTCAGTTTTCCTACTGGAGACAGTACAAGTTACAAGTTTTGAGGGAAAATAAGCAAATATATATATATATATATATATATATATATATATATTACTTTTTGGTTTTTATTAGGTAGAATCTCATGATCCCAGGCTGGCCTCATGTTCATTACATAGTTGAGGCTGGTCTTGAACTCTTGATCCTCTTGCTCCCATCTCCTGAATGCTGGGATTACAGGCATGCACCAACATGCCTGGTTTATGCTGTACTGAGCATCAAACCCAGGGCTTCATATAGCACCTGTGTTGTTCCTGTTTATTTCTTCAGACCACTGCTTATATTCTGGCTACACTTATATTCAAGTCCTATAGGAACTATTTGGTCATTCTTTATTATATGTGAGGAGTTCCAAGCCTCATAATGCTTGTTTTAAAATATTTAATTATTTATTTATATGAAAGACAGAAAGAGAGATGGAGGTGGATAGAAATAGAGAATGGGCACATCAGAGCCTCCACCCATTGCAAATGAAATCCAGACACATGTGCCATCTTGTGCATCTGGTTTTATGTAAATACTGGGGACTCAAACCTGGGGCCTTAGGCTTTGCAGGCAAGAGCCTTAATCGCTGAGCCATATCTTCAGCTCTAAATTTCATAATTCTACGTATTTATTTCAATGTAGTTTTTGTTGTTCTTTTGTTTTTTTTCTTTTTTAAACTAATAGTTAATCTGATACTTTTGTGTTGAGGTTTGACTACTTTTATTTTAAGGATGCTGGAGGCATTTATTTATGCCTGAAATATGTGAAATACTATTATGGAGCCATGAAAACTAATATTTAAAAATACCTTTCTCATTAATTATGTGAATATGATGTACATGCATGCTATGCGTTTGAGTCCACATGCATGTGTGTGCACATGTGTGTGTGTGGAGGTCAGATAGACATTAGGAGTCTTCCTCAGTTCTTTTCCACATTTTCCTTTGAGACAAGGTCTCTTGATGAGCCTAAAGCTCACCAAATCCACTTAGACCAGCTAGCATGTCAGCCCAGGGATTCCCTCTCTCCACTTCCCTAGCACTGGATTGCAGGCATGCATCATCATTCCTGGCGCTGAGGATTTGAACTCAGGTTGTCATGTTTGCAAAGTAAGCACTTTACCTACTGAGCCATCTCCCAAACTCCTTGATTATTCTTTTCAAAGGAAGGATGGTTGTTAATGGTCTTTCTTTTAAAATATATGTTACTTATTTATTTGAGAGAGAGAAAGAGGCAGAGAGGAAGACAGAGAGAGAAAGAATGGGCACCAGGGCCTCCAGCCACTGCAAACAAACTCTAGATGCATGTGCCCCTTTGTGCATTTGGCTTACATGGGTCCTGGAGAATTGAACTGGATCCTTTGGCTTTGGAGGCAAATGCCTTAACCACTAAGCCATTTCTCCAGCTCATTACTGGTCTTAATGTTCACTTTCTCTCACTATCAAAAGAAAGCTAAAATTCAGTACTAAAGTGGGCTAACTACATAACAAAAAAATTGTAGCTAGCATATTGGTTGTTTTTAAATGCAATTAAAAATGAACATATCAAATGGGCTATCTTTCTATGAACTGTTGACCAAGGAGACTCCTGGTCCCTGTCCCCAGAGTAAAAGAAGCTAATGCCACAGCTCTTTGCTGCCCACCAGAACTAGTGGTAAGACCACATTGCTGAGAACACCACTCCCTTTGGTTATAGTACATTGAGAAATCAAGCTGTAATTGAGTGGGAAGCCTCCTCTTTACTGGCTAGCTTTTCATAGTGTTAGATGGTATTATATAGGCTGCTGTGGGAGAAAAGTGATCAACAATCTTATTCAGCTGTGGATCCTGCATAACTACATTACTGATTTGTCAGGCAAAATATGCCTAGTTGTACAATTGTGGTACGAATGTTATGGAGATAACCAACCATTTTCTGATTGGATTTGAGGTCTTTTCCTAAGTAGCTAACTCATGTCTGGTATCTTAAACCTGGTCAAAAGTCTGTGGATTTGGAGGGCATAGACCTTAGTAGAGAAGCTACTGCTCATGTTTTGATGAATGAACAAGATATATCTGCCTTTGAAATATTTATGTTTATCCCCAGAGATAAGAAGTGGTGGAGTTGGAAAAAAAAAATCGTTCTAAGTGAGGTCGCATGTTCTCTCTTACATGAAGTTCCTAACTGGAAACAACTGGAGACAAGTGTAAATGATACCAAGCATCAGGAATGTGGCCTTAAAGTGACAATGATACCAGGAGATAGAAGAAGCATGGAGGGAGAGGAGGAGGACATAGTCAATAGGCAAGACGGGGGACAGAATAGAGGGCATGGGAGGGTCTTGGGGCAGTAAGGGGACAGGAATTATACATAACTCAAGATAATTATGAATCAGTTCCATAGAACCCCTCCTTCTGGATGCCATTCTAAAAGATATAACCACCACCAAAGCAGGATGGGGACCATCCAGACCAAAGTGCCCCGTAGAAAGTGGAAAAAAGCTTAACCCTAAAACCATGGGCTCCTGTTGGTTAATACCAGGCCCAGAATTGAGTTAGCTCCCAACATGAGCTATTAGCCAGGGAGACCCTTAAGGTCCCCAAAAAAGATAAACCAATTTATAACACTTGATTACCTGCCAGAGCTAAAAGATAAGGCCCAATTGCTGAAGATACCACAGGCTGAAGCCATAGGACACCGAAATACATGCTGGAACTGAGAGGGCAACCAGTTCCTTCCTGACTAACCCAATAGTTCTGGGGCACAATGCTCACCAACAGCATGAACAAGCACGGTATCCTGTAAGCTAGGAAATCAACCAGCTAGACAAGAAGTACACACTTGTGCAACAGTGGCACACAGCCTGTGTGGGTAACCAAATGTTCTCTGATCTGGTGGGAGAGAACTCATATTGGTTACTGGAAACCAAGTCAGAATCCCATAGCTAGGAAATTCATTGACACCAGAGCTCCACTGCTCTCTGATAAGAAGAGTGGCCAGACACACCAGAAATAGTGACACATACCTTCTTTAATCCAAGCTACTCTCACTCTTGGAGAAACCTGTTTTATTTTACAGATGGAAGGATCCAAGATCCATCAATACAGCAAGCAAAGACAACTGACTATTATAAGATCTACCACCTCTACCACATCTACCCGGGCCCACAAGAAATTGCATTGGAAGAGTTGATACTGCTGGCCTGACAACCACTTCCAGGGGAAAGGTCACAGACACTGTGGTCAATCAAAATGCATTGAATTAGAAACTCAGAGACTAAAGAGAACTCAAGAGAACCAGACTGCTAACAGACCTCTCAAGGATCAGGCACCGTTGTGAGGGAGGGTGCAGAATGGGTAGAAACAGCCTGTGGTAGAGCCCTCCCCGACCAGAGACTGACTAATGCCCCAATTACCAGTGAACACCATCAACCCCACTAAGGAGAGCCCTCAGGGAAAGGGGAGAAGGTATATAAGGTGGCAACCTAAGTTAAAAAATAATAATAACAAAAAGAAAAAAAGATGTGGAGTTTGGATGTATTGGCAGTTATTAGGTGGGAGGGACTTGTAAGTCCTGCCCTCACTAAGGATGTATAGGCAATTAGTGGTTACTGGGGAAGAGAATGACATTTTTTTTTCCTGTGGTTTGATGACTGGTAAGTTGCCCGTGCTCCTGTAAATAACTCTCTAACTCTTCAACCATGCTCCTATAAGCAACTCTAATTAAACTTATTGAGTCACCAAGAAAGAAAAAGACATGAAAGTAGAAGGGGAGATAATTGGGCAGAGGAAGAGGATCAGCTGGAATGGGAGGAGGACAAGAGACAACAGGGGGTGAATATTAATACAGGATGTAGCAGACAGCTTCAGGTTCGCTGAGATGAACTTCCAGACCAGGCACAGTTATGGAGGAAGGGATATTATTTATTGAAGCTTACAGATCCAAGGGAAGTTCCATAATGGCAAGAGAAGTGGCCTGCTCTTACAGGACCAGGCAAGAGAGAGAAAAGCCACACAGCACAGCACAGCACACCTCAAAAACTCCCGCTAGGCACACTTTGCATATCTTTACAATGGAATCTCAAACCCACCACCACACCTTAAGATCCACCCAGTGACATTGCCTCCAGCAAGGTGGCTGCAGATGCAAACTATAAACTAATAATACACTGAATATATTGGGGGCCATCTATTCAAACTACCACTCACAATATACAGCTATGAACATGTTATATGAAAGCCATATTATATCTAAAAAATACATGCTAATTCGAGCTTTTTAAAAGGGAAATGAACATGCTATCAACTGAAGTATTAAACTTATTTAAGGGAACAAATTGGATGCCTATCATTGATTTTTTCAAACTCATTTAAAAAACTTATAAAAAATTATATTTGCTTTGAGAGCCATGTCAAATGTGAGAAGTTTCAGATTTATAAGGCAACACTAAGTGCTTACAATTGTTTCATCAATGTTGTCGGTAGAAACTTTAAGCATCTTTTTATATAAAATATAGAAATTCTATGTGCCGTATGATGTTTTGAGTTTTTAACGGCAGTACATCCCTAATTTTGATTACAATTATGGGCTCAGTTAAAAATGAATGCCTGAGTGTGTGGGAGTACTTAACGTAATGTTAGATTTTAACTCAGTAATTGCCAGTGATTAATTCTATTTTTCCAGAATTTTTTTGTTTGAATTTCAAAAGTTACCTTATTATTTCCTTGAACTATAATTGCTTCTAAATTATGTGCAAGGCTGCAAGTTCTGAGTTAATTATATCCCAGTGATCTCTTTTAAATCAAACTTGGGAATTTCAAGGCGTGCACATCAGAAGAACCCGCTCGGTCCTTCAGCGTGTGCTCTGTGGAGAACTGTCATACATGATTGATGACAGTGGGGTTTTGAAGTCTTTTCAATCCTGTGCTGCCAATCACTGAAGGCATGAGACATTCATCTCTATTGAAGAATTTATGGAGATTCAAAACATTAAAATTATGCTAGTGAATTTCTCATCAATATCTTTTATCTGAATGTCTTTGGGAAACAAAAAGCCCCTGCTCTGGACTGTGAAAGAACAGAGGCATAAAAAGTGTCTTATTTCATCTGCATTCATTATATATGGAACCCAAAGTGTTCTAGGGATAAGAAGAACGAGAGATCCTAAGGCACAGTGGAATATGTCAGGATAATGTCACAACTGGTTCGTAAGTAAATAACTATGAGATGTCTCCGTTTTTACCTGTTTGTTTATTCATTGAAAAGCTAACTTTTAATTCCATAAATATAGACAAGATACCATGATCATTGTTCCTCCCACCACCCTCCCTAATCCCCCTTCCACTGAGTCCCTCCTTTCCAACTAGTCTCTCTTCTATTACAATGTCATCATTTTTTCCCCTCCTGTTATGAAGGTCTTGTGTAGGGCGTGTGTCAGCCACTGGGAGGCCTTGAAGAAGCATGAACTTCTGACTCAAGAGAGCTAACTGGAGGCTACTCCTTCAGCTTTCATTCCTTTGGATTTATATAGTAATAATTCTGTTTAATTTTATGTATGTGTGATGTGCATATATTCATGTATGAGTGTGTGAGTGCATATGTGCCCCAGTGTACATGTGCAGGTGTTGTTCCTCACCTTCCCTCTCCATCCAAGGCAGGGTTTCTCTCCCTCACTCTCACTATTGTTCTTTTCTGTGCTCAGTGTGAGCTTCCAGAAAAGTCTCCTGTCTCTGTCACCAATCTGGCTGTTAGTGTGCTGGGATTCCAGAAACCTGCCATGGCTTCGGTCTTTTTACAGGAGGTCTGGGGATCAAAGATGGCTCTTCAGACTTAAGCTGCAAGTACTTTATCCACTGAGCCATCTTCCAAGCCAACTTTATGAAGTAGTAAAACTTAAACCATGAAATAAGCTATGAGAAAAACGTTGTGGAAGAAGGAGGAAGAAACAATAAATATCTGGAAGACGGAAAGCTCTGCTTACACTGTAATCTCTCCAAATACTGTATATTTTAAAATATTTTATTTATTTATTTACCATTTATTCATTCATTTATAGAGAGAGAGAGAGAGAGAGAGAGAGAGAGAGAGAGAATGGGCACATCAGAGGCTCTAGCCACTACAAACAAATTCCAGACACATGTGCCACCTTCTGCATCGGGCTACTGGGAAATCAAACCCAGGTGCTTAGGTTTTACAGGCAAGCACCTTAACCACTGAGCAATCTCTCCAGCCACAACTGCTTTTCTAAAATCAAATATAGCTAATACATACTCCAAATTTAATATGTGATACAGTGGTCACTAGCATGAATGATGTTTTCCTCACAGCAGGCTGAGGGTAAAATTACTCATCTCTCTGTCCCATCATCTGTAGGATGCAAACCACAGGTAGTTACAGACCTCAGCTCAGGGCTCACAGGATTCTATCAGCTTGTGGATAGAAATCATGTCATTCCCTCCCCCTCCCCTATTGAGTTCACTGTGGCTAGAATAGCACAAACACAGTCAGTAAATAATAACAGCTTATTAAACCAAGCTGATTTTTAATGCAGATTCCCAAGGACTAAATTCAGTTTTTGTCTAAATTCTCCCCTGCACTGACCTGAGCATGATCTGAATGCTATGCCACTGCACTCAATGTGCTGGCTCTGATTTTCCCCTCATGGGATGCTGAAGCACAGTCTCTTATGCCAGCTATTTCATCGTAATAAATGTTTTGCATGGGAATTTGCTTATGTGCCAACAAGCGACCACCCCACCAGCGAAAGACAGGAAAATATATATATATTTTTTCATATGGCTACAGTGAAAAGCTGTGGGGGTTTTACATTTGTACTGCTGTATCCTTGGCACTTCTGTTGGCAAGCATTTTGAATAATTGTCTTCTCTGAAAACATGTATCCTTATAAGTCAGAAGAGAAACATTTTGGAGCTGAAGAGATGGCTCAGCAGTTAAGGCACTTGTCTGCCAAGCCTAATGACCTGAGTTCAATTCCCTAGTACCCACGTGAGCCAGATGCATAGAGGGGCACATGTGTCAGGAATTCGACTGCAGTGGCTGGAGGTCCTGGTGCATCCATACTTCTCTCTCTCTGTCTGTATCTCTCTGCCTGTAAATGAATAAAATATAAAAAGAAGAAAACGGGTCTGGAGAGATGGCTTAGCAGTTAAGTACTTGCCTGTGAAACCTAAAGACCCCGGTACAAGGTTCAATTCCCCAGTACCCACGTAAGCCAGATGCACAAGGTGACACATGCATCTGGAGTTTGTTTACAGTGGCTGGAGGCCCTGATGAGCCCATTCTCTCTCTCTCTTTCTGCATCTTTCTCTCTCTGTCTATTGCTCTCAAATAAATAAATAAATAAGGTAAACAAAAAAATTAAAAGAGAAGAGAAATATTTTGAAGAAGAAACTTAAAATATGTTATATATTATCAATATTTGATGATATGTTCCCAAGTGTTATTTGAAAAAAGAAATCCAGTGACATTTCGTTGTTTCCTGATGATCTGTCTCAGTTACTGAGCCTGTAGACTGGACTTCCTACTCCATCACCAGCATGGTATATGGTTCTAGAAAGCAAAGTGCGCAACTCTCTTTGCCTCAGTAAATAAGCTTAGATTTTTACACTTTCATACAAGTATACAGTGCATTTTGACCTCACTCCCCCCATTACCTTCTTTCATCCTCTCTCCTCCTCCCACTAAAACCCTTCCTCCTTCCATTCAGTCCCTATCCTAACTTTCATGCCTTAATTTTTTTTTTCACACACTGAGGTAAATTAGGGTCACGTGCATGATCATGTGTGGGAGGTTACTTACTAGAGAATGGACCCCAACCAGTGGCTAAACTACTGATGACATGGCTCTCCCTGTCCCAGAAACCCTCAGCTGCCTTGATCTGGGAGGTCTAGGGGAACCCATGAACCCCTCCCCCATCCTTGATGCAATATTGACCTTGTGCAGGAAACCACAGTCACTGTGAGTTCCCGAGCGCAATGGTCATGCTGTACCCAGAAGGCAGCGTCCTGCAGCCCTCTTCACATCCTCCTGCTCTCACATTCTCTCTGCCCCTTCTTCTGCCACGTGCCCCAAACCTCGGAGGGGAGGAGGTTTAGATGTCTTATTTAGGGCTGAGCCCACACTAGTCTCTTATTCTTGGCAATTCACCCAGGACAACATATGAACATTGTAACTAACGATCAGAGATTTTCATCAATCGAGTTTATTGAGCCTCAGCAAGTAGTGAAAATCGAAAAAAATCTTTTCTCTAAAGTCATTCATGGTATTTGGTCAAAAACCCTGTAGTACATAGAATTAATACAGTTGGGTAGGAAACCGTTCTGACTGAGGGATTTCCAGGAATGTAACCAAGAAGGGCTGTCTAGTGTTTGCCTTTGGCCTTGATATCCATAGTGGTTTGTTTGCTAGCTCCTTCTCCAAGTAATATCTCCATAAGGTAAGGTGGAGCTCTGTAATGTTCAACTTGATTCACCATGCATTTTCTTCGATGATGTGGTCAGCAACTGGACAGAGGCAGTTTTAGTCATTTGCATTTGTGCAGGCCCAGGCAAAGATCCTCAAGAAGGCAGTCTGGCCATCTTAGCCCCAAACTCCCTGTTATAAGACGTGAACTCCGGGCAGCTAATCTTAGCATCAGGGCACTTTCCTCCACATCACCACAGAAGCTAAGCCAACCAGGCTCTGGAAATGATTGTTCAAGTTCAAAGGACTGTTGAAATTCCAGATACTATAATATCATCTATAATATCCGATACTATAATATCATCTACTATCACTAACGAGTTGTGCGAAGGTGGAGTCAAGACTCTCCGGATTATTTCTTGCCTCTTGGAATTGTCAACTGCTTGCTAGAGAAGTGGGTGCTAGACTTGAGGACAACGAGACGTCCTCTCTACCCCAAGGGTGGATAGAGGACTCTACGGGGCTTTCCATCTTTAAAAAACCTTTAGAATCAAGGTGAGAGCCTGGTATTTACTCTCTCCGATGGCATGAAAAATAGATTTATCTACAGTTTCTGATCTCACCTGAAAAATTGTATTTCCACCAACGGCAATCTTCTCTTTGCTCTGGTTCTGCCTCATATTTATTTTATTGGCAATTGAATGCAACTTCTGATGGGAACATTTATTTCGAGAGTTAGTTTGATCAAATTATAAATGTCTCTGGTAGAATAGTTTGTACTAATAGGCAGATCTTCCTCTGACTTCGAAACCTACTGCTCCGTGTATTTTTTTTAAAGAGCATTTATCAGAAGCCCCTAGACAATCCTCCAACTTCAATTGAACCAATTAATTTTATGCGATGAATCTGAAGGGAGGCTCTCACTGCCTCTCTGACACTCTCTATCTTGTGATATTTCATTTTTAGCAAGAAGTGATTGAGAGCAACAGACATGACTGTGTTTTAAAATGGTATGTGGGACTTCAATCTACGTTAAAAAAAAATGTTAGCAGTATTCTGCTGAACACCCACTCGCACTTTGACGTCTTACCTCATTGTGTCATAACAATTATGTGCCATCCTCCACTTGGAAAAACCTATAAAAGCAATTAGGTTATCTGGAGAAAGAGTGGGGTGTGAAATATAGTAGAGTTGGGGAGAATGTGTGTATGTATGTACATATATATATATATATATATATATATATATATATATTCATCTTAGCCAGCAGTAGCTCATCTATATAGATGCATTGGCTTTAAAAGCTAAGGAGAAAATGTTGATTCCTTCTTAATGTGATGTTGACCCAAAAAGTATATATATATTTTTTTTTCTAAGAAATACGTGCCTTTTAAACCCCAAACTTGTACTTCTGAGGTGAATGAAATAACCCCCATAAGCTCATGTGTTTTGAATATTTGGTCCCCAGCTCTTAGTAATTTGGGAGAGTTGTGGAACCTTTAGGAGGTAGGAGCCTTGCTGGAAGTGGTTCACTGGAGGAAGACCTTGAGATTTGTAGGGTAGTTTCCCAGTGCCAAAGCTAGCTAGTTCCTCCTAGCTGGTGGGGCACTCGGTTGTCTGCTCTGCCATGTTTGTCTCGCCATGTTAAAACTTCCCTCTGTAAACCAAAATAAACCCATTCCCTCCATAAGCAGGTGTCTTGTCCCCCCAAAAAGAACATAACTGCTACAACTTCCAAGTTCAAGGGACTAAGATGTCCCTGGCTCCAATGCATGTCATACAATATGAGAGTTCCCCCCTTTCCTTAGTTCTTTGCCAGTTATTGGGTAAAATTATTGTACTATCATGTGATTTTTATTTGCCAACTGTTCCATTTTGTTTTCAATTCTTCAGAACTTATTTTTCAAAGCCATGAAGCATTTGAATAAAAGCTTAGGACAATGGTATAGAACCTCAGTATTCATACTTATAAAAACTAGAATAGGGCTAGAGAAATGGCTTAGCAGTTAAGGTGCTTGCCTGCAAAGCCTAAGGGCCCACCTTCTATATATTTCCTGTTAGATATATACTGGATGTTTTATCCTGTCCTCTGCGTCTTCATTTCTCTTTCATATATTCCATTTCTTTTCCTCATATTCTCAGATTTGTGTTTCCTCAGTGTGTGTGCCTAAACTTCCCTTCTCAAAGAAGTATCTCATAAAACCATACCT
The DNA here is from genome assembly GCA_036365145.1 of Orientallactaga sibirica. Lineage (NCBI taxonomy): Eukaryota > Metazoa > Chordata > Mammalia > Rodentia > Dipodidae > Orientallactaga > Orientallactaga sibirica. Next base: position 25,285,052 of record JAEOAD010000008.1, read on the forward strand.
AAAACCCCTAAATATTACCCTTTTCCTTCATCATTCCTTGTAATCACCCAAATCACTTATTTTCTTAGCATTCATTACTACACAGAATTTTAAATACTAAGTTTTTAATTGCCTTGTCTCCCTCATTAAGTCTGAGCTCAATGTCAACAGACAGCAGTTTTTTGTAAGTTTAGTTGCATGGGATTTTGAAAAATCTGGTTGACTTTTAAGTAATTGCATCATTTTGGTTCTTGTTTACATTTATTTTTTAAGTTTCTATACTCTCAAAAAAGTTGGTAGACTTTGGAATGTGGGTTTCTTAAATGTTACTAGAATTTGCTGGAGGAGCCATCTGGACTTCACAGCTTATTGGAAGAGCTTACCTCTTAATTCAATTTCTTTTTCTTCTCCTTCTCCTCTTTCTTCTTCTTCTTCTTCTTCTTCTTTTTTTTTTCTGGTTTTTCAAGGTATGGTCTCAATCTAGTTCAGGCTGAGCTGGAATTTACTCTGTAGTCTCAGGGTGGCCTCAAACTCATAGCCATCCTCCTGAGTGCTGGGATTAAAGGTGTGTGCCACCATGCCCAGAAATTTCTTTAACAGGTAGAGAACTATGCTGCTGATCAATGTGTTCTAGGAAATTTTGGGTAATTTGCATCTTACAATGGATTTGTTTATTTATCTTAGTTTTCAGGCATACTAGCATAAGGTGGTTGATGATAAAATTCCCTTTTAATCATTTTCTGTAGAATACTGATATATTTTTCTCATATTTCCTTTTTATTTAATCTTTTCAAGAAATCATCATTTGGCTATTTTTTATTGTGTTTGTGCTTTTAGTTTTTTTTGTTTTTTTTTGTGTGTGTGTGTGTGTGTACACAGGCAGGTGTGCATGTGCCACATCATGCATGTGGAAGTCACCAGGTAACTTTTGGGTCAGTCCTCAGCTGTCCAATTTATTGGAGGTAGGGTTTCCACCCGTTTCAGAAAATTTCCCCATCTCTGCCTCCCATCTCAACAGCAACAGCAGAACGTTGGTGTTACAGAAGGCTACCACATGGTTTCTAACTTTTTACATGGGGTCTGGGATCAAACATGGGTACTGTAGCTCATAGCCTGTGCAAGGAGCACTTAATCTTCAAGTTAACATTCAGTGTAATGGCTTTTATCATGGCGCTTTCATAAAATGTCATTCTATATACATATCATACATACATATATATAATGTTCTTATTCACCTTGCCCTCATTGCCCTTCGTCATCGTCCCTGTTCTCTTTTTCTCACCCCCACAGTGCTCCCCTGCTTTTATGTTATATGATAGTCCATTTCCTCCTGCCCCACTCTATTAAGATCCTCTTTTCTCACAGTCCTCTTCTACATTCAGCCTACACACACACACACACACGCACGCACGCACGCACGCACGCACGCACACACGTACAGGCACACAAATTTAAACCTAGATTCTGCATATGAGAGAAAACATGGGGTATTTGTTTATTTCTGAGTCTGACTTATTTTGCTTAACATAATAATTTCAGTTCCATCCATTTTTCTGCATATGCCATGATTTTATTTTCTTGATGGCTGTATAAAATTTGATTGTGAGCATAAATACTACATTTTCTTTATCCATTTCTCTGTTGCACCTCTAGGCTGGTCCCATTTCTTAGCTATCCTGTTCCATCCTTGCTTTCATTGTTAAACTCTGTATTTGTATTAAAGAAATGCATTATTTAAAGCAGATCGTTGGCTGTTACTTTTGTGCTTATTGCAATATGTGTTTTTTAATTATGGTTTTCAGAATTTATAATGTAGTTATTTATGGAATTGGGTTCATTCTACTATTTTTATTTTTTTAAAATAATCTCTGCTATTCTTTGGTTTCTCTTTTTCCCCCTCTGTCTTTGGAGTAGAACATTTTGATTCTATTTATAAGAATGCTTACAAGTTACATATATTCTCATTATTGCTCTTGGGTTTATAATATGTATTAGCTCACCATTCTCCACAGTGAAAGTAGTAAACTGTTTAAAGTGATTATACAAGTTCTAATACACTCTGATATTATTTCCTTTTTTCCATCCTATGGATGTTTTAGGCATACTTTTTGCTTCTACTTGTAAAAAATTTGACAATATATTATTTCCTGTTTCTACTTCAAGCAGTTAAGTATATTCTAATGCACATAAAAGTGAAAAAATATTTTATTCTTGCTTTACTTTTTACCATTTTTTTCATAGTACTCTTTTGTCACGAATCTAGTTTTTATATTTAGCACTAAAGCTTCCACCTGAAGATACTTCTAACACAGAACTTCATGCAAAGAGCTATTTTTGCATTTGCTAGTATTAAGGGAAAAAATCCATTGGCTACATAACTTTAAGTTTTTTTTCTGCATGTATTTAAAAATGTTACCTATTCATCTTCTGTTTTGCATGTTCTCTGTTTTGAGTGTCTGTGTTTGTGTGTGTGTGTATAATGTTATTTTGTTAACCTTCAACAAATTGTCTGTTGTTGTTTTTTTCACTTTGAGTAGTCTGTCTATAGTTTAGGTGTGTTTGTCCTCTGACCTTCTTAGATTTTTAAAAATATAATTTGAAAAATTCTCACCATTTACCTCTTTGCATGTGTCCTCTACCCAGCGTCTACGATCTCCTCCTAGCAGTGGGGTTCCCTACTCATTAGGAAAACTGATACTGTCTCATCACTCCGACTCTCTCCCTCCTTTCCTTCCTTGCTTCTCCTCTTGCTTTTTCATTTACTTACCTCCCACTTGTTGATAAGCCAAACGAGGGACTCTCCATCATTGATAGCTATTTATCTTTCATTAGCACATGCATAAAAAGAAGCCAACTTTTTTTTTTTTTGAGAGACACACAGAGAGAGAGGGATAGAGAATGGGCACACCAGTGGCCTCTCAGCTGCTGTGAACAAACTCCAGATGCATGCACCCCCTTTTGTACATGTGTGATATTGCATGCTTGTGTCACTTTTGTGTTTGGCTAAACGTGGGACCTGCAGATTTGAACAAGTGTTCTTCAGCTTCGCAGGCAGGTGCCTTCACCGCTAAGCCATCTCTCCAGCCTGAAGCCCACTTTTTTAAATTTAAATTTTATTTATTTTTATGTATATTATTCTAATTTTACATTCATAGTGGTGACTCCATTATTCTCCTCCATGTCCTCCCTCTACTATAGGGACCCTAATCAATGGGGAATGTGGTTCACACATTGTGGGGGTAGTCAAGAGGGATGGGGGATAGGCCAAGTCTCTGTGCATAATGCCCCAGCTTGTGACTCTAACATTCTTTCCACCCCCTCTTCTGCAAATTTCCCTGAGCCACATTGGGGACATTTTAGCTCTATTTCAGTGATGAGGTTTTGGGAGCCTCTGTGTCTCTGGATATCTGGCTTAGTAGGAGTTAGATGCTCTCTGTGTTTATCTCCTTCAGCCTTTTTCTGGTGTCGTGATCCCCAAGAATGCTGAACTCTTGCCCTTCCTCCACATTACTCTATGGTTTCAGCTGGAGCCCTGGTGAGGTGTGATTGGCTGATCCTCCCTTCAGGTTCATTGTCCATCTGGAAAAGATAAGCAAATTCTCCAACAGAAAGAGAAGTTAGTACTAGATATATGGGATGGCCATAGATATCTTGGAGGGAATTTTATATGGGTAGGCCCTCTTCTAGCCCACATTTGATGGTATCTTGATTGGAGACTGTGTTCATTTTTTGTACATGGTTTTGACTTATTTTCCAGTTCCAGCAATGAGTTCCATTCCACTGAGTAGATCAAGCAGCCAAATCAAGAGCCATTGGTTGCCCACCATGGCTGTGTGCTACTACTGCACTTGTTTGAGCATTATGTCAGGTTGTTTCTTGCTGGGTATCTTAGACTGGAAGTTGTTTGGACCAATGTTGGCCATTATCCCCCAGTTGCTTGTGTAGCACCCTCTGGCACTAGACTAGCTCACTGTCTGGGGACTGAACCTCTTCCAGATTCTGGCCAGGTCTCTCCAAGTTTGGTCTCACACATGTATGCTGTCTTTGACAGTAGGGTCTTACCATTAACCTTTGGTGGGTCATCAAGAACTCTGACAGAAATCTGTCTTTTTTGAGAAACCTTGTAGGTGTCTTGGATCTACAGCTCATTGTGAAAGTTAACCCCGTGCTTGTACTGGGAGTTATAAGTCAGCATCTAGGAAGGTGAGGGGAGAAAAAGATAGATAGTATAAAAGAGAAAGTGAGTATAGAGAGTCAATGGAGAGAAAGAGAGAGAGGGAGAAAGAAGAGAGAGTAAAGCAGCTGAAAAGCTTTTTTCACTGACAAACATACCATAACCAAAGCCAGCAGATTACCCACAGAATGGGAGAGAATTTTCACCAGCTATACAACTGACAGAGGCCTAATTTCTAGAATCTACAAAGAACTCCAAAGCCTAAACCATAAATCATCAAACAACCCACTCACAAAATGGGGCAGAGAACTGCACAGGGAGTTCTCGAGGAAGAAATACAAATAGCAAACACACATTTAAGAAAATGTTCAACATCCCTAATCATCAGGGAAATGCAACTTAAAACAACTATGAGATTCCACCTTACCCCAGTAAGGATGGCTAACATTTAAAAAAACAATGAAAACAAATGTTGGCGAGGCTGTGGAGAAATAGGAACAAGCTTCCACTGCTGGTGGGAATGTAGAATGGTTCAACCATTATGGAAAGCTATATGGAGACTCCTGAAAAGGATGACCATAGACCTGCCAACAGATCCAGTTATTCCCTTATTGGCCATTTACCCTAAAGGCTTCAAGCCTCAGATCAGAGACATTTGCTCAACCATGTTTATAGTTTCTCAATTCATAATAGCAAAGAGCTGGAATCAACCCAGCTGTCCATCATTAGATGAATGGATAACAAGGATGTGGTATATCTATACTATGGAATTCTATGTAGCAGTAAGGAAAGATGAAATAATGAAATTTGAAAAAAAAATGGTCAAACATGAAACAGATCATCCTCAGTGAGCTCACCCAAGCACAAAAAGATAATTGTCGCATGGTCTCATTTATCTGTCGCTCATAACCTGAATCCACCTGAGATGCTGCCAAGCCTAATAAGCACTCTGAGGACCAGACAATAGGGAGGATGGGATGGAGGGAGGGTCATTCACATGGGAGTGAGTGAGAGGGTGGGAGGGAGGACAAGGGTGAGGGGATACAAATAGGGACCCAAAAGGAAATGATACTATAAAACTCTATATCCTGAACAACAAGCTAAAATATTGATCCTTCAGCAGGCCTGCAGAGGGAACATATGAACTACAGGAAACTGGAGAAAACATCATGAAGACGAGCTTTAATCTTCTGAAACCCACTTTTAAGGTAGGTTCATTCTGCTGAAATTCTCCTCTTACATATGATATTTTTAGCCCATCTTTACAGGTTATTTTAAAGTCCCATCAGGTTTCTTCCACATAGAGGGAGTTTCTCTGCCTGGCTATGTTGATTCCATTAGCAGCTAATAATTGGATTTTTGTGGGTTCCCTTTGTGTCACATCATTTTGACTGAATGACTAACTTTGAGCAGTAGAAAATGGAGAGTTGGATGTGAACAGTATCTGGGCCTGGGAAAGGGCTTGCTTTCTTAGCAGTGTAGTTCTTAGTGTGTGGAAAGAGTTTAATGAGTCAATAGCTGATGTGAGCTTCAGGTTTTCCTTGTGGTGCACTTCTTAGGATACATATGTTTCAAATCCCCCAGTGCTTGAAGTTTACCATCTTGGGCTTTACATGAGGCCTGGGGAGCAGGGAGACCTTGCTCACTGCTCCAGTTCCATTCTCAGCAGTTCTGCATCTCAGGAAGTTACTCAGCCTTTAAGGAGTATGTGGCATACTTCTATTTCTTCTTGGTCAATGCTGAATTGTAATGGTACTTGGGAACTTTCTTCTCTTAAATGGCACTGGAGCATCACACACTATAAGCAAATGTTCTACCACTGGGCTACCCTGTCAGTCTTTAGGGCACATTTCATACTTTGATTAGTTTTAGGCAGGATTTGGACTCAGTCGGGGGTCTTTTCCCACATCCTTGTTCATGGACCAGCCCTGTAACACACAGAGCATCCTAGAACATGTCAAAAGCAAGCACAGGCATGGATGGCATTCAGCTGTCCTAGACAGTATGTTGAGAAATAGGATCCCAAGTCTGCTACAACTATTTGAATTTAGTGTCTGGCTATAGAACTCCCTGCTGGGTCAACTGACATTTCATTCACAACTTTTTTTTTTTTTTTTTTTTTTTTTTTTTTTTTGGTTTTTCGAGGTAGGGTTTCACTCTGGTCCAGGCTGACCTGGAATTAACTATGTAGTCTCAGGGTGGCCTCGAACTCTCAGCGATCCTCCTACCTCTGCCTCCCGAGTGCTGGGATTAAAGGCGTGCGCCACCACGCCCGGCTCATTCACAACTTTTTACATACACTATGATTCAGCTAAAACATAAATTCAATCTGGAGAAAGAACTCAAAGGGCTGCATAAACCTGAGAGGATGGTACAAAGGGAGAGAAGGAGGTCTTTAAAAGATTTTCTCTTTAAAAATTTGTGCATCAGAACTTAAAGTCAGTTTCACAAGTAGCTGGGACAGTTATTTGGCAGACAAGGGCTATGGGCTATCAGTTTTATGCCAGGGGGGCCATCTACTTGCAAAGCCTCCCAGGGGAAATGATGAACCTGGGTTATCATCACAGATTCTATGTTCTCATAGGAGTTCTGCATATGTTATAGCAAATCAACTTCTACCAAAGGACCCATCACCCCAAGATAAGGGAATAAGCAAATTTTCCTCAAAAGTCATTTCTTAAAGATATATATTATATATATAATATACTATCCATAATATAGTATTTTTTTCAAGAAGAGTGCTGTGTGCCAGGGCCTCCAGCCACTGCAAACCTACTCAAGACATATGCACCACTTTGTGCATCTGGCTCTAAGTGGGTACAGGGGAATTGAACTTTCACATAGCAAGTGCCTTAACTGCTAAGCCATTTCTCCAGCCTCACAAGTCATTTCTAAACATCATCATCTTCCAGATGAATGTTTTCTTTTCTACATATATTCAAAATGTGGGCTCCTATGCAGAGTCCTGTGTGTGTAGAGTACATAGGACATCAGGTCTGTCCACTGAGTCCATGTCTTTAAGGAATATTTTTTCAGATTATATTTTTATAGAGACTGTTACAAGTTGATAGTCTGCACAAACATTTGCCTCCCTTGGAGAGGAGTCAATAGATAGTGGGTAGTTTTATAGCTGTACTTGGGCCTTTATTCTAAGTGAAGAAAGAAAACTGCTACATTTAATGAAATTCTCCTGTAAATATTAAAAAAATATTAAGCATATATAAAATGGTCCTATATAACTACTAATTTTTGCTTTTATATATCTTAAGAATTGTCACAAGCTGCACTCAGGGCAAATATAATAAATGCAAAACCACAATCCTAAGCATCAACTAACTTTTTAGTTGCTTTGGATGACCTACGCTTCTGAAATCTACTGTGCAGACAGAGAATTTTGGAGAAATCAAATCTGGAGAGTCATTCTGCTGGCTTTCAGGTATTCTGATCTCTATCTGAAAAGCCACTAGCCATAACTCTGACAAGGGAAAATTGTTTTGGCCATGAGTCCTCTCATCGACACAGGTGTTAGTTACTGGCCATGAGATGCTTGAAATACTTATAGAGGACCCCTATGGCCTGTGGCCCTCAGATTCTGCCTGAATCCCTTCCCATCTCACACTATTTAGCATCCACTTCAGCAGATGTCTGTCAGTGAACACAACAAAGGAAGCACTGGTATAATGGGAAGCGTGATGGGTTTCAGCTTAGCAGAGAATTGGAGGGCATTGATTCAGAGTGAGATTCACTCCATTCCACAAGACACTCATCACCACTCAGGATTTCCTAATTAAAATGGACCTCATTTCTTTTTAAAAATATTTTTATTGATTTATTTGCAAGAAAAGTGAGATAGATAGAAGAGAGATAGGACCTTCAGCCACTGCAAATGAACTCCAGAAGCATGCACCACTTTGTGAGTCTGGCTTTATGTATGTACTGGGGAATCAAACTTGGGTAGTTAAGCTTTGCAGATAAGTTCCTTATCTGCTGAGCCATCTCTCCAGTCCCTGGACATCATTTCTTATGGAAAATCCATATAAGTCATTAATACACCTTGATATAAGTGTATACTCTAGAAAAATGAAAACAGTTCCCTAACCTAAGATCCTATTTGGTGGGGGAAGTCACAAGAAATCAGCTGCATAGTTCTCCTCCATAAACCTTGAGTTGGTCTCAGTAGAAGCAGATCTAGGGCCTCAGAGGATAAAGAACTTGCAATACAATAGTGTGATGCTTAAATCCAGATCACCCCAAACTCACATAAAAGCCAAATACTATAATACTAGCATCTATTATCTCAGTGTGCTTATGGTGAAAAGGGAGGTAGAGACAGAATAATTGCCTGCAAGTTTACAGGCCAGCAAGTCTGGCAAACACAATGCACAACGAGAGACCCTACCTCAAACAAGGTGCAAGCCAGAAGTTGTCCTCTGACCTCCATACATGTGTCATGGCACACAAAACATACACCCTCACATATTCATACAAATACACATACACACAAACCCTTTTGTGATGTTTTATAGCATAATATAATCTATTAGGGGCTTGATCAAAACAACCATGTTCAAGTTGTTTTCCTGCCCTCTATAAATATTTTATGTATAATATCTGCAGAGATAGAATTATAAAAAAACAAAGGATGATTTAATTGTGTTCATTAGACTAAACTTATATAAACCAAGATGTTCAACTATTTTAAAAGACTTTCAGCATTCAAGTTAAAAAAATAAAGAAGCCTCGCCTAATTTTCAATTAACTGTAGCTGCATAGCACTTTCTATTAATCATGATTTTGCTCTTTCTCTCATTATTTTTATGACATTCGTTTTTATTTGGCTTCTTCCATATATTTCTCAGAGCTGAAAGAGCTTTATGTTATGGATGAAAAGTGAATCAAAACATGGAAGGTTTGCCATGTGACCTTCATAAAGCTGTCTCCCTGAGCCTCTGTTCTTACTGTTAAAGTGACAGCAATGAAGTCTCCCTCATCATGCTGTGTAAGCGTGGAATAATGCTGAATAGCGAGGCAGAGCACTGCTGGCAAGACTAAGGGTTTAGGGATCCAGTAGACATGATTTCCACTATGTCAGGGCTATGGGACATTGGCTCAGAGCTGTTCCTGTCTCAGAGCAATGAAAATATAGATTCTCCCTGGGGCAATGTGGTGTTAGTGTACTATGAAAAGGGTTTGGTGTGTGAAAGACAAAGGAAGGCATATTTTTTAATTGAGAAAAGACAATGAGCATAGCTCTGATGAAGGAGGGGTATCAGCATTGGATGTTGGGTGTTTTAGTATTATTTTATTTGTTTCTTTGGGAAATTTTCTTCCTCTTAGTCTTATAATTTTTTTTTCATCTTGATCATGGAAAAATTTAGGTTTCTGTGGCATCTTTCCTTTTTTTTTTTTTTTTTTTGCTCCACTCAGAGAAGTGGTAAAAGATTGTTGAGAAAGAAAACCAATCTCACTCTACCCTGTGCCAGGTTTCCATGAAAGCTTTCAAAATCTTCATCCAGTCTCCATCTCTGAGTCAATGTGCTTCGAAAAAAATAATAATAATCCAGACCCCACCTCTGATGCACATAACTAGGATTTATGCTTTCCCAAATGTTAAAAAAATTGTAATTGTGATCAAATACATGTAAAATAAAGTTCAGCTTCCTAGCCATTGCAAGTGTATGGTGGCAAGATGTAAATGCATGTACCACAATCACCACCAGCCTTCTTTACCCTTTTTCTTGTGACTCTGCACATCAACCAGTCATTCCCAATATCCCTGCTCCCCACCCCTAGCATCCACCATTCCATTTCCTGACTGCTGTAAGTACTTTCTATAAGTGGAGCTATGTAGTGTCTGACCTTTTTGGTGGGTTTATTTTACTTACAATTATCTTTAGGGTTCATTGTCATTGCAGCACAGGTTAGAATTGACTTCTTTATTAAGGCTGAATAATATCTCATCATATATATGAAGCCCATTTTCTTCACCCATTTCTTTTAGAGATGGGCACTGCCCTGGGTGATTAAAAATAACATGGAGCACATTACACACATATCTGCAGGTCAGTTTTTCAATGAAGGTCATGCTAATCTTTCTTCTCATGGCAGTTTGAGTAGCAGGCACCCCATGTGAGTTTTAAAACAATTGCCATTAAGACAACTCTTCAGCTTCACATTGATGAGATATTAAGCCAATTTATCTGAGTAATTAGTATATTTAAAGATTAAAATAAAATAGAGGAAATGTATTATTGCAAAATCCTAATACTGCTTGTGTGCCCTTAGGATGTACAAATTGTTTTCAAACAACCATGAAAGCCATCTGACCAGAGTCTGAATTTAGAGACTGGTTGGATAATAAGTAAATTAAAATAATATTTCTGGGCTGGGGAGAGGACTCTAGGTAAGTGCTTGTCACTCAAGCATGAAAGGACCTCAGTTCAAATCCCCAGCAATAATGTAAAAGTCAGGTGTGGTGGTTCATGCCTGTTATCACAACACTGGAACAACAGAGGAAGGAAGATTCCCCAGGACTTGATGGCTAGTTAGTCTAGCCAAATGAGTGAGTTCCAGGTTCACTGAGAGACCCTATCCCTAAATAAATAAATAAATGCCAGCAATTTCGGAATATTCACCAGTGGTCTCCACACACATGCATTCGCATGTGCATTTAGCCTACCTGAATGTGAATAGACATAAGTATACACATACCACACACACACATACACATGCAAAAATCTGGCAATATTCTCAGCCCAATGTGTGCTGTGGAAATATGACAGTCATCATTTTACTCTGAAGATATATCAAGTGAGCCTGACACTGGGTACTGTGAACTGACACAAGACTCCATGCTTAACACCGAGGTCTGAGGATTGTTAGTTCATGAATTTGCTTCGTAAGTCTGCATCAGGAGTTATAGAAAAATTTGGCATTGCTCTGATACACACAGCGTTTATAAATGCCGGAGCTACATAAAGAATCACTCAAGGCTTTAATGAAGAGGTGTGAAAGCCACCAGCAAGCAGGATTCTGTTCGAGCTCAGGAAACACACCACCGAATCAAGGCTGCTTCCCCACCCCTTTGGCATTTTGCTCAACCATATGTAGTTTTTACATTATTGTAGCAATTTCTATCACTTTATTGAAAATATACAGGATGTATTTATCTAAGATAAATATGATTTTACTTGGTATGTTTTCTGAAATAATAGCACACAATATGTAGCAGAAAATAAGGCAATTACATAATAATATAACTATTTGTGAGCTATATCTGATTCTGCCAGACTTTTTGAAAGATATATGTTTAACACATGTAAATGTTTATATTAGATCATATGGAATATAATTTTTCATCTGCCTGTTAAAGAAGTATGGTTCTCCCATTTCTTCTCAAAGGAATCATTCGCAAAGTGCTATAGATGTCCACATGTGACTCAGTGCCACATCTGTTTCTCACCTGGTGGCAAACACTGATAATAAATAGGGAACTGTATGCCCAGTAAATGAAGTCCATGCTTTGCTTAAACCAACAGAGAAGGTGGCAGGCAAGAGGGATAAATACATAGACAGCTATATCAATAGTTAAATGTTAATCAATTGAAGTGATGCCATGTCCACATCAAATTAGACATAGGTAGGCATAGGAGACATCGGTAGGCATTAAGAACACAATGAAATTGTGTCCAGCACAGTTTACACTGTGTATCTCCATTGATCCCCATAAACTCGTGGAAAGGAAAGCTGCACCTGTTTCACAGAGGAGAAAACAGACACTGATGTGGAGAATCTTGCTGAGTTACGGGCTTTGATAGATGAGCCAAACTGCATGGCACCAAGCAAGCAGAATCCTTCCTGATCCCTGAATTGCCTTTGAAGTCCCTCAAATTGCAGGATGAGCCACTCTGGGCCAGACAATGAAGCTCCAATGAAGATATCAACAAAAGTCACAAACTTATATTAGAATATAGGGGCTTTTGGAAAATGTGGATTTCTGAGCAGCATCTAGATTTCTGGGTCCAGAAATCTTTTTTAAAGGTCCACAAAAATCATCTTGCTCAGACAGATTTGGGAACCAAAACTTGAGAAAAATGCTATAGAGTAGTTTTGGTGGGAAGTCTCTCCATAATCAAATGAAAGCCAGTTTGTGTTTTACTTACATAGCATAGTTAAAGATTCTTAAGAAATGGCTGATTTTTTCATAGCTGGAAATATATGCAAATCAGGGAAACTTTTACACAAAGGAAAAGACAATTATAAAGATAAATCAATCTTTGGAAAATAATATTTACTAAGACTGAGAAGGTAATCACAAATTATATATTTTAAACAAGCTTAAATCTATTACAAATATCATTAATAAAACACTATATTGAACAATGTCCTTGAAATCATACCAGATCATTGATAAACATCTTTTACATTTTTTTTCTTTTACTAATTTGAGAGGGAGGGGCAGAAAAAGAAAGAGAATGGGTGCAACAGAACCTCCAGCCATTGCAAACAAACTCCAGATGCGTGCGCCCTCTTGTGTGCATGTATGACATTGCACACTTGCATCACTGTGCATCTGGCTTACATGAAATCTGGAGATTCAAACACGAGTTCTTAAGCTTTGCAGTCAAGTGCCTTAACCACTAAGCAATCTCTCCAGCCCTCCATTGTTTTTAATGAATTGCGTGTTCATGTACTGATAACCTGAAGCTCATCCAGACACTATCTTATGGATATTATGCAGTTTTCTTCCGATTTACTCAATGACAAAAGATAGTCTTCTGACAACGTATCTTCAAAAAAAAAAAAAATCCCAGTAAATGAATCACTGGGTCAAAATGTAAATAAAGAGCTAGTTATTTTAGATATCTCAATTTCATTTCTTAAGGAATGGACTGATTTCTTTTCCAGACAGCAATTTGAGAGAGATCTCTGTCCTCACGGCCTTGCAACAGACAGACGTTTGTAACTCTTTTTAAGTTTTAGCAATCTGTTAAGTAAGGTATAGCATCTCAGTGTTGTTTTGATTTGCATTTCTCATATTCTGGATGGAGATGCATATCCTGGTATATGTTTAAAGGTTTTTTTATGCCTTTCCCATGATTTTATCTTTTTAAATAGAAAACTAAAATATTCCAATTCACCCTCCAGGTGTAGCAAACTTACTGTAAATTTCTCTATGTTAATTTCTATAGCCATAAAATACATTTTACTGTTACTGTGAATGGTTCAATAATATTATTAAACTGTGAATGATTACTTCATATATCACACTGAGTGGTGCAATTTAAAGGCATATGATTTTTTTTGATGCCATCATTTTTTATTGACAACTTCTATACTTACAATAAACCATGATATTTCCCTCCCTTCCCCCCATCCCCCTTCAGAACTCCACTCTCCATCATATCTCCTCCCTCTCTCCATTTTTAATTAATTAATTTATTTATTAGAGACAGAGAGAGGGAAAGAGTGAGAGTGAGAATGGGCACACCAGGGCCTCTAGCCACTGCAAACAAACCCCAAACACGTGTGCCCCCTGGTGCATCTGGCTTACATGGGATGTAGAGAATCAATCCTGGGTTCTTATGCTTCTCAGGCATGTGCCTTAACTGATAAGCCACCTCCAGCCCCTAAAGGCATATGTTTAACTTGTGTAATTCATAAAGTCAGTCCTGGTGGTGAAAACAAAATCTAGCCAATCCCATAAATGGAAAATGTTTAGTTATTAGCAGTTAATGGTTTCTGGGGCACAGAAGACATTTTCTTCAGTGATGTAGCCACTGCTAACTTGCATGTGCTCTGGATATAACCCCTCACCCATGCGCAGGCAAGCAACCCTAATTAAACTCAGTGGGTCACTCAAACGCACAACAAAAGACAGACATCATAGCACAGAGACAAGCTGGGAAGAAGAGGAGGTTTGAATGGGAAGAGGTGTCAAGAGAAGGTAATGGGAGGAGATTATGATCAAATATCATATACACGTGTAAAAATTATCAGTGAATAAAAAAGAATATTTTATGTAGCTTATGCTTATAACGATCCATTCTTTACTTTATGTCTTACAAAATTTCATGTTCTTGGCCCCTATAGTGCCTATAACCTTTTATAAAATATATAAATGGGGCTGGAGAGATGGCTTAGCTGTTAAGGCACCTGCCTGCTAAGATGAAGAACCCGGTTCCAGTCTCCAGGTCCCACGTTTAGCCAGATGCAAAGTGATTCAAGGGCACAATGCCGCACTTGACCACAAGGGGGCGCACACATCTGGATTTCGTTCACAGCAGCTGAGAGACTGCTGATGCGCCCATCTCTGTCTCCCTCTCCCTCTCTGTCTCTCTCTCTCTGTGTCTCTCTCCAAAAAAATAAATAAAACAATTAAAAATTTTTTAAAAAAATATAAAATGTTCCACTATTTTATGTAATCCCACACTAAAAGAGCCAAAACTCATGCCTGATGGAACACCATTCCAGCATTCTGTTTGCTATTTATTCAAATGTTTCCATTCTAGCAACTCCATTTTTAATTGAGTGAAAATGGTGTTTGGTTTTGTGTGTGTGTGTGTGTATTGTCAACAATCTAAATGCTTTCAGTCACAAATATTACTTTGGCCATAACAGATCTAGGTAGATTGGTCATTTAACAGCAAATTACATTGTTTTTCAACTTAGACTATAAGGGAAGCTTGGTAAATTAAATTGTTTAAAAAGATTACCGATACCCTCCACACCTGTACAATGTACTCTGATCAAACATGCTTCCCACCATCCTCCTTCCCCACCCCCTTCCCTCTCCATGGAACCCTCTCTTCTTTCCGAGTAGGTGCTCTTCTATGTAATATAAATAAAAATATTTTTCTTTATTTATTTGCAAGGAGAGAGAAATATAGAGTGTGTGTGAGTATGGGTGTGCCATGGTCTCTTGCCTCTGAAAATGAACTCCAGATGAACAAACCACCTTTTGTATCTGGCTTTACATGAACACTGGGAAATCAAACCCAAGCTGACAGGCTTTGGAAGCAAGTTCCTTTAACCACTGAGTAATTTAGCTAAGCCTTGATGTCATTTATTTTTGCCTTCTTCCTTCCATTATCTATGACAATGTATTGATGGGGCCAATATTGTTCAGGCTTTGTTCAGAGAAGGATAGCTGCTGTGAACTCCTGAATGCAACCACCACTTTCTGCTTGGAAGACAGCATTACAAAGTCATCCTCCCCATCCTTTGGCTCATAAAGTTTTTTTCTGTCTCTTCAGCGATGGTCCCTGAGCCTCAGAGGGGTTGATGGAAATGTCTCATTTATTGCTGAACACTCAAGTGCAACTTTTCCTCAGCACTTTAAAAGAAAATCAGTGTTCATCCAATGGAAAATCTTAATAAGAAGCAAGAATCACAGACAAAATGTAGTGACATATATGTATAAAATGCCATAATGAAATCCATTACACTGTCTGCTAAAATTAAAATAACAACAACAAAGGAAATTCTAATTAAGTTGTGCTTTGCTATAAAATCATCATGTCAGAAGGATCTGGTGGTAATTTTCTAGGGTATTTTTCTAATAAAGATGATTTTATTTTTTAAATCCAATTTGCCAATTTCATGAAGGCAGTTTGTTTTAATAAGAAGGCTAGAGTTGCTTCTGAATTGAGAATTTGATATGAACAATTCATTTTTCATTCACACTGTTTTGAACAATCAAAATCTTTGTCTGGTTCATGCAAATTTTGTGTTTAATGAGAATAATTTCCTTGTTTGTTACCATTGTTTTGATTTAAAAATTTTAATTAAAACTAAAGATTCATAATATTGTGCTTTACAATGTTATGTACTTTATGCTTACCAGAATTTCTTAATTTTACTCTTTTTAGCTTTAAAAAATTTAAGTAGGTAGTTTCATTTTTCTTTATAGGTTATATATTTTATATTTCAGTTCTAAGGTAGTTCCTGTTTCAACCCATGATAACATGTACTATTTCACAGTGATCTGATAAAAGTATAAATTCATTCAAAGTATCTGAATGTGAACATATGCTTCAAAATGTAAGTTAAAACAAATGCAGGGTATTGAAACTTTCAAAATATTTTCATTCAAATTCACTATAAAATTATTGTCAAACTGTCTTGTATTTCATGTTAAAACCAATGACAATGAAATTTTAAAATTTAATAAATTTCAATGGAAGTAAATAAACTTAAAATTTTTAATATTCTAAGATATTTTTATGTTCACTTCTTATATTTTAGAGAATAAGCATGCCAGGGCCTCTAGGCACTGCAAACAAACTCCCAACACATGTGCCCCCTTGTGCATCTGGCTTGGTCCTTAGGCTTAGCAGGTAAATGCCTTAACCACTAAGCAATTTCTCCAGCCCTATTTTCCCATTTTAATTTGTGTGTGTGTGTGTGTGTGTGTGTGTGTGTGTGTCCATGTCCAGTGTTTTACCACTGCAAACAAATTCTTGTCTGGGTTTACATGGACTGTTGGAGAATTGAACCCAGGCCAGCAGGATTTGCAAGCAAGTGCTTTTAACCACTGAGCATTCTCCTCAGACCCTACTGAGATTTTTTCTGATGGGAAATTCTGCCCATTAATGAGAGTGATAAAATTGGGGTATTATTACTATATTGGAGTCTAACTGTACTTTTGGATCCAATAATGTCTATCTTATAAAAAAATTTTCTGGCATTTGTTTATATGTATTTTTTTATACACTACTACATATTGTTATGTACTCTTGCTGAATTAACTGCTCCCTTGATCACTATACAGTGACATATGTATCTCTTTGTAAAACTTCGCATTGTCTATTTTATTTGATATAAGTACAATTACTACTGCTCTCTTTGAGTTTGCATTCAGGAAGAATAAATTTCTTCACCCCTTCATTTGGCCTGTGTATATATTTATTGGTAAAATTAAAGTCTTGTATCCACCTTACCACTGGTTCTTGTTTTTCACACATACGTAAACAGTGTAAATCTTTTCATTGGGAAGTGGTAGAATTTAGCATGTTCACTCTAAATTTATTACTGATAGTTAAAGACTTGTATCATTAAGAAAAAGTTCTTCTCGTTGTTTCTTCCTCTTTTCTTGTTTATGTTTGTGGGGTGGTGTTTTTCTATACTAGTAAGGTTTGGTTCTTTTCCTTTTCTCTTTTGTGTATCTGCTCTTTTAGGAGGCGTTATGAACGTTTTCAAGATGATAGCAG
The DNA here is from genome assembly GCA_036365145.1 of Orientallactaga sibirica. Taxonomy (NCBI): domain Eukaryota; kingdom Metazoa; phylum Chordata; class Mammalia; order Rodentia; family Dipodidae; genus Orientallactaga; species Orientallactaga sibirica. The sequence goes on from JAEOAD010000008.1 coordinate 25,302,416, forward strand.
TCCTCCCTTCATTTGTAGATGTAGGACTCCCTAAGCATCTTTGATGACACTGCAGTGAGGGAAAATCAAACCTTCTCAGGCCCTTTTCCTTGTGTAGCAGTCTCTCCAACCTGATGACCCATTTCCTTAAACCTGTCTGTCTACATTTTGAGTTTCCTTACAATGATCATGTTGAATTCCTTCTCAGATACGTTATCAATTTCCTTCTACTTGGGAGTCTCTTGCTGGAGGGTTACTGTATTCCTCCACAGGCTTCTTAAAACCTTGCTTTGTTCATCTACCATATCTGTTTTATATACCAACATTACAGGGTAGCTTTGATAGGAAGAGACATTTTTTAAGAATTTATTTTTATTTATTTATTAGAGACAGAGAGAGAGGGAGAGAAAGACAAGTGACTTTTTTTTTTTTTTTTTTTTTTTAAATTCAAAGACTTTAGAAAGCCTTATGAGCGTTTAGGATGTGTCAGCAGTAGCAGGATGCTATGCTCCCAGCAAATGCAGAAACAAAGCTCTTCCAGCAGCCCTGGGGAGGCATGGCACAACCTGTGCAGTATTTAGTGCAGCTTGACTATGTAGAATGGCACTCACCCACCAGTTTATAGAGGTTGCAGAGGTTAGGATCAATCTGGTGGCTTTAATGAAATTAGTGTACTAGTGAGGCGTATCTCCATGGGTAGTGGCTAGGTGGATTCACTTGGTAGTGACTTTATGAAGGAAACAAAGGTGGTTTAAACTGAGTTTGATGTCAAAAGGGGCCGGGAAGCAGCCACCAAGATGGAAAGGTAAATCGAGGCTCTACTCTCTTGAGTAGTAAAATGAAATGCACACCCCAACTCCCCCCACTTCCCCCAGTTGGGGTCCATGTAATTTAGGAACTCATAACTTCCTCAGGAGTTGGGGAGAGACCGTGTTTACCTTTTTCCTATGATAGAAGCAGGGTTTAGTGTTCAATAGGTGTGGACCAGAAGAGTGGGGCAATCTTATTATTCCCTTCTTTAACACGCCCACATTTTCCCATTTTATTCACACTGCATTCCACTTTCTTTTCTCTGAAAAGTCTGGGTAGATAGTAGCCAGTTAGTCATTGTTTTCTATCCTTCATTAGAATGAGGAAGAGAACTTACAATTTACACACTTGCCTTTTCATGTCACAGTGTTTTTAATGTTCTTTTGGTATCCTTTCTTCTTCCTCCTCCTCCTCTTTCTTTCTCTCTCCCCTACTCCTTCTATTTCTCCTTCCTTTTTCAGGTGGCATATCTTCATGTGTCCCAGGGAGCTTGACCCCAGAGCCAGGAGTCAGCCCTGTGTCCACTTAACTTTTGTTTTAATATCAGTAACTACTTTTAAGTGTAATTATTTTTTCCCCTTGAACTTCATTCTGTGTCCCTTTTTATTTCTTTTCTACATTTTTTAGATGAATATTTTATCTTCCTTTCCATTCTTTACCTTGATTCTTAAGCATTATTTTGTAGAGGGTTTTCATGCACTGTTTTTTTTTTTTTTAATTTTGTTATTGAGAATTTTATCCATGAACATACTTCAATCTGATCACCAGCTGTTCCCATTACCTCCTCTTTGGTCTACAGTCACAGTGGAATCCCATCCAAGTGGCTATTCTTCTCTTTTATTGTCTCATTCTTTTGGCTCGCCTCCGTAATTTTCATGCAAACTCATGGAAAGGAAGATGGAGCAGGGCTGCCCTGTGATACAGACAGCTTTGCTTGGTTTACATGCTGCTGCAGAGTTTCTGCGTGACTTCAAGAATCCCTCATCTCCCCAGGCTCTCATAAACCTCAAAAGTTCTCCTTGGCCTCCTTTACTTCAATAGTTCTATTATTTTGAAAATTAACCTTTTATTGACAACTTTCATACGTACACCACCCTTCCTTTCCCCCTTCTCCTATACCCTTTCATTGAATCCTCTTTTCTTTCATAGTCTCTGTTCTATTTTTAATTTTTTTATTAATTGAGAGCTTTACTGTATTAACATATTTCAAACTGGGCATATTCCTTCCTATCAGGTAATACTCTCATGTGCTCTCTCCCCTGCCCCCAACCCACTGAAGGTCCTCCTCAGTGGGGTTACTGGTATTCACTGTGGGATTATGAATATACCAGCACATCTCTGTGATGGCAGGGGGTGTGAGGGAAATACCTTAGAGAAAACTTTCCCACCCTGTGGCCATTAAATTCTCTTTGCTCCCTCTTCTGCAATGTTCCCTGAGCTTCCGAGGGTGCTTTATGTAGTTCCTTTGATTTTGAGCTCTCAGCAGCCTTTTTTTTTCTGCTTTGATGACTTTTGACTCTCCTCAGTGTCCACCACCATCTTCTTGAGGAGGTTGTCACTGCAACAGTGAAAGCAGCACTCATTTTTTTAGTTTGTAAAGTCTGTCTTTATACAGGATTGATCCAGCCACTTTTCAAAGCTAACTTAAAATGTACATTGTTTTCTTCTTTATGGAAATCATGTTTTGTATACTTTTATTTTCTTCTTTTGACTTGCAAGCTCTATGTTTTAGAATTATGATAGATGTCACTTGAGTGATATTATACTTATGTTTTTATAATCATCAGTTTAAGAATTAAATACTGCACTTAAAAATTCATAATTTTGGTCTGCAATTTATTCTACATTAATTCCTCTTACTCTCTCCCATTCTATACCCCATGATCCTGTTTCACTTTAGGGTATTTGTGTATGTGGTGAGGAGTGTATAATGACTGGTAAATATCACTATCATTTAGCTTAAGAAGTCCTTTCACATTTATTTTATCACCATATTTTAAAACTGGACTGAGCTCTGTGTTTTATATGCTTGACTGTTCCTCACTGTCTTTTTAGACTGGACCATGGAATCCTCATACTGCTAATTTTTCAGCATGATACGATGTAATGTTTCCTTCAAGAAGCATCAATACATGATCCCTTTCTTATGTCTGTCTATACCTAAAATGCATCTCTATTACTTCCTATTAGGAAGAGAAATATAGCTGCCTATGAAATTCTTTGTCAAGTTTATTTTCTCCTATTCAGATATCAATCCATTTAATTATATTTTCTTTTGGATTAACTTTGTGAGGAGAAATCTAAAGCTTATTCTGTTTTATACACTGATGAGTAGGTTGTAAAATATAGTTTTCCTTTTATTAATCTGTTGAATAAATATTTATTGACGTGCTAGTATCAGTCAGGTTCTAATCCAGTCTCCTGGGACATATTGGAAGATAAAATAGATGAACATTCATGTTTTCCAAGGATTTAACTTTTTTCTCTGAAATGCTTGAGTGATTTAAAATGCACTTATAATTCTTATTTTTGTGAATGCATTTGAACTATCTTTTCATAAATTTTACTTATAAAAAAGCTAATGCAGTTTTATGAAAATGTTAAAAGCAAATGTGTTTTCTTCCTGATTGTTCTTTGTACTTAGGCTCAGCTTTTCACATTTTATCCCAAGCAGAAACTTGGACTTATAGTTGTATCGTTATTTTCTATTGTTTCTATCTATTTCCATCTAAAATTTTAAAATAAACTTTAACTTATCTTTTCATTCTAAAGACTGGTTACTTTATACAACTTTGGGTGTCCATTTATTCTAGTCAAAATTTCATTCTCAGGTTTTGTTTCTGTTCCTATAGATTTTGTTTCTTTGCTAATGGCCATTCCACACTGAGGCCTGATATTAGTTATCTTTTTCCTTGCTGTGACAAAAAGCTAACAAGAAGCAACTTAAGGGAAAATGGTTGAAGTTGGCTTACAATTCAAAAGGAAGTCCATGCTAATGGGGAATAACTGGGTCTCTAGATAGTTCTATATTCATCATTTTCTAGAATCTCCATATTGATTTCCACCACCAACAGTGGATGCAGGTTCCTCCTCTCCACATCCTTGCCCACATTTGGTGTCATTTGATTTTTAAACAATTGCCATCTTTACTGGGGTAAAGTGGAATCTTATAGTTGTTTTAATTTTCATTTCCCTGATGGTTAGGGATGCTGAACATTTTCTTAAGTGTGTGTTAGTCATTTGTATTTCTTCATCTGAGAACGCCCTATTCAGTTCTCTGCCCCATTTTTTCAGTGGGTTGTTTGATTTTTTTTATTGTTTAGTTTTTTGAGTTCTTTATAGATTCTAGATATTAGGACTCTGTCAGTCATATAGCTGGTGAAACTTTTCTCCCATTCTGTGGGTATCGATTGGCTCTGATTATGGTGTGTTTATGCAAAAGCTTTTTAGCTTCATGAGAGCCCATTGGTTGAATGATTGTTTAATTTTCTGGTCTACTAGGGTTTTGTTTAGGAAGTCTTTCCCCACTCCTATGTCCTATGGAGTTCCTCGTATTTCATATTTTCAATTATAGGAGAGTCTAATTTTGGGCCAGTTGCTATCACTAGTTAATTTGTGAAATCAATTCCTTGCAAAACACAAGCATTATTATGGCTTCTTCGTAAGGAATTCCTCAGATCTCATTCTGTGCTACTGTCTAGGAAGTAGGCACAAGCTCCTCAAGGGACCTGCATGCAGTCTGTTAGACGTTTCTTTCATTTTCTTTTCCAGGTCACAATATTGGTTACACTTTGGAAAAAAATACGGTGTCAACAAATTATTGATGGATGGATGCATAGTGAAAGAAATGATTTGCACATTGCAGCAAACACCTTCCAGGCTAAGACACCCATGATGCCTTCTGAAGAAGAGGAGAAAATATACTCTTGGGCTATGCAAACATGTTGGAATAAACCATGCAAATCAATATAACACCAATAAAGACCCAGTGAAATAACTACTGCAGGTAATGAAGTCCTGTGTTGGTAGTAAGCAGATGAAAAGAGGAACTATGGGTGGCTACGATTTCCGTTCAACTTAGCTAGTTTTTCTCTTTGGCGAAGGTGGCAAAGAGAACATTGGGACTGGCTGGCAAATGTCAATGTCATGATTTCAGCTTTGAAATTTGCTCTTCCTCATGGCCTCATTATGCACGATTGGGTTGCACTGAGCAAGGTCATCACAGGCAGAAGACCAGATCCGGGGAGTCACCAGGCCTCAGAGGAGAGAATTGGCTGACATATTGAATTGTTTCTCTGTGACATTCATACACTTGGGTAACTTTTCCCCACGCAGTCTGATTCTTTAAAGAAAAATTCAGCTCCATGTACAACTCTCTTGGTGAGTGCGTGGAGGAAAACCAAATCAAGCAAGACCAAGGCAGCTTTTTAACAAGTTGTTGCATGGCCAGAGATAAGGTCATGACAGTTGAAATAACTCTGTGCCTTGGTGGCCCATGGTGCTATTAGATAGCGGTTAGTGTAGGGAATGTGTTCTCAAACGGCAGACGGAAAGGTCTGAAGTTCAGGTTATCTCAAGAAGTCATAATGAAGCCACAAGTGCCATGTTCTTTATAAGGGAAATGTCAGATCCTAGAAAATCTCTTATACCATAAAGGACACTTCATTACATAGAGAACTGACTTAATATACTTTGCAAATGACTTCATAACATTCAATTTTGAGAATCATTTTCCACACTTTTATTCACACTACATAGGGGAAATTAGCTGAAATATTTATCCTTTCTCCTCTCTCAGTTTTATAGCACTAGTCTGAAACTAATTAGACTCTGGCAATTAAAACCTGAGTACATGCTGCTGTTTTTTTCTTCGGAGTTTTACTTGTTATGCAACTTCCTCTATGCATAATACAGAGAGTGGCCTATTTAACTTAAGGGATTTTAGCTTAGCATGGTTTTAAATGTCAGGTTTATTCACTTTTCCATGTGCATCTGACAGGTGCTTAGAAGAGGCGAAGGCAGGAGACAGCGGGGAAAGCGGAAAACATCACCAGTCATGATGCACCTGACAGGAGGGGAGGCTTCCCACCTTTCCAGACCAACAGCAAGAGCAGCCCTCACACAGACGCCTCCCCTCCCCTCCCTGCTATCTTCTGGAAATGTGAGATTTGCTAGGGGAAGCTCAAGTTCACTATTAACCCAGAAACTCTGGACAAGTATATTTCCCTCCCCATCTCCTGGCAGAGTCTGAAAGGAGGTGTCTCTGTATTCTTTGCTCTTCTTAAAGTTCTCTTTTGGGTATTGTTGCATCTTATCACTGTCTACACTTTGTATGGGTTATAAATCTGGGACCACATTCCCAAGGAGGAGGTCTTCTTAAATCTGGAAGGCTTACTAGTTTGTGTGAGTAATATTAACTACTGTAAGCCCAAGCAGAAAATGTTGGGGGTGTATGTGTGTATGTGTGCACGTGTGTGCGTGTCTGTGTCTTGGCCAGAGGTTGCTGTCAGATCTTTTCTTCAATCACTCATCCCATTATTTTATGAGCCAGACTCTCTCCGTCAATCTACAACTTATTAATTCTTCTAGATGACATGTCCCAGGGAGCCTCCTGTCTCTACCTTATGGCAAGTCCTGAGGTCAAGAATAAAATGAGAGTCTGTCATCTATACAACTTATTTTGTTTCCTAGTCTGTGTTTTCAGTTAAAGGCCAAATGTTCTCATTGTGGTCTATAAATGGTTTGGCTCACCTTCTCAGAGCTGAGGGTTTTGGTCCAAGTGTCCGTAGCTCAGCCACATGGGCAGTGAGTAGTAGTGTGTCTATTATTGAGAGCTACCTTGAGAATCTGGTAGAAGGAAGAACCTTTGCTTATTATTGGAGAAAAGGAATCTCAGTGAGCTTCATTTTTCTTCACTTGCCCTATTTCAAAATAAATAGAAGCAATACAAAAATATCAATGTGCCCATTATCTCTCTCTCTCTCTTTCCCTCTCACTATGCTTGAGAAAAATATTTTTAAAAAAATTAATGTTATGTTAAACCACAACAAGCAAATACTTGGCTGTTCTTTGGATGCCTGTATTGGTAAGATAAGGCTAGTGGTTATGGGTACATATGCATGTGGGAACCAGCACCGAGCTTTGTAGGATTGACAGAGACAGCCTGGCATGTTCTCTGAGTATCCATGGCTTAGTAACCAACACTATTGGGTGTGGGTAGACAGAGGATTTATCAGTTGAATTCTTATTGCTGGGACAACATACCCAACCAGAAGCAACTAAGGGAAGGGAACGTTTATTCTGGCTTACAGTTCCTGGGGATAGAGTCAGTCATAGCTGAAAAAACATGGCCAGAGCAGGAAGCTAGCATTGACCAGTCACATCAGTGGGCATGAAGTTGAGGGTGTAGAGCAGCAAACAGGGCCAGGCTATATAAACTCAAGACCTATCCACAGTAACACACTTCCTCCAGCGAGTATAACCTTCCAGACCAGCACCACCAACAGGGGGTTAAGTATTTGTGTGTGTGGGAGGGAGGGGATGTTCCATTCAAACCATTACAAAGATAGAGGCAAGCAAGAAACGATTTTCTTTATAGATAATGGCATTGTTTTTACTTGTGTATGTGTAATATGGTGTATTTCTGATGTATGTGGAATATGCATGTGTATGTGCCCATGTCACATCCTGTGCATTTGCCTGTGAGAGGGAGCACTCTCCTGTGATGGCCAGAGGGGACCATCAGATGTCTGGCTGTGTTAGTCTTCTGCCCTTTCTTACTTGAGCCAGAGTCTTATACTGATCCTGGAGTTTGCCATTTTCTTATGTAACCCAGTTATTTGCTGGTCTCTGATCCCCCCATGGGACTAGGGTTACAAATGTGTGGCTATTCCCAGCTGTTCATGTGGGTCTTAGGCATCAAGTTTGAACTGTCTGTCAGACCTCTTCAGGCATTCATGCTTGCACAGGAAATGCTCTTTAACTGCTGAGCCATCTCGCCAGCCTAACAATGCATTTTTTTAATGTATGTATTCATTTATTCAAATCTTTGAATGAATTCTACAAGTCTCTGCACTGAACCTGTGGCCAAAGATCAGGTGAGACTCAAGGAGCTGATTTGGAAAGGGAATAAAATGTTTATGCACATGATGAAGGTACCTCAGTGGGAGTGTAGATTGCATGTTGTGAAAGCTTTAAATACCCCACATTTGAATGCATATTCCCTAAAGCTTTGTTAAGGAAGAAGAAATTTGAAGTAAACAACAGTTAATTAAAGAGACTATTGTGAAGCTTATTTGAAAACAACAGCATTACAGAATGCCAAATCTTTGAGATTTAGAGAAATCTGCTCAGTTGTGTGTAGTAGGCATGGGGAATATGTTCCATATTTTCTATCCCCTCCTTCTGATGCAGATAGAGCCTACATGATGGATGTGATTCTTGGTTGGATGTCATTTTATGGAGAAGATGAAAGATTTTTGCAAATGTAATTAAGGTTGCTACTTAGTTAACTTTGAGTTAATCAAGAAAGAAAAGCATGCCAGGTGGGTCTGATCTAATCAGGGAAGCTTTTTGAAAGCACAGCAGTTGGACAGTCAAAATAGCATAGAGCGCTAATGGTGACAAAACAAGAAAGACAACTTGAGCTCTTAGATTGCAGGGAAATAAATTCTATCATCACACACAGGGGCTAGGAGAAGGGACCTGAGTTTCAGCCAAGCTGCATCTCAATTATGAAGTTTGGACAGAAAGTACAGCTATATCAGGTGCAGACTGCTAACCCCTCAAAACAAGAGATCACTAATAGGGGTGTAGGGGAGAGACTGTTCGCTGCCAAGTTTGTATTAAATTATTAAATAACAAAAACCTAGGAACCCTAATACAGATTTTTCATATTCAAAATGAAGTTCATGTGCTTCTGAGATAGACAAAACCATTCTAAAGGATCAAAGTCACAGTGAGATTTAAAGGGTCTCTCTCCAGATCCCCAAATCTTATGTCCTTCTCGAAACCCATTTTTCTGAATATGTGCCAGTTTTTGCTTTTCATCCCTTCTCTTCTAATTGCCGTTCCTCCATTTGGACATAGAAGGGTCACAGATCAGTCATTCTACACTTTATTTCATTGTGCTATCTTGTGATGGAAATCCTACCCAGTGCCAAACAGAAAAAGAAATAAACACTTATAATGTTGAGCTAAGCCATTGTTAATCTGTGCCTGGAATCCATAGCTTTCTTAATCTTACCAATATCTGGGGTAAGCTGAGCTTGGCATTAATAACAGGATATTAGGGCTTAGATTAAGATGAAAGAAATCCAGGTATATTTTAAAAATAGTTAATGTAATGGGTGGTGGTATATGTTGTTTATTATGCAACAGTCTTCTATATTTGGGGGCGGGAGTTTAAGTAGGGTCTCACTCTAGTCTAGGCTGACCTGGCTTTCACTATGTAGTCTCAGGGAGGTGTCAAACTCACCTCCTACCTCTGGCTCCTGAGTTCTGGGATTAAAGGCGTACACATGATGCCCTGCTTTTTTTTTTTTTTTTTTTTAGATTTATTGTGTGTAAATGTGTGTGTGTGTGTGTGTACACCTGCATGTGTGCATGTGGAAGACAGAGGACAATCTCAAGTGTCCTTCCTCAAGAATACCTTTTTTTAAGGCAGTCTTTCAATGGTCTGGAGCACATCAATTAGTCTAGACTGTTTGGCCAGTGAACCCCAGAGATCTTCCTGTTTCTTTTATGATGTGCCTAATCGCTCTCTACCTTTGAGTTAGAATAGTCAAGGTTTGTAAAAAGTAAACAAGTACTTCTGTTTTCAAAGTGCCCTACTTGAGATTTTGATAATGGTCTTGAGAGCTCAAGTTATATCTGGTATGATTTCAAGGAGAAAAAGCCAAAACTTTACATCTGAGAGATTATTATACATTTGAGTAAAAGAAACTCACAAGTTAGCATTTTTATTACATTCCAAAGTTATTGGGACTCATGGAAGAGGACTGCCCAATATTCTCATAGTATTGGATACTTTAATATTTAATGCCTAGTCTCTTGTGGTCACAGGAAACATTATCTGTCAAGTTAGATATAATCAATAAACAACTTTTAAGCATAAAACTACATTAGGGTGAAATTCTGAGAGAAAATAAGACTATAACTTGTGAGTAGAAAAGTAAGTAAAATGAAAATTCTGGGTGATAAAGAAGATAGTGTTCAGGTATATTTAAAATAGATTATAATGGTTATCAAATTACTATTGTTTGATTTTATTGGATATATAATATAATTATGTTTATTAAAGTCATAAATATTTAGATTTATATTTTAATAACTTTTTAGAGTTGCAATCGAACTTTCAATGCTAACTTAAAAATGCATTAGAGAATATCTACTTTTTCCATATTATTTTAGGTATCTACGAATAAAAGCCTCATGACCAAAGGTGAGAGAGGTGTTAGAAGGATTAATTTATTTTGTCTTATGTGATAAAAGTCTATTTAGTGAGCAATAGGGACCAAAGAAGAACTAGAGAGTATAATGCTGTTTACTTGCAATGCCCTCATTAAGTTTCTGCGCCAGGCTCTGTGAACCCAGCTGTGTTTCAGGGGGCATTTGGGTAATAACCAAATTAAACTTCTCATTTAAGCAGAGTTAACTTTTTTAACTGATCTGAGAAAATGCACTTCAGAATCTTTTTCTGTTGACTGTATATTTACTCACCTCATGGATGTGCCCAATGTTTATGAGATGCACTGAGATCAGTGTTCAAATCTGCTGCTATCTCACTACCCAGGGAAACACTTTCAAGCCATGGTACTATCTTATCACTTAAAAGACAGCTCTACTCGGAAGTAGGAGAGGAAAGATTTGAAGAGGGGTGTTGATGATACCAAATAGATGACAATGAAGTTTTCAAAAAAAAAAAAAAAAGAAAAAAAAAAAAAAGACATAAGCTGTTTCTTTGGATGAGAACATAGCAGGCTGCTAACTTTCCATAGGCTTGCAATTGAAGTGTACAGCAAAAGTTGGCAAAAATAAGTTGAGCTCCATTAAGGGGAACTGTTATTTTGAATATGCAGTAGTACACATCTGCTGACACTCTGCTCTCATCATGCAAAGAGTTAAATAAAACACTACTGGCTTCTAATTCGGCAACAGGGCTTCTAGTTACGTAAGTTAGGGCTATTTCTTACACTGGATGCTAAATTAGATGACGCACTGGTTGTTCTCTGGCAGATCCTTCTTAGTCTCTTAATTTAATCATAAAATATTGGTGCATCTCTCTAAAAAGGCTTCAGTGAAGGTTTGTAACTTGGTCACATTCAATTTGCTGAAAGAGAATTTTGTGAGCACAATTGGTTTTCTTCATCACAATTACACAGTATTCCAGAAATTTTCAATGTCCTCTGTTGTTCATTTTTCTATTTCAAGATGCACAGATTGTCTTGTTTGGAGTGGTTTGCCTAGATACCAAGAAAACACAATGAAAAAAAAAATCATGTTATTGTAACTGAATCCAAGAACCCCACTTCTTGTTGCTATCGTTGTTTCTCTGACATTGGGCCCAAAAAGGTTTCTGTACATAACAACATTTCATATGTGTGAGAGTTTAAAAGCAATGTGCTATTTTTCACACAAAGCTAGTTAAAAATATACTTCATAAAAGGAGCATGCAACTTTTACAACATTATTTATAAAGGGTAGTATTTATATGTCCTTTAATTTTCTGTGAAGATATAAAAATGGATAGGAAAATGAAAGTTAACTATACTTATACTCTGTATCAAGTAAAATAAACTTTAAACAAAAAAATATTGTATAAGGAGAAAAAGGACACTATGTAATTCACTTATCAGAAAGATAAGAATTATAAATGTATATGTATCCTACACCAAAGCACCCAAATTTCAAAACCAATATTATCAAACATAAGAGGCAAACTCTGGTGCAATACTAACTGAGTAATCAAACAACTAACTTTTATCAATTAATAAATCACCCAAACAAAAGCATCAACAAAGAACCATTAGTGCTAAATAATAGATTGTATAATACATTTTATGCCTCTGTTGAGAAGATAGATTAGAAATATTCTCAGTCTCTGAAGTTTTATAGCCTAATCTTTATTAGAAAAGCTCGTTATACTTGATACATCTTTGTCACAACGAAATTCTGTTTGTTCTCATAAAAAAGATTTGTTCCAGTTTCATACTTAATTTTGTAGATACTGTAGAGCAAAGTTCTTCATTTTAATTTCTTAGTCATATTCTCTGATTGGCTGAATAAATTCCCCTTCCATGTACATCCCATTAATTGGCTAATTCTGAGTTTGCAAGAAAAGTTAACACATTTGTGTTGCTGTATTATGAATGATAGATGATTTATTTTCCACTCAATAAAATTTGCAGGAGAAATATATGTCACAATACATACATATATACAGAATATAGAAAGACATATCATATATATAGATAAATAAACCACATATTTCCTAAATTCTAGAATTAAACTTGTCATCTAAGAAAAGAAAATGTTAAGTGAAAAACATCCAGAATAGATTTACTTATAGAGTTTATTAAGGGAAATAGTCTATGAAATGTTTTCAATAGCGTATTATATATAAAATAATTGAATGTTAATTAATTAGCTGATTAAAAGTATTGACTGAATATCACACATATGGATGACATAAAATATGATTAAATATCAATGCAATAAACCATAAGACTGATAATTATTATAATGAAATTTTATTACCATGGATATGCTGAACATTATTCCAGTGATGCGTAGACACACCCATTGAAACTATTTTCTTCAAATGCAAAGATCTGAAAGTCAAATATAGTTTAAGAGAGACAATGGCACCATCACTCTTACTATCAGTCTTTCATATGGTCATAGAATTTTCTGGAAGGACTTCAAGCTAGAAGAGGAAAAGAGACAAGAATAATTGTTTCATGAAAGGGAAAATGCAAGACTTTTAGACCAACGGAACTTTTCTGCTTCAACAAAATCACATATCAGTGGACATTTTTCCTAGAGTCAGCCTATATCTCATGGACAGAAAACCAAATCATTTTACACAAGTGTTTTCTGGAGGGAGATTGAGAAAGTATTTATTTGCAGATCACATCCAGGTAATGTTCTCCTTCATAGAAAATAAAAAGGAACTGGTACTAAGAAAAGTCACATCTAAAGAAATATGACTTATTTTCTCATATGTAGGGAGAATATATAAGCTCAAAATATTTGATGAGCTTTCTGTTTATAGTGATTAACAACGTATGTTATTTCTTTCTTTAGTTAGAAAAATATTACCAATAAATACATGTTCTTAATAAATAAATGGCTCTTCTGAGTCTTCCTCTGTAGGCGAGGGTTTTGGAGTTGTTATTGCTATCATCAATTGAAGATGAAGCAATGACTTTTATTAAACGTTTTTCCACTGTAATTACTTGGATGCATAGCATTCACAGATGTTTGTGGAAAGATTGAATATTAATATTCTAGTAGCTACTTTTCTTATGTATGCATTATTTTCTTATGTATGAATGATTTTAATACTTCGTAGTGTTTTATCCCATGCATTTCACTTTAAGAATTACTGCCAATAATGTTTGGTTTCTGAATAATTAATTCTTAGAGGTTTACGTTCTGGGTAAATATTCTCATTTTTAGAAATAAGTCTTAATTAGGTGCCTATTCATATCTATATTTAATGCAAATATATATAATAAAAACACTTTATTTAAAAGCATGGCTTCTTTCTAAGGAACACAGACTCCTTAAATAAGATCTGAAAGACCTTGCTCACTTGAGGCAGCCACAGAACATTAGAACATTCAAGTCAGTATTAGGCCCTTGTGGGTGTATTCATGGACCCTGGGAGGAAACACAGGTCAGGTAGGACTGGGGAGCTGTCACAGTTAAAAGACATCGTGAAAACCATGACAGCTGCTGGTTCTAAAATCACGCGGAAGCCGGGTATGGTGGCTCACGCCTTTAATCCCAGCACTTGGGAGGCAGAGGTAGGAGGATTGCTGAGAGTTCAAGGCCACCCTGAGACTACATAGTTAATTCCAGGTCAGCCTGGACCAGAGTGAGACCCTACCTTGCAAAAAAAAAAAAAAAAAAAAAAAAAAAAAAACACGGAGACCTTATATTACAGCAAGGAGATGGAGTCAGGAGAAAACTTGCAGGGATGGCCAAGGAGAGACAAACACAACACAAGGTTACATGATCATGACATGGATCCTGTGTAAAATTCCCAGAAATAAGCTTAGGAAAAGGATTCTTAGAACAAAAAAAAAAAAATCCATCATTTAAATCCCCCAAAATCTTTGATCCCCCAACATTCAAGAACAATTTACATTTACACAACATGTTTATGAGTGATTTCACATGTGGATATTCTTCTTTTTGAAAGTTTTTAAAACATATTTATATCACTTATTTGTAAGCAGAGAGACAGGGATGAGTGTGCCTGGGCCTCTTACCACTTTATACAAACAGCAGACACAGGTGCCACTTTTGTGCATCAGGCTTCATGTGGGCAATGGTACAAGCTGTCAGGTTTTGCAAGCAAGTTCCTTTTCCAACTAAGCCATCTTCCCAGCCCCTCACATGTGTATGTGCTTCTGTATAGAGACCACAGATCAATACTGCATGGCCTCCATTCTTCCCCACCTTATCTTTTAGGATTCAGTCTCATTGCACCCAAAGCTCAATGATTCAGCTAGATTATCTAGCCTGTGAGCCCTGGGATCCTCAAGTCACCACCTCCCAAGCAGCTGGATTATAGGTGAACACTGCCACTCCCAGAATTTTACATGAGTGCAGAAGATTCAAACTCTGGTCCTCATGCTTGTGCTAAAAGCACTTTATTGATAGAGCCATCTGCCCAGTCCTCAGGCACTCATTCTTCACAGTGACTAAAAGATGTTTGGGTTTTCAGATTACAGCTAACAAATGTATATCTCTAAATAAACTAGTTTTCCAAGTTTAGACAGGAGGGTTGGAGAAATAAGCAGAGCTGGTTACTCCTGGCTTCTGGAATTCACTTTAAAGAAGTGAAATAAAGCTCTCTAGGCTTCGTGCTTCCTCCTGCTCCATAACCACCATGGGGTTGATACAACCCAGAGCTCTGCACTGGCAGAATAGTGGATCCTCGCAAATGCTAAGGAAACATGAACTATGCATACTGAGAAATTCTGAACACATCCCAGAGACAGATCTCTTCCATCTAAACCCCACCTCCTACTTTTCAAAAACTCCTCAAATAGCAAGACAACTGATGTCAATGTCTGCCCTCCACAGGCATGCACATATATGTGCATATACACACATGCACTCGTGCACACCGCACACACATACCCTGAAACACAATCACCACCACTGTAACTCCTTCTCCTGAATAAATGACCTCAGCATTTTCCTTCCTCAGTGGACACTTCAGGTCAGTCATGACCGCGTCACTAATGAGCTTTCTGCTGCAGATCAGCCACTAGCCATGTACAAAGGCTTGATGTAAGCTCTGCACATAATGTTGCTTTAAGTGACATTTAATTTTTTAGAACAGCTTTTGGTTCATGGTGAGATCATTATTTGTTAGTACACTCTGGTCTTTGGCAAACAAATTTCTGAATTTATACTTAATCTGCCCTCTCACAAACAAATTTACTTATTAAGTGGGTGGTCTGAGATTCATTTCTAGTTTCATCTGAATAGTTTTTAGTTTATTGAACTAATGATTGTTACTCAGCTTGTGATCTGATTGACTCATTTAACTATCTGAATTTTTAATGATCATTTTTACTTCCTTGAAAATTGGTAAGCAAAACATTGACCTAGTCAGGATCTCATCCCTAGATCCCTAGAGGAGACCAGATTGACATGTAAGGCTTATGACCTAGATCCCAGTTCAGTGTATTCTTTTTTGGTCCACAATTTATTATGATATAGGCTTGATGATATGTAAGAGAAACTGTTAGATCTATTCTTGTAGGAAAAATACTGCAGCAACAGGAAGACTTTGGGTTGCTATTTGTGTTTTGTTGTTTGTCTATTTGTTTGAAACACTGTAATTCTAAATGAGAAAACGTTCATGTCAGGTATCTTATTCTTACTTGAAATTTCATGAAAGTAGCAATTAAATGCTTTCACTGTATTTGTCTACACACACAGGCACAACACTACATGTGAGTGGTGAAAGAGATGCTAACTTGATTGTGGAAGTCATTACACGATATATACACATACTTATTTTAACAATCAGTTTGTGTACCTTGGATATAAATAATTTTTATCAATTATTTTCAAATAATAAAAATATAAAAAGTGCTTTTATCAAAACCCCAAAGATCAATCATGTGCCAAAAAAATGAAAAAGAAAAGAATATTTCCATGGGGAAATATGGACTTGATCCCATCCACTCCAGGAAAAATGGTAACTCAGACACAATTCAACTCTGGAGATACTGAGCTACCAAACAGACAAAAACAGACAAAAGTTACACTAGTCAAAGACATTTACTGTATCATCTAAATTGTAAC
This sequence comes from Orientallactaga sibirica, assembly GCA_036365145.1. Classification (NCBI taxonomy): domain Eukaryota; kingdom Metazoa; phylum Chordata; class Mammalia; order Rodentia; family Dipodidae; genus Orientallactaga; species Orientallactaga sibirica. Next base: position 25,318,760 of record JAEOAD010000008.1, read on the forward strand.
AATAATGCTATCGAAATTTTTGAACAAAAATCGTAACACAAGATTTCTTTGTTTAGCACTATTCAAGAGCAGAACAGCCTTCTTTGTAACTGAAAATAAGTGATAAACTCATGATAGAAAAAAAATCTAGTATTTATTTTTTAAGTGATTGGAGCTCAATATTCATGATTAAGACATGTTCCAATGCAAAGATGATAAAGATTTCTTATGTATGAAAATCCTCAGTAATGATGAGTTATGTGTCTTTCATAAAAAGGCACTCTTGGCCTGGAGAGATGGCTTAGTCGTTAAGGCATTTATCTGTGAAGCCTAAGGACCCGGGTTCGATCCCCAGTATTAACATAAGACAGATGCACAGGGTGGCACATGTGTCTGGAGTTTGTTTGCAGTGGCTAGAGGCCCTGACACACCCATTCTCTCTCTTTCTCTCTAAATAAATAAACAAATAGATAAATAAAGACATTGTTTATTTTACAAGCAAAAGAGTAATCCCTTAACATAAAATAATTGATTTTGAGGTTTAAAGCAATACAATGTGATTAAATGCGATATAATAATGATGCTATTATGGTAGTATGACTATTGAATTGACAGAAAAATATAGAATTAATTGTTGATATCAGATAAAATATCCAAATTAAAAATCATCAATTAGGGGCTGAGGGTGTGGCTCAATTGGTACAGTTCTTGCCTTGCAAGTATGAGGAGCTGAGTTCCAACCTCATGAACCCATGTCAAAAAGTTGCTGAGTGTGGTTGCACACACTTGTAATCCCAGAGAGGAATAGGCGAATGGATCCCTCGTGCCCACTGGCCAGCCATTTTAACCTAATGAGGTGAGTCTCAAAAATGGTGGACAGTGCCTGAGGAACAATACCTGAGGTTATACTCTGGCCTCTGCACTCATGCAGGCATGCACTCACACCACTCATGCACACCCATTCACTATAGGCACTTGCACACACAAACATGCAAACACCCATGTACATATGCACAAATCATGAATTTATATCGTGTGGCTATTTTACAGTAATGAGTCTTCTTCAAAATAGAGAACGAGGGTTTCAAACATTATACAGACAACAAACAGAGACTATGGATGCAAACAAGGAGCCGTTACTGGTAATACTGAGCAAATCAAAATTATCCTAAGATTCAAAATGCAGATCAAAGAACAGAGTACCATCTTCACCCTGAAATTACAAACCTAAGTAACTGTCATTCCCCATTTGAGGGGTCTATCAGAAGGCATTCCCACATACATCCTGTGAACCAAGCTGCAAAAAGCATTGAAAATTGTGCATAGAGTCACCATACCACCAATTTATAATGATAGAAGGAATGACTCTATAAAGTATAGTTATTTATTTGCCAGGGTTTCATCACGTGTTATTTGTCACTGGGTAAAAGTGGAGACAAATGTCACTGAGAACATCAAATGCAATATGTGGGATGTGATGTTGGGGACTTATCTAAGACACATTTTTAAAGAGTTATCTTTACACTGAAAAACGCTTAAATTTTAAGGGTAAAGTCGGTAAAGACTGGTGTGTCATCTTGCAGTCTATTTTGTAACAACTACGTGAAAATGTATATAGAATTTTGGGAAGAAAATATGCCAAAGTGGTGGCTACTGTTGACCAAAAAGTTCAAACTATACGGTTGCTCAAAAGGCAACTTCCTTTTCACTTTTTAATACTTTTCCTTGTGTTTTGTATGAATTTCCCATTTCCAATATGAATTATTTTAATGAGAAGGCAACAGATATAAAGAATTGAATGGAAAGAAAATCCCTTTATTTTGCTTCTGATTGACCCCTTCTTTAGGTATATCCAATCTCTCCGTGTGCCACACTCATGAGATGTAATTTTTTTGAGGCTGGGAGATTAAAAGGGTTTTATAGTTTCACACTATCTCTTCACCTGTCTTGGTTTTCAATTTCCTCCTAACCACATTTATTGTCTTCTTGCCACTTTGGAGTTCATTCTGCTGGCCGAGAAGATAGAAGCTAAACAGAAGTTGATTAGTTGGGTTTTCTTTTTGTCATCTGTTACCGCTGCACCATCTGTTACAAGCCCACTGCCTTCCTTCATACCCTGGCTCTGAACTTAACAAAAAGGAAAGTGCACTATTTTGTCTTCATAAAGTTTTCAGAGCTTGAACTCACTTTTGACTAGTCACTTTTCTTTGAAATCCAAATGGACCCACTGACTTAATCTTGATGTCTTGTTCTTATTCCCTTGTGAGTCTATTTTTGGGGTTTTTTTACAACTGGAGTCCATCCATCAGCATCCGGTCTACCTAGAGTGAGTTTTGTATCTCTGGTCCTTTAGCCAGGCCCATCCTTTCACCTATTGTGCCTCCTTTCATTTGGATGCACAGGCCACTTTCCAACTGCCTTTTCTGCTTCTGTTTTTACAAGCCACTTTGAATCTGTGTTCATTGCTCAAACTCTCATACTTGGCCATGCTTCAAAAATCAAAATACCAACTGGGCCTGGTGGTGCATGCCTTTCATGGCCCTCCTAGGAACAGGTGAAGAAGCAGAGAGCCCAGAGCATAGGCAGAGAGGGAGGATGACCCCTGCTCACCCACCTCCATCAGATTGCCATGCAGAACTAATGGCTCATTTTGGAAAAATTCTTCTGATTTTTAAAAAGATGCTCAAAGCACAAGAAAGTGTGCCTGCCTGGATTTATATGTGTCGAAAAGAATAAGTGAAGAAAGGAAGGGGAAAAAAGAAGAGAAGGGAGGGAGGAAGGAGGGATAGGGAGGGAAGGAAAGTGAGACCTCTTTGTCATTTTAATGTAAGTAAGTAGTTAATCAAAACTTGTATTTACTTCAACTGTCCACATAAATAACCAAGCCATACATTGCAAGTGGAATTTAGTCTGAGACCTCAAGGTTTTATTATTTATTTTACACTTACTATAAATTATTTTCCCATCCTATACTCTCTGAGGATTGGCAAGTGGATTTCAAATTTCTTAAAAGCATCTTCCATACCTCTAAGTCCCAGAACATCTTTCTATCATCAACTTACACAGTGCATTTGTGCACATTGTCAGGTAAGTGTGTGAAGCAAAGCAAACACACCCTCGGAGATATAGACACATATGTAGGCACATGTATTGCTTTTCCTTGTTGGGGTCCCCCCTAAGGCCAGCTCAGGAGGGACGGCAGGGTCTCTGCAGAGTTGGGAGTGAGCAGCGAGGGATCACGACACAGACTCCAGGAGTTAGATGAAAGCGGGAAGCGAGCTGCCACAAAACTTGTTTATTGAGGAAGTGCAGGGGGCTTAAGGGGCTTTGCTGGTCAATCATTGTATGGGGTGGTCCCCTTTTTGTGACCAATGACAACATGTCTCTGGACAGGACATCTCGTAGCAGGTTTCTTGTGAGCATGGGACTGTAGCTGTTGTCACGCCAGGCCTGCGCTGAACGCCATGTTCACAGAAGCCACTTCCTGGTTTCTTCTGCCATGTGGTCTGGCTAGGACCAGGCCTGTATTGTGCCATTCATTTCCTCAACAGCACAGGTTAAGAATTTAATTATATCAGGCATCAACATTTGCATGGGTTTCAGTCATACCGCATAGTTCACCAGACAGTGGTATGGCGGACAGGTTTGGTCATTAGGGTCCTTTTTGCTTTTGTCTCCACTATGTCGCTCTTTCTCTTTCTGCTTCTCCTTTCTTCATTATTTAGCTATGTCCTCAGACTCTTCCTGGTCTTGCACCCGGAACATGATGCCTTCATTTTGACCTTTGGTCCTTCCGGGCACATGAGCTAATCACCTTCAGCCACTGGGTTTACCAAAGGCAGAAGCACAGCATCAACCATGACTCATGTCACAGTGGGCATTCCCTGACATCCTGGCAAGGAGGACCTGACCTGCAAACCTCAATCCTCCATTCCCTGGCTGCTTACAAAAGCACCTTCTACGTGCTGGAGGCTGGAGCTCAATCAATAAAGTACTTGTTACACCAACATGAGGAACCTGAATTCAGTCTCTAGAATCCACGTTAAAAAAGCAAATTTGTCCTCCAGGCATGGGGAGGCAGATGCACGGTGATTCCTGGGGCTTGCCAGGCAGCCAGTGTAGCCTATTTGACAGGGTTTGGACTAGTGAAGGACTGCCTCATAAAAGTTAGCTAGCACCTGAGGGTTCGATAACACCCAAGCTCTTTTACATGGATTCTGGGGATCAAACTAAATTCCTCAGCTTACATGGCATGTACTTTACCCATTGAGCTATCTTGCCAACCATGAACATGTTTTTTATTTTTTTTTTTAATTTGAGACAGAGAGAGGGAGGGAGGGACAGAGAGAGAGAAAGAGAATGTATGTGCTAGGACCTCCTGCCACTGTAAGTGAGCTCCAGACACATGTGTCACTTTGTGCATCTGGCTTTACGTGGGTACTGAGGAATCAAACCTGAGTTGTCAGTGTTTTCAAGCAAGCACGCTTTAATCCTGAACCATCTCTCCAGCCCTCTGAACATTTTTTTTTTTTTTTTTTAACTGTTCCTGTATGACATCATCGTAGGTATAATGGCTTAACACAACGTGGTTTTGTTGTGCAGGTCAAAGTCAGCCGTGGGACTCTGTGCGTTGATTTCAAGGTGTCATCAGAGCTGCATTCCTTTCTGAAAGCTCTAGAAGAAAAGCAATTTCTCCTATTTCCCAGTCGCTAGAGGCTACTTGCCTTCTTCAGCATCTCATCCCACATCTTCAAAGCCAAAGATGTCCAATTCCTGTCTATCCCCTCTTTCTTTGCAATATCCTCCCCAGACTGGATCCAAAAACAGAATTCCACCGTGAAAGCCTCATCTGATGACATGGGGCCCACCTGGATAACCAAGGCCCTCTCTCCATCTTGAATGCTTGTTTTGAATGCTTGGCATGATAGAGGCTAACAAATTGCTAGGGTCTGTGCATCTGTGTGTAGGAAATGTAGGTCTCCATTGTTTTCCTTACATCAGTCCTCACTTCTATCAGTACAAGATACACTGATTCCCACTGCTTCGAATGCCATCTGTGTGACAATGACACCCACATTTATATCCCCAGCCCAGACTTCTTTGAGATCTCAACTCCAATGAACCTGCTTCATTTACCCTCATCTCAACCATTCTTTCCCAGATTTCATTATTTCCACAAATGATAGCACTGTGCTCCCAATAGACTACAACTCAGTGGGGTAAAGGGATACTCATGTCTGCTTCGCTCCCTTATTTTAATCTCAGCTGTGATCGCCAGTAGCTCTTTCACTGTCCACACTAACTTACGGAATGCGCTACGCACACGTTACTACTCTGCACCCAGCCACCATGTCAGTTGTTCTCTGATTGCACCTGCTATATTTCTCAACATTCACCTATCTTTACAAAAATTCCCCTTCAAAAGACACTGTCATTTACCATATTAACACCCCACAGCAGCCACTCACCTCACAGATCTCAACCAAGTGTCTGATTGCTGCCCCTTGGTTGAGACTCAAATCCTTCTCTGGTCATGTCATCTTGAATCACTTTGTTCCTCTTCACAGTCATTCTCTGTTTTGTGCCTCTCTTGATGTCTTCATAGCACTGATAATTATCTGAAATGTATCCAGTTGTTTATTTGCATCTATTTTACTGAAAGAGCGACTAACATTGAATACAATTCACATATTTGATGTATATAGCTTGATGAGATTAGACAAATATATATATACCCAAAATGGCTATATTCTCTGTCAAGAGACGGGACATTTTCATAACCCCAAGAATGTTCAGGCTCGTCTTCCTTTCATATAACTGCCCATTTGTCCAGCACTACTTCTGAAAACAGTATCCTCCCCCTCATTGAGTTCATTGGCACCTATATCAAAGACTAGTCTGATCGTGCACATGGCTCTATTTCCAGGTGTTTCATTATGCCAGATCTGTACTTCATTGTTAGTTTGTATTTGCCTCATTGCTGTCTGCCTCCCCTACAAAAATTCAAATTACACGAAGCTGAGACTTCACTGGCTTTGCTCATCATTTTCCTCTCCAGCATCGAAAAAGATGCCTGGCAAACAGACTGAACACAGCGATGAATACAAAAGAAACCAAACTACGCCTCCGGAGTACCCAGGAAACAAGGTAAGCTTTCTGAAGATGAGCACAGACAGAACAGTTCATCCCACATAATAAGAGTTCCTAAGATTTCTTTTGAAACATATTACTCTACAAAGATGAGCGGCTCACAGCGGCTTTGTTCCATCCCTCAAGATCTCCTTCTCTCCCTCCTCATCCTTTCCCTCTTCCTCATCTGTTCAGATGAAAGGTGGATTGCATAGCCCAGTCTCAGTTTATTTTACTTTTCTTCTCTGATCCCAGTCAGTAGAGCTAAGTTAAACAATGGCAAAACCGGAAAAGGATGTGCCCCAATTTGAAAGGCAGGCTGGGAGGAGGGATCGCCTCAGCCTCTCCTGATGCTGTGCTTTCCCCGCTTTTGCCAGAGAATGTATAGGTATTCTAGAAGGAGCACAGCTTTTAGGGCAGGGGTGGGGAAGAGCAGTGTGAGCAGAAGGGGAAAAGCTAGATGAAGAAAGAGGATGGAGACATTTACCCCAGGAGAGAAGAAAAATTTGCCTCTGAAAGACATTCTGTATTATTGGGGTCATGTTTTGATCTCAGATTCACTTGCCTCATGGTCAGGGAAAACCTGAACTGAGAAGTACAACAAATTGCAATCATTGTGGTTCACAGATAAAATGTCCCCACAAGCTCAAATGTTGGAGGCTTGATCCGCAGCTGGTCTGGCTATCTGGGGAGTTGTTGAAAAGTAGGAAGATGGGTCTAGATAGAAGGCGTATGTCTCTGGATGTGCTCTGGAAAACTAAGCCTTGCCTCAGAGGCCAGTCTCTCTCTCTATCAGTTACTTGTTCATTAATGGAATAAAACACCCGACGAGATATAGCTCATGGAAGGAACAGGTTTATTTCCAGCTTACAGTCTCAAGGGGAAGTTTCTTCAAGGCTGGGAAAGCATGGTAGGAGTGAGCAACAGATAGCACATCATCATGGGGAAGCAGAACAATCACCAAAGCACTAAGTGGGACTGGACTACAATACCTTGAGTCCCACCCTCAGTGACACACCTCCTCCAGCAAGGCTTCGCCTCCTAAAAGCTCCACACATTTTCTAAACAGCTCCATCAACTGGAGATTAAGTATCCCTACACACTAGTCTATGGGGGACATTCTCCCACTCCCTCTCCCTCTCGTCTTTCTCTGTCTCACTATTTGTCATTCTCTTAGTCTCTGTCTCCTTTCTCTCCACTGGCCTTTCTCTTGGTCTCTCTCTTGTCTGTTTTATTCTCTTTCTGTCTCTCTATCTCTGTCTGTCTCTCACCATGCCTTAACTGCTGAGCCATCTCTCCAGCACCCACTCCTTGGTTTTCTTATAAACTTGAGTTCCAAAATGATTTGTGGTGTTGTTTTGGGTAGACATGTGACTCAGATGAAGTCTGAGATGAGTCTAAGTGAGAGTGGCAGACAATATTGCTGGAGGGAAAGAACGCTTACTGCAGACCCATGCTCTCAGCCTTTCCTCCCTCCCTTCTTCACTCTGCCCTTCCTTTCCTTCTTAATGTTTTTCTTCACTGAATAAGCTGCTTGCTGAAGGCAGCAAAATCCCATGTAGGCCCTGTCAGCCATACGAATGGTTAACCTGGTTACCTCAATATGGCGTCTGCCACCTCCCTGTGAGCTGTTTGTTCCCCAGATGGTGATGGGTTACCCCCATATGCTAAAACCTGTGGTTGCCATCACAGCCTGTGACAATGCTAAAGTGAGCCACTGTTCCTTTTGAGATTCAACCTTCCCCTCTATGGTGTCTCTCCATCTTTCCTTCATTATTGGTTCTGCTTCCTGCCCACTCTCCTCCCTGGGAAACTTTATAATTCCTTTCTCTAATGACCTTCCTTCTGCCCTGTGAAATTATAATAGCACAGACAGGCTGAAGATGTATTTAGGCACTGTGCTTCACTGACCATTGTAATGAATGACTTTTTTCACGTCCTTCTACCCACCAAGAGCTAATTTTTACCTTGGGAGGCAATATTAATCCCCACAGAGGATGTTTGCCTCATGAAGACAAAGCCCTGACTGTAATGAGTTCCTTTTATCTTCTTTGGGGTTGGAGGTTGGGAGGGGGAAATCTGCAATCAGAGACTCGGAGATGGCCATACTAGTTTGCCATGGCCAGCTGTGTGATATTAGGAAAACATCTCTGAGCCTTATTTCACAAACAGTAAATGTAAGGGCTGTTGGTGATGAAATTTTAAATTGATGTGCAATAATGTTTTTTAATTTATTTATTTTCATACGTACTTATGAGTCGGGTGTGTGTGTGTGTGTGTGTGTGTGTGTGTGTGTGTTTGCCTCTTGCCACTGCAAACAGAATGTCATATGTCTGTAACCCTTTTTGGATGTGCTTTACATGGGTCCTGGGGAATTGAAGCTGAGCCAGCAGACTTTGTAAGCAAGTGCTTTTAATTGGCTGAGCCATCTCCCAGTCCACCTTGTGCAATTTTTTTTTAATTTTCTTTGAGAGAGAGAGAGAAGGAGAGAGAGAACTGGCATGCTCAGCCACTGACATTGAACTCCAGATGCTTGTGCCACCTAGTGGTCATGTGCAGCCTTGTGCTTGCCTCACATTTGTGCATCTGGCTTATGTGGGATCTGGAGAATAGAACATGGGTCCTTAGGCTTCTCAGGCAAGCACCTTAACTGCAGAGCCATCTCTCCAGCCCTTGTGCAATTCTTCACACAGTGACTCTCCATAAGTTGAATTCCTTATGGGTTATCTTGAATTTCCAAGTTATCAATTTCTAATTATCATGTTTTCTGAGACTAGGTCTTAGTCTACTCAGACTGGCCTTGAACTTACTATATAGTCCATACTGGTGTGGAACTCCAAGTCTCCTTGTATCTCTGTTCAATTGGTGGGGTTATAGGCATCCACCACTATGCTCTCTGCAAATATTCTTATTTTTGTAATGATATGTCTATTTATATAAACTTAATTAGAATCTTTTCTCATTATAACAGAAAAAATTGGAAACACTGGCGTATTTGAAAATGCACATATTATACCCGGCTTCAAGGGTTCCTAGCCTTATAGAGTGTGAATAAAGTGAACAATAATTAGCTATTTCATATGAATTCCCTTGATTTAACTTTCTTGCCTTGAAATATTTCCTTTATTTTTATGAATTACTTTTTTAGATTAGTATACAAAGTAGTGAGTTTCATGACTGCATCTTCAAGCATATGTACCATTATATTTTGTTCATATTCATTCCCGTCCTCACTGCCCTCCCTAGACTCTCCTCCACACTGACTGATTCCTTTCCTTTCCCAAAGTGCTCCTACACCTTTGCTCTTCACATCATATGTATTCCATTACCTCTCTTCCTCCCTCTCAAGGTCTCTTCCTTTCCTCTCATAACCCCTTTCTAGTTTCCCCACTTACATATACACCGATTTTAAATACACACACACATCCATACATAATTTTACATCCAGATTCCATATTTGAGAGAAAATGTGTGGCATTTGTCCTTGAGAGCTTGGATTGTTTAATTTAGCATAATAATCTACAGTTTCATCTATTTTCCTGAAAAAATGTTGTGATTTCATTTACAGCTGTGTAAAATTCCATTGGCTATATTACTACATTTTCCTTATCCATTTGTCTGTCGAACATCTGGGCTGGTTCCATTTCCTGGTTGTTATTAATATTGAAGAATTAAATGTGTATATGTATCTATCTCTGTGATATGTTGATTTAAAAAGTCTTTTGGGTATGCACCCAATAGTGATGTAGTGTTCCTCTTTTCCTACATCCTCATTGTTGTTTGTGGTCAGTTGTCTACTTCATGGTAGCTCTTCTAAATCATTAATTTCTTGAAACCAATTTCCTTGTATCTTCTTAGAATTGTGTTATTCCTGTATTATTTTCTAAACTGTCTCCAATTTTCATTTTCACACAATGTGACAGTGTAGATATTCTTCAAATGGGTTCATCTCTTCTCTCCATGGAAGAAACAGCTCATATTCACAAATAACCACTCCTAATAGGAAGCTAAATAAAATCCCACCGGAGAAGTTGACTTTTTTCTGTTTGTTTGTTTCGTATTTCCTGGATCCCTAGTTAAATGATGACTTTGAGTTTCTATTAGGAATTTTGGATTATGCCCAGTAAAATATATGTTTGAAGAAACTATTCCCTATAAGTTTTTAGGAGAATGTTTTCATGGCATCATATTTTTTGCTACCCAATCTTTGCAGACAAAAGCTCTAGGCACCGTCTAGTTACTTGTTACAAATAAAAAGTATGAACTTTTACCAAGACCTATGATATGATCTAGCAATTCCATTGCTGGGAACATACCAAAGCAGATGAAATTAGTACATTGGAAAGACACTGGAACTTTCCCATTTACTACAGCACTGTTAACAACACCAAGATCAGCCTGCAGAGTCATCAACTGATCAATGAATTAAGAAAAATGTGCCCGGGCGTGGTGGCTCATGCCTTTAATCCCAGCACTCGGGAGGCAAAGGTAGGAGGATTGCAGTGAGTCCGACGCCACCCTGAGACTACATAGTGAATTCCAGGTCACCCTAAGCTGGAGTGAGACCAAACCTTGAAAAACAAAAAAAAAAAAAAAAAAAAAAAAAAAAAAGTGGTAATCATACGCAATGGAATACTACTCAGGTGAGAAAAGCATGACATGTGTCATTTGTTTTAATATGGACAGCCCAGAGGACATTGTGTCAAGGGAAGTAAGTTAAACTCAGAAAAGCAAGTGCCACCTAATCATCTCACATGTGGAATCCTGAAAAGTTGACCCGCCATAAACTGAGAGCAGAATGGTTGTTACCATAGACTGAGAAGAACAGAGTAGGAAAGAGGGAAGGAAGTCAATCAAGTGAATCATACTATTGTTTGACAGGAGAAATCTGTTCTGATAGTGAACAGCTCAGGATGCATAAAATTAGTGACATATACATATATATCTCCAGATAGTTAGCAGAGAGGAATTTGAATGTAATCCCGTAGAGAAATGTGTTAAAAGTTTAAGGTGATGGATATGCAGATTACCCAGAGTCCATCACTACCCAGTGCTTGAATCAAATACATTGTGCCCCATCCATGTTACAAATATTATGTGTCAATCAAAAATAATTTCTAAAAAGGAAGCAAGAATCTCAAGTCGCACTCAAGAACTGCTAAATTAGGATCCTCATTTGAATAAGGTCCTTAGCAGATCTGCGTGCAGAGTGAAAGCACTTTGTGCAATTACTTTTCTTACTGAATTCAGTGATCTTGTTTTTTGTTAATTTGTGTGTGTGTGTGTGTGTGCACATGTGTTCCTAAGTGTGTGGGTGCATGGGCTTGTGGAGGCCAGAGGATAACCTTGTGTATCAATGCTCAGGAGCGTTCTACACATTTTTAAATTTTTCAAAACAAAATAGGGTCTCTTGCTAGCTTTGGAGCTTGCCAACTAAGCTAAACTTGCCACCCAGTGAACCCCCCGGGATCCCCCTACCTCTACCTTGTCTGAGCTGGGTTGACAAGCACGTGCTGCCATGCCTGACATTTATGTGGGCACAGGGGATCAACTCCAGGTCCTCATGTTTGCATGGCAAGCACTTTATCCACTGAATTATCTTCCTGACTGCTACAGTAATCATTAAAAAACCCAAACAAACACTATTAGAAAATGTTATCCCCTGCTAATATCTACTAATACTATTAACTAATGCTAAGCCCAGCCTGCGTAAAGCTTGTCCTACACTGACCACGCCCATAGTAAATGTTGGTGTGCTGATGATTTGCTTGGGAAGTTTGCCAAATTGCAGTTCCAGGAGACTACTCAGAGAACTGTGTTCCACCATATCTGATAAATGAATGTCCTATAATCACTGAATGATATTTGTTTGTTTGTGCCTGATAGCTTTTTTTTTTTTTTTTTTTTTTTTTTGGTTTTTCGAGGTAGGGTTTCACTCTAGCCCAGGCTGACCTGGAATTCACTTTGTAGTCTCAGGGTGGCTTTGAACTCATGGCGATCCTCCTACTTCTGCCTCTGGAGTGCTGGGATTCAAGGCATGCGCCAACCATGCCCGGCCCCTGTTAGCTTTTTAAAAAAGCCATTGTATCACAGCATCAATGCCGAACTCCCACTCTTACTCCTTTAGTCATGATGGGAGTTTGTGGTCACCATGGGAGTAGATGTCAGATGTGTAGTTAGTCTGGCTAACACACACAGTGCCAGCTTTTTTTTTTTTTTTTTTGGAAGGTTTCCTGATCTCACTATGAGGTGTCTCCAACTGTCTCTGATGTTATAGCTCAGCTCTGAGAAACCACATGTGTGACTGGCTGAGGCTTTGGAAAATACACTGTGGGCTTATCATTGGAAGAAAGTGATTTTTAATGCATTTTCCCTCTGTGAGCAACAAGTTCTGTGAAGACCACTAATATATATTATAATAAAGTATTTATCAACACTTTTATTATGTGTGCCAAAAAAGGAGAGGTGTGTATAAATCAGATGTATAGATCATGACGTTTTGAGAAGAGTATTTTTTGTTCATTGGTGTGTGGATATATATGGTTGGGGGGGTTGCGTACATGCACTTGTGTAGGACAGAGGAAAGCCTTGCATTGAGACATGGTCTCTCACTGTTATGCCACTGTGTACTATAGTCTGCCTGGCCCATGAACTTCTGGATTCTCCTGGCTCTCCCTCCCACTCACAGGTATATTGGGATCATGTATGTGTGCACCAGTTGTGCATCTGTCTTTTAAAAAAATACATTTTATTTTTATTTATTTATTTGAGAGAGAGAGAGGCAGGTAGAGAAAGAGAGAGTACATATACCAGGGCCTCTAGCCACTGCAAACGAACTTCAGACACATGCTCCATCTTGTGCATCTGGCTTATGTGGATCCTGGGAGATCAAACCTGGGTCCTTTGGCTTTGCAGGCAAGGGCCTTAACTTGCCCCTGCATCTGGTTTTGTGTGGGTGCTAGGAAATCAAACGCAGGCCAGCAGTCTTGCAAGCAAGCATCTTTAACTGTTGAACTATTTCCCAGTTCCTTGAGAATTTTTATGTAGGCCATGCTTATCAATACATGCTATTTTGTACATATTGAACAGAAAATGAGTCACAGCTCATCCTCCCCCCACCACTAGGATTAAAGTATCAGGTTAGATACATTAAAAGACTTTTACACATTGGTGTCTAAAGCAGAAAACAGAAGTAGAAAACCAGAAATACAAAGTACAATTTTAGAGATTAAAGACAGCCTTGCCCATATCACTTCAGAAGCAGATGTGGAATAACCATTATTTTATTTAGTTCTTCAGTAAGACTAAATGTACATTGTAATGTGATTGGTTTAAAAAAAATAAGCCAAGTTCTGGAGAAGTGATGAGAATAGGATTGCATTTCCTTGAGTGCAACCTCATTAAAATGTTTGGATCAACTTGAAAAGCACTGTCCTTACTCTGGCTAAATGGAGAGACGGTTCTTCTGTTCTCATTGCCAGTGCTCATGGTTTTGTTTATCAGTAGCTAGTTTCACACAGAACAAGCACTCCTGGATTTTTAAGACACTCTCAGTTGTATCTACCCAATAGTGCCTGATGGCATTGGTGATGCTTATAGGAAAAGTACTGGAGGAAAACTGAACAATAAGCTCTTTCAGATGCCTAATGGACAGTAGATCTGCAGTTAGATGGCTTCTTTCAAACTGGCCCCATGGATGTGCCAATAATAAATGTGAACATCTGTAGAGACGTGTAGAATATGAAGAGAATGCTTAAAAATGCTCATACTCATAAGGGTAAGGTGTATGTCTAGGAAACATGTTAAGAGAATTTGCAGTTAGGTTTTTAATAAGATTGGGTTTATTTGGAAGATTCTTAGAATGGTATACTAGGCGCATTTAAAAAAGAGAAGTAGGTAATATACAAACAACTGGAGCAGACAGAGTCACAGAGAAATGTGGAGTATTTTACTAAAGGATACCAAAAGTAGCTTTGGAAAAGCATGAAGGGTTTCAAATACAGCTCTTGGCATTCATCCAATATAAGAGGAAGAGTTGTTTGAGTTTTGAGAGAAAGAATTGTTCAGGAATATCTGGCAATGGGACCCAAGGTGCCTACGTTACTTTTAAAACAAGTTTAGAGCGTGGAGGACTTAGCTCAATAGAAAGCATTTGCCTAGCATTTGAAAACCCTGGATTTAATCCCCAGTACCACACAGTCAACAGATATAGAGACAGACAAACAATAGTAACAAAAATACAAGGTTATATGGTCGTGTGTAGCTCTGCATCCATATGCTATGGGGGTGCTGTAAGATAGGGACAGCTCAGAATGATCAGTGATTCAACCTGTGGCCTGGGACCTACAGGTTAGAGAAAGAGAAGCCAGGCGCAGACATAACAGAAACATAGAAGGGACCATGGCTTCTAAAGAAGTTGAAAAGATCTAGGTATATAACTCAGCACTTGCCAGGAATGTATGAGGTCTTGCATTCAATCCCCAGCACCTATGGGGAAAAAGGGGTGGAGGAGCATTGGCAATGAAAAGTAAGTTACAATATAGCCTCCATCACAAAGTTGTTGCACACTACTTCCGAGTATGCAAAGGCTGTTAAACTCATGGAGATAACCCAGGCTGACCTGAAACTCACTCTATAGCCCAAGCTGCCCTCGAACTTATAGTGATCCTCTTTCCTCAGCTTCCCTCCCGAGGGCTAGGAACACAGATGTGAGCCACCATGCCTGGCTTTGATCCCCTTTGGCGATAGTTGGTTTTAAAGTGGTGGATGAACAGTAAATGATTGTTACACTGATTTATTAATCCCCAGCAAGCCATGACCATTGAAAAAATAAGTGCTACTTTTCCTTCAACGCAGGAACAGGACAGCCCCAGGCTGCCTGCCATCAGAGAACGAGATTTGACACAGAAGTGACGTCAGTGGGACTGGCCCATCCAGACAGGAAGCGGATCACTTCATGTTATTCTCCTTGGTGCGTGATGCAATGCATGACACGCAGTTCCTGATTTGTATTTTTTTTGTAGCTATTATTGTTGTTTATTTGCTTTTCTGTGTACACCTGAAATAAATCAGATGAATCAGATTTCATATTAATGCCAAACAGAAACTTTTCAAAATATGCCCACATCTCCCACCACCAAAAATAAATTTGCTAAAATAGAGGAAATATGAATGAAAATAAAAAGGAAGACAGAGTATCAAGTGAAAAGGCCAGAAAAGCATCAGATTCAGTTTCTGGCCAGGGAAAAGAGCCCTGTGAATACCGAAAGGAACTTTAGGTAAATAATAAACATTACATTAAAAATTGGGAAAAGGTGTTAAATTGGAATGTTGATGCTTGGCAGAAAAAATTCACTTGTATGCAGAAACCAGGCACAGCCACTGCTGCCATCATTTCTGAGACTCCAAATTTCCATTAGGTTCTCTTTGTACTTTTCCATTCGGCACAGCACATTATAACCAGACCAGTGGGGCAGCCAGGAGAGCTGAAGTTATTTTCTAAAATGAAAGTTGATCCTTAAAAGCTTAGAAACATCACGAGCCACATTTGTGACTTAGAGTTCAAGCTGACACGGAGTGACCCTCTACATCCTGACAATCCCTTTAGCAATCCCAGACTGCCGGCCAGTGCCAGGAAAGACCCCCTACACCGGCCTAAGCCACAGCTGCGCTGCTCGAAAGACATAGACATGGCAGCTTCCTTGGAGTGGCCCTGGGTTCCCAACTTACCTTCCAGCAGGACTCCTTTCATGGAGGACTAGGAGCATTTCCATTATTTTATTTTATTTTGATTTGATTTATTTTATTTTTTGGAGAGAGAGAGAGAAATTGGGAGAGGGAGACAATAGAGAATGGGCATGCCAGCAGCCTCTCAGCCACTGTGAAGGAACTCCAGATGTGCGCGCCCCCTCGTGGGCAAGTGCAGCATTGCGCCCTTGTGTCACTTTGCACCTGGCTAAATGTGGGACCTGGAGATTGGAACGGGCATTCTTAGGCTTAGCAGGCAGGCGCCTAAACTGCTAAGCCATCTCTCCAGCCCTCCACTATCTTTTAATGTTCTTAAGCCAAACCCATGTTCTAAAAGTGCATATTTACACTGGTACATACAAATAACTGATGCTTTGTTGGCCAATGGAGGATGCATGAATGGGAAATAGAATATCCAAGGGTGAAATTCCTTGTAATGACCTAGTTTCAGTATTTGGGATTCTTTTCGAGAGTCATACACTTTTTGGGCATTGGGCCATTTAATCCTACCAAAATGCTAATGAGTGAAATAACATGCTAATCCTCTCATTTGTGAAAAGAAACAGGTTGGTAAAGGTTAGATGCCTTGTTCAAATACGAGAACTAGAGACTTAAACTCCAATCTTGTCTGATACTAACCTTTATGTCTTTCTACAGCATCCTACAGCATATATCTGCTGTCCTTCAAATTGTGAATGAGCGAGAACGACTTAAATGTGTAAGCAGGATCTCTCTGGCAATACCAAATGTCTCACATTAGCATACCATGCCTCTTTTAGAATTCAGCCAGACTAAGACTCATTTTGTTGAATCCCTTATGCTACCACATGAGAAGGAAGAAACTAGGGGCATGATTATTCTCCAGAAGAGACAGACTGTCCTCTTGGCCTCTCATCACTAGCCTATTTCCCTAGATCAAATCAAATCAGTTCTAGAACTGAACTCTCCTCCAGGGTGAACATTAAGTCCTCTTCCCAAGATGTCATCTCCACACTTCAACATAATCCCTTCTTTCCTTTATACTTTTCAACAGATGTTTCAGAGGACATTGTACACATCTTAATTGTACTTATCAAAATGCAGAGAAAGACTGAGAGGACATGGTGGAATTGATTCTAGTTCATTCAGTAGAACTTGCTTCTATTTCTTCCCTTTAAGTTTCTCTGTTAAAAGTGCTTAAGAACAAAGCCAAGTCAGTTAGTCAATTAGTATCAAAGAACTTTAGCAATGTAATGTCCAATCTATGTCTGCGTGGTGAGTTTATTTTTATGGTCCCCAGGTGTGAGGACTCTGCCCAGTTCTATTTGAATGCATCACAGGAGTCACACACAGTGGCTAATACAACACTCTTCTTATCTGCCAGAATCAATTAAACAGTCATCCAATGAGCATCTTGTACATAAAACAAGGACAAGGAAGACTGAGGTGATTTTTCAGGCAATGGAAATTACAAAGATGGGTGCAAGTCCTTTGATTTTGTTAGATGGATTCATTTCTTTCTATTTTGTTATATGAGCTAGCTGGCTAGCCAGAAAGTCCCAGAGATCCTTCTGTCTCCATCACCCAAGTGCTGAATTCACATCTGGATATGACATGAGTTCTGGGGATGCAAACTAAGGTCATCACACTTGTGTAGCAAACCCTTTATCCACTGACCCATCTCTCCAGCCCCAAAGCATTCATTTTCTATGAGAGAAAATATGCAGAATTTTACTCCAACCTATATTTAGCATTTGTTTTGTCTGACTTGTCATAAAAGCAATTGTAATGTACGTAACACTAGACGTTTGTGAAGCACTTTCATATTCATTTGCTTCATGTTGCTTTCAAGATAGGTTTCCAACCAGCATCCTGCTGATGTAGAAGACCAAAACTTTGCTGTATTTTGCATCCAGCTTGCAGAAATTAGTAGCAACCAATGGAAGGTCATGCTAATTTAAGACCATGCTGATGCTAGGAAGAAAGGGCTGTTCTTCAGATATGACCATTAAAAGAAGCATTTTCTAGGCACGCCTTTATATTGCTATAAATCAGTCCCTAGCTCCACTTTTAGCTCTCAGCCTAAAGGGAAAAATAAACCATCTTCTACTTTAAAAAATGCCGACCTTGAAACCACAACAATTCCTTCATGCCAGATCACAACTTCTCATTGCGAGATGCTGTCTCCCTGTTGAGATGCTTCACCTCAGGCCATTCCTGCACAGGATTGTAACCAACTGTCATCAATAAACTTCAGAATCAGGGCAGGAGACTTTCACAGGGTTTATTGTTGTGTTTTTAAGACAGTAGAAGGCAGATAAGATGACAAGCAGGAAAAAGCTTTTGCATATAAATGCAAATGGTATGTTTACTTGTTTTTTTTTTTTTCTGTCATAAAAGCATTTAAACCAGTTTTTCGCTAATGGGTAAAAGTTCATTGTACTTGTGAGAGGGGAACCTGTCTTCAAGGATCAGGTAAGTGAATTTTATAAAGAACCCTGAGGGTGACAGGAGATTAATGTGGGGCTGCTTGGAACTAGCTATACCAGCCTCCTCCTGAGAAGGGAGCTTGATATAATTCACTGAGCACAGACACTAAAGATGAGATCGCAGCTGGTTCCACTGGAGTTTCTTTTACCCTGTGACAACACTGTTACTGCAACCTTATTCCACCTGATATTAAGGCACTCACACTTTCACAGTCAGCTCTAGGCACATCATTTCTCTCTTTTGAAATGGAAAGTAACTCCTCAAGACTGGAAGAATGTGAAAGAAAACCAGCAAATTAAGATACATGTTGGATAGATGGGTCTAGGGGGGAAAGGAGGAAAGGGAAAACTCGAGGAAGCAATACACAGAATCAATGCCAGCATGATCCAGTGCTATTGAGACCTTTCTGGTGGACGACAAACTCAATGATACAACTGTTAATAAGAGGTTGGGGACAGGGAAGATCACCCAGGCATTGTAGAGGGTAGAGAGGTTAACCCTAAAACCATGCATCGCATGGATTTTAACCACAGTGAGCTGTTGGTTAGGAAGAGCCATGAGGGCCCCAAAACAATGCAGGGCATTGCCAAAGTATGTGGTTACCCACCAGAGCTAAATGGTAAGACCCTATTGCTGAGGGTACCACAGCGCGCGCGCGCACACACACACACACACACACACACACACACACACACACACACACAGAGGGTATGGGGAGTTCTTGCTGGAACCTAGAAGCAAACCAACTCCCTGCAGGTTACCCCTCATAGTCCTGCTGGGGGACAATAGTTATCCATAGTGTGAAGAAGCCAGAGACCCTGTATAACAGATAGCTTCAGGTTCACTGAGATGAACTTCCAGACCAGGCACAGTTATGGAGAAAGGGATACTTATTGGAGCTTACAGGTTCAGGGGAAGTTCCATAACGGCAGAAGAAGCTGGCCTGCCGTCACAGGTCCAAAGCCACAAGCCCATAGCCACACAGCACAACACAACTCGGGAACTCCAGCTAGGCCCACTTTGCATATCTTTAGATTGAAATCCTAAACCCACCCCCACACCTTAGGGCTGGACCGTAAGTTCCGCCCAGTGACTCTGCCTCCAGCCAGGTGGCTGCAGATGCAAACTACAAACTAATAAAACACTGCCACACCCAGTCACATCTGCCCGGGCCCAGGAGACGTTACAGAGGAAGGGCTGATCTAAACATGAGTGCTGCTCTCACTGCTATGCTGAAGATGGGCTTCAGGGAGATGGTGATAACACTGAGGACACTCAAAATGCTCAAAGCAGAAATTCAGAGATGACGGAGACC
The DNA here is from genome assembly GCA_036365145.1 of Orientallactaga sibirica. Classification (NCBI taxonomy): domain Eukaryota; kingdom Metazoa; phylum Chordata; class Mammalia; order Rodentia; family Dipodidae; genus Orientallactaga; species Orientallactaga sibirica. The sequence goes on from JAEOAD010000008.1 coordinate 25,338,399, forward strand.
TCACCACTCAAGTAGTTTCATAACACACCCTCCAAGGGACTTAAAGATTGTAAGAGCCACAAGGTGGGAAGGAGTATCCTGTCAATGTCCCACCGATCGATAATGACTGATGCATTCATGACCCCATGGAGAACCCCAATAACATTCCTTCTGTCCCATTGTCTGTGATGTTCCCTGAGTCCTGGAGGGGATGTGCATCATTGACAAGCTAATTAGCCATTTATGAGTGAAACTTTGCACGGGTATAGTCAGTATTTTTATATTTAATAATTCTGAATGGCACACACTGCTATTTTAAAGAGGTTTCATTTGGCATGTCTGCAATGGCTAATGACTTAAATGTACTCTAGTGTGTGTGAATGTCTTATATCTATCCTCCAGAGATAAATGCTTAGTCATGTCTTTTGCTTTCTTTTTATTTGGATTATTATTCTTTTATATTCTCCATTTAACATTGAGCTCCCTTACACATACTAGTTATGGATCTACTGTTAGATAAATATTTTTTCCAAAAAGATCTTGTCTTATGTTTCTTAACAAGAGTTCAAATAATTTTAAATTTTGTTCAGTTTAAATTACAATTTTTCCTTTTATGGTTCAAGATTGTGAACTCTGCCTAGCCCTAAGGGTAATTTTTTTTCTCTTAGTTTTTCTAAAAATAAGTTACAGTTTAACATTGTAGATTTATGTCTATAATTCATTAAAATTAATATTTACCTAAAGGTATAAGGCTTGGACTGAGCTTCTTCATTGTTCCTGTATCAATGGTAATAAAAACTATCCTCTATAGAATTACTTTTGCAACTTTTAAAGCTCATAACTCTTCATATAGCTTTAGCTATAATTCCATGTAACTAAGAAAAGCAATCATTTATGCTTAGCAAGAGTGTGAATTTTGTCACCTATTATTATTCTACTCTCATCTCTTTATATGTCTTTCTCCACTTAATTGCCTCAATAACTCATTACCCACTTGTCTTAATAAGTCCTTCAGGTGCATATTATTATTTTAATTTCTCAGATAAAGAAACTTAAATACTGTCAAGCTAAATGATTTGATCAAAGTCATCCAGCTAGTAAATTGAGAGGTGAGGATTTGAACTCAGAATGAGCACTTCAGTGTAATGCTGTTCATCTTTTTGAACTTTTCATTACTTACAGCGTGTCAGATGTCTGACAAAATCATGAACATAGTGCCCCTTTTCTCAGTGTTCTCTTAAGGTCTTTCACATAGGGTCATAATTAAAGATTCTCTTCCCTTTTTTTTTTTTTCAGTGCTAAGGACCTAACCCAGGGCCTTGCGCTTGCTAGGCAAGCGCTCATCCACTGAGCTAAATCCCCAACCCCTACTTCTCCTTAAGATCTCTCATATTTGATGTTTTATTCATATTAAAACTTTCAGATCCATGAAAAATACAAGAATGAAAAGGTGTCAAATTATTTCCAGATTTGGAGTCTGTTTAACAAAACAAAGCCCTCAGGCTTGACACCTTGACCACTTTTTTGATCCCTGAAAAACAACTCCTTTGATAGCATCTAAAAAATACATAAACCTATTCAGAAATGCTGGTGCTACCATCATTAGTTGTTAACAGAGCTTGGACTTTTTACTAAAATTAACTTCTATTTTTTTGTAACAGTTGTTCCTTCTAGAGTGCTTCCTGGCTTAGAATAAACATAGTAAGAATTCACAAGAACTGAAGGCAGTGTGGAGGAAAACAATGCTGGCAACACAGACAGAGAATAACAAAGAAGAATGTCATTGCAGAGTCCCCAATGGGCTAAACATTTTCTTTCATATGCAAGAAGGAACATAGGATTTAAGAATATCAATGGTGGGTTGGAGAGGAGGCTTAGCAGTAAAGGCACTTGCCTACAAAGCCAAAGGACCAAGGTTCAATTCCTCAGGACCCACATAAGCCAGATGCACAAGGTGGCACATGCATATGGAGTTTGTGTACCCATTTTCAACTTCTGTATATGCCTCTCTCTCTGTTTCTTTCAAATATATATATATATATAATTATTAGTTATGAATATAGTATATATACAGCCATGATGGTACCATCATTAGCCTTCTCCCTGTCCTCTCCCATGGGTAATGTGGGTCTTGCCTTATGGGGGTAACCATCAGTTATGTGGGAGAAGCAATAAATATCAATGGTATTATATATGAATCTAGGGCTTGAGAATACCACACAATCCATCTAAAATTTAACTGTAGAGGGGTGGATAGCTATTTAAAGAGTTCTGGCAAGAAAGCACACAAACAAGGGAAGAATTAGCATTTTTGTATTTTATTCTCTAATGCAGGCAGGGTCCTGGGCGTTACCCTGAGTCAAGACTTTGGCATCACAATCTCATGTGATTGGCTACAATATAAAAATGATGCAGTTCCTATGGTAAAAATAAAGGAAGGGAAAATGGAAGGATGCAGAAATAGACGTTTTTCTTTCAAGGATATTTGAGTTTGGGTCTCAAGAACTCTTCACTCTTCTGATCTCAGTGACTGTGGATTCTTTTGGTCTTGGAGATGGTTGACTCAGGAAAGGGGTTTCCCACAGAATGGTGTCCTTCCACAATTGAGTTTCTTTATCTTTTTAACCCTTTGTCAGACAAGACAGCATAACTCTCTATTCCTCACAATGGTGATGGATTTCAAAAATTCCTATCCAGTAAAAATTAAAAAAAAAAAAATCATTGTTCTGCAAGGACATTTTGGAATGTTTCTTTACAAAAAATCATTTCAAAAGTTACAATATCTGACCTAGATGAAAGAAGAAAGAACTAGAAATTTGTTCTCAGATGTGAAGCCTGACAGACTTGGGTTCGGGGAAAGCTGCTACTGAGTGAAAAGATTCTCTTCTTGATATCTGATTCAGCCAGCAAGTGGCTGGTTATGTTCTCTTAACTCAGAAACACTGGCCTAAAATGGTGCTTGTGGGATTTCTGCTTACGGAGAATGATAAAATGGGGTAACATCTCCTTGGAAACTTTTGAAGTCCTAATCTGAAAGCTACCAGGTTTGATCATAGAATTCCCCAAGGCTTTGGAAAGTTGTCATGCCAATTTTCAAATATATCTCCTCACTACATTTCCAAGTTCTCGTAATGTTTCTGACAGGAATGGTGGATAGACTACTATGCCTATTGTATATGTACGATATTGTTTAGAAATTGTTGGGTAGTAAGGCTGTATGAGCTAGAGGTGATGGTGTTTGCAGTCTGTAGAGCTAGTTTAAAATACTGCACATGCATATCTTGAGTATAGTCAATTCTCTGTGAATTTGATTAACTCATTCTTTTTTTTTTTTGGTTTTGCGAGGTAGGGTCTCACTCTGGTCTTCAAGGCTGACCTGGAATTAACTATGTAGGCCTCAGGATGGCCTCGAACTCTCAGCGATCCTCCTACCTCTGCCTCCCGAGTGCTAGGATTAAAGGCGTGCGCCACCACGCCCGGCTAACCCATTCTTAAATAGATGTATACTGATATGTTCCTTGCCATAATTCTTGATATACTGTAACAACTCTTTTTATAGCAGTAGGAATAGCAGCATTTCTGGAACAAAACACCCAACCAGAAGCAGCTTATGAGAGGAAAGAATGTATTTTAGGCTTACAGTGTTCATTTTGTTTGTTTGTTCAAGTTTTGAAGGAAGCTTCAGCATGATAGAGAAAAGCTTAGCAGCCAGCTTGCATGAAACATCCACAGGGAAGGGAGAGAGAGAGAGAGAGACAGAGAGAGAGAGAGAACGAGCTAGCTCTGAACATTTTATAGGATAGACTAATCAACCTGAAGGCCCACCCCCAGCACCACCCCTCCTCCATGTCTCACAGACTCCACCATCTGGGAACTAAGTATGAGGCTTAATCACAAACACTTGAAGCTCTGAGGGACATTCTCCTTGAAACCCCACAGGTATGATGCTTGCAGTGAACTGAAGACTATTCAGTTTCACAGAAGGGATTTGAGCAATGGTGTCCTCAGGAGTCCTGGAACGAATTCCCTATGGATCTAGAAAGGTCACTACTACCTCATCATGCTCCTGTTCCTGTCCCTGGCTCCTCAACATTGGGTTGCTTCTATTTTGGTACCCTGTTTCACATCCCCTATATATAGAATTCCCACCAATTATTACAAAGTACTGTTTAATTAAATTCTAGATTTATCTGTACTTATACGTAAAAAAGGGAAATTTTGAGTCATTTGTCCATTTGTAAAAGGAACCTAGGTGAAGCAGAAAGGTATGAGAAAAATTTTCTTGGGCTGGAGGGATGGCTTAGCAGTTAAGACATTTGCCTGCATAGGAAAAAGACCCAGGTTCAATTCCCCAGGACCCATATTAGCCAGATGCCCAAGGGGGTACATACATCTGGAGTTCGTTTGCAGTGGCTGGAGGCCCTGGCGTGCCCGTTCTCTCTGTCTCTCTCTCCTTCTTTCTCTGTCAAATATATAAATAAAAATAAATAAAATATTTTTTTAAATTGTGGTTTATATAATTTTTAAAGATTTGCAGAACAAAGTTAAAGCTATTCTTCTTGGCTTAAGTCATATGAAATTTGGGGCATTAAGAAAAGGCTAGCTTTGAAAACATAATTTTTCCTGTTTTATTGCTTTCCAGCTAGAAACAGGAAGCATTATAGTAAGACATTAAACCGTGTAGGTCCTTTGTGTTTTGAGTTTCATTATGAAAATCTAAATGGGCAAAAGTAAAAGAGTGTAGCATCTGGAACAATCTGTGTTCCCAAAAGACCATGGGGAGACAATGTTAAAATAAGAGGAATAAGTCTCACCATATTCTACTCCACATACAGGTATGATCTTCCAAAGATTAAACAATATGCATGTGTATGAGTGTGCAAATGTACATACGTGTGGAAGCCAGAGGACCACCCCAGGTGTCATTCCTTGGGTGCTGCCCACATGGAGACAAGGTCTCTCATTGGTCTGGATCTTGCTAAGTAGGCTACACTAGGTGACTGGCATTCTTCATCCCCAGGGACCCTCCTACCCCTGCCTCATCAGCACTGAATTAAAAGTATGTACACACCTCCTTTTTTACTAGGTTTGGGGGATCACACTCAGGTCCTCATGCCTGCAAGGCAAGCATCTTAACAAGTGAGCTATGCCCTCTAACTCCCTAGCTGAGTCTGATAAAGCTTGTCTAGGTTATGTCCAATCTAAGCAATATTCCTCGACTGATGCTTCTGAAAGACACACCAGACCTCCTCGGGTCAAAGCACTTAATGCGTTCTATCTCACGCTGAATGAAATCTGAAGTTCTGGTAATGACTTTCCCGTATCTTTCACAGTCAGGTCTCTAATTTTCTCTCTCATCTCATGCTTTCTGCTCTCCCTTTTCTCTCCTCCACATCTTCAGATTCTCTCACCCACCTGCTTGCACACTTTCCTCCCAGATACAGCTATGCCTTGTTGTTCCCTGAAACCCTTCATCCACTTGCCTAGTTTTCCTCGTTCCGTGGGTGTGTAGTGTATATAGTGTATGCACTTGTGTGAAGATGCACTTACCTGCACACACACATGTACACACAAGTCAGAGAAGTACAGCTGTCTTCCTCTGTTGTTCTTATACCTTGTTTTCTTGAGATAGTCTCCCTCTAAACCTGGAGCTTGTCATTTTTCAATTAGTTAGACTGACAGAAGAGTGAATCTCAGCTTCCTGCTTCCAACCCCTCAGCACTGTGGTTACAAGGCCTGTTCAGCCATGCCTAGCCTTTCATTTGAATGCTAGGGATCAGATCCTCTGCAGCTTTACTCTCTGAGCCACCTTGCCAGCCCCAGCTGTCCGTTTCTTAGAAAGGTTTTCCCCGGTCACTACGCACAACAGCCTCTACCCAAACTCATCACTTCTCATCCTCTTTTGGATTTAGATTTTTCCTTAGCAGTTTTCAAAATCTAATGTTAAATCTCTTGGCAATTTATCTTGTCTTTTATCTTATATATTTATTTTATGTTTGGCTTTGATTTTTTTCCTTTCTAAAATATTGATGCCAGATGTAAATAAATTTTAGCTATTTAGTAAAATTATGCCTTTCAAACACACAGAAGAGGTCCTATGGTATAGAGTGTGGTATTGATTTGCTTATGAGATAAGCAAGCCACTTTTCTGAGAGTTAAAATAAAACCTGCCATTCCTCACTTGACATTTATAAAGAACTATGGAGGGGAATAACAGAACTGGCAAGGGCATGGGTTCAATAACTACAATTAAACTTGTGTAGAAAGTAATTTACATAGTTTCCTACTTTGGGATGTGATTATGAGTGAGGCCCACAGGTCTACCTAAATTAATCACTTGACTAATTGAAATCCCTGTTTCTATTTTGTTGCGGGGATCAATCCAGTAGTGATGCCTTGGCCTTCAGTACAATACCAACATTGAGTCAATAACACAGAGTTTGTCTTGGGGAGAGACTGGCTCCATGCATTTTGGCTAAGGTGAACCCTCTAAATAGCTCTGACATTGTTACACTTGGGTTTGATCCTGAGCCACACTAGTGATTTTGTTGTGTGAACTTGGCTAAAGTAGTGACTATTACTCTATTTAAAATTTCACCTCCTTAATACAAATGTAGATACTATACGTTTTATATGTTTACTATGGCTACCAAAATTTATGACAGATTAATGCAAAACTTCTTTCAAACGAGAAAATTCTTTTCTCATATCTTCAGAGGCCAGAAATCCAAAATGGGCCACTACTGGGTTGAAATCAGAGGGTCAAAAAGACCAAACTTTTCTAGAGATTTTGGAATAGAACTTGTTCTCCACTCCTTCATCTCCTGTGGTGGCTGGTGTTTCCTGGCTTATGATCACATCACGCTAAGGTCTGCCTTCAGTTTTCCATTGCCTCCTCTTCTGCTGCCTCTTCTGTGCACTCTCCCTTTGTATGTGCATGTGTGTGTGATATGTGTGCATATGTGTATGTACACACACATGTGTGCAGGTGTGCATGCATGTAAAAATGTATGTGTGTGTATGTATGTGTGTGCATGTGGAGGTTGACATCAGGTATCTTCTACGATTGCTCTCCACCTTATTTTCTGAGCCAAAGTCTCACATGGCCTACTCACATGGCCTACCAATCTGGCGAAAGTAGTTAGCCAGCAAGTCACAGAGATTGTCTGTGTCTGCTTTCCCAGTGCTGGGATTAGCGGCACATGGTACTGCACCTGGTCTTTATATGGGTTCTGGGGATCTGAATTCAGGTTATGATGCTGGTTCAGGAAGTACTTCATCTACGGTGCCATCACCCCTGACCCTGTGAATTCTCTCTTGTAAGGATGATTGAAGTGACTTTTATAAGGAGAACTGTGATATTGAGGACGCACCCAGATAATTTAGAATTGGCCTGTTAACCCAAGGCTCTTAGTTATATTTACAAAGATGCTTTTCAAAGGAAGATAACATATTAGGTGTGTGTGTGTGTGTGTGTGTGTGTGTGTGTGTGTGTGTGTGTGTGCTGAGTGACCATTTTTCAGGCTATGACAGGATCCCCTTCAAGACTAATATAATTCCTGGTATATTTTACCAATTCGATAATGTTTCCTTTCTCCCTCATTCTCTGACCTCCATATTCCTCTCTCGTAGCTTCATCACTTACCACCAGGAGATGAAACCCTGAAGCAAACGATGTTTGCCCTCAGCATCAGCACTGCCTTTGCATTTTTACCTGCATTAGTTAGTCATAAACATTGATCCATAAATCAATGTCCTAGATGCAGGGCAATTAGAAACGAAAAAAGCAGGAACATTTCCTGCCTCCAGTGGCTTTCTCTCTGGTGTGGGAGATAGTTGAACAGGCACTTCTAAGGAAGAAGAGGGTGTGATGTACACAGGCACATTCACAGTGTATAGACAGTCTACAAGATCTGAGTAACTATTGCTGGGGGAATAGAAGCTAATGAAAGTATTTTGAAAATGAGTAAATTTGACCTGAACCTTGTAGGTAAGCAAGATGCTAATAGGTTAATGACGTGGGAAGACATTTCCAGGCAGGAGAGGCACAGAAGGGAGCTGGCTAGTATTTCTTTGGCAAATCAGGATCCACCCACCTTCTCAACTGCCATGGACATTCTGTGGGGCAGCCCATGCAAGCTTGCTCTCTCTTTGAGGCGCCAGGTGACAAAATTAGCCTTTTTCCTCACCCACCCACAAGTAGCAGCTTCAATGGAGCCAAGGAAAGGACCACATTATAAACCTTATCCACAATAGATGTGTGCAGCTAATAGCTCATAAAATGTCCTAGAACAAAGATAAGCATTTCTTAACGTGAATAACTTGTATTGGGCTTTTTATGCAGTGTGTAAAATTATACACGAGAGGAGCGTATCCCTCAATCGCACATTAAGGAAGCTAACCCTAACCTAACAAAATGATAAGCGAAGAAAATGTTTCTGAATGACAGGAGATCATGTCATCATTTTTATCTTCCAGGATGCTACTGTGATCAGGAGAAGAGTTTTCTGCCTTCCAATCTTATCCATACTCTAACTTCCAAAAAAAAAAAAAAAAAGGAAAGAAAAAAAAACACATTTTAATTTTCTTCTTAGGCTTTTTAAGAGGCAACTTGGGAAGCAACGCACAGAAACAAATCATACAACCCCCTCATTACTTTTTTTATTCCTTCAGTTAATTCAGAATGAGTTAAGATTTACCCAAGCAACAGGACTTAAGTAAAACTGTTTCCATGGTTACATGGAAGGCTTGCTAAATGTGGCAGGAGATGCAGGCAGCCAAAATGACTTGACTGTTTATGTTAAATATGAAGTCTATTCCCTATTGAAATCTAATGATGCACGCGCTGCATACCAGCAGCCTGCACCCTGATAAAATTAACATTGCGAATACATTTGGAGAGATAAATTACTTTGGCAATTGGCGAGTTTTCACTCATATTTATTTGATCACATCAGTGATTCAAATGAAAGTGTTTCCCTCTATACTATCAGAAAGTAGGTCTACAAATTACCCTCCGCTCTGGGCCTGCAAGTCCCCAAACCCATTCTGTTATCTTTTTGCATGATAGTTCTGGCCACATGTTAGACCTAACATTTGGCAAGAGGGTTCAGGGGAAAATAGTGTTGTTTTTTTTTTTTTTTTACCCTTATTTCTCTTTCTCTCCTTATAGCAACCAGGCTGTGGTTGGGGCATCTCTTGGGCCATCTGGTGGGTTTCAAATCTCCAACAGGGTTAAGAGTTCACAAAGGGTGAAGTCTGTCCTCCCACCTCCCCTATGTCTCCCCTGGAATGTGAAAGACGATCTGTACTTTGAAAGGCTGGCAGGAAGTCAGAGCTGGGAATGATGTATTCACTGCATATTTTAGCTGACACCATTCAAATTTGCTCTGTCAGGGCGTTCCTTGATGCCTGTTATGGGAACCTCCCAAGGAAGAAAAACAGAACAGGGGTCACAGGAAACCACTCTCTTGTCTTTATTTTGTTCACTTTAATCAACTATGTATGAAAAGCACTATGAATACAACAATCCCAATGGTCCCACGGAAGAGATGGGTTATTAAGAATACTATGACAGGGCTGGAGAGATGGCTTAGTGGTTAGGGAGCTTGCCTACAAAGCCAACGGACCCAGGTTCAATTTCCCTGGACCCATGTAAGCCAGATGCACAAGGTGGTACATGGGTCTGGAATTCATTTGCAGTGGCTAGAGGCCTGGTGTGCCCATTTCTCTCTTTCCCTTTTCTCTCATTCTCAAATAAATAAAAGTAAAAAAAAAAAAAAAAAACAGAATACTATAACTAAGGCTGGAGAGAGGGCTAGCATTTAAAGGCACTTACTTGCAACATGTGATAGCTGGGGTTCAATTCTGTAGTACCCACATAAAGATAGATGCACAATGTGGCACATGCATCTGCAATGGCTAGAGACTGCCCTTGTGTACCTATTCTTTCTTTCTCTATTTCCTTGAAAATAAATGAAATGTTTTTTTTAAAAGAATGCCGTAACAAGTTTATCAGTTTACTTTTTCATTGCTGGGGACAAATATCCAACCAGAGCTAACTTATAAAAGGAAAGGGTTTAAATTGGCTTACACGGTTCCAGTGGGTGGTGTCCATCATGGGAGGGAAAACATAGCAGGCTGAAGCAGGAAGCCCTAGTCACCTCAGCAGACTGGAGTCAAAAAAAAGGAAGAGCAAGTGGGACTGGATTATATAACATTAAGTTTTGTCCCTAGTGACCCACTTCCTCCAGCAAGGCTCCACTGCCTAAAGGTTCCACACCTTCCCAACAGTGCTAGCAGCTGGGGATTAAGTATTCAAACACATTATTAACCTGTGAGTGCCATTGTGCTTTTCAACCACCACACCAAGTTTTTCTTCTCTGCATAGGGCATTCCACTTTGGATCATTTCCACCGTCTTCAATTAACATAATCATACCAAACATAAACAATCTTCCAAAAAGATTTTAACTGTCTAGGGAGGATGACTACCTCCATAATATTTTCCTGTATCACTAAAGCCCTCGGATGGCTTCTTTTCTTCTCCTACTGGGACTAGTTGAAAAGAAGAAGGGGTTCATTGTGGTGTGTGTGTGGGGGGGGTGGATGTAGGGAGAACAAAGGGGCAGTGTGAGAAGGGATTATGCTCAGGATACATTGTGTGTATATATGGATGTTGTCAATCAAAAGGTTTTTAAAAAATACTCCCACTGGGATATTTTTTACCTCCTTCTTGCTATACACAACCTCGCTGCCTCAGTTTCCTTCTCTTTACTTCATGGTCCTTCTGTCTCAATAGATTTAAAATCAGAAATGGTTCCTCCATTTCCACATACATCTTCATGTTCTTTGACACAGAATTATGAACTGTGTTCCTTAAACCACATGCAATTCCACTGTAACATATTTTAAATCCTTGAGACAAATGGATCAGAACATTTCTAGATTTTCCTGGCCAGAGACAAAAAATATTTTATGATAAGTAGTATTTGACAAATTGGCTAATAATATTTCAATTACAATTTATCTCTTGAGATGAATATACTCAAAAGAACTAACACTTGAGAATTACAATGTTTGACTAAATTTATTTTGAACTGGCAAATAGAAATGCATTCATTACATATTGATCCCCTTTTCAGGTTAACTTCCTAATTTGTCATCTCTTAGCACTCTAATTAGCCATTTTAGAAGTGAGTCATTATGATTGTTGTTATTAAAAAAATTGCTGAAAATATTAGTAGCTGTTTTCAATGGTTACTCAATGAAGGAGATATGTGATTTCATTTTTGAAAAGAAAATGCCTTTAAGAATCTATTTGGGGGTAGTGGTTAAAAATGCTTGCTACACAAGCCTGATGACTGGAGTTCAAATCCCCAGAACCCACATAAAGTAGTCCAAGGACCTATAATGCCAATGTACCCAAAGCAATGGGACATAGTCAGGAGAATCCAGAAGCTCCTGGACCAGCCAGTCTGCCATTTGTAACACAAAACAAGGAAATCCTGTCTCAAACAAATTGTAAGGTGAGGATAGACACCTTGAGTGTGTCCTCTGACCTCCACAAGTGCATTCCAGCACATGTGCGTGCACACACATACACACACAGAGAGAAAGAGAATATATAGGGAGAGAGATGGGGGAGGGAGAAAATCAATCCATTTGATCTTTCAAATAAGTGTCAATGAAGTGATACATAAATATCATAGGCTTGTTGGTAAGTTGTTTTTCTCTGGTTTTTACAGATGAAGCCTTTCCCCAAAGGTACTTTCAAAAGTGATTCATGTATTTATGAAAGTCATTCCTAGTATCTGAATAGAGTTCAAATGAATTCCATTCTTCTTTTTATAGATCAGGGAATAGTTTAGAGGATCTATACAGCCTAACCCCATTCCTCCAAGAATATAGAACAAGGAAAATCACTGGGTAGGCAGATAAAATCATGAACAACCACTTCCTATTGAGCTCCACCACCCAAATTATCCCATAACATTCAATTTTATTATTTTTATAATAAATCCATAATTTTATAAGAATATTGATGTTTAAAAACTAATTCTAGGGGTAGGAGTACTTAGCTTTGGAGGAAGAACATGTGCTAAGTCTATGGGAAGCTGAGGATTTGATCCCTAGAATCAAACGAATTGAGGATCAAACATAATAAAATGCAATTTATAGGGCTAGGCAGATATCTCACTAAGTAAGGAGTTTTCCATACAAGCATGTGGACTTCCATTTGATCCCTGAGCCAAGGTTGCTAGGTATGATAGCATACACTTGTATCCTAGTGCCAGGGAGGTGGAGACAGGAGGATGCCTTAAATTGCTGGTCAGCCAGTGTAGCTCAACTGGTAAGCTGCAGTCTAGAAAAATACCTGTTTCAAAGAAGAGAGAATTCCTAAAGTTATTCTCTGACTCTCTCTCTCCCCCCCACACACACACCCCTGCACAGAGGCACCCATTAAATAATGCAAACTTTTCTTTTAACCCAGAAGGTAGGTCTTCACTCAGAGCTCCCTAACAGGAGACCATGAGTAGAGCTGAAGTATTTCAATTTTTCTTCCGGAAAAATAAATTATGTGAAAGGCTTATATTGAAAATTTTGAGTAGAGAATGAAGTGATCAAACTTGGCTCTGAGTGACAATCACAAATATGACATTGTGGGGTTATGGAAAGGGAAGCTGTGCCAAATCAGTCAGTCAGCTGCATGACCTTAACTGTAAGAGACAAAGAGCTCATCTGTAAAAAAAAAAAAAAAAAATTAAAAAAAAAAAAAAAGTGCCAAGAAGAGAATAGGTCGATAGAAAAATAAGTTGCTTTTCCAAGAAAAGATGAATCATTTTCCTGTCCTATATTCATGATCTTAAATGCAAACGGGGGTGTTCCTTACATAGTATTTTGGAAAAAAACACACTTGTTCATTCTTGTTCTCTTTCCTTTTGTGAGGGTGGGGGGAAAGAGAGAGAAGAGAAGTTAGCAATCAGTGGCAGATGGATTTTAAATCAATGACTATAAAACACAAAGGCTCACATGTGAAAGTAAGGAACTTTAACAATTATTTCCAACACAAAATTGAGGAGATTTAATAATATGTTTTGCAGAGTTGAAACAGTTAATTTTTAAGGTCTGATTTCCAGAGCTCTCATCCAGCAGCCCATGCATAACATAACGTAAGATGTATTTAAATACCCAAAAGTAATTTCAACAGGCAATGAACCACGATGTCTTTCCCATTTGTTCTTACTCAGAACACACTCAGTGGTTCAGTCAGCATCCATCACTTTTATTTTGTATCAGATACTCATTGTCTGAAGTCATAATGGATAAGTGAACAAAGGAGCAGAGGAGAGCTCTGTACTGCTGACACATGGAGGAAAGCTGTACTTGGCAGTTTGGTGTAGCTCATTGAAATACCTGTGTTCAGCTCAGAGCTCTGTGCAGAAAACATGTCATTGCTCCTATATTTTTGTATAATGGGTGTTTTAGAGTAAGGGATTAAGAACAAGCCTTCCTTGTTTCATCCAATAGAATGAGGAGCAGTATATAAAATATATAGTTTTCATCATATGACTACATAGGCACACTTTCCAAGAATCGTGTTTGAAGGTACTTTTGTTTCCTTTGTGTAAAAGATACCGAAATTGGAGACAATTTGAGACAAACATGATAGGCTGCCTTCATATTTTTTATGAGAATCATTTGGGATACAAGCTCACCTCATCTAAAATTAAAGTGCTGCAGGAGGCAATTCTATCTGATAAACATATCAATGATTAATCAAGAGAAAATGGCCTCAAAGAAGAATCATCTGTTTTGCCCTAAGACAAAATTAAATGAATAAGCAAGATTCTGGATATGTGATTCTTCTAGAACACATCCCTATTCAACAACACAACACACATCTTGGAGGGGGGTCTTCCCACGTGAGAAGGCCATTTGCATGAATGCTGTGGCATGGCAGGCATGGTTTCCTACAGAAAACAGGTGAGACATTTCTTTCTCATTGTCATAGAGAAGTAAAATGTATGTGTATTTTGAAATCATAAGAGTGTGAAAAAATATGTGCATATAGCCACCCTTTATAGTATCTGTGTGGAGTTTGGTTTCAGGACTCCCTGCATGTACCCAGACCTACAGAAGCTCATTTCTCTGGGGTTCACTGGGATGGTATTTCTATACAATCTACACATCCCCCTGTGTACTTAAATCATTTCTCCATGTCCATGAAAGCTCGTGCAATGGAAATATTAGGTAAGTAGTGCTACACTATATTGTTAAGGAAATTATGATGAGAAAAAAAGTGTTTGCATTATATGTGTGTTCAATCATGATGCATTATAAATATTGTCAGGGCTAGAGAGAGATGGCTCAGCAGTTAAAGTGTGCTTCCTGCACAATTATGGGAGCCAGAGACTGTCAGAGTTCAAATCTACAGAAGCCATGCAAACAACTGAGCATAACCATGTTCTGAGCACGCATATCTGTGTCCCCAGTCCTGTGAGGAGCAGAGGGTGGGAAATCACTGGGGCTCACAGGTAGTCAGCTCCTGAATCTGGAAGATATTCCATCACAAAAAAACTATAAAGGTAGATGAATAATACCCAGTGTTCTCTGGCCACTGCAGATGAGCCCATAGGACACTACATCAACATATACATAAATACCTACTACCATATACATAGCACACTCCCCCACAAATACCACAGCACAATAATACACACAAATAAAAAGGAAATGTCTTTAACCATACTTGATTTCTGGATATGAAAGTCATGGATACCAAGGAATATTTATTGATACAAATAGAAAAATAGAGATAAATCTATATTTATCTCTTTATAGAATAATGCACAAGACATTTAGTTAAAGTTTTCACAATTTTCTTTCACTAAGAATGAATAGTACCAGCTGTGGCATTGTTCACCCTTCCCTAAAGAATGAACAGCATATGCTGTAACAAAGTTTATCCTGGCTCAGTTGTAGACAAGTGATGATCTTCTAACATAAAAACCTATCAATGTTACTTTAAATTTTTATCATGTTGTAGAAAAAAAACATATATTATCAGTTTTAAGAAAGTAAGTAGATACTTCAATTACACAAACTATTTCTTGGCCTGTGGCATTAACTCCAATTACGGTTAGCTATTTTTCTGCCTGATCACATGAAATGAATATATTCCACCTATTTTATTTTTGACAAGGAAGCACTTGAAGGCAATTCTCTCTGCAGTTCATTTGCTTTGGTACCAGTCCCTGTGTGGTGAAGAAGCTGTGCTTTTATCAGAGGAGAAGGTTACCAGCACAGGAAGAGGCTTACCTCTCTCTCCATTAGAGTGCTCATTGATGCGTTCACATTCTCAATGGTCTCCAGTGACTGGGTGGTTCCTGGGATAGAGGAGTAATTTGGGTGGATAAGGTTGCTGTGTTTTCCTATGGGAACCATTCAGACTCTGGTATCATCTGCTTGTTCGGGTGGAGCACATACTAGGCCTCTCATGTGAGTTACTTACAAAAGATTATACTATGTCATACAAATGCCTATGTTTTTTTTTTTTTTTTCTTTTGCCAGACATGGCAGTGGGTATCTGTAATCCCAACATTTGGGAGGTGGAAGCAGGAGGACCAGGACACGAAGGTCAACTTCTATACATAATGAGTTCTAGACCAGCCTGGGCTAGATAAGACCATGTTTCAAAAAAGCAAAATAAAATAATCTTTTTTGGGGGGAGGGTCTTTTTTATTTCCTTTGCTTTGTTTGAGACAGGGGTTAGATTATCTAGCTGAGCTAAGCTTTAATTCATAATCCTTCTGCCTCGGCCTCCTGAGTGCTGGGATTACAGGCATGTGCTGCCACACATGGATTCTAAAATATGTTGTAAATGTCTGAGAACCACATTTTCTCTGTTCCCCATAATTTTACTAAGAAAATATTTATATGTAAAATTACATTGAAACATACATACTCAAAACTTGTTAAAATATTCTCATATTTCTTTACTTTTTTAGAAAAGATTCAAGAGAAATTTTCATACATGATGGCACTACTACACATTATTTTAACATGAATTTCCTACAACTAAGGATACTCTTTGACATGGCTATAATTCTTTCACCCAACTTTAAGAAACAGCAAAGAGATGGAGATTGGAGTTCTAAAGTGGAATGGGGGAAGGGGAGGGAAATATCAGGTGTTTTTTTTTTTTTTTGTATGTAAGTATAGAAGTTGTCAATAAAAAAATAATAATTAAAAAAAAAAAAGAAACAGCAAAGAATAGTGAATGGCTTCTCTCATCTGTGTCACATTTAAAAGTCCTCATTTGTCTTCAAATTGAGTTTATTCCTTGTAAGATCCAATCATCGCACATAGTTTTCATTCAAGGCAACTTACAGTTTCAATATGGTAAAGTGGGCTGGAGAGGATGGTTAAGGCACTTAGCCTGTGAAGCCTAAGGACCCAGGTTCAATTCCCAGTACCCATGTAAGCCAGAAGCACATGGTGGTGCATGCCTCTGGAGTACATTTGAAGTGACTAGAGGCCCTGGCACACTCATTTTCTCATTTTCCCTCCCTCTCTCTCCCTCTTAAATAAATAAATAAATAAAGTAAGTAAGCAAATTAAAAAAATCATTATGGTGGAGTGTCCCCTGGAGACTCTTGTTTGAAATACTTTATTGGCAGCTCATGGAACCTTTGGGTGGTAGAGCCTTGCTGAAGGAGGTGTGTCACTGGGGAAGGCTTTGGGATTTTATAATCCAGTCATGCATCCAGTGCTATATAACTGTCTCTTGCTGCTACCCCTAGCTTATGTGACAAGATGTGATAGCTGCTGTTTGCTCTTGCCATGCTCTCCCTGCCATAAGCCAAAATAAATCCTTTCCTTCCATAAGCTGCTTCTAAGTGCGTGCTTTGCCCTATCAGCAAGAAGGTGACTGCTACAAGTCATAAATAGCATGAGCTATCATATTATTTTCATCCGGGACCACTTGATTGAGAAGAAATACAACAACAAAAAGAAAATACATGAGTGAGTGAGAATACCAAGACTTAATATTTTCAGGTTGAGCATATAACTTCAGTGATGTTTTTAAGTAACACTAAATTTTCCTGGGCATAATTATAACTGGATATGTTTCTTAAAATACAGTTTTTCATACCTGTAATCCTAGCATAAGAGAGACAGAGACAGGCATATCCCTGGAGCTCTTTGCCAGCTTGTCTAACCTAAAATTTGAGAGCTCCAGGCCAGTGAAAAACCTGGTCTCAAAGGACATGAACATGACCAGTGTACCTGAGGGTGACTCTCAAGGTTGTCCTCTGGCTGGCATATAAATGTGTGCATATGTGCACCCTCACACATACACACACACACACACACACACACACACACACACCTCACATGCAAATATTCTGCCTTTCCAGTGAGGTATTTTTAAGTTAATAATGATAACTAATGTAGTGTGATTTTGGTCGTTTACTGGGAACCTTGTGTGGAGCAAAGGATTGAGTATTAGCCCATTTAATCTTCACAATGAGCCCATGGGGTACCATTGTATAGATCAGGAGAGCGGGCAAATTATTTTGCTAGAGATTCCAGAGTTCTTAAGAGAAACAATCTATAACGTAAGCTTGAACTTGAGGGACTATTCCACGGACTCAAATACTTGGCAAATCAATAATGGATGCCTGAAGAGAGGGCATTTGCTTCCTTGCAATTGTTTTCTCAGCCCCACCCACTTTGGTATCTCTCTGCTCAACGCTCCCAGCTGAAGCATTTTCCACCACTCAGCTTAATGATTGCTCCGGCCATAAGGGGACTGGAATCTTGGAATCTTGGTGAGGAAGCACTTTGAAATCTAAAAGACTTCTGCTGCACAGATTGTTTTCTTTTTTTTTTTTTTTTTGTTCAGAGAGAATGTTCAGCAAGGTCAAGTCTGTTTCCTGAATGGACAGGATTAGGACAGGAAAACTGGAGGGTTTCCAAGCTCAGAAGGAGCCAAGTTTTCACTGGGCCTCTGCACCATTCTCTTTGAAGTCAGTTCCCAGAAAACGAGACACACCCATGGTAAACTTAAGTAAAAAAACATATCCAAAGCTAATGCTTCAGAGTCTACCACCATCGAAGACTGGACTGTTTGCACTTCTGCTCCTTTGTTTTAGTGAAGATGATCATGTATTTCTTGTCACTTCACAGGGGAGATCAGTCCACAGCAATCATTTCATTGGGAGGCATCCCGAATCCCACAGCAAAGGCATCCAGAGGAGGAAGAGATCAACTTGAACACACATCTAACCTCACCGCAGCTGATGGGCTTGGTTTGATCTGTGCTTTTAATATGCCGGTGTACATTATCTGTATTATTGGGAAAAGATGTCATTTCTCATGACGTAAATATTTTTTATTACTAATTATGTAGAGGTTGTTAGTTGAAAATAGAAAACCCCATACTCTTACAGACAAAATCCTTCCTGAAAATCCAGATACATGGGTTTAAAAAAAATAAATAAACTCTTAAAAACATGTCTGGCCAAGAGTTGGTCTCATGTGGATATCATTTCCAACCATGCATGAACTGAACTTATCTTTTTTTTTTTTATCATGGATGAAAGAAATGCAATGTCAAGAAAAAAAATCAACATTTATCAAGGAAATGATCAGTACTGTGTGTGAACAAAAATTATTCTTATGGATGTAGAGATACTGGGAATTGCCCTGTATTTCAGAGGCCTTATAAATGCTCTAATGGAGAAGGTATCACACTGGATTTGACCACACAGTAATGAAACATGGCATCCTTTTCAAAACTTTCCAGCCTTCCAATTTGTCAATCTCCTCAATAGCTCTCCTTCTGGATTCTCAATAAACACTAAACAGGAGAAGCAATTTCCTTCCCTGTCTGCTCAGAGTGTCACTATTTCTATCATCCTCTGAGCTAGCAAGCACAGAAGAAAACTCAACCCCCCCACCACACACACACCACAAGCTGAAATATGCCTTCCCCTCTCCCACCTCTTCCTTCTCACATGGCCCACACTGCTGCATACCCCAATGGAAATCTAGGAGTGTTAGCTTTTCATTCTGCATGTGATAAACCTTCACTTCTCCTCTCCCAAATGCCAGGGAGTTCCAGGAGGTCTGATCAGCATATTTTATTTTGCCCTTTGCAACAAGCCATTTGATGGTGTTGCTGGACTGCTGTTGATGTTCTAGAAAGATTCCCTGGTTTTAGTTATGTCTCGTCTCTGGATCCCTTTGGGGCTTTGGCTGTGTCTCTGCACCTCTTTGGGAAAACAGCCCACTTTATTCCTGCTGTCTGGTGCTTTCTGTAGCTGCTGTCTTTTTTCAAAGACCTTTGGAAGTCTCTATGTGCATATCTTCACTATCTCCTCTGTATTAAAAACAAGATAGGGCTGGAGAGATGCCTGAGCAAAGGACCCAGGTTCAATTCACCAGGACTCACATAAGCCAGTACCCCCAAGGTGGTGCATTCACCTGGAGTTCCTTTGCAGTGGCTGGAGGCCCTGGGGTGTCCATTCTCTCCCTCCCCCTCAGTCTTTCTCTCTCTCATTTACTCTCTACCTACCTCTCTCTAATAAATAAACTAAAATAAATATTTAATATACAAAAGAATTGAGAGTTATTGATATCCAAACACTTATGACTCTTGGCTTCAATTTTCCTTTCAGGCTATGGAACAGTTACCTGGGTCACTCCTGTTTCCCAAACATTGTCTGAGCTTCTAGGGTGCCACACTGGCCTTTCTCCTCCTCTGTCCTCTAATGTCAGGACAGTTTGGGGCAATCTATCTTTTCGGGGGGGGGATTTTTTTCTTTATTTCCCCTTTTTAATTTAATTTTTATTGACAACTTCTATACTTACAGACTATAAACCATGATATTTCCCTCCCCTCTCCCCATTCCCCTTCAGAACTGCATTCTTCATCATATCGCCTCCCTCTCTCCATTAGTCTCTCTTTTACTTTGATGTCATCATCTTTTTCTTATATTATGAGGGTCTTGTGAAGGTATTGCTAGGCACTGCAAGGTCATGGATATCAAGGCCAATTTCTGTCTGGGCAGTTGCACTGTAAGGAGTTGTACCCTTCCTTTGGCTCTTCCATTCTTTCTGCCACCTCTTCCGCAATGGACCCTGAGTCACTCCTCCATCCCTTCTTCTCAGCACTATGTTGCCTTTTGGGTCATCCCAGTGGTAATTGCCATCTGAAAAGAGAAGCTTCTCTAACCAGAAGTGAGAGTAGCATTAATATATGAATATGAACATTAAGTGTAGTGCTTTCAGGACAGTTTGGTGGGAAAAATATGTACATTTAATCAGACAAGAGCAGGCTTTATACCCTAAGGCTCATGACCTCCCCACCATAGACTTTTGATTATGTTTTCAGTACCAGGCATATATTCCCACCCATAGAGTGGGCCTTAAATCCAATTAGAGAGCAGTTGGTTTCCCTCAGAGCAGACATGCCACTATTGCACCCATTCAGTCATTTGGCCTGTCTGGCCAAACTTGAGGTTTCCAGTGTCCACTGTTTTCACTGCTAATGATTTCTGTTTCCCATATGACTGCATGCAGTGCAGCTTTTTCCAGCTTTCAGTTGGCTGGTCTACAGGGAGAAGGTTTTCTGCTCAGCACCTTTTGTGAATACGCTGCCTAGGTACTTGCTCTTGCTCCTGTGGCATTCTATATTTAAACCCCGGCAGTCACAGGTTCTTTCTTAACATTTGGAGCTCTAACCTCTAGAATGTTCTATCACATTCCACACTAAATATCTCAGATTTTATATCCTTAAACTATTACAAATTTATCATGATTGAAGGGGGCCACACTTCCTCTCAAAGTGTATTTTTAGCAAAGTATGTTCCCATTCAGTCAGTTGCCCAGGCCAAAATCATATGAGGAACATTATTTCCTTCATTTTTTTAATACATGGTATAATTGCTATCCACACTTCATCCAAAATATACCCTGACATAATTCTCTTCTGTCTCTGCTGATATGACTCACCCAAGCTTCCATCATGTCTTCCTGTAATCTATTGGAACAGTCTCCAAGATGGCTTGCACCAGCCAGTAACCACCCTCCCCCCCACACACACATTTCTACTTCACCAAAGAATAAAATAAAAATTAACGTACTTAAGACGATAGAGCGTTTCTACTGTGAAATTATAACAGCTCACCATTCTAACTTCCTAACTGTACCCAGGAAAGCCCTGTATGGTGTCTGTCCTCACATCTCCATCCACATCCCTGTCACGCTGATGCAGCCACCTTGACCTGTTTGCTGTTCTCACTAACGCATGGCAGTCACCAGCTCATGGCCTTCCTCCTCCCTCTCTCTGCCTTTACACTCTCTCCTCTGATCACACTGGCATTGGCCCTCCACCACCCCACTTTGGTCACTACTCAGAGAATTTGGTACTAGCTAAAGATATGAATTATTGACCTGTCTCCTACATTAGAATTAAAGTTCAGTAGAAGGGAGAGTTATGTTTGTTTGGTCCAAATAATGTCCTGTGTCTCCAGGACTGAGAACAGGATCTGAGTGGCTGGTTGGAATTCTTGGTAGAGTATAATTTATATGTTATGCTAACTGCTCTGTGTGTCAGCTCCCATTTGTTTCTGTCCCATGAGTCTGCAAACCTTAAAAGGACATAGATCTATACTGTGAGAAAAGGAAGGCTTTCTAAAAGCCTTTGTAGATATTATCTTTAATAACACTTCACAAAAATGGATTTACATTGTCGCTTATTTACCTATGAGGATTTTCCCCGTTTGGTTCAAATCTTCAAGAGATTATGGCAATAAACCTCAAACTTTAATATTGATAACACTTACCTTGGGGAGTTGGCTGCTAAATCAGGGATTGGCTTCTAAACCCTGATTTGTTAACAAGTCCCCAGGTGGCTGCTACACAGCTGCTTCTCGACCTGCCTTCAGAAATAACCGGGCTATATAATTTCTTTTTGCCTGTCTGATTCCCTTTTAGCAGGGGAAATAAAATAAATAAATTAAATAAATAAGCCTATGTCACTTCTGTACCTGATGCTGAGTTCCGGGGACTACAGCTCACTGTGAGAGATATCTGTCAACCGCGGGCAAGACAGAAGATGGGTGCAAATTGGAAGTGAAACCTTGACACACTGGACTGCAAGAACCGATGCAAAATGCAGGCAAAGAAACAGAGACATAGTGAAAGGCCAGAAGCCCAAGGAGAAAATGATGGGCAAGGGGGAGCTCAGAATGGGGGTGGAGACTTTCCTAAATAGACAAGAAATTCTTCAGGAGCGATCTGGTTCAGTCTCGTTAAAAAAGATTAGAGACAGGTAAACGTGGCTAGTACACTGTAATGGGAAAATACAGCTTGCATTGCCCATACTCACAGGAAGAACAGAGACCTGGGTTAGAGATGGCCGACTTTGACCACATCCCTCAGTTCCCACCAGGTCACATAATATGAGATCCTTAGACCTCCGCTTGTGGATAAGCTTATTCATGCCTGTGGCCGGTGGATGACTTTCAATAAGGTTGACTTTCAATGAGGTAGGGAAATTTGGAGTTCAGGAGAAAACGGAGACCGTTTTGGTGTGCATACGTAGTATATGTGTGGGGCGGTAGGGTGTGTGTGTTTATGAAGGTGTGTGTGCCCATATACTCGCAGGTGTGCAGAGGCCAGAAGAGCATCACGGCTGTCCTTCCTCTACAGCTTATCCACATATTTCTTTGTGACAGAATCTCTCTGAATGCAGAGCTGTGGTTTCTGTGATCCCACGTCATTCTGCAGTCTCTGCAGGACTGGGGTTACAGACATTTGTGGCCACATCCAAACTTTGGTGGATGCAGGCCTTCTCAGGCCCTCGCGTTTGCATATGGCATGCACTCTTACCTGCTGAGCACCTGCCTTGAGGAGGATAAAATCTGAATTTGATAAATATTATCCAAGTTCACATCTTAAAGAATACCATTTGAACATCACTAATACCACTTATCATCATCATACAACCCCATCAATTAAAATGGAAGGGTCTAATTGCTTCTTTATTTTGCTTTCCTCTGATGACAAGAGATTTCCCACATATCTGTTCTATTTCTCTGAAATATCACAGTGGTTTTGACCCAAATTTCTAAGTGACATCTGTGGAAAGCTTGTCTGAGGAGAGGTTTTTGAGAATGTTACACTTTTTCCAATTACAACACACAACCATGTGCATCAGAGCTTGGATGCAAATAAAGGTCTGTGTGATGGAAGCTGGGCCCTGGCCACGTAGCAGCCATGGATCAGTCTGGAGTGAGCATCAGCTGAGATTTCCAGGTTCCGGTGTCCTGGAACAATACATTGGACCCACGTGGTTAGTAATCGAAATAGAGATGGTGTATTAAGAAAGAGAAAGGCATTTTCAAAAATGGAAGTAGACTAGTGAGCTGAGACAGGAGCCAGACTCAAAAGCCTCATACCAGGAAAGAGTCTTGACCTTTGAACAGGTCATTTACCTAGCATCTGCCTTTCCCAGAACCCAGACCTCACAGCACTCTTTCACACATGCGCTATTGTTACAAGCTGTCCAGGTGAGGAAGGGTTTCCAGTCCTCAGGCAACTGGCTCCTTTCATATGTTAATTTGGATTCTCTCTCTCTCTCTCTCTCTCTCTCCTCCTCTCTTTCTCTTCTTTCTCTCTCTCTCTCTCCACATCCCTATCTCCTGTCACAACCAGGCTTTCTGAACTCTGTGGCAGCAGAACTACCTGGCTTCCTCTCTCCACCATTTACACCTGGCATGCATACGATGCACTGCCCACTGGAGGTCAGAAGCCCCTCCCTCCAGGAGTCCTCGCATCTGGTCACCACACCTCTGGCATTGCTGTCTACCACAGGTGCCCTGACCACACACTGGGGTCATAAAGGTGAAAAGTTCAGTGTGAGAGGTTAAACTTTAGGTAGAAGGTGAAACCTACGATCTGGCTCATGTGTGTTTGGCCAATCCCCCTGCCTGTCATATTCTTTCTTCCTTCTTTTATTCTATTTGTGCTCTCTGAATATGGAGCCTACTTTAGAACTCAAGCCAAACAACCTTAAGCCTTAGTCCTTAACCTTAAGTCATTGTCTTTGTCGTTGATTCTATCAAACTAAATGACCTACACTTTGGACACACTTGCTGCCTATAATCAGCCCTCTTAGAAACCCTACCACCACCCTGTTCAGATGGATGAGAGCATGCATGCTCTCCGCTGCATCTAACATTCCCTACTCTCCCAAACACCATGATTTGCACGGTGGACATCATGTTGTCAAGAGCTACTTGTGAGCAAGAGGAGATCAGAAAGGGATCTTTGTTCAGATTTAGCACAAATGTAACCTTGCAAACAAGCTGATCCCACTCAACAATGACTAAAGCCAAAGCATATGACCGTGGAACATGGAGGTTCACAATTAGGTTAGAGGTGAGCCTCCGCTTTTGAGAGCTACACTTCAAACAGTGTTTATGCTCTCTCCAGACCATACTCAGGAAGCTGAGTGAGGAGGAACCCCGCTTCCTTTCATTGCCTGGTTAAACAGATGGAACCAGTGCCAAGAGGAAACCCTAATATAAAACTATTCCTGTTGCAAAAAAAAAAAAAAAAAAAAAAAAAAAAAAAAAAAGGGCAAAGAACCTGGGTGGAATGTGACTTTTCTATTTCATTCTTTAGAGACATTTATTTGCTTAATTGTCAAATTTTCCCTGCAGTGGTGAGATTAGGAAGAGACTACCAGGTCTTCTCTGGCAGCCATTGTAACTAAAAGGAAACAATGAGTTCCATCCTCACCAGCTTCTGGGAGCAATGAGTTGAGTGACTGTCTAAAGAGGGGGAAAAAAAGACCCTCATTTTAATAGATAAATTAAACTAGAGAAAAGGAAGAGCCTGCCCCCTTCCCTATCTTAGGTAAGTTGCTCTTATATCTTGCTTAAGCTAGCCACATAATTCAGAGAATGAAAGATTATCATGGCAAACCCAGTATCATAAGCACAATGCGCTTCTCAAATGATGCCTATAACATTTTTGCTAAAGTCCTTAAAATTGTAAAACCTTGAAACTTTTGAGGCCCAATGACAATAGCGAGGTATATTTTATAGACTGCTGGCTGCATGCCATCCACATCCTCCCTCTGATTCTCCACCTTCTCACTTTTCTCTCTGTGCCAAAGAAGACCCAGACACTAGGGCACAAAATTTGGCTATAAGATCACTCCTAGAATCGCCTGGCTTTGGAGAACTTGTACATAGCACTTCTAATGTGACAGCAAGAATTTTTCTCTGTTCTGTTTATTGCTCTGCAATAAGCAGTCCTGTGTGACATTGCCTGTGGTGCGGTTGCCAGGCAGCAGAAAGAGATCTGCTGCAGGAGGAGGCAAGAGAGATGGGGGAAGAGAGGAGGAGGAGGGGTGCAGGGCTAGGAGAGCTGGGGGGCTGGGCTCTGAAACTGCTGAGCCAGAATTCCATCTCCTTGTCATCCTTCATGTTCCAGGCACATAATGAACCAATAAAGCTGAACCTTCGTGGGGAAATAAAGATGGAAAAGAAACAGTTGAATGTTGTCATTGAGTACTTTGAATGGGGTATTGGTGATGTTTCTTATTTTGTAAAGAAAGGATTTCAGATTTTTTTTTTTTTTTGGTTCAACATGAACTTTGCTTCCTGGTAAATGTAGCTACACAAATATAAAAAAGGACAACTTCTCAGTGGGCTTTTTTCCAAGGCAACAAACAATTAGTGTATAATATCTCCCAGCACCACTCCTGGGGGAACACACACAATAACGGCCCAGTTATAACTGGAAAGCTCCCAGCACTCGTGTTGGGAAGAGTGTGGAGGAAGGGTACCAGCCCTTTTTGGATATGCAATGTTGAGAGGTACCAAGCTGCGAGGTCATTCAAGGTGATTCCCAGAGCCAGCCAGCTCACCCTAGGAGGCTCTTTAGCACTGAAATTGGAGGCTGGATCACCCTTATCACTTGACTTCACAAGAATCTTGCTGTAATCAGGTTAAAATGATTGGACTGGGATCCTAGCAGAAGGGTCCTAGCATTTGGGTCCCTCTATGCCTGCCTGGATGTTCCCCAGTCCATTGCTTCTTGCCTTTTGCCAGTCTTGCAAGCTGTCTGTGATGAGGTTGGACACTCTCCAGTGGTAACAGACAATAATTTTTGTTTAGATGTTTGATTATTCTTGTTAATGAAATAGAACCAGAACAGAAGGTTTGCTCCAAACAAACAAGGTATTTAAAGATAGCTTTGTGTGCCCAGACACGTTTTAAGGCTCTGAAGTTGCTGGTTACTCCTGTCAGAAGATGAAAACTCACCGACTGGGAGAGAAAATGGGAAATTAAAGTGGCAAGATGATCAGAAAGAAGTCAGTATGGATGTGATGGTGACTAAGTTTGTTATTTTACTTTGGGATTGATGTAACATTAGCATCAGACTAAAACGTCATGCGGCAGGTGCATAGTGATACCACCTTGGCCTCCGCTGTAGGTTCCTGAGCAATGACCTCGCTTCTCCATCCAGACTCAGGTCAGGAGCTAATCCAGGACAATCAGTGTCATTGTGTAAGCCATATAAATAAAAAATGTGGTATGTGTACACAATGGAATTCTATGCAATCGTACGGAAAAATAAAATTATGAAAATTACAGGAAAATGGGTGGATTTGGAAAGAATCATATTAAGTGAAGTGAGAAACTCAGAAAGACCAAAACCATATGTTCTCTCTGATACGCAGGTCTAAGCTTGTAATAGCTGTATGCGTAGATATAAGAGTGCAGGTATGAATGGAGCCTAGAAAGATAGAACTGTAACTAAAAGTGAATACAAAGGGGGGGGGTGAGCTAGAAGATGGGGAGGGAGGGCAAAAGGATGCATTTGACGCAGAGGGTGGGGGGATGGGCGGGGAGAGGGAGCATAGAAGGGAGAATGGGAATAAAATAAACTGTATTTGAACATGCTAGAATGAATGATGCCTTATGTCTGTATTCCAACTATAACAAATAAATAAAAAAATCAATTAAACAACAACAACGACAACAACAACAACAACATCAAAGAAGCAAGAAGGGGATGCCAACGGGATTAATCAGAGCCATGGAGTGAACAAGAGTAAGAGAGACACCGTCAGGAACCAGAACTAAAGGCAAGGGCGGTCTCACTCTACTGTTTCTCAGAAGGCTAACACTTTTTCCTAAGGATCTGCAAAATATTTACAGACACTTGACAGTTCTCTAGGTAGCACAGCTGGAGGATGGACACTCAAGCTTTCTAGAATGTTCTGTGATTGAGGTTTTATCTCTTCCACACACACACACAGCAGGAGGAACTAATCAGGGAAGTGGCTGGTTCGCCTGACCACACTGGTTAACGACAGTCTCCACAGAGCTTCCCTGGAAACTGAAGATGAAATATCACACTATTTTTTTTTTCCTCATGTGAAATTGCACTTTTAATCAAAGCAAAAGGGAAAAATAGTGTAGAGCCAGTCTCCCAGTTGTGCCACAATGGAATGCCTACCATAAGTCTAATCATCCTTTATTTTGTACTATGTAGATTTATCTCTTAGAATTTAGTTTTTATTTTATCAAAATGATATTTGAGTAATGAAATGTGAAAGGGGCTTTCCGAAGTCTCATTTGTGATCTTGATGTCTGTATGGTAACTGCACAATACACGATGTAAAAAAGAAGTGGAGGCTGAGGAAATTGCTCAGTGGATAGCGCACTTGCTGATGGTTGCAGTTACCTTTTGGTTGCTAGATCAAAACACCGGACTGATGGGTGCAGAAGATTTATTTTGGCTTACAGTCTTGGTAAGAAGTTGTTTTATTGGCAGGGAAGTATGGCAGAGCAGTGGCTGGGCATCACATCTTGTTGCATACCCAGTGGGGCTGGGTTAATATACCACATCTCCTCCAGCAAGGCTCCACCTTCCAATGACTCTACCAGCTGGAGATCGACTATGAGGCTTAATCAGAAACATATGACAGGGGCACACTTATATTCAAACCACCACACTTTGCAAACATAAGTACCTGGGTTCAGATCACCAGGTCCCATGTGAAACTGGAAGCTGAGGTGTTCACATTTACATACCCAGAACTCCTAGAGCAAGAAGGGAGGCTAAGACACTAGAATCACCTGGAAGCCCATGGGCCACCTGACATGGCAAACAGAAGAGTGTACACCAGAAATAATAAACCATGCTTCATGAGGCTGGAGAGATAGCTCAGCAAGTAAGGTGCTTGCCTACAAAGCCTGAGGACCTGGGTTCAGCTCCCCAGTACCCACATAAGCCAGGTGCACAAGATGGCGCATGCACCTAAAGTTTGTTTGCAGCAACTAGAGGTTCTGGTGCATGAATTATCTTTCACCTTCTATAAATATAATAAAACAATAAAAGAGAAAACCTGTGGAAGGTGAAGATTAATACCTAAAGCTGTTCTCTGATGTTCATATGCATGTAGGACATTCACACACATCAACAGGCACACACATTGCGTGCACACACATGTACACACACGTGATAGCCCCTTGTAAGAGACTCATAAGAGGTGAGCAGAACCTAGTGATATGACCTTCATGTCATCATCTCCTCAAACCAAGATAGGACAAACTGTTCCATAGTGAGGGCTATTTTGTGATAAAGCTAACTATTGAATGTGAATGTTTCAGCCTGACCCCCACTCCCTTATTCTTCTCTATCTCACACATGAGGGTTTCATGGACTTACGTTGCCATGGAAATGGAACACAATGAAAGAAAACATTGGGGAAACTGGACCATGTATCCAAGCCACGGTGTGAAAAGTGACAGGATCCAGTAACAAGTTCTCCAGTGAGACAAAGGCAACATGCAGTGCTATGAAGGAGGTAAGATAAGAGGAAGGAGAGAAGATGAACGATTACCTATTACTAAGACAGAGCTCGGGTCCAATCAAGGTAAGGAGGGAAGTGCATTGGTATCACTAAGTCACCAGAACAAATTAGACAGGTTCCATCTTCCTGGTGCTGCTGAGCATGCCCAGTGAAGGACTAAGGGAAATGAGATTGAACACACACTACTCTACCTCCTTACAAACACACCTGAGAGCAGCTCTTATAATGTTCAAATAAAGCCAGCACAGCTTTCCTCGAAAGGAGAATGTTGAAAAAGTGTTAAAGCAATTTACAACTTTTTTTTTATTTGCAGTGGAAATAGGAAAGAACTTTTGATCCAAAACCCTTCCCATTCAGAAGCAAGGCATAAATTTAAAGGTAGATTTAAAAAAATAGAATCTACATCTCCCTTTGAAAACTCCAGCCCAAGCTGACAAGAAAGGCAGAATAACAGAACAAATGGATTCCTGTGAGGGCATAAGCACGTTTTCGATCCTGGGAGCTTTGTCATTTCCCAAAGTTAGCACATTTTTCATAGTTTGCCATGGTGATCTTCAAGTGGATAAATGGATATAGTCAGAAGCAAGTTAATTCCCATCCAGTTCCTTTTCTGAGGATAACAGATATCTTTGGAGAAGTGCACACAGTAGTGGTAGATGAAGAAAATAAAAGGACAGTCTGAAAATAAATGGGTTGAAAAACCAATTAAAATAAAGCACAGCTTTAAAAGATTCCTTAAATTATACATGCCCCACCACTAGAAAAGCAATAGTTTCTCTCAGCCATCCTCTCTCAAATGCTTTGTTTTGTTTTCCAGAAACAACTGGTTTCATTACATATGTAAGGTACACTCCAGTGATCAAGACCGATGCCCACAGTGATTGCAGAGCCACTTAGAAGATCTTAGCGAGGATGGAGAAATGAATGCAGTAATCGGTCTTCAAGGAAAGAGCTTGGAGCTCACTACTGTCAGATAAGCTACCACAGCACTGGCAGAGGATGCTGAGCAAGTAGCCAACAATAAGCAAACTGAAAAGGAAGTTAAGTTTTATTATATACATATATATATATATATATATAAAATTTCTTATATATAATTATATTATATTATTTCTTATATATAATTTTATAATATAATATATAATATATTAAATACACACACACACACACACACACACACACACAGTTTATATGTGCCCAGATGGCTTCATACACAGTTTCAAATAAACCTTAAAACAGCCCATAGGAAATGCATACTATAGTACCATCTTTGAGGTGCATGAGATCCCGTGATCATAAAAGTGCGTGCCATCCCCAGTCAGGAGATCCGAATGTCTGAAAATGCACTAAAAATATTCTACCCATTTAAGCCAGGACAATAATATCCCTAAATAGCCCAGTTAGGTTGCACAGCACATGTCCATTCAGGATCACGAGGCATATCAATCCTTCAACATGAGTCAACAAGAATAACCGCAGTGGTGACAATGACTTAACTGAGCTGACATGCAAAAGCTGATTTTAGGAACACAAGATATGTCTTTAGGAATTATTTTAGGGTTGGAGAGATAACTTAGCAGTTAAGGTGCTTGCCTGCAAAGCCAAGGGACCCAGGTTCAATTCCCCAGGATCCATGTAAGCCAGATGTACAAGGTGGCACATGCATCTGGAGTTCATTTGCAGTGGCTGGATGCCCGCCCATTCTCTCTCTCTCCTTTCTTTCCCTCTCTCTGCCTCTTTCTTGCTCTCAAACAAGTAAACAAAAATAAAATATTTTTAAAAAGAATTATTTTAAACCAAAAAATAAATAAATATAAACAAAGCACAGCATGGTTGTGCATGCCTTTAATCCCAGCACTTGGGAGGCAGAGGTAGGAAGATCACTGTGAGTTCAAGGCCACCCTGAGACTACATAGTGAATTCCAGGTCAGCCTGGGATAGAATGAGACCCTACCTCAAAAAAACAAAAATTAAAAAAGGAGAAATTATTTCAGATAGAGAACCCCTGCTTAAGTCAGTTCCTATTCTGAAAAATAAATAAATAAATAAAAACAAAAGCACCAAATGTGGAAGGGAACTGAAAAAGTCTTAAGTTTTAAAAGAAATACTTTTCATGATGACCACTGTGGTTTTATACATATAAATCACCGAAAAAGATAATGAGTACATTTAGCACGCACCGTAAACTGCTCAGACAAGCCGGGAGGTTCTTGCCAGTTTAAGTCACTTGAGTGTTTAGCTGCGGACTTTGAGTCAGGAGACACAATGCTTCAGAACTGACATTGCCATAGAGTCAGGTCCTGGGGGTTTCAAGTGAATCTTGTGGTTTCCATTGCCCAGATAGTATATATATAGAAATGTACTTCAACATCTGTCTGACTGAAGAAATGGTTCAGTGTATAAAGGCTTGTTGCTCAAGCTTGAATATCCAGGCAAGAAGAAATAAAATAACATCAACAAGCCAGAAGCCATGATAGGCTTCAGAAATCCCAGCAATCTGACAGTGAAGTAGAAACCTGATGTCTGAACAGACTTTTTCTCTAGGAACAAGGAGCAAGCACTTGTCTGTTCTTCCCAGAATGGACTCAGATGAAAGACTAAAGCACAATTCCACCGAAATCCAGTTTGGGTGAGCCAAGGAGTTTTGGGGGTTTACTTACAGAGCGCGAGTGAGAAGCCACTTACAGGAGGGTGGTGACCTAAAGGCAACTGCCTCACTGCAAAGTCCCACCACATCCTGGATAGCGACCTCACGAAAGTTGCATTATGGAGTCCCCCTTCCAGAAAGCCTTCCACGTTCTTGATTCTCTACCTTTTCCCAAGATCACTAGCAGCTGAGGGGAAGGCAGTAGGGAACAAAAGGCAGAACCTCAGGCAAGAATCTTGTGACCCTCTCTTCCTCCATCTACTAGAGAGTATTAACAGCTTCATTACCATGGCCATAGACCTGGCTATAACTGCATTATTTTCCTCCAAAGTCACCACAGCTACTGGGACAAAGCATTCTTTGCTTCAAAATGGCAGCATGGTATGCCAGGAAGAAAAATCACAATATAATAGGGACCAACTCATAATTTCCCAGAAGCTCATAGAACATGCCCCCCTCAGCCAGGTGACTGTAACAATAAACAATAAAGAAATGAGAACAAGAAACCCTGCCACAAAATGAGGTGGAAGGAAAGGACGCACTTCCAGCTTTGCCTTCTAATCTCCACCCACATGCTATGGCATGCACATGCCCATCCATACTCAAGCATGTCATACCTGCATACCAAAAAAAAAGTATCAGTATGCACGAATATTTACCAAATGTGCACTTGTATATAAATTTATAAAACAAGGAGTTGAATTTAATATCTTATAACAGCTCATAAAGTATGAACTTTAAAAAAAAAGATTTTTAAATTTTTGCTTATTTAGTTAAAAGATAAAGAGAGAGAGAGAGAGAGAGAGAGAGAGAGAGAGAGAGACAGAGGGCTCTCTAAGACTTCCAGACACTGCAAAAGAACTTCAGACACATGCATCATCTTGTGCATCTAGCTTACATGGGTCCTGGGGAATCCAACCTTGGTCTTTTGGCTTTGCAGGCAAACGCTTTAACCATTAAGCCATTTCTCTAGCCATGAACTTTTTAAAAAATATATTTTATTTTTATTTATTTATTTGTGAGAGAGGCACAGAGATAAAGAGAGAGACAGACAGAATGGGTGCACCAGGGCCTGTAGCCACTGCAGATGAACTCCAGATGCATGTGCCACCTTGTGTATTTGGCTTACATGGGTCCTGGGGAATCCACCCAATGTCCTTTGGCTTTGCAGACAAGTGCCTTAACCGCTAAGCCATGTCCCAGCCCTGAACTTTTTATCTGTTGTTGAACATAGCCAGGTACTAGATTCTTCTCTAAATAATTTTATTTTTAATTTTTTTCAGAGTTCTCTGCCAAGGACAGATGAGCTTGTTAAACTTTCCAGTTACATTAGTGTGACTAGAAATGGGACATGAAATGGAAGAAGAAAGGAAGGATAAATTCACCAATAAGCTAGACCATTGCTCGAAGGCACCTATTAATAATGTGTGGTTTACAAAAGGCACCCAGCCGAAAGTCTGGAAATAGATTGGATTTATTACCAGTCCTAACACTAAAAACCTTATATCCTTGACAGTCATTTGTTCTCTCTGCTTACTGGTTTCCTCAGCTGTCAGATGAAGTGCACTGTTGAATTGTAGAGATAGAATAAAGGTTGGGTCAAAATGCTCCAGAATCAGGCAAGAAGAATGGGAATTTGAGAAAAATCCACTCCATGAAGACAACTGATATCCAACCATAGAGAAAAACTGATACTCAAGCAATCACAGTAAGTAGCAAAAGGCCTTTTTTTTTTCTGATACTTTGATATTAATCCACGATAAAAGGATCAACTCTGAAGAAAGTCAGAGTTCTCCAAAGAAAAATGTCAACCCCCAAAACATTCTGCTTGTTCTGTTTACTTCTCCCAAAGCCCAGATTCAGCAAACCTCCATTCCAGAAAGCTGGCAGAAGCAACACAAACTGAGGAGCCAGGAAGATGGCTTAGTATTTATAAGTGCTTTTTCTGTAAGCTCGCTAACAGGAGTTTCGGGCCCCAGCACCCAAGTAAAGTCAGATGCAAAGTGATGCACTACCTTAAAAATATAAGACATGAGTTTAAGATTTAATGTAGCCATTTTTATTTCATATAAATAAGTTTTACCAAACTTTGTTACTGTGATAGGACTCACAGCATCTGGAATCCTCTGTGAATGTGAGTTCAACATAAAGATCCCCAGTAAAGAAGTAAAATAGAAACCTTACATTTGGTGCCTGTACATTAATCAGCTAATCTAATGCAGGACTCTTTTAATGTACATTATTTAAAGGCATTTTAA
Source organism: Orientallactaga sibirica (assembly GCA_036365145.1). NCBI lineage: Eukaryota > Metazoa > Chordata > Mammalia > Rodentia > Dipodidae > Orientallactaga > Orientallactaga sibirica. The sequence continues at coordinate 25,372,194 of JAEOAD010000008.1, forward strand.
GTCACATAAAACAATTTTGTATCTTATTTTTGTTACCCATGGCTACTTTTAAAAAGTGAAATGTTGGGCTGGAGAGATGGCTTAGCTGTTAAGGCGTTTGCCTGCAAAGCCAGAGGATCCCAGTTTGACTCTTCAGGACCCACATAAGCCAGATACACAAGGAGGCGCATGCATCTCAAGTTTGTTTGCAGTGGCTGGAGGCCCTGGCATGCCTGTTCTTCTCTCTTCTCTCCCTCTCTCTGCCTTTCTCTCTCTCAAATAAATAAATAAATTTTAAAAAGTGAAATGTTATAAATACAGACAAAACAAACAAAAATCACATCTTATTAGAAACCAAATTAATAAATTTGTTAAACATTTAAGTCATTATAATAGGCATTTAGAAACTATCTAAAAATTGTGACCTTTAATTGAATTTATAAGGCAATTTAAAAAGGCAGGATTGAAGTTTGGCATTTTTGTTTCCCTTAAAATCTCTCCATACCATTATAGTAAGTATGAATAAGCAGTTTTTTTATATTTTTGATTATTTTTTAAAAATGTTTTATTTTATTTATTCATTTATTTATTTATGAGAGAGAGGAAGAGGTGGAGGTGGGGGAGAATGGAGGCACCAGGGCCTCTAGCAAAGGAACTCCAGATGCATCTGGCCTTCGTGGGTACTAGAGAATCAAACTTGGGTCCTTTGTCTTCACAGGCAAGTGCCTTAACTACTAAGCAATCTCTCCTGAATAAGCTTTTTTTTTTTTTAGAGCAAAAATAAAGGTGAATTATTTAAATTCATTGAGAACATGTTTTAGCTATTTAATATCATCTACATATATATGCACATTTGAAAATCAGAATACTCAATGTTAATATATTTAATTATTTAGTTTTTATATCAAACACATGTAGTAAAACTATACAAAATGAATATGAATACATGGCATGGCTGGCTAGCTTTAGATATGGTGGCAAAGAACATGTAATAAAATTAAAAAGGGCTGGAGAGATGGTTCAAGATGGTGCTTGCTTGCAAAGCCTGACTGCCTGGATTAGATTTCCCAGTATTTATGAAAAGCCAGATGCACAAAGTGGTGCATGCATCTGGAGTTTGTTTGCAGGGGCAAGAGGCCCTGGTATGTCCATGCTCCCTTTCTCTCTCTCCCTCTCTCTCTGTCTGTCTCTCCTTTGTCCTTGCAAATAAATAAATAAATAAATAAAATTTTTAATTAAAAGAAAGAGAGATATTATTTTCCTTAGAAACCTAGTTACATTGTAAACTGGAAAGGACTTGAGCTAGTTATATACATATATGTACACACACACACACACACACACACACACACACACACACACATACACACATTATTTTTTTTTAAGGAAAGGTCTTGCTATAGCCCAGCCTGACCTGGAATTCTCTACTTAGTCTCAAACTGTGTTTTTTTTTTTTTTTTTTTTTTTTTTTTTTTTTTTTTTTCCAGACTGTCCTTGAACTCACGGCAGTCCTCCTACCTCAGCCTCCTTAGTGCTGGGATTAAAGGCGTGTGCCACCTCACCTGGCTTAATTCAATATTTTCAATTAATGCGAATGCTCACTTATAAGCCAATGTTAACATATAAACACATGTCTATAATCACAACATGACTATGGCAAAGGGATATAGAGGCTGAAAAAAAATCACAAAGCTTGCAAGACAGCTAAATTGCCCTTCTCTGTGGCAAAACAAGAAAGAACTACCTCAAAGAAGGTATGAGGAGAGAACAGACACCCCAAGGATGTCTTCTGACCTCCACAAATGTGTTGGTGTATGTGGGTGCCCATATACTCACACACAAACACATATGCAACTATACTCAAAATAGATAAAAGAAAAAAGAAATTACAGAAACAGATGGCAGATAAATTCAAATAAAATATATGACTCATCAAAAGAGAAAATCAGAAAGAAATTGCATTAGAAGATGGTTTCTAAGATATGTCAGAAAAGTACACAGTCTGATATGTACTGAAAAATACAAAACATATGCATGTTTCAAAGTATTGAAAACCTTAGAGGAACCTGTCCCTATTAAGGTAGTTATTAGGACAGCTATTTGAGTTATTTGAAATGATTTTCACATTTATTGCACATAACTTCTATCATATGAGTATATGCAATATAATGTACTATATGAATTACATACAATGAAAATATATGAATGAATTACATGATGTCATTTAAAATATTTTTCAAGAAGTAATGAATGAATTGAGGAGAGAAGAAGAACAAAGAAAGAATATGATTTATACAGTCAGATAGCACTGGGATTTGTACTAACCCTACAATTATTAGCTCTGTATATTTGAATAAGTTAATTAACTTTTCTCCCCAAAGTTTTCTTATCCATAGAGCAGAGATAAAAATAGTTATCTTACAGTGTTTTCATAAGGATTAAACATAATGTATGTAAAGCACCTGGAATATATTCAAAATTTAATAAATTGTAATTATTATAGAAAGAAGATAGATGACATAATCTTGGTTTTATTTTATGGATCAATGAAATGGATTCTTATTAGAATCCTTTATTATCTGGCACAGGCAGCTCTACTCCTCCTTCCCAGCTCCCCAGTCAAATAAGAACTCAGAAATTAGAGAACCAGTGTTAGGGAGATAGCCCAGTCTGTAGCGTGCTTGCATTGCAAGCATGAGGACCGACGTGTAAGCTGTAGGACCCACGTCAATGCTAGGTGTGGTGTAAAGCTTCTGATCCCAGCATTGCACAGGCAGAGACACAAGGGCCCCTGGAGCTGGCTGACCATTCAGTGCAGCGTCTTTGGTGAGCTTCAGGCCAATGAGAATCCCTGTCTTAAAGACCTGGGCAATGTTCCGGAGGAACATGGACTGAGGCTGTTTCTGGCCTCCATGCACATGCTCACCCAGGTACATGGACGAAATTAGAGAGTTGGAAAGAAAACTGCCTAACAGAGGCCGTGATGAGGTCCATGATGCCTGGTTGTTCTCGTAGCTACAAAGCCTTCTCGAGAACATATAGTCGTATTCATACATTTGCTTCTGAGAAACCTGGGGGTCCAATAGTGCAGCAGACAGAAGAAGTGATAAAAGGAGGTGTGCAGATATGCAATACCCTAGCAGATTCCCACACCCCCCTGGGCAGTCCTTTTTCTCCTCCACCTGGCCCGTTCCGCCTTCCCCCACTCTCCCTTGGCAGGAAAACACAGAGGCTGTGACTTGAAGCAGCTGGTGATGCCATGAATCTCAGCCAAACCATCAAGTTCAAACCATGCAAAATCCCTGCCAATCTCCGAGGCAGTCCTGACAGGAAAAGCGAATGTAACAGAATGCACACAGGGCCGATGGAGCCAGCGGCTCACCGCCTTCTGCAAATGGTTCCTTGGGTCTGTCTCAGAAGCGAGACCGGCATGGTCGAACTGTGTGGGAATTTTGGCTTAGAGTTTTTAGAAAGCAACAAATGAAAATGTCTGAGAGGCCCTCTAGCTCAGGAAATAAGCTGGCATTCATAATGGCGAGCCTTCTTCCTGACTAGAGTTGGGCCTCAGGAACATGGTCCAATGTCCTTGTGACGTTACGTTTCCAGAGTCACTCGACTCAACTCGAAAACAGAAGCTTCCCCTGGACAGATGACCCTGTGTCAAGAAGCACGTTCTCTGCAAACAGGACATGCGCTGCCTTCAGATCCACTTGTCCCTCTGGTCTGATGACTTTGGGTAGTGAACAGCCCGTGCCACTATGTGCAGATAGTCTGCACTCCTGTATCTAAAGCGACAGTCCACCTAGAGCACACGATGTTATTTTCCATGTTATAAGGTTCATGTGTTTCCTTCCTCAGAGCTCAAAAGGGCCATTTCCCCAGTGCATTGAAAATATACTAAAGGCTTATTAATTTATGGCCCAAATAATCCTATGAATCAAGCATTGTTATCATATGTGCCTTCCAAATAAGAAACAAACCAGATTTGAGAATGAATCAGTGAATTAACTTATGCAAGGTCATACCAAAGATGGGACTCCAGTTTAAACTCCAGTTAGTACTGTGCAGGATCCCAGTTCTTAACACTCCATTCCATCCTCTGTGTTATAACAAAGAGTGACTAACATTTAAGCTATGTAAAATAAAATGAATGAAATTTAAATTATGCATTGCATAAAAAGAAAGCCCCATTCTCTAAATCTCGTCCCAAGGTGTTTTGACTTTGAGAAAGGCCCATCTTATTTTCCATAAAGTCTGTCCTTATGTTTGTCCCACTAACGGTGTAGCAGGTCTCTTCTCCACAGTCTGACCACCATGTGTTATCAGTCTTTTGATTACAGCTATTCTTACTGGGATAAAGTGGTCTCTCATTGTGTGGTTTTGTATTTCCCTGATTATTAAAGATATTGAGCATTACCTTTTTCATAAACCTATTAGTCATTTATGGGTTTCTTTGAAAAATGTCTGTTTAGGTCTATTGTCCATATTTTAATCTGATATTTTCCTATAATGTTTTTGGAATTTTTTTACATATTCTGGAAATCAAGTCCTTTTACATGCATATCAGCTATTCAACTCCTGGGTCTGCATCACAGAAAAAAAAAATCAGTATTTTGAAAAGACATCTGGACTACCATTTATTGAACAATAGCCAAGAAATGTAAACAGCCTCAGTGTCCATCAGCAGATGACCACATAAAGAATATGTGGTATAGCCGGGCGTGGTGGTGCACGCCTTTAATCCCAGCACTCTGGAGGCAGGGGTAGGAGGATCGCCGTGAGTTCAAGGCCACCCTGAGACTACATAGTTAATTCCAGGTCAGCCTGGGCCAGAGTAAGACCCAAAAAAAAAAAAAAAAAAAAAAAAAAAAAAAAAGAATATGTGGTATATATATGCAAAAGGGAATGTTATTCAGCCACAAAGTAGAAGGAAATCCTGTTATTTGGGACAAGTGGGTAGAAGTAGAGAGCATTGTGTTATGGAAAATAAACCAGAAGCAGAAAGCTAAGCCCTGTGTCATCTTGGTCCTACATAGAATCTAGAAGCACTGATCTCATAGAATTGTGGTGATCAGAGGCTGGATGGGAGAAGAGAGGGAAGGCAAGGGGATGAGGGAGGGGATGAAAGGAAGAGGAGGAGAGGAAGGGTCAGAAGGAAGAGAGAGAGAGAAATTGAGAGAGTTCATCATTAAGAAATGACAATGTTTGGGATGGAGAGATGGCTTCGCAGTTAAGGTGCTTGCCTACAAAGCCAAAGGACCAAGGTTTGATTCCCCATGACCCAATAAAGCCAGATGCACAAAGTGGCACCTGCATCTGGAGTTTGCTTGCAGTGGCTGGAGGCCCTGGCATGCTCTCTCTCTCTCTCTCTCTGCTTCTTTCTCTCTCTCTTAAGTAAATAAATAAAAATAAGTATTTAAGATGAAATGACAAAGTGAGATAGCATTGACCCCTCATATTTCAATATATTGAACGTATGAATGGATCAAAATATCCTATAGCATAATTGTACACAAATATATAGAACCTTTGGGCTGGAGAGATGGCTTAGGGGTTAAGGCGCCTGCCTCCTAAGCCTAAGAATGCTGGTTCCAATCTCCAGTGGTTCCAATCTCCAGGTCCCACGTTTAGCCAGATGCAAAGTGACGCAAGGGCGCAATGCCACACTTGACCACAAGGGGGTGCACATATCTGAATTTCTTTCTCAGCGGCTGAGAGGCTGCTGGCATGCCCATTCTCTATCTGTCTTCCTCTTCCTCTCTATCTCTCTCTGTGTCTCTCTGCAAAAAAAAACAAACAAACAAACAAACAAAAAGTAATGTAGTGTTTGGTGTTTCTGCCTGACTAATAAATTCAACTAGATCAAACAGTGACAAAACAAAGAGTTGAAAAATTGGGATTATCATTGCAGAGTCCATTAATGTGCAAGATCAAAGACCAAGTGTTTAAGCTGAAATGTGTGCATAATTTGTAAACAGGTAAGACATGCAGATAGAGGAATAAATGTGTAATACAACAGTCAATTTTACTAGTCAGGGTTCTCCAAGGAAACAGAATTGATATGAGACTATTATATATAATTCATGTGTTCCAAAATGCATGTATGCATATATATTTATATCTAGGATTTGAAATTTCATATAAGTAATTGTTTCACGTGATGACAGAGGCTGATAGATTTCACAATATGCAGGATGGTGTGATGGTTTGAATCACGTGTCCCCCATAAACACATGTGTTTTGAATGCTTGGTCCTCAGCTGATGGCAATTTAGGAGGTGGAGCCTTGGTAGAAGAGGTGTGCTGATGAAGGCAGGATTAGATGTGGCATAGCCAGCTTCCTGTTGCTAGAATTAACCTTCCTCTCCTGCTTCTGTTTTCCATCTGCTTGCCGTGTCCAGTATCTTTGCTCATGCAACACTCTCCTCTGCCCTCATGAAGCTTCCTCTCGAGACTGTAAGCCAAAATAAAAAAACAATAAAACAAACAAACAAACAAACAAACAAAAAGTTTCCTCTCATCAGTTGTTTTTGGACAGGTATTTCGTCCTAATTACAAGAAGGTAAGTGCAACAGATGGAGTCCCAGGGGGAAAAAAGTGAAGTAAATTCTACTTCAAATCCAATATCTGAGTACCAGGAGGCTTAATATGTGAGGTTCAGATCCACATGTCTATGGACTAAGTCTCAGCTCTGAAAGGCAAGCAGGCAAAGTCAGTTCATCCTTCCTCCTCTTTTTAGTTGGATTTGCCCCTCAGTGGATGGGGTGAATAGACACAAATGGCTCCATCTGCTTCAGTGGTCTAATGCAGTCCTGTGTTAGAATCACCCTCACAAGAGCATCTAGAAATAATGACCATTTATGTCATTGGCATCCCATGGCCCAATCAGGTTGATGTATAAACTTTAACAACATAAAACATAGAATCAAAGTAAAATTTTCAAACACACACACACACACACACACATACAAACTCAAGATCTGGAAAAGGAAAAAGACATATGTGAAGGAGAGATTTGAACCAGAGAAAGCAATAATAGAGCTTGCTAAAGGCATACATTGCTGAACCAAGTAAAACAAAGCTAAAAATCTGAGACTGGGCAAAAATAGATCAATAGAGCCGGGCGTGGTGGCACATGCCTTTAATCCCAGCACTCGGGAGTCAGAGGTAGGAGGATCACTGTGAGTTCGAGGCTACCCTGAGAGTACATAGTGAATTCCAGGTCAGCCTGAACTAGAGTGAGACCCTACCTTGAAAAACAAAAACAAAAAAAAAAAAAAAAAAAAAATAGATCAATAGAACACAAACAAATTAAAACACTAAGACAATCTAAATACCCATGAAACAGGGATGTATTAGGTTTAATTACCATGCTTCTACTTCATATAATGGAATATAGCCAATAAGACAATTACTTTGAAATTTGGTAAAAATGGAATAAAATGCATACTGTGTAATCTAAAATTGAAAAACTGGGATCTTGAAATGTATTTCCATAGAAATAAATTTTGTATCTTAAATAGGAAAGAAAGTGTCATGCAAAAAAAAAAGATAAGTAATTATTTTGCTATGGCTGTAGAATTAGAGGTTGTTATCATAATGTAACAGTGAACTATAGTAGCCATGTAAGTTAATATACAAACATGCAGGATCATAATGAAGGGCTTCTTTATTTCTTCACGACTTGATTATTTAACACAGATCTTTCCTGGTGAGTCATACTTAAGCCACTTCATAAAGCCTAAAATATCATAAGAAATTATTTCTAGCACTTCTCTCTATAGGATATTTATATGCCGTGAGTAGTATGCTTTATTCTGAACTGGTGAGATATGAATGTATAAGATTTTGTTACAAATTAATTACCTTTACAGAAAAATAATCCAGGTGGAAACTATTTTAGTCATTTTGTGGTGTTTCTGCAATAAAGTCATTCTAATTAATCTAATCCACGATATTGTTTGTTTGTTTGTTTTTATTTAGAGTGGACTAATTCTTTTTTGGCATGATTACTATTTGTTGACAATGAGGAAAACCTTCTGCCACTGTTTTTGAGTTATATCAGAATTACTATTTACTGAAGACCAGCTCATCATTTATGTAAGCTTGGGTCCCAAAGGCATTAGAAACCAGAGGTAGATAATCATTTGGGGATTTTTAGATCCTGAAGTCATGCTTCCGTTAGGCTTTTAACTGGAATCCTATTCCGAGACACTAAAATGTTACTATGGCCACAATGGATACTATTAATAGATGATGAGATACAAATCCACTGTTGACATGACACCAAGATAGATATGACTTGGTCTAATAGCCACAGTAGATTGTCTGATGATACAAAGCAGGTAACTTTAGTTTAAAATGATGAGAAGAAAGCCTCTGTCTCTTTAAGAGATGGCTAATGGTTAATGAGTCTCAGAAGTTGTTCTTTTCTTTTTCCTTTGCTTCAATTAAGATTCTGAAGCAATTTAAAAGAACCAGCCAAGGTCACAGTCATCAACTCATTCTTTTATGTGACCTAGGGTAAACGCTGCTTAGTATAACACTAAATGTTTCTCCCACAATCATTCATGTCTTTTTTTTTCCCCCCCTTTTTGAGCCTATGGTTTATTTCCCTCAACTGAGCATGCTCAGACATGGGCAGTCAGTTTTCATTTTGAACATGCGATTTATTCTGACCCTAACTAACCTAGTTTACTAACTGAGTGTGCCTAGGAAGATGCCTTCCTTGCACGGGTTTCCCTATATGGAAAAGTCCCCTGATAAATTTCCTTTGCTTTATTCATTTAAGAACAGCACTGCTTTGTCTTGTTTGCCACACATGACAAAACTGTCCATTCTTTTGTGTTTGGGTTCTGTTCACCGGCTTGGCACTCATCAAAGGAGAGGATCTATTTATTATATTCAGCTAGGCTATGACCTCTTTCCCCTATGAATTTGGAAAATTCATTTTCAGTGCTTTCAATGAATTACAAAGACTGATTTTATAATCCTCCACTCTTTTTTCTCAGTTCCTGGCATTTTGCATTTCCCATTGCCTCTGGGCCTGAAACTTCATTCATTTTAAAACTATTCATGGAAAGATCTCCCCTTCCCCAGCCGTTAATCTGTTATTAATAGGCCAAAAGACATTCAGATATATTGCAGTCCTATACAACCTCAACAGAGGGTGGGGGGGGGGAGAAAAAAATGCTTTACTGTCAATGTGAAACTTTTATCTTCCTTAACATCTTATTTAGAAAACCTCTGCTTTATTTTAATTGGAATCTAATGATGGCTTCCTGAAAATGATTTGAGTAAGTAAAAGTTTAGAGCAATGACAGCTGTCAGGAGTCCACAGTAGTTTCCCTTAAAGAGTATTTATTGGGAAGATGTGTTTCAAATCCAGTGAATCTTTTTTTTTTTTTTTTTTTTTTTTTTTTTTGGCACAGCAGATGAAAGTTAAATACTCAGAGCTGGTAATGTGGTAGTAGTAACTCAGTGGGGAATTTCAATGAGAAAGACCTATTTGTTTTATCTTCTCTCTCTTTCCCAGTAAGCACTTCCTTATGCAAAATTCAGATTCACAAAATCCCCATGTATGTGAATGTACAACTAATGAGGCAAAAATAACCATCACCTTTACTAATCATAAATGATCAGAAATGAAGTCAATATGCAGTTAGCCCAATTAATGGAATTATTTATTTATTTATGCATTTATTTATTTATGTACTACAGTGAACCACTATGTTGGTACAAATACACAGGCATTTGCAATAATATGATTGCTTTATTGTGGAAGCATGTTAACTGAATTAAATATAATTATGGCTCTCACTAAATTTTCAAACTGTTTTCATATAGTGAGGGAATTTTAGCTGCATCTGACTTTCCAATCCGGTAATGGTTTCTGTTTGGCTGCTACTAGCACAAAACACAGGAACCCCTACAAAAGCCCAAGTGCTGGCAGTTCATCTGATTACCAATAACCTTCCTGTGGAATATTGCTCCTCGTGAAAATAAGGACATTTATATTGAGAGCTGAGGAAGCAAAGCAAAAACATGACATCTGCATAGCATCAGCCTTAAGAGATCTATCTATAAATGATCTCAAAAAATTCTTTACTATAAACTGTTAAGTTTATAACAGTAAGTGATTTAAATACTAATCCGTGGATTCCAAGGACCTGGTTAGTAAGGAACACTCAGAAATGAACATTTAGTACACAATTCGAGGTAGTCCTTGTCTGTCAAGTTTTATTTCAGAATTCCATTCATAGGTAAGCTACAAGTCAAAAATGGAAGGGTTCTGTTGGTTTTATATCTTTTGCTGGGGGGTAGGAGTGACTGATTGCTGTCCAAGGAAAAGACTCCCAGGGTTTTTTTTTTTTCCAGGTGTCAAAGATCTGTTTTGGGTCATTATTTACTACAATATCGTCTCTGAGGAAGTGGACTTATTACAATATTCCATTATTGGAAATTAAGTAAAAGAGGGAAGAATTTCATGTGTTCTTTTTATTTTTATTTTTCCACATTATATCTTCATGCTGTTAGCTATCACTGTGGAAAACATACTGGTGAGAAAAGATTATGTATCCCACAATCCTAATTACTTTAAACATAAAAGTTCAAATTGACCAATGAAGCTGCACTAATGCTCAAGTCCCATCGTTTACGAGCTCTGTCTGATTTTACAAGGTGGCAGGCAAAGAGCTTCGACAAACTTTAAGACACGTTCTCAAGAATATTAATTCTTTTTTTGAGAGAGACAGAGAGAGACAGACAGAGACAGAGGGAGAGGAAGACAGATAGAGATGGGTGAGCCAGCAGCCTCTCAGCTGCTGTGAATGAAATCCAGATGTGTGCGCCCCCTTGTGGTCAAGTGTGGCATTGTGCCCTTGCATCACTTTGCATCTGGCTAAACGTGGGACCTGGAGATTGGAACCACTGGAGATTGGAACCAGCGTTCTTAGGCTTAGGAGGCAGGCACCTTAACCACTAAGTCATCTCTCCAGTCCAAGAAGAATATTAATTTTTGCATTCACTACATGAAACCCTTGCAATGCCCTCATGGATTGTTTCACTGTCTTGAAACAAAATAAGACTTTAATCACAAAGTCATTGCGAAAAGACAATTCAAGGGCTGGGAGAAGGTTCAGTAGGTAAAGTGCTTGCTATAGAAGCAGATCATGAGTTTAGATTTCCCAGTACACACACACACACACACACACACACACACGTGGAACATACCTACAGTCTCAGCACTGGAGAGGAAGAATCCCTGGGGCTCACTGAATATCCAGTCTAGAAGAATAGATAAGCTTTAGTTTTAGTAACAGACCCTGTCTCAAACAATATGGTTGAGAACAACCAAGGATGTCTCCCAAAAATCAAACTCTGGCTTCCTAGATTCTTGATGTCAGCCTCTGGCCTCCACATGTACATGCACACATGTGGGTCCACACACATACAGCATAAACATGCACAGACACCAGACACACATACCCTCAAAATGAAGACAATTCACTTAAAAGAAAAGTTATACATTGAAACAACCATCTAATTCTTGTAGCTACGTATTTTGTTAATCCATCCAAGTAGAAATTTGCTCTCAGCAAACATTGAATTAGCTGAGTGGTATTTCATCATAGCAATCCTTAAACTGAGCATGCTCAAGAATGTGTGCCTTAAGTTGAGCATATTCAGGAGTATACCTGCCCTACATGTGGTGAAATTTTCTTACACATTTTTGTATTTTACATTTACCCACTTACATTTAATCTCTTTTTTTGTTTATTTGCTTTTGGTTATGCATAGATTATCATTGTCCAACATCCCTTGCTTACAACTAGGTGTGCATTGCTGGCAGAAATCACCCAACCAAGAGCAGCTTGTGGGAAAAAAAAAAGGTTTATTTTGGCTTTCAGACTTGAGGGGAAGCTTCATGATGGCAGGGGGAAATGATGGCATGAGTAGAGGGTGGAAATTACTTCCTGGCCAACATCAGCTGGACAACAGCAACAGGAGAGTGTGCCAAACACTGGCAAGGGGGAAAAGGTTATAATCCCCATAAGCCTGCCCCCAAAAATACACCGCCTCCAGGAGGGTTTAGTTCCCAAATTTCCATCAGCTGGGGACCTAGCATTCAGAAAATTCTAAGTTTATGAGGGACACCTGAGTCAAACCACCACATTTCTTCTGCTCTGGAATGAGTGTGGTGGTCAATCTTGTGGACCTCCTTCTTAGGAATAGAGTACAATGACAAGCAGGAGGAAAGCCCTTCCCTTTATGCACAGGATCAGGATAACACTCAGCCTGGCCAATCAGGCATTGTGAGTGCCACACTTGTTCTCCAGCTAGACATTTCCAGGGTTAAAGCCAGCCTGACACCAGCCAGCGTGGACGTGAAATATACTTGCTACCCATCCAGACCATTGCGATTGGTTCATCAGTCTCAAGCAGTCAGAGTAGTCTTGATTCCTTCTGGGGTTACATCTTCATGTTTCTCAGGGGTCCTGAGAGTCCGCTTAAATACTTGCAGATTGTTTCCCCATGTTTGTGAAGTCTTAAACAATTTGCTTTCAATTACTTTGGATTTGTAATTTTTAGCTTTAAAGAAACTATTTAGCTCTTTCTTGCCAATGCATATATTGTTTAAAACCACAAGATAAAAATACTCATTGGAAAAAAGCTTCTTTAAATAAATAGATTATTATTAATATGTCCTTAAGACTTCTTGGAATAATATTTAAGGGAAGGCAGCATGTACTGTAGTCTGCTGTATTCTGAAGGTTGTTTTCTTGTTCATAGTTCAACCCAAATGAAGCAATAAGAGAACTGTTACAAGTTTTTTGGCAGGCACCCTGCATATGCTAGTTAGTTTAATTCTCATAATGAGTGTAGGGCATTTCCTTTTATCCCAATGTCACAGGTCAAGAAACTTCTTAGAATAGAAATATTTGGACTGAAGACTGCATGACTCCAAAGCCTGGAGTTGTAAACAATTATTCCATGAGGTTTTATGCAAAACTTCTGCTGCAAAATGACCAAACCATTTTATCTTTCCTCCCTGAATCCTCTCTCTGCCTGTGATGAACACAACACTTTTGTTTATCAATTCACTCCTTAAGTAGGTTTCAATAGCAAAGTAATTAGACCATGATACTTAGAGTTTGGCTAAACCTGTTTTAATTCAGCTTTTCCTCTCTCTGGCTCTAATCTAGTGAAAGATACTCAATTTTTATAAGAATTTGTTTCTTGGTCTATAAGTCTTATTTCTTAAGTTGGTTTTAAAAACAGTTTAAATCATGTTCACAAAACATTTAATACAATACTTTCAACAAGATGATCCCAGACTCAACGATAGGATGTTTTTTTTAATTTGGATACATATAAAATTTCAACTTACTAAAACAAAAAGGGGGGGCATCTAATAAACCTCAAATGTTTGCAAAAGACGTTACCCAAGTCTAAACAATCCATATGTTCAAAAGAAACCACAAAGAAAACTATTGCATGTTTTAAGATGAGTAAAGTGGCAAGAAGTTATGCCTTGTGGGAGACAGCTAAAATACTAGAGGGAAATTTTTAAGTTCTACATGCTTGAATGAGAAAAGAAGGATCTAAAATCAGTGGTCTAAACATCTAATAAAAGATGTCAAAATGAAAATCAAATTAAAACTAAAGAACAGAGACCAATGAAAATTATAAATATAGAAGTAGAAGTTAATTGAATGCATAACAGGTAAGTAATAGAGAGGGAAAAAATCAAATTGCCAATGTCAGGACTGAAAGTGAAAGAGGCAAATATTGATTTTGCAAGTATTAAAAGTCTGAAAAATATTAATGATGATTTGAAGCCAATAAGCTCAATAATTTTGATGACTTGGAAAATTCTGTGTGGTAAAAATGCTAAGCTGATTATCCAATAGAAATACCTTCACCCAAGAAAAGAGCACAGCCAGCTTGTTCATTAAGTAATTCTAACCCTGATATCTGACACGGGTGGGACATTACATTAAAATAAACCCACACACTTAAATAAGCCAAGGTCTTTTTAAAAATAATCACCACGCACACAACAACTGGATTTATCCCATTTCTGTAATTTGACATTCAAAAACTAACGTGATTTATTACTGTAACAGAATATTTTGGAACAATACAAAAAAAAAATCCAAACCCTCTACTGGATCCATTTAAATATTTTACAAAATCCTAAAGTTAGTTTTAATCAAAACTGTCTCTAAGCTAAGAAGAGAAAAGGAAAATCTGACAGTAATGAAAAGCGTCTGAGGGCCAGGTGTCCTAACATATGGCAGTCATTTCTGCCCTCTGGTTTTGGAGGCAGAAAAATCATGAGTTTGGGCCAGCCTGGGCTACACAGAGAAACTCTAACAAAGCAAAGAAAAGGACAAGGAAGAGAAATAGAGAGGGAGGGAAGAAGATAGGGGGGCAGTAAGACATCTAACAATAGCTAAGCCATGGAACCAACCTAGGTGTTCAATAACCGAAGAATGATAAAAACAAAAAAAGACTTGTGATTGTATATATGTATGTATATAGAGAAGTTATGTCATTTACAGAAAAGTGGATCAATTGCAGATAATCATATTAATTATGTTGATACTTTCAGAAATAAAAACATATATTTTATATCATTCATGATTTCTAAATTTTATGTAGCTACATATAATCCTGTAGGTATATATGCCATGGACAGAAAGTAAATCTATTAAAGGGAACAAAAGTGATTAAAAGGAGGGGTGTGGTGAGAAAAGACACAGAGAGAGTATGAGGGTAATATATTCAGCATAAAATATACACTTGCATAAAATGTTTAATTAAGATATAGACAAAAGAGAAAAGCTATAAGCTAGAGGTGCACAGAACCCATTCAGCAAAATAATAGCAGAAAATGTCTAGAACTCGTGAAAGATAAGGACATCCAGATATAGGAGATCTTTAGAGCACCAAAAACGCATGACCAGAAAAAAAAATTCATACGTAACAAAAGTGACGAAATTCTCTTCCCCTAAACCAGAGGAAAAGCCCAAGACCTTTGCTTTTACTGCTTTCAGTGTACTGTGTCACTGAAGTCTTAGTCACTGCAGTAAAGCTAGGAAATAAAATCATACAAACTGGAGCAAAAATAAAGCATTCTTTATCTGTAAACAATGTGAGAGTACAGAGAGAAAATCTTCAAGCAATCCACAAAAGACGCTGCAAGAGCTAGTAAGCAAACTCAACAAAATTATAAGATGTTAATAAGGTCACAGACAAAAATGAGTATCAGTCTTGAAAGATGGTTCAGCTGTTAAGAGCACTTGCTGTTCAAGCACGAGGGCCGGAGGTCTGAGAGACAGCTGTTGTTTGATCTTTGGAACCCACGTCAACAACTGGGAGTGAGTGCATGAGTCTGTAACCCCAGTCCAGTAGGGGAGTAGAGACCCAAGAATCACCAGAGCTCATAAAAAATACAAAACTCAAAAGCTTGGGATCAATAAGAGATACAGACGCAAATAAGAATGGGTGGAAGAGCAATGTTTGGCTCTGGCCACCACAGACAAGGGCACCGTGCATGGGGCACCACATACACATGCATACACCACAATCACACACACACACACACACACACACACACACACACACATACACGTGTGCACACACATGCAAAAATAAACTTGATAGCAACAATTAACTGAAAGTATATAAAGAAATTCAGCACACGTAAAGTAATAGAAACACAGCTTCAGAATATTTACAATTATAAAGATGTCAGTTTCCCCAAATTGAACCATATATTCAACTAAATCCTAATCAAACCCTACCCATTTATATATTTAATTATTTATTTGATAAAGAGGCAGTGATAGAGAGAGAAAGAAAGAAAGAGAGAGAGAGAGAATGAACAGGTGCACCAGGGCCTCTAATCATTGCAAACGAACTCCAGATGCATGTGCCACCTTGTGCATCTGGCTTAGATGGGTACTGAGGAATCAAACCTGGGTCCATAGGCAAGTGCCTTAACCTCTAAGCCATCTCTCTAGCTCAAATCCTACCCATTTTAATGTATAGGAATCAATAAGCTGATTTTATAACACATGTGCCAATGCAAATACCAACAGCAGCACAATTTTTGTACTTGCAGATGATTGAAGATAACAAATAGCTATTCTATTAAAATTACCATGTCTTAGCCTAAAGATTCCAGAAATAAACTCATACCCTCATCATGAAATCAGCTTTCACAAAGACTAAAATCAATCCAATGGAGAAAAGAATATCTTTTTAATAAACAGTTTCCAGGACAACTGACCAGTGATATGGGGAAGAAATCTTGCCTCATATCTCACTTCAGTGATAAAATGTAACTTGAGATGATGCTTAGAACAAAAAGAGCTAAAATTGTATAATGCCTCCATGAAAATATTAAGTCAGACCTTCAATATTTTGACATACACAAAAATTCCCTAGGATGTACAAAATAATAATAATAATAAGTTTTTAATTAATAAAAATTAAGCACATACACTATTCAGATTTCATTGGGTAAAGAAACAGGTGAGCTACAGACTGACATGTATGTGTATATATAATTCATATTTGTGATAAAAGGCGTATATCAAAAACTTTCAAAAACTAGTGTAAGTCAAACATGGAAACGTAGTGATGTCAAAACATGACAACAAACTTGTGGTTCCTTTTAGGAACAAAAGCATGGGCCATTGAGACTTTTCTGGGATGTACAAAAATGTTCTGCTTCCCAAGCTGAGAGTGCTGTCATGAGAACTCAGTAAATACTATACGTGAGATCCTTTCTCTCTCTTTTTTGGTGAATTGTTCCAACTAGAAAAAAAGTGTTGTTTCATTTTTCCAAATTTGCTATAGTAGCAAATTTGTAATGATTTCTTCCTTTGTCTCGTGAAAATTACTGATCATTCCTTAAGCAATTCCTTTCCATGTAAATACAGTTCATTTTAAAAGTGGTTGATGTGAGCATACTGGCTTTCATCTAGAAAGTGGATTGGCAGAGAGATGTGTGGGAAACAAGACTGCTCTCTGAACCCTTTATGGTAAATACTTTTTTTTTTTTTCTGTGATTAATGGAAGTGATTTCCCCTCATTGGAAAAAATGAAAGAATAATATATACCCATTAATTTTCCACTTGCTACTGCAATAGTGAGGTAGATTGTAAGTTGATTGGAAATGATACTTTGGGCTACATCATGGAGCCTTTTCAAAAGACAATGAGCTTAAGTCAGGATGTATGCACCACGTTCTCAACACTGGCACTTTTTAAGTGCCCCAAGTCCCAAGGAAGTTCCCTGCACCTCTGGGCTTCCCCTCCCACATAAGCAAAATAAGGGATTAACTGAATGACTTGGGAGTCCTCTGTGCCTAGCCTTTGAGGCTGGCTCTGTGATCCGTTCCTTGATCTATGCTCACAGATGTCCTGTGAGTTGGCATATTCATATGTCATGGGGCTTTTACTCATTTTTATTCATTCTATGACAACTCAGACTTCAAGTTCAGGGAGCTGTTTTCACAATATCAAAAATATCAATTAATTTTAGGAGATTGATGATCCTATTCGCACCTTATTTGTTAGCAAGGTCACATAAGGAGTGAGTCGTTTCTATTCTGATTCCAGGGGCATAGTGTGTGTGGTAGTTTGACTATATGGCCCCCAATATATTCAGTGTTTTATTAGTTTATAGTTTACATCTGCAGCCACCTTGGTAGAGGCAATGTCACTGGGCATTAAGGTGTGGTGGTGGGTTTAGGATTCCATTGTAAAGATATGCAAAGTGTGCCTAGCAGGAGTTCCTGAAGTGTGCTCTGCTGTGTGGCTGGTGTCTTTTCTCTCTCTTGCCTGGTCCTGTAAGAGCAGGCCACTTCTCCTGCCATTATGGAACTTCCCCTGGATCTGTAAGCTTCAATAAATAATATCCCTTCCTCCATAACTGTGCCTGGTCTGGAAGTTCATCTCAGTGAACCTGAAGCTGTCTGCTACAGTGTGTATTACAGTAACAGAAATCACATTAATGTGAACCTAAGATTAATTTCAGAAAGAAACAAATTACATGTGTTGCTTGATTTACATATTGGGTGTTGTGAGTTTATTTCTTATTCAGGGTAATAACATTAATTACAATCAATTTGTTTTATATTCATGTAGATGTCACACAGTTCTAGAGTTTGGCATTTATAATATATGAATAAATGGCCACTAGCCTCTGCTTACACCTCCGACAGAGTTACTCAATGAATAGTTAGAAAATTAATAAGGTACATAGCCAGAGAGGAAAAAAAAAGCTATAGTAGCTGCATTTTATTGATTTTGTCACAATATCAAAATCTATAATTTCTTACCTCTGGCACTTATTTAGTAATTTCATAGAATGAAATATTTATTAACAGCTAGTGGCCTAACTAGAAATTACTTTGATCCAGGTTTAGTGCTTGAGCAAGTGGGGGAGGGGATTTGGTGCAATCAACATTCCTATTCAAATAGTCTGGCTCTATGCTTACTTTCCTTTATCTCTACAACACAGAATTTGAGGCAATGCAATGAGATGCAAAGAAGTAAACTCAAAAGATGAAGGCACTAGAAATGGAGAGCTCGGGCCAACAGATCTTTTGTGTTTGTGTGTGTGCACAGGAGGCAGCCAGAGGACAATTCTGTATGTCATGCCCTAAGTGCCTTCTACCACTTTTGAGTGGCAGCCTGTCACTTGTGACTGCCTGGCCAGCAGCCAGATAACCCCAGAAATTCACAAGTGCACACATCCAAGTGCACACAACCATGCTTGATTTTTTTTCTTTTTCTTTTTTGGTATGTGGCTTCTGGGAAAGAACTCAGGTCGCAAGGTAAGTACTTCTCTGACTGAGCTCTCTCTCCTGTCTTCTTAGTTATTTCTCTGAAGAAATTTCTCCATTTCTCTAGCTCTTTAAAAATGGAGACAGTATTCAAATGTGATTTCTCTTGCACATATATCTGGAATCCCATCAGCAATCAACAGATATTAATGATATGGGTTTGCATTGCATGGCTTCAATCTGACTCCAGCCTGTTTCCTGGACATTTATAAAAAATCCTTTTGCGTATGGTGTCTCTATTAAATGAAAAGCCTTCCTTGTCCTTCCATGTTCTCATTAACTTCCTACTCAGCCAGTCTTACAGAGTCCTACACTCACACTTAACCTACCGGCCCCTTCAGAGGGGTCCCTGGTTCCTGCCATGTCTTTCCATCACCTCTTCCTGAAGCACCTTGGCTGCTTTACCTGTGTGAAACATGGCTCTTCCTAAAGGACATTGAAAGCCTCAAAATATTGCCAAGGAAAACTCTGTCTTCTCTATTCCTCACTGTCATTAATAGTACACTGGATCAAATTGTTTCTGACTAGCCTCCTCTATGTCCTACAGCCCATCATTCTTACTGCCCCTGGGTTCAGCTTCCCGAGTTACTCTGATAGCATTCCCCAGCTCAGAATTCCTTATTGATTTCTTATGGCTAGCATGCTAAAGCCCACATGTATTTCATGGGCTTTAAATATCTCTGTTATAATCTGCCCAAATCTACCTTTCTGACCTTAATCACTCTATCTCCTTGTAAACATTTCATTTTAATTAATTTGGACTGGAGCTTTTGTGTTCCCCACTATGGAACTTCATAGACATGGTTACACTGTCTCTACCAAGAACACAGTCCTTCCTGACCTCATATAACCAAATCATGTCCATCTGCCACATGCAAACTCAAGTCCTACTGCTTTCTGAAGGTTTTTATGATCACTGTGGACAATAATCTCCTAGGTTTGTTGACTCTGTGCTTCTTATAACCTTCATATCTTTTCACCAGGTATATTACCTGTTCAGATGCATTTAGATGTATATTTCTGCCATGTCTTCATTGATTACAGAACACATACATGAGTCAGTTGACAATTTCAAGGGCAAATTACATCATGGCAGGGAAGGCATGGCTTGAAGCAGACATCTGGGCATTATATCTTATCATATCCGCAGGAGGAAGTAAGAAGAGTGAGTTCACTGTGGACACTCAGTGGGGCTGTGGACTCTCAGTGGGGCTGCTACTAATAAATCTCAAGGTCTATGCCCAGTGACAAATCTCCCCCATCAAGGCTCCACCGCCCAAAGACTCCCCCAGCTGGGGACATTGCATGTTGGTGTTTGAGAAATGGAGAGGCATATGTAGGTCTATAATCTCAGTGCTACGGAGGCAGAAACAGGCAGATCCTTGGGGAAAGCTGGCCAGCTGGTCTAGCTCTGGGTTCACTGACAGACCTTGTCTCAATAACTAAGGTGAAGAAACAATTGGTCAAGATCCCCACAACATCTGACCTCCACATAGTCCCATATCTTTTTAAAAAAATTATTATTAAAATGTCATGATGGCACATCTGTGTTTATCAGTGTACTGGTCAAGATAGCAAAAAATGGCCAGCCTAGATTAGATGTGCATCAGATAAATGAAGGAAGAAAGTGTAGTGGTGTTCACAATGGAATCTTATTCATTTGTAAACAAAAATAAAATTAAGACATTTAAAGAAAAATGCTGGAACTAGAGATCATTATGGTAAGTAAAGTTAGACAGACTCAGAAAGACAAATGCTACATGTTTTCTCTCATGCACAAAATCTAGATTTAATTTATATAGGTGTGGGGGGTATGGATCATGAAAGTAGAAAGGAGACCATGGGAAGGGAGGGTGAGGGAAGAAAGAGGGAAAAAAGAGAAAAAGTAATGGAATATATGTGACATAAAAGTAGAAGAGCTATGGGGGTGGATGATCAACAAGAGCACCAAAATTCCATAGAGACATTCTTTCTTCATTTTACTTTTTGAGAGAGAGAGAGAAGACTGGCATTATTTTGTATGTTCACATTCAAAATGGGGCCATGGTCAACTCTGAAAGTCAGGTAACAAGTAGTTTCTAACCAGCCCTAGACTGTAAATTGACATTTTCTGGCTGAGCAGACTTGAACTTCATATATATATACCAAGTAGGGGATGTTACTTGTGCTTGTGTGAGCCCTACAACTTGAACTTCTACACATGAGTCAGTCTTGAATGAAGAGGCTCCTTGTGAATACCATGGCATAGAACCGACTTATGAAGGACTGGCTATGCAGGGCTCAGAGGTTTGAGTATTTCCTTGTGACAGAGAACTTTTTTTTCTTTTGGAGAAAGTCAGAGAGAGGGGGGGACAGACAGAGAATGGGCACTCCAACAGCCTCTCAGCCACTGTGAATGAACTCCAGATACCACATCCCTTGTAGACAAGTGCAGCATTGCTCCCTTGGATCACTCTGCCTCTGGCTAAACGTGGGACCTGGAGAATTGAAAGGGCGATCTTAGGCTTAGGAGGCAGGCACCTTAATCCCTAAGCCATCTCCCCAGCCCAACAGAGAACTTTTAAAGGGTGTTAAGCATGGACTATAGGAGCCAGGGTCACCTTGAATAGAGAGCAGCACCTTTCATTTGCATGTATGCATTTAGTTCTTATTAGCTGGACATGGTGGCGCACACCTTTAATCCCAGCACTTGGGAGGCAGAGGTAGGAGGATCGCCGTGAATTCGAGGCCACCCTGAGACTACATAGTTAATTCCAGGTCAGTCTGGACCAGAGTGAGACCCTATTTCAAAAAAAAAAAAAAATTTACAATTATCACATTGGACTATGAAAACTCAGAACTAACAAACAAGCCTTTTCTGTGCACCACCATGGCAGGCTTCTTTAATTATTTTTATTTTAATTATTTTTATTGGACGCTTTAATATATGAACATACTATAAATTCACCAGTAAGTTGGTGTCTGGAGGACAGCACCTCACAGTGGCTTCACTGTGTAAGAAAGAAGCACTCATTGATACTCCTGAGTACCCATCATAACCACCACCATAAGGTACATCAGAGAGGTTCAGAACGCAAGGACAAATCTGGGTGCTAAACCATTTATTTAGAAAGATCTCTCCTCCACCCAAGCACTGGGAAATGCAGCTGGACTGGAGGTCTGCTGTTGATAAGAACTGAGTTACTTTCTGCTCCTGATGACACAGACAGACTCTACTGAGAACAAAATGACCTCCTGCATTTGAAGCAGCCCAAGTGGCAGGTGTTGACAAGACAAAGACATGCTGCCTTTTCTCCCAAGACAGCCAAGGCCCACATCTTCACACCAAGCTCAGATCCATAAAAAGGATCGAATGAGGGCGTGAAGCAAGTTGGCATCTCGATTTAGCTATCTCCAAAGGCAGAGCTGAACACATTTCTGTCATCCAGAGTTCTATTTAAGAAGAGAATCTAAACTTTGCTTATTTTGTTTTACCCTGGACTTTGAGAAGGTGTACCACTGCCTAACAGGCTGTGACGAACGCCTGAAAATACTATGCTGCAAATAAAATGTAAGTTCAATCCAATTCAACACAACCAGATTTTTAATTTCCATTGTATGGTGAAAGTTATCTTATTCAGGTATTCAAAAATTCTCTGGGACTCCTGAGTCTTATTTTTAAAATGGAGTCATTCTTATTTTTGCTTTCATTCAAGAATTTGTGTGTGTGTGTGTGTGTATCAAGAAATTCAACTTAATACACGAATCTACTCAGACAAGGTGAGAGCAATGAAAGTGATCTCCTTAATAATGTAATCTAGGAAGCAGCATAGATTCCTTTGGATTTCTTAGTGTGTGATCAGCTGAAGTACATGACTTCAAAATTATAAAATCATTCAAGTTTCCAGCAATAGGATACTAGTTAGGAGGATTGGAAAGTGGTGCCAAAGCAGGAAGCTTCATGTTAAAAAAAAATGATACCTTTTGTTGCAATGTCACTACTTTTGCATTAATTCATTATCAATTACTACTTAATATGGAATTACTAAATAGCATACAAAATAATAATAAATAAATAAAATTAAAAAAAATAAATAAATAAGCATACAAAGAAGTAAACCCACCTTAGGAAGGTGAGATGTCAGGCAGCAGTGGTATTGAAGAGGTTGGGAGGGAATAAAAATAAACATTTTGTTTCATCATTTAAACCATAAGACTTATATGTTTGGTTTAAAATTTGTTTTTTTTTTTTTTTTCTTTGATATAGGGTCTCACTATGTAGCCCAGACTGCCCTCAAACTTGCATCCCAAGTACTGCAATCACAGTGTGCACTACCACTCCTCAGATCTATAGGAAGTATCGCATTTCCTCAAATGCTGCTCTCTATTTTGAAACTGTTCGGCACTATGTTGTTATTTTCACCAACATGGTAATTTTTGGTGTCTCATTGAAAGTTCTATGAAATCTGTCTAAACTGTAGGAAACCAATAGCAAGATAAATTTTTATCATAACTAGTAAGTGCATCTGTGTGTGTTTGTCATAGCAATATTGCTCCAAGAAGAAGACTAGAAACAAAATGATGGGGTCCCTGTGCTCTGTAGTAAAGGAGGAAAAAGCACATGGAGCTGCATGTTTTAGTGCAGGCATTTTGCAATAAGGTAGCCCATTCTTTGAAGATGCCTCTAAAACCCAAGAGGACCCACGCTTGAAGCAAAATGGCAGTATTAGCAGATGCCTGAAGCGCACCAATCGTTCACTCAGTGAGACCTCCTGAGTCTCACTATGGGTCAAGCATGGCCCATAGTGATGGATGAAAGGATTTGTAACCAGGAAAACAGGAATGGGACCCAGATAGAAGAAACTCAGGAAACAATGCAAATGTTAAAGTGTTTGAAAATTCAGACTGGCATTATTTTGTATGTTCACATTCAAAATGGGGCCATGGTCAACTCTGAAAGTCAGGTAACAAGTAGTTTCTAACCAGCCTAGACTGTAAATTGACATTTTCTGGCTGAGCAGACTTGAACTTCATATATATATACCAAGTAGGGGATGTTACTTGTGCTTGTGTGAGCCTACAACTTGAACTTCTACACATGAGTCAGTCTTGAATGAAGAGGCTCCTTGTGAATACCATGGCATAGAACCGACTTATGAAGGACTGGCTATGCAGGGCTCAGAGGTTTGAGTATTTCCTTGTGACAGAGAACTTTTTTTTCTTTTGGAGAAAGTCAGAGAGAGGGGGGGACAGACAGAGAATGGGCGCTCCAACAGCCTCTCAGCCACTGTGAATGAACTCCAGATACCACATCCCTTGTAGACAAGTGCAGCATTGCTCCCTTGGATCACTCTGCCTCTGGCTAAACGTGGGACCTGGAGAATTGAAAGGGCGATCTTAGGCTTAGGAGGCAGGCACCTTAACCCCTAAGCCATCTCTCCAGCCCAACAGAGAACTTTTAAAGGGTGTTAAGCATGGACTATAGGAGCCAGGGTCACCTTGAATAGAGAGCAGCACCTTTCATTTGCATGTATGCATTTAGTTCTTATTAGCTGGACATGGTGGCGCTCACCTTTAATCCCAGCACTTGGGAGGCAGAGGTAGGAGGATCGCCGTGAATTCGAGGCCACCCTGAGACTACATAGTTAATTCCAGGTCAGTCTGGACCAGAGTGAGACCCTATTTCAAAAAAAAAAAAAAATTTACAATTATCACATTGGACTATGAAAACTCAGAACTAACAAACAAGCCTTTTCTGTGCACCACCATGGCAGGCTTCTTTAATTATTTTTATTTTAATTATTTTTATTGGACTCTTTAATACATGAACATACTATAAATTCACCAGTAAGTTGGTGTCTGGAGGACAGCACCTCACAGTGGCTTCACTGTGTAAGAAAGAAGCACTCATTGATACTCCTGAGTACCCATCATAACCACCATAAGGTACATCAGAGAGGTTCAGAACGCAAGGACAAATCTGGGTGCTAAACCATTTATTTAGAAAGATCTCTCCTCCACCCAAGCACTGGGAAATGCAGCTGGACTGGAGGTCTGCTGTTGATAAGAACTGAGTTACTTTCTGCTCCTGATGACACAGACAGACTCTACTGAGAACAAAATGACCTCCTGCATTTGAAGCAGCCCAAGTGGCAGGTGTTGACAAGACAAAGACATACTGCCTTTTCTCCCAAGACAGCCAAGGCCCACATCTTCACACCAAGCTCAGATCCATAAAAAGGATCGAATGAGGGCGTGAAGCAAGTTGGCATCTCGATTTAGCTATCTCCAAAGGCAGAGCTGAACACATTTCTGTCATCCAGAGTTCTATTTAAGAAGAGAATCTAAACTTTGCTTATTTTGTTTTACCCTGGACTTTGAGAAGGTGTACCACTGCCTAACAGGCTGTGATTTAACGCCTGAAAATACTATGCTGCAAATAAATGTAAGTTCAATCCAATTAAACACAACCAGATTTTAAATTTCCATTGTATGGTGAAAGTTATCTTATTCAGGTATTCAAAAATTCTCTGGGACTCCTGAGTCTTATTTTTAAAATGGAGTCATTCTTATTTTTGCTTTCATTCAAGAATTTGTGTGTGTGTGTGTGTGTGTGTATGTGTGTGTGTGTATCAAGAAATTCAACTTAATACAAGAATCTACTCAGACAAGGTGAGAGCAATGAAAGTGATCTCCTTAATAATGTAATCTAGGAAGCAGCATAGATTCCTTTGGATTTCTTAGTGTGTGATCAGCTGAAGTACATGACTTCAAAATTATAAAATCATTCAAGTTTCCAGCAATAGGATACTAGTTAGGAGGATTGGAAAGTGGTGCCAAAGCAGGAAGCTTCATGTTAAAAAAAATGATACCTTTTGTTGCAATGTCACTACTTTTGCATTAATTCATTATCAATTACCACTTAATATGGAATTACTAAATAGCATACAAAATAATAATAAATAAATAAAATAAAATAAATAAATAAATAAGCATACAAAAGAAGTAAACCCACCTTAGGAAGGTGAGATGTCAGGCAGCAGTGGTATTGAAGAGGTTGGGGAGGGAATAAAAATAAACATTTTGTTTCATCATTTAAACCATAAGACTTATATGTTTGGTTTAAAATTTGTTTCTTTTTTATTTTTTTCTTTTGATATAGGGTCTCACTATGTAGCCCAGACTGCCCTCAAACTTGCATCCCAAGTACTGCAATCACAGTGTGCACTACCACTCCTCAGATCTATAGGAAGTATCGCATTTCCTCAAATGCTGCTCTCTATTTTGAAACTGTTCGGCACTATGTTGTTATTTTCACCAACATGGTAATTTTTGGTGTCTCATTGAAAGTTCTATGAAATCTGTCTAAACTGTAGGAAACCAATAGCAAGATAAATTTTTATCATAACTAGTAAGTGCATCTGTGTGTGTTTGTCATAGCAATATTGCTCCAAGAAGAAGACTAGAAACAAAATGATGGGGTCCCTGTGCTCTGTAGTAAAGGAGGAAAAAGCACATGGAGCTGCATGTTTTAGTGCAGGCATTTTGCAATAAGGTAGCCCATTCTTTGAAGATGCCTCTAAAACCCAAGAGGACCCACGCTTGAAGCAAAATGGCAGTATTAGCAGATGCCTGAAGCGCACCAATCGTTCACTCAGTGAGACCTCCTGAGTCTCACTATGGGTCAAGCATGGCCCATAGTGATGGATGAAAGGATTTGTAACCAGGAAAACAGGAATGGGACCCAGATAGAAGAAACTCAGGAAACAATGCAAATGTTAAAGTGTTTGAAAATTCATTGTTGAGTTAAGAGTTATGATGCTATGGTGCTGGAGAGATGGCACAGCGGCTAAGGCACTTGCCTGCGAAGGCTAAGGATTCATGTTTGACTATCCATATCCTATGTGAGCCAGATGCACAAAGTGGTGCATGTGCAAGGTCGCACACGCACACAAACTGGTACGTGCGTCTGGAGGTTGATTACAGTGTCTGGAAGCCCTGGCATGTCAATTCTCTCTCTCTCTCTTTCTCTCTCTCTCTCTCTGTCTCTCCCTTACTCATTAAAAAAAAAAAAGCCAGTCTGTTGGGCTTGCCTCAAAAAAAAGTTTTTTTACAAGCAATTTTAGAAGCTTGTTAACCTTCTTAGATATAGATTTTCAGATGTGTAGGTATTCTGATATCCTGACCTGGATTGTGTGTGTGTGTGTGTGTGTGTGTGTGTGTGTGTGTGTGTGAGAGAGAGAGAGAGAGAGAGAGAGAGAGGAGAAGAGAATGTTTATAATGTTTAATTCTCCGACTGCAAAGGTGACTTGGTCCTTAAAGTCTCTTCTTTGCAAAGCCTGTCAGCCCAGGTTCAATCCCCAAGCCACCCATGTAATTCAGATGCAAAAAAAATGGCACCAGGGTCTGGTGTTTATTTGCAGCACAAGAGGGCTTGGTATGTCCCACCCTCCACATGCAAATAAAATTTAAAAAAATAATTAAAAAATAAGAATACTTAATCCTAACAAATGGTAGCAACATATTATTTTTAGGTAATAAAGGCAAAATATTGATCTATGCATGGCAGTGCTTATGTTATATTTAGTCTGTAAAACAGTATTTTCTAATGTCAAAATATGTGGTAAACCAATGGTAGTTGGGAGATCTGTGAGTGTAGGATGGACACATGGTGTCTGAGTTTGACCACCTGTCACTTTCTGAGCAGAGACTTTCTTGGGCTAAGGGATAATTTGTGGAGTCTGGAATGCTCTTTACCACCTGTCTGCTGGCCAGCAACATTTTTGGGCTTTCTCTTTGTCATAGATGAGTAAAATAAATAAATAAATAAATACACAAGTGAAATGAGTGGGGAAAGAATGCAAACACTTTGAAAATAGACATTACCATGGAGACTCAGAGAGAAAATCGTCTCTGAACATGAGGGACTAAAAGAACCTGAAGGAAACCTGGATGGCCACACTAGGATGACCAGAGCTAATGTGCATTCGTTACTTTTCTTGTCGCTGAGAAACAATACCTGACAAGCAACTTGAGGGAGGACGTGCTTACTTTGGCTCATCGTTTGTGGGTATAGTCCACCTTGACAAAAATAAAAGGGCATGGTAGCAGGAGTGAGGTGGATGGTTACGTCACATCTGCAGTAATGAAGCAGAGAGATGAATGCTGCACTCAGCTCGCTTTCTCCATTTCATTCAGTCCAAGTCCCCAGATCATGAAATGGTGCTTCCACTTCCATGGTTAAGACAGGTTTTCCCAAGTCAGTGAAATCTCCCTGGAAATACTGTCACACACAGAAAGGGAAAGGGAGAAAGAAAGGGAGGAAGAAAGGGAGGAAGAGGCTCAAAGGGAGGATCCAGCTATTCTGATGAGAAGCATCCAGTGTCTAGATACTTCCTGTCAAATATTTGCATAATTAAATTAAAGATAAAATTCTATAGATAAGTAGAGAAAACATTCACACACACAACAAAAACAATACATCAATAGAATATCTCTTACCTGGACTTTTTTTTTTTTTTTTTTTTTGTAGTTGCTATATGACTTTAAAGTAGTATTGTAAAGAAATTGTTCAGAAAACTCAAAATTTGATCCTGCCTTTTATTTTAAGCCAATTTGATGATCTTCATGGTCAATAGATAGAAACCAGCACAATGACATTATTGAAAAATCTTAAGAAAAATTTAAATAACTTTCTGTTTTAACTACATCTAAAAGGATTCTGTTTCAAAGAAATATTATGATGAGAACTTTATTATAACTAACTTTAAAAATTGAGCACAGTGGGTTGGAGAGATGGCTTAGCAGTTAAGGTGCTTGCCTGCAAAACCAAAGGACCTAGGTTCAATTCCCCAGGACCCACATAAGCCAGATGCACAAGGAGGTACATGCATCTGGAGTTCATTTGCAAAGGTTGGAGGCCCTGGAGTGCCCATCCTCTCTCTCTCTCTGTCTGTCTCTTTCTCTCTACCTGCCTATTTCTGTATCTCTCTCCCAAATAAGTAAATAAATAAAAATAAAAAAACTTAAAAAATTGAGCACAGGGGCTGGAGAATGGCTCAGCAGTTAAGGCCCTAGCCTAAAAAGCCTAGAGACACAGGTTCAGTTCCCAGTACCCACACAAAGTCAAGCGCACAAAGTGGACCATGCATCTGGAGTTCATTTGCAGTGGCTGAGGGGCCCAGAATTCCCATTCTCTGTCTCCTCCTCCCTCTCTACTTGCAAATAAATAAATAAATATAAATATTAAAATGTTTTTAAAAATAAGCACAGATATGGAGGTGTTTTGTAGAATACAAATGTAGAAAATTAATGTTAGGATGTTAAGCACAAAAACTAAAACAATGAAGCCATACACATAGTAGGCCACAGTCTGTAAAAACGTATTATTGCAAACACATGCTACTCATGCAAAAGTGCCCATTTATTGATTATAAGTGCAAGTTTATTTTAATTATTTTCTTTCAATGTTTTCAGTTTTCTTCTGACAGCCTATTCAGTATGAGCTGAATGAATGAATCCATTCATAACATGATCCAATCATGTCTCAGTGAGGCCACTAGCTAGGCACCAAGCTGTCAAAACATGTCTTTTGGGTGGGACTCATCCTGTATGAAGCATACTACCACATTCTGTGAAAAAAAGCTGGATGCATATTTTTAATGTATAAGGATATTTCTGGGAAAACATTAACTATAAAATGTAAGTATGATATAAAATGTTAAATATAGGGCTGGAGAGATGGCTTAGCAGTTAAGACATTTGCCTGCAAAGCCAAAGGATCCTGGTTCAACTCTCCAGGACCCACGTAAGCCAGATGCACAAGTGGACGCATGCATCTGGATGTCTTTTGCAGTGGCTGGAGGCCTCTCTCTCTCTCTCTTTTCTCAAATAAATAAATAAATAAATAAAATGTTTAAAAAATTAAAATAAAATGTTAAATATAAAATGTAAGTATATTTTATGCAGTTTAAATCATCATTTTCAACCTTTTTGTTCAAAAAGAAATCCCTGAAGAGTAATGGAAAATTACCCATGAATACATTTTTATTAATTTAAAATGTTTGATTGGGCTGGAGAGATGGTCAGTGGTTAAGATGCTTGCCTAAAATGTTTGATCACTAGTAGTTGTAAGAAATATAATTTCCACTGTTTAGGGAATATTGGCATTGACAAATGAAAGTGGGGCTGGAGAGATGGCTTAGCAGTTAAGGTGTTTGCTTGCAAAGCCTAAGGACCCATGTTGGACTCTCCAGATCCCACATGAGCCAGATGCACAGATGTGAGGCAAGCACAAGGTCACACATGCCCATTAGGTGGCACAAGGGTATGGAGTTTCAGTGTAGTGGCTGAGGGCTGGCCTGCCAATTCTCTCTCTGTGTATGTCTTTCTCTCTCTAAAAAAAAAAAAAAAAAAAAAAAAGAAATAAAATAGTGTATTCCTTTTCAGATTGTTGCCAACAGTATAAAAATAAAACAGGATAAGTCAAATCTAAATGCCATAAACATTACCCATCTAAAAAGAGAAGGCTGACTTTCTAAGGAAGAAGAAGCTTTACATTATTTTTCCATTCCTTGGGCATATATTTCCAGTTCACTTTCCTCATATAAATGATAATAATAATAAAATAAATAAATAAATAGAAAATAAATTTATTGTAAGATTTTTATTCTCTAAATCTTTTAGCAATCTTTCTTTTAAAATTATCTTTAATAGCAAATTAGAATATTATCAACTTTGATGTGGATAATGTTTTAATTTTTTTCTGATCATAGGGTTTAAATAGTAAAACATTTCATTTATGGATTAATTTGTTACCATATGTAATGACAAAATAGGCTGAATATTACTTGATTAATAAGGAACTATAAGGTACAGTTAATAAAAATGTATATTTTAAGGAAACACACATATTTTGTAAAATACATGGATACTACTTTTATTATTGACGAACATTTAAGTGAGATCATTTTTAGCATGAATTCTAAACCCATGTTGTTTTTATTATAAATTCAGATACAAAAAAATTGTCCATTTAAATAAGTAGATAAGTAGAGAAAAGAAGTTTTATTATGCATTGCTATTTAATTGTTTGAACATATCCTGAATTATATGCCAAGAGTGTTGTGGTCTGTCATTGAAATTATGCTTAATGATCTGAAAGATGATAATTAAATTATGTCTTCCTTCAATTTTGATGGAAATAAAAATATGGAAACAGCCTGCTTTGTAAAGACATCTGTTACCCAATCAGTAGAGATATTCAGCTTTCCTAGTGCTTGGGAAACACACCAAATATATTTTAAAAGAAACAGTCATTTTAAATCATATTGCTAGCTCTTTTAATAGGTGTTGACTTAGTTTAATATGTAAGAATGACTGGAGAGAATAAAACATGTATAATGTTAATATCATTACTGATAGATAATTCTTAAATGGAATGCATTTTTTTTTTTTTTTTTTTTTTTTTTGGTTTTGCAAGATAGGGTCTCACTCTGGTCCAGGCTGACCTGGAATTCATTAAGTCTCAGGGTGGGAATTATACCTCTTTTAGTGCTGGGATAAAGGCGTGCGCCACCACGCCTAGCTTGGAATGCACATTTTTATCCCATATATCACATAAATTCATAAAACCAAGGCCTCTCTATCTCTTTAATGCTTTGAAACCTGTTTAGTCTATACTGTGAAGAGGAGTTTGGACGTCTCCAGTTTCCGTTTGGGATTTGCTAATTGTATCCTTTTGTTTTATCTATTATCATTATGAGATATGTCTCTTCTAGGCAATAATCTTGGTCCTGATGTTTGATTGTCATATAGTCATGGTGGGTTTTAAAAAATATTTATTCAGTTATTTGACTGAGGGGATAGGTATGCCAGGGTCTCCTGCAAATGAACTACGGACTCATGTATCACTCTGTGCATGTCTGCTTTATGTGGATACTGGGGAATTGAACCCTGGGCCATCAGACTTTGCAAGCAACTGCCTTTACCTCCTGAGCCATCTCTCCATCCCACAATAGTTTTGTTAACTAGTGGTTTTTTTTTCTATACTTTTACTTTAAGATGCACCTATATATATATTTACAGTGTTTATCCTGCAGACATGCACTAAAGTGTCTTGTTTTCATATATAGTTGGTCAGCCATTGTTTTAAAGCAGGACTACTTGTACCATTGACGGCTCATTTTCTTATCATGACTGTTGTCTCTCTCCCACCTCATACATACTGTGTGATCTTATGATTTCTGCTATTGTAATCACACATTTTATTTCTGTCTGGTAAATATCCTAAAGCGTTGTTATTTTTATACAGTGACATATTATTAATTTTAAAATATTAAAGTTACAAATGTATTTACTATTTATTTTGATCTTGAGTCCTTAGATCTTTATTTTCACTTTGTATTGTTTTCTTCCTTCCTTGTACATTTCCTGTCATTGTTTATTTTGTTACAGGTCTGATAGTGATCAATTTTCATTTTTTCTTCACTAAAAATAATAACTACTAACTGTAGTTAGTTATGAACTTCTGGCCTGATGTTTTCTGCTTTTCTTCTTGAGTTTATAGTGGCAATTTCATTTGAATTTTATTAGTATACAATGAGAAGATAGCAGTAATTCTTATTTTTGTTTCTTTATGTATAATGGGTCTTACCTTTCTTAAAGCTTTTTTTTTTTCTTGTCACTAGCTTTCAGCACTCGGTTTTGCTGAACAGCAATGTGCTTTGATGTTTATTCTCTTTCTTTGGAGTTAATGGGGCTTCTTGAATCCATGGGTTTATATCGAGCATCAAATTTGGAAATACTGAGCCATCATTTCTTCAAATATTTTTCTCCTGTTCTAGGAATGGAAACACACACCCACACACACACACACACACACACACCACATGATGTTGTGCCAAAGTCAAAGATGCTCCTTTTTTTTTTTTTTTTTTTTTTTTTTTTTTTTTTTTTTTTTTGGTTTTTTGAGGTAGGGTCTCACTCTGGCTCAGGCTGACCTGGAATTCACTATGTAGTCTCAGGGTGGCCGCGAACTCTTGAATTCATGGCGATCCTTTTACCTCTGCCTCCCAAGCGCCTGGATTAAAGGTGTGTACCACCACTCCCGGCTTAAAGATGCTCCTTTGAATTTATTCATTTTTTAGCTAGGGATTCATGTATTCCAGGCTAGCCTTGAACCTGCTTATGTAACTAGAGATGACCCTCCTCACTGTACCTCCTAAACACTCAGATTACAGCATCTACCACTATGCTCGGTACATGCAGTGCTGGGGGTCTAACCCCAGGCCTCAAGCGTATCAGGCAAGACCTCTACCAACTGAGCTATGTTCCCAGTCCCAGCTTTATTTTTCTCTACGTGCTCCATTGCAGTAGTTTTTATTGCCTTGTATTAAGATTCACTGTTATTTTCTTTGGTAATATTTAATCTCCAGCTGATCTTATTTAGTAGGATGCTTTTAGCTTTGTTTTTAGATATCCAATTTCTTTAAGTATAATGTGGTGATCATTTTTACCTCTTTCTTTGTTCTCATCATTCTGACCCTGTTTGCCTTCAGGTAAGGAGAATTCTCTCTCTCTCTCTCTTTCTCTCTCTCCATGTCTCAATGTTCAGAGTTAAGACAGTCCAAACAAACTGCTGTTTTCCTTTACATTTCAGTAGTTTTTATTGATTTTTTTCTTCAAACTTGGTCCCATGTTCTTCTGTTTCTTTTCATAACTGGTACATTTGTATTCGTTATCTGGTGGTGTGAATTCTGTTGGTTTCTGGTTTTTTCCCCTCCCAGTCTGTATTTCTTTAAATAACATTGTTGTGATGCTCGATTAAATTACATAGTGTCAGCGGCATCTTTCTTAAACTTGCTTTATAATGGGAATTGTAGATAGGCTGTTTTCTCTACAAACAAGATTTCTCTTCTTAGAAGCCCCCCCCCCAGGAACCCCCTTATCATGGGGAATAGAACTCAAATCTGCTTTGATGGCACTCATGGATTTGGGGACCTACTGTCTTTCTCCCTAGGTCTGGGAACCTTTCCTATCATTGCACCAAAGATTTATAGGGCATTCTGCCCTCATCTCAATTTTTATTTTATTTATTTATTTGCAAGTACAGATATATATATATATGGGGAGAGAGAGAATGCACTTGCCAGATCTTCCAGCCACTGCAAATGAACTTCAGATACATGTGCCACTTAGTGCATCTGGCTTTACTTGGGTACTGTGGAATCAAACCTGGTCATTAGGCTTTGCAGGCAAGTGCCTCAACCCTTGAACAACCTCTCCAACCCCCTCAATTTTTTTTTTTTTGAGAGAGAGAGAGAGAGAGAGAAAGGGAGAGGAAGACAGATAGAGAATGGGCGCTCCAGCAGCATCTCAGCAGCTGTGAACGAACTCCAGATGTGTGCGCCCCCTTGAGGGCAAGTGCAGCATTGCGCCCTTGCATCATTTTGCATCTGGTTAAACGTAGGACCTGGAGATTTGAACTGGCATTCTTGGGCTTAGCAGGCAGGCGCCTTAACCTCTAAGCCATCTCTCCAGCCCCCACCCCCAATTTTTTTAATACAAAGTTTGCAGTCTTGTGCACCTCACACTCCTATCTCCGCCTCAGGTTTGTTGGCATCTCTGCTTTCTCGTGTTCTGTCCTGTGGCCTTACTTGCTGGTGGTAGTCAGAAAACCTGCTCAGTCATAGGAAGGAGAAAAAAAAAATTTGTCTCTTTCAAGACTCAAAGTTCTACACCCATTTTCTGAAGTCCGACTGTTGTTTTGTATGTTGTGTTTATTTTCTAATTCTGAAAATTAGGACAGCGGTCCTCAGCTGGAGTCTTTTCTGGTAGTTTATGGAACCTATAGAAGGTAGAACCTTTAGGAGGTGGAGCCTTGTTGGGGGCCGTGCAGTTTTAGTCTCCACTTCCGGTTCTGCCTGTGCTTCCTGACTTTGGCTGCCGTGCAACCAGCTGGCCTTCCCTCCTGCCTCCTCGCCTTCCTCACTATGGCGGAAAGCACAACGCCTTTGAAGTGTAAGTGGAAATTAATCTTTTCCTTCCTTGAGCTGCTTCTTGCCAGGTATTGGGTCACAGCAATGAGCAAAGTAACCAATATGGACAGGAAATCCACTATTTATTAACCATATGACAGAAGCAATCATTCCCTATTTGAGAGTTTTCCCTTATCTAGTATCCAGTTTTTGATATTTTACTTCTGAGAAGTAACAGCGTGCATTGGCTCCCGGAAGCTGCATTTCAGTCCTCCCCTCTTTCTAGGTACTTAACTTTCACAGCTAAGCAGTGAGGTCCTGACTACTTTCTTCATCTCATTTCCTGTGCAGCCAAGCTTCACTGTGGTTACTCTATTTTTTTCTAAATATTTTCTTTTTATTTATTTATTTGAGAGAGAGACTGATGCAAAGGAAGAAAGAAAGAAAGAATGGGTGCACCAGGGCTTCCAGCCACTGCAAACAGACACATGCGCCACCTTGTGCATCTGGCTTACGTGGGTTCTGGGGAATAGAACTGGGGTCCTTTGGATTTGCAGCCAAACGCCTTAACCACTAAGCCATCTCTCCATCCCGGTTACTATATTTTAATGCATTTATAAAGGTATGTATGTGTACACGTTTGTGCGTATACAAGTGCATGTGCGTGTGCTTGGGAGGCTCTGTATGGATGCTGAGAGATAATAATGGATACCATCCACTTCCTTTGAGACAGGATCTGTCCACTGGCCTGGAGCTCACCAATAAGGAGAGCCTGGCTGGTCAGTGATTCCCAAGGATACTCCTACCTTTGTCTCCCACCACTGGCATTACAGGTGTGCCATAATGCCCAGCATTTTTAAGTGAGTCCTGGTAATGAAAGCCAGGTCCTCATTTTTGTGAGATGAGCACTTTACTTACTGAGATGCCTCCATAGCCCCAGGTTACTCTTTAAGTGGTAAATATTTTTCAATGGCTTGATAAGTTCATTTTACTTGGAAAAGTTTTGCTGGCATATTATTATCTTATTTACCTGGTACTCATCTTTGCTACATTATGAAAGAAAAATGTAATTTGAAGCTGATATCATTTACTCCACTCAAACACTGTACTGAGTATATTAAATTCAAAGTCATTACACAGTTTGCAGCTTATATTATTTGTATTTTGCAGAAATTCTTGGTAAATCATTTAATCCTTTATATAACATTGAAGAGTGTTTGAGCATATTTTAGGAAATCAGAATGCATTTTCATTTGAAATGTAGGAAATATTTTAATTCCCCAAGTTTGCTCTCAATTCCCTTTCAGCAAGATTGGATTTGGAAAAAAAAAAAAAAAAGAATGTTTGCACCATATCATGTCATGGGCCATAGAACCAATGCTGTCCACTGAAGTATTGATTATGGACAGAGCACCTCTGCCACAGAAAGCCCTGCCCAGCAGCTAAATGTTAGGTAATGTCAATAATGTGACTTAAAAGCATTTATAATAATAACAAGAAACACTGGGGACTATGGTTAATGAAATAACAGTAATGTATTCTATAAAAAAAAATAAGCCTTACTGTCAAGCTTTCAGAGACTATGTGGAAGGAAAATAGTTGTGATGTAATATTAAATAAAACCAGAAGAATGTAACAGTGTGTAGCAAACAGAATTTTATTGAAAAAATAATAAATATGTGTATACACAAAAGAAACACTAGTAGGAAGTGTGTGGCAACAAATGACTGTCATATTAAAATGGACTTATTACTTCAGGATTCTAATGGAATAAAAGTGAACAATGAAATAAGAGTTGAAAGGACCAGGCGCCACATAAGATGACAGGGTCAACAATCATTAATGGTCACTCTAGTTCTATGGTATCCACTGAATTTTTAAAGTTAGTCATGGTGGTGGCAAAGAAATGCTTGGCCCATGGTAAGAATGTGGGGCTCCTCTGTCTTCTTAAGTAGTACACTAGGAATGCGTCTATTTTTCCTTATTTCTTTCATCTCATGAAACAAATTTGGATGGAATATCATGATTAGTCCCAAGTCTAGTAATGAATAGAGCCATTTATTGAGTGTCTAATAAATAACACATGCTAGCTATAGAAGATCATCCTAATATCTGATAGTTATTAACAGCTATGACAGTTATGTTCCAGGTAATGTCCTCATGCTTTATAGTATAAAGCGATTTAATTATCTAAAAACTCTGTGATATGAGGGCTGGGAAGATGGCACAGCAGGAAAGAGTGTTTGCGAGACAAGCCTGAGAGGGCCTGAGACTGCCTGATTCACCCTCAGTTCAATTCCCCAGCACCCACGCAAACAGCTGGGCATGGCTACACATACACCAGTGCTGCAGGGAGTAGAGATGGGAAAATTGCTACAGCTCACTGGTCAGAAAGTCTGACAGAAAATAGCAGTTCCAGGTTCAGTGAGAGACCCGCTCTCATGGAAAATGAAGAACAACAGTGATAGAAGAGGATGCCCAGTGTTATCTTCTGTCCTCTGGCCTTTCCCTGTGTGTTCACAGGCTGCGCACATCTGCACACACACCACACCACACATCACATGCACACAGATATGTAAAAAAGCCTAATCCTCAGACATGCATTTTTGAACCCCATTCTACATATGAGAAAATTGAATCCAGAGAGATGGATATATGGGCTTTTGTGTTACATAGATAACAGAGGGCAGATGGAGACCACATATAATCACTTTTCTGTGATTATTTAAATATACAGACAAGCGTTTATTAAGATATGCATTACTATTTTAACATCATTCCTGAAATTAATGTTACTATTTCTCCATTTCTACCTTATAAAATGTTTATGCTTAGACAATGTGAGTTACTTGTTAGCAGTCACACAGGTAACAAACTGTAAATCCACTATTCAAACCAAAGGCCATCTGATGGTAACAACTGTTCTTCCCATCATACTAAGCTTATATCTAGATTACAAGAGTGTGTAGGGGGCTGGAGAGATGGCTTAGCAGTTAAGGCATTTGCCTGCAAAGCCAAAGGACCTCAGTTTGATTCCTCAGGACCCACATAAGCCAGATGCACAAGGTGTCACATGCATCTGGGGTTTGTTTGCAGTGGCTAGAGGCCCTGGAGCACCAATTCTCTCATTCTTTCTATCTCTTATCTGCCTCCCTCCCTCTCTCTTTCAAATAAATAAAAATAATTAAAAAAAAAAAAAGAGTGTGGGACTGGAGAGATGGCTTAGCGATTAAGGCACCTGCCTACTAAGCCTAAGAACCCGGTTCCAATCTCCAGGTCCCATGTTTAGCCAGATGCAAAGTGACACAAGGGAGCAATGCCACACTTGCCCACAAGGGGGCACACACATCTGGATTTTGTTCACAGCAGCTGAGAGACTGCTGGCACGCCCATCTCTATCTGTCTCCCTCCCCCTCTCTGTGTCTCT
The DNA here is from genome assembly GCA_036365145.1 of Orientallactaga sibirica. Lineage (NCBI taxonomy): Eukaryota > Metazoa > Chordata > Mammalia > Rodentia > Dipodidae > Orientallactaga > Orientallactaga sibirica. The sequence goes on from JAEOAD010000008.1 coordinate 25,410,420, forward strand.
CTCCAAAATAAATAAATAAATAAATAAATAAATAAATAAATAAATAAATAAAAATAAAATAGTGTGTAGGGGGCTAGAGATATGGCTTAGCAGTTAAGGCACTTGCCTCTGAAGCCCTAAGGACCCATGTTCAACTCTCCAGAGCCCATGTAAGCCAGACACATAGAGGTGATGCAAGAGCAAGGTCACACATTCCCACTAGGTGCTACAAGTGTCTGGGGTTCGATTGCAGTGGCTGAGGCCCTGGTGCACCAATTCTCTCTCTCTCTCCCTGCCTCTCCTGCTCTCTCTAAAAAATAAAAAGAGTGTGTGGGGGATAACTTAGTTTGTAAAGTGCTTGTCTTGTGAGCATGAGAATTGGAGTTCAATTCCTAGTATCTGTGTAAAAATGCTGCACATGATGTCATATGTCATAATCCCAGAGCTGGGGAGGTAGAGACAGGAGAATTCCTAGGGCTTGCTGGCTAGCTAGTGTAGCTTAATTGAGAACTGTCTCAAAACAGAATTACACACATTCCTAAAAATGACACCAGTGTTGTCCACGTGCCTCTATATGGATATGTGCACAGGTGAATACCCACCTGCACACACATGCCTACACACCCATGCATATATGTGGGCCCATAGCACATACACATTATTATGTTACTAATTATTCCAGAAAGTCATTAAACTATCAGAAGGAGGTTTAGTGTTTGCTACTGATCTCTTATACATTACAACTATAATGATAATAAGGATATCTTAACTGATACTGTATTTGTTTATCTCATATTTGTTTCTATTCTTCCTAACAGTCTCATGACAGAGTCTTTCCATCTGACACTAACCATGTGGGACAGATGAAGAGGCAATTCTTTGGAGATAGGAAGTCTTTCACTGAAGTCACCACTCTTAAGTGGCTGTGGAAGGTTCCTTGGTTCTGAGTCCAGGGCTCCTCTCATAACACATTATCACATTTAACAAGATTTATTTCTTATGTCCCCAATTCAATACATGTTGCCCTAGCATTAAAATACTTTCCAATCCACAAGTTGACTAGAAGGCTTTCCATTATGTTTGGAAGGCCTTACAACTGGCTTGTGAAAAGGTCTTCTTAAAGCAGACCTGTAATTACCAGGGCCCCGTCTGCTGTAGGTGCTCTTTAAAGAGTTCTGTAATGAGATATGAGGTTTAAGTAACAGAATCTGACCCCAATTCAAGTGGAACAACAATGAATTGAAAGTATACAGGCCTTAGTGAAGGATGGGAGGGATTAATTGGGGACCACTCTAGGTAACTGTAGTAGACAACTTCAGGTTTGCTGAGATGAACTTACAGAAAAAGGCACAGTTTTGGAAGGAAGGGATTTATTGAAGCTTACAGATCCAGGGGACGTTCCATAATGGCAGAAAAATCTGGCCTGCTTTCACAGGACCAAACACAGACAGAAAAACCACAAGCCAAAAGCCATACTACCCAACACACTTCAGGAAATCTAGCTAGACACACTTTGCATATCTTTAGATTATAATCTCACACCCACCATAACACCTTAGGGCTGGACCTTAAGATTCACCAGGGCGACACTGCCTCCAGCCAGGTGGCTGCAGATGCAAACAACAAACTAATAAAACACTGAATATTTTGGGTGCCATCTATTCAAACTACCACAACAACTATACTAGTTGCTATGATAAAGTACCTCAGAAAAACAATATGCAAGGAAGGGAGCGCTGATTTTGGCTCAAAGTTTGAAGGTACAATCCATTATGGTGGATGTGGTACTTTGTATTTATGTCCCTCAGTAGACTCAAATGTTTTATTAAAGCTGTAACTTGGATTTCAAGAGGGAAGAAGTGTCGCTGTGGGTGGATCCTAGGGTCCAGCCCTAAGGTGATACTGGGGTCAGATCTGAATTCAAGCCTTAAGGTGTGCAGAGTGCTTGAGCTATGGCTGTGGTCCCCAGAGTGTTCTTTCTATTGGAGGTGCTGATAGTGGTTTCTTCTCTCTCTGCAAAAGGGAGCCAACTTCTTCTGCCATTATGGAACTTCCCTGATCAGTAAGCTTTAAATAAATCCCTTCTTCCCATAAACTGTGTCTGGTCTGGAGGTTCATTACAGAAATGTGAAGCTGACTATTACAGTGTGGAAGGAAAGGTGGCAGGAATATGAGGCGGCTGCTCACATCACATCAATAGTCAGGAAGCAGAGAGTGATAAATGCTTGTGCTCAGCCCAGGTTCTCCTTCTTATTCAGGTTTGGGTCCAAGACCATGGGATGGTACCACCCACCATTCATCTTCCCACCTCAGTTGCCCTCATCTAGAAACACCCCCATCCCTCCCCCACACACCCAGAAATTTGTCTCCTAGGTGATTAGAGATTCAATCAAATTGACAACATTAACCATCACAGTTGCAAAATCTGGAACCAACTCCCTGTGTTGACTCAGAAGCTAGTGAGAATGTGGACCCACTGTTGTGGGGCAGGACTGCCTTCATTATTGGACTTCATTCTCTATCTCAAGTCATGGATAAACTGTACATCCCCATAAATCCTTGAAGCTGTCCTTGAGGTCTTTGACTACCAGGAGGCAAGCACCCTTTGTGTGACTACAAGTCATTTGTTCCTTTTCTAGTTCCCATGGAACTAGACTATCAACCCCCACTAGCTCCCCTAATGCAATGATACCCTGTCTACAGAAGAATCAGAGTCAATATATCTTTGCAAATCGGAATATTAATTAAATATGGTCAGTACAGACACAAAGAATAAATTTATACTTATGATAAAATCCTTGTTTGTAGTAGCCAAGCAACTGTACCTTATTATCCAAAAAACACAATCTGTCCCATCTTCCAACATAGACACACTAATGCACATAAGCTTTTAAAATAAGTCATGTGTGCTTGAGAGTATTATCCCACTCCAGCTGGGTGGATTCTCAGTTAGAAAGCAGGTAATTTATTACTGGATACTTTTCCCCAGGGAAGCTGAAGGGATCTAAGGCAACAGGGACTTTAAGCAACAACAACAAAAAATTCTTAGAAGAGAATGGACTCTAAAAGAAAATTAAAATTCTCTCATATGCTAGTTCTGAGGATGGAAGCTATTCAATAGCCATTTTAGTACTCTCAACATGCAGATATTTTCCATCGAGATAGATTAAACTCATTAGAGTGAAAGGGAGTACCATAAAATCCAGATATGTAAAAATATACAAGAACTTTCCCATAAAACAAAACTGCCTATCAATAAATGGGGCAATGAACTGAACAGAAAGTTTTCAAAAGAAGATACACAAATGGCAAATAAATATTTTTAATTTATTTATTTATTTATTTATTTATTTATTTATTTATTTGCAAGGAGGGAGAGGGCAGAGGGTATTTCACAGCCTCCAGCCACTGCAAATGAATTCCAGATACATGTGTCACTTTGTGCATCTGGCTTATATGGGTACTAGGGAAATGAACCTGGTCCCTTAGGCTCTGCAGGTAAGCACCTTAACTGCTGAGCCATCTCTTTAGCCCTAATAGATATCTTTAGAAGTATTCAAAATATTTAGCTATCAGGGAATGGAAATTAAAACTATCTTGAGATTGCATGTCACCATAGTCAAAATGACTACCATTAAGAAAACTAAACAATAATGTGGGGGAACAGGAACCTCTGTTCACAGCTGGTGGGAATGTAACATGGTACAACTACCATGGAAGTCACTGCACAAGTTTTTCAAAAATCTAGAAAAAAGACTAGGGTGGTAGTTCAGGTAGTTAAGTATTTGCCATGCAAGTCTGAGGACCTGAGTTCAATCCCCTGTGCTCTCTCTCTCTCTCACACACAGAGCTAGGCATAGTGATGATACATAGTTGCAATATCTGTGTTGGGGAGGGTGAGACAGGTGGATCCTTGGTCTTTCTGGTCAGCCAGTCTAGCTTGCTTGGTGAGCTCCAGGCCAGTGAGAAACTGTCTTACAAAAGTTGAATGCTGAAGGAACCAGAGTTTTCCTTTAGCCTCCACATGCATGAACACATACATTCATATACATCTCAAACACACACACACACACACACACACACAATTTTTTTGGAAAGCACTAAAAATATAACTACCTATAAACTAGTTATACTAGTACTGGACAATACTATATCCCACCACAGAGATACTAGCACATCCATATTTACTGCTTCTCTATTCACAACAGCCAAATTGTGGAACCAGCTTAGATGTCTGTCAGCATATACAAAATTAAATTTTATTCTTCCATAAAGAAAAATGAAGTATAAAATTTGCAAGAAAATAGATGGATGTGGGGCAATATTACATTGTGTAAGATAACCAAAGTTTCCAAAGGAGAATACTGGATGTTCTGTCTCACATGTAGATCCTAGCTTCTAGTGTGTGTGTGGGGGGGTGGGGGTTGGTGTGTATGTAGATCATAAAAAAAGAGGACCGTGAAAGAGGAAAAAGAGGTACTGAGGAAGGTGAGGAGGACAATGCAACAGAAGTGAGCTGAAGACGGATAAGAGGCTACTGGGGGAAGAGCAGAAGGGAGGACACAGTGATGGGGAGAAGAATGACCAAAATCAAACTGTGCTTGAACATTTCTTAATGAATACTTTGTAAGCTAATTAAAATAACTACATCAATAACCAAACTGAAAATATCCTAGAGAAATTACCCAAGATGTGCTATTGGACCCATAAAATAACCCACGAGACACCTTAGCAGACAGGATTCGTGGACAGTGTTGAATTCTTCAAGCAATTATTAATTGAGTTTCTTAAATTCTGGCCTGAATTCTGATAACTAAGTACTATAACATGGTCTTCTCTTAATTCATGCAAATTTCCATTGATGAATGAAGAGAATAGTAGGGTATTTACCAAATTAATTATCCTGTGATTTTTCTAAGCAACATAAAACCAACACACGTACATTTAATCTTTGAAAGAATGGAGGAAGTGGGAAGGAAAAAGGTTACAATGTATTATAAAACCATAACTTGACTATGGAACAGATTTATGATCACATAAAAAATTTTAAATAGCATAAGAGCCTAGTCTCCTGTACATGACAGTCTGAGGGCATTTACAATTTTATTTTAAAAAATAAAAGGCTCTTCTTGAGCTATGGTGGCACCAAAGATGCCCCAAAACCTCAATAAAAATCTATTTTTACACTTTTACACAGAAAGGAGAAGATTGAAAAGAATATATATAATATATAATACCAGAACCAACCTGCATATCTGAGTTGTAAATAACTTCAATAGGTGCTTCTGAAAAGGGCACGGGTGGAATTGTCAGTTACTGAGGCTGAGGCAGGTGACATACCACTGCATGCATGGGCAATCATGGCTCCTGAAAATTGATGATTGGATCTTACATCTCACTCTCAAAAATGTTACCAGCGAATATTTCTTGGACCCAAAGGGAAGTAAAAGTCTTAATCCAAATTCTATGTTCCTTTTTTTTTCTAGTATTAACTTCCTAGATAAGATGAATTATTATGCAGGGGATAGCATTAGGATAAAACTTTCTTTTCCTACAAAAAAAAAAAAAAAAAAAAAAAACAAAAAAAAACTTGTGCAGCATGGCTTGGCAGGACCAAAATAATTTGAATACAGCTGATAAAAAGTTATGTGCATGTGTGTTGGTCAAGGGCAACATCTGTGCCTGTATCCTGAGCCACTGTTGTAACAGAAGGAAACAAAGAGAAATAAGCATGGGTTTGAAGATCTAAAGCTTTAAGAAATTCAAAAAAAGGTGTTCTGGTGCTATAAACACTTAGTATAACAGGATCTTTGTCAAAGGGTTCATTAAATAATTGAGTTGGTAATGTAGTAAAATTACAAAGAGTTGTGTTTATACAAAAGGGTTCATTGTGATGCCCTAATAGAAAAATACTCATTAAATTGAATAGAATACTACAAAAATATTGTTATCAAAATTAATGTAGCAAAGGAAGGAGGATCCAATGAAACTAAAACCTTATTTATATATAAATCTTTTTAAGTAACATTGATGATATAAGACTTTACATCAATTTAATCAATCAAAATACATTGAGGGAAAGGTGATCTATACCACATCTTTTTACTCAAGGCATTTTTATGTGTTTTCTGAAAAGCATTGTGTAAATAACCCGAGTGTAACAGCTTTGGAACATTCCACTGGAGTATCAATTCTCAGTACAGAATTTGACACCATTACTGCATACTCATTTGCTTTGGGCTTTGAAAGATGACTAGAATTTTTTAGATTTAATAATATTATGTAGAATAAATCCAGGTAAAATTGATCAGAGACATGAAGACAAAAATCATTGACATTATTCAGATTTCAGTACATTTCTCAAAGGTCTATGTGCTGAGGCTGAGCCATCAGTAAAGTGCTTGTCCTGAAAGCATGAGGAACCAAGTTTAGTCCCCCAGAACCCATGTAAAAATCTGGTCATGGTGATGTATGCCTGTAATTCCAGTACTGAGAATGTGGAGACAAGATGCCTGGGGCACACTGGCCAGGCTACTGAGAGACCTTGTTTCAAATTGCATGGGGGGCATTCCTGAGGATCATATTGGAGATTGGTCTACACACTCATACACATGAACACACACCTGCAGCCACATACACCTGCACACACATGAACATTCTATAAACATATACCATGGACTATAAAAATTGGCTGACCATGTGCCATTGTTGAGAGATCATGACGGCATGAGGCTTTTGCCTCATGAATGGATGAATGGGTTGTCATGAGTGTGCCCTTGTTAGCAAAGCTCGCTCTCTCTAGCTAGCTTGCCCTGTCTTGGTTTACCTTGCTCTAGGTCATGCTATGAAGGAGTCTCTCACCAGATATTGATCAAATGCTGGTGCCTCATTCTTGGACTTCCCAACCTCCAAAAATGTAAGTTAAACAAGCTTCTATTGATGTAAGCCTCAAGTCTTTTTACTAGCAATGGAAAATACTCTAAGGCATGTGTGCTTAAGACAAATATAAGTACCCTCGTAACACTGTGTAGATGTACAGTGTGGAGGAATAGATGCTGTAGCAGTTTTTGTCACAACAAAACATCCAACCAGAAGTAGCTGATGGGAGAGGAAAGGGTTTATTTTAGGGTTATGGTTTTGAGAAGTTTCAACATAGTGGGGGGAAAGCACAGCAGATCAGGAAACCAGCTCACATCTTCATACGTCACCAGCAGGGCTAGTGAATACCCAGTAGGCATGGACTAAAAACCCTCAAGGTCTCCCTGTAGTGATACACCTGCTACCACACATCCCCTTCTCCCTAAGGCTCCATCAGCTGAAACACATGAGACTATGGAAGACATTTCACATTTAAACCAACAATAGGTGCTATTGTGTTAAAATAAGTTAAGACCTGATGGCAGAGATTTTTTCCATCTCATTTTAATGAGCTCATCCAGGAAAGATAAACTCATTACCAGGGTTGAAATAGGAAGCCATTGTAGACTTCTGAGTTGATCTACACTTGAAGTTTCTATAATTTGTAATCTCTGCATGTCAAGTGACTAAGCCTATTGTGCTAAGTTAAGAAGAAAAATGCTACATAAGACTGGAGAGATGGCTTAGTGGTTAAGGTGCCTGCCTGCAAAGCCTAAGAATGCCTGCTCAATTCTCCAGGTCTCACGTTTAGCCAGACACAAAAGTGACACAAGGGCTGGAGAGTTATCTTAGGGATTAAGGCACCTGCCCCTTAAGCCTAAGAATGCTGGTTCCAATCTCCAGCGGTTCCAGTCTCCAGCGGTTCCAATCTCCAGGTCCCACATTTAGCCAGATGCAAAGTGATGCAAGGGCGCAATGCCACACTTGACCACAAGGGGGTGAACACATCTGGATTTCATTTGCAGCAGCTGAGAGACTGCTGGCACGCCCATCTCTATCTGTCTTCCTCTCCTTCTCTCTCTGTGTCTCTCTCCAAAAAAAAAGATGACACAAGCACGCAATGTCGCACATGCACACAAGGGGGCACACGCGTCTTGAGTTCATTCACAGTGGCTGAGAGGCCACTGGTGCACCCATTCTCTATCTGTCTCTTTATTTCTCTGTCTCTCTCAAATTAAAAAGTATGCTATATTCTAGATATGAGGTTCAGAGCAAGTGGCTTTTACTCCAGTGTTATCACCACAAAGCCTTCATTAGGGCAAGTACTATTAATTATATGGCGCAGTACAGGGAAGCCCAGGGGTCAGTGGGGATAGCACCTCTTCCATTTATTACCCCCAAACTGACAAGTAACAGAGCCAGGGTTCACACTCAGACTCTGTCTAGCAACAAGCAAAACACTCTGTCAGTGGCAGTCAGCCATCTGATACTGCAATGTAAAGTTAACATTGGCAAATGTGTTGGGCCATACATACAGCTATCCTAGGATTCATGCAGCCTGTAGTCTGTAGGTTTGTCATGATACAGAGTCTACATCAAGGAATAGACTGGCCTCTGGAGCAATTTAGAGACAGTGAAACACCACCTCGAGCATTATTAGAGGGATAGGATTTCAAAGTACTAGATGGGTGGTGGACTTTCGTCATCTTCACAGACCATAAACTACAGAAGCCACAGAAATGCTTTCCAACAGCACTTGTGCAGTTTCATGTAGCCCAGAAAGCTCAGAGTCCCTTGCTATGGGGAACAGGTCAGTATTTCTCCTCTTTCCATGGGAAAATTCAAATGACTCAGTATGGAGAATTCTAACAGATCTTCCAACATACTGCATGCAGCTCAGGAGAATGATTGTACTTTCTGAGTGTTCCATTCTCATGCCAGGGGAAATGAAACCCTTCTTCAATCACTACAATAAAATAATATGGGAAATCATAGCCAACTCAATATCTGCAGGAATGATAGATTAGCAAGCTTCTCTGACTTAAATGTTCCAAATGAGCATGCATTTCAGAGTGTATGCTTTTTTAGAAATCTTGGACTTAATTATCTATGTGGTTCATCTGGAGGATAAACAGTGCTTTATTTTCTCTTTTCAACAGGCAGGGTTAATCAGAAGACCACAGCATGGAATGGCTTTGCACCAAGGGGGAAAAATTAGGTAAGTGGAAAAATAAGACAAGTAACAACATTAAGTAGGATTGCCTTATATGTGCACACATTCATTATAAATGCAGGTGTGTGTGTGTCTAAGGCCTTCTATACTTCATTATTATTATTTGTGTGTATACATGTATGTATATGCATGTATGTGAGTGTACAGGCATGTATATGTCATGGTACACCTATAGAGCTCAGAGGATATTGGTCTTCTCCTTCTACCTTGTTTGAGACATAATCTCTCTCTCTCTCTCTCTTTTTTTTTTTTTTTTTTTGATTCTGGGAAAGCCAGACTAGCTAGCCCACAAGCTTTGGCATTTCCCTGGCTCTGCCTCCCTTTGCTTTACGCATGTCATTGCTGGAATGAACATCCAACCAGAAACAGTGTATAGAGAGAGGGATTTTTTATTTTGCAGGGGGTGGGGCTTATCAAATTGTGAGGCTTCGTCAGTCCCACATACCAAATCCTTCCACATTCTTCCAGCATACAAATTCCAAAAGACCAAAATCCCTATGGCCAGATTCATCATAGCAAGACCCCACTCTTCTGATACCAAATTCTGTTGCAGTCAGCTCCGTGTTGCTGGGAGGAACACCCAACCAGACACAGTTTATGGGAGGGAGGGAGGGGTTTATTTCAAGCTTACAGAGCCAGAAGAAGTTCCATGAAAGGTGGAAAAAGCTGACTCCCTTTCATAGATCCAAGCAGAGAGAAGAAAATAAAACAGCCAGCACCATAAGCAAGTGCACTCGGCCAGAGCTCAGACTGCTCCTTCCACACCTTTGAGCTAGAATCAGATGTGCCCCTGTGACATGCTTACTCTGGCAATCTGCTGGAGACTTAAGCAGGAAACTTAACCTTAATTTAAAAATAGCTGAGGCTATGGGGGACATACATTCACATTCAAACCACCACCCAGCACATTGCAAATCTTGCTTCACACGGATACTAGGGATCCAAACTCTGTTTAGCAGGCTTTCAAAGCAAGCATCTTTAACCAGCCCAGCCTGCCCCCTTTAAAATTTTTTTTGTGTGTGTGTGTGTGTGTGTATGATATGATGGAATTCAGTTGTATGGTGTCATCCACTCATCTTTATCGATAGATTAATATGTCAGTTCCTCCTGATTCAGTTGATGGGGACAGCTCTTTCATTTGCCAGAGATTAGGTCAGCATAACCTTGTAGATCAAAGAGAATACAGGGTATCTTTGTGTTTTACAGTGAGATTAGGAGTTGTGAAAATCTTTTGTTTCTACCCTGTTTCTGCCTTTTATCACATCACTTAGAAGGCATAATAGAATGTTTTCCCATGACACTCAAAATGCAAATCTATTGTCCTGATCTCATAAGCCTTACACAATCTTAACCCACTTACATTACTGACTTCAGTTCTCTTTTTCTTCCCCCTTGGTAGTTCCTTGAACATGCTAAATGCATATGTGGTCACATGTATAAAATTACTATTTTCTTTGCTTGTCCCACTCTTTATCTTTCTATGACTGAATATTAGAATCACGTGGGAGCTATAAAAGAAGAAATGTCTGTGCCCCAACACAATATATTTTGACCTAATTGATATTTAATGAGATCTATGAATCTTTATTTTCACTTCTCATTTTTTTTTAATTTTATGTATATTGCAACAGGTTACACTCTTTTATCTCCTTTCCCCTGCTTCTGTTACCTGGGACCCCTCCTCAGTGGGGTTATGGTGATCAGTGTGGAGTTATGGAGGCCACAGTAAGTCCCTGTGGGGTAGTGGTGGAGGGGGGACTGTGCCTCAGGATATTCCTAATCCGTCTGTGACTCTTACAATCCTTCTGCCTCTTCTTCTTTCACAGTGTTCCCTGAATCATGGCAGGCCTGTTGGCATTCTAATTTAGTGTTGAGTTCTCTGTAGCCTCGAGATTTCTGTGATTACTATGTCTGTCACCGTCACCCTCCAACTGGTTGTCAGACTACCAGTAAGAGCAGTATTCATGTACTGCTTCCTCTACAATTCCTCCTGGGCCCAGGAAGACACCATAGATGTGGTAGAGGTGGCACATCTCATGGTTGACAGTGGGCTTTCTTCTTGCCTTATCAATGGATCTTGGTTCTCCTTTGTTTTCTCTGCCATCTGTAAAATAAAGCAGATTCTCCAACAAAGAGTGAGAGCAGAGCTTTTAATGATGTGAAAGCCCACTTTTCTCCAGAGAGCAGTGGGGGCTTCCTTCTGAAATCTGATTTTCCTGACTGTGGGACTCTTACTTGGTTTCCAGGACCAGATATGAGTTATTACCCACTGAGCAGGCCTCATATCCAATCAGAGTACAGTAAGTGACCTGCATAGGCTGTGTGCCACTATTGCACAGTGTGTACTTGTTATCTAGTTGGTTGATTTCATAGTCTGCATAGTCCCCTGCTTATTCCTGCTGTTGTTAGTGACTGATGTCTTCTAGAAGCTCCCATAGAGCTTTCCGGCACTATGAGCAATGGCCATAGGGAGCTAGTTTCCCTTTTCATTGCAGTATGATAGTCTGATGTCCTATGACCATAGTTGTGGTGTTTTCAGTAATTGGGCCTTGCATTTTAGCCGTGGTAGGTAATCATGTGTTTTGGCAATGGCCTACATTGTTTGGGGGATGTCATGGGTCTCCCTGGAAAACAGTTTACTGTGGGGGGCAACCCAATTCTGGGCTTGGGATTTACCAGCGAGAGTCCATGCTTTTCAGGTCAAGCTTTTCCTCCCTTCTGTCCAGATTGTCCCTCCTCCACTTTTATTAGTGGTTGTATCTTATAGAATGCTAGCCAAAGGAGGGTTTCTATGGAACTGATTCATGCTGTCTTAACTTTTGTGTAATTCCCTCCCCTCCCTCATCTTCCCTATCCCTCCAAGACCCTCCCCCTGATAAGTTGTCCCTCTCATAACCTGTCAAGTAACTCCTTTCTCCCTATTTCTTTTCTCTGCTTGATTCTTTCAAGTTTTATGCCCATATTCCTTGTGCTTACTATCATATGCACTCATCTCCAATTGATCCACTTAAGAATCGTAAATGAGAGAGCACATGCGCCATTTGTCTTTCTGTGCCTGCGTGACCTCGTTTAGAATGATTTTCTCTAAACCCATCCATTTCCCTGCAAATTCCATCATTTCATTTTTTTTTTTTTTTTGTCTTACCATGGAGTAGAATTTCACTGTGCTTGTGTACCACACACATTCTCATTATCCAGTCGTCAACTGATGGAGAACTGGCTGATTTCTGATTTCAGTCCCTTGCTGCTGTGAATACAGCACAGCTAAGCAAGAATCTCTGTAGTAAAAAGTGGCGTCTTTAGGATGTACATTCAGGAGGGGGATAAGTAGATGAAATGATAGCTCTATTTGCTTTTTTTTTCAGGAGTTTCCATATTGATTTCCATAGTGAGTGTACAAGTTTACACTCCCACCAGCAGTGGGTAAGAGTGTCTTTTTCCCACAGCCTCTCTAGCATTTGTTGTCAGTATGCATCCTTTTTTAAAGCTTCCCACATATAGTTAACTTACACTCAAGAGTAACAAAATTCTGAAGTATTTTGAGTCTCTGCTTGGCTAACTTCCCACAAGGACTTTTCTTTTGTCCTTGTAGAGAAGCCCTGACCTCACAGTATCATCACTATTAGTTACAATGCCAATTTACTCTTGCTGCCTGTCTCTCCCACTATAACCATAGCACCATCATAGCAGGCACTTTGTCTTCGTGATTAGTCCAATAGATATTTAATAAATATTTGCTCAGTGAATGAACAACTAGTGAAAAACATAAGCCATGAAGGAAGGCTATTTGAACCATTTACTAATTTATTCAAATACATTTTTTAGGGTCTAGGGTGATGGCCAAGTTGGTAAAAGTGCTTGACTTGTAAGCCTGAGGAACATGAGTTTAATCTACCTATGTAAAATGCCAAACGTGGTGGTCCATGCCTGTCATCTTGGCACCAGGGAGAGAGAGACAAGCACATCCCTGGGGTTCACTGTCCAGCCCCTCTAGCCTACTTAGTGACCTCCTAGACAACAAGAGACCATCTCAAAAAAAAAAAAAAAAAAGATGGACAGATGACACCCAAAGCTTTCCTCTGGCCTCCACACGCAAGTACACATACCCGCAAATACATGCACGCCCATGCATACACACATAAAATACATTTTTGTCTATAATACATAGCTATTATAATGTATTAGTATATGAGAATGTGTGTGTGCATACCTGGTAGCATATATTATCTGAAAATAGCCAGTCTTCACTAACCCATGTATGCTTATGATATCAAAACGGTTCTAGTAATCTAGATGTTTTGATATTGTGTGGTCATAACCTCTACCTGTCTGAGTAAAATGCTAGGTCTTTGAAAAGTTCCCAGAATCTTTCTAGAATCTTCCACATTGTCTTGAACCATCCCAGCAGTTTCTCTGTGTGTATGCTACACACTTCCATATGGTGTTAGACCATTTCTGGTACCCTGAGACTTATAAAGCCCTCAGGAGGTAACCTTACTAGTGCCTGTTTCTTGAGCACTATTAGGACAACTGACTGGGTAAAGGTCCCCTTCTTGATGCTCTTAGAGCAGCTGGAACTCTGGGGACAGTAGCAGTGCTGCATCATGTGAAGAAATGAGGAAAACGACCCACTTCTTGGGATCAAATCTGGGCTTCTGGAAGATCTGTCCTGTGCTCTACTGTCACGTGAAGTCACCTTGCCCGCTCTGTATCTATAGGTGGGTGTCATGAGGGCTCAATTTTCCATCTTTCCATTTCTCTTACTTTTTTCTGCATAACAAAGCAGCCCACCTCCAAGGTCTCTTTCTCTGCCCATCATGCATTTGATCTCTCAGGTGAAAGCATATCAAGTCACCAGAGCCCCACAAGTACAATGTAAGCATGGGCTTTTACAGCGTACAGACAAAACAGGCGCATAAGCCTTCACACACATAAATTGCACATTCAGGATTATAGATTTGGAACCACTTCAGCCAGCAATGTGAATTTCCACAAACCATTTATCCTCTCAGAATATCAGTTTCTTCACCTGGAGATGGGCAATTTCAATAGATCCATAGTATTTTCAAATTTAATATCCATGGTGTCAACTCCATGCAAGTGACTATGGAGGATGATGTCATGTGGCGATTTGTAGTTTTACTCAGGCATGAAATCGAGGCTCATGAACTAAGGGGCTATTGTATAGAAAGGAGGCAGTTAGCTGGGCATGAGATGCTCAGCAGGCAAGTTATTACATGACTTGTTCCTTTCTGTGCGACCTGGGTACACAACTAGCCTCTTGGAACAATTAACAAAGAAGCAAGTGACTCTGGGGGAAGAAAAGCAAAAGAAAATAAAAATGCTGGGCTTGGAGGTGTACAGATGACAAAAATGCATGAAGACATTGAATCTAAGGTTGCAAAGGAAGAAGCAGAAATCTGAAAGCCCTAAAACGAACCTTGAAAAAGAATGTGCTCTCTGACAAATTAAGTTGACACCTAAAAATCTTTTGTCATAGGTTTAAATACTTGTAAGTGATGCAATTTCTAAAATGCTGTAAATATTGGCAATTTAAAGGAAAATTATCACGTCAACCTTAAATTGGTTCTGAATAAGCCTTACATCATAGTGGCTGTATAACAACCATTATCTATTGCAAAAATACAAATGTGCTCTTTTAAAGAGAAATATACCACAATTTTATCCCTTTAAACTCACATCTTTCTGTATACCATACAGAATTCAAACATTAAGAATTTTCATGTTTGAAAATCTATTATAGATTATTCTGTCATGTGTTTCTGTAATATAAATGTACATATTTAAATTATTTCAGTACATTTCCTGGAGCCATACAATTCTGTTTAAAAATATTTTGCCGTTTAAAAATATTAAAAATATTTGAATTTTCATCTTATTTTAGAGTAGAATGTAATAGCAACAACCTGACCATATTACCAATTTTGGTAAATTATTAACATAAAGGAAATATTTATTGGAAATACATCTCTTAATAAGATATATGGAGCTAATGTCTGTACATGAATGTGCATTGCTCCTGGATATGCCAAGATTCAGAATTGATTTGATTCCTATCTCTGTTTTATAGATGAGGTGCTGAAAATGTTGTCCACGTAAAACATGTAAATGGAAATGGAAGTTGTTTTTCTGTATTAATTCTTTGAACAGTTTCCAAGTTATATATCATAAAGACTTATCACATGAAAGTCATGAAAAAGGAAGTTTGAGAAAGAAGTTGTTGGATAAATCAACATTAGGACAGACTGTTTTTGGATGTTTCAGGCCTGGAAAATCTTCTCAGAGATTACCCAAGTACCCGCATACTCTGTGGGAAATCCCTTCAGTCTGAAGTACTCCAGTATAAGCGAACAACCCAAAATACAATAAATACGGTGTATTTTAATGACTTTGTACTTATAGGACAAAAGTTTAGTCTTGTGAATTCTATGGCTGAAACTGCATACTATTTGGAATTTGAAACTTCAAAATCAGATGCACAAGATACAGAATGCATCTGGAGTTTGTTTGCAGCAGCTAGAGGCCCTGGCAAGCCATTTATTCTCTCTTTCTCTTTTCTCCTCTCTGTCTCACTCACTCTGTCTCTTTCTCCATCAGACAAATAAATAAATACATAAATAATAAAAAAAATCCCCACAAGCGTTAGGATGCAAAGCTAGTAAGTGCACATGCCTCCTGTCCCACTACAAGATGAAGTAGACGAAAGTGTTGGGTGCAGCCCCAGTGAGGTGCGGCGAGGAACGAGAAGCTATCTTCCTGGCTTGTGCCTGTGTACATGGGAAGCCATTTATCACCTAAAATGTACCTAAGGAAAGAAAGACTCCTTCAGGGGAAGAGGCCCCAAAGCCGGAAGTAAATGCATACCATTCAAACTAACTGTGGAACAATTAAAGTTTTGAAGAAGAAGATTAGGCCTGTGTTTCCGGGAAGCCAATGTAACGGTTCAGGCAGTTTGTGGCTACATATTCCTACTTAAGAGGCAGAGCTACGCTTTGGGCATTCACTTAGCTCCTATATATACATATACATACACCTACACACATTACATTTCCTTTCTTGTTTTGTATTTCTCTAAAGGTTTTTTTTTTTTTTTTTTTTTTTAATATGAAAGTGGTGTGCTCTCACTGATATAGCAGGCTTTCTAGCCTTTGAAGCTTCTGTTACCAGAGAACAGATGGCCTCTGGAGAGCAGGCCCAGTAATCTTCTGATTGGCTCTGTGCTTCCTCCTCTCTTAGCTCCTTCCAACCCCTTCTCCACACATCTGCACAAATGAGCTCTGAAAATGAAAATACAATGCAGTCTCTTCTTTCCTTAAACCTTCCTAATGACCTTCCACACTGGGTGGAGAACAGAGGTTGATCTCCTACAGGCCCTCAGTCAGTGCTACATGGGGACAAAGCCAACAAGTCAGTGTTGTCAGCTGAGCGTCGAACACAGTCATGACGGTGATTCATGTACATAGCTGTATAATTAAATAACATAAGAACCTAGGAAAGAAATCTTCAACACCCAATACGTTCTACATTTAAATTATTTATTTATTTATTTAAGAGAGAAAGAGGGAAAGAGAAAGAGAGAGAGAGAATGGGAGCTCCAGGGCCTCCAGCCACTGCAGACAAACTCCAGATGCACACTCTACCTTGTGCATCTGGCTTACGTGGGTCCTGGGGAATCGAGCCTCAAACCAGGGTCCTTAGGCTTCACCAGCAAGCATTTAACTGCTAAGCCATCTCTCCAGCCAGCCCCATGTTCTAAATTTAGAAATAATTTCCACTTTGTTCTTGAGTTTATGTCTATTTTATTTCTGTGGTGGCAATGCTATCCAATCACATGCAGGTATGCGTTTCTCTCCCATGGTGCATCAGCTGACAGACAAGTAGTGCTTCAGTGTTTGGATTCAGAACCAGAGGAATGGGCCTCAACACCAATCTGGGCTCTCATCTCCAGAGAGCTGGTGCTGAGCATTTACCACCATGGGGAAGACATGAGCTGAACTTGGATAAGCAGGCCACATGTCCATCTTGGGACACATTCTTATTTGGCATTTGACATTCATAGTCACTCTTTGAAGAAAATAAATTCAGTAATCTTAAGCTTGTGATATTTGTCCATTGGTACTGATTTATTTTAAATCTGCTCTGTGAACAATCTTCACTCACTGTGTCTTATAAGACTTAAAAATCTTAAAAATCTTTATTCTTTTGCCTCTTCTTTAGCTTCTTCAGTATTTAAGTGCAAACATGCCTGATTATATTATTGATTTATAATTATTCTTATTGTATATTCTCCTTCTCTTTGTCTCTCTCTCCCTCTCTCATTTCTCACCTACAGAATAAGTAAGTTGAAGATGAGATTTTGTTTAACTACTCAGTGGCACTTGGGAAGTGAACTACATTAAGATTAATACTCTCTGGCTCCAACTGGGATGTGTATACGACTTTTCCTGAACTGCATCGAGGGATCTGAAAATTAGATTATCTCTCTTCGGCACAGCCTGTAGTCAGGACTTGACAATCATAATTTGTCAATTTGCTTGATAGAACACAGGCAGAATAGCATTCTGTTTCACTTTTCCATGTCGTCATTGACATGAAGAACTTCTCTGAAAAGAGGTTATGTCTCAGGAGCCCATCAGGAGAGATTGTGCTTCGAAAGCCCATCAGAAGTATGCACCGTTTTACAGTCACTTAACTTTCTACACACACTTTCACAGCACCTTTTCGTATCAAGTTTGAAAGATGGATTTTTGTTGTGTTTTGTTTGTATCTTGTGAGATGGGGGAAAAGGCTTTGGCTTACTTAAAAACCAAGATTACTTTTAAATATTCTTTCAACCAAAAAAAAAAAATAAGCAAAATAAACAAAACCCAAGTTGCATGCTAAATGCATCTTATCCTAAATTGTAAGGAAAATTTAAAACCTACAATATGGCCAGGATGATTTTCTGAGCCACACCAGTAACTAGCATGCATATGTGAGAATAATGTAAGAGCTAAGGGTCTGTCAACAAGCCACATCTGTACAAGTCCATGGTGAAAAGACGCCTTTTGGTCTGTCCAATAGTTGCCTTTGCAAACATCAGGCATATGTTTCATATATCCAACTATATATGGTTCTTGAAAATAAAAATAAGAAATTGTCTTTAAATTTTATCATTGCCATCTGTTTTAAATAGATATACAAGCAAATCTAGGTTTTAAAAACCTCAAGGACTGGGTTGGAGAGATGGCTTAGCAGTTAAGGCACTTGCTGGCAAAGCCAAAGGACCCACAATCCATTGCCTAGTACCTATGTAAAACCAGATGCAGTAGGTAGTACATGTGTCTGGAGTTCATTTGTGCTGGCTAGAGGCCCTGGCATGCCCATTCTCTCTCTCTTTCTCTCTCTCTCTCCCTGCCTCTCTCCTCTCAAATAAATAAATAAATAAATAAATATTTAAAAAAAACAAGTATTAACAGTTTAGCAGAGATAGATTTTTTTTTTTAATTTTTACTTGAGAAGGAGAGAGACGGAGAGAATGTGTACATCAGGGCCTTCAGCCACATGCAATGAAGCTCCAGACACATGTGCTACCATGTGCATCTGGCTAACATGGGTCCTGAGGAATCAAACCTGGATCCTTAGGCTTTGTCTCCAAACGCCTTAACTACTAAGCCAACCCTTCAGCCCTTTATATTTTTTTTTTAATTTCGAGATAGGTAATTTTTAAATTATTGCACAGTTGTAGTGGCTGGAGAGACAACCTGACAGACTGAGGATATAAGCTCAGATCCACTACACCCATGTAAAAGCCAGACACAGTGTTAAATACCTGTAACTTCAGAGATGAAGCAGAGGCATGAGGACACCAGAACTTGCCGGCTAGCTAGTCTAGCTGACTCAGTTAACTCTAGGCTCAGTAAGAGACCCTATTTCAAAAAATAAAAATAAAAATAAATAAAAAAAATAAGTGATTGAGGAAGACAACAGCAAACTGTGGTTTCCACATTCAGGTACAGATGCATACATATGTGTATGTACACCTATAGACAGTTGCACACACACATTTATGAATATGTATATATACACATACACACCACAGGCATATACACATACAAAATTATACTGCTCTAAAAACAAAATTATCTTCAAGAATATTTATCTATAAACAAAAAAAGAAATTCTAGAAGTTATAACTTTGAATGACTTTAAAATTCCCTCAGTCAATAGCAGAATAAATTTTCTTTTAAATTGCTTTTATCTCACAATTTTTTTAAAATAATTGTATTAAATAGCCATCTAGTGTGCCTCCATAATATTTTTGCCAACACCTCTCACTGTACACTTGGGATCTTTATAGAGCAGTGATTTTGTGATACTTGGTATAGAGAGACAATAAAAGCTAACTCAGTCATTTCTCTGACATCGTTGAGTAAGTGATGGTTTTACTGTAGGTAATTGGGATGCAGTAAAACACGTGGCTTCACACACAGATGTCTTCACTGTGGCACATCTACTGATTTGGACCTTGAAAACAAAGAGATTCTGAAAACTTTGACTGTGCTTCATTCTTGTCCAAAAAGAAGCACATGTATTGTATATTTAAACATTGTTTTATATTTATTTATTTATTATTTGAAAGAGAGAAAGGGGGAAAGAGGGAGAGAGACAGGCAGATAAAGAATGGAAATGCCAGGGCTTCTAGGCACTACAAACATTTGCCACCTTCTGCATCTGGCTTACATGGGTCCTGGGGAATTGAATCTGGGTCCTTTGGGCTTTTGCCTTAACCACTAAGCCATCTCTCTAGCCCTGTATTGTACATTTAGATTGGTGTGTGCTTCTTGGTCAGACAGGCTCTGCCGGAGGAAGCTCCCATGCTAGCTAAGAACTGACAGACATCCAGTTTGGAGGAATTTTCAACAAATGGACTTGTTTCTTGTTTCTGTTTCTTTCTTGGCATTCTTCTTGTGCCATGGATGTTGTCATAACTCATTTACACTTTGACACACACATTGAATTTCCATGGTGGTACCGAAAGGATTCATGGAAGTTATTTCTACACCAGAATTTTTCATGGACATTACTACAAAGCCACTTTATTCCACTAAATTTAAATTTCATACATCTCCAACTTTACTATCCCATGGCTGGATTCAAGTGTTCCTAAAAGGATATACTCTGAAGGAAAATTTAAAGAATTTATGAGATAATCTTAGCCAATATGGAAAGACATATTTTTTCCAGATTTTAAAATCCATATTATTTTGTGAACATACCCCAGGACTCCTCTTACTACCTCAGCGGGAGCCAGTGTAGTGAGTTTCACTGAACTGCTTAGAGAACGTGTCTGTGGACATTGAGGATTTACTGTTAGGAAGTCTGCACTATTAAAGTATGCGGAGAGCATAATGGGAGAAGAGAGGTCTTCACACTAGCAAGGCAACACCAAACACTAGTTTTGGAATCCCAGTACAGCCAAGGATAGTCTAAACTAAAACAGACAGCCTCTTTCTTCCTCAGGTTTTCCTTCTTGGTGAGACATCCTCTGGATTCGACTCTTCTCCTCCCCACATTCTTCTATCAGCACATCCTATAGACCTTACTCCAAACTACAGCATGAACCTACCCGGTTTTCTACATTCTAACATTTTTGTGGTCATGATCAGTTGCCCGGCACCAGCCATGTACACACAACCAGTGTCCTAAATGATGTCTTCATTTCACATTTGCCCTAATTCCATATCTGCAACTCATCCCCCAAATATACATCAGTGATGATCTGAAAATAGCACCTGACCATGTGATTTTCCGCCTGCTAGCTTCATATTGTCTTCAGGGGAAAACATAATCCATACACTATAGTCTACAAAGAGATACAAAATTTGGTTCCTGTCTACCTTCTGATGTCATAGATCATCCACTCTCCCCATTCTCTTTTTGCAGTAGCCTCACCATACATTCTCCTCCTAACATTTTTCAAGTTCATTCGTGCCTTGAAGCCTTTGCTGACCCCCTTTATAAAAGTATGCTCCTGACATTTCTGTGACTAACTTTTTTCCTGGTCAGCTGAAATATCAGATCCATAGAAAAACATTTTCTTAAAATATTCTCTGTCTCTCGGTATGAAATTATCCCTACTTTGATTGGGTAATACTTATTGATATGCAAAACTAACCTATGGTTTGTTGTTTCCTCAAAAAGAATAATATGCAACAAAAAGAAAATTTAGGTCTTAAATCATACCATTCATAATTACAGTGTCTAGAATCATTCCTTGCAAATGCCAGGAACTCAGACCTACTTAGTGAATATATATAGAAAAGTTGGGAAAGGCTGGACTTGATGCATAGAGAATGAGGAGTCTTGGAAGTACAAAAGAGTGGTCGAGGATGTAAGGCATGAAATTAAAATATTTCTAAGAAACTTGGAACAGGTCTCAATGCATGGATTAGCTTTTACATAGTCTTTCCTAGGTCTTGTGTTAGTTTCTTTCAGGGACCAGAGAAATGCCAAACCCTGAAAAGACAATGAAGCAGAAAAAGAAAAAGAAAAAGAAAAAGAAAAAGAAAAAAAAAAAACCACACACACACAAGGACTATTGGGGATGGGACAAGAGGGATTCCCACCAATCAAAGATGTGTCTGTGGGCTGATGCCATGGCTCTGTCAGTAACGTGAGAACCTGATATCCATCGCCAGAACCCATACTGAAATGCTGGGTGTGATGGTATGCACCTATAATCCGGGTGCTGTGGAGGTAGAGATAGGAGGATCACACACACACACACACACACACACACACACACACACACACTATTAAATGTTTTGACATTTTCAGGTGTGGGTTTAGCAGTGCTAGTTTCAGAACACAGATTATACAGTACCCATTGTCTAGTGCTTCTAGCAGAAGGAGCCCTCTGTGCTAGAGGCACGGTAATTTGTTCTGAAGATTTGTGAGGAGGCAAATGGCTGTCACCTAGCAACTTTTGGGTTCAGACTTGAGGCTGTCATTCTAGATGCCTGAGTCCACATATATTTATTAATTGACTTAGTTGACTGTAGTGATTAAAGAATTTGCTAATAGACATCATGCCATGTAGAATAATAGGGCCTTTGCTAGTTGTGACCTATCTAAACATCGAGCTCGTAAATTGATTTTCAGTTCTCATTCAGATATTTTGACTAGCCAAAAGTACTTTCCTCAAATCAACTCTCTTCTCCCCGTTCCGTCACGTTGTCTGTAATGAGCAATTCTGAGTAGCTACTGAAAATAGGTAATATTTCTTACTTCCCTACTTATTTCTCACAATCTACCAGGCAGTTGCCTTAGGAAAGTGATCGACTCTTCCCAATGTGTGAGACTGAGTTTTTAAATCAGTGCATCGATTATTTTCATTTCTCAGCACTGGCAGATGTTATTATAACAAGAGGATCACAAAAGTATTTTCAGCTCATCTTAGTAATGTCAGAATTTCATCTTTCCTCCCAGGCAGCCCTCCGAGTGGGGTGCGAGTCACATTAAAACATGTGCAGCGCCATCTTTTGATAGGAATTGCTGCCAAGAAAGATCATCTCAATTGCCAAGGCTCGTCACCTCAGCGTCTGCAAGCTTTCTAAAACTGATGACAATCTGTGGCTCTCTCAAACATAGACTAGCATTTCCCCTGTCATACCATCACTTGTATTTTGTTGTTGTTTTTAGATGAGACCAGCTGCCTTGTGATCACTGAAATGTCAGGGGGAAAAATCACTTTCCACAAGAGAGAAAAGCTTAAATATTCTTGGAGACAAAACTCCCACGGAAATCTTAAAAAAAAAAAAAAATCTGCAGAAGTGATTCTCACATAAATGTACATGGGCGACTGCCATTTCTGACAATGGCAGTTAGAGATTCATGTCACGGATCTGCCCAGAAAGCCACTCCCTACATCTCCTCTGGTTTTTACACACAGACAATGGTCATCAGTCTTAAGAGGCAAAACAAAAGATGCGAACAATTATTACAAAAGCTAATGCGGACATACTTTATGACTATACATGAACTAGGAACCTCCCTGAATATAATTTCTCTCATTTTCAAAGTAAAGATCAAACTGGATGGGTTCTTTAAAAAAATTTTAATTTGCATTTATTTGTGTGTGTGTGTGTGTGTGTGTTCATGTACATGAGTACGAACACATATGTGTGTGGAGGTCAGAAAACAATTTTCTGTCTGACTTCCCCTTCCACCTCATTCAGGCAGGGTCACTCTTGTGCACCATTTTGCAGCTTCCAGGAAATTCTCTGGTCTCTATCTCCCTTTTTGGTGTGGGGTTACCTAGCTCATCAACACTTCTAACTTTAAAAAGAAAACAACACAAAACAAAATAAAATACGGAGACTGTCAATCTGAAGTCAGAACTACACAGCAAACACTTTTTATCCAGTGAGCCATCTCACCAGCCCATGGATGGGTTTTTAATGCCCCTATCAGCTAGAAGGTTCTATAATTTGGTTAGCTATTAAGCTTTCACAGTATTTATCATTAATTGTGTCAAATATAAAAATGCATAAATGAATACTGTTTTCATCAGCCTCAAGCTCTAAGTTTCCCCTCCCATAGGAAGAAACCAAAGAAATATAGAAACAAGCATTGATAATTTCATTTCAGTAATTCTAAGAGTCAGGCATTCTTCATGAGCTACAGGGAGTGCTGGGGTGGTTAAGGGAAGGGATAAATTTGTGTCTACAATCAGATAAACTTTCAAACTGTAATGACTTAGAACAATTTAAAGGACCCTTTGTTAGGGCAGGGAAGATGCCAAAGTGGGTAAAGGGCTTGCTGTGGAAGTGTAAGGACCTGACTTTGGATGCCCAGATCCCACAAAAAGGTGGAAGCACTGGTGAGAATCTGGAATTCCAAGGCTCCTACAGCAAGATGGGAAGCAGAGACAGGAGAATCTTAGGTTGCTCTCAAACCAGCCATCCTGGCATATGCAGCAGTGAGCAAAGAGGTGCAAGCAGTGAGCAAACAATGTGGAAGATGAGGACTGACACTGAGGTCGTCCACTGGCCTCCACACATGGAACAACATATTCACACCCATCCACACACACACACAAACAAAAACAATTCAGAAATCCTTGGTCCAGCAGCTCCAACTATTTCTTGAGAACTTGTTTGGAGGTTCTAGCAGGGGAGCGCAGCTACTCGTATACCCTTGACTGAAGACCAGCCCTCCTCTATTCGGGGAAGGTCGTCCTCTCCTACCGAGCGTGCAGCTTAGGGAGGGATGCACATGGAGCAGTGAGAGAGGAAGGGGACACCCGCCTAGCCAGCCAGATCACCCGAATCAACCCTGGCGATCAATGGGGTGACAGATGTCACAGCCAGATCGTCTTCACATCCAGTTCCAACTATTTCTACATGAATATTTATATTTAGTCTTTATGTATTTCTTCATGAGAACAAATAATGCTCTCAAAAACTTTATATAAATACATACAAGGACACATTTTTTATTCTAAGACTATTAAAGGGGGTAATGGCAAATTCTAAATGTAAATCATCCTTTGAAAAGGTTTAAATCCTTAAAAATACATGAAGATTTAACATGTGCACAACTCTGTTCATTTCTTTCTAGTATTTTGAATGAGAAATCACTGCATCATTGACAAACTTTAGGGAAGAAATATGGCTTTTCAAAGTCGGAAAATATTGATTCTTCAGATAGAAAAGAAAAAATGCAATGTCCTAAGAGGGCGATCTTAATTACTGTGGGCTGAGTGGTGTCATACTGAGAAATGGCACTACAAACATTCAATAAATATCACTTATTCTTCAGAAATATTTATTGAGTGCCTTATTGTGCATTAAATGTGGCTGTAAGATCAGAAAAAAAATCTAGAATCATTTGCTTTAGTGACATATATACTCCAAAGGAATCAACAGTTATGTGTAAGGGACAGTTATTATTGAAGGAAATAGCATGCGGGATTAACATGCTAGAATTTATGCATCCGAATAATATGGTCTTCAAAGATCTTCTTTGAGAACTGATGTGCATCTTCCAAAAATTCTATTACTTTCCACTCCCTTCTAGAACTCTTAAATTTCTTTCCTTGTGTAGATTATAAATCATGCTCCTGGGTGGAGAAGTGTCAGATCATATATTTTCATTATCTAGTCCTATTTCCAGATTTTTCTCTGAAAAACTATACTTCAGTTCCAAAAATCACATTGAAAAGAAGGTTTTTGCCTCCACTAGGAATACTCAGAGCAATATCGCCTAAGCTTGAAGATAACCAGACGTCCATCTCCCAAAGCGTTCATCAGCACAGTCCAGAAGAAACCTGGAGTGAACACATGTGTTAAGTTCCATGCTTCCTTGCATTTTACCCTCATTTTTTATTACTCACTCATCACGCTATGAATGAAGACTTCTCTAAAGCTGGTTGAAAATGGACAGAATGCCCCCATTCAAAAGTCACATGATTTCAAAATGAATGCAAAGGAACAGGGTGAAGCTCCATGGTCCAGCAGTTGACTAGCATGTAAGAGGCTCTGAGTTTGATCCCCAGTACTGACAAAAATAGTACATTGTGGGAAAAATAATATAACCTACTTATTTCCCATCATTGCTAAGTATATGTAAAGTCACTCGCTTCATAAGCTGGGCCTTAAGAAGATAATTTCATGAGAATTCCTACAGACGGGTGAAGGCTGAAAGAAACGAACCAGCAATAAAAAGACACACTTGTTCCATCCAGAATGAAAAGTCATTAGCACCCATAGGTCTGGGTGGCTGAGGAGAGTTCCTTGGGTGGAGACCATGAGAGCTAGACTTTGAACTGGCAGAGACAAGTCTCAAAACGCCACAGTGGAGGCACTGAAGGAGAAAAGAAGGAGGAAAGAAATCTTTCAGTGCCTTTCTCCTCCCACCCTCCCACCCTCCCAGCCCAGATGTCCCCACTAACCACCCTGGAAATGAGAAGTCAGTGTGGTCCTGAAGACAAGTCTTAGAGTATCTGTTGCAGTCAGGTTCGCATTGCTGGCAGAAATCACCCGACTAAGAGCAGCTTGTGGGAAAAAAGAGGTTTATTTTGGCTTACAGGCTCGAGGGGGAAGCTCCATGATGGCAGGAAAAATGATGGCATGAGCAGAGGGTGGACATCACTCTCTGGTCAACATAAGGTGGACAACAGCAACAGGAGAGTGTGCCAAACACTGGCAAGGAGAAGCTGGCTATAATACCCATAAGCCCGCCCCCAACAATACTCTGCCTCCAGGAGGTGTTAATTCCCAAGTTGCCATCAGCTGGGAACCTAGCATTCAGAACACTTGAAGTTTATGGGGGACACCTGAATCAAACCACCACATTCCGCCCCTGGCCCCCATAAACTGATAACCGTACATGATGTAAAATGTAATGCATTCATGCAAATTTAAAAGTCCCCATAGTTTTTATCAATTCCAATGATGTTCATACATCCCCATAATCCAAGGTCTTTCAACTGAGCCATAATACCAAAAATATCCCCAAAAAAACCCATAATGGCACAGAATAAAACATTCACACTGAAAAGGATGGCATTGGGCAAAACAAAGAAATACTTAACCAATACAAGATTTTAAACAACCAGGGCAAACGTCAAACTCTGTAATTCCAATCCAACAACTACTCAGTGACAAATCTCCAAGTCCGATAATTCTGAGCAGCAACAAGTCTCTGGAGTTCCAATTCCGCCCCTCCAGCTAGGCTATTCACAGTCCTGGAAAACTTCATCCAGGGCCGGCAGCTCTCCTTGGCAGCCATCTCATAGTCCCGGCATCTCCACTGGGTCTCCACTGCAACCCACGGTCCATCATCATGGCCCCATGGGATCTCCATACAGGCAACCAGCAAACCTGTGTCACACTGCCCATGGCCATTTCCAAAACACAAGACCGCGTTGCAAACTCAATGACCCTCTCTTTCCTGCATTTCTTATACTCCACAATACCAGGTAGAGTGCCAATTTGTTAATCCAGGGGGGAATAAATCAGACTTTGAAGAACAGGACACTCCTTCAGCATTCAGGCCCCTTCAAAAGAGTCTACCTTCTTCCTGTTGCCCCAGTGCAGGTTAGCTGGCCCAATCTCAAAGGTTGTAATCTCTCAATTGCAGCTGAACAGGCAGAGTTCACCCAAAGATTTCATTTTTTCTGTGCCATATCCTTCTGCTCACACCAGTTCATTTCTACGCAAAGCAACCCTGCACAACTTCTCAGGACACGGGCATAACTGCAAGCGTCTCACACAAACTGCTAGCCCAGTCCAAGTAAAGCTCTTTCTCACCCTCATAAGCCAAACCTCACAGTCCATAGTTCTTACTGCATTCAGGTCTTTCAGCTCTGACCAGAATAGTCCATCAAGCTGTACTTACAGCACTGCAAGGCATCTCTTAGGCCAAGATTTCAAATCCTTCCACATTCCTCTTGAAAATCAGCTTCAAAAGGCCAAAGCCACACAGTCAGGTGTCTAGCAGCAACCCCACTCCTGGTACCACTTTACTGTTGCAGTCAGGTTCGCATTGCTGGCAGAAATCACCCGACTAAGAGCAGCTTGTGGGAAAAAAGAGGTTTATTTTGGCTTACAGGCTCGAGGGGGAAGCTCCATGATGGCAGGAAAAATGATGGCATGAGCAGAGGGTGGACATCACTCTCTGGTCAACATAAGGTGGACAACAGCAACAGGAGAGTGTGCCAAACACTGGCAAGGAGAAGCTGGCTATAATACCCATAAGCCCGCCCCCAACAATACTCTGCCTCCAGGAGGTGTTAATTCCCAAGTTGCCATCAGCTGGGAACCTAGCATTCAGAACACTTGAAGTTTATGGGGGACACCTGAATCAAACCACCACAGTATCCATACTACAGAGTGGAGAATGGGTGGAAACCTTCAAAGAATCAGTCAGAGTCTGGGAGAAATGCCCAAATGTACCATGCTAGTATATATTTGTTTTTCAATTTTAGCTGATTAATGATTTCATTCATTTAAAAGTAAATCTATGGCTGGGATGTAGCTGGGTTGGGAGAGTACTCACCTAGCATATACAAAGTCCTGAGTTTCAGTACCAGCACTACGTAAACAGGAGAGAGAGAGAGAGAGAGATCCCAGCATTCAGGAGATGGAGGCAGGAGTATCAGAAGTTTAAGGTAATCCTCTGCTAGGGAGTTTGAGGCCAGCCTGGAACACAT
The DNA here is from genome assembly GCA_036365145.1 of Orientallactaga sibirica. Classification (NCBI taxonomy): domain Eukaryota; kingdom Metazoa; phylum Chordata; class Mammalia; order Rodentia; family Dipodidae; genus Orientallactaga; species Orientallactaga sibirica. The sequence continues at coordinate 25,438,709 of JAEOAD010000008.1, forward strand.
GATATGTTGTCTCAAAAAAAAATTGACATAATGTAATATCTTTCCTGTACCCAACACTATTAGGGACTATGAAAGTGAATTAAATTTAGTCAATATAGTCAAAGAGTTTTGAAAGATAAAGGTTTACACAAAATATTAATGATACAACAGAGTGTAGCACAGAAAGGGTGTGGCTAGTACATCCTGGGTGTCACTTAACTTGTAATATTGATAATGTAAACGTCAGTGTGCTTATATAATCTCATCTATTCCCCAGTTTTCCTTTCTCCAAGTGTCATCATGAATGCCTATGTAGACTTGTATTTATAAGTCAAATATTGTTTCATTCCCTTTCGCTCTAATTTTACATACCACTGCCTAGTTTCCTAGCACATGAAGAGGTGGGAGGTCAATGCAAATCTTAGGAAGGAACTGCTGGCTGCTGCCCATCAGTCTCCGTGCCCCAAGATTTCCTCTGACGCAACTCTCAGCTCTTTGCTTACCAATACTCAACCTTTATGCAGCACCCTTGTATGACCCAAGGCCATTGGTCTCAGTGCTTCCACAGACTATGTTGGTAAATGTCTCTGGATGTATGGTGTCCATCCACACAGCCCAGAATCTGCTGTTAGGGCACAAAACTCTTCTTCTAATGGCTATGTACAGCAGTTTGTACCGAGTGCTTCCACTTCTTTTGATACACGAAAGGCATTTTTTCCTTCAGATTGGAATTATTGGAGGCAATCCCACAGAAGACATGTAATTGCCTCTAGTAGACCATTCCCCACTCCATACTGGTAATCGTCAGTTATTCTTGTCTATGGTGGTTTAAATATAAAATGTCCTCAGAAGCTCATGTGTTTGAATGTTTAATCCCCTGATAGTGGCACTGTTCAGGGAGGTGGTAGGAATTTTAGGAGATGGAACCTTGTTGGAGGAAGTGTTGTCACTGAGGGAGGCCTGTAGGTCTCACAGTACAAAACCTCTTTGCTTTCTGCTTACTGACTATGCTTCAGTGTGAGACATTCATGATACAGTATGAGAATCCTGGTTGGATAAAAAAAAAATAGCAAAGGGAAGTGAAAATACTAGAATTAAGTAATAGCTGGAATTTTTCCAAACCTTAATGATAGACACCAATGTACAGTTCCGGAAAGCTGAACACCAGTAAAGGTAACTAGCAAAGTGGCTGCTCCCATACACACTGAAAACAATCACACTGTTACCAGTGAGATGGCTGTAGATTCTTTGCTTTAGCTGGGTGAGAATCATGGATAAGCAAGAGACAGTCTTCAAGTGTCCTTGACCCATGGAGGCCCAAGGCCTAGGGTTTAGACTGGCAGGCCTGGCCAAGAAGTACAAAGCTCCAAATTGAGAGGTTTGGGTGCTATGGCTCCAGGTTTTGAAAGGCATGGACTTAAGGTTCTAGGCATCTAAATTGGAGGATGAGGAGGTAGATAGATGGATCAGTGGTTAAGAACATTTCCTGTGCAAGTGTGAGGAGGCCTGAGAGATGGCTTGAGTTCAGTCCTCAGGAGCATGGAAACAACCGGGCATGACCTAGTGCATCTACAATCCCAGTTCCATAGGGAAGCACAGAGAAGAGAATCACTAGAGGTCAGGGAAAAAAAAAAACCCTCATAAACTTTGAATCAGTAAGAGACTGGCTTAAACAAGAAGAGATGGACTAGAATGGAGCAGGTCACCTGATGACGTTTCTCTCCAGCCACCAGAGGCAAGCATGATGTGAGAACCTCCATGTGTATGTGCCATATACACATGCATGCCCCACATACACACATACCATACCATCTCTCTCTCTCTCTCACACACACACACAATGATTGTTCTAGGCTTTAATCACTAGCAATGCTTAGCAGCTACTGTAAACCTCAGCTCTCAGCAGCAGTGAATGTCAGCATCAGATAGTAGCAAGCAGCAGCAGGCACCACTTGAGATTGTCATAGCTCCTGAACAGGTCTTACATACTGGACCCTCAGCCCTACAATGACAAGTGTTATAGTTCTTGGCTTTCTTTGCAGCTCCCTGAAACCCTTCCAGTAACCTCCAGTAACCTGGGCTGGTGGTTTTTTGTTGTTGTTGTTTGTTTGTTTGTTTGTTTGTTTGTTTGTTTTTGCCTATGGCTTTTCTTAGCTGTATAATTCCTCTGTCTTTGGTTACTTCTGTTGTCACCGTTTTTCTGTTGCTTCTCCTCTTGTACTGTTTCATTGCTGGAACAAAACACCAAGCCAGAAGCAGGTTATGGGAGGAAAGGGTTCTATGAGGACTTACGGTTTCTAGGGAAGTTCTGTCATGGTAGGGAAGGCATGACAGGCCTGAGCAGGAAACCTGGGTCACATCTCCACATCAATAGGAAGGAAGTAATGTGAATACTGAGCTTGGCGCTAGCTATTACCTCAAAGCCTGCCCCTAATTGCACTTCTTCTTCACCAAGTCTAGACCTCCCAAAGGCTCTACCAGCAAGAGATTGAGTATGAAGCTTAATCACAAACACCTGAGACCATGCGAGAGCTATAGGGGGACACCCAACATTCCCTCTGGCTCCCGCAAATTCACATGGGGCATGTTCTCATCTGGACACACGCACAGGACTACACTATTATACAACATATAAATACCATAAAATGGTGAATGCTACATAGGAAGAATTTTGATTAATCATTCTAGTTGTTTACAGAATGTTTTACTTTAGATCCTGTTTAACACCAACAGAGATGTTAGCTACCATGTTACCATGTATTAATTTCTCCGTTGAGCTAAAATACAAATGCTGTGAGAACAAATATCAATTGTTATGAAACAGTTCTCAAGGTAAATATTATTTGCATTTATTTCTTATTAACAAATAGATTCAGAGTCGTTAGGAAAGGACTTTTTGGGGTTAGCAGATTCTACTAGCTCCTCTAAGAGCCAGACTGTGGAGCTGTCCCCTGGTTTGGGTATTAGGCAACAGGAAATGGGGCCAGTAATCACTGAGTTACTTTCAACCCTGGAGCAGTCAGTGGGACATTTCATCCATTAAGTTTACAGATGGCAAAGCAGATAGGCATTCATGGATGCATGGGGCCAGAAGCTATGACACCTTCCTTCCCCTATATTAACCTCATGAATCACTTGACATGTCTCATTCACTCTCTCTATGACATGAAACAAAAATTCTTACTCAACTTCTTGTTGCTGAGACGAACTACCCGAAAAAAAAAAAATCAAGTTCAAGGGAGGAAGGTTTTATTTCAGTTTACAGTTCTAGGTTGCAGTCCATCATGGCAGGGCAGGCATGGCAACAGGAATTTTAAGCATCTGGTCACGTTCCGCACTGTGAGGAAGCAGAGAGCCATAAACGCTGCTGCTCAGCCGGATCACTCCTGTTTTATGCCTTCAGGAACCCCAGACCATGGAGTGTTGCTACCCACAGTTCAAGTAGGTCTTCCCACCTCCGTGAAACTAATAAAGAGAATTTCTCGCAGTCAAGCACAGAGGCTAACCTAATCTACATAATTCATCACAGATGCTTTAAGGCCAAGTTGTCCATTAATATAAACCATCACACTAGCTAGCAAGACTTCTGTTGGTTTTAAGATAGATCTCCACTCAGACAAGGTGTGGAGGGACACAAAAATACTTGTTTAGCTTTGCCACATAAGTAGATCAACAAATCGTACCTCCACAAATTAACATTTTTTTCTCAATCGTAGTAAGGTAGTAAGACAGTTACATCTAAAATCTTGCTAACAGGACTGGGGCAGTGGCTGGATGGATAAAATGCTTGCTGTGCAAGAAAGAGGACCAAAGTTTGAATCTCCAAAAGCCATGTAAATGCCAGATAAATTAGATTGTGAGTTATCCAAACCCATAGAACTTCCATATGATATATTATGTGAAAATATCACCATGATGATGTATGCCTGCAATCCTAGCACGTGGGAAATGGAGAAAGAAGGATCCCTGGTTCTTTCTAGTTAACTAATCTAGTTGAATAGGTGAGCTCTGGGTGCAGGGCAAGAGCCTGTCTCAAAAAGTAAAGTGGAGAGTAACTTCTGCTTTACATACACATGTATACACATGCAAACATGCATACACGTACACCAAACACATACACATGCAAATAAAACATAATATATTCCTAATAAGCCCAAACTCTTTTATTTGCTGCCTATTCCTGACAAAAGACTATATCAGTACAAACAAGAACATTAAACATCACACTTATGAAATGTAATTGAATTTCAGAAAATGGGTTGACAAGAATTGTTCAGAATTCCCAGAAAAAAACATTTTATAAGAAATTAATTATTCATTTTTTGAACTGTGCAATCAGAAATCAACAACAAATTAAGCAATTTACTCAACCATGTATGCCTTTATTTTTAAAATTTAAAATGTCAAAATCTATATGTTATTATTAGAATCAAAATTCAGAGTACAGAGAGCTATGTTGGGCATTAGGGCAGGCAGTTGACAAGTTCTGGCTAAAAAAAAGCCACCTACTTAGAATCAATGAGATTACAGTGATAATAACAAGTAGATTATTTCTCATATATTTATGACATAATATGAATCGTATCCAGTCAAGTTTTGAACCAAAGAAATTGGAATAAAGAAATAAGAACCTGGAATAACCTAGAATAACTTTACCAGCTTTGGAACAAAGTTTGAGCATCCATTCTAGTTTCAAAGTTGAGAATTAATTCACAAATTTGAAAATTAATGCATGAAAATATTAATCCTAAATTCTGTAGGAATTGAGCTGAAAAAAAAAAAAAAAACAGGGTCTCAAGTCCTGTGTCATGCAATAGGTCACCTTCTCTTCCCATGTAGATTAGGTTGTGACTTAATGATGTTTAAGCCTTTAACAGAAACCACTTGATCTATAAAGATACTTATAAATGCAAGTAATTAAGAATAGGTTCTTCAAGTTTTGTGCTTTGTCTTAAAAACGTACATTCATCTACTTACATGTTAGATGTCAGATGTCTACTGTCACAAACAACAGACATCTTAATGGACTTTGCTCAAACTTTGATATACAGGAAAAGTGATTCAGGAAAATACGTAAATTGATAAGGTCACAGTCATTGTATAAGAGCTTCCGACTCTCCAAGGAACTCATGGACCACAGTGTGAGATCCACTTACGTATTCTGCATCCCTTTCCTTTTTTTTTTTTTTTTTTTTTTTTTTTAAATTATTTTATTTATTTTTTGGAGAGAGACACAGAGAGAGATAGACAGAGAGGGAGAGGAAGACAGATAGAGATGGGCGTGCCAGCAGTCTCTCAGCTGCTGAGAACGAAATCGAGATGCGTGCGCCCCCTTGTGGGCAAGTGCGGCATTGCGTCCTTGCGTCACTGCATCTGGCTAAACGTGGGACCTGGAGATTGGAACCGCTGGAGATTGGAACCAGCGTTCTTAGGCTTAGGAGGCAGGCGCCTTAGCCGCTAAGCCATCTCTCCAGCCCGATCCCTTTCCTTTTTCTGAAGAAGAACTGAGTTGTGCCAAAGTTACATAATTTCCCAAGTTTACTTACTCAGCACTTGTCAGAAGTGGAACCCACTTATTATTGCTCACTCATTATTATTATTTTTATTATTATTATTGCTCACTCATTTTTTAATCTTTGTCCTTGATGAACTCAACTACTGTTTGGACCTTTGATTCCTTATACCTTGCTATTATGAATATCCTCTATCCTAAGATGCCATTTTGATTAAAATTCTCAAATTAGTTTTCTTGTGATTTTATAGGCTTCAGGATCTGCATTTCTATGGTTGTAAATTATAATTTTGTCATTCCAGTTACTATGTAAGCTTAAGGACCTAAAAGTACACTTTGGAAAATACGAGATACACATCGTTATTCAGAACAGCTTTCTCAGAAATCAGGTTTTTGCTGTCCTGTATGAGCCACATAAAAACAAATCAATTCTCCCCATCTTGGCTCCCCATCTGCTTAACGTTGTCTAATGTGTTCTGCTGCACCAGCCTTGTTCTTTGTGCTGTGGGAATTATCAGGCAACTCTCCTCACCTCTCTTTTCTCATTACCTTAACCCTGGCTTATACTCCAAGACGATCGATGTAAATATCTTACCAGAGTTCATTTCTTGTACATGATACTACTAAACATTATCCAGTCATCCGAGTAGAAAGCTAACAGGAGTTCATCTGAGGTGAACTTGAATATGCCCATTTTTCTCTGAGATTGGAATGAAGAGTTCTGAACAAGTCATAAAACTGTAAAAGCAATTTCAAGACTTTATCCTGATTGTTCCCACTGTGAAATATAGAAAGACCCATCAGGGCTTCAAACACATTCATGGACTCAAGGATATATCAGAGCCTACTCACTGAGCATTCCTGAAGGAAGCATCATGTAGAGTGGAAAGAACTCTGCAGCGGCCCAGTGACGGATGTGCAGAATTCTCAAAGCAAGCTGTCCTTATTCATGCTGGACATGAGTTACCTGACAGCAAATCCAAGTGTGCCAGACAGAAATTGATGGCAGAACTCTCATAAATTTATTGTTAGCATTTGATCCATATAATAATGAATTCCGAATCTAGAAAGGGACCTTGGAAATATATCTAAACCCATTTATTTTATTCAAAAGTGAATAAGAACTCAGATACAAATAAAATCAGCTTTTTGACTTTTGTTCTCTTGCAGAGTAAAAAAGAAAATACCAGACAAGTTAAGCCCCACTGTGGGTTTATATGTTTTTGTCCACTAATGCTGTTGTCATTATTTACAGGAAGTAGGCAAAATAAAGAAACAAAATTCTTAGATATTTGGGATTATAAAAGGCTCAGTATAGGGGCTGGGGAGATTGCTCAGTGGGTAAGTTACTCAAAGATCAAACATGACAACCTGAGTTTTGATCCCCAGAACACACATTCCTGTGATCCCAGCACTGGGGAGGCAGAAACAGGGAATCACTAGAGTTCATTGGCTAGCTTGAGCTCTGCATTCTGTGAAAGACCCTGTCTCAAAAGCATAAGCTGGAGGGCTGGAGAGATGGTTCAGTGGTTAAAGGTATTTATTTTTATTTTTATTTTTATTTATTTATTTTTTTTTGGAGGGAGACACGGAGGGAGAGAGAGAGAGAGAGAGAGAGAGAGGAAGACAGAGATGGGCGTGTCAGCAGTGTCTCAGCTGCTGAGAACAAAATCCAGATGCGTGCGCCCCCTTGTGGTCAAGTGCAGCATTGTGCCCTTGCGTCACTTTGCATCTGGCTAAACGTGGCACCTGGAGATTGGAACCGCTGGAGATTGGAACCAGCATTCTTAGGCTTAGGAGGCAGGCGCCTTAACCCCTAAGCCATCTCACCAGCCCAGTTAAAGGTATTTTTAGCAATGCCTGCTGGCCGAGGTTCAATTCCCAGCATCCATGTCAAGCCTGACATGGAAGGTGACACATGTGCTTGTTTTACATTTGTAGTGGCAGAAGACTCAGGCATGCGTGCACACACACACACTTACACACACATAAATAAAAATTTTAAAAGAGAGTAAGGAAGAGAATGATAGAAGAAAATTCCTTTTGTCAATTTCTGGCTTCCACTTATGTACATAACATGTGCAAGCACAGTCGTATATATAAGTATGTCCTTACATATATGAACAAATACACACATGTACATCATACTCATACAAACAGAAAAATAAGACACTTGGTGGAAAGAAAGTTTGAATATTAGTAGCTCCCTAAGCAATGTTACAATCATGTACTTTAATTAACTTGCTCCTTGTGTCCTTGGTGAAGGACAATGCTTTCAATAATTTATTAAAAATAATCCCAACAATTAATGACTAAGCTTCAGTTACTTCTGATTCTAGATCAAAGTTTCCTCTGTAAAATAATGAAACACTGTCAAGTTCATCAAACTGCTATGATGGTTACATAAATAACTTTCCTGAAACACAAAGAAAAATGGTTGTTCAAACTTATTTCTCACTACAAGAAATGCTAATTGGCAACCTGGATAATGAATTCAAGGGTATTTTATATCTCACTCTTAAAGTAGTGGCAGTTCATAACTTCGGCTGTATGAGAGGACTTGTGCTTCTTGTTTTCATTGACTGCACCTAATTTTGGCATCATCCTTATGATGTAGCTATTATTTGTTCCTTCACTTAAACAATGAGGAAGTTAAAGACGAGGAGATGAGGAGCATAAGTCATCTAATGTTAAATGACTAGAAATGGTTGGAGGCAAGTTTTCAGTTCACATCTGAATTAAGGTCCAGACTTTATCTACAATGTCAGGCAGACTCTGTCTGTGTTAAACCTTGAGCTCACTAAGTGTTCAGCTTGTTATTATCCGAATATTTCTCCGTCTTTGAGAAATATTCCCTGTACTTGAAATTAATTATGTTCCTGTGAACTCCCAATTTCTTTGTAATTAGAGGAGTAAAATGTAATAAGAACTAAAGATATAGAGAACTAAATATTTAACCACTATTTCCATTATCATACAAATTGTCAGATTGGATTTCTGAGATTTTGCTTTCTGCTTAGAAAAAATAGAATTAAATACAACAATATCAAATGTTCAAAAAGAATGGTAAAGGCTATACTTTGCAAAAATTGGATAAAAGAAAACTTGTGCAGATTTATGTAACACATCTTAAAATAAATATTTCTGGAGATATTTTTAGCATGTACAGGATGATAACTCATCATTTTAGATCACCCATGGAGATGATATCAAAATTCAAAATTTGTTTGCAGTTACTAACATTGACTAAAGGAATATAAGATAATAATAATTAATTCAAATGTGAACTAGAAGAAACAAATTCATAATTTAGAAAAAATAAAAATCTAAATATTGGAATTTAAGAAATTCATAAGCCCCGAGTTAGAGCTTGTGTTTAGCATGCAGGAAGCTCTGGGTTTGAGCTACAATATCTCCCTCTGCTATAACTTCCCACCACAAACACAAAGTTAAAATTTTATTGGTAAAACACCCACAGGTAAAAGAAAAAAAAACTCATGACAAATTAAAATTGTCCCAATTAGATAACAATAAAAATATAGCACTAAAATCTAGTCCTCTTTTTCTTTGTGAAATGAGCATTTAGACCATTTCCTTCAGTCTTCTTGAAATTTATTGAGACTTGTTTCAAGTACACTTTAACAAAATTTTCTCCTCTCATCCAACCATGCTTCCCCTCTCTGCAAGCTAAGTTTAGTTTCCTTGTCAATATTACTGATTCTTAACTCAACTACAAGCAAATCCATCTGTTCCATGTTAGGAGCTGCATATGAAAGAGAACATGTGGCATTTGTCCTGAACCTGTGTGACTTTGCTTAGTATGATTTTTCCCAAGTACATCTATTTTCCTGAAATTTTCATTATTTCATTTTTTCTTACCACTTGGTAGAATTCAGTTATCATGTGTACCACATCTTCAGTATCTATTGATCAGTTGATGGGCATCTGCTTATTTTCAGTTCCTAACTATTGTGACTAGAGCAGCAACCAAGTTGGCTAAGTAAGTATCTCTACAGTAAAGAGTCTTTCAGGTATATGCCCAGAAGTAATAAAGTTGAATCAAATGGTAGGGTTATTTTTAGATTTCTGAGGAACCTCCATACTGATCTCCATAGTAGCTATACACATTTATGCTTCCACCAACAGTGGATGAGGGTTCCTTTTTGTCTATACCCTGGCCAGCATTTGTTGTCATTTGATTTTTTGATGATAGCCATTCTGACTGGAGTACTATAATCTCAAAGTAGATTGTAGACCCTAGTGGCTAAAGATGTTTATTTATTTATTAGATGTTTATTGGCCATATGTACTTCTTCCATTGATAACTCTCTGTTCTGCCCCATTTCATTGAGTAGGTTGATTGATGTAAAAAAATTATTTTGAGTTATTTTGAACTGGAAGTCAGCTCCCTGCTTGCTAGCCTTCATAGTGCTGGAAAGTCCTATCTATGCAAGCTACTGTGGAATAAAGGTCACCAATAGCATGAACAAGCAGGGAATCCTGCTAACTACAAAATCAACCAGCCAGGCCAGATGTACACACCTGTGCAATAGTGGCACACAGGGTATGCATTAATCAAATTGTCTCTAACGGGGCATGAAACCCACTCATTGAGAATGAATTCATGCCTGCTATGGAGAACCACATCAGAAGCCTAAGGATTAGAAAGTCATAGACCCTAGAGGGAAGCTTCCACTGTCCTTTGGCTAAAAGGAGATTTTATGCCCATCTAAAAGCTTTCTTAATGTCTATGCTTATTGTCTGATCCAAGATGCTCTCACTATTGGTTAGAGAATCTGCTTTATATAGGTGGCAGTGAATACATGGAGATCAAGACCCATCAGTACAAGAAAAGAAAACCAACAGCCTAGAACAAGACAAGTCATCTATACCACTTCTGCCATGGGCAGAGGAAATGGCAGATTAAAAATGAGTGCTGTTCTCACTGCTAACCTGAGCGCCTCCTCCAGGGAGAATTTGGTAGACACTGAGGAGTCTCAAACCTCATCAAAGCAGAAAATAAAGCTTCTGAGAGCTCAACACTGAAGGAAACTTCTAACACACCTTCTAATGCTCAGAGAATATTGCAGAAGAAGAGGTGGAAAGTTGTAAGAGGCACAGACTGGGAATGAGTATCCAGAAACATTATCTTCTCCCCAGATACTGACTGGTGCATTCATGAACCCACATTGAATACCAATAACCCCACTGAAGAGAAACCTTAGGAGAATAGAGGGATGAGGGTTGAGGGAACATAAAAGTATAACCTGATGGGAATAGGACCAATATGAAATGTGTTCATACAATATAGTCCTTTATTAATAAAAATAATCAACATTTTAAGAGATGAGAAGAAGGAATACAATGAGATTGAGGTGAATAAAGGAGGATAATGTGGGGTACATATGATCAAAATGTAATATGTGTTCATGGCAATGCCAAAAATAAATTAAAATATTCAAAATAAGTACTATTTTTAAAAAAAAAAGTTTTGTAGATAAAAAAATGTTCTGTATACTCAAGGAATTAAAAAGGGAATCGATAGTTCAGTCAGTACCTGAATTTAAGCCCCATTTAATAATGCTGGGCATGGCAACATGTGCTTATAACTCCAGCTGTTTAAGGAAGCAGAGACAGGAGAAATTTGGGGGCTCACTGGCTAACCAGTCTAGCCTAATTGGTGAGTTCCAGGCCAGTGAGAGGCCCTGTCTCAAAGAAGGTAGACAGGGGCTAGAAAGATGGCTTAGTGGTTAAGGCACTTCCCAGTGAAGCCTAAGGACCCATATTCAACTCTCCAGACCCCACCTTAGCCAGACGCACAAAGGTGAGACAAGGACAAGGTCACACATACCCATTAGGTGGTGTAAGCATCTGGAGTTCGATTTCAGTGGCTGAGGCCCTGGTGTGCCAATTCTCTCTCTCCTTTTGTCTCTCTCTCTCTCTCTCTCCCCCCCCCATCTCTCTCTCTATCTCTCTTGCTCTCTTTGAAAATAAATTTTTTTTTAAAGTTTGAAAAAAGTTAGCACAGGATGAATCACAGCTGAGTTTGTTCTCTAGATGTTACACACACATACACAAGTTTGCATGCATACTCCCCTACACACATGCAGTCATATACACAAACATGCACACATATGTAGACACACAACTTTAGAAAGAAGCTAAAAAAAGTAAGTTGTATAAAGAAAATAGAAAGGAAAAATAGTGAAGAAAAGCCAGAGGTTTATGAGAGAAAAATGATAACCCATTGTGGCAACTCACAAAGCCACAGGTAGGACATCAAGATAAACTTAACAAAGAGACAAACTCTTACCAGGACTGACCAGAAAAAAGAAAGTGAGGACGCGAATTTACCAGAGCCGATATGGAAAAAAAAATTGTTTTCCATGGGCCTGGATACATAAAAATGATTATAGTTATGGTTATTATAAAATTATGCATAGAATTAGGATATTGCTAGAACACACATCTCTTTCCTGAACATGGATGAGAACGTTCATAGTTTTCTAAGAAAGTCTGGTGATTACTGTGTGTAATATATGCATTACGTAATTCACATAAACACACAACTGATATACAATCACATGCCAATAGCTGAAGGCTTTATGCTCTCAAAATTGTGTCCTTAAGCAGGCAGACCTTGTCATTGTACAAATATCATAGCATGTACTTACACAATCCAAACACTATAGGCCCATCACTTGGCAAGGCTTCTAGGTACAATTGTGAAAAGCCAAGCATGACATGGACTAGGTTGTTGCCAACAAAACACAACCCACTGTTTTCTACAAACTTTATTTTTATAGGAAGTAGTATACTCTAAACTAATGATAAAACCATAGTGTATACCTAAGCAGGTCACAATTACTTATCATCATTATCATTACATGTAGTACATAATTCTATTGCTATACTTTTATATAATTAACACAGTAGGTTGATTTCTACCAGCATCACCATAAACACACTTCTATACATGTGTATGTGTGTGTGTGCATGCTACAGTTACAATGTCACTAGGCTACAGGAATTTTCAGAACCCTTAAAACTATGATTACCACTCTATATACAATTAGCCATTGACTAAAATTTCACTGCATAGGTCAATCTATTTATATGTGTGAAATGTGTTTGCAATGGATTACATTGATAATACATATGTTTCATTGTACATTACATCATATACATTATATTGTATAACATTGTAACTGGGGATACCTTTTGTGAGACTTTAATTGATAAAAATAATTTGAAAAAAGATTCAGAAGGGAATTCATGGATGAAATGATTAGAATTTAAAAGAAAAACAATGGGGCAGGCAAGCCGTAAATCCTAATATTTGCCAGGAGGGGAGAGAAGGAGAAGAAAAAGGGGGAAATTCATGCCTTTTGAGTTAGAATCAGCAATAGGGATCTGCAAGCAGCTTTCAAATGGGGTAGACCTGGGGAGTAATCAGAGAAATCCGTGAGAATGCCCAGAACATCAGGCCAAGCAAACATAAAATTTTGGCTGGTATCCAAAGATGAGACAGAAATAGATAAAAGGGAAAGTTATGCATTAAAAAAAAAATCAGCTAGAACTCAGAAAAGTGGGCAGGCTTACAGTGGAGATCTATACACAGCTACATTGAAGTGCAGTGGGAGGGGTGGTCCATGGCCCAGGAGTATAAATTCACCATCTCATTTCAGGCTGATGATGCCTGCCAGGCTCAGTTGCATTAACTCTTACGGGTGAGAACCATAGTATGCCGTTTTAGAGAGTTTAGATTGTTGTATCTTCACCCGGGCCAGAGGCAGAAGTCACATTCCACTCTTTTGAACAAGAGGAATTAACCTTCCCTTAATGGGCCCCAACAAAGCTGTAATACATCCACCCTCCTCCACTCATGCAGCTTTTTATTCTTAATCTTAACAATTTTCTTAAAATTGGTATTAGAGGGGAATGAAAAGTGAGGTCAAAGGTGATTACAAAGAAGACTTCCGTCTCAATGGCCACAAACCTGATAGTACCTAACTAGCTACCTGGCAGCCCCAAATGACATGTTCCAGAGTGGAAGCAATTGCATGAGCTTTAGCAATCAGTAAACAAAAGAAAAAAGCATTAGTCATGGTATTTTCTAAACACATTGATGTGGCATCAAGTAGGCAAAGCAGTAATTCTATCTGATGACACTGTTAATTTGGAGTTGATGGGAGCTAGTGGTCTGCTGACACAGTCTAAAATTTTTTAAATATTTATTTTTATTTATTTGAGAGAGAGAGAGAGAGAGAGAGAGAGAGAATGGGCACACCAGGACCTCCAGCCGCTGAAAACAAACTCCAGAGGCACACACCACCATGTGCATCTGGCTTACATGAGTCCTGGGGAATTGAACCTGAGTCATTTGACTTTGCAGGGGAGCACCTCTACTGCTAAGCATCTCTCAGGCACCCCCATAATTTTACCTGATAGTCAAAAGAATGTTAGGTCAAACACTGAGATGGGCAATGAATGGCTATTAGTGGGGAGGGAGCTAAAGGTAGATCAAGATGATTTGGCTCTAGGTTTGCAGTATTGCACGCTCCGTAATCATGAAGTTGAAATTAGTCAGTGAGCATTGTAGAATCCTTAACATATGTGTGCACTTTTGGGGTGGGGGGGGGATTTCAGTTCCCACAGGAAAAAAAAAAAAAAAAACAAGTTTTCCCAGGAATCCTCCATCTCCTCCTTGTGCCTAGAGGAGCGTTTGTTGGATTCAGTGCATTCACACAAAGCTGACTCTTTGGATGAGGAAGAAACTGTGTGTAGACAGGAGTTACCTGTCACGTCCCCATTCTTTTCACTCAGAACCCAAGAGGAATTGCTGACAATTTCTCTCAATACCAGATACGAGATTAGAAATCTAGGTTTTTTAGGTTCAAAGAGCAATTTGAGTATGGAATGATGTGGCTATGTTTTCTACAAAAAAAAAAAAAATAATTAAAAAAATAACCCTGACTCAGACCCTTTTTCAGATATGTTTTGGAGAGTGGCACATTTTAAATGCTAATAACAACATTAGAGCAATTCTTTTTGCTTGTGACATTTCAAAGAGAACATTTTCTGGGTAAACATCGATGGGTCATTTACATACGCAGCAGTGGAATTACTTCAGAGTTCCTTTTGAGCTAGTTCTTTCTCCACCTCTCAGAAATCGCCATCTGAAATTAAGATTTGAGTTCAATAAAACTAAGGGCATTTTAGAGTTACATATTTTCATAAAAATGTGCCACATAGGTAAAACATTAGTAAATAATTCAAGAGTATATTAAAATTTTTCTACTTCTATGAATATAGTTCTACTTAGTAACCTAAAGAAAAAGTAATTGCGTTTTATATTATTTGGGGAAATAACCTAGGATAACCATTTGTATGGGATTTGCATACGTACATCATACCCTAGAGATACTATTTTGAGGATTTTCGAATACAATTGAAGAAACTGTTAATAAAGTAGAGTTATATAAAGGAGAAAAAAAGTCAAGGAGATTTATACGATCCAATGGCCCTCTCGGGATGGTAACAAAAAATACTTCTGTCTTTGAAAAGGTACAATTCCCAACTTTTCCAGATACATTTCCAAATAAAATAATAAGTTCTCTCTAGTGTAGGCTAGGTAGGTTTTGAGATCACTGCTTCTGCAAAATTTCACAAAGTATAGTAGAGAATGTCAAGCTACCATAGTACAAACCTCATTTACCTGACTATGAAAAACTGTTCAGAGGGTCCTGCACTTAAGTCTTCAGCCCTCACATTTGTGCTTCAGTTCCATTTCCCGAGTTGAATTCCTGTTTGTCCAAGTCAGAAGACTTATTCTGGAGCTCAGCTAATTGGGTGGCATCCTACCAGCCTCCTTCTTGCCCTCTTGCTTCCTCTGCAGTGCTGAATCCCCTGAAAAGAGTCTGTTTAAAATATGGCAGATTCCTTGTACCCCAAACCAAGTTCCAAGCACTCCTAGGCACAAGTAGGAGTTTCCTTTCTGCATCAAGATTAATGTCTCCAGACACAGGGTCTACAACTCAGTGAACTTGCAGATACCTGGCACACATATACACAAATCAGAACTCTGAGGTGACTGTCAATCCTCAGGGACAGGGAGGATGGCAACTTGGACATTCTAGTTCTCATGGTACCTTGTCTGTCCCTCAGAAAACCACCAGCACTGGACATTATGTTTACTGTGTGTTTGTCTCCATCTCTTTGCTATGGAATACCCTCCAGCTTCCTACTGAGATGAATGAATGACACCCAGCTTCATGACCTGGGTGGGATATGCAATTCCACAAGGCCCCAGACTTACTTCAATGCTATGCTGCCGGTTGGTTGTCATGTTAAATGATTTTATCTTTGACCTTGTCTTCTAAGAGAAGTCTGATGACATAATAGGTCATAATCGTAATCTGAGGAGGTACCCCAAGCCCCAAGGGGTGCATATAATAGGCACAGAACTGGGACATAGCAGGCAATGCCAGGCACCCAGCCATCTTCCTGGCTACCCAACACTGGTGCAGTGTCCACGGGCAGTCTGGAGCAACTGGGAGGGCCCGGATTCGGGGTGACAATAATAGAGGCCACAATGGTAAAAAATGGTAAGAGCACCAAAGGTGATACCATGGCATAGAGGAGGGACCGAGGGGGCCCTACGTAGGTAGAGCTGGATGCCTAGTGGGAGGCTGGCCCTGCAGTGGGTCGCTTTATAAAATATTAGCTCTTTAAGTGCTGTAACAGGAAATTCTGGTACTTAAAAGCATGAATCAGATATTTACAGATGACATGAAAGTAGACTGTCTAGATGAAAAAAGGTAACTAACAGGAGGGGGTTGTGGTCAAAGTGAGAAGGTAGCAGGGTATAGGGGTAATGTACCCAAAGAACACTATGTACTTGCAGTAAATGGCCTTTTGTAACCCAAAGTGTGGTAGTTTGAATACATGGCCCCCAATATATTCAGTGTTTTATTAGTTATAGTTTGCATCTGCAATCACCTTGTTAGAGGCAATGTCACTGGGGGCCGGTCTTAAGGTGTGGTGATGGTTTGAGATTCCATTGTAAAGATATGCAAAGTGTGCCTAATAGGAGTTCTTGAAGTGTGCTGTGGTTTGGCTGTAGTTTTGCTCTGTGTGCTGTGTGTCTGGTTGGCTTTTCTCTCTCTTGCCTGGTCCTATGAGAGCAGGCCGCTTCTTCTGCCATTATGGAACTTCCCCTGGATCTGTAAGCTTCAATAAATAATATCCCTTCCTCCATAACTGTGCCTGGTCTGGAAGTTCATCTCAGCAAACCTAAAGCTGTCTGCTACACAGTGTAATAAAATTAAAAAAAATAAAAATAAAGTAAAAGCAAATATATGACCATTGCATATGGAAATTAGTCAAGCAGAGAATTGTTGGAATTCTTCAAAGGATTTAGAATATCTAGTTTTGAAAAGAACAGGGCTACAAAGGAAATGCCCATGGGCTTTGAAAGAAATATTCATCGTGGAGATTATCACATTCAAAAGAAAACTACTGTTGTATGAAGCTTTGAATGAATTTTTTTAACACGTAATATAATTATATAGCTAGCTTTTCCTCATAAATGAACAAGAGAAACAAAACACAGAAATAAGTGCTTGGAACCATGGGCCAGTCAGGAAGTCACTTCTGTAGAGAGTTATATAAATAGAGAAAAGGATTAAAGCCATCAGAGAGATTTAAAATTAAAATAAGATTCAGATGTACATGAAGAGTTTGGAAAGAATTGTCCCAAAAGAATCCTAAGCCCCATAGGCAAAAGTACTTACATTTTAAAATAATTCATCGTAAGCATATCCCAAAATTCTCAGATGTTATCAGTACCTCTAAAAGATTCCAAATAACAGTTGTTTAGGGAGAGCAAATTGTCTCAAAATTAAAAATTAAGTAAAAAATCATGATCTTACATTTACTAAAAGCATTGATATGGTTTTCAGTTATATCACTTAAAATAAATTCACAATATTATCTGACAGCTTACCAAAAGCATTGTGGAAGAGAGATGATGGATATTATATAATAAACAAAGATATGTTTTGAGTCATCATTTGTATTATATAAAATTATTTGCCCAAAGCATTATTTTGCTATTTGCATATTCATGTTGTTATCCATACGACATCATTTCCCCATTACATTTTATAGACAGCCCAATCTTTATATTTTAGTGTCTTTAAGTGGCATTTGTTTTCCTGTCTTTTGAACAAGAAGTCCACATTTTCATTTTTCACTGAGCCCAGCTAATTAAGCAGCTAACCTGCTTTGAACATTTGGGTTTTCATCCCACACACACCCCTCCCACCCCTCGGTGCCTCTTCTCTCTGAACCCTCACCGTCAGCCTTATTCTTTTCTCCTCCCAATCCCGAACATTCATGATTCAAGTCTGCTTTCTTGCCTGCCAGCCGTTTGAGTCCAGGGCTGTACTTCCACTTAGAATATCACATCCGCCATACTTTTGTGCACGTACTCTTCACTAAATCCTTTGCATACAAGACCTAATTAATTGTCACAGTCACCCTGTGGGGTAGGTATTTTAGCTTTATTTTATGGGCTGGAAAGCAGAGGTTTACAGTGATTAGACATTTCCTAATGTCACAGAGCTAATTGGAGTGTGAAACCTACCAGGAAAATGGCAGGAATATTAGTTTTCAATGTCTGTGTTTCCTGTACCATGTATGAAAGTGTTGGTTCTGAAATGGCAAACCTTCTCCCTCAAGATTTGTTCTACATTAAGTTCTATGCCTTTCAGTATCTCCCATACCTGCAGACACACTCTTCCTCAACTCTTGAGAACCTACCAAGCCCATGGGAAATATCTCCCCCACCCTTCCAGTGAGTAAATACCATTTCACTTCTGAAGATTCAGTTGACATATAATCACCCTCTTCATAATGTCTTCTCTGGCCCCTTTTCCTCATCAGGTGGAATCAAGCATGCTTTTCATGGCCCTAATGTATGAAGACCCATTGTTCATAGCCTGTGTGGTGTAGGAATAGTTTAACTGTGACTGGTTGGTTTCTAGAATGGAACAGACTGTTTCATGGTTAACAGCTGTGTCTGCCTGAACCTAGCACTAATTAGTCTAGTTCAAATAAGGAATATGTGAAAAAAATCAACAAAAGATGAACCAGTTATAAAAGGGGGAACGTTCTTTCTTATACTGTGGTACCACCTCATTATTATTACCATTTATTCAATTTTACTGCTGTATTGCTTCTTGTAATTCACTTTCACAGTGCCATGCTCCTTCCTGGCATTGTTACCTCCTTCAACATGAGAGAAAACACAGAAGTTAGGGAGGTGAAGGGAATTATAGGAAAGTCGAAAATTTAGAAGATAGCAACAGTTAGAGATGGACACGGAAAGGTAAGGAGAGAATAATGTGATCAAAATACATTACTTGCATATATGCAAATTCTCCAAAATTGTTAATAAAAAGCATCTTTTAACTTCAAAGCTATAGATTCAAACATTTTTGCTTTCTGATATGCATTCAATAAAGCATTTGCCCTAAACAACACAGCCCTTTTATTTAATGCACTACTAAATGTGCTGTTCTGCATCCACAAATTCTGCTAAAAGAGTGTTTTACAGCATCCATGCTCTCTCTGGCTCCTCCCTCCATGTTGGTTTCTTTTTGTGTCATGTGGGTAGAGAAGTCAGTCAATAACTAAACTTTGGCCTGTTTGAATTTTTTTTCTACAAAATAAGGGGAAATCTAAAAGTTATTTTGGTTGAATCAAAAATAATGAAAAAGCAGACAAGGAAAAAATACAGAAAGCCCAATTCCTGTTGTGAACATATGACTTTGTAATTGAAATGACCTCCTTAGTGAGTTTCCCACGAAAGTTTTTTTTGTTTGTTTATTTTATTTATTTATTTATTTATTTATTTATTTATTTATTTGAGAGCAACAGACAGACAGAGAGAGAAAGAGGCAGATAGATAGAGAATGGACACAC
Organism: Orientallactaga sibirica; assembly: GCA_036365145.1. Classification (NCBI taxonomy): domain Eukaryota; kingdom Metazoa; phylum Chordata; class Mammalia; order Rodentia; family Dipodidae; genus Orientallactaga; species Orientallactaga sibirica. The sequence continues at coordinate 25,458,189 of JAEOAD010000008.1, forward strand.
CAGGGCCTCCAGCCACTGCAAACAAACAACAGATGCATGCGCTACCTTGTGCATCTGGCTTACATGGGTCCTGGGGAATCGAGCCTCTAACCGGGTCCTTAGGCTTCACAGGCAAGCGCTTAACTGCTAAGCCATCTCTCCAGGCCCTGAAATCCTTTTTTATGATATTTCATTTGAATTTGATATTTGTTAATAAAACCCCTTTTCGGTGCTGAATTAGTTAAGTAGTATATTAAAGAAAGCTTCTCAAAGGACACATCATCTATAATTCTTTTAATGTTTATGAGATGTTAATGGAGGTAGATTTGCAATTAGGCTGTATTTTGTATGAAGGCTAATATTTATGTGCTCTGAGAGTCACCCTTCCTGGGTGGTGATAATTCTTTTTGTTCTGTTCACTGAGCAGCTGAACCTCTATGTCTGTAGTGCCTTCATAATTTGTCTGATTTAACAACCCAGAGTAAATAGCTCACCAAGAAGCAGCTACAGGTTCATCTTGTTGATTCCAACTTATCAAATATTGCAGTGAAAAACTGCTAAGCCTTTACGAAGGGTGACAGGAGAGCTATCATTTGTTGGTTACTCTGGGTTAAGCCTCAGAAATAAAGATTTCTGGGCTGGAGAGATGGCTGAGTGGGTGAGGTACTTGCTATACAAGTGTGAAGATCTGAGTTCAGATCCCCAGAATACACATGAAAAGCTACACTGAGCAGCGAACATCTATAAATGCAGTGTGTCTAGGAAGAATGGGAGGTGGAGACAGGAGAATCCCTAGAAAGTCATGTATCAGCTACACTGGAGTCTATAGCAGGGAACAAAAAGGAAATAACCTGCCTCAAATCAAAATAGAACATAAAGACCACATGTGTCCACATATACAAAAAGAAGTGCAGGTTTTGATATGTCCCAATTATAAATACAGTATCTTGCATCTGTCTAGTCCCTACACCAAAAAGGTTGCATATTTTAAAGTCTTCTACCTCTGTGAGAATTACTTTTCACTAAGGACATGGTGAAAGGAATATTTGGAAATTGCCTTTGTCTTTATTTTTGAGTCATATAAAGCACACAGTGTGCTGCACAAACCATAACCTAGTAACAGAGGCTACTTCACATTCAGAAATAACGGACAACCCGATTCACAAGTGCAACTGAGGATGTGACAGTCATGGAAAGTGTCACATTATATTGGTGAGGTAACATTTCACAGCTGGATGTTTTCATATATTCACAGATAAAATTCCTTGTAGGCTTATTCGACTCACATTTCAGCAATGATCATTTCTTGATTCAAATTGATACCTCCCATAGCAATTATTTTCTTATTCTTAATAAAAAGAGAAAGTGGTTTCTTAAGTGTATGTGAGCCATAGGCTTCCTTCAGAGTTTACCAGTAATGACCAGGTATCACCTGACTGATCTCTTCATGCATTTCCCAACAAAGCAAATGGCAGTGTTTAAGTTCAGTGGATTATGTTTTATAAGAAGGCTGTAAGTAGAATAAACCTCGATGGACTTTGAGCCACGTTCACTTTTACTACATAGACTTCTTACAGCTCCACAGAAGATGCTGAGATCAGATTTGAAAGTAGGGCAGTACAAGCAAGAAACCAATATTTACATTAGTCTGGGTGTATGCTGTTTACAAAATATGCAAAACTGTAGCTGAATGAACAGGTGGCAAGGTTTCTATTTTGAGATCTGTTTCCTATATGTCTCATGGGTATAATTAGATTCTTCATCACTGCCTTTTTCATGGAGGCTATAAAACATCAGGAGGTCAAAGACAGCTTCATTCACTCAATCTTTTATTCCAAACCCCCAAATTTTTCTCTAGCCCAGATACTTTCTCAAGATGTACAGAGCCAAAAATGGAGACATTAAAATCTATCTACAGAAGAAATTTATAATGTAGTAGATTAGCAAGACAGCAAATAATGATCTTTGATTGATGACAAAATCAGAGAGAAAAATAAATGCAGCGTTGTAGACACTTATGTAATAGATGCTCTTTTCTTTGGAGATCATGGTGGATCTAAAAAAGGAGATGAAAACACCACATGAGTGGGATATTTGTTAAAAATTACAAGAATGCATTTAAAACTAGATGGCCCAAATCAGTATACTTACAACAATCTCAAAAAAGTATTTGGAAGTCTAGGAGTGAATGTGGAAGCAACTTTTGTGAGCTGGTGAAGCAAAAGTGGAGGTAAGTTACTGAACAAAGAATCTTGGGAGTGGTCAGAAGCTGGGAGCTGTGATGCTGTGAGGTGTGACAGCTCGTGGGAAGTGGAGTAGGCACAGATCTGTGATCTCATGAAGACAAAATGCATGCCCACCTGTATACACAAGTTTCACACATTCAAGAGTGGCATGTATCTCATGAGAAAAATGAATGTAAATTAAATGTCCATTTAAAAAAGCATGTGTTAGGGCTGGAGACATGGCTTAAAGGTTAAGGGACTTTGCCTGCAAAGCCTAAGGACTCAGGTTCAATTCCCCTGTACCCACGTACGCCAGATGCACAAGGTGGTGCATGTGTCTGGAGTTTGTTTGAGATGGTTAGAGACCCAGTCATGCCCTCTCTCTCTCTCTCTCTCTCTCTCTCTCTCTGTGTGTGTGTGTGTGTGTGTGTGTGTCTGTCTGTCTGTCTGTCTCTCTTTGTAGTAAATAAATAAAAACAAAAATAATTTAAAAAATATGCCTAGAGATGGCTTAGTGGTTAAGGTGCTTGTCTATGAAGCCCAAGGACTCAGGTTTGATTTCCCAGATCCCACATAGGCCAGATGCACATGGTGGCACATGACTCGAGTTTGTTTGCAGTCGCTAGAAGCCCTGGTGCACCTCTCTCTCTCTCTCTCTCTCTCTCTCTCTCTCTCTCTCTCTCTCTCAATAAATAAGTAAATATAAAAATAATTGAAAAGCATGTTTTAGCTCGAGCTTCTGTTTTACCACACCTCTTCCCCCAATGCAAATCAATCTCAACCATATTGAAGACCTAACTGTGCTCTGCTTCCTGACTACAGTAAGATGTGGCACAAGCTCCCTTCCCTGACCTACAGTGCTTTCCCAACCAGGATGAAATTCTCTTTAGAGAGTTAATCCCTTTTCCTACCAAAAGAAAAGGGGTGGGGTTTAAGCAGAGTGTTGCATAAATGGCTCAGTGGCTAAGGCACTTACCCGGCACCTCTGAGTATCTGAATGTATATCACTATACCCCTGTAAAAGCCTGAAGCTGTGGCAGGCTGCTGCAATCCCAGTGTGCATACAGGGAAAAGAAAGGCAGAGACAGGAAACTTTTCCAGAAGCTCCAAATGGAAAGATGAATAATGAAAGACCTGACTTCAGACATGAGGATGGACTCGAATTTTGTCCCCTTCCTTCCACACGTATCCCACTCCTTTTCACGTATGTGTGCACACACAGGCACACACACACACACACCAAATTAAATAAAAAAGAAAATCAAACCATGAAAGACAATAAAATATAAAGATTTTTAGAAAATACAGGAAAAATATCTTCATGTCTTTGTGCTATCAAGGTTTTCTTAAATAAGACATAATATTTGAACCACAAAAGGAAGGGAGGAAGAAAGTAAGGTAGGAATGAAGGAAGGAAGGACTGAGAGTGATTCCTCAAGTCTTCATAAATTTTAATGCCATAAAAATTTGGAAGTCCTTTTTTCCCATTAGAATAATTTCCTCTGCATTCATTTTTATGGTTATAAGAAATGAAATTAAATATTAATGGCGTTAAGAAATGTGTTTTTATGTGTACTCTGAATTGCCCAAACCTTTAAGAGGGAAACATGGCTAATATAGCACAGTATGTGTTGCTTTAGTCAACTGAGAATACATTTTCAGAATCTCTGCAATTAAAAAGTGAATTTCCTTTGAACTATTACTTCTGTTGGGTTAGAATTTTCTTCTAAGTATTTCTTTTTCTCAATGCTTGACATATGGCTGTTTTGTGAAGTTGTACCCAGCATCAGATAATAAGTTTGAAACATTTTTCTATTAACCATTGAGGATACCAACAACTAGAGTAGCCAAACAGCCCTGTGTGATTTTGACAGAGTATCCATTATTTTCTGTCCTAGTATTGTTGTAGATTTCCAAACATTATACAAGATCATGCAGTAATAAGGAACTTGCTTTGATTAAAAATGCCCACTGTTTCAATTTTAAACATCGAATCCTCACCGTGTGCATGGCTGAGCTCTCGGGAACATCCAAACGAGACTGAACCAGCCCCTCGGGCAGCCTCAGAGGATGCAGTGGAGAAGTTTTTGCCTTTTGGCTAAATTTGTCCATTAAGTACAATTGCCTGTCAAAAATATACAGCAAAGAAAAACCTCTTCTTCTACAGAGGATTACCTAATAAATCCACATTTTCAAGCGTTCTTTGAAGATTCGGAGCTTCAGGAGGCTGCTCTTGATTCTACTTTGCCTGCAGAGGTTTGTCTTGGCGGAGCTTCTAAAGAATTCTAATTCTTTGTCTTGTTCATGACTCTACCTGTTTCCTGAGATGGAGACTATGGTCACAGAGGTCTCGATGCAGAATCACATAGTTGAAGGGAGTAGGAATGTAAGCAAATGTGTATTGTTTTTCGGGGACTGTAGAATCTATTTAAAGGTCACCTTCCTTTACTTCCTGAAGTAACTCAGCCATTAAAAACATAAATTGTTCTTAAATGCTCAAAAATGTACTTTCTTGTTTTGCTTTGTATTTTCTTTGGGCCTCTAAAAGAAGTTCCCTTCTCTTTGAGTATGTATGCCTTTTGATCATATGCCTGTCAACTGTTTCCACCATATGGATTATGGGAAGACTCTTATGAAGGTTAAATGGAACAAGATAAGATCCGTGTGGAAGGTTATACTTAAAAGTCAGACTATAACATCATGATAGATGTGTATAGTCATATTTAAGAGACAGAGTTCTTCAAATCTGAGCAAGAATGAGTTATACTCAATTAAATGGTAATTTTTAAATCTAAACTATAATGTGGCAACCAAAAGAGGGCAGGTGGATTGATCATCCATGCATGTGGAGCAAAAGAAAAGTCATTGAAATGAATAGCAGAGTGCTTACCACAGGCATAGGAGGAAGTGCTGCCCTCTCCTTGGGAGGGGCTGATTGGATTGTATTGTATTGTATTGTATTGTATTGTATTGTATTGTATTGTATTCTATTCTATTCTATTCTATTCTATTCTATTCTATTCTATTCTATTCTATTGTGTTTTTGTTATATTTACTTGAGAGAGAAAGAGAAAAAGAGGGGGAGAAAGAGAGAGACAGTGTATGGGCACTCCCAGGGCCTTCAGCCACTGTAAACAAACTCCAGACATGTGTGCCACCTTGTGCATCTGGCTTACATGGGTCCTGGGGAATTGAACCTGCATCCTTTGGTTTTGCAGGCAACTGCCTTAACCACTGAGCCATCTCTCTAACCCCAAGGGATGATTCTTTACTCAAGAAAGCATTGAGTGCTGAAAGTGGCTTAATCTTGAACTTGTCTCCAAGCAAAAATGTATAGATATCCTAGTATGACTATCTGGGTCTATTGCAGCTGTATTTCCAGGAAATAGAAAATAATTTGGCCCATTGTCTACGCCAACATCAAGTTTCTGAGCTGCAGTGTTGACTGTCAGCACTTAACCAAATACATTTTCCCTGGCAGTAGGGTTGCCAGACTTAGCAAATAAAAGAGAGAATGTCTGGGTACATTTGAATTTTAGGTAAACAGTGAATAATTTAGAGCATGGCTATGCAATGAAAAAATTATTCATTGTTGTTCAACCTTAACTGGGCATCGTATATGTCGCCTGGCATAAGCCCTGGTCTGAATTAAAGACTCTCTTCACCGTCATATCAGTAGGAGCTAACATTTGTGGAGAAGCATGCTATGAGCTTCCCGGGATTTATGATCCTTTCCTAAGCATTAGCTAAGTGGGGCTGTACAGTTTCCTTTCAAGCTTTGTTCTGAGTAAGGCTGTTTAGTTCCAAAACTCTGGTATCAAGACACCCTGTAAGGCTCAAGCTAAATCAAAGAATGCAGATGGCTTGCAGCAAGAAGTAGAGCTAAAATGACCCCAATGTGGCTCAGGGAAATTTATGGAAGAGTGGGCGGAAAGAATGTTAGAGCCACAAGTTGGGGCATTATGCACAGAGACTTGGCCTATCCCCCATAGCTCTTGACCATCCCCACAATGCGTGACCCACATTCCCCATTGATGAGGGATCCTATGGAAGAGGGAGGACAGGGAGGAGGATAATGGAGTCACCACTATAAATGTAAAACTAGAATAATATACGTAAGAATAAATAAAATTAAAAAAAAAAGAACACAGTACTATGCAATTTAGGATGAGGTCATTCAAGTCAGTCCTCTCAAGGATCCGCATTTGATCTTCATGTGAAACAGAAAGTTCTAGAAATGCTTATAAACTTCCTTTAAATTATTTAGTTCAACATATAAACATGAGAAATATGAGAGCATGGCAAAGTAGCATCCAATACATCCTGCCTGAGCAGGAAGCCTGACCCAGGAAGCCCGGTGTGACTCAGCAGTTTTTACACGGCTGCTGCATTAGTAAGTAGCAGACAGTCCTGTGGAGCAACATGACCTGTGGTTTCAATGTCTGGAAACTGTCCCTGATTCTAATGACTCATTTTGTGACTCCCTGCTACTTAGTAACTTCTCTTTATTCTAATCTCAGCCTCTGGAAAAGGGATTTAATAATACAGGATTCACAGGAGGTTATGATCCCGAGTCATTAATGCAAGAAGCTGTGGAGAGAAAATATTATTAGCTTGTGGAGAGAGGATGATAAAAGCAATTCTGAAATGTGACATTTGGAAATCTGGAGACAGTGACAAAATAAGATTCAAAAATGGAACAATGCTCACTTTCAAAAAGCTTGCCATCAGTGACTCGGGTTAATGGACGTAGGCAGGGAAGGAGGTATTGGCATCAGGGAAAGTTCCAAACAGCCTTGTGCAGTGTGTGGCACACTTCTTTGCAGAGTCATTGTACATCATTCTGTGTCCCTTCTCTTTATGTCTTCCTTCTTCCTTCCACGAATGCACTCTCTTCAGAGATCTGTCACCTGACCACCCTGATATTAAAACGTCTCTCCTACCATATCATTTGTGCCAAGACAGATATAAAGTTGTAAGCAGAAAAGGGTCTTATTTTACAAGTTGGCACTGTGATCCCTTTGAAAGAATATTGTTGCTTTCTTTGTAGAGAAAATGAAACGGGAAAAATAGCTAGGAAAGAACATACTGTTGAAAATTGTTAAATTATTCTCCAGAGTGAAGAAGTTCTGAGAGGAAGAAGAAATTAGGGAGAGGGGACAAAAGGGCATTACAGTGTTGACGAAATATCTAATGTTATTTTTAAAACATTTTATTTATTTATTTGAGAGAGAGAAACAGAAAGAGGTAGATAGAAAATGGAAGCACCGGGGCCTCCTGCCACTGCAAACAAAACTCCAGATGCATGTGCCACTGTGCATCTGGCTTTATGTGGGTACTGGGGAAATGAACCCAGGTTATTAGGCTTTGCAGGCAAGTGTCTTAACTGCAGAGCCATCTCTCCATCCTTCTAATATTATTTTTAAGCTGTTCATAGTATTGTATTATAAAACCATTCACCATGGTCATTTGTGCTTTAATCATATGTGAAGAAATGGTAGAAACAGTAAACATTAAGAGAAGCAGGTAGAGGTGGCACTAGGTTTAACGTGAACATCTCAGAGAAAAGGTGACACAATCTGCTATGCAGGCTGCTTGGGGAGAAAAGTCACCAGTAGTTATAACCAGTAGCAGATCCTGTGGGCTCCATAAACAAACAACCAGGCAAAATGTGCCCACCGGTGCAATAGTGTCATTACTATTAGGAGGTAAGCAAGTACTTTCTGATTGGAGTTGAGGCCTGGTCCATGGTAGAGAATTTATGCCTGGTAATAAAACCCCAGCCCAAAGATTGTGTATGGATGGGAAGGACATGGGCCCTAGAGTGAATGTACTGTGGTTGTTTGTCTAACTGGACATGTTGTGCCTATCAAATGGCTCTCTAAATATTTAGGTTTATTCCCGTAAATTGGTGTAGCTCTCACCACAGAGAAATTCTTTATGCACATGGCAATGACCATGGGGGAGACTCAAAACTCATCAAAAGGCTGGAGAGATGGCTCAACAGTTAAGATGCTTGCCTGCAATGCATAATGACTGTAGTTCAATTCTCCAGCAGCCACGTAAAGCCAGATGCACAGAGTGGCACATGTGTCCGGAGTTCATTTGCAGTGGCTAGAAATCCTGGCACACCCATTTTCTCTAGTTCTCTCTCCCTCTTTCTCTCCCTCTTTCTTCTTAAAAATAAATACATAAAATATATTTAAGAACTCATCAAAGTGTTGAGAATAAGTCACTATTTAGCACTAGAAGTGCTAAATAAGATATATCTATCATACCCTCCAAGGACCAGGGGATATTATGGAAGAAGGGGCAGAAAGAATGTAAGAACCAGGGCTGGAGAGATGGCTTAGCAGTTAAGGTGCTTGCCTGTGAAGCCTGAGAACCCAGGTTCAATTCCCTAGTACCCAGGGAAGTCAGATGCACAAGGCAGCATATGTATCTGGAGTTCTTTTGCAGTGTGGCTGGAGGCCCTAGCATGCCCATTCTCTCTCTCTTTCAAATAAATAAATAATAAAAAGAATTTAAGAACTAGAGGATGGGGAAGATTGCTTTGTAAGGCTGTCTTCAGGCCAGGAAGTATCTGTTGCTTTATGAATACAAACTGTCATACTTGCAAAACGCCTGCATAATATTGGGCCCATCAACGTTCTGCCATAGATGATGAAGGAAAGCCACAATAAATAATAAATAAATACACAAAAAAGATATCAAAGCAGAACAAAAAAGAGGTTAAGTGGAAGGAGTTGGGAAAGAGGGGATGAGGGACAAAAGAAGCAATTATGATCAAAATACATAATGTAGGGGCTGGAGAGATGGCTTAGTGCTTGCAATGCTTTTCAGATCGGGAATCAATTTCCCAGCCACCCACATAAAGCTGAATGCAGAAAGTGGAGGAAGTTTTTGCTGTTCGTTTGCAGAGGCAAGAGAAGATTTTAGCTCCGCCCCCCCACCCCAGAAATGTGCTTTCAACTAATTAAAAATGCATCATGTACTTTTATGAATATTGCCAATATAGAAAAGATTAAAAAAGGGGAAAAGACTGTGTGTTGGAGGTAAATACCTTGCGTCCCGTGGCACTTCTGGGGTATAAGTCACTGTTACCGTAGCCTCTGCAGATCGGCTGCCTCAACACATATGGGACTGGATCTGTGCTCGCCAGACTCTCCTGGGCTGCTAATGCTCTTCCAGGCAGGCAGGAAGTGATTCCAAAGCTCCTGCTTTCATCTCCCAAACCTCCTAACCACATTTGCATCTATCTACTAGTGGAGAATCCAGAAAGAATTCCTTTTGAACTTTGAATTGTGCAACTGAAGACTCATAATAAAAAAGAGTAAAAATTTCCATTGGAAGGCCATTTAACTAAAGTCCCGCTCCATGTAGCAACATTTCTATTTTTATACAAATTGAATACAACGGTAAGGGCTTTATGGTGTAATTTGATAAGCAGGTGACTCGGGGAAATTGAAGGAGTATATATAAGATGCTGCTGGAAGGTGCGAGTGGGGGGGGGCATGCCACATTAAAGCCTGGGATTGAATCCTCTCCAGTGTCCCAAGATATACCTTGGAGGGGCATTTTCTAGCTAATGTTGGAAGAACAAAAGAGGTTTCACATACACACACAAAAAAAAAACTATACAATTCCAGTTCTATTGGCAACTTTTAACATAGCATTCTGCCCTCAGAAGAACTTGAAGTTTAATAGAAAACAACAAATATTATAATGACCATAGTTGACGATATTTTTTCTTCTAAAAAAAGGCATACTAAAAAAAATAAAAGGCATACTATGAGGCTGGAGAGATTGCCCACTGGTTAAGGCACTTTCCTGCAAAGCCTAACGACTTGGGTTCAATTCCCCAGTACCCAAGTAAAGCCAGATGCACAAACTGGCACATGCATCTGGAGTTCGTTTGCAATGGCTAGAGGCCCTGGCGTGCCCTATTCTTTACCTCTCTTTCTCTTTTTGTCTCTCTCTGCTTAAAAATAAATAAATATAAATATAAATGTATGTATATTTAACAAAAGAAAAGACAGGGCTGGAGAGATGGCTTTAAAGTGTTTGCGTGCAAAGCCAAAGGACCTCGGTTTGATTCCCCACGATCCATGTAAGCCAGATGCTTAAGGTGGCGCACGCATCTGGAGTTTGTTTGTAGTGGCTAGAGGCCCTAGAATGCCCATTCTCTTTCTCTGCCTCCTTCCCTCCCTTGTTCTCTCAAAATCTCTCACTCTCTCAAATAAATAAATAAAAATAATTTTTAAAATATTATATAAGAAAAGAAAAGACTTACTGCATGCTGTTATAGAATGTTAATAATTCCTTAGGTAGTGGTAGCACAAAGCTTTTGGCTTTATATAAGAAATGTGTGTGTTGGGGATACAGAAAATGGTTCAGTGGATAAAGAATTTGCCACACAAGTGTGAGTACCTGAGTTTGGAGCACAGCCCCCTCATAAGGATCAGAAGCTGTGGTGGGCTTCTCTAATCTCAGCATGTTTATGGTGAGATAGCAGGTAGAGGCAGGAGAATTTCTTGAAAGCTCATGGACCAGTTATCCTGGCAAATGGAGCAGTGGATAATGGGATACCCTGTCTTAAATGAAGTGCAAGGTGAGGACTGACCTCCCAAAGTTGTCCTTTAATCTCCAGATGTGCACCATGCAAAAACACATGAACACACACACACACACACACACACACACACACACACACAATGAAAATGCAATGGTACAATTTTTCATTGAAAAAAAATAAGATTTTTTTCTCTACATTCCTCCACTTCTTCCTTATGATTGCTTTTTAAAAGGCCATTTAACATTCTTCAACTTCCCTTTTCAAAGGTGATACCTTTGAGAAGTGAGTTCAGGATTTTCACATTTCTAATGTTTGATGCTGGTGGAGAAATTAGGGAAAAGCGCCTCGGTTTAAAAAAAAATGATCTTTTAAATGACAATCTTATAGCTCGTTTTTAAATAGCCTCCTTCCATTTCTGAGGAATTGCTTTGGAGTTCAAACAAAATGAGTCATTCAAGGGGAAAAAAAATAACAAGCCATTTTATGCATTATCCAGGGCAGAGATTTAATTTAATGGCACTGTCACAGACGAGCTCCTTCATGCAGCAATTTTCAAAGTCTGTTCCTTAACTTTGACAGCCCCAGATTCAGTTATCTATGCAGATGAAAGCAATGCAAAAATAAATGATCCTAAGAATCCCAAAATCTAGGAAGGCTTCTGGTAGGCCAGACCTAGTATCATAGAGAATAATTTTATACTATAGTATGGGGGTTCCTCTATGGTTCTTTCTTACAACTAGTTAGGACTGGAGTGGTCTCAAGTCTCCAGAGTTTCTTTCTCCCTCTTTGCATTTTGGTTTGAGGGGCATTTTTATGGGAAGATGGAGGGTTAGAGAATGAAGAAATTATAAGAGGTTAAAAATGTCTTTCCAAGTTCAAATTGAATATTTCTACTCAGCACTCTCCTGGCTAAAGATCACTCATGAACTGAATGGCAAAACTGCTGTGTGGATCATTCATTTTGTACTGAGTGCCTCATGTGTTTCCTTAATGGAATACATTTTTCATGACACATGAAACAATAGCAAGGTTCATGAAATTCTCTGGCTCTAGAGAGCTTGGGAGCCAGGCTCACTGCTCACATTTTTCTGGTCTATGCTCACTTCCCAGTGGTATTTCTCAGGAAACATAGGATCAGATACTTTTTTTTAAGGACACACCATGCTAGGAAATAGTACCATATAATAAAGGCCACTCAGTAGCCCGAACACTCCAATTTATTCTCAGCTCCATGGAGTCTAGGATCAGACATGATCATGAAATGGCAAGATTGGCAGATAAATGAAAAACTCATCTGTATGGGTATGAAAAGTCATTGTGCCTTTTCCCATTCCACTAAAAGCAGAAGGAAAACAGCAAAGAAGAACTGACTGGATGGTTTGCTTCTGCTTATTGTTGTCCCACCCTCACCTTGTGTTGTTGCTACTTAGTTATGAAGGGTTGGGAGATTCATGAATGGCATGATCTTAGCTTCTATGACATGAATACAGATAATGTCCTTGAAACTCTAGTCCCCAGATCTAAGTATTAGGAGATATTGTAAACTTACAATAGGTATGGCCAAGGTGGAGGTCCCTAGGCCATTGGAGGCATTCCCTCGGTCTTCTTTCTTTTTCTGCTTCAGGCACGTTGCTTCTACATGCATTCCCACCATGGTGTACCACCATCTTCTACTCAATTCAGAATTGAGTCAGTGCAAACAGCATACCTGGGCTCCTCCAAAAATCTGATCTATAAAAGAATGAAGTGCTGGAGAGATAGATCAGCAGTTAAAGACGCTTGCTTGTGAACCTGCTGAACTGAGTTCAATTCCCCAGCACCAACATAAAGCCAGATACAAAGGGGCAATATGAGGCTGAGCCAGAAGAATCTGAAAGCTCGAGGGCCAGTTAGATTCACATACACACACACACACACACACACACACACACACACCACCACCACCACCAGCAGCAGCAGCAAACAAATAAAAAGGAAAAAAAGAAAAGAAAAAAATAAAAATAAAAACAAACACACAAAAACAACCAAGAGAAACCCTGTCTCAAGCAGAGTGGAAAGAAGAAAAACATCCCAAAGTTGTTATCAGACCTCTACATGTTCACTATGGCATGTTCACACCCATACACATGCACACACACTTTATAACTTCATACACATTCAATAATGAATAAAAACTCATTTGTACAACTAAACTGCCTCGGATATTTCACTGTAGTAACATGAAATTAACTAATCTATTGGCCAAATAGTGATGAGAATATATAATGTGTAACCGTAGCTTATCGCAGTTGAGTCTGAAACTGGATCCTTCCTTTTGACGTTCACTACAGCATCTTGAGATAGGTCTCTCTTTTTTCATTTCAAAGATGACGTTACTGAAGTTTAAAGAAAGTCACTGCTCTAATTTCATGTTGTCATGTAACAAACCACTCGAAACTTCGTGGTTTATCACATAACTACCAGTTAGACTGCTCAGAGCTCTGCTATTTGGACAATGCTTGGTGGGGACAGCACAGCTTTGCTCCAGTGAGTGTCTGCTGAAGTGACTCAAAGGTTGGAGGAGACCTGATGGCAGGAGCTAGAAACATCCCACACACTTGTATGCCTGATGGTTAATACTCTGCTCTTCGGATCTGTGAGTGAGACTCTTGTCTGGGATACTTGTGTGTAACATCTCCATGGGCTGCTGGACTTCCTCAGATCATGACATTTGGATACAAGTGATCAGCATTCCAGAAGATAGGAAGCAGAGTCTGCCAACTGTCCCATCCTCTGCCTGGAAAACGGCACCGACTCACTCTCATAGAATTCTACTGGTCACCGAGCCTTAATCCAAGAGGAGGAGGAGACAAAGATCACCACTTGATGACTGAAGTATCAAGGAATTTGGGGATTATGATTGGTACTACCACACTTACCATTGTACATGAAGTACCTTAGACATGATGTTTGGATTTATGACTTCAACGATTTGGTTCTTAGTTTCTGCTCTAAATTATCTTAAAAGCTAATTGTAGTTTAAGGGAGATGAATATTTCAATTATATAGGCTCACATCAAAAATCCTGCCTGTAGGGCCAGGTGTGGTGGTGCATGCCTTTAATTTTGGCACTCGGGAGGCAGAGGTGGGAGGATCGCTGTGACTTCGAGGCCACCCTGAGAATACATAGTGAATTCCAGGTCAGCTTGGGCTAGATTGAGACCCTACTTCAAAAAAAAAAAAAAAAAAAAAAAAATCCTTCCTGTCAAAAATCCACAGTGAGTAGAATTCGGACATTTGTGCTGGCGGTGGGCTTATGTGTTGTACCTCTTCCCATTCATTTGATAGACCTAGAGCCTGGCACCAACTCCCTATGGGGCAGGACTGTATTATGCAGCTGTACCCAGTGTGGGTGACTATGCAGAGTACATGTTGCTCATTTTCCTAATATGTATGTGTGTGGATAGATAGATAGATGTTAGACAGATAGATAGATAGATAGATATTTAGATAGATAGATAGATAGATAGATAGATAGATAGATGTGGGTTCATCTCTGGTTGTCAACTTGACAGGAAGCAGAATCACCATGAACACAGCTCTCTTGGCTTGTGTGTAAGGGATTTTCAAGATTAGATGAATTGAGGTGGGAAGACCCACCATATCTGTGGGCAGTGCCATTCTGTGCGCTTAGCATCATGGACTGTCCATAAAGACAAAAGTTAGATGAGCATTCAGCACTCATCTCTCTCTCTCTCTCTCTCTCTCTCTCTTTACTTCCTTCCTACTGATAGGACCATGTGATGCTGGCCCCCTGCTCTTGTCATGGTTTCCCCACCTTGGTAGACTGTGTCTTCTGGAGCTGTCCACTGAGATAAACCTTTTCTTAAGCTGCTTCTGGTCAGGTATTTTCCCTAGCAATGAGGAAGTAATTGCTACAAGAAGCAGATTTTTTTTGTTCACGTAGCTGAGATTCATATGCTGGCGTATAATTCCCAAAGTATTTTCACCTTATTTATTTCATTTAGCACATCAATCTATCCATGCTAACTGAGACAATGAATGAAACTGTATGCAGTGACTTCAAAGGCCCAGTGACTTGATTCACCGTCCTTTATCTGTGATACTAAGTCAGAAATGTAGTCATAAACTACAAGACAATGAATATGTGGTGATTGCAAGTTGGTACATGAAAATAGCAGATGAGGCTGACAAGATGTGAATAAGCAAACAGTGAAATAATACTCACGGTTTCAGCCCAGATGAATATGGAATGCCTCACCAGGTTAGATTTTTTAGTAGCCCTCACATCAGCTATCATTAATCTCCTCGATTGGCTTCCTAAGGCTGTCCTAACAAATTGAAAGCTGTTGTTTCATAGTTCTGGAGGCTAGAAGAACAAAACTAAGGGCCAAGTAGTCTGTGGTCCCTTCAATGGCTCCAGAGAACACCTCCTCTTTAGTTTCTGGTATTTGCAAGCTATATTAAGCATGTGTTGGCTTGTACATGCCTCACTGTCATCTCTGCCTTCACTTAATGTGGCATTCTTCAACGAGTGTGTGACCTTATGTCCCTCTTCTTATAAGAACTCCAGTTGCTAGCTGGGAGGCCACTTTAGTCCATTATAACCTCACCTTCATCTGGTGATATCTGGAAAGACCCTCCTTGTCGATTAGGCTACACCTGTAGTGTTTGGACAGATACAAAAAAACATGACACTATTCAACCCTGTACAATCTCTTTTATGGAAGTGAGTGGGGACTGAAGTCCAGGTAGGTTCTGTAATTGTACACCATCACTCAATTTTGGATTTAAACTCAAATCGTCTCTTTGTGATTCTGTCTTGTCTCCACAGTCCCATAAAATATTAAAGCTTTCCGATGTGACAATCTTATTTTATTCCATGTACCAAGCCTTCAAAAAAAAATAAAGAAAGAAGCTGCGTGTTATCGATATTTTCACAAAGGGAAAAATTACTTCCATGAACTTCTTGCCCTTTCTATTTGTTTCCATAGCAACCTATCATGTCCTTCGTTAAGTGTGATTACTTCATTGTATCTGCCTTATTGTTATCTGTTTATACTCACTGCAGAGAAAAACAGCATTAGTTGGGGCACTGGAAAATGAGACAGAGTGGGAGACAAGGGTCTTGTGTGGGTCACAGGAGTTTGATGCAAGTTTAAATCTGAATTTACTCTCAGAGGCCATGACTGTATTTTATAACATCTCCAGACAGAATGAAACCTCTCAAACCATCAACAGGTCACTCCTTCCATTGGTACTATTAGGCACTATACCCATGAGTTATTTTATTATTGGCTTATTTTATTCATAAGGACCATCAAAATATTTGAGATCTGGAAAAGTATTATAGCTATACAATAATCAAACATTACAAAGGTAAAAAATGAGTGTTTTCATTAAATGGTGATTAAAGGATAACTAAAAAGCTGTGATAATTCTTATAAAAATAAACATGCAAATTGCCTCACTTAATGTGAGGCCCTCATGCATTTAAATTGATTCATTATGACATGGGACTGGGGTCTCCAAAAGCAACACAAGGGTCTTTGTGAGTGTATGTGTGGGTATGTGTGTTGGGGGATGGGTATTGAGGCCACAGGACAATCTTAGTTGTCGTTCTTCAAGTAGTACCTTTTTGGAGATAGAATTTCTCATTGACCTGTAGCTCCCCAAGTAGGTTGGCTAGTGAGCCCCAGGGATCCGCCTGTTTCTACCTCCAGCATTAGGATTATAAGTGCATAAAACCATGCCCACATGGAGGTCGAAGTCAGAGCCTCATGATTACATGGCAAACAATTTGCCAACTGAGCCATCTCCCACTCCCATACAAACAGGCTCTGATGGGCAATTAAAATCAGCCTTCTTTATAAGGTTCAAAATACCTTTCAGAGTCAGCCTGGCAAATGCAATGGGAAGGGTGAACAGTTCTTTTTCTTTTCTTCCTTTCATCACAAGCCAAGCGGCCTCTCCTCATTATATAACTATCCTTGCCAGGCTCCGCAGTGCAGCATTTGGCGAGGTGTTCATACACTATTTGTGGCTCAGTCAATCCCAGCCGTTCTCCAGGGGATAGACCTAACAGAGCCATGTTTCATCTTGGTGATTTTCCTGTGAAATTTTTGATCCAATTACCTTTTAATCCTTTACTCCACAGTGTGTTAGGTGAGTGACAAAACAGCCACAGCCCTTGTTTATAATGAAATTAGCACAGGAAACAAGAGAACAGAAAACATTTTAAACAGAAGAAAGCAATTCTGTACAGGAGAAAGCTTTGTGATTTTCCTATCACCCTGTCCCTGATCACATGCAGATAGCTAAAGGAACAACCATGTAGTGCGATTCTAACAATTTTCTTAGTGAGCACTAATTTTAGCTGCAACTCCCCCTTCACTCCCACCCATAGAAGTCTTGCTATTCTTCTCTTGCCTTGAACAATTTCATAACATTAAAAGTAGAGCTGTGACATCCACGTGGAATACAGTTTCCATACTGGGGATATTAACTCTTACTGGCAGTAAGTATTCACAGTAAAAGTCCAGGATGTAGAATGACCTTAAGCTTGGTCCAGAATTTCTCTGCTTGCTATTGGACTCTCTAAGCCCTCCTCTGTAGGCTCTTAGCTGTCTGCTCTGAGGTGTTACCAAGCTCCCAAGCTCCTTCAGCCCTTTGTCTGTTCACTGCAACCTCCACAAAGCTCTGTCCTTCTCTGGTCTCCGTATATGTTATGCAAGGTCAACAATTAGCACAACTATCTCACCATCCAAATTAGGCATTTCTTATCTCAAGTTTCCTTCCCAATTCCCAAATCAAAACCTATCTAGAGCCACTCCTTTCCCTTAAGACTGCAGGGGGAAAACTCCTTGAGCACCCCTCATTTCATCCACCCTTACATATTTCTGAAACACAGATGCCAACGTTTCAAGCACAGTAATACATAGATTGCCTGTTCAAATATCATAGAAACATGAAACAAAGCATATGTGGATGTGTGATAGGAATATCTCTTCTAAGGGGGAAAAAATCCTGACTGCAGGCTGGGGATATGGATCAGTGAGTAGGAGAGTTTGCTATATAAATGAGTCTGGTCCTCAACACCCATGGAGAAATCTGGGCATGGTTGTATGCACCTTTCTCCCCAGTGCTGAGGGCACATAGAGACAGGAACATCTCTGGAGTTCACTAGTTAGCCAGTGAAAGATGGAGAGTTCTGGGTTCAGTGAGAGAGCCTGGCTCAGGGAAATAAGGTGGAGCAGAAACAGGGGAGAACACCTAGCACCTCCCCTGGCCTCCACATGCAGTGTTCGGAGTGCACACATCTGTACAGACATGTACATACATCACATGAAAATACAAGTCCCCCCAACACACTCTGCTCCAGAGAAGGTGACCCTGGAGCTCAACAATACAAGATGAAGAGAGTCTAGCCCAGATAAAGAGGAAAAAGATGAGGTCATATAACATAAACATCAATTAGAGTGCCACAAGGTTATGCAGACAAGGGAGAGCTGACCTTGAGCTTAATTATCTAGTGCAATTAAATATTGTGAACTAGGACCAGTGTGTCACGGTCAGACTATAAAATGTGACATGCAGACTGTGTCCGGATTTTTATGCTCATGGCACAAGGGGCCATTAAACATTTCTAATGGGGAGGACATAATCACATTTGCTTTTCAGAAAGCAGGTTTGAGTACAATGTGGGGCAGAGAGCACATGGGGCAGAAATTTAAGTTTTGGACTCAGGGGAAGACAAATTCACAAATTGACGGTAATAATTCAGATCAATAAAAGACAATAGGTGAAGTAAATCAGAAGTATCATAGCATAGCAGCACAGGGTTGCTTTCATATGGATGCCAACATCTCCAAACATCAAGCACTGTTACCTGAAGAATCTCTGCTAAGGATGTGGGTACGGACTCCCGGACCTCATAAAAGTGCAATGACAGGGACTATAAGGACAAAAGAAGACAAAGATTGGAAACCCCACAGAGGAACCAAGACTACTCTGGGTTTCCAGATTCCTTTGAAGAATCAAAAGGTCAATTTGTGTGTGTGTGTGTGTGTGTGTGTCTATGTGTTGGGGGAAAGGGAATTACAAGTAACTTTGAAATCATTTATTTCTTTTGGCTATATGAATATAAATATGCCCACCAAATTTTCCTCTATATACTTAATTTTATACCCATATATTAGTGCTACACTCACTTTTGGCTAGAGAAGCATTCTCTTTTCAGATGGTGGTGACTGGCAGGAAGATGTAGAACTTATCACAGTGCTGAGAAGTAACAGTGGTGTGTTCAGTACTAAGTGAGACATCTCGGTCACACCCTCCAAGGCTCAGTAATCATTGTGGAAGAGGTGGCTGAAAGAATGTAAACACCAGACTAGGGGAGGGGAGGGGGTGGCAAGGAGAGTACATTGGAATGCTGTCTGCCAGACACAAAGTGGTCATTGCATTCATGACCTCAGCACAGATGTTACTTCCTGAACAAGATCTGCATAATATTGGGCCCATAAACAGGTTGTTGTGAATAATGGGGGAGGTCATATAAAAAAGACATTAAGGACTGGAGAGATGGCTTAGTGGTTAAGGCGTTTGCCTGCAAAACCAAAGGATCCCGGTTCTATTCTCCAAGACCCACGAAAGCCAGATGCACAAGGGGGCACATGCATCTGGAGTTCATTTGCAGTGGCGCACCCATTCTCTCTCTCTCTCCCTCTTTCTCTCTCTTAAATAAATACATAAATAAAATATATTTTTTTAAAAAGACATTAAAATTGAAGAGGAACTAGTTGGAAAATAGGGGTACAGTGAAGGGGAGTAGGGAATGAGGATAAAGGAAGGTGGTAAGATGAACTATGTAGATAGTTTTCATCAATAGTTTTTATTTAAAAAGGGAAAAAATAAAAATGCTTGTCTTTTGTATTGGTAGAAAATAGACAGGATTTGTTGGAGGTGGGAGTTAGGGAAGATATCTAACTGAGGTTATTTGTTTAAAATTTGTTGGGAAAGAGTATAACTCACTGCTTAAGCAACTATAGGATTATCTCTCTAATAAGAAATAAGCATTGCAAAACAAAAGAATTACTTGAAGAAAATAGTTCTCAGAATAAGGCTCAAAAGAATCCTAAGGGGGGGGGGCAGACCAAGAGGGAAGTATAGGGCCTGAGGGGCCGTTTCTTGCTCCCAAGTCTATTTTGTTTGACCAGATCCAGTGGTTCTTGCCCAAATACACAGTCTTGTGTGGAGTATTGTCCACACTCCTGTCCAGTTGAACTCCACTAACCTGGACCAGTGAAGATAATTCTGCCATCCACCTACTCCTGCCTGAAAACCTGATTTGTCTTCAGGATATGACCAGTGTAAATGTGTGAATAATATCCATTAGTGAATGCCTTCAGAATCTTATTTTTCACCTTCCAACTAGAAAGCTGTGTGGGTTACAGTAACACTGTGCCCTAGAACTTTCTATGCAAAGCAAGTACTGGCACTCCCTTAAAGCACTGGATAAGGTGAGCACAGCTATGCTTCCTTCTCAGGGCAATTTAGACTAGCAGTCAAACAATTACTGCCTACAGCAGAAGAAAGCTGTCCCCACAAGCAGACAGCTGGGGAGCTGTGAATTAGCTTTTCAACACCTGAAGCCTAAGTTAGAGAAAGTTAACGACACTGCTTTGAGAATAATCAGGACAGCCTGGGGTTAGATGAGGTCCCTTTCTTTACAGGAATCTTGCACATTTTAATAATTAGCAGTACTGATATATTTATTATAATACAAATAAAGAGACATATCAGGAGAAATGTTAGAGCATATTCATATTCATTCATTATTGTCTATGATTCCTGTGTTAGGGTAGATGTAGCTTCTCTGTTGAGGCTTTTTCAGTGTATCATACTGCCACAAAAATAATGAGGTGCACCAAAAATGCCATATTCATTTTGGACAACATGTGCATTTCACAGGTTGAGACTGTGACAATCATATTAGTATATTTTCAAGGCCAGAGGGTGTCTCTGAGACAATGGAAGTCAATGCTTCTCAAAAGTCAGAGCTTGTCACACTTAAACTAAGTTCCACCTTTGGTTCTGACTGATTTAGGTAGGTTTGGGTTTTGGCCCTCAAGTTTACATTTCTAACAAATTTCTAGGTGATGATGATACCATTGCTTGTCTAGGGATTACACTTTGAAAACCAGAGGTATACTGCCTGTGAATTATAGATCCTGATCTGACCACATAGAAAAGTCACCCCAACTGGACTTTTTAAAATGTTAGTGAATTCAGCCTGAGTCAGATCTCAATGACAAAGACAAAGTGTATGTGTGCAAGATAAGTTACATGTTCTAGGCTATAATTAAAGTGTAGGATGAATATTTGAGTAGAGATCTGTATAATATGACTATGTATTTACATATGGGAGTTCATGATTATATATGACCCCACTCTATCCCTTCTCTGTCTTTGTTATAAACTTTGTACATAGTACACCTACTGGTAAATTGGAAACAAATATGAAGTCTGCAGTTTATGAGACTACAGGCTGAATCAGAAAGTGTGACACGTGTGGCCACAACATCAGCTTTTAGTGGCATTACAAGTGACATGAGTTTATGATGATCTAGGGAGCTTTAACACCTAAAAGTCAAGATCTAAGACAACGATGCCCTTTGCACACATTTAATAGGTTTCCTAATCTCTCATAAGGGAGTTTCCCATAATCTTTGAGCAGACTCAGAAGTACTGTTACCTGGTTTTATGAAACATTTCTAAAGCCCATAGGCATTCAGATAGAAAGAAATAAAAAATCATCAGTCTTTTTTTTAAAATAGTAGAATTGTTGCCCAGCGTTCATATCTATTCAATGCTCAGTGAATTTGTTCCCTTACTCTGCCTAGTGAACACATAGCAACCCTGCTGCCCATCATTACTGATTCTCTAGACAACATCTGTTTCAAGACTTATTCTTCTGGAGATGTGCCATATGAATCAGAAACTTCTAGTATCACAGGAGTTTAGAGTACATTCCTTCTAATGTCCACTCACAGAAAACAGGAGCTATCCACAGAAGGGCAGAGCAGAGGTACAGATGCGCAGAAAGAAGGCTACAAGGAACCACATGGGAGATATGATTTTTTTTTTTGAGAGAGAGGGAGAGAGAGAGAAAGAGGCAGAGAGTAAGAGAGAGAATGGGCACATGAGGGCCTCCAGCCACTGCAAATGAACTCCAGATGCATGAGCCCCTTTGTGCATCTGGCTTATGTGGATCCTAGGGAATCAAACCGAGGTCCTTTGGCTTTGCAGGCAGGTGTCTTAACCACTAAGCCATCTCTCTAGGCCCCACATAGGAGATATGCATGTGACAGAGTGAGAGGGGAGACTGAAGGGGATGATGGAAAGCAAGACAGACTGATGGGAACTAAGATTGGTTCCCAATCACTTGTTATTTTTTGCACCTACTTTCCATGAGTTAACCTTGGATACTAGAAAAAAAACCTCATTTTATTTCTGTGTTTTAACCTGATTTAGATCCATTTGTTATTCTCAGCAAAATATTTTTTGTTTGTTTTTAATCTTCTTCTTCTTCTTCTTCTTTTTTTTTTCAAAGTAGGTTCTCACTCTAGCTCAGGCTGACCTAAAATTCACTATGTTGTCTCAGGGTGGTCTCAAACTCACAAGAATCCTCCTACCTCTGACTCCCGAGTGCTGGGATTAAAGGTATGCACCACCACACCTGGCTCAACAAAGTAATTCTTTAAAGAGTAAGGCTATGGTCACATCTATCCTATTGCTGCTGGGACAAAACTACCGACCAGGCCAGAAGAAGTTTATGGGAAAAGAGTTTTATTTTGGCTTACAGTTTTGAGGGGAAACTTCATTATGCTGGAGAAAGCATAGAAGAGCAGGCAACTGACTCACATCATCACATATTAGCAAGCAGGAATAAAACAGTGAATGAACTAGGTGTGGTCACCAGTAGCTGGATTAGTAAACCCCAAGGCTCTACCCTGGTGACATACCCCTGCCAGCAAGGCTCCACCTTCCAAATGTACCACAGGTTTGGGACTGACTAGGAGGCTTAATCATAAACACTTGAGGCTATGGGGGGACATTTTACCTTCCATCCATGACAGATTAATTTGGAAGTAATCAAACCATTTCATTTGATACAATAATACATGCCTTGTAGAATATAGTTGATATTTGTGATACATAAATTAGATTTTCTATGCATCTAGTAGTAGACATTTGTTTTATGTTTTCCATACCATACATATGTATATATAGCAATATGTTGTTATATTTCCATGCACACTATATTTAGAGAATCCTCATTTGTTAGGGAATCTCCTTAAAGACATACACACACACACACACACAAAAATGGCACTGTCTTATATTCTGTCTATGCTAAAGAGTTAACACAAACTGCCTGGTAATATATTTAATTCAATTTAATTAAAATCCAAACTCATTTTGTAATGTTGTAAGGCTTAAATGACTTCATGTGAAGAACTTGGTACCATTTCCCACATATGACATCTTATATGCATTCTAAAACTCTTATAGTTTGAGACATATTGCCATTACAATATTCAAATTTATAATTATAATCCTAATAATTACAAAGTTGATTTAGTTTCCGGAGAACATAGTAGGCTTTCTTTTTTTTAGGAGAGAGCTACAAAGCTAAAAAAAATCAAGTCCATCTTTTTAAGATTTTGGAGATATTTTATATTTAGTAAACAAATCAGACAAGGTCAAATATTAAGGCACTAAGCTGAGAATAAAAATTCCTTTTATCTCAGAGCCAGACAGTGGAGGAGCAAGGCATTAGAGGAAGTTGGGCAGAAACAAAGCAAGCACTGTACAGAACTCACTTGGTGGCATGGCAAAAGTACATTGGCCAAGATGCTATAATTGCAACCCCCTGTACTGCTTCATGTAGAGTAACATAATGAAGAGTCTGTCTGCAAATGCAGCAAGAACGGTGTGGATTCACATATTCTCAGCAATGACCAATACCTGAGAAATGTGAATATGAGCTCAAGCATAATGCCCATTTGATTATTCCTCAGGCTGAAAGCTCATGATGAGGACCAAGGATCATCAGTCTACCCGATGTACTCCATATCTATATTGTCAACACCAGTCCATCATTTTTACTCTCTAACTGCCAGAGCACATAAGCATGTTTTATTAGTGTGCTTCTTATGGGGTTAAAGAATATCTTTATCGCTTCTCGGTCTTTTGGCTAAGATCAAGTGAAGAATATCTTTGCATGTAGGCAAATGTTTCTATACAAGATTCCACTGTAAATCTTTCAAGTTTTGTGAGTCATTGGTTCTCCATCACAACTATTTAACTTTTATATCATTGGGGCACAAAAGTAGCCATAGGTAAACATGAGTAAATGAATGTAGTTTTGTTCCAGTAAAACTTTATGTGCAAACAACAACAACAAAGCCACTCAACCACAACAACAAAGAAGCAGGCTGGGTTTGACTTCTAGGATATGGTATATAAATGCTCGTTTTAGAAAATTTCAACCACTTTTCCCTCAAACTTTATTTCTAGTATTCAGAAAGGTGATGAAAGAGACTTCCAAATGCTCATTCCTTGATGGCTCATAGAGCAGGAAACTGTTCACCACAAAAACAGATACCTAGCAATGAAGGCAAGCGTTTGGAAGATGAAGGCTCACACCATGCCTCAGGAGTGATAGAAGAAGACAGGGAGGTGCTGGGAGAGGAGGAATTACTGCACACAATCCCAAGAATGTGTCATGATGGATCTTTAGCAAATCTGTTCCAGAAAATATAAGTACAACAGATGAAGCAGGGACAGTTCTACCAAGGTGAGAATGGGGGAAAATAACTCCAAGGAAACTTTAGTGAATAATTTTAATTTACCAAAAGAAATTGTTCACTGCTTTAAAACTGTACAAGGCAGAATCAATGGACTGTGGACACAAGGACAAAGAATTTATCTCTGTCTATTTGAGATTCCAGCACAGGTCCTGAGCTCATAAAATGCTTAAGAAATATTTTTCCAAGTGTATGTACAAAGGTACCAATTCAGTCATATTCAAAGGGAACCAGCAGCTGGAACCATCATGAAATAGTTTGGATGTGAGTCTTTATACTGATGATAAAAACAGGAGAGCAGAGGCTGGTCCTGAAAGTTTAAAATACAAAAACCAAGTAGAATCCTGTGAGCCTTGGGTAAAAAATGAGAGTTCAGACTTCAAAACAAGGGCTTATTTGGGAGATAGTTAAAGTAAGGAGGAAAACCCAGATAGAACTTATGATCACTGGGGAAGAAAGGACCTCAGGGAGTCACATGTTTTAGGAAAATGTGAGCACTTTATATCTGTAGTATTGGGTTATAACTCTGGTTCATAACAAGTGCCTTAAATAGCATGCAAAGGAAGTCAATAAGGGATCTTCCAGATGTGACTGGAGCAATAGCATCAAAGAGTTCTTCATTCCAAGTCTCAGTAAGGTTGGTGATAAGCCTTCACAAACCAGGGCAGACTAGCAGGGAAGAATAGTGTTTACTATAGGTTGGAGTATCTTGTGGATATAGCTGATGGTCAGGGTAAGATGTGAAAAACATGTTGCAATCACTGAGTTCGTAATTCTTAGAGTTGTTAATTCTTGATTCTGCCATCTTGACTCTGCTTAGATTCTTGGGATCTATCATACATTATTCATATTTACTTACTGAATTACCTTTCTTGTTTATGTGACTAAATACATAACTAAACAACTTAGAGGAAGGGTTTATTTTGGTAAATAAGGCTATTGAAGGGATATAGCTTATCATGGCAGAGGAGGTATGGTGGAAGATGCACAAAGTGACTGATCACTTGCATCCACTATCAAGAAGCAGAGAGAAAGAATAATTCTGGTGATCAGCTCACTTTCTCCTTTTATTCAGTATGGGTCCCCCGTCCATGGATTGTATAACTCACATTCAGAGGGAGTCTTCCCACCTCAGGTAAACCTTTCTGGAAATTCTTATACAAACATGCCTAGAGGTATGTCTCCTAGTTGATCCTGAATCCAGTCAAGTTGACAATCGGTATCAACATCACAGTTGTCATGCTGTTTAAAATGAACATAGTAACAATATCTACCTCCTAGGATTAACGTGAGGACTTAGTGAGAAAATACTCAAAATGGATTATGTCCAGCTGTATAGTAAGTACACAATTAAAAACTCCTACCTTGGGCTGGAGAGATGGCTTAGGGGTTAAGGCGCCTGCCTCCTAAGCCTAAGAACGCTGGTTCCAATCTCCAGTGGTTCCAATCTCCAGGTCCCACGTTTAGCCAGATGCAAAGTGATGCAAGGGCGCAATGCCACACTTGACCACAAGGGGGCGCACACATATGGATTTCGTTCTCAGCAGCTGAGACACTGCTGGCACTCCCATCTCTGTCTTCCTCTCTCTCTCTCTCTCTTTCTCTCCCTCTCTGTGTCTCTCTCCAAAAAAATAATTTTAAAAGTTATTTAAAAAATACTCCTACCTTGGGTAGGAAAAGTAAAACTATTAGAAACATATGTCTAGTATTTACTACACTGTTATTTGTCAAAACATCTATAGATTCATATAAACAGGCCCATTTTTAAATTTTTGTAAAAGCTAAAACTTCCACCTTGAAACTTTTGCTAAAGGTAATTTTTTTTAAATAAATGAAGAGATTCCAGCCAATCAGAATTGCTGCATATAATTGAAGCTAAAAGGCTATCCCACCATGAAGTTGGCCAGCAGATTTTCAATGTGAAGAAAACTGAATGATCTGTAACAATACAGAAAGAACATTTTTCCCCTACCAAAAAAAAAAAAAAAATTCTTTTTCAGAATCAGCAACTTTTCTCTCTTAGAATTTTCCAAAACCCAATAAATCTGCCAAACACAAAATGGTCATCCTTAAAAGGCAAGTCACCAAAACAAGTTCTTTAACCATGTATAGTTTTCATCCAAATCCTGGTCAGGCCTACTAACATTAAGGTACCAAAGTATCTGATGTGCTTATCAAAGTACAGCTTTGATTCTTCAAGTTTCCTGGGGCATTTTGACCCTTCTCCAATCCAAGGGGACTGGCCTGCTTGTAAAAGAGAAGAAAAATAAGAACGGAGAGGGTCCTCTCCATCTTTGACACTTCCGTAACTACAGTGGGCTCAAGTTAAAATTCACTTGTGTCAAAGAAAATATTCCTTATTTTGTGAACCAACTAGTTAATCAGAGAAAATCACACTAGTAATTACTTCATTCCAAGTCATCAACTGCCTTTTCGAGGAGAACTGAAGTGCTATAAAATCTGTTGTCATGGCTGGAGGCCCTGGCACATGCTCTCTGTCTGTCTGTCTGTCTCTCTCTCCTTTTTCTCTCTGTCTCCCTTTTTCTGTCTCTCTCCCTTTTTTTCTCTCTCTCAAATAAATAAATAAATAAAATATACATTTTTTAAAAAAATCTGCTCTCAAAAGGTACTTTCTCAAGTTCTAGATTCAAGGCGGTTTGAACTATCAATTAATCTGCATCAAATATCTCAAATACATCTTTCTTGCATCCCCTAAAATATATGAGCTACATATGTAGTCAGAAGCAAATCATGGAGAATATAAATTTATATAAATCAGCTCACACAATTATGAAATTGAGAAGTCCCACATTTTACAATCTGTAAGCTGGAGATAAAGGCAGACTGTAGCACTTGGAAGTCCTGAAAGCCAGAAAGACACAAAGTGGTATAGATTCCAGTGCAAGTCTAGGAACAAGGAGCACCTGGGAGCAGAGCAGACTGACTTCCCAGCTCAACAGGGCAGGGAGACAATGAATCTTGACTTCTGTATTATGCAGAAAATGATCCATGGCATCTGCATTTTCAGTTTTGAGTAAGTAAGTTTATTAGAAATAGCAAGCAAAAGTCCTGGAAGAAATGGCAACTAGCAGGTAAACGTCAGAATATCAAGCTGGGCATTAAACAACATCCAGCAGAAATGACTGGAGAAAACTATCAGCTGGAGTTGATTTATCAAGAGTCCTGGGCAAAGGTCTTCTCCTTAGACAAGGCTCTGAATTACTAGTTAACAACATGGTCATTTTTATACCATAGGACATACAATAATGACCTCTTTTAAGGCTTAAGTTTGGGGGCAGAGGCGGCACCAGACAGTCTGGGAAATGGTTTGCATTTCAGTTGTTCTCATGGGCACAATGTTTTCACCCCTTGGGCTGTAACATTCTGCAATGGAGTGTAGCAGGGGGATGGGTTACCATATTCCCAGAGTCAGCCCTCCACAAGGCTATAAAAGCACATGGAAGTTTACTATCATAAATTACACCTTCCTTCACTTTTGGTTCTGTTAAACCCTCAACAACTGGGGTAATGTCCACTCAACATTGAGAAGACTGATGCACTGTATTCAATATGCAATTCCTATACTCACCTCTTCTCATGACATCCTCAAGATACATGCAGAAATATCAGTTAACCAGATGCTGGGCATCCTTGTGGCCCAGGTGAGTGGATACATAGGCTTCATTTTCAGAGAAAGAAAATAAAACCTTTAGTTTATATTCACTTGTTTGAAACGATTTATCATAAGATCCATAAAACCTTCGGATACTGAAAATCAAGGTGTTCATTAGAGACCCCAGAAAGGTCAGTCCTTATCAGTAAATTTGAGATAGTTCCAAAGGAAAGCATGCACCAGAAGCTTTCTAACATGCCATTTAAACTAGCCTCAATGGATCAAATAGAATGAAAAGGAACCCACCTGTCCCTCAGAATATATTTCATTCAGGGCTGGAGAGGTGGCTTAGAGTTTAAAGCACTTGCCTGCGCAAAGCCAAAGGATCTAGGTTCCATTCCCTAGTATCCATGTAAGCCGGATGCACAGAGTCGTGTATGCATCTGGAGTTCAGTGGCTGGAAGCTCTGGTGTGCCCATTCTCTCTCTACCTCTCTTTATATATATGCCTCTCTCTCTCCCTCAAATAAATAATTTTTAAAAGAATATATTTCATTCAGCAGGTAACAGAATGCAAACACTCAACCAGCATGAAATTTCCAGCATTCAATCAATTTTTTAATTTAATTTTTTTTATTTGAAACAGAGAGAAAGGGAGAGAGAGAGAGACAGAGAGAGAATGGATGCGCCAGGGTCTCTAGCCACTGCAAATGAACTCCATATGCATACACCACCTAGTGCATCTAGCTTACATGGGACCTGCAGAATTGAACCTGGGTCCTTAGGCTTCACAGGCGAGCATCATAACTGCTAAGCCATCTCTCAAGCCCGCACTCAAAATTTAATAGAAGTGTGAATACATAGTAAAATGCCATCCATAACTAGGAAGAAATCTGCACATAAACCATAAAAGTGCCACTGAAAAATTGTCCATTCTCCTGTATATAGCCACTCCCCCATGCTCCTTTCAGCAACTCTTACTTAGCACATTGGGCTACCGAAAGCACATCAAAACACAAAAAGAAAGTAAACATAAACCAGTCATGGTGGCTCATGTTTATAATCTGAGCACTTGGGATGCTGAGGTAGAATGGCCACGAGTTCAAGGCCAGCCTGGACTACAGAGTGAATTCAAAGTCGGCCTGACGTAGAGCGAGACACTGTCTCAAACAGAAAAACAACTCCCAAATTAAACATGGACGTAGAAAGTTTACCACTTGGGAAGAAGCAAAGGATAAGAAGAAGTGGGAGAGAGACAAGAGAGGATGATAGTGGGTGTGAAAGTGATCAAAATGTATTATAAACATCTATAAAAATGTCATAATAAAGTCCTTATTATGTATAATTAAAATGTGCTAATAAAAACTAAAAAGACAGAACAGAGATGATAACAGAATTGGTAAATAGTGACTTTAGAATAATGAGAAGAGTATGGATGAAGATAATTGGGTTGATTTAGCAAAACACATCAAGGAGTCTAAAGTGGTGATAACAGAAACCACATGAACTGAAGCTCAGAGAAAAAGAAAATGACAGGGAACAGAGCTTTGGGAAGTTATAGAATAGTATCAACTATTCAAACCCACATGTAATTTTATCACAAAACCTAAAAGAAAAGTTAATGCAAGCCAAGAACACAAAGACTAGGTGAGCCATGTGAGAGACTGCTTGGTTGGACAGTAAACATACCCTTTCCCTAACTACTGCAAGTAGCAACCTGTTGGGAACCTGGAACTCTCCTCTCTACTACACTGTATATCTGCTCCACTCAGAACACCTGAACTAGGACTGGAGAGACGGCTTAGCAGTTAAGGCATATGCCTGCGAAGCCAAAGGACCCTGGTTCGATTCTCCAGGTCCCATGTAAGCCAGATGCACATAGTGGTACATGCATCTGGAGTTCATTTGCAGTGGCTAGAGGCCCTGGTGCACCCATTCTCTCTCTCTCTCTCTCTCTCTCTCTCTCTCTCTATATATATATATATATATATATATATATATATATATAAAATGTCTCAAATATATAAATAAATAACACTAAACTAGTCTCTCCTCCCCTAGTGACCATTATTCCTGATCAGTTCCTATTCAAATATGTCCTCAAATAGATTTGGGATTGGAATAGCAGGAAACAATCCTGTTTGTTCCAACTTTAAGTGCATTTACAATAGGTCAAACTGTGTTTTCAAAGGGAAAACTTAGGGATAAACCATGTACAGCTATGTGTAACTGGGGTATGCTTGAATAAAATCAGCTGCGTCTTGGAAGGAGCACACAGTAGAGAAAGTGTTATATAACCTAAACCTGGTCCTTCATAGCAGAGCACCACCTAAACTACGACTCTAGCACCTTATCATCCTCCCCTACTTGGGCTGCTTTCTCCAAAGACATCATGCCACACAGGCATCAAGACCGACAAGTAATCATGTGAAACAATGTTTGATGCTGCATATAGACTACATCTTTAGTGAGATACCACTTCACCCTCAATAAATGGTAAATGAGAAAAATCTGAAAAATCTAAGTACCCATGGTTGTGCAGAGTAAATATCATTTTTGGTTTTTTAAATTTTAATTAGTTATTTTTTAATTTATTTGGGGGGGGGCTTGAATTAGGGTCTTATTCTAGCCCAGGCTGACCTGGAATTCACTATGCAGTCTCAGGCTGGCGTCACATTCACAATGATCCTCCTACCTCTGCTTCCTGAGTACTGGGATTAAAGGTCTAGGCCACCACATTTCACCTACATTTCCACCTATTGCTAATGGGATGTAAGGTGCTGCAGTCTCCTTGGGAAACAGTTGTCTTCAAATAATTCCCTTATGACTCAAAACTTTTCCTTTAAAGAATTTACTCCTAAGAAATTAAGATGTATATTTATACAAATCCTTCTTTAATAACGTTTATATCAACTGTGTTCATAATGTCTAAAACCTAGAACCAAAGCAAATTTTCATCTTGTGGCAAGTCGAAAACTAACCATTGATAAATAGAGCAACATAAATGAATATCTAATGTATTTTTGCTGAGGAACAGAGCCCTTGTCTAGAGAAAATAAAAAACTCAGGGGCTAGAGAAACAGCTTAGCTGAAAAGCACTTACCCAGTGTGCAAAAGAAGACCCAGGGTTCAACGTCCTTCTCTGAAATAAAAAACACCAGGACTCTAAGATATTGTGGTAGAAGAGACATCAGTGGTAAGTGGGCAAGTATTACTGCTACAGGAGCATGCGGAGGCTTTCAGAAAGACCATGTGCTTTGATCACATTGACCTATGCTTTTAAATGAGCGTACTTTAATATATATATTATTGTGTATGTATATATTATAATATATACAATATATATACATATATACATATATGTACTATATATATATAATATAACCAAGTTAATGATGCAGTTCTTTACACACACACACACACACATATATGATCATTAACTTGGTTAAATGATTAAAAGCACACATAAAATTATTTATTTTGTATTTATGAAGAAATTTTAAGTTTTAATTATTGGCCTCATCTTCTGTACCCCACCCTTAGCTTTAGCCTCAAGTTCTGGCTCAAATATATGTTCGACCAGAACAGAGCCTGGGAGCATGCCTCTGGCCAGTGGAGTCTTCCACAAGAAGTTATACATAGCAGAGCAGAGGTTCAGGAAGGTGTATGGGCTAAGACTCAGACCAAACCCGAGACTTCCTACTATGTCACATATACTATTAAGTTCTGTTTTTTTTTTTTTCTGTTGACTCCTTTCTTTTCATTTCATCAACAGTGTTTTCTATTAACCTTTCCTGTCACTTTCTAATCCTCTCTTTTGCTGATTTCATTATGCCACTGAAACTCAAATTGAGCTCTTAAGTTCAATGATTTAGCTTGCACTTACAGATAAGCATTTAAAGTGAATTCAAGTTCTATATGAAATTCTTTTATCCTGTCAAATATTTTCTTGAATATATTACTTTTTTTCAATGTTTATGTGTGCAAAATTCTAAAAATAGAGTGCCTTTATGTCTGTGTCTAATACATGTATATGAAAGTTATCCCCACCAAACGAGATCTTACCCATGGTGCCAGTAGATTATGCATTGGTTTGGACGAGGGATGTGTGGAAGGAACTGAGAAAACATTCTATTACATGGTTGTATATATACATCTGTCAAATTCTTCTTTTGGTTTGATAGAATCTATTTATTTATTTATTTATTTATTTATTTATTTATTTATTTATTTCACAGCACTGGGGATTGAACTCTGGACTTTATGCATGACAGGTAAGTGCTCTACCCCTGAGCTATGCTATATCCATATCCTCAGTCATGTATTTCTCAGTTAATAGGATAATGCTGAATATTGTATGTGGACTGTAGCTAAGCTCCTCCTTTATTCATTACATAAATATTGAAAGCTTATAATGTGCCAGGACTTATGCTATAGGGAATCTCTCAATGGACAAGAAAGACACAGTCTCTGCCCTTTCAGTCTCTGGTAGATTTCAATTTACCATAGTCCTTTGGGCTTGCAAACTTGCTCACACTCATTTATGTACACAAAGTGTCATGTGCTGTGCATGTGTTTACTCAAATTGTATGGTTCTATTCAAAGTCAAGTTGAAATGTCTGTGGCCTCAGTGAATTTTTCCCATGGTTGGAATAAGCTTACTCCATGCTCTCATATTGATTATCCAGCCTTATGATACTGCAGGTATAATATTCCTTGCATTATTGATGAGATACGTTGTCTGACTAGACTTCAAGCTCTTTAGCTAAAAGGATCCTGTCTACTAACCCTTACATATACTCTCATATTTCGAATAGTGTCTGGATCATAGTAAATAGGTATTTATTAAGTGAATACACAAATGTGACATTGTAATACTGATAAAACGATGGTCCGTGTCTTAACATTTTCTACCTAACAATTCAGTAGACTATTTACTTCCAATTATTGAGTTTGAGTCAGCTCCATCCCTGCCCTATCTAATTCTAGCTGTGGTTTCTATGATACTCTATGCTTATAAACCATATAATCAAGCTTATTAAAGACTGTATATTAGATAAAAGTAATTATGCACTCCATAAGGGCATAATGACTGTTCACATATTAAAGCATGGCTTGAAGGTTTGAGTTTTGAATCTAATTGCTCAGAAAGAGTATTTTGTTAAATCCACATGTGAGGACTATCTTTTAAAGTGCAGACAGTAATTTCCAGAAATCTTGCTTCCATAAAAATAGGGTATTGCATTGCTAAGAAAAAAAAAAAAATCAATCCTTTTGTAAAGAATGGCCATTCTCACACTGAATCCGAGTCCTCTGTGACAAATGCATTCTGGTGCTCAGGACTCCGAAGCAGGCAGCTGTCGTTGCACCACTGAGGATTCCTTTAAATTGCAGCAGATGGTTGTGCTTATTTGGCCATCTAATGCTATTCTGAAGTATCAGTTGGCCAACTGCTCGGTGGAGGTATGAAAATAGAAGATTTATTTGGAGCCAGAGGATGCAAGCACAAATGTTTGGGACATAGGGTTTAAACTGAGATGGAAAAATTCTCTCCAGCAAATCGCCAGGGCAGATGTATTAGAGGGTGTGTCTGTGAAACCCCATCCCTCAGATGAAAGCATTCATGGAAAATATAACTTCTTTTGCCAGCTGCACTATAATCCCTTTCAGGCTCTCTTCCCCTGAGACATGCACATAGCCATGGGCATCCTCAAATATGCACTCACCCCAGCAAATGTATTCCTACACAGACAGTTGCTAATTAGTGTGCCATTTAGATGTAGAACCACTTAAATACCAGCTGGGTCACCTGTGGCTGGTCTGTGGAAATATGCAGGGCATGTGTTGGTGGTCTACACCAGACACCAAGAGTCTCTCTCAGCTGATCTCTAAGGTAGCAGCTGCGGTCCTGGGGAGATTTAATCAGAGCACAGCAGTTTGGGCTTTCTGCATAGTTGCATTGTGTACACTGGCCATTAATTTGGACATCTCCATAGCATAGATGGATCAGTCTTCATCAGAATCAAATCTGGTTAATTCTCTTCACTGATGCTCAGAATACAAATTCACATTCCTTCATTATGACAATACATTATTAACTGTTTACATATAGAGTTTGAAGAGTGTTCATACTTATTAAACAGAACGAGAGCACGTCGGAAACTCTTTGTATAAAATGAACAAATTTCTATTATGTATGTAATGAACTTCTGTGTTAGAATAATGAATTAAATTCTTCCACTGAACATCAATTCAAATTGTTATACTACATTACCTAAGAGGAAGTTAGTTAAGTGAAAAATAAATACACAATAAATGTGGCTGTTATCTCTTAGTATCTGTGTTGGAGGCACACATTAAATATGGCACATGATTTCCAAATACTAACATACAAATAAAATGACATAGTTAAAGAAGTATAAATAAATAGCTTTTCATGGCTTATGCATGAAAGTAAGTGGACTGTCATGGGAAAAAACAGGCTTTAAAACATGGGAAAACACTTAGCCATGATGTGAAAGACTGCAAACTTCTTCAAGAACCAGGGAAAACTGTAATATCTATCAATAACAAAAAGTGAAAATTGGGCTGGAGAGATAGCATAGCAGTTAAGGCACTTGCCTGCAAAGTCTAAGGATCCATGTGCAGTTCTCCAGGTCCCACATAAGCCAGACACACAAGGTGATGCAAGCACACAAAGTCGCACATGGGCACAATGTGGCACAAGTATCTGAAATTCGATCACAGTGACTGAAGATCCTGGCACACCAATTCTCTCATTCTCTCTCTCTCTCTCTCTCTCTCTCAAAAAAAAAAGTCTGTGGGCTTGTCTCAAAAAATAACTAAATAAAATAAATATAAATTTAGTGTAAAATTGAGAATCGTCCCATAGCAAAGCATTTTAAGGTCATCATGCACAGAAGAGGTGAAGACATTTAGGGTCTTAGGATGCCAAGTGACCCAGGGAAAATTTTTTAACATGTGTATTCGTGTGGATATATGTAAGTATGCATGTGTGTGTGTAGGCCAAGAGATGTCTGGAATTTTCTTCGGTTGCCCTCCACCTTAGTCTTTGGAACAGGGTTACTTGGTGAACCTAGAACTCACCACTTTTCCTACACTAGATAGCCAGTGAACTCTAGAACTGGCCTGACTCCACCTTCCCAGTGCAGAAATTGCAGGCACACCTTGCCATGCCTGGCACTGTAGGTGGATACCAGAGATCAAAAGTCAGCTCCCCATGCTTATACAAGAGGCACTTTTCCCACTGAGACATCCCCCTAGCTCTATCCTGAGGAGTACTAACTCAGACTCAAGCTGAGGCAAGGAGCATGTTTTTCTACTCGTGGGAGAAAATATTAGCAAGGCTTTCTCTGTGCAATTATCTTGACATTGGGTTCTCAGTCCTGTGAGAAAATTTAAAGTTAAAAGTACTTCCTCTACCAGTAGGACAATAAAAGCCATCACAAATAGCTGTCAGTATCTAAAAATATAGATGGATTTCTACTGGCCCAAGCCTTATCTGTTCCATTCCAATGTAGCTTAAAATTTTGTCCTTTCTTGAAATTTATGTCTGAAATTGTTTTAAGTTGTGTTCATTTATTTGCAAAGGAAAATCTCTTGGTAATTTGCTTCTAGCTTATTTGACCATCCTTCCCCCATGCATTCTTTGCTTTAATCATCTTTATTCACACAGTGAATTAGACCAGATACCCAATTTTCTACCTGTTTTTTTAGTTATTATTTACTTCTCAAATTCCTGTACTTCCACGCTGTTACATTGCACTCCACATTGTCTGGGAGAAGTGTTGTAGACATAGATCCACCGCAGTTCACTTAGTATACTCAGATTCAATTAGTAGACTATACAGCTGTCATTAATGATTACCACAATGGCTGATCTGTGTTAAGAACTAGAATATAATCTTTCCTATCATAATTATAAAATGACCGCATTTTACTAATAAGGAAACTGAAGGATAAGGAGATTAAATAATATGTCTACTAATATAGGTAACATTACAAAAAGTGCAAAACTAAAATTGGAAGCTAGACAGTCTCGGGTCAAAGCTCATCCTACTGACCATTGTGATATATGATAGCTTCTTGAGAATCAGAAAAAAGGAACAAAGACATAGTCATAACTATTATAAAAAAAACAGAAAATAGCTGGGCACAGAAACCTTTAATCCCAGCCCTCGAGAGGCAGAGGTGAGTTAAAGGCCACCCTAAAACCATATATGCATTCTAGGTCAGCCTGAGCTAGAGTGAAACCTTCGAAAACAAAACAAGAAGTAAATAAATAAATAGATCAATTACCACTACACATCATAATTTTCTCAAGAATATCAGTAGATTATTAACACTGCTCTGTTTCTAGGTAATTATCAAGAAACTGGATTCTAGGAAGCCTGAGGAACTCATGTTGCAGTCCTTGTCTATACTGAACAGAATTAGGACTCCTAACACTATGAATAAAGAATCTCAGAAAGCATCCGGTGTTACTCTTTAGTTTTACTTGAGTCTGAAGATTGGAGGTACCAGGTATCTACAGAAGCAACAGGACTTTCAGATAACTGCAATCCCTGCTCATAGCACTGCAGCAGACAATTCTGGGCTCATAGAGTGAACACGGCTTTATCATGAAGGAAAGTACCAGCAAGGAGCTGCCTAAACCCACAGAATGAGGCCATAGAGTAAGTTTACAAACCTTAATTGGATAATAAGTAATTAACAATGTATTCCATCCCATAAAGAGTTTGAGTCAATTCCTGTTTCATTTTTTATATTTTTTTAATTGAGACAGAATATCACCATGTAGCCTTTTTTAATTTTAAATTCATGTATTTTTAATTTAATTATTTATTTGAGAGAGAGAAAGAGACAGAGAGAGAGAGACAGAGAGAGGGAGCAAATGGGCATGCCAGGGCCTCCAGCCACTGCAAATGAACTCCGGATGCATGCGCCCCCTTGTTCATCTGGTTTATGTGGGTCCTGGAGAATCGAAGCAGGATCCTTTGGCTTTGCAGCCAAACACCTTAACCACTAAGCAATCTCTCCAGCCCCACCATGTAGCTGTTTTAAAATTTTATTTTATTTTATTTATTTATTTGCAAGCAGAGAGAGACAGAAAGAGGAGATAGAAAGACAATGGGCACACCAGGGTCTCTAGCCACTGCAAACAATCTCCAGATGCATGTGCCCCCTTGTACATCTGTCTTATGTGGGTCATGGGGAATCAAACTGGGGTCGTTAGGCTTTGCAGGGGAGCGCCTTAACCAGTAAGCCATTGCTCCAGCCCACAACTATGTAGCCTTTTTAATTGAGACAAAATACCACCCTGTAGCCTAGATTGGTCTAGAGGTTGTTATATAGTCCAGACTAGCCTTGAACTCAAAAATCTTTGAGAACTGTAATTACAAGTACTGTAATTACAGGCCTCTACCACCATGCCTGATTTGACAATTTCTGTTTGTTAAGATTAAAGGGCAGCCTTAGAGATAGGTAGATTGATAGTTAGTTTGATATAAACAAGTAAACATTTTGAACAATGTTTGGGACTTATTTTACTTCTCGTTTCAAAAGATGCTCTCTGAGTGCCTTTATGTATCCTGGAGGTATTATGTGTAGTCATTGCAAAATTTCTCTAGGATTATATTAGAAGATATTTTGTGAAAAAAATGGGAATAATTAAAGATGTTCTCATTTAATAGTATATGGAATTGTGTAAAACATGAATAATTTCATGTTTTTTGCATAGTCAAAACACTGATGAAAAGCTAATAGGAACATAGGTTTAAGAATAACTGAATAGCTATGCTGAGATAGAAATATCTTTCACACAACTAGAAAGACCAATCTTAAAAATTCAGACTGTAGGGCTGGAGATATGGCTTAGTGGTTAAGGCACTTGCCTGCAAAGCCTAAGGACCCATGTTCAACTTTCCAGATCCTGAGCATGCCAGATATACAAGGTGACACAAGCACACAAGGTTGCACATGTGAAGTTTGATTGCACTATATGGAGGCCCTGGCATGCCTATTCTCTTTCTCTCTCTCTGTCTGTCTCTCTCTCTCATAAGAAAAATCATGGTGTTACATGATTACCAAAATCTAAATTACCAAAGTGATCCTGAAGAAGAAAAATAAGAGTAATTTTGATGGAGTCATCACACCTGATTTCAAGATATATTATGGAACTATAGTAACAAAAACAGTATGGTATGGCAAACAAACAAATCCTGATATGTATGACAATATAATTGAATAAAGTACTAAAGAATAAATCCACATAACTATAGCCATCTGATTTTTTTTCAATGATAGTGAAAATGTATGTTGGAGAAAAGACAGCCTTTTCTATGAGAAGGGAAACTGGCTATCCACATGTAGAAGAGAGATGAGATCCATATCTCTCCCCTTTAAAAATAAAATTCAAAAGGTATCAAAGATCTTAATGTAAAACCTGAAACAGAAATTGCAAAAATAAAACAAAGGGAAAATGTTTCAAGATATGCAAGCCTTGGTAAAGGCTTTCTGAAAATGGATCCTATCAATCAAAAAACAATGAAAGAAAGAACTGATAAATGGGGTTGGATAACCTTTAAAAGCTTCAATTCAACAAAAGAGATAATTCAATGAAGAGATAGCCAAAACAATGGAGAAAATCTTTGCTAGCTAAACATCAACCAGAAGATTAGCATCTAGAATATATAAGGCACTCAACAAAGACTATCAAAAAACAATTCAACTAATAAATGAGCAAATTAAATGAACAGACAATTCTCAAAAGATGAAGTACAAATGACCAATAAACTTTTAAAGATGTTCAACATGCTTAGTCATTAGTGAAATTTAAATTGAAACAGCACTGTGATTCTATGTTATGCCAATCAGAATGGCTACTATTGAGAGAGAAAAAATGAACAATAAATGCTGACAAGAATGTGGCAAAGAGGGAACCCTTATATGCTACTGGTAGGACTGGAAATTATCCCAGCCACTACTGAAATGAGTACAGAGGTTGTTTGAAAAACTGAAAATAGAGTTGGGGACATGGCTCTGTGGTTAAAAGCATGTGCTTGTCAAGCCTCCTAAACCAGGATTGATTTCCCAGTGTCCATGCAAAGCCACATGCACAAAGTCATGCATTCATTTGGAGCTCATTTGCAGTAGCAAGTGGCCCTGTGGCATCCATTCTCATTCTCTCTCTGTCTGTATGTGTGTGTCTCTCTCTCAATAGACACACATAAATAAATAAATAAATAAATATTAAATAACTATATTTTAAAAACTAAAAATCAAATTTCACATTTATGTTTCCTGTAACACTGTAAGACATGCAATAGCCGAGGTATGGGGTCAGTCTAGGAGTCTATCAACAGATGAGTGAATAAAGACATGTGGTGTACAATGGAGTTTTGTTAAGCCATAAAGGACATGTCATTTGTAGGATGCAGCTGGAGATGATCATATTAAAAGAAATATGCGAGACTCAGGAAGGCAAACATTTCATGTTTTCTATCATCTGCATATTGTAGATATTATATAGATGCATAAAATCATATATGAATATAGGAAATAAAAGTAGAAACAAGGCTCTGTAGAGATGAATGGGAGTAAGGAAGTGAGAAAGTGGAAGGTTTGGGGGTGAATATGGTCAAAGTACATGGTATGCTTTTATGAAAAAACTTTATAAAAGCCATCATTAGGTATGATTCAAATACACCAATATAAATTATGTTAAACAGCAAAGTTGCTGTAGTATAAAAAATGTTCCCAGGTATGTAAATACTTCCTGGAACAAATAATTTCCAGTTTTGTTTATGTGGGATGCTAATGAGTATTGCACAAGTAGAAGGATTGCCTAATAAGACAAGTTTGAGAACCGTGGCATCTCTATTGTAGGCCCCATCTCTCTGTAGAGTACTCAGAAATTGGAGTCTACAATCCTGTAATGATGAAATATGGCTCAATTCAACTCAGTGTTCCCACATCAGTAATGCTATTGTAGAAATGACTTCATCTTCTCATTCTTTAAATGTGTCAGAATAATATCCTGAAGTTAGTGCAAAATTCAAGGATCTGTTTTCTGCCCCATGTCCTAAGAGAGATACTGGTTAGTGTTGTCTCTCTCTCATTCTTACTGTGTTAGAAGAAGTCCCTGTATTGTTCCTCTGGACAGCAATTAGTACTAACAGAGCAGTGAGCTTCAACTTGGACAGCACATTCAGATCACAGGGAGCTTCAAAAAAAATCCTCGAAGACGCCACATGCTCCGGCTGCAGGTCACATAAATCAAGCTGGTGTTGTGCTGGAAGAGTCTTCCCTGTTGACTCACTGTCAGGGTTCTGGAAAGAGCTATGCACCCTGTTGGGGAGAAAAGTCATCAACAGCCTCAACCAGTAGTAGGACTCTGTAAACTGTATGGCTGGGCAGTCAGATCAATAGTGACAACTGGTTTGGTGTGGTGCCTGTTATGTGGGAAAACAATTGCTTTCTGACCTGGATATGTTGGCCACTCTATAGGAAGGAATTCCTGCCTGGTACTAAAAACTTAATGAAAAGCTTATGGCTGGGGAGGTCATAAATTACATGTGGAAAACTACTACTGTTGTCTGACCAAATTGATATATCATGCCCACCAAATTGCCATCTAAATAGGTTTATTCCCATATGTTAATGCTACTCTCACTTTTAGTTAGAGAAGCTTCTCTTTCCTGATGGTGGTAACTCCCTTCAAAACTCACCAAAGTGCTGAGAAGTGACAGAGATGTGTTCAGCATCAAGTGATATATCTCTAGCATATCACCCAAGGCTCAGGAACCAGTGTGGAAGTAGTGGAAGAAAAAAAAAATGTAAGATCCAAAGGAAGGGTCGAAATGTTTGCAATAATGTCTTCCAGACACAAATGGCCAAGGTATTCATGACCTCACAGTGGCTGACACTAACTGCACAAGACTTATATAATAGGAGGAAAAAAATGATCACATCAAAATAGAAAAGAAACTAGTTAGAACGAAGAAGGGAGATTTCAGAGAAAGAAAAGAGAGGGTGATAGGAGGGGCTTATGATCATGGTATATTGTCTATATATATGGAGGTTATCAATAAAGTTGAAAATAGATATATAAAAGACAAGATGAGTCTAAAAATTAGCAGGACTTAAAGTCTCCCAGGTGCCTAAATGTCCAGTCAGACTTAAAAATCACTCACACAGGGCCTGGAGAGATGGCTTAACAGTTAAGGCATTTGCCTACAAAGCCAAAGGACCTGGGTTCGATTCCCCAGGACCCACATAAGCCAGATGCACAAGGGGGCACATGCATCTGGAGTTCATTTGCAGTGGCTGGAGGTCCTGGCGTGCCCTTTCTCTCTCTGTTTGCCTCCCCCCCCTCCACTTCTTTCACTCTCTCTCTCTCAAATAAATTAATTAATTAAAAAAAAATTTTTTTAAATCACTCACACAAGAGCAGCGGTTCTCCAACTTTAATGAATGTAGCATCTCCCCAATGAAGGTAGGTACCTGCAGAGCTGATTCCACTGCAGGTCTAGGGGAGACAGACCTTCCCTGTAAACAAACAGTGGATGACTGTGATGCAGGTCCTACCTGACCATGACTTTGACATAAACCTACTACGACATGTAGGTTGGACCTACCTGTCTGCCTGCTGCCTGTCAACCAAGAATCCCAACTTCTGGTAATGACAGGGGATTTGGCATCTTTCTCAAATTTTCATCTGTTTGCACATATGAGGTCTTTTTCTCACAGCAATGTCCTGACTCATTTTCTAGCATCTCTGATAGTCTCCAGGTAAGATTAAAAAAAAAAAAAATGTATCCTCTAGTATCTGGATTTAGCTGCAAGCTGGAAAGCCCTCCAACTTTGGCAAATTTTTTCCTTGACAGTTCATAAATCATAAATCAGGACAATTGTAGAATACTGCAAAGTCAGACATTAAAAAAAATAAAACTATAAGTGTATTTCAACAAGCATGGCCAAGATTCCACATTTGGTAAAAGCTGGATAGATCCATCCAACCACTATAATTTAAATAACTACAACTTTAGGACAGAATATGGAAAATAGCCAGCAGAAACCTGAAGAGAAGATGTAAATTTCAGATATGAGAGGGGTGACATCACAGAGAAAAATAAATTATTTGAAACGTGAAACCTTGAAATGAGAGAAATAGAGAAAGAGTTTCAATTCTGTAAACAACTCTGCCCATATCCCCAGTTTGCTCTGGAACTACAAACTCCAGAGGCTGAAACCCAAGAAAGGTAAAAGCAACAAACAAAAACGCAGGACTATTATTTAGAGCTATTCAGTCTGAGTTCCCACTGTAGGGCCATATTAGGACTGTGGTGGTTTGAATGTGAAATGTCCCCCGTAGCTTCATGTTCTTGTGATCAAGCCTCGTACTCCATCCCTAGCTGGTGTAGCCTTTGGAAGTGGACCTTTGCTAGAGAAGGTGTGTCACTGGGGGCAGACCTTGAGGTGTATTAATCCATCCCTACTGGGTATTCACTAGAGCTCCCTCTCGCTTTTCTTCCTGCTGTTATGACAAGATGTGAGTTGGTTGCCTTCTCTGCCATGCTTTCTCCACCATGTTGAAACTTCCTGTCTAGACTATAAACTGTAATAAACCATTCCCTCCCATAAGCTGTTTCTGATCAAGCGTTTTGTTACAGCAATGAGAAGGCAACTGCTACAGGGATCCTAAGTCTGTTACTATATGGTGTCTATCTTATGAGAAAATTATATATTAAAATTAGAAAAACATGATCCATTTCTTAGTAAAAGTCAGCAAAACAAGTGAATGTGAACTCAAGATAATTGCATATGCTGGTATGTCCAGGAAAAGTTTTCAAAGCAACTGTTTTGAACACAGTCAAATAAAATGGTGGAAAGTATGACTATAATATAGGAAAAATACAAAATTCTAGTAAGAAATTAAAATATTAAAGATCACTTTCTAAAAGTAAAAC
The DNA here is from genome assembly GCA_036365145.1 of Orientallactaga sibirica. Lineage (NCBI taxonomy): Eukaryota > Metazoa > Chordata > Mammalia > Rodentia > Dipodidae > Orientallactaga > Orientallactaga sibirica. Next base: position 25,501,441 of record JAEOAD010000008.1, read on the forward strand.
AAAAATGTAATGTCTAATATTTAAAATAAATATATTTATTGGGCTGGAGAGATGGCTTAGCAGTTAAGGTGCCTGCCTGCTAAGCCTAAGAACGTCAGTCAGTTCCAATCTCCAGGTCCCATGTTTAGCCAGATGCAAAGTAACACAAGGGCGCAATGCCAAACTTGCCCACAAGGGGCGCATGCATCTGGAGTTCATTTGCAGTGGCTGAGAGGCTGCTGGCACCCATTCTCTATCTATCTTCCTCTCTCTCTGTCTCTCTCCAATATATATACAGAATGGAAATTTCCAAAGAATTTTTCTGAGAGAGAGAGAAATGGGCATGCATGTGGCCTCTCAGCCACTGTGAACAAACTCCAGACGTGTGTTCCCCCTTGTGTGCATCTGCGACATTGCATGCTTGCTTCACTTTGCATCTGGCTAACTGTGGGACCTGGAGTTTCAAGCGGGCATTCTTAGGCTTTCGCAGGCAGGTGCCTTCACTGTTAAGCCATCTCTCCAGCCCAGAAAGAATATATTTAAAAGCTAAAAATATACCAATATAAATCCAATGTGAAGAATTACTAGAGAAAAAAAAAGTTTGAATTTAATACTGCTACAAAAATCCATGGGCTAATACCAAAAAAGTATGAAATACATGTTTTTAAAGTTCTGGAGAGAAGTTCAGAAAAAAAAATATTGTAGACAGGAGAGCCAAAAATATCCTGTTTGCTGAAAGGTGTAAATTTGTACATATTTCAGGAAACCTCAAAGTTCTAGTAAACTCTTCCAAATGCATCATTTTGAGTTGACAAAGCAAATATGAAGAGACATTCTTGAAGACAGGGAGAAATATGACACCTTTCATAAAGGAAAGCAGAAATTCAACATTAATTTCTCAACAGAAACAATTGAGACCCAAAGACAGCTAACCATACGTACTTAAAATTGCCCAGAATAGATAAGCACAGGGAAATTATCAGAACCAACACTGAAAAGTAGAGCTGAAAGGAAGGGACATACAGTAACTCTTAATAATGAAGTGAAAATAGGAGAGACTATCAAATAATCAAGATGGGATGATAAAATCAAACCTGACACAGGGAGGGATGGGGAAAAACTCTACTATGAGTGTAGACTGAACTGTAGAATGGCACATTGGTTACCATAATATCAAGCCTAAACTTAATGTCCTCAAACTAGTTCTTTCCTAATATCACATAATATAGAAAGATAAGCAGCTTCATCTCTCTGCTATCTGATCAGGTAGTTCTCCAATGCTAACTCTGCTTCATTTGTATAATAGAGTATAACTATATATTTGAAAAGCTTTTAAAATATTCATAGGCTTTACAATAATTTCAATTTGATTAGTCTAAGAAAAGTACATGAAATCTAGACAAGCATTTATACACAAGTATAGAAATAACAATAGTGGCAAAATTATTGGCATAACTCATGACACTGAGATGTTTACAAAACAGAATAATTTAGTTATTACAACCATGTATCCCAAAGTTATTAAAACACATGCTAAAATGCTTACTATGTATGATGTTTTAAAATAATATTTTTACAATAACATTGTCTAAATTATGTTAAAAATAATAAGACAGAAAATGTCAAAATGTTTATACTGCTTGCCTTGGGCTGGTGGGATTGTTTTATTTTGTTCTATTTCTTCAATTTTATGGGAAAATTGAAAGTAGCTCATTAGGAGCACATAGATTTTATCACTAAAAGGGATGAGGGAAGAAAAAGAAGAAGAACAGAAAAAAATAATGAAATGTTCCCCCGCCCCCCGCCACCCAAATAAAACAGGACTATACAACCATGGCTTTAGCTGAAAGAATGAGTCACAGGCAAGATGTTGGAAGCAAAATAAAATGAAGGGTCAAAGACCAGACAGGGGGCTAGAGAGATGGCTTTGCTGTGAACTTGCCTGTGAACCCTAAGGGCCCAGGTTTGATTCCCCAGTGTCCACATAAGCCAGATGCACAAGGTTGTGCATGCATCTGGAGTTCATTTGCAGTGGCTGAAGGCCATGGTGCACCCATGCTCTGTCTACCTCTTCTTCTTCTCTCTCTCTCTTCCCTCTCTATCTCAAATAAACAAAGAAGATCATTTTAAAAAGACCATCCAGGGATTCAGAAGTTCAAGCATTTATATCTCAGAATACAAGAGTCAGAAGACTCATGATTTAGAGATATCCAAATGTAGCAAGGTCGCACTACTGGAATACACACCAAGGAAAATCGGGTGGACTAGGTATCAAAGAACAAAGCAGTATAGGTGACCAAATATTCAGGCACAAAGTTGAAAAACAGGAAAGAATAAAAATACCAAGGGTGGGTGCCTTTGTGGCTAAGTTTCCTGGTCGACAGGTTTTATAACTATGTTCTGCTAGCAAAGAAATACATCCAAAGATCTGACCCATTTAGAACCATAGACAAAAGCAGGCCGACTGGCAAAATGCAGCAGGAAATGAGTGAAGATGAGCTACTTCCATGGTGAGCCGGATAGTCAGTGTCAAGGTAAGGAAACAGACATTGAAGACACTCAACATTTACCAAAGCAGAGATCCAGAGGCTCCTAAGAGCCCATCACTGAGGTAGACTTAAAACACACCCATCATGGCTCAGGGAATTTTGCAGAAGAAAGGGCAGAAAGATTATTACAGCCACAATTTGGGACATCATGCCCAGAGGCACTGCCTCTCCCCATAACTGACTGCTGAACCCACAACATAACCCACAAATCCCCATGGGGATAACCTGTGACCCCCCAATGAGGAGGGCTCCCTTTGGAAATGGGGCAGAGATGAGAGAAATGATGATACCAATACATGATGTTTCCATACTTAGTATTCCATAATTAGTAAAAAAAAAAAAAAGAGAGAGAATGAAATATACAGAGTAGGAGCTGGAGAGATGACTTAGTGGTTAAGGCACTTGCCTTCGAAGCCTAAGGACACAGGTTCAATTCCCCAATACACACATAAGCCAGATGCACAAGGTAGCACATGCATCTGGAGTTTGTTTGCAGTGGCTAGAGGCCCTGGAGCAGCCATTCTCTCTCACTCACTCTCTCAAATAAAATAAATAATACAAATATTATAAAAACAAAACTAAAAGACATGACAAGAGATCCCTCCACTGTTCTGTATGTGGGGTACAGTGAGAATCAGGAAGTGAGCTTTCCCCAGGCACTGAATCTGTGATGCCTTGATCTTAAACTCCCCAGTCTCCAGAAATATTCAAAAGAAATGTATGTGGTATATAAGTCTTTCTATGTATGATATTGGATTACAGTAGCCTGGGGAGATGAAGAATGATATTAAGGTCCCACAAATATACTAGATAAAAGAATTGTCCAGTACAGAAACCAGGGCACTGAGATCCCAACATCGACAATGTAGCTTCTCAACAAACATTGCCTTTCATTCTAGAAAGATTTTATTAAAACTACAATTACATGAAAACACATGGTAAGCACCAATATTGCTTTCTTTTTTTTTTCAGTAAAAAAAAACCTATATCCTATTTCCATTGGAGGAATATATAGGCTCCCCCCCCCTTTTCACAGTAGTTCTTTAAAATACTTCCATTTATTTTCTTGCTAGCTTGCATTCTATACATACCAATGGCTACAATTTGCTGATGATATCCTATTGATCGATTGCAAGTGTCTGCTATGGGTTTATCCTTTGCAAGGTACACAACTGACAAATTTACAACCTATGATTTGCCTACATATAATACAAAGGGAAAGGGGAACTCTACATATTTTCCCTTGCTTATCCATCTTAAACACATACAGAGACACCCACCTCTCAGCAGTGTGCCTGTGAAATGCCTGTCAGTGTTCGTAACAGAATTAAGTTCCTAAGGAATTTCTTTCAATTTACAGTTTACTTCAATCAAATATATTACTAGTTACATTCAGTTCATTTAATATTAAGCACAGCTCTGTTCAATTGTTGCTAGAATTGACCTGGCATGTCTACAGAGATAATAAGATTAAGGAGAATGAAATAATGGATAGCATAACACAGTCCAATTATATACCATACTCTCATTCACCTTAATTTGAGCAAGAGATGGAATTCAAAAGGCAGCAGATAGAAATGGAGAAAAAGACTCCTGTATGTGAAGAATAATCAGTTTGCAGAATTCACTGCCCTGGGATATTTCTCAGGCTAAAATTCGGTAAAGTTTCAAGACAGGAATAAAGCTTGCATCTGTGGATAGAGTGGCGAGATGTGAATTTATGGGAACTATCAATCCTCCTGCTGGTAGCCATAAAATCATTACCAGCTGGTGCTAGCTTGGAAAGCCTCCCCATGGCACCTGCTTCCTGCTGTGCTGTTGTGGTACACAGACAAAAGAACCCAGAATGCCTTCGGCATCAGCCTTTGCCAAAGCAGAGATTGTGCACATCATGGAAACTTCCAGGCAAGCCCTGATTGCACCCTTGTGACTCACAGTGATTTCCTCTGTTTCTGATGAAAATGTTACTTTTTTTTCCATCATAGTAAAACTTAGCAATTCCTCTTATCCACAGTTTAGCCATTCCTATTACTGAATCGGTGTATACATCATTGTTCAGAAATGCTCGTAATCTTGGCGGTAAATAATCACACCGCCTTTCACTTCAAAGATGGCAAGTCCTAAATGTCCCTCTTTTAAAGTGACAGCCATGACCATGGCAGAGTCCTGAGGTTTTGTTAATGGACAGTATACCAGGTCTATTTGTCGTCATTTTCCCTGGCACCTGGGTCCTTTAATTCCATCTGACAGATTCAGGCCATGCCCCAGATCGCAATAAGAGGAGAGAGAGCATATCGATCGTCCAGTTACTGCTGATGACTTACTGTTCCATTCCTTTAGCTAATTTAAACCCATGGACACACATACACACACACACACACACACACACACACACACCCTGAGGTCACAGCTGCTGGATGACAGAGTGATGAGTGATTATTTTCTTATCTCTCCAAAGCTCTATAAGTAACTTCTCTTGTGGATTCATGACAGTCCTATAGATTTAAGCCAAATAAATAATATCGTTTCACCTCAGGGTCAAAGGGTTCCTAAACACACAGTAATAAATATCCTCTTAAAATAAAAACTCCCACGTGTTGAAAGCTTGCATAAAATTGAAACAGGAAAAGCTAAAAACTGATTTTGTTTTTGTTTTTGTTTTTTTGAGGTAAGGTCTCACTCTAGCCCAGGCTGACCTGGAATTCACTATGTAGTCCCTGGGTGGCCTCGAACTCATGGTGATTGTCCTACCTTTGCCTCCCGAGTGCTGGGATTAAAGGCATGCACCACCACGCCCGGCAGATTTTTTTTTTAAATACCATCTTAGGGTCAAAACAAAGTGAACTGTGTTATTTTGGAGTGATCGAAGAAAGCCATAGCACAAGGATGGACAATGAACAATAACGTCATGACCTCACTTCTTGCCCTCACGCGCAGCAAGAACATGGCTCTTTGAAATCTCACTAACTTTAGTATGTTTCCAGGACAAAAAAATATGTGAATTTCTTTATCACCTTCTTCAAGTTTCATTTTCCTCATTGTTTTATACACTTAACATACAGAGCACAATATGAAGTGAGGTCAGTGCCCTAGTCCGTCCAGGTGCCCCAACAAAGGGTCACATCCTGGATGCCTTCAACAATGGAAATGCAGGTTCTCACAGGTCAGGGGTGTGGAAAGCCAAGATCATGGTCATTAGGACTGGCATAGGCTGGAGAGGGGCTCCATGTGCTCTCATGACATTGTTTTGTTAAAAGTTTTTTATTTATTTATTTACTTATTAGAGACAGAGAAAGGAAGAGAGAGAGAATGGGCATGCCAGGGCCTCTAGCCACTGGAAATAAACTCCAGATGCATGTTCCACCATGTGCATCTGGCGTATGTGGGTCCTGGGGAATGGACCCTTGAACAAGGGTCCTTAGGCTTCACAGGCAAGTGCTTAACCACTAAGCCATCTCTCCAGCCCCCTCTCACGACTTATTCTTTACATTCGCACATAAGAGGATGCTCTTCCTCTTAGGCCTGCCACTAGACCAAAGGCTCACTGCTGTGATCTAACCTATCCCCTTAAGGTTGCAATCTCGCTCATAGTAGTCACACTGACAGACAGTTCACACCTCACCATGTCAATGTGTGTTGGTATATAATTCAGCCCCTTGCCATAACCACATTTATTTAATTTAATCCCATATAGTGCTTCATCTGTCTGAAATATACCAAATTTTCTCCTTGAGTGAATGAAACCTAGCATTTAGATAAATTCTAATGCTTTTTTACGTGTGTGTGTGTGTGTGTGTGTGCGTGCAGGTGTATGTAGGTAAATGTGGAGGTCAAATGACAACCTCTGATCATTCCTCAGAAATCCCATCCATCTTTCTGTTTGTTTGTTTGTTTTTCCAGGTAGGGTCTTGCTCTAGCTCAGGCTGACCTGAAATTTACTATGTAATCTCAGGGTGGCCTTGAACTCAGGGAAATCCTCCTACCTCTGCCTCCTGAGTGCTGGGATTAAAGGCATGTGCCACCACACCCGGCCCCATCCATCTTTTTTGAGTCAGAGTCTCTAATTGGCTCGGATTTCACCAATTAGGCTAGACTCTATCCTCCTGTCTCTGCCTCCTCACTGGCAGAATGCAAGCATTCACCGCCACACCCAGCATTTTAAATGTGTCCTGGGGATCTAATTCAGGTACTCATGCTTAGAGACAAACACTTTACCCACTATCCTAAGCAATTAAATAATATGTCACAAAACCATTTCAAAATAAGCTCTACACATTTTGAAAAATGTATCATTTGCCAGAAAAAATAATCCACTGAGATGATTATTGCCTACTTAGACATGTCATACAAACCAGAAATTTAATTTTCTTAAAAATTCATCTCACACCCATATTAACTCATTCAATAGAAGAAAAAGATCATTTCCTCTTCTGGAACAACTGAATGTATACCGAACTGCCCTTCTAGAGCTAACAGCTGCAGACAGAGTCAAATGCTAAACATGGCATCTTGAGGGCTCTGCTGGTGCAACAAGGCAGCAGAGACTGAAGAGACATTGCCACCAGGAAGTGTGGAATGATTCCATGTGTTTCTGTTCTGGTGGCCACAGCTCAGTGAGGAATAGCGAAGTTTGATGATCCGATAGGAAGCCCACCATCTTTCTGTCTGAAGGAAATCAGGGAATGAATGTAGTGGTGGTGATAATGGAGAACAAAAGGGAATGGTGAGAAAGAGATCCTGAGAGTCGTGCACATAAACTATGCCTCAGTCTCCACTGCATCCCTAGTTGCTGTCACAGTGCCATTGTCATTTTACAGGGTAACAGCATTCTGAGAGCCCACCTACCAATGATGTGGAGCTTGCGGCCTGAATATAACCTAGTTAAACAGCTGCAAAAGCAAGGACATCCATCTTTCCTGTGCATTTAAGCACTGTCTACAGTCCATTCCATGTAACATTTGCAATGTTTCCCCAAATATAGCTTGTCAGATTGGCAAAAACCAAAGGTAAAATGAATCTTGAAAATAGACATATGTTTAAAACTAGTGCTTAAAATTACCTTCAGAAATTGTGACATGGAAAGAGACTGAAAAATATCTTCAATTTATAAAATCAAGAAAATCAAGATCAATTCTATAGCCAGCAAATACATCTATCTGTATAATAAGCATGGCTTACATAAAATAATATGATAGTCAGCCTACCTACACAAGTAAAAAGTATTAAGAGAAATTACCCACGTGAAAAAATATTAATCTGGGAGCCGGGCATGGTGGCACCTGCCTTTAATCCCAGCACTTGGGAGGCAGAGGTAGGAGGAATAGTGAATTCCAGATCAGCCTGGGCCAGAATGAGACCCTACCTCAGAAAAAAATAATATTAATCTAGGAGAAAATGAAATATTCAGTAACAAATGAAGAGTGTAGGAAGTAACAAAACTACTAGGTACTCTGTAGTCCTGGGTACTTAGTCAAGAAAGGCTGGGTAGCTGTGTTTGCAATTACTAAATATGAACATGGTGGTCTCCCAGGGATGGGGACTACCAAATAACTAAGATAAGGGAACTGTCCTGACCAGAGGGGACAAATATCTCAGTGAGTAAACAGCTATTCTTTTATCTTAATTGAAAACACACACATGACTATTTAAAGCAACTTATAATGGACATTAGTAGGGCAGGCAGGAAGTGGTTTCAGTTGAAAGGTTTCTTCAGGATTTCTTAAGTGTCATTAACACTGACTAGAGAATGTGTTTTGAATGAAAACTGTTTCCTCGGTGAAATATTATTCATGCATTTGGCAGCAAGATGCTTGAGATGTTCACACACACTAAATGCATTTGTGTTGTCTTTTATTTCTTAATTGTGCTTACTTCATTAGGCAGACCAGACGGCATTGGTACACTGGTGACTATCCCATCTTTGGCATGAGGGTAACTTATGTGTAGAGGTGAATCAAGAAACATTAGAATGGAATGATAGGACCAATTTCACTCTTAAATATCTACTGAATGTCATAAACAAATACACTTACATTTATAGTCATCTGTATTCATGTGCTACAAACATGTACACACGTTGTGCATTCATATGCATAAACATGTACACACATGCCAAACACTAGCTGGTTTAGAAGACTACAAAAGATGGAAAGGATTTTCTTTTCAAGTAGAAAAAGACATAAACATTTTTAACCATAGAGGAATCTATAAAACAATATACAGAAATCACTAAAACTGAAATGAATTAAGAAATGATGGATCTCTAAGCAAACACTGCAATTAGTACCTTTTATATCACTACATATTATAAAGTGCATAAGAAGTTACAAGCTGAGAGAACACATATTAAACATTCCTTCACATCAGAAAGCAGAAGGAAAATCACTCAAGAAAATAAAAATAGAAGCTAACAGAAAACAAAAAGGTTAGCAAACAGAAAAAAAAAATGCATGTTATCCATTAACATTCACGATGTCCAATCACATTAGGTAACATTTTATCCTAACCAATTAGCAAAAGTTAAAACCTGAAAGTACTATACCCCAATAATGATGTAGAGTAATAGGACCCACACCTTCACATGGGATGGAAGCTGGTATTTTAGAGAGAATTCTTTAATGTCAGGTTACTTGAAGATTCACGTATACTACCCCATGGCAGCTTCCCAGCTAGGTGTACACGAGGAGGAGCTAGGGTAAAGGTGCACAAAAGTGTGTGCATGAGAATAATAATTGTTGATTATAAAATCACTGAAGGGATGATTAAGTTCTGCTGTCATCATGAAGGGAATATTACATGACAATGAAAATGAAATGGTAACATTTTATAGGTCAACAAAGATGCATCTGACAAGCATAAAGTTAAGCAAAAGTAAAGTTTGCTTATATAAAAAGTTAAAATATATTTAATGAAGTTCTAAACTGACTAGGTGTGTGTCCATGTGTTTGCAGAAACTTGTCAAGATGTGTATGAGATTAGAGTAGTGAACGCGTCATCTGGTATAGTGCTTTGGCTTGAAAGATGGCCCAGTGCACTGGGAAAGGACACGCAACATGAGAGGGAGGGTATTTGGTATGATTACACTGGATGAAGGAGAAGATGGTCACTTGAGGTAGAAAATTAGAGGACTGAGTTCTCAACCACATTTTATTTGTTTGTTTATATTATTTACTTTTTACAGAGAAAGAGAGAGAATGGGTGCACAAGGGCACTCAGCCACTGCAAACAAACTCAAGACACATGTGTCACCTTGTGTATCTGGCTTCATGTGGGTACTGGAGAATCAAACCTGGGTCCTTAGGCTTCTCAGGCAAGTACCTTAACCATTAAACCATCTGTCCACATTAAAAAAAAAATTGATTTTCTGATTCTAATCCACCAGTTAAGGAGGTCGTACTTAGTGAGCACACATGTTTATTTTTAATTACGTGACAGTTTCCAAACTGAGACTAACCTTCCTCATTAGTGGACAAAAGAAGCGCCTGTCTTCCTACCTGTTCCAAACATACACCTCTTACAGCTAAAGCCACACAGTACAGAATGATTTGTACCATGTGAATAGTCAGAAAGCATATTAAAAGCCTAACTTCTGTGGGTGAAGATTAAAATGAAATAATTACCTTAAAGGAAGGTTTGCTATTGTGAAAATTTTCAACACTAAAACAAAATGAATAGAGCATCTAAAAGGAAAATGCTTAAACACTCCACATCACCACAGTAGTTTGACCAACATAAACCAAGGCAATGGAGAGACTGTGCTTTAAATCCCTAAGGAGTAAATCAAAACGGATATGCAAAACATTAGATTATAAACATTAGCAGGTAGTTCAAAAATGAACAAGTTTGAAGTCAAGTGAAAAACAGTTAAAAATAACTTTTAGGACTCTATGCATAAATACTCTGCTAAATATGAAGACAAAATTCACATGTAAAATAAAGAATTAAAATCTTTTCCAAAATTGAAAAAGAAAATAAAATTTAAAAGATAGTAAAGTCAGACCAGATGATGTAGCCCTGTAATCCCCGCTAATTATGAGGCCGAGACAAGACAATCAAGGTTTCCTTGAGCTTCGGAGGTATTTCAAAGCCAACCTGGACAATTTCTTAACACTGTCTCAAAATAAATATAGGGTTAGAGATATAACTCAATCTGGCAGAGTGCTCGCTAACAAACACAGGGCCCTTTTAGGTTATATCTCCAGTTCAAAAGAAACACCCAGTTACACACAGACACACACCCAAACAAACCAACCATCTGGCGAGAGAGAAGTTAATGTCCCTGTACTGATAGTCATAGCAGAAGTGAACTGAAAGGGTAAGACTGAAATAAAAATATGTCTCTTAGGGTAAAGAAAACATGCATCCTCAAATGGAAGTAGTCCATGATGTACCAAGCAATATTAAACAAAGAAAGAAGGAAGGGAAGAAGGGAGGAAGGAGAGAGGGAGGGGTAGGAAAGAAGGAAGGAGAGGAAGGAAGTGACATAGACATATTATAGGAAAGCTGGAATATTGAGGGGGAAAATTTTTCAAAAGGTCACCAAAGAAATAGATAGAAAGCAGCGCCCATACTGTTACATTATCAAAGGCTACAAACAAGTTAGGATGCTCCATGGTCTTAGAGAGTGCATCCCAAAAGACAAGGGCAGAGGCCAGGATGCTGTAGTCAGGTCAATTCTTCACTACATACATAGTTTCACAGCACACTGCCCATGATGACATATGCTCCTATGACCAGCTTTCCTAAGCACCTCAATGTGAATTTCCAGCAAATTTCTTGAATGTGGCACCATAAAAAATGGTTTTGTTGTGGGATGCCTTCAATGCCTGCTTTTGGGAGGCAAAGGTAGGAGGATCTCTGACTTTGAGGCCACCCTGAGACTACATAGTGAATTCCATGTCAGCCTCAGCTAGTGTGAGACCCTACCTCAAAATACCAAAAAATAAAAGTTATTTGTTTATTCAGTGAGTTGTATGTACAGTGTGCTAGGTCTGGATTTCAGCTGTGTGGTGAGAGAAAGCCTCTGCCATCCAGTCTTACTCAGGCTAGGAATCAGCAGTGACTCACTCCCTGCATCTGTAATTCCCATGCTCTTCGTATTCCATATTGACCTCTTGCTGCCCAATTCTATCTGATGCCTTTTACTAAATTTTTCCTGTTTAAACCATTGTGTGGTTTCCTGGCTCTGATGAGACCTCAGAGACCTGATTAAGTTCAGACTTCATGCCTGTAACAAATATCTCTAGGAAAATAAAAAGAAATTTGTTTTCAAGATGCTAGGTAAAATTAGCCATCAACATAAAATTCTATGCCACACAATATCCTATTTTGAGAAAGAATAAGATATCTTCTGACATTTAAAGACTGAGAGATTTTTATTGGAAGTAGAAGCTCATTGAGTTACTAAAGGATTTAACATCTATAAGGAAGAAAATAAACTCTAAAGAGAAAATAAGTATGCGTGTACTGTTTTAAACAGAAAAACAATTATAGAGGGATTATAAACATAAATTAGACTCCCATTTCTCTCTGTAATGAGCATGCTTGTGCTTAACTCTGTGTGTGTACATGTACTTTCCCAAACCAGGCTAGAACATAAATGATGCCAATCTGTTTCAAAAATTCATACGAAAATATGGCAGATACGTAACAGTTGAACAAACAATATTGGGAAACAAGAAAAATATTAAATGGATAACAACTGACTTCAAGATTGATTCTAAGGCAACCAAAACAAAATTAGTGTACTACTGATGTTAAGAGAGAACAAATAAATAAATAAAAGAGGAAGTTCAGAAGCAGTCTGACAGGTTCTGAACAACTGACTTTGACAGAAGAGAAAGCTCTTCCTTTTGTGAAGGGAGTCATAGTGTTATCATATAGGATTAGAGTATTTGCAAATCATACCATAATTTTTTCAATCTATACTTCACACTATATTTGCAAAGAATCAATTCAAAATGGGTAAATGATGTGAGTATAAAACCCAATACTGGGGCTGGAGAGATGGCTCAGCGGTTAAGGCGCCTGCCTCCTAAGCCTAAGAAAGCAGGTTCCAATCTCCAGGTCCCATGTTTAGCCAGATGCAAAGTGACGCAAGGGCACAATGCCACACTTGACCACAAGGGGGAGCACGCATCTGGATTTTGGTCTCAGCACCTGAGTGGCTGCTGGTGTGCCCACCTATCTGTCTTCCTCTCCTTCTCTCTCTGTCTTTATCTCAAAAAAAAAAAAAAAAAAAAAAAAAAACCAATACTGTACAATTTCTAGAGAAAGCAGGATAAAGCCACCATGACCTTAATTTAGACAAATATTTCAATACTAGTGTTTCTTCCTGTTGCACTCATGGCCACTCGAAACCCTGCTCCACAGTTGCCTTGATGTCCTTGGGACACCGAGGAGCCATGACCCTAGGACAACCAGGAACCACATGTTATGATAAGATTAAGCCCTTACATGAGGAGACAAAACAGTGTTTGCTTTCTCTATTTGCTCTTAGTCATAGGAGAACACAGGAAGGAAGTGGCATGTAAACCAGAAAGCAAACCTTCAACAAGAACCCTACCCACAAGCTCCCTAATCTAGGGCACCCAGTCCTCAGAGCTGGGGGAAGGAAATGCCTGGTTTTAGGTCACATGGTGTGAGGCATTTATTTATTTGTTTGTTTGATTTTTTGAGGCAGGGACTCGATATATGCCAGGTTGACCTGGAATTTACTCTGTAATCACAGGGTGGCCTGGAACTCACGTGATCCTCCTGCCTCTGCCTCCCAAGTGCTGGGATTAAAGGCGTGCGCCACCACACCCTGCTAAACCAAATAAAATAGAAATGGTGGTGAGTTCTCTGGCTTTTCTTCTTGTCTCAGATATTTCAGACTTGAAGCTGAAGAAAGCAGCAAATTAACATAAAACAGAACAAGAAACAGGAGAGAGGAGAAAAGGCAGAGGGAGAAGGAGGATAAATTCCAACAAAAGCCTGAGCTCTTCAGATAAAAGAGGGGGAAAAGGGAAGCTTAGCAAAGCAAGAAGCTTATACCTAGTAACTGCTCTGTGATAGCCAAACACTGCTGAAGGAGTTGCAGTCCTGCGTGAACTCTTATGGGCAAAGGCCAAGTGGAAAGTCTAGACTTCTACTTTCAGGAGTCTGTGATAAGATACTTCAAGGTCTCGGCATGAGACAAGGTTGAGCAGGGAGCCAGAACTTTCCCTAGCAAAGCGATGCTCCCTCCCTTTACTGTTAGTGCAAACTATATATCGCTACTAGAATTTCACCCCCAATGATGTTCAAGGTGAATCTAGCACTCCCCCAAGGATGGCCAGTGGAAAGTCAGGATGGAGATAATTGAGGCCACCTGATCAAAGCATACAGATGCATAAAAACTGAAATTGTAAAAAGTATTCGTGTCATCCAAAGGAAAGCAGCAAAGGGAATACAGAAGTAGAAGGCAGAGATTTTTTTTTTTTAAATATCAGACTTGAGCATAGGAATAAATAGATATCAATAAAATTAATTTAAGTATAATAATTAAAATATTGAAATAGAGTAGATAAAATTATTTTCAAACTATACATTGTCTATGAGAAATACTTCTGAAATATAAAACATAGTCATATCAACAGGTTGGAAAAATATGTTCCATGGAAGCATGACTCAAAGGAAACAGATAATATTTTAATACTAGATAACTTGGACTTCACGACAAAAATCATTACCAAAGACAAGGACACAATTTAATGATAAAATTGTCAACCTAGATGGAAGACACAGTGATGCTAGCTGTGTGCATGGAAAACAGTACTTCACAATACATAATGCCATCAATCGGAACGAAACATTCAATTGAGATAATCATACACCTAAGAAAAGAAATGAACAATGTTGAAAATAGGGACTGGCGAGATTTCTCAGTGGGTAAAGCACTTGCTGCATGAAAGACTGAGTTTAGATCCCAAGTACCTCTTTAAAAATACCAGGCATGTTTCTGTAATTCCAGAGCTGGGAAGGTAGAGATAGGCAGTGAACACGAGGTTAAGCCAATGCTGAAAACTGCAGAGGAAGTGGTGTGACAAGTACTGCTCTTACTGCTGGCCTGACAATCAGCTCTAGAGAGTTGGCAATAGACATTGTAGTCACTCAAAACTCATCAAAGCAGAAATCCAGAGGCAGCAGAGCACAACACTAACTCAGTCTGCTGACATGCAAGCCAAGGCTCAGGGAACATTATGAAAGAAGGGGTGGAAAGATTGTAAGAGCCACAGATTGGGTCGAAATATCCAAAGCTACAGAGTCTGACCAGACTGAGTCCTTCATGACCCCACAGTGAATACCAATAACCTTCCTCAGTGGAATGGGGAGGAGGAGAAGGGATATAAGAATATAATCTTTTAGATCGTATAGCTGAAGGTATCACATGCTGCCTACCCAGAACATCAAGAGATCTGGCTGGAACATGGAAGGAAGCCAGTTCCCAGAAGGCCTGCCCACATGGTGCTGGAAAGCACTGCATAAGCTGATAGGAGGAAATGGCCAACAACCTTGTGTGCTAGAAGGGTACACTGCTATATAAAAACAACCAACCTGACAAGATGGACACACCTGTGCAATATGGCACCCAGCCTAGGTGGGTAACCAATGTCTCTCTGATTTTCTAAGAGATCTACTCAGTGAAAAGGAACCCTTAGCTGGAACTGGGAACAAGTCAGAATTCTATGGAGACCAAGATCATGGACTCCCAGGAGAATCTCCCACTAGTCTTTGGTCAAAAGAGAGGGTACACCCATCAAAATCTCTCTTCATTAACAATGCTTATCCAATTA
This sequence comes from Orientallactaga sibirica, assembly GCA_036365145.1. Classification (NCBI taxonomy): domain Eukaryota; kingdom Metazoa; phylum Chordata; class Mammalia; order Rodentia; family Dipodidae; genus Orientallactaga; species Orientallactaga sibirica. The sequence continues at coordinate 25,516,784 of JAEOAD010000008.1, forward strand.
AACCTGTGATGACCTCATTCTTTGTTGGAAAATCTGTTTTTGTTGTTGTTGTTGTTGTTGTTGTTGTTGTTTATCAGAAGGGAGCAAGAACCGAGGAGACGAGCAAATTTTTGCACATCAGTTAGGACCCAGGTGAAACCACAGAGGAATTGGCCAGAGGAGCAAGAATGCTGCTTCCATGTTGATCCTGTCAGCCAGCACCAAGGTCATGGAGACAGACACTGAGGATATTCAAAACATGCCAAAGCAGAATCCAGAACCTTCAGAGAGCACAACACTAAAGTAGACTTAGAACATACCCACCATAGCCCAGGGAATTTTGCAGAAGAGGGGGCAGAAAGATTAAAAGGCCATAGAGTAGAATGGAATGGCCAGAGGCACTGTCTCTGCACACCTGTTTACAATGACTGACTGATGCTCTCTTATCTCATAGCTCACAACCCCATGCTGAATACCATCAATTCCACTGAGGAAGACCCCAAAGGAATGGGGACAGGGAGGAGGGAAATGATGGCACTAACACATGATGTGTCCATACAAAGTTCCTACTTAATAATAAAATAAGTATGACCTTTTAAAAACAAAATTTTAAAAGTCACACAGAGAAAAAGAGCCTGTATCAAAGAATAAGGTTGAAAGTGACTAAGGAAGTCACCCACTGCCAACCTGTGGTCTACACACACACACACACACACACACACACACACCACCACCACCACTACCACCACACCAACAAAATAAAATAAATAAATAAAATGTTGTTGATAATAGAAAAATAACAGACCAAACAATTGATTCTGTGAGAAAATCAGGGAGTTAGAACATTTCTACCAAGATGAGTGATGAAAAAAAAGAGAGGACACAGTTCTTAATGAAGTGATAGGATTTCCCTAAAGAACTGAGACATTCCAAAGAACAGTAAAGTCATGTTGTGAGAGCTCGACAGACAGAAATCTGACTACTTAAGCAAAATGAAATAGTTCAAAAATTACCTCGGATACTTATCCAGTTTGAAATAAACAACTTAAATAGCACATAAATAAAATTGCAATTGTAATTTTAAAACTTCCCAAAATAAATTCTAAATTGGTTTCACTAGTAAATTCTACCAAATGTTTTAAAGAAGAATTCACATCTTCTGCATAATCTCTTATGGAAAACAAGAGAGCAGCTCCATATTCATTTTAGAAAGCTCATATTACTGTGATAACCAAACTAAAATGAGAGAGAGAGAGAGGTGTGACCAAATATCCTTCAAGAGTATAAACATCTAAATCTATAATATTAATATTTCATATCTATTATATTGAATTCATCAATTCATAAAATAATTATACAACATGATGAAGTGGGCTTTATTTCAGCAAATCAAGGCAGGTTTGACGTTCAAATTATATGAATGCATACCACCCTAAAAACAGACTAAAGAACAATAACACAGGGCTGGAGAGATGGTTTAATGGTTAAGGCAACTGTGTGTGAAGCCAACAGAACCATGTTCGACTCTCCAGGTCCCACATAAGCCATATGCGCAAGGTGATGTAAGCACACAAGGTGGCACATGCACACAAGAGTCTAGAGTGTGATTGCTGTGACTGAAGGCCCTGCACACCAGTTTTCTCTCTCTCTCTCTCTCTCTCTGCTTCTCTTGCTCTTTCTCCTAAATACATTAATTAATTAATTAATTAATTAATTTTAATTTTAAAAATTCAGTGCTTAAGAGGCTGAGGTACAAGGATTATGAGTTCAAGGCTAGGCAAAAAACCCTCACAAAATTGATGATATGACTTGTGGTAGTCAGGAGCTGAATATGAAAGACATTGTATTAGAATGTCTCCTTGATTGATATACAGGACTGGTTCCATTTGTATAAAAAACACAACAAAAAAAAACCAAATAAATGGTCTAAAAATCTACAGATAAATTCAAGGATCTAAAATAAACTAATCCAATTTTAAACATAAATGCATTTATAATTCTCTCTGACTTTAGGGTTCACTGTCTAGTTTCAGGAAGACCATGTAGTCTTGGCAGAGACAAAAACATAGCTCAATGGATTGCATACTAGTCAGAGCTAAATCACATAAATTTGCCCACTGGGCATCTAAAACAGTTATACAAGTGATTACAGCAGTTACCTTCTCATTGCTAGGATAAAGCAGCAGGCCAGATGCAGCTTACTATAGGAAAGTGTTGATTTCTCTTTATAGTTTTGACAGTAAGTTTCATCATGTCAGGGAAAGCATGGAACCAGCAGGAAGCTAGCTAGCTCACATCATCACCTATCAGCAGGAAGTATTCAAGTACCAGGCTTGAAGCTGGGCTATATTACCCCCAAAGCATACCTCCAGCAATATATTTTCTCCAGCAAGTTTGTGCCTCACAAAGGCCCAACCACTTTCTCAGATTGCCACTGAGGACCAATATCCAGAACACTGAGTCTATGGGAGCCATATTACATTTAAACCATCACAGCGGTTCAAGAGAGAAAAGACTTCTTCTATTCATGGTGTCATGGCAATTGTCCATGGGTGAAAAATAAAAGAAAGAAAAGCTTGAGCTAAGTTTCACACCTTATACAGTACTAACAGGTATTTAGCATGGATCAAGGAGGGGAGGGTTATTTAAGAAGTCAGAGTGAAAGATTGTTGGGATGGTGGACCTATTCTTTATCTTGATTATGTCAAGGTTAATATCCTGGTTAAGGTATTGTATTGTAGTTTTGCCAGGTGTTGGCACAAAGAAATTTGGATAAAGGAGATTTGGACTGTTTATGTTGCTTCTTACAATTCGATATGAATCAATGATGTCTTAAAAATGTTGAATTATAGAGAAAATGTTCATGCACACATGTGCACACACACACACACACATGAAAAGATGCTTTTACTGCTTTTACTACTGGAAAACTTATTTGTCAATGACAACTCGATATCACTACACATCTATTAGACTGCTAATGTGGAAGAGACTGAGATACTGTGTGTTGGTGAGAATTTGTAAGAATTAGAAAGTGTGCAAGAAGTACGACAAGTTAGAATATAAAACACACTTTTGCTAAACAGTTGGCCGTTAAGAAGTTAGGTATACAAGAGTCATGTGATCCAGCCATTTTATTCCAAACACTTACCAAGAAAAAGAAACCATAACAGCACACGAGCTCACAGATGCCAGGCTGTCAGATAGTGGCAGAAGCACTAGCCTACAGTTTCTTTGAAGAATACTCCAGTGATATCAGAGAAGATTTTAAATACACTTGTGATATGATCTAAAAATTCTGCTTCAAAGTTGCATATATCAGAAAAACATTCACAAAGATGAATGAGAACATTCATACACAGCTGTTCCCTGCAGGTTCTTGTAGTTGAAAATAATCAGGAAGGGCTATCAATAAGAAAAATCAAATTCTTAATAAAGTGTTTGCTCCACTGTGTACTAATTATCCCAGCTAAAGTTATTAAATTTGATATTACTCAAAATTATTTACACCACCATATCTCAACTATATGGTGAAGTAAATTGTATAAGAAAGATGCAAAACAAGACTTGAAAAGTAAGACATTTAAATAAGTGTTAGTAAATGTACACATAAAATGCTAACTTGGATATGTATATGGTTTTAAAAATATAACAGAAGACTTGAAAGGTATATGTTACGGGTGGTCATTATCTCTGTAAAAGGAAGAACAGGAATGGAACTGTGAAGGAATACAAATTTGATCCAGCTATCTTTAAATCATACATATGAATATACAATGTGTGTGTGGCTAATAATTTAAATTATACAATCTTAACACAACTAATTTGAAACCAGTGACATTTATCTTTGTCAGTTCTATTTAAAAAGCATAATGCTATGCATAATGATGCTAGTTTGCTATCAGCTTCCCCTACATCCTTATGGGTATCAATATCTTGCTGTGACATGACCTTGTTGTCAGTGCTCCCTGGAATTTCACATCACTTGTCCACCATTGGAAAGACAGAGGACTCTACATCAGTTGTTCAGTTTCTGCCCTGGGTTTCTATATCATCAGCTGGTACGTAGGTTATATGTAGGACCAATACAATGATAGTCAAAAACAGTGTAGTGAATTATCGGGGAAGACAGTGAAGGTATTTTGGTAATACCTAATACAGTCATCTCACATAGAAAATTAGACATAGGGCTGGAGAAATGGCTTAGTGGTTCAGGTACATGCCTACAAAGCCAAAGGACTACGGTTTTATTCCCCAGAACCCAAGTAAGCCAGATGCACAAGGTGGTGCATGCACCTGGAGTTCATTTGCAGCAGCTGGAGGCCCTGGCATGCCCATTCTCTCTCTCTCTCTCTTTCTTTCCCTCTCTCTCAAATAAATAAAAATTAGAAAAAAGAAAATTAGACATAAATAGTATTTGCTTTTAAATGATCCTTTAAAATTTTTTGTTGGCCTTTGTATTTGTTTTTGTGGATGCTTTTCACGGTTTTGGATCTAGTGAAGCAGTAGCAATGGCCACCAGCATTACCTGGGGAACATTGTGTCAAATGATATCCTTTCAAACAATACCGTTCTCTACTTGGTAGAAGAGCTACTTGGGTGAAACACAAACCCCTCCTCCAGAGGAACAAAACTCTCCAGAAAAAACACCAAGTACAAAGTCCCTTTCATGGGTCCATTCCTTTGATATTGCTCTTAAAATCCATTAACTCCACTCTGTTTCTTATTGCTGCCTACTTTCAAATAAGCCAGCAGATGCCCTTTCCACCCCAGCTCATGGGAGCCTGTTTTCACAGAAGCTTGGTATCTGGAAGCGTCCTTATCCAGGTCACAGTAAGCAGCTGAAATTTATTACCCTGTCTGCAGACCACGGGAAACAGGGTCACCACCGCAGTCACAACTAAGAAGTCTGAAGTTGAAGAAAGTCTTTTAAAGTTGGAGGCAAACACATTTTGACTTGTCCTGAAAACAAAACACGGCAGCAACCCACACATATACTTTGGCAAGAATACCAGAAACCAAATGTCAAGCACCCAAACCGTTGTGTGCGAGGCTGGGATGTAAACAGGAAAAGCGCAAGGGTTTTTTATAGCTTCTCAAACTACTGGAGATAAGTAATACCTCTGTAATGTGAAGAGAGGCATTTTCATTATCAGAGGGCCTCGAAGAGTAGCTTCCCACACCGCTTATCAAACTGAATGCCTCGAACACTGCTGGAATACTGATTTTGCTCATGCTTTTGTTATGTCTGAAGGGGTGGTTTCATGCATCTAGTTCAATGAATGTACTGGAAAACTCGGGGGAGAGAGTGAAGGAGAGACCAATTTTCTGTGTTCTGCTTTTGCCTTTTTATGAACAGGGTTTTTTTTTTTTTTTCACCATGATAGGAATTATCGACATCAGGTCCCCCTCCCCGGGAGCTCCATCACTCTCATCTCCTCTCCCCTAAACACAGCTTCTGATTCAGGTTGTCAAAAGATAGCTTTTCCTGGTGATGATCCTTCTCACCGCTACATAGCAATTTTGGTCTTGGAAGGGGACCAGAAGTGACCTGTGTTTCTGGATTATTTGATTTCCAGAGGTTTCCAGATGCAGCTTTTCTCTTCTCCTCTTGACATCTATGAATTGGAGGTGAACATACAAGTCCTCTCCACAGGTAAGGGAACTGAGAGGGTAAAGGAGTTGAGCACTCACTCGTGCCAAACCACATGGCATCTACTTCAGTGACTCCGGTTGGTTTTCTGTTCTTGCTTCTCCATTGCTGAACAACAACCGTCAAGTTTATGAATGACAATGTGAGGTTCTGACATATTTCTGCATCATGACATCAAGCTGATGGGGCTCTCCATTGCCTCACAGACAAAATCACTTTTCCCCCTCGGGTACACACTTTCTTGTTCTCAGCAAGGACTACACAGGGAGCAGTGTAACCCAGAATTGGCCTATGAAAGCTAGGCTCTGCTGCTGCTCCCAGAATTGATTTCCTTGAATCTAATATTTTCTATTGCTTTCCATTATTCACAGCTCCAGGTCTTCCTTCATTAGGATCTTGGTTTACGGGTGTACTAGGAACCCTGGGCAAATGTTACTTGAAAGGACAAATTCAAGGCTAAATATAGATGCACGCCAAGTAGTTAATAGGCTTTTTTTTTTTTTTTTTGGCCTCTGTGTGTGTGTGTGCGTGCACGCGCAATGTGGTATATGGTATGTGTGTGTGCCTGTATGTGGCATGGTGTGTGCGATATATGCAAGTGCATTACACATGTAGTGCCCCATGCATTTGCTGTGGTGAGAGATGCTCTCCTATTGTGGCCAGAGCAGAATGTCAGGGTCCTGGTCCATCTTATTTGATCCACAGTCTCTTACCAATAAAGGAGCTTGCCGCTTTTTGTGAACCCTGGGTAATTCTCTGGTCTTTGCTTCCCTTTGCAGAGCTGGGGTTACAGCCCTATGTGCCCGCTCCTAACTGTTTACATGGGTTTGGGAGATTCAGATTTGGGCAGTTTCAGGACCCCTCCGGCTCTCATGCTTGCAAAGAAAGTGCATGTAACCATTCAGCCATCTATTGAGCCCCTAATGTGTTTTTTCTTAAGGTTGCTGAAGGATCAGATTTTTTTTTTTTTTTTTTTTTTTTTTTTTTGGTGTTTTGAGGTAGGGTTTCACTGTAGTCCAGGCTGACCTAGAATTCACAATTCACTATCTCAGGGTGGCCTTGAACTCACAGCGATCCTCTACCTCTGCCTCCTGAGTGCTGGAATTAAAGACATGTGCTACCATGCCCAGCCAGATGTTCCTGTGATTATTCAGAAATTAATCTGTGTCTTGAAGAAGTTATCACTAGAGTCTATGTGATGATCTGGTGAATAGATGCATGATAACAATAGTTTCCAAATAAAATCTTGCCACTTTTTATAGCAAAATCTTTTTGTTCTGCCTTGCTAAAATCAATTCAGTGTGAGAAAGGGTTTGATTTATTTATTTATTTATTTATTTATTTATTTATTTATTTTGTACCGTGGAAGTCAAACAGAATGTAAATCATGCCAATACATAGACACACAAGTGACTTAGCCCACCCCGACTGCTTTTCCATTTTCCCTTCTGAAATTGTTTCTGTCAGTATTTTGATTTAGATCCCACCAAAAGGGCAGAAAGAGAATGATTTAATCAGACAATTGTCAGATTATTGCATATGCCTATGAATTAGTAGATACTAGAGTATTTGAAGTCTGAGACATAAAGTTCTTAGAAAATACACCTTGTATAAGACCATTATTTTCTTCTAGAAATTATTTATTTAAAGGTATTCAAGTTACAACTTTACAATTGTAGAAATTGCTTATTCAAGGTGTGTGTGCATGGTGTCTAAAATATATACACATGGCATCCCCTTACTAAATAGCAAATATGGTCTGTATATATCAGAGTAATATGGAGAATCATTTTATATAGTTAATGTAAGTATGGAACTTTAGAATATGATTACAGGGAATGAATTTGACAATTTTCAAAAAAAAAAAAACCTCAAGAACCTTTCAGTCTATATGTGATCATCAAGGTTTGAAGTTTTCTTGCATTACAAATCACTTAAATATTGAATTTTGCAAGTTTGGCGCACGCCTTTAATCCCAGCACTCGGGAGGCAGAGGTAGGAGGATTAGTTCAAGGCCACCCTGAGACTTAAGTTAATTCCAGGTCAGCCTGGACCAGCGTGAGACCCTACCTCGAAAAAACCAAAAAAAAAAAAAATTGAATTTTGCAGCTACCTTGCTTTGAAGAAAGAGGCTATAGTCCACTTGTTGCTTACTGGTACCTGTAGTAATGTGTGGCTGCTGGTTACTGTTATTGAAGATCGTGCCTCTAAGTCATGTGTAGTTTAAGATTTCACAGCCTGTTTTCAAACTACTGTTGCAGCCTTACCTTCTTCCTTCTAGGTTGAGCTCTGAGCTCCAGCTGTACCAACAATACGTCCTCTGCATCCAAAACCCACCATTTACATTGTTCTTGTGCTGCTGTTAAATGCTATATTTCCATCGGTAGCTCATTCACCAATTCCATGGTTTTTCCACCAAATGATTCTAGAAGGCTAAAGATGTGATCTCCTATTTTTAAATACTTCTTTCTAATCTCTAGCATCTTAGGTTACCTATTTCCAGGTGTGGTAACAGTGCAACAGTTAGCTAAAAGCTCCATATAATTGTGGTATGTGAACAAATACAAATAGCATGAATTATTAATTTGAGTAGCAATTAATAAAGCCAGGACACAGTTAACTTTAGGTATATCTTTGAAATATAATCTAATGTTTCTTATCAAGCAGTTAATAGTTTTTGGCATTTGGGGTTTTATTTTTATTTTATTTTATATATTTGAGAGAAAGAGAAAAAGAGAGGCAGATAAAAAGACAGAATGGGCCCACCAGGGCCTTCAGACACTGCAAATGAACTCCAGATGCATGTGCCCCCTTGTACATCTGGCTTACATGGGTCCTGGTGAATCGAACTGGGATCCTTAGGCTTCACAGGCAGACACCTTAACAGCTAAGCCGTTTCCTCAGCCCTTGGGTTTTATTTTTGTTGCTGTTGTTTAGTTTTATCTGTCTATTTGTATAGTGACTAGATTCCATATGATCTCTTTTCTAATTTAACTCTGTGGCATTGACTTATCGTGTTTATGGGGACAGGAATGTCTTCCTATTCTCCCCCAAAATGTCAGTTGTTGATCTGGGGGAAAGTTGTGATTTTTGTAAAATAAAACATACATGATTCCATTTTATTCATGAATGAATGGGAAATTAACTCAGGAAAGATGTTAGGGAACAACATGTGATTTGTACTGAGGAATTTTCTAATTCCAGTTTATATAGACTATAAATTAGACACCAAAATTAGAAATATAAATATTTTTTACTGGCCTTAAAGGGAGAAAGTAAGCACTTCCTAGTTTACATTGTAAATAGTATTACACAAATTCCAAGTTTTAAAACAACGTACAATTCCTTGTATTGTAAAACATCACTTTATAAATATCACTGTGGGGTCATGAGCACAAGGATTTATTAGTAGTGAAAATGGACAGTAATTCAACAAACAATCAATAGTGGGTGAAATACAGGATGTATAGACACGCAGTAGAAACTGTGCTTCAAACACCATGGTAGTATGGAGGGTCCAAAGCTAGAGAGAAGAGGGGAGAGAGAGGCTTTAGAAATCCAAAGAACAAAGGAATCTACTCCGTGTGACTGAGCCTATGTACTATTTTATTTAGGTTTAATAAGATGTTAACTTAACTTAGAGTCCGTGTGATAATAATGATAACACTAAGTAGGTTTGCTATATGTTATGCTCAGCAGATGTATTTTAATTTAACACATAACTACCAATTCTATGTGGTATGAAATTATATCGCTATGTCATGGATGACAAAAAGGAAAATTGGAGACAAAAGGCTATCACTTTACATATCAAATCTGGGCTTATAACCAAGGATGCTTGATCTTGATTTGAAAGCCAGAGTCCTGGCCCCATACCATGTTTCTTTCTCCTCAGAGGAAGTAATGGTTAGACCAGACTGATGGAGTTACAGAGATAACCAGTTTTAAATGTTTCATTACAGCTATGTGTGGATCGATCAATATATATGTGGTCAAAATTCTTTGTTTGGGGGCTGGAGAGATGGCTCAACAGTTAAGGCACTTTCCTGAAATGCCTAAAGACCCAGGTTTGATTCCCCAGTAACCACGTAAAGCCTGATGCACAAAGTGGCACACAAACCTGGAGTGTGTCTGCAGTGGCTAGAAGTCCTGGTGAAACCTCTCTCTCTCTCTTTCTCTTTCTCTTTCTCTCTCTGTCTCTCACTTTTCTCTTCCTCTTTCTCTGTCACCCTCTGCTTACAAATAAATAAAAATATTTTAAAAAATTCTTTCCGCTTGTGTGTATGTGTGTGCATGCACTTGTGCATGAGGGTTCATATGTGTATAGGCATGTGTGCATGTGTGCATGGGGAGCATTGTGCATCACGTGACTTCCTCAAGCGTTCTTGACATAATTTTTAATAATTTTTTTATTATTATTTTATTTATTTTTGGAGAGAGACACAGAGAGACAGACAGACAGAGAAGGAGAGGGAGACAGAGATGGGCACGCCAGCAGTGTCTCAGCTGCTGTGAATGAAATCCAGATGCATGCGCCCCCTTGTGGTCAAGTGCGGCATTGCGCCCTTGCATCACTGCATCTGGCTAAACATGGGACCTGGAGATTGGAACTGCTGGAGATTGGAACCGGAGTTCTTAGGCTTAGGAGACAGGCACCTTAACTGCTAAGCCATCTCTCCAGCCCTTGACATAATTTTTTGAAACAAGGTTTCTCATAGAATCCAGAGCTCACTAACTTGGCTAGGGAATTTAGCCTGGAAGACCCAGGGATTGTGCCATGTTCACCTCCACTGCTCTTGGCATACAAGTGCGTAGCCCTGAGGAATACTAACTCAGGTTCTCATGCTGGCAAAGTGAGCCCTTTACCAATTCAACCATCTACCTAAATTCTTATAACATAAATCTAAGGATATGTGCCTGATTGCCATAATTCATGCTAAAAGATGCTTTGCATATGCATGTTTTATATCTTAAGTAAGATACTGTATTAATTAGTTGGATGACAAGCTTCATTAAATATGTTTTCAATAGTTAGATGGCATTTGACTAGCACATTATGGAAAAATCATCCAACTGAATTTAAACTTCTTTGTGTACAACTAAGTTTAAATTACAATTTGGCTAATGAAACAGAAAAAAAAACTTAAACTTTAAAAGTCTAGCATGCACAATGACTTGATAATAGGAAATATGAAAAATTTAAGGATTAAGGTTCTATGCCAAATTTCATTAGCTTATAGGTAAGTACTTATTTGAATGTTTTGTCTTGATTTGCATTTAAGAGTAAAGGAAAAATTAGCAACCAAAAAACATAATCCAACATCTTCCTCCACACAAAAGGAACCCTAAAAGTCAATTGATTTTTCTCAGTTACACAGAGAAAATATTAGGTTTGTAAAAAATTTTCTACATTCTCAGTAAAAACTCTTTCCATTGTACTAGATAAGTAGTCCTTTATAAGCCTTATATATTTAAAAGCAATAGGTAGTGTTCATATAACACATTGCCTGGCACATAACTCATCCCTGTCTCAGCTTGCATATTTTGCTGAAATATATCACTACAGACTGAGGTTCATAAAGAACAGAAATGTATTTGTCATCACTGTCAAGGGGGAAATCCAACACCAGGGTATTAAAATCAGTACATGATGAAAAGGTCATTTTGTTTTTCTTTTTCCTTTTTTCAGTGTACAGTATGTGTGAATGTGTGTACTTATATGTGTGCAGGTGCACTGTGTGTATGCACATGAGCACACATGAGCATGGAGGCCATACGTTGATATTCGGTGTCTTGCTTGCTCACTCTCCACTTCATTTACTGAGACTGGGACTCTCACTTGAACCCAGAACTTGCTGATTCAGCTACCTTTCCCAAGGGACCCCTTGTCTCTGCCTCTGGAGTACAAGGATTATGGAAGTGTGTTAGGACATCTGTCTGGCATTTGCATGGGTATTCGAAGTCTGAACTCAGTCCCATGCTTAAGTGGCAAGTTCCTTACCCACTGAGCAATTTCCCCAGCCAGTCGTTTCATTTTATATTAGGCAACAAGTGGTGGAATAGTCAAGGGACTTCTGTCTTCATGTCTCTATCTTCCCCTTTCCCTCCCTGCCTCCTTTCTTCCCTCCATCCAGTGCTAAAACAAGAAATTAGTGATTCATTCTGTGATCTTATTTAACAGCCTAAGGTGAGAGACAGACAATGATGACCTTTGTGTCAAACTCTCAGTGATTCAAATGTGAAGCAAAGGTTAGAGTGCATTAATGAGTCTACAGGGCCACTCTGATGTTGGTGTAGATTTCAGCCCTAGTAGGATGAAGAAGTTTTATAATAGGTGGTTTATCATGACAAGGAAGGTACCTGCAATGATCTATGGGCACTAGAATAATCTCTGAAACATTTAGCTCATTCAGATGCATGCTTGGAAATACTTCCAGAGCTTATGAGTTATTAGGTTCTGTGAGTGGTAAGGGTTTTGAAAAAAATATTAATAGAATTTAGAGGCTGGAGAGATTTCTCAATGATTAAAGTCATTTGCTTGCAAAGTCTGATGGCCCTGGTTGGTTCTTCAGAACCCACATAAAGTCAGATATACAAAGTGGCACATGCATCTGAATTTCATTTGCAGTGGCAAGGGGTCTTGGTGTACACACTCTCTCTCTCTCTTCCCCCTTTTTCTCTCCCTCCCTTCCTTGCTAATAAATAAATAAATAAGATATTTTCAAAAAGAAAGATTGAGGGGAAGGATAAAATTATAGCAAATAATCTTTACAAGTAAGTATAAAATCAGATCAGTAACATTCATATATCATCCAAGTTTTTCATCCAAAAATGATGGAAAAACTCTAGCAAAACTTCTTGAATCCATTTCTTATGTCTAACATTGCATGAAACCAGTAAAAGAAAATGAACCGTGGATCATGGCTATTAATTATCTTGATAATCTTTGAGGTTAATCATGAAATAGGTCAAGGACAAAATCTTAATGCTACAAGGAAAGAAGAGGAATTAAGCTGAAAGAGCATGATAATTTCAGGGCAGGAAATTATGAAATTTCTTTCACTAACAAAAGCTACAAAAATAAAATTAAATACCTAAGAATAAGTTGAGCCAAGGAAATGAACTACTTCTAAAATTATAAAACTGTGGTGGGGAAATTGGAAAGAAAACATAAAAAGAACAATTTTCTGGGCTGGAGAGATGGCTTAGCAGTTAAGGTGCTTGCCTGCAAAGCCAAAGGAGCCAGGTTCAATTCGTCAGGACCCACGTAAAGCCAGATGCCCAAGGTGGTACATGCATCTGGAGTTTGCTTGCAGTGGCTAGAAGGCCCTGGTGTGCACTTCCTCCCCAGCCTATTTCTCTCTCATAAATAAATAAATAAAGTATTAAAAACTATTTTCTATGTTAATGGATTAGAATAATTAATATTTTTAAAACTTTGCAATGCCAAAAGCAATTTACAGATTCAATACAATCCCCATCAAAATTCCTATTTAGCTCATTACAGAATTAGAAAAGGAACACCTCAAAGTTAGTATGGAAGCACAAGAGACCCTAAATATTTAAAACAGAAACTACAGAATTAGATGGTTTGTACTTTCTGATTCCAGGTAATACAAAGAATCAACAGTGATCAAAACGGTAAAACCAGCAGGGCATTGGCATGGGAACCAGACATATAGCATAAATGGCAGACTCAAGTGCCCTAAGTAACCTCATACACTCATGGCTAATGGATTCTTGACAGAGGCACTATGGCACTTACCTTGTCATTGCTAGGACAAAACAACTGACCATAAGTGGCACATGGAAGGAAAGGGCTTATCTGCAACTTACATTTGCAAGGGGAAATTTCATCATGGCAAGAGAAGCCAGCAGGAATTCACATCACACACCACTGAGGAGGAAGGAAGTAGAGAGAGATGAACTGTTAACACCCAGTGGGATCAGACTCATAAACCTCTTCTACTCTAATCATTTTTAGCAAGACTCCACCTCCCAACGGCTCCACAGCTGGGAATCAAGTATGAGAATTAATCACAATCACATAAGGCTTTTCACATTTCACACACGTTGTGGAATACACGACTTTTTCAATAAGTGGTGTTGACAAAACAGATATTCACATGCACAAAGCTGAAACTTGACCCCTTTGACTCATCCTATACAAAAGAAGTTCAAAATGAATTAATGACAATAACAAAAACCTAAATTTAAACCTGACATTCTGAAAGTAATAGAAGAAAATGTAGGGGAGGCATTTTTAAGAGGTTGCTACAGGCAATAATCTCTTTGGATAAGAACCCCCAGGCACAGGAAATAAAAAGCAGAAATAGACAGGTGAGTCTACAGACATACCACCCTGACTGCACCCCATCTCCTTTGATCTCAGAAGCTAAGCACAGTCGGGCCTGGTAAGTACTTAGATTGGAGAAAGAGACGTGAGATAACTTCAAACTAAGAAGCCTTTGCATTGCTGCAGAGAAAACAGCAGAGAAGAGGCAACTACAGAACAGAAATAAACTGGGAATATTTCTATTTACCATTCATCTCCCAAAAGGATTAATATCCAGAATGCATAAGGAACTTCAGAAACTCCTTAGCAAGAAAATGAAATAAATCAATTTAAAATCAACACAGGAGTTAAAGACACTTCTTCAAGGAAGAAATCAAATGGCCAACCATTTTATTTTAAAACTTGTGTCTTGGGGCTGGAGGGATGGCTTAGCAGGTAAAGCATTTGCCTGCAAAGCCAAAGGACCTAGGTTTGATTCCCCAGGACCCATGTAAGCCAGATGCACAAGGTGGCACATGTGTCTAGAGTTTGTTTGCAGTGGCTGGAGGCCCTGGAGTGCCCATTCTCTCTCTCTCTCTCTCAGTTTTTCTCCCTCTTTCCCTCTCTCCTTCTCTCCCTCTTTCCCTCTCTCAAATAAAAATAAAATGTTTAAAAAAACTTGCCTCTTCATCAGTAGTCAAGGAAATACAAGTCAAAACCACAATGAGATGGAATCCCATCCTCCACTTAGAAAAGTTATCATCAAAAATACAGGGCTGGAGAGATGGCTTAGCGGTTAAGGCGCCTGCCTGCTAAGCCTAAGAACCTGGTTCCAATCTCCAGGTCCCACGTTTAGCCAGATGCAGTGATGCAAGGGTGCAATGCCGCACTTGCCCACAAGGGGGCGCACACATCTAGATTTCGTTCACAGCAGCTGAGAGACTGCTGGTGCGCCCATCTCTATCTGTCTCCCTCTCCCTCTCTGTCTGTCTCTCTCTGTGTCTCTCTCCAAAAAATAAATAAAAATAATAAAAAATAAATAAATAAAATAAAATAAACAAACAAAATAAGCAGAGCTGGGAAGGAGTAGAGAAATAGTAACAGTATATAGGAATGTGAATTAGTCCAGCTGCCATGGAAAGCTATATGGGTTCCCTCAAGAAACTAAAAAATAGACCACCATTTTGTAGTCATGTGATTGAAAGATTGCCATAGGCTCATGTTTTGAATATCTAGTCCAGATCTGGTGGCAATGTGAGAAAGTTGTGGAGAGTTTGGGAGGTGGAGCTTTGCTGGAGTGGGTGTGTCACTCAGGCAGATCTTAAGGCTTACTAGTGCAACCCACTGTGTGTTCAGGCTAGTGCACACTCGTTGCTTCTTCCCAGCTGATGTGACAAGATGTGATGCCTGGCTGTCTGCTCTGCTCTGCTTTCCCTGCCACGGTGAAACTTCCCTTTGAAATTTTAATCCAAAATAAATCCATTCCTTCCAGAAACTGCTTCTGTTTGGGTGTTTTGTCCCATCAATTAGAAGTTAAATGCTACACATATGATCTCTTCTGAGTATACATCCAAAGGAAATATAATCAGCAAATCATATTGCACCATTATTCACAATAGCTAATACTAGAATCAACCCCAAAGGATAGCCAGGTGGAAAAAATGTGCCATTTTACACAATAGAATATTATTTCCCTATCAATTGCTGCAAAATGTTTGGAACAAGAGAAGGTTGAATGAAATAAATTGGACACAGAAGGATAGGTATGGCATGTTCTATGTTAAGTAAAGTTGATTGAAATTTACAAAGGTGATTACTAGAGGATTTGGAAGATAGAATAGGGAGGCAACATACTCAAAAGCACTCATTTGGAATTAATTGGTCTAAGTTTAGTCCCCAATAAACCACTGTGTATTTTATGAATAAATAAGAGTTCAGAGACTCCAAACACAAAGTAAAAATAAGGATATAGGAATATTAATCACCCAGATTTGAACATGACATATTTCCATTGAGGTGTCTCACTCTGCCACAAAGTGCATAGAATTAAAGTGACTATTTACAAATTTTACCACTAGTGAAACATAGTAGTTACCATGGTAACAAGGTTCAATGACGAAAGTTCTTCTCAAGCACCAAGATATGAACTACCTTCACACACATGAACTTTGGCACAAAGTCCTTTTGGTGTGACAAAACAGGTAGTAACTGCTTTTGTTCTTTTTGGAATATGACAGCTTCTAAAATTTAAATGATAACCAATGTTTCCCTTGTTCCTTGTTGGCAGGCAGTTAACTGGAAGATGAGTTCACTCACTGAGGGGTGATAAATTCAGTGAAAGAAAGAGCATCATTAAGAAGACATGGCCTCTTCCCATGTCGTGAGATATCACCCTATCTCCATCCACAGTCATTCTCTCCTTGCTTAGAATGATTGCCACCCACTCTGTTATCAAGAGAATTCTCTCCAGCAGATGTGGCAGGTAAGTCCAGTTAGATATGGTAAAAGTCAAAGAAAATTGAAGCAAACAATGCCCAAATATTTGCCCATTGGCTCTCTTACATGTTGGCTTTCAAGGCTCAAGTTGGATATTTGGTTATCTAAGCACAGCCAATTCTGCCTAGAACCTAATCTTATTTTTATTTTTATTATTATTATTATTATTATTATTATTGGTTTTTCAAGGTAGTCCAGGCTGACCTGGAATTCACTATGTAGTCTCAGGGTGGCCTCGAACTCTTGGCGATCCTCTTACCGCTGCCTCCCGAGTGCTGGCATTAAAGGCATGTGCCACCACGCCCCAATCAGTCTTTACTCTCCACAATTTCTTTGCAGCATCCTCATGTTCTTCACCTGGTCCTCACTAAAAATGGAATGACTCTAGAAAAGGAGATACATTAAGCCTCATGGGTTTTATACTTTCTTTGGGAATGAATCCATCATGATATTGTCTCATGAGAAGTACTCTTGGTACTAAAAGAAAGAAGACCATACAATTTCACCCAATTCCTGGCACAAATGACATAAGATGAGCTGTATTTAATGGGGAAGATAGATGGAGGTGGCAACATGGGGGTATTGACAAGTGACTTCACTTTAAACCTTACCACTGACCATCTGTGTGTAAACAGACAGCAACAGTAATGCACTATTGTGCATGTTAGAACAGCATTGTTTGAAAATATTCCTTTTTCTATAAACTAACTCTCCCAGTACTCAGGAGATAAGATAAAAAATTTCCATGTGTAATAGCTAAGCAGTAATAATAAATGACTTTTATTGAGCACAGTGCAAGGGACCGTATTTCACATGAACTATTTTATGAATGAACAACCATTCATTCATTTAGCTCTGCTCTAGGCTTTTTACTCTATCAATAAGAAGTACATTCTGTTGTGCTCCTTGAGCACCAAGTTATGAACTTTATATACAAGTATCTTATGAAGCATAGTAGGGGTTATTGTAGTATGCTTAATACAAGGTAGGGGAGACCAGGAATGAAAATGTGACATTTAGCAAGAAAGTTAAAAGTGAAGGCAACCAAAAAACCAGAACAAAGTCCTTGCAGGAGAAATCCAGAGCCAATTAGAGGGTGAAGTGAGATAATTTCCAAGTAAGGACAGCAGTATTAGAGAGTAAAAAAGCTACACAGGGCTGGTAGGAAAGAGGCAGGTGGCAGTGGTGTGCAAGCCTTGAGAACAGTGTTGCTTTTATAATTTTAGCAGACATGTAACACGTTCTAAGTTTATAAGATCTCTAAGGAGATGGAACAGGGTAACTCCTTGGGCCATGGTAACAGAACATCAGTGACAAGTGCTTGGGTGCTGGACATATTTGAATGTAGACCAGGATAAATACCTGGTGGATCACAGAGGAAATAAATAATCCTGAGTAACTACAGAGTGGCGTTGCCATCCACTGAGGTGGCTCATGCTACAAGTTTAAAGTAAAGAGAATGTCTGAGCTTTCCTTTTTAAATTATTTCATTCTTCAGGCTGAAGAGATGGCTTAGCAATTGAGGCACTTGCATCCAAAGCCAAAGGACCCAGGTTCAATTCCCCAGGACCCACGTAAGCCAGGTACACAAGGTAGCGCATGCATCTCAAGTTCATTTGCAGCAGCTGGAGGCCCTGACACACCCATTCTTTCTATCTGCCCCCCTCACACATAAAAAGTAATAAAAATTAAAACTGAAAAAATATTTTAAAATAATTATTTCATTCTTTGAAATTTTACGTGTGTGTGTGTGTGTGTGTGTGTGTGTGTGCGCGTGCGCGCGCACGCACTGGGCTGTCTTCTCTCTGCCAAGTTTACAGGGTGGCTGGGGAATTGAAACCAGGACAACAGGCTTTTCAAGCAAGTGCTTTCAACTGCTGACCCATCTCCGCAGTTCCAACATCTGAGCTTTTTATTAGACATCTAAGTGGGAAGGTTACACAAACAGGTAAGAATTCAAGTCTGGAAATCTGAAGAGGCCCAGGATGGAGGCAGAAATCTCTAACTACCCCACACACGAGTGCTGGGGCTGGAGGACAGATACAGAAGAGAAGGCCAGCTGTTGACCCCTGGATACTCCAAAATTTGGTTTGTGGGGGAAGATGCTGAATGATGGGCATAGGACTCTGAGGAACCAAGAGCTAGGGAAGAGCAAATTCAGGGGGCGTGTAGTGTGTCAGAACCACATGTTAATGAGAACCAGAGATCAACTGCTTAGTGGTGCCTTCAAGTCCGAGATGAAGCCTGAGAATGGACTTTGTCTTAACATCATGGAGGTAATAAGCATTCTTGTCAGGAATAGTTCTTTATGGCAAGGAGATTCTGCTTCACTGGAGGGTTTAGAGTGATTTGCCTGCACTGATCTGTAACATAGTATGAAATATATTGGTCTCTAACATAGTATGAATTAAAGGTGTGATGGGAATGGAAACAGGAGGAAAATGGAGAAAGCATTCAACTTATCCCAATGGATAAATCTCATCTCTGAATTGCAAGGAAAATACTGAGTCACAATGGTTAAAAATGTGAGACCTGTAGAGAGGGAGACAGAGAGAGAGAGAGAGAGAGAGAGAGAGAGAGAGAGATCTACATCCAGGCTCCACTGGTAAGGTCCACTATTTACTGGCTGTGAAACAGTCAATTCTTTAGACTCCATCTGCATAAACCAGAATTGTTCCCATATAGCTATAAGGAGTAGTCTATGTACAATGTGTGGTTTCTACTTTGTGGCTGGTTATTGGGATTTAAATGACAACAGTTTATATACGTGAAGAAACTAATACAATAGTGCCCATGCTGGTGAGCAATTAATATGAAACCAAGGTGATACAGAATAGAGCACTGATGAAAAGTGAAAGTCATTAAAGACTGACAGAAGGAGTTGGTGCATAAACCAGTTCAAGAGCAAATGCATATCAAACAGTGACTGCATTCAGAAATCACTATATTCTGCTTGGTATAATGTTATGAATCTGTTTCTTAGCCATTTGCCTACTGGCTATCTGTGAGCAGAGATTAAGCATTCATAGAGTTCTCACATCCCTCCTAATTCAGTGTCTGATACCACAATGGGCTACTGAGTTATGATATATTTAGAATGAAAGTAAAGCAATTTCATAGATTATTCACCCAATGAAATATTAATTTTTATCTCATTCTTTATTAACTTCAAATCTCAATTATACATACATAAGTTTTATTATAACTATTTCTTCTGTACAGGGAACCTGGAGTTTCTTACTTGATCTGCAAAAAGGGTCTTTCTGCATGAAGAAAGCCCTTGTAAAATTAGTTTGGCTGTCTTTTTATGTGTGTGTTCATGTGTATGTGCATGTGCACCTATGCGTGTACATGTGGAGACAAACCTTAGGTGGCAATCTTAGGTACTATGTACCCCCTTTTAAAATGTGTGTGTGTGTGTGTGTGTGTGTGTGTGTATGTGTGTTATGTTCATGTATATGTACCTTTGTGGTGTCCCTTGAGACAGGATGCACTCAGTAGTGGAGGCCAAAGTGAAACTTGGGGAGTCCTGCTCCATCACTCTTCTGCTCATTCTTTTTTTTTTTTTTTTTTTTTTTTTGGTTTTTCAAGGTAGGGTCTCACTCTAGCTCAGGCTGACCTGGAATTCACTATGTAGTCTCAGGGTGGCCTCGAACTCATGGCGATCCTCCTACCTCTGCCTCCCGAGTGCTGGGATTAAAGGCGTGCACCATCACGCCCGGCTCTTCTGCTCATTCTTATTTGACCCAGAGTTTCTCACTGAGCCCAGAGCTTGCCATTGTTTTGTGAGCTCTGGCAATTACTGGGTCTCCATTCTCCTATAGCACTAGGGTTATGGGCACTCGTGGCCATGCCCAGCTGTTTAACCTGGGTTCTGGAGATTCAGTCTTGGGCA
Source organism: Orientallactaga sibirica (assembly GCA_036365145.1). Classification (NCBI taxonomy): domain Eukaryota; kingdom Metazoa; phylum Chordata; class Mammalia; order Rodentia; family Dipodidae; genus Orientallactaga; species Orientallactaga sibirica. Next base: position 25,537,082 of record JAEOAD010000008.1, read on the forward strand.
GTCTCAGGTCTCATCACATCCTGATGCTTATGCAGGAAGAGCATTAAGCACAGTTCCATATCTCCAGCCACTGAAGTGAACCTAGAGTTCTGCCTGTCTCTGCCTTTTTAGCACTGGGATCACAAGTGGAGCCACCAAATTTAACTTTTTTATGTGTGTTCTGGAGTTCAAACTCAGTTTCTCATGTTCTCCAGGTAAACACTTTACTATCTGAGCTGTCTCTCCAGCCCTTGAATGTTGTTAATAAAAGTGTCTTCCTCCTCAGAGCAAGTCCCAAGAAGGAGGACTAATAGATCAATTCATGCAACAGGCAATTTCCATTTATCCTTACCAGTAACCCAAGGTTCAAAGCCATCTACAGACAAATCTCTGCTGAGGGAGAGATTATATCAGTTTTACAGCTCGTCTGAAAAACAAAGCCAAGTTTGTTATCTCTCTATGCTGCCAAGTAACAACTGTCTGTAATAGTCAACTTCTTTTTAATCTCTCTGTGCTGTTTGGGGTGAAATAGGGAACAAATGTCTGCTGCTTGACAGCACCGTGAGGGTTTCTGAAGTAATTAAATCTGCCTTTAGGCAAAATCCACCACCATATTACCAGATTAGAAATTTACAGAACCATGGCAGGACAAAGACTAAAGTCATATCTCCTAAATTTCAACAGTGTTGCTGCAGAAATAAAAGGAACAGGAATTAATAGTAATTACCATCTAAATTAGTTGCATAATGCTGTATACCTTTTGTCAGTATGTTATTCATTTTCTGAGCAAGCAATGTGCATAGTCTCCTAGAAATGAGTTTGTGAGTAAGGGGTGAATCTTGATTTGTGTGACTGTTTTGTGGGTTATCTATCACTAACACACAGTCTCCATACCAACTTGGAAGGGAAGGCTTTTACTAGTTAAATGAATAAGTGTATGAGACATCTGGATTTTCTATATTTTAAGACAGGGTCAGTGAGAGATATTAGGACCATTAAATCCAAACTTTATATTTTACTGAACATTGAGGCCAAGATTTATTTGTTTGTTGATTCTTAGAAATATTCTATGTTTTCAGTGTCATTCAAAAGATGAGTCCTGGGCCTCGAGAGATGGTTTAGCAGTTAAGCGCTTGCCTGTGAAGCCTAAGGACCCTGGTTCAAGGCTCGATTCCCCAGGACCCATGTAAGCCAGATGCACAAGGTGGCGCATGCATCTGGAGTTCTTTTGCAGTGTCTGGAGGCCCTGGCACACCCATTCTCTCTCTATCTATCTGCCTTTTTCTCTCTCTGTCTGTTGCTCATAAATAAATAAATAAATAAATAAATAAATAAATAAATAAGCAACAACAACAACAAAAAAGATGAGACCTGAAAGAAGTCAGTTGCATCTTAGAGAAGGAATCAGGAGAGCTGTTCTCATTATTCTAATCCCTAAGTCTTTGATACTACTTTGAATACTACTTCAGGATCTCAAAGAGTTGTTTGCTTCAGTCCACAATTCAGGCATCCACTGTTCCAGACGAGAGTCTGCAAGATCTTAACCCTGTCCTCTGTCACAGAGGCAGTGGGTCACTCAGAGAGGTACAGACAGGAATCCTGCTGCCTCAGAAAGCACTGGGTCGTCTACAACAAACCACTAGATGTATATGCCCATCAGATGCCTTAGCACGTAAACTGGGAGAGTAACACCTATTTGCACAGTTGTCAGGGGAAGCAAGATTATAAAGGTGGAAGTACTTGGAACATAGTATTAAATGAAGACTCAATACAGCACCATGTGCTCATGGGAAAAGGGGAATATGAGTTCAAAACCCTGTTCCAGAACTTGACAACCACAATGATGTGGGCCGGTGACTGTCATTCTATGTCCTTGCCGTCTACACTGCGAGAGGCTAGTGGTGAGTTGTCTTTTGCAAGGCCAGACAGAGGAAGGAAGAACTCATGTGTGAAGCACTTAGCCCTATGTGCAACACCAAGAGGCTACTCAGGCACCTGAGCTATTGTCCACATAATCTAGGAATGCTTTTGGCAGAAGGGTTAGTCTAGAGGCCTCTACACAGGCCAAAGATATGAATATTGAAAACTCCAATCAGATGGTGCTCTCAAGCTTCCATTGCACCTACCTCCTTGGCATTGCTCTGTGTGATGTCTTTATATTCAGTATACTGCCAGGCCACATCCACTTCCTCCTGCATTGAGACTGGAATTCACATCTTGCCACCATCCTTCACCAACTCTTGTTCTCTGGTTCAGCCTCCCACCTATGTCAAATGCTTAATCTCGCTATTCCTTCATGATTGAGTTTAAATATTATTCCTTAATTGAATGGATACACTTTACTTTCCATCTCTTAACAACCTCTGAACACTTTTATTTCCATGGGTGCATCACAATATATAATGCCCATTCCCTTCTTTGCTGCTCCATCTCTCTCTGTGCTGAAAATTCTAAGAATCATGCCTCTTGATTCTCTTCTGCAAGCATATTTCAACTCACTCAGTGCCTGCGAGTCAACACTGAATTAATTTTTATCCGATTCACTGAGTAAACAACTGTAGTTTGTACCAAAGTATGTTTAGATTCTACCGCATCCACATAATGTTATCAATGAATCCAAGATGTGCTATTCATTTGCTCATCCTTCAAATGTTCTGAGGTATGCTCGGTCCTGGGATATGGCCAAAGTAAACAGAGATATATAAAGCACATGGTTCTCTTTTTTGAGATGCTCGCTTTCTTGGGGAAAGACAGATAAATGAATGGATCCCAATGAAGCGTGAGTAAAATTTCAATGCTATAAGGCTAAGTCTTTGCAGAGATAAAATAATTCAGTTCCAGAGTTTCCTAGAGATGACATTACAGCATGGGTGATGTAGTGGTGACAATCAGGAGAAAGGTCACTTTTGGATAAAGTTTCCTATTTTGGAGAACAGCAACAAAACAAACACCCTCAGCTCACAGCACCTAGAAATCATGAACCACCCAACCAACTGCTACACTAGAAAAATAAATTAGCAGCAAGTAGATTTATTTACAAATAGCTAAACGTGTATGTTAAGGAATAGTTTTCCTGCCTCATACTTTGCTGTTGCATACAGACATGTCCTCTTTATACAATCTAAACTCTCCATACGTGCTTTTTCTGCCGTGATGCTAATGTACCTCTGCTCCAGTGAATGACACTCTGCCCTTGCATATTCTTCTTCTTTCAAAACTTACATGCTTGGGTGAATATCTGCTGGATGCAACAATAGTGCTGCCCTAAGTAACATCCCACGAGCCTTTCCAGTGGTGCCCTGCTAAGAACCTTCTAGAGTATAGAGTTGCAATATATTTATGTAATATATGGGTTGCTTATTGTACATTTCCTTAATCTATTTCATAGATCAATCTCATCAAAAAGATAAAAGCCCATTGTGGGGGAAAAAAAAAAACAGTAAATCCACACCAAAAAAAAAAATTCTTAGATGAACTAGGGAGCTCCAAACATAAATAAATTTTGGATACTAAGAGATGAGATTTTTTTGCCCCCTCCTGGGCAACCCATTTGAATTAATGTATCAGAAGCGATTGTGTAAACAAGTCCTTTATGTGCTTACAATTTTTCGGGCTTCAGGAGGAAAGATACCGGAGCCTAGGCAAGCCTTTCTGCGCTGAAGCAAAGCCAAGCGCCACAAGGTGGAGGTGATCAGCGTTTCGGTTTTGAACACAGTGCACAAAGCTGTCCAAACTTCAAGTGGGTGGAGAAGGCAGGGTTCAGGCAGGAACTGGAGCTGTGACTCTGCAATCCTGCCCCAGAACATCCTGTTTTCCATTTCAGAATCTGGTAAAACAAGCTTGCTCCTCCAATAAGCAGACACTCATTGTGGTGCCTTGCAGGAATTCTGCAGCAGCTCTTTGAAAGCACGCACCTTGAGAGGCACACATAAATTACGCCCCCTCGGAAAGTAATATCCCTGTATTGCTTAGATCCTTCCCCACTTCTCATTTCAATCTTCCTGGCTGATAGCAAGGGTTGGGTGACTTCGTATTTACCGCAGTGAGAAATGGAGAGAGGTGACGAGGACACCGAGCTGAGCCGGAGCTTTTAAATTGCCACCTAGAATTTTTCCCTGAAGCCAACTAAGTCCTGGACAGTTGTTTTCTCAGCCACCTGCAGAAATCACTTTAAAGTGAAAATATTAGTTACCATATTTGTTTTTATTTGGCGGATAATATATTTGATCAAATAAGGAGAGACAAGGCTAATTGCTGTCCATCCAGTGGTATGACATGCCATCTTGGTTGCATTCTTCAGGCTCAGAACCCATGCGGTTCTAAAAAGGCTCCACATTGGGAATCTGGCCACAGCAATCAGTTTTACCCAATTTCAGGCCTTGGGGCACAAGATGTAAAAGAATTCAAGAGTTAGAATTCTAGACATCGAAGAATAAGAAAAGAGAGAGTGCTTTGGTGAGTGTGAGGGGGAGGGGGTTAAATGTCATATTATCAAATAAGATTGGTGCAGATTTGTGTATTTTCCTTTAAATGATACCAATGTTATTCTCAAGAAATATGTTAGGGTACATATGTGTATTTTATTTTTTCCATTTTTTCAAACATAAACATTATCTTTAAACATATTAGAAAGTAAAATACTGCCGGGCGTGGTGGCGCACGCCTTTAATCAGCACCCGGGAGGCAGAGGTAGGAAGATGGCTGAGAGTTCGAGGCCACCCTGAGACTACATAGTTAATTCCAGGTCAGCCTGGGCCAGAGTGAGACCCTACCTCACAAAACCAAAAAAAAAAAAAAAAAAAAAAAAGAAAGTAAAATACAAATTTGACTGTAATTTTATAATCCAAAGATAAAACTCATTAGCATTTTGCTACATTTTTCCAGCTTATGTGCTTCTTAATAACTAATGGCAAGTTGATTTTTGTTTTTCTTTTTTCTTTTTTTAGAGAGAGTGAGAGCAAGAGTGAGAGTGAGAACAAGAGAGAGAGAGAATTGGTGCACTGTAATTGAACTCTAGACACTTGCACCACCTAGTGGGCATGTGCAACCTTACGTTTGCCTCACCTTTGTGTGTCTGGCTTAAGTGGGATCTGGAGAGAGATTGAACCTGGGTCCTTAGGCTTTTCAGGCAAGCGGCTTAACTGCTATGCCATCCCTCCAGCTCTATAGTCATTTTTTTAAATCATGCAATTCATTTTGCCTTCAGCATATCTATAAACAAACCTCAATTTTCTGATTAAATTTATCCTTTGTTGTTGGATACCTGTATGATTTTCAATCACTTATATTATATAAAATGTTTTAAAGACTAAATGTCATTACATATTGTTCATATTTGTTGACTTAGGTAAATAAGTTTATTCAGCTTTAGGAGGTTCAATTATATGTACTCATTTAGGTTTTATTTTATGTATTGAAAGTTATTCCTTCAAAATGCAGGAGCCATAAATCCCCTAATAGAAGGATTGCTATTGTTCTGATTGTCACTTTATTTAAATTCCTCTTTGTGGCAAATAAGACAGTACAGCATGGGGGTGGGGGGTACTGTTTCATGTAAAACCGTTTGCATGGCCTACTGAGGAGCTGTGAGGATCTTAGAAGAGAAAGCAGCATCAGACAGTCTAGGAGTAGCACTGGAGTTGTGTTTCATCATTTCTGTGGGTTTACATCATCCCATGTATGTTGCTACAAGAAAGAACAATGTTTGGGCTAGAACAGAAGTGAGTGAAGCTTTTCTGCACAGAGCCAGTTAAGTATCCTGGGCTTTGTGGGCCCTGAACTTTCCCACTCTTTTTCAAGTGTAGGCTGTAGTCTGAAAGCGGCTATGGACAAAAATGTAAATGGATGTGTGTGGTTTGGTTTCAATAAAATTTTACTTATAAAATGTAGCTACAGGCAGCAGTTGGCTGGCAGGCTATAGTTTACACAAACTGCAGTAGACTATGGGGCCCCTTGCCTCGTTATTATTAAATCTCAGGTTGACAAATGACCCAGTAAAATGAAACTCAAGAGAATTGCACATTATTATTTATTATTAGACTACTGCTCTGGAGGTTTGGTCTCAACAAGCCAGAAGGAAATACAGTGTTGCCTCAGCTCCTGCTCATTAGTCGGCTGTCCTCTGGGCTCCACCTGAGAACATCCCTTGATTTATCTTTCTAGATCCAGAGCCTAAAAGCTTTCACAAAAAAATAATAAACATCCCCATACCATACCCACAGCACACAGTCCAAAGCTCCTCCTGACATATAAGTCATATTTGCTTGCACATCTATTTATACGTATCAAGCTCTTTAAGAAAGTACACAGACTCAGTACCCTGCCAGTTGTGCCAACCCTTTTACTTTACTTATTTTCACATGGGTCTTTTCATCCAGGGCTCTTGCAGTTTTTTTTCTAGGGCTAATCCTCTTAAATCTTGCACTCCATCTGTCATGGCTCGCCCCAACAGCAGCCTGCTGTAACACAAACTTTTGTAGGATTGCACTGAATGTACAACAGAGATGAATGATATTTGAGTCTTTGCTTCCAACATCATGTATCAGGTGCAAATTTGATGAATTTGCTCTTTCTACAGACATTATTTCAAAAGCTCTGTGTGTGAAACCAATTGCTGCCTCTGTGGACTATACAACTGTAAGATCCAAGCCTGTACTTTCATGGATGTTTGATTTACTTAATGGGAGTGACACTGGCAGGATTGTAGGCTAGGAGTTTCTAGACATCACCCTCTCACAGAAACATCTGTCTGGCCACGAGACAGGCTTTAAACAACCTACATAAGACCTAAGGAAGGCAGCTGAAGAACAGTAACATTAAGGTGGCACTGAGATAGGAAAATATGTACTGAATAAGGTGAGAGGGACAGTTTCATTTTGCAATACCAAATCTAGATTAGGACACTGGAGGAAAAGGAAATTATAGGCCAATATAAGTGATGAACATAAGAGCAAAAATCTTCAACAAAATGGTAGCAAACTAAGTTCAATGTGGCTTTATAAAGATGACCCACTGCAATCAAATGAAATGTATTCCTACATTGCAAAAGTAGTTCAACATATACAAATCAACGGACGTGCCCACTAACATGCAGAATGAAGGGAAAAAGTCATGATTACAAATACAGAAAAAGCATTTAAGAAAACTCAGTATCATTTCATGACAAAATCTCTAAACAAATTAGGTCTAGAAAAAAAAATAATAAAGAGCATGCATGAAGAGCCCCCAAACTAATATTTTCCTCTAAAAATTAAGATGGGGCTTGGCAGCTTGAAAGACAGCTCAAAGGACTCAGTGCTTGCCTCACAAGCAATAGGACCTGAGTTCAGGTCCTGAGCACCTACAAAGGTGAGCACCTCTGATCTCGTAATAGTACAGGTAGGGACAGGGCTATCCCTGGGTCTTGCTGGATAGAAAGTTTACCCATCAGTGAGCTCCAGGTTCAGTGAGAGACTAGGTCTCAAAAAAATAAGATAAAGCCAGGCATGCACACCTTTAATCCCAGCACTCAGGAGGCAGAGGTAGGTATACCGCTGTGAGTCCCTGTGCATGCATACACACACATAAGCATACCACATACATGCAGATGCAAAATTTAGAAAGTGCCTACTTTGTCATTTCTGTGTAACATAGGAATGGAAGTTGTAGCAGGAAAATTAATCAAGAAGTGAATTAGATAGGAAGAAATAAATTATATGATTTTGTAGGTGGCATGAATTTATATATAGTCCATGCTAATTGCTCTACCCCCGAAAAAAAAAAAAACTGTCAAAAGTTATATTCAGTAAAGTTTTATTACATGAAATCAGCATATGGAAAAACCAGTCTCTTCTCTTACATTAAATCAGCATATGAAAAATCAGTATCTTTTCTTTTATTAACAACAAACTACCTGACTAGAGAGATGGCTTAGTGGTTAAGGCATTTTCCACTGAAGCCAAGGACCCAGGTTTGATTCCCCAGGTGTATAAGTGGCATCTGGAGTTTGTTTGCAGGGGCTGAAGGCCCTGGCATTTCCATTCTCTCCCTCCCTCCCCATCTCTCTATCTATCCTTCTGCCTTTTTCTGTCTCTCTCTCTCTCTCTTTAATAAAAATAAATAAATAACAACAAACTACCAAAAGTTAATTAACTAATCCCACTTAAAATAGGTACAATATGTAGGAATAAATTTAACCAAGGGACTAACCAATCTATATGATAAAAATCTTAAAATATTTGTGAAAGGAATTAACAACACACAAGTAAATGGAAAGCCATCCCATGCCTGTAGAAGTCAAGAACTAATATTGTTTAAATGTCCACACTAGCAAAAGTGATCTACAAATTCAATGTAATCACAAATAAAATTCAAATGACATTGTTTAACATAGATAAAATGTGAATAGAGTCATAAAAGATATTGAATGGACAAAGCAATTTTAAACAAAAGAACAAAGTTGGAAGAATCATACTACCTGATGTCAAAATAGACTATAAATTTATAGGAATCCAAACAGCATAGTACTAGCACCAAAAAAAAAAAAAATCATATTGAGGACAAAGAAGTCAGGCCACACATTCATTTATGGTGAATCCTCCTACCTCTGCCTCCCGAGTGCTTTAACGTTCACGAAAGAAAAAGAATACTCAGTGCAAAAAAAAAAAAAAAAAAAAAAGTAGATTCCGGGCTGGAGGGATGGCTTAGCCATAAGGTGCTTGCCTGCAAAGCCAAAGCACCTAGGTTCAATTCCCCAGGACCCATGTTAGCCAGATGCACAAGTTAGTACATGTGTCTGGAGTTCATTTGCAGTGGCTGGAGGCTCTGAAGCACCAATTCTCTCTCAATCTCTCTCTCTTTCTCTCTCCCTCTTTCAAATAAATAAATATATTTTTAAAAAAAGTAGATGCCTCAGGGCTGGAAAGATGGCTTGGCGGTTAAGACGCCTGCCTCCTAAGCCTAAAAACGCTGGTTCCAATCTCCAGGTCCCACGTTTAGCCAGATGCAAAGTGATGCAAGGGTGCAATGCTGCACTTGACCACAAGGGGGCGCACACATCTGGATTCCATTCACAGCAGCTGAGAGACAGCTGGGCACCCATCTCTGCCTGTCTTCCTCTCCCTCTCTCTCTGTCTCTCTCCAAAAATAAATAAATAAATAAATAAATAAATAAATAAATAAATAAAAAGCAGATGCTACAAAATAATTCTTCAAAATTGGTGCTGGGAAAACTGGATATTCCAATGAGAAAGAATGGAATTGACAACTATCTCACATCATATGCAAAACATGACCTAAACTAGATTGAAGACATATAGCAATTACTTTTCTCATTGCCGTATCAAATATCTGACAAAAACAATTTAAGGAAGGAAGGGCTTATCGGGTTACACTTTGAGAGGATAGAGCCACCATTCCGAGGAAGGTGTAGAAGCCACTAGTCACATGGCCTCTGCAGTCACATGATCGCACAGTGATGAATGTTCACGCTCAGCGCACTCTTTCCTTTTTACACAGCCAGGCTCCCAGCCTATGAAATGGTGCTGCCCATATTTAGGTATGCCTTCCCACCTCAGCCTAATCTACATATACCTCACAGACATGCCCACAAGTGTATTACCACTGTGATTGTACATCCCATTGTGTTGTCTATTGAACCATAACTTCTGAGGTTGTAAAACTTCTAGAAGAAAATATAGGGGAATTCTTCTTGTTTGTTGGTCTGGACAAGATAGATAGATAGATAGATAGATAGATAGATAGATAGATAGATAGATAAGCAAGTGTACACAACTGAGATAGGACCAAACTAAAAAGATTCTTTAGAGCAAAGCGAAAGAAGAGACAACTTAAAAACATGAGAAAATATTTGTAAACTGTCTAATAAGGGTTTAATATCCAATAAATAAAAACAAACAAAATAGCAAAAAAAACAACTCATTTTTTAAAAAAAAAATGTGAAATTAGGGCTAGAGAGATGGTTTTGTGGTTAAGGAGCTTGCCTGCAAAGTCAAAGGACCCAGGTTCGAGTCCCGAAGACCCATGTAAATCAGATGCACAGGTGTCACAGGTGGCACATGGGTCTGGAGTTCATTTGCAGCATCTGTAGACCCTGACACCCTATTTTCTGTCTTTCTCTCTCTCTCTCCCTCTCTCTCTTTCTGTCTTCCTCTTTCTCGCTCTCTCAAATACATACATAAATAAAAATAAAGTATTTTTTTAATGTGAAATTTGTCTGAAGAGACAATTCTTAAAAGGAGACATACAAAATATTCATGAAGTACAGGGAAAATGGTCAACATTCTTATCATCAGAGAAATGTGAATCAATATCAATGAAATATTACTTCATACTTGTTAGCAAAGCTATTATCAAAGATAAGAGATAGCTATCATTGAGTTATAGAGGATTTGGAGAAAAGAAAAGCTTTGTATACCATTGATAGGACTATAAATTGATATAGGCATTATGGAAGTTCCCTCAAAAATTACAAATAGAATTACTACATGAGCCCAAACCACTAGTGAGTGTATATGCCAGGGATATGAAATCAGTACACTGACATACCCACACTCTCAACATGAGTCACACTTGTAAAGGTGTGGAATGTTCAAACTATGTGATTACCAATGAATGATCCATAAATAAAATGGAGCCCTGAGAAAGAAAACCCTATTGTTTAGCATATCAGTGAGCATGGAGAATATCATGGTAAGTTAAACATCCTATAGGGTGTCAGTTACTTTGAAACCCTCAATAAAGTCAAACTCAGAAGCAGGGTAAGATGGTTATTTCTAGAGACAAGAGGATTTGGAAATGGGGAGATGCTCAAAACAGACTAAGTTACAGCTTTGTAAGACACCTGTATCACAGGGATCTATTGCTCAGTATGAAGGTTCTAACTAATGATACTATATTGACAATTTGCTATCCTTACCTCAACAAAGCTGAAGGGGGAAAGAGCTTACTGCCAGTAGGAAGTTTATCCAATAAGCTAGCAATTCAAAGATCAATGCCATACTGTAAGAAACCGAAATGCAAAACAGAAGTGAAAGTAAGATTGGAAATTTGTAGAAGATACCTTGAAAAAGCAAATAGTTACTGTGATTATTGAAGAATAAATAGGTTTTAGGGTAAGAAACCTCCAGTCAAAACAAATTGCAAGAGACAAGTGTCAGGAATACCTGGGAGCATGACATGTGGTGAGGCTGAGCACGGCTCTGTAGGACCACGGTGGCGCTTACTTGACCAAGGTGCACAGAATTATGTCTGTGAACTTCTTTAGTTATTAACAAAGGAATCTGTACTTTACCCTGAGTGTCATAGTGAAAATTCTTTACTGGGAATATAACAAACTCCTAAGATCTAGTGCTTCCACAGAAGAAATGGGCCTAGATCCACAAGTAAATTAAAGGTACCTGTGTCTCAGTGTAGTATTGCTTCTGCTGAGCCTATTTTATAAAAATGTTTCAAATCAAAAGAAATTGGAAAGATCTCCTGGAGCTCCTGGATCCCTGAACAAACCACTGCTGTCTTCGATATTTGTCTTCCACGTCTCTGACACACTGCAATTTCCTTCAGAGCTGAAGTCAACTTTGGCTCTGAAGTTACTATTTATTGATTAGTTCTTTCTCTATTTCACTGTTTTAGGATCATTTTTCACTTCTTCCCACATCTCTATTAAATCTCGTCTTTGTTTTGTGCCCTTCCACATTTTTTCTTCTTAAGAAGAAAAGGTAAATGTATTAAACTAAGGCAGTGAGAGAATTACAGAATTTTTATATTTGCAAGCATTCTGAAGGTTATCAGCACTTTGAGATCAAAATCTTCACTCAGTCACGCTGACAGTTTGTTACTGTCCCTGGCTAGACACAGTGACAGTGGTACTTGCCATGCATGCTATATCATGACAGCAGTGCTAACAAAGTGGGTGGTACTGCTGCTATTTTGCAAATAAGAAAAGTGAGTCATGGAGGTTTATAGAGCTGCCCCATAGCAGAGCTGGGACTGGAAGGCAGTCTTCATCAGATTTATATGCCCAGTCTCTTGACGGATTGCTCTTCATAGGGGGTCCCATGGAGTGGTAATTATGATTAACTTTATGTATGAATTTTTCAGGATAGCTAGTAAAGCATTATTTAGGGGTATGCATGCATGTGTTTCTGGCAGAAAAAAATTAACAATTTTAGGAAATATGACAGAGAGAGATGTGCTGCCTTTTCTTTCAAAGGATGAACAAGATAGAGAAACTCAGTTCTGGAAGGATGCCATTCTGTGGGAAGGCCCCCTTCTTGATCAGCCGTCCTTGAGACTAGCAGAGTTAACAATCCTTGAGATCAAAAGAGTCAATAATCCTTGAAATCAAAGCTGCTATTTGTACATTTGGTAAAAGGACCTTAAATCTTCCCTTCTTTTAGGTTTACCCAAGAAACTTCGTTGTTTTTATATTTTAAACAATCACGTAAGAGTGTGAGGTTGAGCTCTGCCTATGAATCACAAGTCCACATTAGGGAATAAAAACTTCCTGAAGGTGGGCTTTGCTCTCTGAATGCCTTAAGACTATCGACTCTTCTGCAGAAGTAAACCTTACCTTAACAATCTACTTTGGACTGTGTGGTCATTCTCGGACGATAGACTCATTTCTAACACATTTGGATCTGTAAGCTGGGAAAGTGAGATGCCTTCCCCAGTGTAGAAGGGTACCATGCAATTGTTTGGGGCTTTAATGAGAGAAAAGGAGTGAGAATGGGGAAATTTGATCCCTGTGCTTGAACTGGGACAATCATCTGCTTCTACTCAAGTTCACCAGCAGTTTGGTTCTCAGGCCTTTATCTCAAACTGTCAATCACCATGTTGGCTCCTGGGTTCTCAGACATTAGACTAAAAGACTACCATCAGCTTTCCTACTTCCAGCATGACTGTGGCAGGTCGGGAGACATCTCTGCCAACTCATTCTAATAAGTCTTTGCCCGCACATGTAGACATAACCTATTGCTCAATTGAGAATCATGGCTAATTCACAATGCCAGTGTCACTTAGAGGGCTACTAGGGATTCAGTGTCTTCAACATGACTGTAATGAATCAGAATATACATTTTAACAAGATCCCCGCATGACTCATTTGCTCATTAAAGCTTGAGAAAAATGTTGTAAGCACTCTTCTATGCAACTGGGTACTTAGTAAAAGATTTCAAGTAAAGGAATTAATATCATAATAAAACTTGGAGGTTTATATCTTGATCTAGGTAGTACTTAGACAATTATATTAATCTATTAAAGGCATCATGCTCTATTTGTTTATTACTAATGTATATTATTTGCATAAAATAATAAACTTGATGACCGTCACCTCCCACTATTCTCACCCATCTCCCTCCGTACCTCTCAGCCATTCCATTTTTGAATGCACAATGACCAAATTAATTCAAAATCAGGTACATAATGAATCCAAGAGTGTTTCTGTTAGTTGGATCACTGGACTTCATTGCAGCCTTGGTTTAGAACATACAACATTCACACTTAGCACTATACATGCTGTCACACCATGCAACACCAATGAATGCTACCTGAAACACTTCAGCGGAAACACACTCAAGAATAATGTGTGCTATATGAATTGCAGTGCTTTGACTACACGTACAAAGTTTTCTGGTCCTATGGAGACATATTAGTTTAATTGTGGAAAATGAGAACTTTTCATAATTTCCTACCATCATTCCTCTGCATGTAAGTATCAAATTGCTTTATCTTGGGATTGCATTGTATTAGAATGTTTGACAAAAAAAATTGCTGCTTGAGTCTCATAAAACATAATTCAATGAATTTTGGCTTGGGATTAGAATAGAATTTCCAACAATTTTTACATGACCCTAAACATACTTCTGCCAATGAATATTATTTATTTATGCAAAGCAGTGATCTCAGCATGGATGATTATACAACAAAAATATTGATGAAGCGTGAAAAACAGCGAGGATACTCTGCATCCTGCAGCATCAAATGTTCAGCTAGGATTTAATTTTTATGCAAAAATCAATGAACACATCCATGTCATGATTATGAAATGATGATAGTTGTAGATTTGATACAGACTTACTTTTGTCTCAGCATGTTAGAAGTTCTACCTTGAGGTTTCTGAACAGACAATGTAGCTAAGATATGAGGAGAAATTAGATATTCATCAAACATTGTTTCATGGAATTTGTGAAAAATTACTTCAAAAATTCTTGGGTTTTTTTTTGTTTGTTTGTTTTTGTTTTGTTTTGTTTGTTTTGTTTTGAGGTAGGGTCTCACTGTAGCCCAGGCTGACCTGGAATTCACTAGGTAGTCTCAGGGTGGCCTTGAACTCACACTATCCTCCTACCTCTGCCTTCCAAGTACTGGGATTAAAGGCGTGTGCCACCATGCCCTGCCCAAAAATTCATTTGAAAGTAAACAAGAGGATAAATGCAGAAGTGCATTGTGATTTACAGGGGTTCTACTTTATAAACATGCTGTCTTTTAGATCAATTTAAGACATATAAAATTGAGATTAAAGTATATGCACCTCATGTCCAGCTTCCCTTGTAGTTAGTATCTTAGACTAACATGTTGTACTTGTTGAAATTAATAAACCAATGTGGAGGCATTCCATTATTTTTAACTGAACTCTAGGAGTTTATTCAAAATTGTTTTTTACTTAATGTCCATTTTCTATTCTAAGATTCAAGTCAAGTCACAAAATTATATTTAGTTTTTATATCTTCTAATTCTTCCTGCCAGGAAAGATGTCTCAGGACTCCCAAGTTTTTGAAAATTTTGACAGTTTTTGTTTGCTTGCTTGCTTTTTGGTTTGTTTTTGAGGTAAGTTCTTACTCTAGCCCAGGCTGACCTGGAATTCACTATGTAATTTCAGGGTGGACTCAAACTCATGGTAATCTTGCTGCTTCTGATTCCTGAGTGCTGAGATTAAAGGCATGCACCACCACACCCAACTAACTTTGAGAGTTCTGGTAACATATTTTCGAGGATTCCCCATTATCAGAACTTAATGTTTTCCTCATGTGTTATGGCATCAGGAGGAACATATTTACGTATTGGGACATCATCAGATGTTTTGGCACCTTCTGTGCTGTGTAATTTGGGTGTTGTCTGACTGTCACTCAAGAGTCGATTATAGTTAAAGTCTTGGGAAGTGGTATGTGATTTTAAAGAAGTGAGAAAGAGAGAGAGAGAGAGAGAGAGAGAGAGAGAGAGAGAGAGAGAGAGAGACCTCACTCCCTTGGTAGTTTTTGAAAGAAGGTTATGAAACTGTAAGTTTGGCCCCAGTCAGTGTCTCCCTCCTTCCTGAGATGAGACTAATTAAGAAACATGCTCCCACCATTGCTGTTTCCTTTCTGCTATGTACTGTTCACCAGGGGGCTTTCACTAGAACTGAGAGGATGAAGGTTCAAATTTGAACCTCTAAAGCTGCATAATTTATCTTATTACAGTGGTAAAAATTTTGCTAATAAGAAGGTTAGAAACTCTTACTTTGGAGTGGAGCTTTCAGTATAATTATACTTGAAAACATTGGAGTGTCTTTGGGATTGGTTTTGGGAAGAAGTTAGAAAAACAACCTAACAAAAGCATAGGCTGCTCTCCTGCTGAGAGCACCAAAGGCATTGAAACCAGGAAATTAGTCCCAGATGGAAATGAGGATTTTTGCCATTTTGCCATTCTTGCTGAACCATGGCAAAAAATCCAGCTGCCCGGTGTCCCTGCTCTCTAACTTTGTAGAAATCCTGACTTAAGGATGACGGGATTGGGAGGTAGCTCAGTGGATAAAGCACAAGTATGAGGACCCGAGTTCAGATCTTCAGAACCCACATTAAGTCAGATGCTGTAGTGCAGGCACCTGTAATTCCAGGAAACTATGGATAAAAGGAAGGTGATGACAGGAAAACCTTGGAAGAATGCAGACCAGTAGCCTAGTCAACAGAGACCCTTTCTTCAAATAGCATATAAAGAAAATGAATGATAGAAATCATATAATCTTCTAGAAAGGTGCAGAGGAGGCATTTCACAAAGTTAAACATGCCTGCATGATGAAAGTGTTGGGGAAATGAGGAACAGTGAGAACATACCTAAAAATAGTAAGGACTATATATAACACACCTTTGGCCAACAATATTCTGAGCAGGGGAGTGAAAACACTTCCTCTAGATTCTAGAACAAAGTAAGGGTGCACGCTATCTCCATTCTGATTCAATATGGTTGTCAGTCTCAGCTAGAGCTATAAGTCAAGAAAAGGACATTAAAAAGGATGAAAATAGCCGGGCGTGGTGGCGCACGCCTTTAATCCCAGCACTCGGGGGGCAGAGGTAGGAGGATCGCCGAGAGTTTGAGGCCACCCTGAGAATACATAGTTAATTCCAGGTCAGTCTGGACCAGAGTGAAACCCTACCTCAAAAAACTAAAAAAAAATAAAATTAAAAATTAAAAAAAGGATGAAAATAGTATAGGAAGAATGGAAACTATCCATATTTGCAAATGGCATAGTTCTACATTTAAATGACCCAAAAACTTTACCAGAAAACTCTTAGGTGTGATAAACACTTTTAGCAAAGTTACATGATTAAAAAAAAAAAAAAAGTAACATGGAACTAGTAGCTTTCATGTATTTCAACAATGAATTTGCTAAGAACGAAATTAGGAAAACTATCATATTCACAATAACTCTCCAGAAAAACAAAGCGTCTCTTCAAAAGCACCATGGAGGAGGTTAAAGTCCTCTGCAAAGAAAAGTTTAAAGTGCTTAGAAAAGAAGTAAAAGACTATACCAGACATTGGAGAGACTTTCCATGCTCCTGGACTGGCAGAACCAATATTGTGCTAGTGGCTGTGTCACCAAAAGCAATCTACACATTCATCGCAACTCCCATCAAATTCCAATAGCATTCCTCTCAGAACTAAGAAACAAATTCCACAATTCATTTGAAAGCACAAAGGACCACATATAGCCAAAACAAACACAGCAAAAAGAACAGTGCCAGAGATACCAGAATTCCTGAGCTGGAATTACACTATACTGTCATAACTACAGAGAGTATGGCACAAATGCAGACACAGACCAGTGGAGTAGAGGAGAGGACTCAGATATAAATCCACAGAGCTATGACACCTAATTTTCAACAAAAGAATCAAAAACACACACTGGAAAAAAGACAGCCTATTCAGCAGATGGTGTTGTACAAACTGGATATCCACCTGCAGAAGAATAAAATTAGATTCACATCTCCTTCTCTGAACAAAGGAAGATTCAAAATGGACCAATGTCTTTCATGTAAAGGCAGAAATGCTGAAAATACTAGAGAAAAACATAGGAAACACATTGGAGTTTGTAGGCATAAGTAATAACTTTCTGAATAGGACTAAAATAGCACAGGAAATAGTCCCAAGAACAAACCAATGGGACTTCATGACTTAAAAAGTTTCTTCACAGAAAAAGAAACAATCAGCAGGATAAATGGAGAGCTTACAAAATGGGTGAAGATCTTTGAAGAGATTCCTCTGACGGGGGTGGGGGGGTGACTACTTGAATATATAAAGAACTGCAGAAACAAAATCCACCCCCCCAAAAAATCCTGCCAATAAAACGGTTAATTAAATGAACAGACCATTCTCAAAAGAAGAAACACTAATGGCTAACAGATATTTAAAGAATGGTCAGCCTCCTAAGCCATCAGGAAAAGCAAATTAAAGCCACTTTTGTGATTTTATCTTATCCTGTTCACAGTGGCT
The DNA here is from genome assembly GCA_036365145.1 of Orientallactaga sibirica. Taxonomy (NCBI): domain Eukaryota; kingdom Metazoa; phylum Chordata; class Mammalia; order Rodentia; family Dipodidae; genus Orientallactaga; species Orientallactaga sibirica. The sequence goes on from JAEOAD010000008.1 coordinate 25,554,800, forward strand.
GTCATCAAGAAACTAATGACAACAAAAGCTGGCAAGGTTGAAGGGGAAGAGGAACTCTTTATTTACTATTGGCAGGAGTGTAAACTGGTGCATTCATTATGGAAATCAGTGTAGGTTTCTCAAAGAGCTAAAACTTGAACTATCCTATGACCCAGCTATTCCATTCCTGGACATACTCTATCCTACCACCAACATACTGGCATGTCCATGCCTATTACTGCTCTGTTCGCAATATCTAGGAAATGGAAGCAACCTCAATATACATCAGCCTATGACTGGATAGCTATACAATGATATACAATGGAGTTTTACACAGCTGTAAAGAAAAACGAAGTTAAGACATTCACAGTAAAATTGAGGGAACTGGGAAAATTATATCAAATGAGTTCATACAATCCCAGAAGGACCAAAACTCAAATGTTCTCACCGATATGTAGATACTAACTTTTAATGTTTGTAAGTATGGAAATAGTGGGATATGAGACTGAGTATGGGTTATAATTAAAGATGGGAAAGAAGTCCATGAAATGGGAACAAGAGGTGATGACAGAGTGGGGGGAGAACAAAGGCAATGTGTACTTGGAAAGCAGAAGGGAGGTTAGGGTAAGGGCAGGCAGAGGAGGGAGGGTGATGGGGAATGAAGAGTGAAAGGAAACAAAAAAAAAAAAAAAGGTTTGAAAACTAGTAGAATTACAATATGATGTAGCAATTCCACTTCTGGGTTTATACACAGAATTGAATACATGGTCTTTTTAAATTTCTTCACGTGTGTGTGTGTGCATTTAGTCATGGGCATAGATATGCAGATGTGTTGCCCTTATAAACATGTACACAGGTCAGAGAAGGATGCTGAGTGTCATTCTCTATTGCTTGCCAGCTTTATTTCCCTGAGACAAAGTCTCACTGAACCTGGAGCTCCCTGCTTTTCAGTCAGATTGGCTCACCAGGGATGCCCAGGACTCTTCCTTCTCTGCTCACGCCCATCACTGGGGTTACAGGCATACACAGCCATGTCTGATGTTTTACTTCAGTGTGGGGCTCAATCTCGGGTCCCCATGGTTGCCCAGCAAGTGCTCTAACTCACCAAAACATCTCCTTAGCCCAGAAAATGGGTTTCTTGAAGATACACTTGTATGGCTCTGTAGCATTCTTCACAGTAGCAAAAATGTGAAAGCAATCCAATTTCTATTGTCCACCAATGTGTGAATGGATAAGAAAAATGTGGCAGAAATAAACAATGCAATTGTATACAATCTTAGAAAAGAAATCTGACATGTTATAGTGCAGATGATCATTGAAAATATTGTTTAAGTGCAGGAAGTCAGTCATGAAAAGGCAAATACAGTATGAGTTCACCTGTAAGGGCTCTTAGAGTCATCACAGTCATAGAGACAGACAGACAGACCAGATAATGTTGCTTACCAGAAGCTAGGAAGTGTGGAGGGACAAGTAGAGAGTTTCTGTTTCATGACATGGAGAGAATTTTCTAGATGGATGACGAAGGTAGCCACATATCAATACCACTAAACTGCACTTAAACATGGCTTCAATGAAGAATTTTATAGTCTATTTTACCATGATAAAACTTGAGAAAAATCTATGTATAACATTTTAGTAAAGAAAACAGCATTAGTGAACTAATTATCAGTGAAATCAAATAAAAACAGTTTGTACAGAACTAACTTCTGAAAATAATAAACATCAATAACATCCAGCTATATGGGAATTGGAAGGACAGGTGACAGGCTTTCTGTGGGTCTATAGCTTTGTATGTTAAAAAAAAGATACAGCAGTTGCCATGGCAAACTTCTGCCTCGGCTGAATGCTGGAACCTGCTGCATAAACCTAGGATTTGATGAAAGTGTGTAATTTGAAATAAACAGACAGATTTCAGAGTCATTCACTCAATGTAGGTTTACATTCTGTGACGTATGACTTCTCAATGTAACACAAAAGAGCAGATATTTGAACTCAACATACTCAAAAATCCATGAAATCACAGATTTAATTTTTAATATTAGGAATCTAGAATTCTAGCATTTTAAGGGCATATAAATTATTGAAGAAGAAGTTAAAGAAATTAGGTCTTTTATCTGAGACTGGCTCTGGAAGAAAATTTATGATTACATTAATAAAAACATAGTACTTTCTCTGCATCTATATCATAAATTATACAATGGAGCTTTAAATCTTTTCCAGTAACATAAGGCATATTGCATATAGTCACAGCTATCCAACTGGGGTAATTTTTAACTTTTTTGGTCATTGGAATACATTTGTATTCATCTCCACATTCAAGACCATAATGGATGCACTGTATTCATGTTGATGACATAGATTCTATAAAAGTTTAATTGTCATTCTGCATTAATTAATTCTAAATTAATGAACACTTTCAAAGTTTTGCAACAGTTGAATCACCAGTTCCTATCAAGCGTGACTGAGGCAGAATTGACTTACCCTGAACACTAAAGCTATCCACAAGAAAATAAAAATGTAGGCCAGGAGGAGAGAGAGATACAGAACCTCGGGCAATTATAATGTTGAGTAAACTGAGTGTTCTGGCCAAGATGTAAAATTCCCAGGAAAATTTCAAACCAAGACCAATCTCCTTTGTTCTAAATCCTATTGTCAGCAGACTGACGTTTTTTTTTTTTTTTTTTTCTGTAACAATTTTCTTCATTATGTAAGAAGCTTAGAACACTGACATGAAAGTTGCTAACATTCTGCCCGTTGGGAGATGTGTCAGCATTCAGGGCTGACATTCTGGCTGTTTTAGAGGTGGTGACTGGATGGAATAGAGGACAAATTTAGATGGGGATGCTAACACTCTTATTCAACAAAAAGCCAAGTCTCAAAGGAAAACCCAGTCCCCTCTTCAAGAGCATCACACTTGATGAGAAGCAGAATCAAGAAATACATGTAAAATTTTTATTTCAGACTTAATCTCCCTCTCTGTATAGCATAAGTAAGGCTTCCTAAGAATAATGCGAATCCAAAAAGAATAATTGACACTTGGAAGCATCTACTGCTGCTGTCCCATGAACACCCCTTCAGTATTCATTCCACTGTCCTGTAAACTTCAGTACGCTGGGATGTTCTGTAGAATGTGACAAAATATTTTATTCTCCATTTCAGGAATTTGAAGTCTTCAACAGAAATCACCCAATAACACATCCACACTCCAAGACTGTGTGAAGACCCTGATCACAATCCTGTTTTCTATGTTCACAAATTCTAAACAATCAGTGGTGTTATTTACCTGGTACTAACCAAGCAGGCCTTCCCACACCCCAGATCCATACAGATGATTCCACCCAGAATCTCAGTCAATATTCGTAAGTGGTTCCCTTCCTCTTGAGATGAACCTCGGGTGGTTGAAGTAGCTCTCTAGTCTCAGTAAACACTAACTAGCTTTGTCATAATAAGTGATTTTGGAGAAATTCTGGAGATTCTGCTTTTGACCAAAGCTGACTTGGACCGAACGAGAATCAAATAGTAGTTCAGAAATACTGGGTATAAGTTGCAGATGTAAATGACAGAAATGGCTACTGGACTTTTGGTAATCACATGGTAATCACTGTCCCATGGAGACCTTCTAAGCTTACACTCTAAATAGGATTACAATCTGTAGGGTTAGTAGTCTGTGCTTATCTTATTTAAAAATTCATGTCCCACATGTAGCATTTATGAAACATAAAACTAAAACTATGTAACTACTCAGCACCCAGGACAATCTCTGGAACTGGTAGCCGTGAAGCTGCCCCACCCCCACCCAACCCCCTGCCTTTGCTCCATCTCAGCCAGTCTCTACCAGCCCTCCCAGGGAACTCCATCCTGTATATGGATTAGATCTATTTTTTAAAGATAAATGCCAAATTGATATTTATTACACATAGTTATCTACCAACATAGTATCTTTTAAATTAATGTCTAGCCCTTAAAACATAGAACCACAGTCTTTCTGTAGCTTTCCTTTTATACTGAAATAGTTTTTCCAGGATTTTCCCCTTTTGTGAATAGCGACAGTATTTTCCTTTTTTTAGTGTTACTTTTGCAGCATTTCAATATGCTTCGTAGGAAGAGGAGAAGTTAATTTTTGAGGTGAAAAAGACAGGAATTCTTACAAGCAAGAAAAGAAAATCCAGTCTGTTCTTTATAAGGACACCTTGGCTAAACTTGATAGACTGTAAGGGGATGCCCCAGTGCCAGGTCTGCATCAGGAAAATGGAGGGATAGGGTCTCTGCTACCCTGCATGTACTGTGATAGAGTGTATGCTGTGGGGTCCAGCATGCCATGATCGCCAGTGGCCCTCAGTGACCTAAGGAGAGCAGACCTACAAAGCTTCTAGTCCTTAATTCCTGTTTGCTCTTCTAGCTTCAGAGGTTCCCCGTGTTCTACTACACTCTTGTATAAAAGTCTACTACTATATTCTGCATGGGGACTTCACCACTTGACAGGAGAGAGGCCAAGGTGTGAGGATACCAAACAGTAACTGCAGGAGAAGGACATGGTGAGATGGACAATTACTGGGAAAGAATTCAAAGCCAATGCTGCCTCAGTATAAGACCTACAAGGAGTTAGGGAAGTAGGCACCAGAGAACAAGAACTCCGTGCAGAGTGGAATCACTGTGCTTCCCATCTTTCCCACATAAACTGTAGCCCTAGCATACATCTTGCTCCCTCTTATGTCTTGTGTTGGCCTTTCATGAAGGAACAAAAGACAGCAAGAAATAAATGCATAACTTCTGGGACCTACAGAAAGATCAAAGTGGAATCTATAGATATGGAGATCATCTTCAACGGAGTTGAAGATCAAAGCGAAGAGGTCAGAATAGAAAGAAGAGAATAGACCTTAAGTCTGAGAGCAACCCTCATGGGGTTAGGAAGTGAAGGATCCATTGTTCTATAGGCCCAGTGCAAACCCACCAGTTCTGAATTCGCCATTCAGGTTGACTTGGCCTCCGCCTCTGCCTCAGAGTCTGTTTGAATCAAGTTGCTCTTCACTGAAGAGGTTTTCTTGGTTGCCATGGGAATGATTGACTTCAGATGTAGACATTAACTATCTTCTGTAATCATAGTACCTCTATGGTGTCTTTTTGTGGTCGGGTTTGCAGTTTACCAGTTAGAGAGAAGGGGACCACTTCCATGAACTCCAAGAAGAAGCCCCAATAGTCTTAGGCCAAAACAGAGATTACACCCATCAAAATCACTCTAAATTAACTATGCCTATCCCCTTAAACCTATACTGATCTTATTCCCTGTTGGAGAATCTGTTTTTCTTTTACAAAAGACAGTGGAAACCGAGACCAACCAAAATCTATCAACAAGACAAGATAGCTGACTCCCTATCATGAGATGAGCTACCCCTCACACATCAACCAGGGCCCAGGGTAAACCACAGAGGAAATGGTGAGATAAGCAAGAAAGCTGCTTCCACAGCAAGCCTGAGAACCTGAGCCAGGGTGACTGCAATATACATTGAGGATAGTGAAAATTTACCAAAGCAGAAATTCAGAAGCTGCTGAGAGCTCAGTATGAAAGTAGAGTTAAAACAAACCCACTAAGGCTCAGGGAAATTTGAAAAAGAGGGAACAGAAATATTGTAAGAGCCACAGGGTGGGAGGGAATATCCAGAGGAATTGCTCTCCCCTCATAATGACTGATTGCTGCTCTTACAGCTCATAACCCACAACCCCATGGAGAATACCAGCAATCCCACTGAGGAGGGCCCTCAGTGAAATGGGGGCAGGGAGGAGGGAAATGATGTGTCCAGATAAAGTTTCTAAATAATAATAATAATAATAATAATAATAATAATAATAATAATAGAAGCCTGGTTTTGGTTTTCTGATGAATCCCTCTTCTTAGTCTTCCTCCTCTATTTACTAATTTTGATTCCAGAAATATTTACAATGTAGTCTGCTTGCTCATCTATACCTGGCCAATGTTCAATTCCAAATAGAATACACAAAATCAAAATCACATTAGAAGGATCATGGTTCCATATAGATAACATATTATATCTGTTTCCTTGATCTCTGAAGGAAGAAACAAATACTGATCTCCTAAAAACACAAGCAATGATAATGTTCTCTAGAATAAAATCAGCTTGAAACTTATACTTAACTTGATTACAGAGCAAATCTAGGGTCTTGCTCTTCAAGTGTGGTCTGTGATCACACCACTGATGGCATCTAGAAGCCTACTAGCAAGGCAGATTTCTAGGCATAGCCCCAAACCCAGCAAAGCCAAGTCCCATCGTTTATGAAGTTACTAGATGATCAGTATGCAGCACACAAGGTGTCTTGGAGTTTTTTAGGAAGTGCTGAAGAATGTCTTCCGGTCTAACCTCTGGAGGGTGACAACCTCTAGAAAGTCCGATCCAAGGGCAGACCCTCTGATACCCCCTCCCAGACTTTCACTCCCAGAGTACTTTTGTATTTTCTTGGATTTGTAGTGTACTGAGATTCAATGCCAAGGTTCAAAAAATGTAACCTGGTGTTGGCAGGAATTTTAAAAATCATCGTTCAATGTGGAATCCAAAAGTACGCTAGCGTGTTTCCCAAACTGTAAGGTACTCCTGCTGGTGGCTAGAGTAACATATATGAGTCTACTTTATCTGGAACCTTAATTCTTACTTCCTTCTAAACACTTTCTACTATTTTAAAAATATATGTAGGTGTCACTCTAAGAATGAACTATTCATTAACAATTGGGAATTTTACAAAAGGGGGAACTGATAAATGCTTGGTAATACCCTGTAACTGGAAGGACGGAACAGGAACAATAATCATTCAAATCTCACATCTGAATCATCAAAACAGATAGGGAACTGTTTCCACTTGCAGGTGTAAGCAGCAGAGGTGAAAGAAAAAACCTATTCCAGGAAGAATTACAATGTGACTTCCATGAACTTCTTTAGCTGTTGGTTTATTTTCACAGGAAGCAGAGAGTAGTGGGTTTTGTCATTTTATAACCACAATAATGTTCTGAGCCAAACCAGCTGCCTTGGCTCACTGAAGTGACCTCAGATGCAACAAATGAGAATGCAGAAAGAACACTGAACTTGGCAGTGAGGTGGGTATTGCTGCCCATGGAGAGAGAGGCTTTAATTGAGTAATAAGAACACACTACAAACTGCCAGAGGGTGAGAGAGGGAAGTTAGCAGAATGCAAATTTAGAGTCTCTTTCACTGCAATGAAAAATTTGCTAAGAGAAAAAAACACAGTTTGGAGAGATACTAGCATTAAGCATAATTTTTTTTTTTTTTTTTAGGTTGGTGAGAAGCTAAGTTAATTTATAAACTAAGGGAAATAAAAACAGTAGAGAGAATGATTGAAGAGGAAGAAATGTGAGTGATAAAACCAGTTCTCATAGGAGCTGTGCTAACATAAATCGGAATACGAGTATTTGACTCTGGTCTTTTCATATCAACATGTTGTTATGAAAAGTCTTAGACAGAAGACAAAAATACAGTTAACAAAATTTTTCAGTGAAAATTTATATATCCATCCTTATGTTCTGCCACTGACAGTTTTTAGCATATACACACTACTCCATCTTTACACTAATTTATTTTACTTATATGCTTGTCAAGGTTAATTTCTTTTCCCTAAAACATTTTGCATGCATTTCTTTACCTGGAGGTCAATATTTATTTATAGTATTTTGAGGTAACCAGTTGCATGCAACTAAAGCAAAATTCCATATGCATATTAACTAAGATTGATCATATACTCATGTCTGTATAACCCAAATTCTCTCATGACATCAAAACCCCCCCGTCACTCCAGAGGTACCTTCCTAAACCTTTCCACTCTTTCCCCAACTACAACCTAGGAGACAGTCACTGTTCCAACAACTATCCTCATAGATTATTGTTGTTTATTCTAGATCTTCATATACATGGCTATTACAACATGGTTTCATTTGTACAAGGTTTCTTTCTCTCAACAAAATATTTTTACAGCCGTTTATCGATCTAGGTGTTTTGGCAGGGCATTTGTTCCTGTTTATTGCTGAGTAATATCACATGGCTTGGTCATTCTCCCAGTGAGGACACACAGTACCTGGTAAGCTGCTGTAAACATATTTGTACAAGCCTTTTTGTAGATATACCTTTTTAATGCATCACGAGTAAAGGCTTCGGGGTAGAATTACTAGGCTGTGGGGTTATTGCAAGTTCAAAGAAAGTGGCATCTTTCCCTAAAGTAATTTTACTAATTAATCCACACCAACAATGTGTAAGATTTATTCTTTCTCTAAATTTTCTCCAACAATTTTCGTTTCTGCCATTGTGCGGGGTGTGTAGCAGTATCTCATGGAGTTGGTAATTTTGGGGTTTTCTTTAGTTTATCTTATCATCTCAGAGGGCAATCTCCCACACCACTCACATCAAACTTGATGTTACAGCCCTCTGAACAGAAAACCACTACTATGCTTGTGTCCTCAGAGTAAACTCCTCACAGACAAGGCCATGTTATATATTCTTTTAGTTTTGTGTTACTCTTTAACCTTGTATAGTGTTCAATAAATGCTTATTTCATTTCATTTCAAGCCAAACACGCACTGCTGGTGATGCTATCAGTGAACAAGTCAACATGAGGCCCCTGCCTTTCCTCTTCATTTTTAGAGCATCAGCTTGCCAGTGGCTGTGTGAGTACATGACAGTCCCACCATGGGGAAAAAATAGTATAGTATGCTCCAGCTGAAGTTAGATTTAGGCTACAAGTCTACTTAGCCTAATATTTATTTAGCCATAAATTTCAGAGCAAAAAAAAAAAAAAAAAACCTTACATATGGGGACAAAGTTTCAAGTAGTTTTGGCAATTATATTTCGGCCATCTGGACTTTCACTAATGAATACAACAGACAACTACAATGCCAACAATAATTAGAAAGTAAAACATTGCATCCAGGGAGTAACAAGGGGAATTTTATTTCCTTGAAAATGCCATGAAGTCGAAGGCTAAAGGCTGTTTTATTTGTATGCAGTAATCCCCAAGAAATGAAATGGAATTCTTGAAGCCTATTATTATTATTGTGAAATACTGCCCCCTAAAATAGCGCGCGCACACACACACAACCTTATGTACATGCACACACCCACACACAGCCCTCACTTGGCTCAGAAGCATGTGAAATTTACTCTCAATGACCTGAGCTTCATCATGTTTTATGCACTTCCAAGGGCTCATGGACAGGTAGCAAATTTTATACAAAGTGGAGATGATAAAGATTTGTGAAATTATGATAAATCCAGAAGACCTTGAAAGAATCAAATGCAGGATATAACAAATACTGTTTTAATTTTTAAGTTATTTATTTGAAAGGAGAGAGAGAGGAGGGAGAGATAGAGAGACAAAGAGACAGAGACAGAGAGAGAGAGAGAGAGAATGGGTGCACCAGAACCTTTAGCCACTGCAAACGAAGTCCAAATGCAGGCAGCACTTTGTGTGTCTGCCTTTACTTGGTACTGAGGATCGAACCCAGGTCATTAAGCATTGCAGGCAAGAACCTTAACCACTGAGCAATCTCTCTAGCCCTTTAAGAAATATATTGAAGGAAAAAGTTGTTTTTATATTGTCCTTAGATATTTCCAGTCCGCTTTTTATTAGTGCACTATTTTACAAACACACAGTACATATTAGAGTATAGATGTGCACTGAGATCAGATATCTTTCACCCGAATATGCTAATTGAGAAGAAAGCCATTCTGTCAGCTTTCTTTAATTTTCATTGATGTTTCCTCTCATTCTTCTGCTGAGAGCTAAAAATAAATAAATAAATCAATAAATCAATAATAAATAAATAAATAAATAGAATCACACCTTAATCAGGAGAGGGGAAAAGTGGAAAGTGAAAAGGTGCTGAGCATCTAATATTAGGGGGCCTGCACAGAAACTTTCTCATTCTACAATGACTGGAGGAGACTGTAATGGAGACCTGAGGTGTATTTTGTAGCTTCTTTTCCATCTAAGAAGCACAGAATAACTCTCAACAAAGGAACATGAACAAAAATAAACCTCCTCTATTGTATCTTTTCCTGAGAGCTGAGTACAGGTGATTCCAAGGCCTTAGGTGAGTAAAGCAACTCAGTGGAAGAGCACAGTTCCAGAACTACATGGTGAGGCCAAGGAACCCTCACCAAGAACACCTGCACTGAACTGTTAAGTGGGTACCTTTCATTTCCTGCAGTTATTCTAGTTCTGCCCATTATACAGCTGAGACTCAGTGACCTGTCTTGCAACAATTTAATCAAGTTCCCTGATCTAGAGTGTTGGGGGAGGGAGCTAAGTCTTGAACCCAAATCAGCCTGGTTCCAAAATATGGAATTTTCAAATGCATCCCCTACATCCTTAAAAGTCATTATAAAAGCTTTTCAGAAGTGTAAATAACCTTGGAAATAATTACACCCAAAACTGCTTATTTTAAAAAAGAAATATATGTATGAGATTTCACTGAGTTCATTTAGGTCTTTATATAACAAATTTGAGGAAGTAGATCCAATTCCCTCCACTATAATATAAAATGAGCACTATTTATTAAAAGAATGTTTAACTCATTATCTAATACACATAAATTAATGCGAAGAAGAAATCTCATTATATTTTGAATTGTCTTTCATATTCTTTGTTTATTTGAGAGAGAGAGAGCACGAGAAAGAGTTAGAGAGAGATGAGAGAGAGAGAGAGAGAGAGCACGGGGTCTCCAGCCACTGCAAACAAACTCAAGACGCATGTGCCATCTGGTGCATCTGGCTTACAAGGATCCTGGGAAATAGAACCTGGGTCCTTAGGCTTCTCAGGCAAGCTCCTTAATCACTAAGCCATCTCATCAGCCCGCCTTTCAGATCCTTAAAAAGTTTTGCATCCTTCACCCCTAGGACAGGAAGCATTGCGTATGTTCCTCTCTCTGGGCCTTGACCTTCTGCTTTTTGCCTTTGGATGCTTACTTACTTTTCTTTTACATTGTTATTGTATCTGGAAGTTACTTTTCTGCCATTGTGACTTCATAAAATCAGGAACAGATACCATAACTCCTCCACATCGAATCACAAATTAATTACAGTAAGAAAAACAGAATTCTTTTATTATAAACTCCTTATTTTACAGGTAAGAAAACTGAAGCATTTGGAGTTGAACCACTTTGTCTAAAATTAGCTAAAACAGCTGAAAGTAGGCAGCAGATAATTTCCACTAAAAACTAACATATGAATATTAGAATCTTTCTGGTATTGACTAAATGTCAAATGTATGGATCATAGAAATTAATGAAATGATACAGTTGTACTTGTTCATTTGGATATTATCCTTGGTAAGGAGGAAGTTATAATCAATGAAAGTATGAGAATATAATTACATAAAACTGATATCAATATTCACTCAAATATTTTGTATAAAACTAATTTCATGGCTAAAGTTACAAATAACATCCATGATTCTGTGATAAATAAATATATGTATATGTATATATATACATATGCACATATTTCAGAAATATCATTTTTAAAGGTTTTAGCTAAAAAAAATTGTATTTAAACTTTATTATGTTGCTATTTTTTTTGACACTATCCCATGAAATATTTTTAAAACACACTATGTGAAAGAGAATAAATCTGCCCAGATGACTTTTTAGTGTTCAGTTACCAAAGGGAAAGTGCTTTTATCCATGTATGGACCTTTTTTCCATTTCAATTTAAGGATCCATGACATAAAATCCTAAATGGTTAATCTCTGGACCCCTTGCTAGCTGACCACCAGCAGTGACCAATTAACCAAAGTAGGCTGCTGAGGTCTCACATTAGTTTCTCAACAGTGGACATTTTATGGGAAACATCCAGAGACTTCTAAACAACATTACAAGTGACAGAAGAAAAGTGTATGTTGGTCTTCTAGAAAGAAAGAAAAATAAAAAAACAACAGTAATTTTCATACTGCTGGTGAAAGTCAGACAGATGCAATGAAACAAAGACAACCTGCAGGGTTGTCAGATAGTGAATGAAGTTTGCTTCTGGAGAAAGATTTAGAGAAATGTGAACTATAAAATTATCTGTGTTGGGCTGATCTTGCCTATCAGCTCATGAATTTGGGTCAGCTTGGGCTGAAAGAAACTGGTGTCCTTTAAGAACAGAGAAAAATACAAAACGTGTAAGAATAAACATAATTAAACTTATACAATCCCTAATCAAGCCAAGCTCTGAAGTTACAGAACCATACTTTGAGAATGTGCTGAAGAGGACCAAATACTTTGGTGCGATCCCGCTGGACTGAGAAAGATGTTAACATCTACCTTTTCATTTTTCTTTGTTTATGGAGAACAAAGTAAGTCTCCAATCCTAACCAGAAGTAGAGCCTTTCACCATGAACCTTAGGGAGCAATTCTATCACTTCCCCCAAAGAACAGTGACTTGGGATAGAAGCCCAGCTCCTGCCAAAAGCTTATTTGTTACGGGCTTTGGAAAAGACCATCAAGAACATTTGCCTCATTGTGTTCCCACATTTCTAGTACTTAAACTCAGTTTCCAAAGTATACCCTGCTGCCACTTACATTGTACAGTACTATATATGTGGTGCTTTGAATGTGAAATGTCCCCCATAGCCTCATGTGTTTATTAAGCCTAATCCCCAGCTGGTAGAGCCTTGCTGGAGAAGGTGGACCATAGGGTTTATTAGTCAAGTCTCAGTGGGTGTTCTCAGTTAGCTCACTCTTGCTGATTTCTCCCAGCTGATGTGACAAGATGTGAGACACTCTGCTATTTGTTCTTGCCACACTTTCCTTGTCATGATGGAACTTCTGGTCAAACCTGTAAGCCTAAATAAACCCTTTCCTTCAATGATCTGCTTCTGGCCAGGTATCTTGTCTAGCAACTAGAAGGTAGCTTCTACCATATACTGTACTGCACTGTACTAACTATGATACGCAATACTCTTAATTTCTCCCTAACACAGAGTTTTCTACAACATAACTATAGATGCTGATGGCCATAATCTCTCGTTCTTCATAGACATCTCTGTTAAGTTAGTTTTGTTGTTGTGTTGCAGATTTTAAGTAATGTGAGGGAGATACCTGAGGTTTCCCAGGTATCATAGCATAAAATTGTGAGTGAAATGACACAAACTATCAAAGGAACAGATGTGAGGAACTTCCAGTCTTTAGAAACTCTCTTGCCTGCTCTATCCAGCTGTTTGGCTCCTCATGGCCATTTCAGCTTTGTGTTAAGTTCCTGTTAACTACCTTCATAAGCACAGAACAGGACTGACTGAATACCATGATGTGACATTGAGGATAAGGTAGCAAAGGATATTGCCTGTCACTTACCAGTTAGATTCATTTTTTACTATGGAATCCAGGGCCTTGCATGTGCTTAACAAGTACTCTACACTAAGCTGTACCATTGGCCCTCATTTCCTTCCTTCCTTCCTTCCTTCCTTCCTTCCTTCCTTCCTTCCTTCCTTCCTTCCTTTGTTCCTTCCTTCCTTCCTTCCTTCCTTCTTTCCTTTTCCTTCCTTCTTTCCTTCATTTCTTCTCTTCTTTTTTTCCTTCCTTTCCATTCTTCCTTTCCTCCTTCCTTCATTCAATCCCCTTCCTCTTTCTTTCTTTCTTCTTTCTTTCTTTCTTTCTTTCTTTCTTTCTTTCCTTCCTTCCTTCCTTCCTTCCTTTCTTCCTTCTTTTCTCTTTCTTTCTTTACTTTGAGCTAGGGTTTTGCTAGGTAGCCCAAGCTGGTCAGATTCAATCCTCCTGCCTCCATGTCCTAAGTGCTGGGATCACAACCATGTGCCACCACACAGCTTCACTAAGCTTCTTGGCTCCCTTAAGTCAAATTCTCATTTTATTTTTATGTGGGACTGGTATGCATGTAATATTGTAATGAGATATGTGTAGTGTATACATGTGTGTATAAATATGTGTGCACCCCCACCACGTATCCCACCGTCATCATTTATCTGCATGGTTCCATGCTACTTAATTTCGCATTGACTCCAGAACTTGCTGTTTGGCAAGCCCCAGTGACACTCCTGCCTGTGCTCCACACAGCACTGGTGTTATAGATGTGCATGGCCACTCCTAGCTGTTTACTTGGATGCTGGAGAATAGAACTCATGCACGCCCTCATGCCTGCTCAGGAAGTGTTCTTGCCCACTGAGCCATCTCTCCAGCCATTCTCGTCTCTTCTAATGAAATTTAAAAAAAAAAAAAAAAAAAAAAAAAAAACTGCTCTCAGCAGTTCTACACACAAAATCCACTGGAAGAAAAATGAAAACAAAATGATAGAAAATGTATTCAATACATAAACATGAAATGATGTCATGGGAAATAGGTGTTTTATAATTGTCTTTATGGGATGTGTTTCTATGGGAGAGCACAGATAGAAAGGGACTCCTATTAGCTTGTTCAATGCCTCAGTTAATACACCTGGTGGACCCCCACTTTCCTCTGAGAATCTAGGATGGCTAAGCTGCAGTGTGATGTTAGAGCCCAGACGTCAGGGAAGTGACCCTTTTTAGGTCTGGCTCAGGTCCTTTCCCAATGCCATGGAAATGAGGGCTTTTTCCATTACAACTCAGCAAGGGCAAAGTAAAGAGGATTCTGAAGGAGGCATCTTTGCAAGGAGAGTGTCTCTCACGATTTAATTTCCATAGCAATTTAAGGAAATGATGTGGGGGCGGGGACAGGCAGCGAGATGGTAGAATAACAGCAGCTTAGCTCTGACAGGGTGTGAGAAAGCTGAACAGTTCCATGTGCATAATATTAACCTTCACACATTCCAAAATGGCCTCGTTAATCAGCAAAAAAAAAAAAAAAAAAAAAAAAAAAAAAAAAAAAAAAAAGATATTCTCAACATCTATGAATAGCTATGTTGAAAGTGAGCAGTGTCATAGTGGGTAAGAAGACACACAGGACAGAACACACACAGACATGTATGTATGTATGTATGCATGCATGCATGTGTGGATATTTGTTCACCACCTCCTGAAGTTTCTTGTAGCATCAAGATGATTTTAAAATGCATACTAATATCTCTCAAAGATACAACTTTTCTTTTTTTTTCTTGTTTTTATTATTTGAGAGAGACAGAGACAGAGAGAGAGAGAGAGACAAAGACAGAGAGGCAGAGGCAGAGAGAGAGAGAATGGGCGCGCCAGCGGCCTCTCAGCAGCTGCAAATGAACACCAGATGTGTGTGCCCCCTTGTGGGCAAGCGTAGCATTGTGCTCTGGCATCACTTTTGCGTGTGGCTAACCGTGGAACATGGCATTCTTAGGCTTGGCAGGCAGGCAGGCAGGCACCTTAACCATAAAGCCCATCTCTCCCGCCCCAAAGATACAACTTTTCTGTTGCTTCTGCTTACTGTTTTATTAGAAATTCAACATAACAATACTCAAAATAAAATTAGGCTATGGTAGTCCAGAAGGATTTTTTTTCTTTTATACTAAACACAAATATAAAATACAGCAAAAATGGGGTTCTGAGAATGTAGCTTTCAACAAACTTGTCTGTGTTTTTGAAAGTGACTGTATGCCTTGCATGGAAAAGACACAGTCAAAAATCCTTTCAGTGGTTAAGGCACTTGACTGTGAAGCCTAAGGATCCATGTTCAACTTCCCAGATCCCAAGTAAGCCAGACATACAAGGCGATGCACGTGCAAGGTTGCACATGTGCACAAGGGGGTGCACAAGTCTGGAGTTCAATGGCAATGGCTAGAGGCCCTGGTGCACCAATTGTGTGTGTGTGTGTGTGTGTGTGTCTATCTCACTTTCTCTGTCTCATAAAGGCATGTGCCACCATGCCTAACAAGAAAATCCTTTCAGTAATAAACATGAAATTGGCAAAAATCAACTAAAGCATTACATGTGAAATCAGATACTGGCGGGTGGGACCCCAGTTCTGCTATGCACTAGTAGTGAGGATTGTTTCAATTGGAACCTTCTGGGACTTGTCTTTCCTTGCTTGCAACAGCAGTGATAACATCATAGGATTACCATGGAAACCAGTGTCGAGATAGGTGTGGCTTCTCCCACAGGACCAGATTACATGATGCTCTCAATAACAGCTTATAACTGAATATCACCATCCACAAAGAACCACATGTTTTCTACATTCTCTCTATCTTGCACAGTTAGATAACAGCATTACAGTTCCCCACATGTACCATACTGTGCTTCCTAAGCCCTTGATCATTAAAAACATTTTTGTCAACTTTAGGTGAAATGATGTTGACCCAAATGATAATTCTTCATTAACTAGCACAGCCCAGGTCCTTCCAAAAATAATAACTCAAAACCTAAATTTAGAACTCTGCCTGGTGGCACATACCTATAGCCCCTACATTCAAGAGGATGGGGCAGGAGGATTGTGAGTTGGAGGCAAACTTAGGCTACCTAGCGAGCTCTAGTCCAGACCTTGTTTCAAAATAAAAATCAATGACATACAAGGAAAAATAATCCATTAGAAAACATAAATTGAAAGAATAAATATGATCCAAAAGAATTCTGAAAAACAGAGTCTAACAAATGGGCTTTCAAGAAGATAAATATTAGATCAAATAACTTCTTTTTATTTGGGGGGAAACTCCAAATTTATAAGGACTTCCTCACTCCTCACATATATAGCTAATCAGTCTCCATAACATATGGGAAAATGTCCAAATTCATCCAAACTTTCATCCAGCCTTTCCATGATTCTGTTTTCTGGTCTTTCCAGCTCCATCCTTCACACATCTTTTCTACGCACTAACTTGTCATTAAAAGGAGCTTCAGCTGGGCATGGTGGCTCACGTCTTTAATCCCAGGCAGAGGTAGGAGGATCATCGTGAGTTCAAGGCCACCCTGAGACTACATAGTGAATTCCAGGAGCCTCACACTTCATGTAGAATCATAATTAGGACCACTGTGGAGACACACTCTATCCACTTACTTCATAGTGTTTTGAGGTTCTTTCTTCCTATTTCTCATGCCATCTTCATATGTCTGAACCTCATAAATACCTAAAATATCAGTAAATATAATAGCTTTTCCACATGGATCTTTCCAATGATATTTCCATTCACAAGAAAATGGAGAGGTACTTTGACATGCTGGTTTAATCTTACTATTAACAAGGGAGGAGAAAGAATTCATAATTGTACCATGGAGGGTACTATTTCCAGGGCTTCTGAAGCCACACGTTGTCTAGTCCCTTTTTACCTTTGGGTTTGGTTGACTTAGTACCCCAGCCATCATTGTGCCATGCTTTACAATAGGGGAATGATATCATGATCAAAGATATAAGCAATTATTCCATGGATATTGTTGCAATAGTCAATTTTGCTGCACACATATTTCATTTATTAGAAGATGCCTGTCTAATCCATGAGTGACTACATGAGTACATGAGGTCAGAGCATGGGAGCAAGTGCAAAAATAACTTTTGGTATTTTTCTCAAGACAATGTAAACCCTAGGGCTTGTGCTGTAGGTCAGTGGTAGAGCACTTGTCTTGCATTCTCAAAACCCTGGATTTGATCATCAGTAGCACAAAAAAAAGAAAGAAAAGAAAGAAAAAGAGGCTGAAGAGTTTGCTCAGTGGTTAAGGCACTTGCCTGCAAAATCAAAGGGCCCAAGTTCAATTTCCCAGTAGCCACATCAAGCCAGATGTACAAGGTGGTACATGCATCTGGAGTTTGTTTGCAGTGCTGGAGGCCCTGGCGAGCCCATTCTCTCTCTCTCTCTCTCTCTCTCTCTCTCTCCAATAAATAAAGAAAAAGAAAACACAAAACCCTAAAGTTTTCATTCTTTTGGCAACTAAGGTTTCTTAATATCTTCTTTAAAAATACACTCCTCTATTTTTTATATGTACCAATAATATAACCATCCTGGCAAATTAAAAGAGCATGATGAGTCAACCATGGATAAATTTAGTAACTTACATAATATTAAGCAGCTGTATTTTGGACTAAAAATTAATGAAAACATTTCCCATGCTGGTATTAAGTACTTCATTTGTTCCATTTCTCTTCAGTGGTGCCTTGAAAGCCTCTTGAAATTTGGGGCACTCATTTGAAACTGATTTGATTATGAGATACACAGTTAATTGGTTTCTGCATTTGAATTAATTGCATAAATGTTCAAAGAATTTTTAAAAAGGATTGTGCTCAGTTAAAATTGTTGCCATGGGAGACATCACAATCTTTAGTGTGAACAGTGAAGGTTTTTGTTCCCCTTGAACCTTTGGATATGCCTGTGACAATTTTGCATCTTAGCAAGGCCCCCATCCATGTAAATCTTCCTCTCGTGTTCTATGCCACATCTCTGTGTATTCACTGATGGCAATTGTCAGTGGTTAGCTGAAAACTTGGATGATGAAGTTTTGAAAGAACAGATTGGAAGTACAAGTCTCTTTGAAATAATTATGGTATCATACTCTAATCACAGTTTGTACAAACTCCAGACAGCTGTAGAGTGCTCTTGAAGAAACTGTCATACAAATTAATCCATTTAATTCTCAAGAACAACACATGAAAGTTAAGCATGGAGGGACTTATAATTTCCATTCTGCAGATGAAGATATTGAGTTTTCTAGAGGCTGAATAGCTTGCCTATATTATCATATAATTAGTCAATGGTGAAAGTGACATACTTACGGCTTAACAGAAGGAAACAATGGCCTATTAACAATGACAGCTCTGGCTTCTCAGGTCCTGAAGAAGGACCACGACATTTATCAATATGTACAAAATTGCGTCAAGACTGGGGAAATATTATGTATGCTAAAGCTTATACTTAGACATAATTCAATTGCTAGCAGTTGCATCTGAACTGAATTTTTGATCCTTTATTATTGTTAATTTCAATGGAATCTGAATAAATTATAATGTGCTGGGGGTCATACATTGATTCCTTCACTCATCCAAAACCTGCTTCACAAAGCAGTTCTGTGACAAGTTCTGTGGTAGATGTGAGAGGCACAGTGGAAGATAATAATGCGTCAATCTGTGAATTCAAAAAGTCTGTAGCTAGAGAATCATCACTATACTGAATATTGCTGACAAAGTATGATGGGAATGACCTGAAATCATTTTTTCCCCTAGGAACTTGTGATCTAACCTAGGTATTTGCCTGAAAATTTCTACCTGGGTAAGCTGAAAAATCAAGAACAAATAGTGGGCTGGAGAGATGGCTTAGCGGTTAAGGAGTTTGCCTGTGAAGCTTAAGGACCCCAGTTCAATACTCAAGGTCCCACGTAAGCCAGATGCACATGGTGGAGCATGTGTCTGGCGTTTGTTTGCAGTTGCTAGAGGCCCTGGCATGCCCATTCTCTCTCTCTCTCCCCTTCTCTTTATCTCTAATAAGTAATAAATAAATAAAAATAAAATCTTTCTGGAAAAGAATGAACAGGAATTGCTTAATTTAAAAATAGGAAGGAAAATATTATTTTGGTTCTATCTTACTGTGTTGAATGAAAGATAACATTGTTTTATAATAATTGTGTTTATAAATTTACTAATTTTATCATCTATTTATTTATTTATTTGAGAGAGAGTAAAAGAGAAAAAGAGGCAGATAGGAAGAGAGAGAATGGGCATGCCAGGGCCTCCAGCCACTGCAAACGAACTACAGACACATGCGTCACCTTGTGCATCTGGCATTATGGGGGTAATGGAGAATCAAACTCCGGTCCTTAAGCTTTGTAGGCACATGCGCTAACCACTGAGAAATCACTCCAGCCCTAGATTTACTAATTTTAAACAGCCTCATGATATACCATTGTGTATGTCAAGGGTATATTTTATGCAGAACTTTTTCTTCCTGCGTAATTGGGAGACAACATACACATTTACCAAGTCATACTTTGACTACATTCTTCATCCAATCTATGCATCCAATCTGTGCTCCCAATTCTCTCATAAGAAACAATGGCTGGGTGTGGCTAGAGTAATAAAATTCATTGTGCTGGAAAACAACTTCTTTTCAGTATAAATATTACTGACATCATACAATTTCTGTGTACCTCAAATGAAAGACATCAGCTTATTATACAGTTTACATATATACTATAAAAGCACACTCAGAGACTTCTATTTCTGTGCTGTTTGGAACAAATAATTCATGTTAATTTGGATTGCTTCTTATAAACATTCTAATTTTTTCAAAGTGTCACTAAGAACTTTTTGCAAGATTTGCACTATATGTGCCTGAATATTCAGTAGGGGACTATATTTTACATAACATCTGTTAGAAATACCACTATGTAGCACAGTACTAGTCTAATTAATAGCATATTTTATAAAGTCAAATCTAAATTTAAAATTTCTTTTTTTGCATAATGGACAGCACTAGCTCAACACAAAGGATTATGTTCAGGAAAGTAAAGCACAGCTGAAACAAAGAAGGAACAGCATGCACAGAATGAAATATACTCTTAAAATAATAGTTTGAAATATTGATATTGCTTGATTTATGAAATACTAGAATGGCCCTTTAAAAACATTAATATGTAAATATTGCCTAATGTCAGACTTGAAATGTAATGTTTAAGGTCAACTTTCATATTTTATAAATGAGAAAACATTTAGTTAATGTTTAGTCATTTGTAAATGACTTAATGAAGGTCACAGTGCTAGTTAGTGGCAATGTTACAATGACTCAGGCAGCCCAACTCAGAGCCTGCTTCTTCCTGAGCCTTATCATAATACCAGCTTTATAGCTCATGGAAAATTCAAAATATTTTCAAGTGGACTTTCAAATTAGAGTGTTCTTTCAACACATGCTTATGACAGAGCAGTGTATATATAAAAGTGGAAAAGATGACTCACTTGAGTCAAGAAACTCAAGCCATGCTAGGCATTGCTTTTGACCACTCTGTGCCTTACAATGGTTAGTAGGTTGTTTGAGGCTTATTACAACCCATTATTGAAGAATAAGAAATGAGAGAAAAGAAAAATGTATCAATGTCCTTGATTAGCTAACATCTTTCTATATAGCTGTCTATTTAGCCATTTATGGCCCTTGAAATATACCCCTCTCAATGTATTTATGTATGATGTATGTTGGCATGTATGTTCACATGTGTATATGCAACCATTTGTTGTCTAACCACTGTGCTGTATAAAAGACATAAAATTACTATACTGCCACATATGAGACATATATTTTTATGCTTAGCAGTTAACTCCTTTCTTTTTATCACTAATCATTAAAGATAAAGGAACCCAATTCCTTTTCCTTAACTTAATATTACTTCAGTAAGCTACATGGTTTATCTTTGCCTTTGGGTGGAATAGGTAGAGACAACTCCAATCCAAACCATGGTGACCTACATCTGTCCACAGGCAGAGTCTAATTGTCTTGGCTTTAATTGTTCCCACACAAAGCTCAGCATGCAAGGGAGCATGCGAAAGAAAACAAGGGAGAAAAACTCAAGAGGAAAGAGCAGAGTGCCTGGCATGTGATGGGCAGAAGCAGTGGAGACTCTGGCTGGGTAGGCTGTTCTTGGAAGACCTTTCTGGCAGGAAGACATAGTGCGTTCTTGTGATAGCATGTGATAGAATACCAGCCAGTGAGCTGAGGAAGGAAGAGTGCTTGCCTAGACAGAGGCTGCCAGCTCATCAAGCAGCCTCAGGAGGCACACAACAGATGAGGGGTTATGAGTACAGAAACAGTTACCGGAACAATGATAGAATTAAAGAGGAAGAGAGTTGAAGTTTAAGAAAACAGGGTTTTAACCAGGCGTGGTGGCACACACCTTTAATCCCAGCACTCGGGAAGCAGAGGTAAGCGGATCTTTGTGAGTTCGAGGCCACCCTGAGACTACATAGTGAATTCCAGGTCAGCCCTACCTCGAAAAACCAAAAAAAAAAAAAAAAAAAAAAAAAAAAAGAAAAAGAAAAAGAAAAGAGAGTCTTACAGACATGACTGCATCTAGCTTTACATGCAGTCTAGGGATCTAAACTCTCCCAAGCCCCAAAGCAAGATTTTTAACAAGAATCTGAGGCAGAGATATAAACGCAGACACTCACTGCTATGTTATTTCATACCTAGCCCTTGATGTTGACTTTTAAAACTCTGTTTTATGTAATGTGATGGGATATAATTAAATCATTAAAACATTTTGAAGACTATAGTAACCTGATAATCATAGCAGGATATGAAATGCAAACAAGAGAACAAGATGTTGCCTAGCATCAAACAAAATTTAACGTCCATAGGAGAGGAGTAAAGAGGGAAGGCTAGCTAAAGAATTGGTTCAGAAAAAGTTTGTGGAAGCCAAGTAGTTGAAGGTCACTGATAACCTTGTCTGCTTACCATCATCTCACTTACATAATTTTCTTGTCTTTCAATCATACATTCAAATTCAAAGATCAAGAGAGAGTTGGATTGGTCTAGTATGGGTCAAGTGTTTCCCACTTAGCTAGGAAATCTTCATTGGTAGTTTTCCCAGTCCAGTATATAAGATTAAGGGTTTGTTTTTTTTTTTTTTTGCAAAATATAAAATTATAATGTAATTTACATAATACAGATTTTTATTCCTTATTTCTTCTCTTATAATTTTTTCAGAAAAGTAACATTAATTTACTTTAAAATGGAAATTAGCTTAAGCAGAGACTGGATTTGTTGTCCTTTTAACTGATATAGCACAGTGCAGTGATATCAAGACCAGAGCTACAAACTTTTTGTCGGAATCAATATCACATACAATGCTACAAAAATGCTTTGCTTTCCCTCTCATGTTCACAGGATGTCATTTTTTTTCTTTTTGTTTTTAATGTACAGTTGAAAATGGGACATATGTTTCCTCCCATCAAACTGAACTTTCATTTAAAAGTCTTGCTACCAAGCTGAGATCCAATAAGCTACAACATTTTCAACCTGCTCAATCTATCTTACATTAACATCAATGGGGTACTGGGATATTTTATTTAAAACTATTGTTTTAGCTAATTGTAGGTAGACTTTAGAACAGTAACACTTTTTTTTTTAACTTTTAAGCTGATAATCTGTGATATGTTTTCTTTTCTCACCATCCATAGAATAGAGCAGTCAGCTTGGAAAGAGCATTCCAGAGGAACGTGACAATATTTGAAAACTGCGTTGAAGTTTATTAGAACGGACTCTCTTAAGGTAGGATCATGAGCTGGGATGATCATCACAAAGGTGAGTAGGCTGAGAAGAACCCCGCCAGGCAAGTGATAACGGGATTATTTGTCCAAAAAATACCATGTACAAGTCAGTAGTGAGTGTACATGGGCAGTTTTTTTAACCTTTAATGTTTCAAGCTTTTGAATTTTCTGTCTGAGAACAATCATTAATCACTGTAGCAGTTACCTTCTCTTTGCTAGGACAAAACACCTGGCAGCTTATAAGAGGAAGTGGTTGGATCTCTGGCTTGAAGTCTCAAAGGGAGATTTCACCGTGGTGGAGAAAAGCATGGCAGAGCAGGCAGCTTCTACCTTAAGCAGGAAGAAAATCATCTGAGTGAGCCAGCTTTCCACATTCATAATCCTCAGGTATTCTCCCAGCAAGAAGCTTCCTCCAGCAAGGCTCCACCTCCCAAAGGCTCCACAAGCTGGGGACTAAGTAAGAATTATTTTTGTATTTTTTCATTTTATTTATTTATTTATTTGAGAGAAAAAGAGGCAGATATATGGAGGGAATGGGCATGCAAACAAACTCCAGATGCATGCTCCACCTTGTGCATCTGGCTTATGTGGGTACTAGGGAATGGAACCTGTGCCCTTAGGCTTCACAGGCAAGCCCCTTAACTGCTAATCCATCTCTCCAGTCTGGAATCTTTTTTTAAAAATATTTTGTTTGTATTTATTTATTAGAAAGAGAAAGAAAGGGAGAATGGGCATGCCAGGGCCCTAGCCACTGAAAACGAACTCCAGATGCATGTGCCACTATGTACATCCGGTTTACATGTGTACTGGGGAATCCAACCTGGATCCTTTGGATTTGCAGGCAAGTGACTTAACTGCTAAGCCATCTCTCCAGCCCCTTAAGTAGGAATCTTAATCACAAACACTTGAGTCTATGGAGGACATTTTACATTTAAACCACCACAAAGAGAGTAATAGTTATCACTTAAGATGTTTCTGAAAATAAATCTTAAATATAATGTATTTTAGTTATTATAAATTCTATAATCATCATTTATAAGTATTAAAACTCTTCTTTGTATTAGGTAAGTAGTATGTTTGTATAATGGAAATTTCACAAATCAAGTACAAATAATTTTACCCTTGTCCATGGTCTCCCATTTTCTGTCTTGATGATCATAGATTATTTACTTAATCTTGCTAAATATTGCTTCCTCTACTAAAAAATACTAACTGGGACTGGAGAGATGGCTCAGCCATCAAAGGAATTGGCTTGTAAAACCTGATGGCCTGGATTCAATTCCTTGTACTCACATAAAGCTAGATGCATAAAGTGGTGCATGCATCTGGAAATCATTTGCAGTGGCAAGAGGTCCTGACACAAAAATCCAACCCATTCTGCCATGCTGCTCAAAAATAAATAAATTAAAATATTCAAAAAAAAAGAAATACTAACTGTGTCATTGTGTGTATAAGATATAATACATATACAATTGCAGTTGAAACTCTAAATTTTTGTGGAAATATATGTGATTCTATAGCTACTGTGACAATGGAGATGATAAGTATAAAATGAGGATTTGTGCTTATAAATTACATTTGGTCTCTAAATTATTGATATGCAAATATCAACTCTTGAATTTTAAAACTCAAAGAATACAATTACCAATAAAACTTTTTTCATCAATGTAGAAAGTATTACATAACTTACAAGCATACATTTGCATACATTACCCTTTACTGTAATTAGAAGGCTTTTTTTTGGTGTGGGGGGTGGGTTTGAGGTAGGGTTTCACTCTAGCTCAGGCTGACCTGGAATTCACTATGTTGTCTCAGGATGGCCTTGAACTCACAGCAATCCTCCTACCTCTGCCTCCTGAGTTAAAAACCTTTCTTTGTAAATGTTTGACATTTTCAGAAGCTTCCTATGAGTTCCTCATGGGTGCCTGCTAGAGCAGACAGATGGGCCCTCCAGCACCTGCTTATTTTTCGTGAGAGGCATCAAGAATTCAATGTCCAAAGGCCTTGGTGATGTCACCTTGTAACACAGGAGGGTGGCAATTTTCTTTACAGGGTGGGAACACTGCTCTAAACAGTGAAAGCAGAAGCAAGCCACAGAGGAAAGGGCATCTGTTAAGTAAGACTGTACATGGCTGAAGGGGACCCTGTGACCTCTACGAGGGTCAACTCTATAGGACGGAGTTGGCAAGTTTTTATAGAAAGACAAGTATTTTAGGCTTTGTAGATGACTTCATATATTTAATCCCAATTTCTATGGTGAGCGTGCATGTACATTTGACATCCCTTTTAAAAAATGCAAAGCGTCCTACCTGCTAGAAGGACTTAACGATGAGGTGTCAAGGCTGAGTTGGGTCTCTGTTATAAACAAGGAGGTATTAGCCCATGTAGGATCAGACTCGGTGCGTCCTAAAATATTCTGCACGTCACATTAGTCTCCTCAAGCTTTTGACACTTCTGTTCACAGACAAATACAATTTAGTGATGAAAACTTTATAGCTTTTGGCTAAACATCCCCTGTTGTATGTGTTTTTATGTCGGCATATGTGCATATGTGTGTTTGTGGATGTGCCTATGCATGAGCATGCATGAATGTGTATGTATGTGTAGGTGAGAGGAAAACCGTGGGTGCTGGTCTTCAGGTCCCGTCAATTTTATTTTATTTTTCTTGAGGTAGGGCCCATCATTACCCTGGAGGTTGCCCCATTAGACTGGCTGGTAGGTTAGACAAAATGATCTCACTTTCTTCACCTCCCCAGTGTTGGGATTATAAATCTAATAATTTGTGAGCATTGCAAATCTAGGCATGTTGACCTGGATTCTGGGGATCTGGACTCGGGTTCTCTTGCTTTCAAGGCAAGTACTTTATTGACTGATAAATCTCTGCCCACCCCCCTAAATTTCCTCTTTAGAATGAAATTTAGAACAAGGTTTCTCTAAAATGAAAGTTATAAATCTGTTAAATAATTGAATCCTAAAATGGTCAGTGATTTAAATATATCCATTCTATTCTTTTAAATGCAGCTTTCCAACTCCTGACTCCACTCCTGAATGGCCCCCAGTGGGGCCTAAAGGCATAGTAAGTCACATACAAGAGTGAACATCAGAGCTTCCATTGAAGTGAGAAGCATGCTTCCTGTCCAGTCCTGCCTGGACCTCTCCATATTTATTTGCAAACTGGAGCAACATCGATTCAACCTCCCTTGTTCCATCTGTTTTCACTCCTATTCCTTAACTGTTGGGCTGGCTTATAATTCATTTTGCCCACTCTCTGGACTTGGCACTCCCTAAAATCTTAAATGAGACCTTCAATAGAGTCCACCTTATTGAGTTATGAAAGAATTAAATGAGATAATCCAATCATCCAAGCTTGGGATCCAGTGGAGAAGACCTCAAAAATGAGTGTTCAAGAAAGGCTCTAAGGGCCAGCAAGGCAGAGTAGACAGGTGAAGGCTTCCCATCTTCCTGTTGGGAGGTGCAGGAGGAAAGGAAGATAGAAAAGTAATTATTCTTATAGTTCCTCACAGAGTCATCGCAGCCTCCAGCTCTATTATTCAAATTAGCAATGAAGATTCTATTAAAGACTAGAAATGTTATGCCTTTATGTCTAAGAAATACATAGCCAAGCTTTGAAAAGAGTAAGAAGCAATTACAATAGAATTAGGAAGTTTCCTGGATTGTCAAAAAAAAAAAATCCCTTCTTTTTACTAAGAGGATCCAAACACTTTTGAATAGTTCAGGTGTGTGCACACAAACACACACACACAAACACACACACACAGAATTATTGCTTGCTTGACACATTCATGTCCTCTTCAACTTTTGCATAGGCCTCACGGTTTCCCAGTGAGTGAGTCTCCATTGATAGACACCAATGTTTTATGCCTCTGTTCTCTCACATGCTATGGGGCTCATATCAATGCATCTCCTTGCTTTTTACCTGTTACATCCCTCTCGACTTAGCTGTTGTTGTTGTTTTGTCTACATTTAATGACGCCTCTGTGCTCATCTGTATTAATATTCTACTCCCTCTTTAGGAATCGTGTGTTTATGTATCTGTTGATATGTCTATATTAGTTACTTAACTCATTGCAATGACTAAATATTTAACAAGAGGCAAGTTAATGAAGGGAGGGTTTATTTTGTCTTATAATTTGAGGTTACAGTCCAATGTGACAGGGAAATCGTGGTGGGAGGAGCATGAAACAGACTGGTCAAATTCTGTCCATGATCAGGAAGCAGAGAGCAATGAATGCTTGTGCTCAGCTACTTTCTCTTTTTTATTCAGTCCAGGATCACAACCCATGGAATGTTGAACCTTCCATTAACTTAATCTAGAAAACCCTTCACCAACATGCCCAGAGATGTGTTTCTGTGGATGCTAAATCCACAAGTTGACAAGCAGAGACGAACTATTGTACACTATCTGGGGGCACATTGACAAGGGCCTTGTCTGTGTATCCTGAGCTTCCTGTATCGAGCCGAGTGCCTGTTGAGCTGCCATGTCTGTTAACCTTGGAGTCTGTTGAATAAACGATTTGGTCCCGTATGGATTCTGTAAACTTTTCTGGCTATTTTCTGAGATTTTTTTTTTTTTTTTGCCAATTTACTATGTAATTCTGAGCATCCCTCCCCAATGTGTGTTTGTGGGACTCTCCATCTCTAACCATGTGTATCTCACTAGAGCAGGTAATTCTCCTTACTCTTAAACTGAAGGGAGTGTGAGCGTGCGAGGAAGCAGCCACAGTGTAAAGGATTGCTGATGATCTAATCCAACTCTTGGTGGTACAAGGGGCCTGGGAGAACACTTTTGGACCACAGTGAGAATACAATTCTCCACAGTCGTTATGTTTTTATTCCCTCCCATCTGAGAAGCCAAATAAAATGGGCTGGAGGATTCTCCCAAATGAGGAGCTCTTCCTGCAAGAGATAAAATTCGTAATCAGTAGAGCTGAAAGGGAACTTGCCAGAATATCTAAGTGCAACTCAATATGGTAAATCTATGTATTGCATTCTCATTTCCTGTCAGCGGATACCAAACTCACAACTTGCAGTGCACATGCACCAACTTCTGCAAAGAAAGTCCTCCACGTGACATTCTTCTGTCTTTACCTCACAAAGTGGTCATCTGTGCAAATCATAATCCAAATACCTCCAAAATCTGACGAATGCTTTTCTGACTTCCCAAGGTAATAGTTACCTTTATTTTTCCTGTTCATATAATACCCTGTTGCTATCTAATGTTACATTCCACTTTTAGTGAAATATCTATCCTTTCCCAATATTCTGAAGTCTTTTATGATAGGCACAGGTAATACAGAAACTTATTAGTTGTGTCCTAAAACCAGGACTTGATTCCATATAGAAATTCATCATATTGGGCAAATAAGTAAATTTAGGAGTATCTCCTTAAATTGTCAGAGTCCTTCAGCATCACAGGAGGCAATCCACAGAGATAATTAATTTTGCTTCCAAAACCTTATAAAGACCAAGTATCTTCTTATCCCAATATTGAGCTATCACTTTGAGATAAGCATAATAACATGGTTTTTATTTTTGAGATTTTTATTATGTAATGGATGTGATGGTTTAGAATTGTGCCCTGATAACATTAAATAGGTTAAAGGACTAAGCACAGCAATACTGAAAAATCCTAGCTAATGGCCCAGAATATATCTCTTAGTAGATGTGCAGAGAATTGCTACCAATGACTACTAGAGAATGTGGATCCTTGGGCAACACGAAGGAAAGCAGGTCAAATGGTTAATGTTTCAGCTTTATTTTTTCCCCAGTACCTTTCTCTAGTTCAAAGAGAGCTAAATTCCAGTTGTTCAGAGTTCAGTATGTCCACAGCTCTTTGAAACACTAAATAATCCATCATCTCTAGTCCCTGTGTGATGGGTAAGAATTATCACTCATCCTTCACAGATGGAAGATTTGAAATGTAAAATAGCATATCCAAGGCCAGACAGGAACTCAGCACCGTGATTAAATAAAAACCGAGTACCCAACACCCAAGCCTTGGCAAAGAAATTTATCACATTGCTGTTTTATATAGAGAGAACGGAAACCCAGGGAGATGCATGAGAGAATTATGAATTTTAAAGAAGCACAAAACTCTGTTTAATTTGGGCTGAAATTAATAGGTAACCAGCAGAGTTCTCCATCCTTCCCTCCCTCTTTCTCTCCCTCCTTTCCTCTTTTCCTTCCTCCCTTCCTTCCTTCCTTCCTTCCTTCCTTCCTTCCTTCCTTCCTTCCTTCCTTCCTTCCTTCCTTCCTCTGTGAATAAGATAGCTATCAGGCCAGTCAGCATAGTGACTTGGAATCACCTAAACAGATTGAATGCTACCAGCAAGGGAGGAACAACAAAATAAAAATCCTGTGGAAGCCAGGTGTGATGGTGCATGCCTTTAATCCCAGCACTCGGAAGGCAGAGCCAGAAGTTCAAGGCCACCCTGAGACTACATAGTGAATTCCATGTCAGCCTGGATTAGAGTGAAACCCTATCTCTAAAAACAAAAAAAAAAAAAAAAGAATAGTGTGGACCTACGTGTTCCCGCCCATGTCTGTGGGGAACTTGCAAAAGGCATTAGTGCTCTCAGTAATGTTGGGTTGTCCTCTGCTTTGAGAACTGTGTAGTATAACCAATGGCAGAAGTTAACAACTGACTTAAAGAAGCTGTTCACCAGGGAGGTCTTCCTTGCCTGGGGCTCTGTGATTCACATTTCTTGTAGCATGAGCTTACATCATTCTGACTGTTTGATGACGAATCAATGAAAACCTAGGTGTGCCCCACAAATCAGCACTCGACAAGAGTTTGCATCTTGCTTGCCTCACGGTGCAGAGACAAAGTCCTAGTGCCAATAGCAAGAATAGCTTATATCCCAGAAATCGTGTATCTTCCCACACACAGACTCTAGCTTTAGTGGATGGTAACAGGGCTGAGGGAAAAGGACAACAGCGGCCATAGAGGAAATACAGGCGGAGGTGCTGCTCGCTGCAGTGTTGTTATTAGTTTACTTCCGTGGTTTCTGATTCTAGAGCATGAGGTAGAATCATTACCTGCTAAGAGGCAGAGAGAGAGAGCGCTGAGTGCAAGTGGCGCGGTCTGCACAGGTCACGCTCTATCAGGAAGTCAGGAGTTTAACTTTCCCCAAGAATTACTCCCATCTGCCTGCCTGCTCACCTGATACAACCTTCTAGTCACTTACAGAAGAAGTGAACAAGAAGTGGCTGCTCCTGTGTCTTTGCTCACATAGAATATGGAATATGTCTCTCCTGCCCAGGCATGGCTTAATTGATGCAGAATGTTAGATACCTTCCTGCAGGAGACCCTCCCTTGCCCAGTCCATTCTTCACTTACCTGATGAAACTGAAGCCCATTATGCTTCCATGAGTTTCCTAGAGTAGCTGTATCCTAAGAAGGAGTTCTTCACTCTTTTTTTTCCCCAGATTACTTTGGGAAGCAGGAATTGTTATAGTCTCTGACGTAAACTAAGGTGTCATATTTCATGACAGTCCAGGAAGAGTCACTTTTGATGCATTGACTTAAGTACATCATGGCAGGAGCAGGGAATTTATAATGTACCAGAAAACACAGGGTTGGGGAGATGGCTCAGCAGTTAAAGGCGTTCTCTGGCAAAGCCTGCAGACCCAGGTTCAGTTGCCCAGCCAATCTAGGTGTGCTGCACTAGACAAGAGTTTGTATCTTCCTTGCCTCGCATGAGTCAAAGTGCAGTGGATAAATGTATCACTGATGGTTCAAGTGCTGACCCCAAGAATAGTTTATATCCCCAGAAGTCATTTATCTAGACACAAATTCTAGACGCAAATTAAGCACCTGGTGATATTTGCAATAGCAAGAGATCCTGGTGTGCCTACCCCACCCCACACACACATACATGTACAAATAAATGATTTTTTTAAAAAAGAAAACACAAACATTAAATTAATGAGTACTAAATGGTGGTGCTCTGGATACCAGCTAATATGCAATAAACACATTGATAAACAAACCACAGGTTATTCAAAGAAAAGCGTGGAAGAAAATAAAGCCTACTTTGTAGATGGTGATTTTTTAAAAATTATTTTTAGTGTTGACAGGAAAAAAATATATTTGCAAGAGACTGTAAGCCACAGAAAAATTAAAACTGAAAAAAAAAAAAAAAACCATCTTAAAAGGCTGGGTTATTTCCCTGCAATTGCCCACTAAGGAAGTAGAGATTTTTCATAGCTCTCTGTCACTCTAGACAGATGACTGACTTATAGCTCAGGTGTGTCTTCGCCTGCTTCAATCTGCCATGCTTCAAACAGCTTGCCTGTGCTATTTATAGTGATGACCTCACCCTCTGCGGGCTGCAGCAGCTGCTTGCCTTGCGAGCTGAGCTGATGCTCCACAGACTCAGGCCGTATCTAATTGAGCACTTCAGTACTGCAGAGATAGGCGCCAAGGAAATATTTACATGAAATGCCTTTGTCCACATAGCCAGGACATCAAAATAAAAGTCTTCCTCTCCCAGGAATGTCAGGGCTTCTTGGCAGGAGGTGGGGGCTTCCTGGAGGAAGGTGACATTTAGAGCTGCCTCTCTTTCCCACAGGACAGAGAAGAGCGGGGATAAAAGAATAAGAGGCCTCGGGGTTGTTTTGATGCCTCCTTTTCCCCATGGCATACTACACAGAGCCTTCCTTCTGTGAAAACAATCCAAACTGTAATGGTGCCTCTTTATCAGGAAGGCTGTTGGCTTTAAGATTTTCCTTTCACTAGAGAAATACATCCTCCCACCCCACCAACTCCAAGTTCCCAGCCGTGGAAATTGATATAGTATGGTATCCCTTCATTAGTAATTCCTTCATATTATTTTACCCAGGATCCAGTGAAAATCTTGTTAGAAGCAACCAGCCATTATAGCTATGTAGCCAGGAAGCGCTTATCTTGGCTCTACTACCAGTGAGTCACTTCACTCCAGGAAGCCCCACTGTTTTGTGGGGTCTCACTCTGCCCATCAGTACATTTTGGAGATTCATGGATTTAACTCCCAGCTTTATTCCAGATCTGAATGCATTCCCAGGAGTCTTTCACAAAGAGTCACTGAATTCTGTTCTGTGACAAGGCAAAAATAGTTGGTTTATGGTAATGAAAACATCTTTGCAAATAATTTAATTACATCAGTAAATCACAGCATATCTGTAACATATATAAAGTATTATCATTATTGTTTTTCTTTCAATAAATCATTCTAAGAAGCCCAAAGGAAAATGTGTGGCTTGGACAAGTCAGCTAGGGAAATAATCTGAAGTGATGGTGTCATCGTTAGCATCCATGATGACAGGCAGTGCCAGGAGTCCGTGAAGTTGTTTGGCACATGTCCTTTACATGAGCTCAGGCAAAGAAACTCCAAGACAAGAAATAGTATCTCCAGTTTGGGTTCACACCTGTATTTGGATTTGAGAATTTAGAGAGAAAAGGCACGATTACTGCCCCTCCCTGAAACTGACAGTCTAGTGGGGTGAGAGGGGAGCTAGTCTCCTTAACCAAGACTTAGCATAAATATCGTGAAACAGCATCAAATTCACATCTACAGGGAAGGACAAATGACGCCAGGATTAGCTAGGCAGAAGAGGGTATGTACAAGACCAAGAAAAGGACATGGGCTTGGACAATATAAAGACCATTCTAAGAAGGTTCTAGAGACATGAAATAGTGTACAAACGATGGAATTTAGTGTTGTGGTGACTACGGAGCCATGAGTGTCGTAAGACACACCCAGATGGACATCCCATGGACAGCTACGTGAGAGGTACTGGTGCTCACTGGGCATAAGGTGGAAATACAGATGACCGAAGCCCCCTGGGCCTCAGCTCGGTGTGCTGCTTAGCATGTTTACCTCCTCCAGTTCCAATACTGCAGTTTGCTTATGACACAACTGGGAAAATGACAACCATCTCTAGACAGAGTTGCCAAGGTGCCTATGGTTTGAAGAAACATGCTCTGTATAAGTGTGTATCTTTGAGCCAGGTATTTGTATGTATGTCCTTAAAACTGGAAAAAAATATTATTGACTATAATTGCTTGTTTATTTTTTATTTTTTTTTTTGAGGCAGGGTATCACTGTAGCCCTGGGTGGCTTAGAACTCACTGTGTCGCTCAATCTATCCTGGAATATGTGGCAATCCTCCTTGCTCAGCCTCCTGAGTGCTGGAATTATGGCATGAACTACCACACTGATTTTTCTCCACTCTTTATTATAAACGAAGTTATGATGTTCCCAAGCAACTTTTATTTCACATCCCACAAATTACCAAGTAACACGTTTTTCTTAAGAATCAGGAGAGCATTACAGAGTGAAAATCTCAAAGAGACTGAAGCATCAGCTGCCTGAAGGGCAATGTCCACTGGAAAGTAAGAAAACATCCTAGCTTCATCACATTGAAAGTCTCTGCTAAACAGCAAAGGAGAGTGGGTACCTATGTTTTTTAGTCAGAAATAACCATGGTTTTATAGAAAACCAAAATAACTGATGTGAATTTCTCAGTTTCAGGATTGTATATCGTGGTGACATATCCTCCTGCAACTGGCTTTCAGTGTTCACCAAACACTACAAGGGGATACTGTGAGCTCTATTTATTCATTTATTTATTTGAATATTTTATTATGGGGGGGGGGCTTGCCAAGCCTCTCACCTGCTATGAACGAACTCCAGACGTGTGCGCCCCCTTGTGGGCAAGTGTGTCATTGCGCCCTTGAGTCACTTTTTGCATCTGGCTAAACGTGGGGCCTGGTGAATCTAAGGGGTGTTCTTAAGCTTGGCAGGCAGGCTCCTTAACCGCTTAGCCATCTCTTCAGCCCATATTTATTTTTTTAATTTCATTTTTTGCGTGCACAGGTGTGTATGCGTAATGTGCGTGTGTGCGCATGTGTGTTATGTGCATGTAGTTGCCCATGAAATTTCACGCATCAGATTGTACTTGCCTGCCATGGCAGGAGTGGAACATTGGGTCTTCTGCTCCAGTGCTCTTCCTGCCATGCTTATTTGAGCCAGAGTCCCTTACTGATCCCAGCGATTGCCATTTTTTCTTGGTTCTCTTCTCAGCTGTGGGACTGTGGTTACAGATGTGTGTGACCAACGCCCAGCTATTTATATGGATCTTGGGGATCAAAGTCCAGTGCTCTCTCAGGCCCTCATGCTTTCACAGGAAGTGCTCTTAACTGCTGAGCCATCTCTTCACCTCTGTGAACTTCATTTATAAATGAAGGAAAGACATTCAAAAAAGTAGAGTGGCAGTTGGAAGTGGTGGAGCACGCCTTTAATCCCAGCACTCTGGAGGCAGAGGTAGGAGGATCGCCTAGAGTTTGAGGCCAGCCTGAGACTACATAGTGAATTCCAGGTCAGCCTGAGCTAGAGTGAGACCCTACCTTGGAAAACCAAAAAAAAAAAAAAAAAAAAAAAAAAAAAAAAAAGAATGGCTTCTCAGAGCTACCCTTTACTGTTTATTATGGCATACAGGTTTGGTAGTAGGTCACCTGATTCTAATACAATGGTTTTGTATACCTTAGAAGGATATAATGCCTTCTTAAAAAAAAAAAAAAAAAACATGTATTTGAAAAATCAAAAGAGGAAATTTCCTGACATATGAAAATTACTAAATTCAAATTTCAGTATTATGGACAAATAAAATTTTATAAGAACATTGCTTAGCCCATAATGAGAATGATAAAGTGAATTTGAAACTCAAATCTTTGTTATTATAAGGGGGAAAGACCTCAAAAGTTCTAGATGTTGGAAGAATTTCATATATGAAATTAGTGCATTAGCCTAATTTACTATAGCATATTATTTCATACATCAGACAGTCAATTTCTCTGAGCAAAAGTTATGATCCACTTTCAAGTAAACACACAAAAATACCAAGACAGTCTAGGTAGGACTAAGTCTGAAACCTAGGAATTATTTTGTTATCGCTACATACACTCGTTTTACAAACATATTTTGTATTTATATAGTCCTATTTTAGGTAAGGCACTAGCTTGTGGAATGGCTGCTGTGCTATGCTCTGGGGTTCACTTTTATCTGATGGTAGTGGGGAATCACTGAAGACGTTTAGACATGGAACTGACGGAGGGTTTTCATAAGGAAAGAATCAGTATATGAACACTAGTCTAAAACCCCATAGGTTTGTAGGAAGAATAAGAAAAGAAAAATGTCACCAACGAAAGAGGCTCGGGAAGCTTAAGATGAAGGCTGTAATCGTAGTGTCAAATAAAAAGAAAAGTCCAAAAAATCAGGTATTGTAAAGTTCCAGTTGACCATTTAGAGGCCAGGTTCAAGTTCAGAGAGCAATAGGGTCATGCATTAGGCAGCATTAAATTGAAGAGTGAGCTGGAAAAAAAAAAATTACAGAGCATTCGTACTAGAGATTTGGGGAAATAGCTTCCTGCATTCAATGAAGATGAAAACATGAGAAGAATTTTCCT
This sequence comes from Orientallactaga sibirica, assembly GCA_036365145.1. NCBI lineage: Eukaryota > Metazoa > Chordata > Mammalia > Rodentia > Dipodidae > Orientallactaga > Orientallactaga sibirica. The sequence continues at coordinate 25,590,370 of JAEOAD010000008.1, forward strand.
CTTTTTTGTGGGGAAGGTGTAAGAGATGAGTTCAGAAATGCTCAAATATATTTAAAAGGCTGAGGGAAAAGAGCAGGTAAGGGGAGAAAAAGTGAAAGGTATTAGCTGAAAAGTTTAATATCTGTCTGAGCCAAGGGAAATGGAGCTATAGGGACTGTCAGAGTTTGAATTTCAACAAAAATGAGGTAAACCTTCTTCTACAGGGGGGAGGGGGAGGAAGTGAGTTTGTTGGCAAGTGAAAGCTAGTGTGGAGGGCTGTCTGTGAGTCCTCAGAGGACAGCCTGCTTTTCTAGATGGAGAAGGAAGCACAGTCCTTGGCTGAAAATGGAAAGGTAGCCATGGAATGGGGCTTTGAGAAGGCCAGTGATTTTTGTAAAGCAAAGCAAAGATAACCTCAAATGTAGAGGCAGACATTTCCTTGTCACTGTCATAGAATCACCTCAACATGGCAAACTGACTTTCCTTCTCAAAAGGACCAATCTTGAAGATTTCTCATATCCATCAGTTATTTTATCGTGATTTTCTTCTACTTTGTTATCTTTCTCTATTATTTTCCACCTTCCATCCACGCTATATTGTTGTTCTCAACATTATATAACTTTGGGGAGTTTTTTTTCATGCACCTGGCTCTGCAGTCTACTTCAATCACTATCTAATTCTCCCTGGATTTTCTGTTTGGGGTTATCATCCTTTGCCAAGTACATTCCTGTAGCTGGAGATTCTTTTTTTTTTTTTTCTTTCCCCACTTTTATGTGAGATTTGGTTTGAAGAATTTTGTTTTAAAGATCTTATCATGGCAGGAAACGTCTGCCATTCTTAACACCATACTGTCCTCTAGAGTAGAAAAGGCTGCACAGCACCAAACAAAAGAAAACAGCAGGGCAAGTGGTATGAATAGCCTTATTTTGAAACTCCAGGAATCCTTGTGAGTGCAGGACTTATTTAGGGAAGTATAGTTTTACTTGAATGCATAATTGCAATAAATAACTGAATTGTCCTACATAGTTACATGGGAAACAGATATGAAGGCAATATATAAAAACTTAGCCACAATAGGATAGTATTCAAGCTGGGTGGCATTGGAATAAAGAGCCAAGGTATTCCATTTTAAATCTAAATAGTCACTGTGCAAAAATATCCCATTTTTTCAAGTATACCAAAAAGATAGGAAACACAGGGATTTAGGAAGCTCAGACATTGTTAAGATTGAATAATAGAATGAGAAAGCTAAAATGTAGATTGAAAATTATTCCTTTTTTTGGCCATTTCTCCTGTTATCCATTTTATAGGTGGGAAATCACCATAATCTGCAAACTCAGATCTGAATCCAGCTTAGCAACATCATGGCCCAATGTGTTCTTTCTTATGAAGAAAATAGAGGAGTCAAAGAGCATCAATGGGGACAACATGTAAGGAACACATAGCTTTAGTTTCATGGTGCTCTGTAAAAATACCACTTAAACACGGAAGTGGGGCCTACTCCAGTTTCTGAACAGAGTTCTTTGATAAAGGCCTCTTCCCCAGATAGCTATTCATTACCCATTGCCCCTGAGGTAGGCCAATAATATCCAGCTTCATTAAGCTGAGATTAGGAATTTCCATCTTAATATGTCAAGCTTACTCCTATTGTCAATAATCAGGAGGTATTAATACCTCTATTTCACAATGGACAGTGAGAGGAGTTACGTGGCATGGGCTTCACATTAATTTAGAATAGCAAGCTGGGCATTTAAGCCCATGTTATATCATTTAACTCCTATTCACCCACCCTTCCTTCAGCAATATCACTCATTAAGTTTTCTTCAACTCTGAAACAAGGCATATGACTAAGAACAATTTCTGTGATAGTGAGTCTTGTTCTTTTCTAAACAACTTCTCATAGTTACTATGCCTGAAACCAAGTATTGAGGAACTACATCATCGAGTGTCCCTTGGCCTTGATGGGATAATGGAATGATTATCCCTATGATGTCATTTCCCTGAACCACACCCTAAGACTCTTCTACAGTCCTGGCAGTAGAAATCCAGCTGTTCAAAGTGATGTCAGTCTCAGACTCAGATACAATTTCAAAGTATATCTGGTTTAAGTAAAACTACATCCCAGACCAACCTCCTATTTCTGTCTCTGCATCCATAAAATGCCACTCAATTCAGGTCCTTGCACTCAGGCTGTCACCTGTCAGACACACAAGAATCTCTTGGAATTATCATTTCATCTTCACACCAACCAGCGATGAATGCAAGGCAACCCTGTGTATGGCCATAGGTGAACTATGTTTGGCTCAACCTTCTACAGGTTGTATTTTCCCTTCTTTTGTAGTGATGTCAAATACTCATTAACTAATGTATTATGAACACAATCTCTCCAAAACACTCAGCTCATAGAAAATTCAACACATGCTATAATGAAAATGGCAGGCAACAGCATTGGATTTGACTTAGCCCAGAAGCATGTATGTTTTAGAAGAACCAAGTCTTTATCCAAATGGAAAAGTCCACCTTGTAATGGTGGCTTCGTAGATGAGGATGAAAGGGTTGCTGCCATCTCTCTGTCTCTCATCATGCCAAATGTTGTACCCCTACCCCAGAAACATGTGAAAGGGAGAAAGCGCTTCTTGTCTAAGCTGAAAATAAGGAGCTGGAGCAAGGAGGAGGAACCTTCATTCATTCCCTTTATACGTCAGCAACCCAGGATTTACTGAGTGCCCGTTACACACCATTCACAGTAACTCTCCCACCTGCACTGTCCATCGTGTCCCATTTTAATCTTCTTTCAAACCCTGTGCTAGAGGTAATTTATGCATAATCTAATTGTTAAGAGCCAGGCAGCTTTGCATGTCAGAATTAGAAACAGAGTCAAGATTTTCCAAGCAACCATATGTCCTTATCACCAGCTGTAAGCGAACTCTGTTCAGTGAGTGTCTCTGCACATTCTTGCACATGGAAAAGAAAATCTCAACACTGTCTCCCTGGGTGTTGGCTTTCGACTCAAGCTGTCTGGGTTCAACACTATTGACTAGCTGCAAAACTAACCCAAAGGACCATAGTCCAAGTACTTAACTTCTCTGGGCCTCCTCAGTTCCCGTACTGGCAGGAAGAAAAGGAAATAGTTTATGCCATAGAAGATTTCCATTAAGACTAAGATAAGCCACAAGAAAAGATATCACAGGTTTAATACCTGTCAGACATCACTGCTGCGACTGGCTAGGGCAGAGGCACTAACGTTTGTTTGTTTTGTGCATGCCTGCTTTGATGGAGAGGAGTGGCTGCAAGCAGATGTGCCAAGAAGTCATGGGAGGTCTCTGGAGAAATAATTCTGAGCCTGGTTCTGCCTTAGGAACAGGATGAGGGGGAAAATACCAGATATGCAACAAAGGGACTGTTCTGTACCTGAGTGACACCGAACTCCCCCTAGTTTTCTACACAACATGGTGCTTTGAATGCATAGATGAATGAATGAATGAATGAATGGATGAATGAATGAATGAATGAAGTAAACGGGTACATGCTAAAGAATCCACATAAATCCTACCTTGCACTGATGCACATCTTTGCTGAATCAAATTCCCTTGTTCCTAATTAGCATCTTAATCATAGCACACAACAGATATTTTTCTCTAGTTTCGGGGACTTCCAGAGAAAAGGCATGACAAATATATCACCTCTTTCTTGGTATACTCAAGTGGGCAAGGACAAACGGGCTGGCATCTTTAAAACACTACAACTTCAGGTCTGGAATATGTCCCCATGTAGTTGACCTAAGTGGTACTGGTGTGTAGATTATGTGTGACATCGCACCTAGGAGCAGAGCCATTATCATTCAGCTTTGGAACATTAAATGTGTGTGCTGTTCAAGCCAGAGTAGTGAATTTTCAGTCTAAAGACCAAATCCATCTTTTCTGGTGGGAAGCTTTGTCCTCCACCTCTGAAAGGTTTCCAGGTTACTTTTATAAGCAGGCATCAATATCTAAAAGCAGAAAAGGGTTCCTAACCCAGAAGATAAATAACTTTCCGACTCATGATGGAAAGATCTTCAATTGACAGGACTTGAGCAAATAAGGGAAGTTAGAAAAATTGCTTATGAGCACCGCTGGAGAAAATTATTGAAAATGCTATAGAAAAGAATCCAACAGTAAGCTGAGATGTTTGGGTTTAAAAAAAAAATCAATATACCGCATCGTATGCTGCTCTTTTCACTGTTTCCGAGACTCAGGAAAACAAATTGTTTCATGCCACTTATTATTCCTTGCACGGCGTGTTCACCAAGAGGAGGGCAATGCCATGGGGTATGCCAACGCTTAAGGAGAAGGATGCAAAAGAATAAGGAGTTACAGGCGTGCCCCATCTAAGAAAAGGCAGTGCACTTTGAAATGGATCTCGGGACAAAGAGATCAAGGGCTCACGGTGTGATTGTCAGTCTTATAAGGCAGAAACGTGCGGCTACACTTCATTATTAATAGAGAAAAGCTCTGGAAAAGCTCAAGGCCTCTGTGCTATTGTCACAAAACACCAGAGCTGAGTAACTTATAAATAATAGAAATTTGTTCTCACAATCCTGGAAGCTGGAAATCCCAAGGTTCTGACATCAGCATCAGGTGAGTGCCTTCTCACTGCGCTCTGCCTAGGCTGCAGGAAAGGCTGAGAGATGACAGAAGAAAATGCTAAGAACCACTTTTGCAAGGCCTTATTGTAACTGGGCAATGTGACTTTTCCTCAGGACACATGGACAAGGAGCAATTTATTTCAAATAGAACACAGATGGCAGGCCAAGAGAACAATTCCACTCAGGTCCACCTTGGTGAAACAACAAGCAAAGTCGGGTTACTCTCAGAGCCATGGATAAGGGGTTACTGTCAGGAGCATGGGTGAGGGGTTACTCTCAGAGCCATGGATAAGGGGTTACTCTCAGAGGCATGGATAAGGGGTTACTGTCAGGAGCATGGGGGAGGGGTTACTCTCAGAGCCATGGATAAGGGGTTACTCTCAGAGGCATGGATAAGGGGCTACTGTCAGGAGCATGGGTGAGGGGTTACTCTCAGAGCCATGGATAAGGGGTTATCTCAGAGGCATGGATAAGGGGTTACTCTCAGAGGCATGGATAAGGGGCTACTGTCAGGAGCATGGGTGAGGGTTACTGTCAGGAACATGGGTGAGGGGTTACTCACAGGAGCATGGGTTGAGGGGTTATTGTCAGAAGCATGGGTGAGGGGTTTCTTACAAGAGCATAGGTGGCACAAAGGCAGTTGCATCTGCAAAAACAAACAAACAAACAAACAAAAAAAAAAAAAAAAAAAAAAAAACCTCATCCCCACCATGGGTGCTGACTTAGGAAAGATGCATCCTGGGAGCTCCCTCACAATTTCAAGGCAGTTCCACTAAAGAGCCTTCTCTCCCTGACAACGCTTTTATTATTATTAATTATTGTTATTACTTTTATTGCCTTTGGGAGTGGTCTTGTGGATCATGAAGCATTCCAAGCTTCCTGAACCTTCTAAGTTTCATGAGCTCCCTGAGTCTCAGGAGCCTTCCAACTCCCTCCCCCCACTTTGGGTTGCAGTGGGACATTTTGAGAACTGCTGATATACTTCCGTATCGATGTGATACAAGATGCCTAGTGATGTGTAAGTATAATCTGACTGCTTCTTGTGGGCTGGAGAGCTGGCTTAGCGGTTAAGGCGCCTGCCTCCTAAGCCTAAGAACACTGGTTCCAGTCTCCAGCGGTTCCACTCTCCAGGTCCCACGTTTAGCCAAATGCAAAGTGACGCAAGGGCGCAATGCTGCACTTGACCACAAGGGGGCACACGCATCTGGATTTCGTTAGCAGCAGCTGAGATGAGACACTGCTGGCACGCCCATCTCTGTCTTCCTCTCCCTCTCTCTCTCTCTCTGTCTCTATCCAAAAAAAAAAAAAAAAAAAAAAAAAAAACTGACTGCTACTTGTATTATACTTTTTAAAGCTTACCATGCATTTGCATTGACTTTTGTGCATCTAATTCTCCAAATTATCTCCTAAGGTCAACATTACAATATTCATCGCAGAGATGTAGAAACACAGTCCTAGAGAGGTTAAATAACTTTCCCAAAGTCTCATAAGTAATTACAGGCAGAGTCAGAACTCAGGGCTAGAATTTCCATTTAAATCCTGTGGCATTTCAAGGAGGATACGACAATAACGAAGCAAGAAAAGAAGGTTTGGGGCATATGTAGTAACATTCTTTTCAGGAGTTGCACAATGCTGTGAGCATCTCAATACTCTCTCGGCATTTCAGAGGTAGATGAGAAACTATTGTGTTCCCAGTTTGTAGAAGTTGTCCTAACTTCACATTAAAACCAAATAACTGGAAAACGTGTTTTTGCATGTGTGTATGTGTGTTCGGATATACATGGGTGCACAAGCACATGTGTGCATGTGTATAAAAAAGAGGTCAAAGGATGGAATCAGGTGTCTTCCTCAATTAGTCTCTACATTATTTTTTAGGAAAAGGTCTCACACTGAACCTCGACCTCACCAATTTGAGTAAACAAGCTGGCTGACAGTCCCCAAGCATCCTCCTGCCTGTGCCTTCCCAGGGCTTGGATTACAGGCAAGCGCTACCATGCCTAGATTCTTCAGGGTTTTTGTTTGTTTGTTTGTTTGTTTGTTTGTTTGTTTTGTTTTGTTTTTGTTTTTCAAGGTAGGGTCTCACTCTAATCCAGGCTGACCTGGAATTCACTATGTAGTCTCAGGCTGGCCTCGAACTCATGGTGATCCTCCTGCCTCTGCCTCCCAAGTGCTGGGATTAAAGGCGTGAGCCACCATGGCTAGCTTCAGTGTTTTTTTTTTTTAATTAATTTATTTATTTGAGTTAGACAGATATAGAGGCAGAAATAGAGGTAAAGAGGGAGTGAGAAAGAGACAGAGAAAGAATTAGTTTGTCAGAAGCTTTTGCTGCTGCAAATAAAATCTCCACTTTTGTGCTTGTGGCTTTTCATGGGTATTAGGAATCAAACCCAAGCTGGCAGGCTTTGCAAGCAAACGTCTTTAACCACTGAACCATTTCCACAGCCTATGCCCAACTTTTGCCTGAGTGCCAGGGATCCAGACTCAGGTCCTCATGGTTGTTCAATAACTAATTTACCGACCCAGCCAACTCCCCTGCATGACATTTTGGATTATTGCTTATGGCTTGTGTTACAGTCCTTCGAGTAGCTGGAACACATAGTATATAAGCCTATGCCTCGCAGTTGTCATTACTGAAGACATCCACCAACGGGGTACTTCTCTGACTCACTGCTCTGGCTGGGAGTCAGGTTTTGCCTCTCATGTCAAAATTCTCTGTTAAAAGAAGGTTGGTAAGCTAAAATGTAAATGACTCTAATTAAAAAAAAAAAACTTCAGTCCTTTTTGATCAGCAAGGACGTAAAGAGTTTAGAAACATAAAAGCTAACACGAACTGATCCAAAAATATTTGAGGACTCTCCAACTCATGACCATGTATGTAACCAAAGCTGAGCACGTGAGTATTTCAGTGCATTTGGACAAGCTGCTTCATGTCATTAGACCCAGTTCCCACTTTTATTATTTTTATTTATTTATTTATTTATTTATTTATTTATTTATTTATTTATTTATTTATGAGAGACATACAGAACTAGGTAGGTAAAGAGAGAGAAAGAGAGAGAGAGGGAGAGAAAGAGAGAAAGAATGGGTGCACCAGGGCCTCCAGCCACTGCAAACGAACTCCAGATGCATGGGCTCCCTTGTTCATCTGGTTTACGTGGGGAATCAAGCCTCAAACCTGCATCCTTGACTTCACAGGTAAGCGTTTAACTGCTAAGCCATCTCTCCAGGCCACCAGTTTCCCACTTTTAGAAACAAGGGTTCTGAATCACGTTTACTGTGTAGAATTGTGAAGAGGGAATGAAAGCATGGATAAAGGTCAGGAGCTTCTGATATTCATGTCTCTTGATACATGAGCTCATTCACAGGGAAGATGGGCAGTGAGCATCAGTACTGCCCTAGCAAGCATGGCTTTTCCCTTGCTGGTGCATAAAATGCTGTACATTGGTGGGGACGGAAGATGCAGAGATGGTGCTGCCAGGTTCTTTTCATATGTGAACAAACTGTAAATTGGTCCTGTTCCCATCGGGTTATTCTCTTTTGCCCTCCTCCCCAGCCCACATTCCACTGGAGGTCCTCCTCACTGGGGTTACCAGTAACCACAGTGGGCTCAGGGAGGCCCCAGTCAGTTCCCAGGGGGAGGACAGCGCTTCACGCTGTATCTTCTCACCCTGTGGCTCCTACATGCTTTCTGCCCTTTCTTTCACAATATTCCCTGAGCCTTGGAGGGTGTGTAAGAAACTTGGTTTAATATTAAATTCTCTGTAACCTCTGATTTTTGCTTTGATAAATTTTGAGTCTCTTCAGTGTCTACCACCATCTGCATGGCAAAGGTTCTCTGGCTAGCAGTTAAGAGCAGTACTCGTATTTAATCTGGCACTTCCTCTGTAATGTTTCCTATGTGCTGTCTGGTGTAACAGAGATGACTTATCTATTTAACTTACTTATTTATTTGAGAGAGAGGAAGAGGAAGAGGCAGAGAAAGAGATGGAGAATGAGTGCTCCAGGGCATGCAGCCACTGCAAACAAACTCCAGATGCATGAGCCCCCTTGTGCCTCTGGTTTACATAGGTCCTGGAGAATCAAACTGGGGTCCTTTAGCTTTGTAGGAAAACTCCTTAACCACTAAGCCATCTCTTCACCCCAGAGTTGACTTATCTACTGCTAGGCGCTCACCTTTCCCTGGAAGTAATTTTTTTTGTAATTTTTAATTTTATTTTATCTTTTTTTTTTTTTTTTTGGTTTTTAATAGGGTTTACTCTTTTATCATAGTCTATCAAACAGATCCTCCTACCTCTGCCTCCAGAGTTATTGCTTTATTTTATCATATTATAACAGGTTATGTACTATTATTTCCTTGACCCAACTCCCATTACTCTTGGGGTCATGAAGGCCTCAGTCAGTCCCTATGGGGTATTTCTACCAGCTCTGTGGCTCTTACAATCATTCTGCCCCCTCTTCCCCAAGATTCCATGAGCCATCACAGGCCTGTTGGCTGTCTGATTTAGTGTTGGCTTCTTTGCAGCCTCTGATTTCCATTTCATAGGTTTTGAATAGTCTATGTGTCTATCACCTGGGGCTAGTAGTAAGAACAATAATCATGCCCTCCCTTCCTCTACAGTTTCTCCTGGGCCCCGGCAGATGTGGTCGAGATGGAAAGTCTCACAGGAGGCAGCCAGCTATCTTCTTGTCTTATCAATGGATCTAGGCCATCCTCCGTTTTCTCAGCCATAATGGCAGTGCTCTGCTTGTCCGTTTAGGTCATTTTATTGGATCTTGTGTCTTCACAATATTCCCCGCCAACTACAAAAAGCAGGTTCTCTAATCAAGAGTGAGACCAGCATTGCAGAGATAAGCATATGCATGTAGAAGGCTTTTGATGGGCAGAGACCCTTTAGGTTCTATAAACTTCTAAGTCATAGGCTTCTGACTTGGTTCTCAGTGCCTAGCACAAATTTCTTCAGACGGTGTGTACCTTACATCCAATAGGGTATTCCTATTTTCCATCTAGAGAAGGTAGCCTTGAAAAAGACTGGATTAATCCCTCCATGCTTTCTTCCTAAGATTCTTTGGGTTTCTGAACAGTGCTACTTTCCACAAAAACTCACACCTTGAAGCATGAGTTTACAATATTAAACTCTGTGATCTCCAAGAGTGGACCAAGCAAGGCTATGGGGAGAAAGTTAAACCAGAACAATGGGCTTCTTAAGAGTCAACATGCAGTACAAGCTGAAAGTGCCTGAGGAATAGACTATCATTTTACACTCCAAAATTCCTTATTTATGTTACTTAACCAAGGATTCAGTGTGTGAAAAGAAAAATCAGGTATGATCCCAAATAAGTTTTGTGACACACATGTATGGGTGAACTTCTATTTCTAAATAAGAGTTTCAACTCAAAGGAATTCAGATCCCATGTAAAAGCTGTAGCCCAGAATCTCCTAATTTTCTTGAATAATATTTTAATCCTGGGCTAGAATTAATGCCCCAAGATTTTCCTTTACTTCTTTCATATTATTCAATTCTCAAGTGTAGGGAAAATATTGCTATTTCTGTCTACCCTAATGACACTGACAAATGAAGCTTAAGAAGGTAAAGAATATTTCAAAACATAGAGATAGGTTTTATAAATTTGTAAATTAATTGCTTTGGTGCCAATGGAGTCTTCATAAACTCCACGCCATCACCTCATTGCCCAGTACTAACTAAGGTTTGAGGCAATGAGAGCATGAATCCCCAAAGGGGAAGAATAAGCAAGCAGAGAGGATTCTGACCGACGAGAGGAGACGAACTGCAACGTCCTGCTTCCATTTCTAAACTTGCTTCTGTTTGGGAAAAAATACCAGCATGCTGCCTAAGTGTTTGGTGCTGCTGAGGCTGTGGGGATGCCTGGGTGAGGAGAGTACTTGCCAGGAAAGAACGAGGATCTGAGTCCACATCTCCAGCACCCAAGTAGATGCTGAGCAGGGCCCGAACCCACCTGTAATTCCAATGCTCAGGAGGCAGATGGAGGGGATCCCACCCTGCTAGACTAGCTGAATTGCAGAGTGCTTGGTTTAAGTGAGAGGCCCAGATTCAATAAATAAGGTGAAGAACAATTCAGGAAGACCTCTGACATCAACCTCTGGTCTACACACATATACACATGTGCATGCACATCCTCACACACATGTACACCTACATGCATGTAAACACTCATGCACGCACATTCAAACCATACACATTCTATGCATGCAAAAACTTAAATGTTTGATGTTTTTATAGTGAACAGGATGAAGGATATTTGGCTCCCCCTAACCGTCACAATATGAAAAGGCATCTTTACTTGGGTAGGGGCCAGAGAAAGCACTTAATACAGAAGTGTTTACTGTACACACATCCAAAAAGTCTTATTTCTGGGCTGGAGAGATGGCTTGGAGGTTAAGGTGCCTGCCTGCCAAGCCTAAGAAAGCCAGTTCCAATCTCCAGGTCCCACGTTTAGCCAGGTGCAAAACGTGACACAAGGGTGCAATTCTGCATTTGCCCACAAGGGGGTGCACATGTCTGGAGTTCGTTCACAGCGGCTAAACAGCTGCTGGCACACCCTTCTCTCTCTCTCTCTCTCTCTCTCTCTCTCTCAATCTCTCTCTTTAAAAAAAATGTCTTGTTTCTGTGGGCCATGGCCATGGATATTATTGAAGAGTAAAAAATTTAAAACTCATGGATAATGTTAGATAAATCTCTTAACTTCTCTATTTCTAGGTATCTGGCATTACAATGCAAGTTCTCCTTGGGAAGCCATAAGTAATCTCTCAGGTCTAAGGTCCAGGTCTTCCTGGTCCTCATCTGCTCAGCTGTTGTTCACCATTCTGTCAGTACACATGTTTCCTTGGCTTGTATTCCCTTACTGAGAAATGTTGAGCTTTTCTTTAATGCTTCCTGTGAAGGTGTCTTTTGTCAGTGGCAAGACTTTGCAGTCTTTTTAAAAACTGTTCCAGAGATATTATTCCAGAGACAGGCTCAGTTAAGATTTGAGACTCTCTTTTTCCATGTCTCTCCCTTCTGGGTCCTTCTCTTTCAGTGGCAAGCTATTTTCTGGTGCTGTAAGAAAATACCTGGCATGGAGTAATGTTTAAAGAAATGAGGTTTGTTTCTTATATTCTGGAGACTAGGAAGCCCAAGAACACAGTGCTGGCATCTGGTAAGCAGCAGAACCTGACAGAAGGTGTCACACGGCAAGGGACCATGTGTGAAACAGGAAAATAAGAAGAACCATCATTTTATAATGACCCCACTCATCCCTTAAAGGCTCCACCTAATAACACCGTTACAATGGCAATTAGATTCAACATGAGCGTTGGAGGGGCCGGTCAAACCATAACATTCTGAAGTTCCCATTGAGTTGTTTGTAAGTGTACCTGCCAATGATAACTCTTTTCTCTCACATTTGCACAAGTTGTGATGCTAAGGCACCAGCTGCGGCCACTTAGGGCAAAGCCCCAGGATCGAGGACAGTAAATCAATGACAGGAACTGGCTACCAGTGTCTACTTCCACCTGAAGTCTACCCCCATCATCCAGCATCCGTGGTTACTTTAGGCATGTTGTTGCTTTGTTCTTCATATTTAATAGTTGTCACGTGTGGGACGCCTCAGCCAGAGGGACTTGAATGCCAACGTCACATAATTGCTTTCCTTCTCCTCCATTCAAAGGAAAGACTTGGGATGGAGAAATGACTTAGCAGTTAAGCGCTTGCCTGTGAAGCCTAAGGACCCTGGTTTGAGGCTCGAGTCCCCAGTACCCATGTAAGCCAGATGCACAAGGTGGCCCATGTATCTGGAGTTCTTTTGTAGTGGCTGGAGGCCCTGATATGCCCATTCTCTCTCTCTCTCTCTCTCTCTCTCTCTCTCTCTCTCCTTATTTTTCTCTATGTCTGTCACTCTCAAATAAACAAAAATAAACAAAGAAAAGACTTCACAACCAGTTAACTCCTTCTATCCACTTCAGACACTATATTCCACCAATGAATTCATTTCAATTATCTCTGAAATTACCTGGTGCCTTATTGTCTGTTATTCTTATTTTATGTTGTCTCATTTTGTTTTCTAAACAGAGTTGTGCTGTGTATCCCAGGCTGCCCTTGAAGTCATGACTGATCCTTTTGTCTCAGTCTCCCTAATGCTTGGATGTACAGACATGCACACCATTCCAGCAGTGCACACTTCAATGTTAGCTTACCTTCATTCACCCTTCTTGATGTTGGCCATCCCTCCCTCTATTGCTAAACTCCTCTCAGAGGTTCTGGTATGCTATCTTTAGTGTTACCATGCTGACATCACCTCATAGTTTATCAAAATTTGACTATCTTCTTCAAATATTTGAAGGTTGTTTTCAATAATTTCTACGTGTGTGTGTGTCTGTGTGTGTGTTGTGTGTGGTGCATGCATTTGTGTCTGCATGTGGGTGAATACATGCATGTAGGTGTGTGAGAGAGCCAGATGTCAACATCTGGTATCTCCCTCAATCACTCTCCACTTAATTTACTGGGACACTGTCTCTCCCTGAGCGCACAGCTCACCAGTTTAGCTAGACTAGCTAGCCATCAAGCCCCAACTATACTTTTGCCTCTACAACCCGGCTGTGGAGTTACAGGGGCACATTACCATGCCCAGCCTTTACATGGGTTCTGTCAAGTGTAGCAAACACTAAAGCTGGCTCACTGGCCTAATTAATGACATGTGGGTAAATCAGAAACCCCATTTCAAAAACTGTGGATGGAATTCCTGAAGATGACCCCTAAGGTTATGCTCTGCCTTCCAGGTACACTCATGTGCATACACACACACACACACACACACACACACACACACACACACACACACACTTTAAAAAAGGTAACTCGTACTTCTTTATTTAACCAACATCAAATAATACAGTAAAATCTCAAAGAGACTAAACCGAAACAAAATTACAGCTAACATAAAACTACAGTCAAGTCTCAATTTTCTCTAGGTTATGAAGGGAGGGTGCTCATCAAGACATTACAGCTGTAATTGAACATAAACGCTCAATCTCTGTGCAGGCCATTTGTTTCCCATCACATAAGCACACTATGCCCTTGTGACTTGATTGGGGAGAATCCTCCAGAGCATTACACTTCATTTCCTGCTGTGTGTTTATCTCTTTCATGATATAAAAGATGGGACTTTTCCTTCTGGAGTGCTTTAAGAGCTCTGACATCTAGTTGAGAAAGTGATGAACTTGCAACTTCAATAATATCTTGCTTTCTTCACTGGAAATGTCACTTGACAGAGCTGAGCCTGTGGCTCTCACACAAGGGCTTGCCATCACAGCCATGTTTTTCTTTTCCAGTCCAGATTTTGTCCTATCACTTGGCTTAGAGAGAAAAAAATGGGAGCCTGGCATGGTGGCTCACACCTTTAATCCCAGCACTTGGGAGGCAGAGGTAGGAGAATCGCCATGAGTTCAAGGCCACCCTGAGAATAGAGTGAATTCCAGGTCAGCCTGGGCCAGAGTGAGACTCTACCTCGAAAAAAAAAAAAAGGGTTATTATGTTTCAAAAATATATTTTGCCAATTCTCCATCATGACTAGTGGCAATGTGTGGTTTTTATTTTTCCTGCCCATCCCACCTAATAATTTGAAAAGCATACTTTCCCAATCACATCTTTGTTGTCTTGTTTTCTATTTCTTCCCCCTGCCTCCAATTTCTCACATCCCTGCAACCGTTCATTTCTACTACTTTTGGAAAAATGGGCTGAAAGCTCGTGTCCCTCTTTGTCTTCGATATATTTTTTTCATTTGGCAAGCTGGAGTTCCTGAAGCCTAAAATGGGCGTTGTTGTTGTTGCTGCTGTTGTTAAAAAGACTGCCTATGAATTTCGGTAAGTGTGTCATTATAAATAAGAGACGCTTCTGAGGAAAGGCTGAGCTGAGTCAATAGCACACTGCTTTGGACATGGGTGGGTCTGGGTTTCATCCCAGATTGGCTGTTTAACTATGTGGTCTTGGGGGGGTTTTATATATTATGTAGTAATCAGGTTGCTTACATATTGAGCAGTGCTTGCCTGGAATATTATTTGGAGTTTAAAATATGAATATGCCATTTCTTGGCATTTTTCACTAAGATACAGTGTAAATATTATTATGTAAAACACTTAGACAGATGCTGGAGTATGATAAATGCTCAATAATTATTAGCCTAAGCTACAAAAAAGAGTTGATTTGCTGACTATTATATTACATACATTCATGTACCAAGCAGTTAGATAAGCAAAGAAGAACTTCAGCCTGCAAGACCAAGATACTCATGAAATTAAGCAGCTTTTTAATGGAGTCTACTGCAGGGATTTTTAGTATTTATGGATACACTGTTAACTAGTCCATAATAATAGTGATGAACTTTTAAGTGTCTGCTCAACAAGATTGAGCCTCTCAATATTTCCTTGTCACTGGGGAAGAGTACATGAGACCCCAGACCTCCCAAACTAACCAATGGCTGCTAATGATTGCTGGGAGAAGGGGAGTCAGATTTATCGGTGGAATGATTACGAGTAAATAATCTTCCACCCACAAGCATGCAGCAACCCTAATTTAACTCAATGGGTTAAAAAGGCATTAAAGTAAGATGGGAATTAAGAGGAGAAAGGAGAGAGTGTTAGTGTTAGGGGAAAAGAGAGGTTAATTAGGTGGGAAGAAGATCAAAGTACATTATGTACATTTATGAAAATGTCAAAATGGAAAAAAATTAAGAATTAAAGAAATAAATGTATAATAATCATTCTATAGAAATATAGATGATAGGTAGGTTGACAGATGATGGACAGATAAATCTAACATAGATCTAAATGGATACACAGAGACACATAGATGATAATTTGTAAAATGAAAAAAGATCTTAAATTATGAGTAACAATTGCAACCCCTAATTTTCTCCATGAGTGGAGAAAATGAGGCTGAAATGGTAAGAATGCATTTCTTGCTATCCCACTCGAATGCTATTTCTGCTACAGCAGAATGTGATGTGTAGACATTTCCATAGAATCCTGCAGTCAAAGGCACCACACAATTTACAATCCTGTGCAACTCTTTGTGCAATGCAAAATATTTTAAAGTTTTGAAGAAAGTCTTCCTACAGAAATTCATTACAGATTAGTCATTTTTTTTTGATAAAGCAGCACATTTTGCCTGAACTAACTACACATCTACACTTGACTGTTTATCAATGTGGACAAGATAAGACATGGCCTTTGAAGGTAAAAATGGATGTAGTACTTAAAAATTAATCAAGCACAAGCAGTCAAAATTGGAAAGTAGTAAGCATAGTTATCAAATGAAATTCCCAAAGTGTAAGACCTTCTCAAGGTCTGTAATGTTAACAGTTTGGCAAAGCTTATTAGTATTTTACAAACATTAGAAAAGAAATCTCGGCGATTTCAGAATTAACTAAAATATACTGAATAACAACTATGTTTCAGAGATTTTAAGAAGGCATCCTTACATAATTTATCTTCATTAATCTCATGACCCTAAAGGATTCGTGAAATGTGTATTTAACTGATGATGAAACAATTGTACACTAAATTAGGTTACTAAACCTGAAATCATATATGTCTAAATCAAAGAGCCACATTTCCTGCCAAGTCTCAATTCCAAGTGTAATATATGACATCGTAATTGCTTTCAAAAGTCTCTTGACATTTTTGTCTGTAGGTTTGTAATGCCAAGAAAAAGCAATATTGAAGAATGCTGAGGGTCAGGTGTGATGGTGCACGCCTTTAATCTCAGCACTTGGGAGGCAGAGGTAGGAGGATTACTGTGAGTTAGAAGACAGGTTAGGACTACAGAGTGAATTCCAGGTCAACCTGGGCTAAAGTGAGACCCAATCTCAAAACAAAACAAACAGTAAGAAAAACTAAAACAGAAAAAAAAGAATACTGAGAAAATGCAAACAATTCAAATATAATCTCATTACCCTAGAATAATCTATTTTGTATATGTGTGTATGTGTACATGGGTGTGTATTCCCTGATGGAATTGACCCAAAAACATGCAGAACTTTTTAAAGTTCTAATTCCAGTATTCTCTCATTTCTGTCATTTTCACTTACTGAACACATTACCATGTCTTTATGCATGCTTCTTAATTTTAATTATTGCATAAAACTCAATATTTGAACAATATTTAGGCTTCACTGATATTCTATGTTTAATACAGTAAGAAACAATTTAGTCAAGCACATAACATTTTTTCTTTGGTTTAAATTTTTTTTGGTGACACATTCTTACTAAGTAGACTCTTGAACTAAGAGTGGGGATTTTTCCCTGAGGATTTATAGGCAGTTAATGGTTGCCAGGGCGAGAGAGAAAGAGACATTTTCATCAGTGATGTAGCCACTGGCAGTGTGCCCATGCTTCTGTAAATAACCCTTCATTCATGTTCCCATAAACAACCCTAATAAACTAACTATGTCATCAAAAAATAAAAGACATGACTTGACAAATAAGGCTCTTGCTTGCAAAACTAAAGGACCCAGGTTCAATTACCCAGGACTGGCATAAGCCAGATACATAATGCGGCCCATGCGTCTGGAGTTCGTTTGCAGTGGCTAGAAGCCCTGGTGCATCCATCCTCTCTCTTTCTCTCTCTCTTTCAAAAAAATAACATAAAAAATTTTTAAAAGGCACACACCTTTAAAAAAATGAATAAAAGACATGAAAGGAGAAGAGAAACTAATGGACAAGAGGAAGTGGATCAGCAAGAGTAGTAGGGTGGCAGAATAGGGCTATGGGATGAATATGATCAAAATATAGAAATATATAAGAATGTCATATTGGCCTGGAGAGATGGCTTAGTGGTAAAGGCTCATGCCTGTGAAGCCTAGGGACCCTGGTTCGATTCTCCAGGTCCCACATAAGCCAGATGCACATGGTGGCACATGCGTCTGGAGTTCATTTGCAGTGGCTGGAGGCCCTGGCGTGCCCATTCTCACTCTCTCTTTCTCTCTCTCTCTCTCCCTGTCTCTAATAAATAAATAAATAAAAATAAAATCTTTTAAAAAAGAATTTCATATTGAAACCCACCATTGTATATAACCAATGTGTCCTAATCAAATCTTTCCAAACAGGAATGCCTGTCTCTTTACACCTATTAGCACTTTGCATACCAATATGATAAGACAAATTTCCAGCATATAATCAATCTTGCTCTAATGTCTGTCTACACTGGGAAAATAATTTGGTGTTTACCATAAAAATAGAAATATTTTTAATTTGAGCCATCAAATGATTAGTGAGTGAATTACAGATATTCTCCTTTCCTACAACTCAATAGGTTGATTGATCCATAACTGCTATTTGAGCAGGAGCTGAAGCATATTCTGTAACTTTTATTGGGTTATTGATATTACCATAGGCAAGCCATGGCATAAATGCTAAAAAAAAAAAGTTATTTTTATTCTGGAAAAATCTATGCAGTTGCTAAAAAGCTTTATCAAATGTCTGTCTTTAGAATTTAATTTTGCTCTCCACATGTAAACTCATGAAAGTCACTGGGCATAGGACAGTCTTACTGTTTGTCTATAGGGTTGTGATATATTATTTTGGCTACTTTTATACATGATTTTTCCCTCTATTTTACTCAAATACTTTATACTAGACAGTCTATATCACTTATTTTAACTCTAAATATATTTCCATGTTTAAAGATTTAAATGCTAAATTTGTCAAGTAGTTATTACTTACTAGTCATGGTAAGATTGCATAACAGAAAAGTACATTCATGGCTGTCCTGAATAATCCAATTGGCAACATAGTAGGTCTTTTCTGAGTCACTCATGTCAGTTACTTTCACACTGCTATGAGCAAATACTCAAGTAGAAACAACTTATAGAAGAGAAAGGGCTTAAGGTAGCTTTCAGTTTTGCAGAGAAGCTTCATGGCAGAAAAGGCATGGCAGCAGTCTGGTCACATCTTCTCAGAGTCCAGAAGAAAAGAACAGAAAGTGGCAGAGAGCTACAAAAACTCAAGGATTGGGCTGGAGAGATGGCTTAGCGGTTAAGGCGCCTGCCTCCTAAGCCTAAAAATGCTGGTTCCAATCTCCAGCAGTTCCAATCTCCAGGTCCCAGTTTAGCCAGATCCAAAGTGATGCAAGGGTGCAATGCCGCACTTGACCACAAGGGGGCACACACATCTGGATTTCGTTCTCAGCAGCTGTGGGGCTGCTGGTGCGCCCATCTCTATCTGTCTTCCTCTCCCTCTCTCTCTCTCTCTCTCTCTCTCAAAAAAAAAAAAAAAACCCTCAAGGGTCACCTCAAGGGATTCACTTTCCCCAGTAAGTCTTCACCTTCTGAGGGTTTCACAGTCTTCTGAAACAGGACCACTATCTGAGGCCAAAGGTTCAGCTACGTGAACCTCTGGGGGAGAATTTACATTCAAACCACAACATTCATTTCATGTCAATTTTTTTTAATTAAACAAAAATCAACTCATACTTTTTATATAATTATATGATTTAATTAATACTTATGCCTTTTAAAAAGGTATATCTTAAATAATAAGGCTAACAAGAGCTTGCAAAAAAACATAGTTTATAACAAGTAAAAATATGAAGATATAACTACCAGATTTTGATGTAAATTGTCATACTTTTATTATTTATTATAATGATGATATTATTTGTACGAAATGATATAATGAGTACGTGTAAATGCAAGAAGTTGACAATCCCTTTAAAGTGAAAGAATTCAGTAATTCAAGTGTTCTGTGGATACATATTATTTTTCTTATAATAAATACATATTTCTGGACTGGGGAGATGGCTCAATGGTTAAAGGCACTTGCTTGCAAAGCCTGCAGATCTGGGTTCAATTCCCCAGTACCGACATAAAGCCAGATGCACAAAGCAGAACAAGCATCTGGTGTTTGTTTGCAGAGGCAAAGTCTATGTCAATGCCTATAATCTGTCTCTTTTCTCTCTTCCTCTCTCTCAAATACACAAATTAAAATAAAAAGTAAATAAACATTTTATCATCAGGGAATAAAAATGCATTAACATTTACAAAAAATACATAAAATAAAAGCTAGGATGTACATCTTGAAAATTGTGAAAAACCTATGATAGTCAATAATAATACTAGCTGTTTAAGTTTGTTTTTTCATTCTGTTCTTCCCACCTGAGTCCCAGTTATTTCAACGGTCTTACAACACATTGCTACTAAGATTTTAATCTTAAGAAGTAATACAGTGTTTGGTTTGTTTATTAGTTTTCCGAGGTAGGGTCTCACTCTAGCTCAGAGACATGGAATTCACTATGTAGTCTCAGGCTGGCCTCGAACTCACAGCAATCCTCCTACCTCTCTGCCTCCCAAGTGCTGGGATTAAAGGTATGTGCCACCAGGCCCAGCTCAGATATAATACATTTTATGCCTTTTAAAAGTGCTAACATTTATGGATTTTTAATTTTTGTTTATTTTTATTTATTTATTTGAGACTGACAGAGAGAGCGAGAGAATGGGTGCAGGAGGGCCTCCAGCCACTGCAAACAAACCCCAGATGCATGTGCCACCTTGTGCATTTGGCTTACGTGGGTTCTGGGGAATCAAGCCTCGAACTGGAGTCCTTAGGTTTCACAGGCAAGGACGTAACCACTAAGGCATCTCTCCAGCCCCTCATTTTTTTTTTTGAGTGAAGTAGATAACAATGTTATTTTAAGAATTTTGTGATAGCTGATAATATTCTAGACAAAAGATTCTCAAAGTTTTGGATTGGACACCCAGAAACACTTTTTAAAATTTACCTTTTGTTTATTTGTGTTTGTATGGGGATGTGTCTATGGGTGTACCAGGGCCTCTTGTCACTACATATAAACGACAGATGCTTGCACCACTGTTTGTGTCCAGCTAATGTAGGTTGTTTGGGAATTGAATCTGGTCCTGCAGACTTTGAAAGCAAGCACCGTTAACCACTGAGCAACCTTCACTGCTCCCCATAAACTCTTTTTTAAAAATTATTGAGAGTCCAGAAGAACTTTTCTTATATTAATTATATCTATTGGACTGACTACATTCCAAATGACAACAGATTTATTAAGTTATAAATTCATTTAGAAGTAACAAATGAAGCCTGGTAGGTCTAAAACTCACAAATTTTATTTAATGTTAAGTGTTTCTGCAAAAAATTCAGTGTGGAATGGCAAAGTTATTTAATGTTTCTGTATATGCATATGTGCATGTTCATGTGTGAAAGTTTGGGTGCAAACATGCCACAGCACACATATGGAGGATAGGGTACAACCCCAGGGGGTCGAGCCTCACCTTCCCCCTTGTTTGAGACAAGAGGTCTCTTGTTTGCAACTGATACACCAAGCTCTGGCATTCTCCTGGCTCCACCTCCCCTCCTGAGGCACACACACAGGGATTACAGATGCAGGAGCTACTACTGCATCTGGTATTTTGTGGGTTGTGGGGACCTAAATTCCATTTGTCAGGCTTTCACAGTAAGCACATTTAACCACTAAGCCATCTCCCCAGCTGCTTTCTTAATTTTTTTTTTTGAGAACCTCCTTAACTAATTCTGACATACAACAAGAAACCTGGATTCTCATGTTGGCTTAATAATCAATGCATCAGGATAAGATGTCTGTATCAAAGTCAATTAAAGTGCATCTGCCTACATAATGGGCAAAAGGAAAAGAAATTATCATCACTTGGTCAGATAACGGTAGACATTCTTCTTGGATCCTAGACCAATAATTAATACATGAGAGTTTTTACAAGTTAGCTGCCACGTGGGATCTAAAACAATAGGAATTAGCTTTATATCTTCTGTTAACATTAAAGATTGTGGTCTGTTTTGAACACGGAATGGATATATTACTCATTCATGACATTATAATATTGTGCATGGATCATTTGGAAAATATCGGTTCACTGCTTGTGTAAGTCTTCCCAATGTTGACATGTTTTATTTGACAAAATCAGCAATTCACTTCCAGTAATACCATGACTGATCTCATCCAAGTCTGCGGGAGCACAAGCTGAGATGAGGCAGAGAACCCCACACTCGGCATGGCCTCGTGCTCAGCTTGTGTTCTGTAAGTGAAGCCCAATGAGGCAGTGAAGCAAAAGAGAAACCTACCGTCAGTATGTAGCACACCTTCTGCTCTTGGATGCCTCATCCGAGGAGTGTTGGCAGCAACACACAAATACCAACACAGAAGAGCCCATTCTGTGTGGTGTTCAGGGAAGGTCAAAGTCAGTTCAGGGTTAGTCTTGGTCCACGTTGGGGTACTATAGACAATTTTCAACACTGAGTAATTTATAATTACTGAGTCAATTACTTAGTAATTTAAGAACTAAGAAGTCCAAGATGGGACGCCAGCACTTCTCAAGGGCTCTTTTGCTATACTGTTTGAACATGGAAGAATGAAGAACAAAGGAGAACAAGGGAAGAGAAGGAAAAAGAGAGATACAGAGAGAAACCACCAATGAGCAAGATGGGTAAAACCACTTCACGATAAGAAGCTTTGCCCCTCCTGAAATAATAGCAGAAATCTAATTGAGGGTGGAACCCTCAATACAAGCCACTACCTAAAGTTCTCCCTCTTAAAACTGTCATGGGTGCAAACAAATGAATATAGGAACACCAGGGCCTCTAGCCACGGCAAATGAACTACAGACGCATGCTCTGCTTTGTGCATCTGGCTTTGCATGGGTGCTGGGGAATCAAACTAGAGTCATTAGACTTTGCAGGTAAGAGCCTTAACTTCTGAGTGATCTCTCCAGTCCCAGAACTTTCTTTTAAGTCAGAAAGAAAGCAATGATTTCCAGGAAAGATGAATTAAAGGGGAATTCAATCAAATCCTTTCTTATTGGTGATATGCTCTTATAATGACCAACAATTTTCATCCTTTCTTATTGGTGATACTCTCTTATAATGACCAACAATTTTCATCAAATATGATTACTGAAAGTAAAGGGCAGCTCATTTCTCCTTTTCTTTTCTGTCCTTCCCTTACTCCTAAGTAAGCTAAGAAAGGTGCTAACAGAATATATAACTGTGAAAAGATAAACAGTTGGTGAAGTTATGTGCACTCCCATTCTTTCAATAATGAAACACATATATGCACACATACACACACGTGTATACATATATGTGTACATATACTGAAATGGAAAGTGTAGGCTTGTGACTTAGTATATAAACCAAATTTATTTTTATACATAAAATCCATCGTTGTACAATGTTAGTTATATTCATGCTAATAGAATACATTTTTATCTTTTTCTAAATAATAGCTCAGGTGTTTGGTACCAATCCCCAGGTAGTGGCACTATTTGGGAAGGTTGTGGACCCTTTAGGAGGTAGAGCCTTGCTACAAGAAATGTGTCACTGGGTGTGGGTGTTGAGGTTGTATAACCCAGCGCCTGCTTGCTGACTTCTTTTTCTTTCCGCATCTCTACTTTCTCCCTAACCATGTGACAATGTGACACCCACTTCCTGCTTCTGCCATACTTTCTCCACCATGATGGACTCTGATGTCTGGAACTGTAAGCCACATTAAGCTGCTTTCCTTCCAGAAGCTGCTTCTCATTGGGTATTTTATTCCCCACAATCAGAAAGTAACAGGTCCAGGAAACAAATAAAACCATGACAAGTCAAGAAGGAGACTTTGGAACATGGAACAAAGCTCTAATTGTGTACCCGACTGGCACACCATCCCACTGCCTTTTGAACAAGGAGCCACACATATTTCTTCAGCACCGATTCCTGCAAATTATAAAGCTTTGCTGTCTCCTTGTCTGTAAGCTCTGAGAGCTACTAAATTGACAGTGGTAGTCACGTATTTTCAAAATTCTGATTTTTAACCTGAAAGGTCAAATTTTATCATTGGCTATGAATATCATGTTGTTTTCCTTAAAGTGACAGACTCACTTCACTCTTCTGGAGAATACAGATGTCAGATTCTGAAATCTGAATAAAATAAAAATAATAATAATAAGCATTTCCTGAAAACAGGGACACTCAATGATTATACAACCAGATAGCCATTTAAAAGTGCTCTATTCCTGCTTTTGACTTTATCACACAGGTTGGGTTTTAATGAAATTCATATTTTAACTTCATTCAAAGCATTTATAAACAAAGCATGCTTTTTCCCTTCTGTAGCTGTATAGCAATAAAGAATGCAAGATTTCCAACAACTTGATACATGGAAAACCCAACAGCTTTTCCTGTTGTGGTAGATGCATCGTCTAAACAAGCATCATCACAGTAAGAAAAAGACAAATAGCTTCTCAGCTTCCTTCTGAAAGTAAATTTGACCTCATGCAACGCCAGCTGGGCTCTTACAGGTTCTGAAGAATCTATAGACCAAACTTTGAGAATCACTACATTTAGCTAATTCACTGTGGCAGGGGAATAAATATACATCATTTAAATGTAACCTGCCTTAGAAAATGAAGTAATTAGCCTTACTAGTATTTGACATAAAAATGGTGCATGTAACATATCCTTTACTATGGATATAAACCATCCATGCCTATTCACTCTAGCATTTTGATCATGAAGTGACATTGTGTTTCGTCAAAGGCCTTCTCTGCATCTATCAAGATGATCATGGTGGTTTAAGTTTATGGAGTGAATTACATTAACTGATTTCTGTATGTTGAACCATCCCTGGGATGAAGCCTGCTTGGGTGAGGTGGATAATGCTTTTGATGTGTTGTTGAATTTGGTTTGGGAGGATTTTGTTCAGGATCTTTGCATCTAAGTTCATCAGCGATATAGGCCAATCGTTTCCTTTTCTTGTATCTCTGTCAGGTTTTTGTATTAGGTAAAAAGGAGTTGTGGAGTATTCTCTGTTCTCATATTATGTGAAACAGTTTGAGAAAATATGGTTTCAGTTCTTTGATGAAGGTTTGGTAGAATTCGGGTGAGAATCCATCAGATTCTGGACTTTGGGGGGATTTTTGATTTCATTTTTAATCTTGATGGATATAATAGATTTGTTCAGGAGATTTATCTGCTCTGGATTAATTTTGGTAGGTGGTATGTATCTAGGAATTCATCCATTTCTTCTAGGTTATCCAAATTTGTGGAGAAGAGGTTTTTGAAATATGTCCTGATGATTTTCCCAATTTCATTTATGTCTGTTGTGACCACTTTTAATTTTGTTAATTTGAGACTTCTTTTTTTTATTCTTTTGAATAAATTGTCCAGAAGCTTATCAATCTTGTTTATGTTTTCAAAAAACCGGCTCTAGATTCATCAATTTTTAAATTGTTTTCTTAGTTTCAAATTTATTAATTTCTGCTCTGATCTTAATTAATTCTTTCCCTCTAGAACTCAGGGTTGTTCTTGTTCTTCCAATGCCTTTAGGTAAACAGTTAAGTGATTAATTTCAGATCTCTGTCTTTGTAATGAAGGCATTAGGTGCACTAAATTTTCCCCTTAGGACTGTCTTCATTGTGTCCCATAAGTTTTGGTATTTTATGTTTTCATTATCATTCAGTTCTAGTAATTTTACAATTTCCTTTTGATTTATTCCATGACTCATTCATTGTTTAATAGAGTGTTGTTCAGTCTCTAGGATCTGGGAAATAATAGATCTTAACAACACCATAGATCAATAAGACCTTACAGACATCTATAGAACATTCTACCCCAATTCTACAGAATACACATTCTTTTCAGTAACCCATGGAACTTTCTCCAAAATAGATCATGTATTAGGGCATAAAACATGCCTCCATAAATTCAGGAAAATTGATGTAACATCCTGCATCATCTGATATCTGATCAAAATGAATTCAAGATAGAAATTAGCAACAAGAGAAAACTAAATAAATCCCCACAAAAAATACTCAAATGATTATCAAAGCACAAGCAAACACAAGTAAAATGTCAGAGCTGGCACTTCTGTTCTTAAGACTGGCATTCACAAGCCAGCTGTTAAGGAAAACACAGTGATAAAATACTCAGTTATGCCAGAAAGTCAGACAAAAATATCCCAAAGCATCAAAAAGATGATTTGATGAAAATGAATATGATGATCAAAGTATACATTGCACTTGACTCATTGACAGTCCAAACACTCGTATGTTCATCAATGATTGCTCTTAATTATTAAAACATTAAGTGTAGGGCTGGAGAGATGGCTTATCAAGGTGCTTCCCTGTGAAGCCTAAGGACCCAGGTTCAATTTCCCAGAACACACATAAGCCAGATGCACAAAGTGGTGCGTGTGTCTGGAGTTTGTTTACAGTGGCTTGAGGCCCCAGCATGTTCATTCTCTCTCTATCTTCCTCTTTCTCTCAAATAAATAAGTAAATAATTTTTTTAAAAAAGAGCCAAGAATAAATGAATAAATACATAGAAAGTAAAAGAATGGATGGATAATAGATACTGATAAAACCTTAAGTTCACTTAGAGACTAAGTTGAGAAATCATCACTGTAAATGATAAAGAGATTTTTTGTTTGTTTCCTTGTCATTTTTTTAATTATTCAGTATATGGCATTGAATGCAAGGCTTCATGCTTGTCAAGTGAGTATTCTATCAACTGAGCTATATCCTCTGAGATTTTTTTCTTGAATAAAATTAGAAAATAATAATTAGTAGAAATAAAAACAAAACTAAGTTTTTCTAAAAATAATCCCCTAATAAGAACCAAAATAGAAGTTAAAATACATAAATAACACAGAAGGAAGGGAAGAAAGAAAAAAACAGTGGGAAGACAAAGAAATTTTAATGTTGGGAAAGTACTTTATCCAAAATAAAGAGAACCCAGGTTTTAGTCAACCCAGGCCTTTTCGTCTTGGCTTAAAATTATTCAGAGTCTTTGCAAGAATGTCTGAGGCACTTGGTCTGTCTGAAGGGTAAGTATTAGGACCAAGACTGATAGCCCAAGAAGATGGTTGATGGGACAGAAATGTGAAAGGGAAAAGATCACATTTCTTGCATTTCTAAACACTGAAATGGCTGCATGTTTTCTTCTCAGCATGAGGGTGTTTGGATGGTCAGATAAAAACAATAGCCTGGGCTTTAAGTCTTCATAACATTAAGGAAACTCTTCTACATGAAGCCAATTCTGACTTTCTTTTCAAATCTCAAAGCGCTGAGCCTTATTTATTCCCTACTGGTTAACAGCTTTAGATCCCATGCCATACAGCAGTGTGTGGCAGTGGGCTTCAAGCTGGGAAGAGTTCATGGACAGCTGGCCTATTACCAGGGGAAGGTACACCTTTGGCTTAAGTCCTTAGACTTTACTTAACTCTCTCCTTAGATCATGTTATAAAGAATAGAGAAGCACAGAAGCCTTACAGCATATGCAAGTACAACGTAATGTTATTTCTAAATTTTCAGAGAACAAATACCATGAATGCATGAATCCAAGCAAAGTATAAAAACATAAGGCAAAATCAGAAAGGAATATAGAAATTGATTAACAGATATTCCAACAAGATCACATTTAAAGGATGTTAAACAAAAATATATGTGTGTGTAATTATGCTTATTTTAGTTATATATACTTATTAAAACATATATATTTAATAATTATATTTTCAAACTTACTTTTTGTCAGGTATTCTGTTATAGCAATGAGAAAAGTATCTAATGTACACTAAGACCTCAAAGAATAAGAAGACTAAAGAAAGTTTTTTTTTTAATATTTGGAAGAGCATCTTGGTGACATTGTAAAGACGGCTCAAAATCAATATGAGAAATAGAGGCAAAGAGGACCAGATTATTCCTGATAAAACAAAGGTTATAAAAATAGAGCAAAGTTAGTAAAAAGCCTTTGTTTTTATTTGAATAGAGAAATTGGATCTTGATTTTATAAGCACTGACAGAGGAAAGAACAACAAAAGTACTGATAGGTCAAAAAAGAGAAGGATGCTGTATGTGCTGTTGCATCCCTATAATCCCAGCATCTGGGAGGTGGAAGCAGGAGGATCTGAAGTTCAAGTTCAAGGTTATCTTCATCCAGCCTGGAATAGATGAAACCCTGTGACAAAATGAGAGAGAGAGAGAGAGAGAAATGCAGTCGGGTTGGTACCAAGACCATGAAAGCAATGGTTGATGTCAGAGCAGAAGAGGCATTGAGACATGAAAGTGAGGACATACCCGAAGCCCATAAAAAGAAAAGACCATGCTTTCAAAAACTAAAAGTCAGGAGAGTTATCCAGTATGAATGACAAGAAGGATAAAATGAGGATAAATCAGAACACCTACAAAAGAGGACATAATATTCACAAAGCAGCACAAATGAAGTAGCACAACACGGACCCTTTGACACCAATCAAATTTATGCTTTGTTTCAAGTAGGAAAAGAAGTGAAAGTAGGGTGGGGGCAGGATTGTGACCCAGCCAGTATTCAGAGCAAAGTACAAATTCAGTGTGGCTGGAGCTCAAGGAGTCAGAAAAATAACATGTTCAGAGAAGCAGTGGGGGATTCTTAATGGTTCTGGGCTAACCCTGATAACCACTTCTGTGAATCACTCTAGCCATAGCTTCTTTCAGAGTCAAGTCACCTCACCTCCCCCAAAACACAGCCCAGCGTGTTCTCACCAGGCAAGCCCTCTCACACTGGATTTGTCTACTGACAACAAATGAAATGGAATCCTGGCACAGCACTTTCATCATGCCAGCTTCTCCCTGTCAAGGTGTGCCATCCAGTGAAAACTACAAAGCTACCCAACCACTTACATAATGAACAGGAAGAACCTACCAGTATAACTTTGAGTCTTTAAAAATAAAAATAAAAAATAAAATATGATCTTCTAACTGTTTAGAAAACTGTTAGCCGTTTCCTCTTCTTTTTATGTACAAATAAAAGCACCACAAAGTCTTATCATACAGGCAGAGTCTGTGTATTTAAATATGATATGAAAAGTTTTACTTTACATGGACATAACTGAAATTATTGATCGGAAATTTCTAGGATTTTGTTGTAACCAATCATTTAACAATTAACTTATAAATTCATTCAGGAATAGTTTATTATGTGCTTACAGAAGTTCCAGGAAATAGGTCATGTGTCCAAGACAAGACTGAGTACAATGAAGCAATCACTAATGTCACTGAGCTTGACACAAAGGCACATAAAATGTAACTGCTAATAATGAATTAACTAGAAGAAAGAAGAGAGGCCTCAAGAATAAGTGGAAAGAACCTGTTATGGGTGGAGATTTAGCTCTGCTGGTAGTGTTTTTCTAGCATGCATGACACCCTTGGTTTTATCCCCAGTACCACATAATACTGGGCATGGTGGCACACCCTGAAATCCCAAAACTCAGGGAGTAGAGACTGGGGGATCAGAAGTTCAAGGTTATCCAGGGTTACATAGCTTTATAGCAGACTTAAAACCAGCTTGGGATACACATGCTGTTTCAAAACAAAACAAACAGACAAAAAACGCAGTCCTCACTCATAAGCTCCTATAATCAGATCAGACCCTATGGTCTTCTGAGAACTGTTACAAGAGGTGACACAGCACACATGTTCCACCCTTACAAAAGGAGCTGGGTCACTTCCTGTCTATTTCCTTAAGAAATACCACAGCACTCTCTAGCAACTTTATTCCCTCACTGTTTTCCATCTTAGTCAAGTAATGAATCTGTCTCAAAATGTTAAGTCAAGGAAAGATTTCCCAGCAGGACATACAAAGCAGGAAAGGCTCTATGGTGACTCCCCAAAGGGAAGATTATAGCCCTATTAGTGAGGGACTACATCAAATCATTGGTTTTCAACATGCTGAAAACCGTTTTGCCTTAGAGTAAGAATGAGTCAGCATACGGCAGAGGAACACCATTTTCTCAGGTTTATTAATGAGAGCTCAGAGGAAGAAAAGTCATGAACAGCCCAAAGAGACACTGGGGACCTTCTAATGCCAATGGAACTCTGGCACAATGAGCTGCCCTATCCTTTCTGTCGGACTGGCAGAGAGTGATGTTCCTGATTGTATATGGAACCCGTTTCTTTCTTAACAGTAGCATCTCTCAGAACGTGTCCACGTGTGTGTGCTCAAGGAGCCAACTGTGTGTGGCTATAAAAAGGAATCTGAAGTCTTTCTTTATAAAAAAAAGGAAGCAACACTTTTTTCCAAGATATAAATTCCTGCATAAATTATACTTCCATGAAATATAAAATCTGAATGAATTTTTTTCTCTTAAGATTCCTTGTAATCATTATCTTCCAAGCAGCCGAAGCAAACAGGGCCCTGTGTGTAAACCAAATCACTGTCATGTGACCCTCAACAGCAATGTCAGTAACTGCTATGTTTCTGTCTCCAGGCCTGTTCTTATGGGGAAAGAAAGAGAGAAATAGAGATAAAGATATATATACATATATAGAGAGATATATTAGACAGATACAGATATATAGAGAGATTATAGATAATAGATAGACAGATGATAGATAGATAGATAGATAGATAGATAGATAGATAGATAGATAGATAGATAGAGTGTTGCAGTCAGGTTCCCATTGCTGGCAGAAATCACCTGACCAAGAACAGCTTGTGGGAAAAAAGAGGCTTATTTTGGCATACAGGCTCGAGGGAAGCTCCATGATGGCAGGGAAAACGATGGCATGAGCAGAGGGTGGACAGCATCCCCTGGCCAACATAAGGTGGACTACAGGAACAGGAAAGTGTGCCAAACACTGTCAAGGGAAAGCTGGCTATAATGCCCATAAGCCCTCTCCCAGCAATATACTGCCTCCAGGAGGCGTTAATTCCCAAATCTCCACAACTAGGAATCTAGCATTCAGAACACCTAAGTTTATGGGGGACACCTGAATGAATCAAACCACCACAGACAATAGATAGATAGATAGATAGATAGATAGATAGATAGATAGATAGATAGATAGATAGATAGATAGATAGATAGATAGATAGACAGATAGATAGATAGATAGATAGATAGATAGATAGATAGATAGATAGATAGATAGATAGATAGATGATAGGAGGAGGAGAAAGATGAGGGAGAGAGAGAGGAAAGAAAGGAAGAAGGGAAAGAGGGCGGGAGGGAAGGAGGAAAGAAACAGTAAATCAAATTAGTCTTGAAAAGCTCCTTCAAAAAAATCAATCAAATGTGGAGACCAAAACGGTATTATAGGATCCCCCTTTTTATTTTTCATTTTTATTAAAGTTTACATAAAACTGATCAGAATCCAGACCGACTGCTGTGAAAATTCTAAATTGCACAAATGTTATGTGTACCAGCACACTTCCACACAGATGGGCAGCCGGAAGGAGCCATATTGCCTGTGACACCCGCTCCTATGAATTCTTAAGTGAATGTAAATAAGGATTGATGTGGACGCTCCTGTGCCAGGACCCCCACTGTGTGCTACCCCTGAGCTTGATAGTCATAGCGGGTCCTCAGCAGAGCACAGTGCAGCATCTTGCTATTTCTCCAGGGTTTCTTTTGCAGTCCGTGCTTTCTGGGGCTATTATGTGATTGTGAGATATTTCCCTTCATTAGTAGCCCACGCTTTATTCTAACTCATTACGGGGAAGCTCTCCTGCAGTGAGGCTGTGGAAAGAGCGGATGCCGTCACAGAGCACGCAGCTTCATTCCCTGTGAGCATCAAACAACTGTCATTCCACTAAATGAGTTGCCATTCGTGGGCCAACTTGCACTCCAGCCTTCTGGAAAGTAATATAGAAAGAAATCTAACTTGGAAGTAATGACGATTGGAAGAGCTCTGAGGAGAGTTGGGAGGTTTATAGACCCCCCACCCCCACCCTCCCATCCCAACACATGAAGCAGTGTTTCTATAGTGGGGAGTTATTTGACTTGGGACTGGTGCCCTTGAATCACCTCAGAAACCTGGCAAAGTACATTAAGACTGGCATGAATATTCTGTTCTTTCAGCTAGGGTTTCTGGAAAACATCGTATGCACTGCCAATTATGCTCCAGAAATGGGAATGACAGACAAGTACCAGTGACTTGCAGATATAAATTAGTAACGACTTCTTTTATTCTGGTTGGAATTGCTATGGAAAGACATGACCCCCAACTGTCTTAGTCTTTCGCAATAGTTATTTTTAAGATTATCTTACCCAATTTCAGAATCGATTAGACAGAAAAGATTTTCAACCCCCAGGTATCCATTGCCATTTAATTGTCCTTCTTTCACATGTATAATACAACTTCCTGGACTGAATAGTCTATTTTTAGTTCTGACTGCTCTTCCCTTGAACCCAGGCTTGGACTAAAAAAAAAAAAAAATAGCCATTCTCAGGAAGTGATTTAAAGTCTCAGGTCAAAGGTCATCACTGCACAAAGTCAGGAGCGAGTCAGGAGGTCTCAGGGCTCTTCCTCAGCCAGCAGCTGGTTCCCACACCCACGCTGAAACCACTACCTAAGAGTCCACAATGACCATAATGGGATTTACTTATTTATTTTTTGTTTATATTTAATGTCTCAAAAATGAAAATGGGAATCAAGTGTTTTCCCTGGATGAGACTGTGTGACCACCGAAATGCAAACCTTGCTTGGTTTGGCTGAAGTCATGTCTCACCTTTGACACTGTCAAGGAGATAGATCTCTGGAAGTTCGGAGCTCCTAGCTGCGTGCGTTCGTACATCAAGGATAAAGCATCTTCTGAAACGCACACATTATAACTGAAGATAAACTGCAAGTTTGTGTATCTTCAACTGAACTCTAGCTCCTAACTTCAATGCTTCCCGCCCATCCACTCACAAATATACACACACCCAGACTTTAAGTGACACTGCATAGCATAATCGGGATAGCATTGACGTTAAATAGATGAATTTGTGAACAATACAGTCTTCAATCCCTTTAGAAGAGTCAGTAACTTGTTCGCAAAGGGCAAAGGGCAGCAGGGCTGGCGGGAGATGGTGGGGGTAGGGAACACAGTGGTCCCAACACCCTGAGGCTCAAGCCATCATCTTCACTGTGCCTCCTTCTTGTGAATACTCAGCATGTCACATGCCAGGGTCCAATGGCAGCTCATGTCATGCCCACCCGACTTAATTTCACACTAGTGATAAGCTGTTGTTGGGATTTACTATGTCAAAAAGCAAGGACACTGGGCTGGAGAAATAGCTCAGTCGTTAATGTGCTTGCTTCGTAGGCATGAGGACCCAAATGTGATCCCTAGAACCCATGAGAAAATGCTGAGCCTGGTAGTGTGTGTGCTGGGGAGGCAGTGGCAGAAGGATCCCTGGGGCTTACTGGTCAGCCAGCCTAGCCTACTTGGTAAGTTTCAGGCCAGTAAGAAATCCCGTCTCAAAAATGATGGACAATACTTTAAGAAGGACATCCAAGGTTATCCTCTGGCCTCCCCATATACCCACATATACATACAAGGGCACCAGCACACACACACACACACACACACACACACACACACACACACACCCATCCTCATACCACACACAGAGCAAGCAAATTAATAGTACTAGCTAAATGTAACTTATTAAATAGTATCTTTTCACTATATAGCCCCCTGATGAGCTGCTGTGTGTTAGTCAGCTTTCTATTGCTGTAACAAAATAGCTGATGTTATATAATGCTGTATTGTATTATACATGCATATATATGTGTGCATGTGAAGGTTATGAAACTAGAAAGTGGATCTTAAGAGAGGGAAAGAGGACAATAGAATACATGTGATATGAAGCAGAAAGGTGATTAATGTGCAAAGGAAGGGGACCAGAGGGAGCGGGGCATGAAGACAGGGGAGCAGAGCATTGGCGAAGGATCACATAACAAAATGTGAGTGAAGATGCCATGATAGGACTCATTACTTTATACCCTAATTTAAAAAGAAACTAATAAAATGTAAAATTAAACAAAAATTAACTAATAAGGACCTCAGTGTGTACTACTACCCCATCTTTAACAAGGAAGCATGCCTATAAGCCTTGACCACCTCCTGGAATTCTGCCCCAGTGGGTAGGTACACCGGCATCCGTCAGTTTGAGCAGATTAAGAAGGAACTACATGTAACTCTGACCTTCGTCACTCTAACATCTGACTTCATCAAACTGTCTGACTGCTTTAATGGTATGAAGATTGAAACATAAGCCCAGGGGAACCCAGAACAGTATTTGGATTTTTTTTTTTTTTTTTTTTTTGCACAGACCATTTAGCACCTCAACAAAATTGGCTAAGACAGCTCCTACCTAGCTATTCAGAGTATACTATACATAAACTACATTATGGAAATTAATTAGATGCCCAAGGGAAACACATTAGCATTTTCAGATTCTAATTTAATTGGGGACTCAAATATGCCTGAGTTTCTACATTCTAAAACCTGGCACATGGCAAGGGCAGCTGGGATTCTTGGGAGCCCATACATAATGTCATATGGAGAGTATTCACCTGAAAGGCTACCCAGAGAGACTCTGGTTTTCTCTCAAGGCCCTTAATGCTATAATGAAATCATAATGGGTGGATCAATGGACTTACTGTAAACAGTGATGACCACATTGGTGTGCAAGCCTTGGGGCTTCTTATGATAGAGTCAGTGTCTGTCCATTCCTAGAATTATCTTTGGTCCTGAGATTTATTATCATGTGGTCATTCAGAAAGCACACAAGAAGAAAGAAAAAAAATATATATACATATTTTAACATCACTGCCCTTCCTCCTGCACTGTTTCTTCCCAGGCAAGGTATCAACTGGATTCTTGCCTCTATTCCGACTTCCATTGTTAAGTCCCCCTTGTCATCCCTGTTTCGGTGGTTCCCAATGGAAACTGTCCCCCATAGCCTCAGGTGTTTGTGATTAAGTCTCACACTCAGTTCCCAGCTGGTGGAGCCTTTGAGAGGTGGAGCCTTGCTGGAGGAGGCATGTCACTAGGATGGATGTTGAGGTTTTTTGTTTTTTAAGTCCAGCCCATTGAGTGTTCAGAGAACCGTGACAAGATGTGACAGTCTAGCTGCTGGCTTTACTAAGCTTTCCCTCCCATGATGAAACTTCCTCTCAAAACTGTAAGCCTAAATAAACCCTTTCCTCCCCTAAGTTGCTCCAAGTATTTTGTTCCAGCAATGAAAAGAAAACTGCTATAGCAGTGTTGTGATATAACGAGGGCACCCTGGAGAAGGAAGAGCAGAGGGAGGTCTACTAGGAACTCACAAGGAATTCTCTAGAATCATTTATCAGTGGTGAAGGCACAAGGTGCGGGGTTAGCTGAGGTGGGTTTACTTGCTACAGTAATCCTTACAACCTCTTACTCTCAGAAAATATATGCTATACGCTCCATGGAGAAAGTTGCTTTATATGCAAACACAGGTTCAATACATCCACCCACCACACCCTTCCCCAATTCCTTCAAACCAATTGCCACCCTTGAATTTACCCTGTAGGAATTTTGATACCATCACTTGCTTCTGAGATGTTGACTGGTGTTGAGGCTACTTTTACATGTCCCAGGAAAGAATTCCAGACCACTCTAGAATGGTTCTTTATGTGGGCATTATGAAGTTATAAGGTAGACACCCAATTTCACTGGTATGAAAAAAGAAAGCTTATATAAAGAAACAGACTCAAAAGTTATGGTTGAAATTTAGAAATAGAGGAAGGAAGACTCAGGCAATTCTTGGATTAGTAATAAAAGATGCTACTAATAAAGCCGATGGACCTGTGTCTGACTTAGTTTCTAATGAAACAAAACACTAGAAAAAATAAATAACTGGGGAAAAGGTTTAAAAAATTATTATCTTAGGGTAGAACTCCACACTCTACTACAGAAAGATTTCAGTTTACAGCTGTCACCCTTCCCTCACCTGTTGGCTCTATTTTCATCAGCTGAGTCCACCAAAACACTGTCACTGAGAAGTTCCACACCTCGGTATCTTCTTCCTTCCATGTTCTCTAGCCTCATTACTGTCAAGCTCCCAGTCTCTTAGTCATCTGTGCCTCATCTGATTGAGTCTTACCTCTGAGTGCTGCCTGAATTGTTAAAATACTCTTCCTGTATCCCTCTGTGCCAAAGAATCTTTGGGGACAGCCAGGTGTAGGGGTGAGAGACATTTAAATTGTACAATAATTTCAAGTGTTCTGCTATTGACAAGGTAAAAGATATCCAGGATAGGAAAAACAAAAAAGAACAAGACACAAAAACATCTGAATGGTAAAGCTGGGACTATGGAGCCACCTTTCCCATAGCCTCATCCATCAGAAATTGTCCTCTTCCGTCTGGAGGGATTGCTTGGTGGTTAAGGCGTTTGTCTGCAGGGCCAAAGGACTCAGGTTCGATTCCCCAAGACCCACGTTAGCCAGATGCACAAGGGGGTGCACACGTCTGGAGTTCATTTGCAGTGGCTGGAGGCCCTGGCGTGGCCATTCTGTTTCTCTCTCTCTCTCCCACTTTCTCTGTTAAATAAATAAAAAATAAAATATTTTTTTAAAAGAAAGAAATTGTCCTTCTCCGAGTTTCTCTTCCCTGAAAACCTAATTCATTTGTGCCTCAAGATGGAACCTTCTTCTCTTCCATCCTGTAAATCTAGTCCCTACCCAGAACATGAAATGCAGCAGACATTCAAGTGTCGAACATATGAATTCAGATGAAGGAATATGCCATTTCTCTTCCTTTTCTGAGTCATCATGGAAAGATATGAAATGTTTTGTGAAGATCATTATAACATGTATACATCTAGCAAGGAGCTCAGTCATATCTAGAGCACAGTGTTGTCATAAACACATCACACACACACACACACACACACAATGAGCAGAAGTACACGTGTTCCAACTACAAGAAGGTTGTCAGAAGGATTGGGAAAGCAGATGACTCACATCCTGGAGAGACAGTTCCCCCCTATGAATCTGGCCCTGCTCCTTGGCTGTTTTCCACCACAATTAGCTGACTGGCAACTTCTCAAGACCCTTTTAAAAATAACTCGTAAGATGTAGTCACATCAGAAAGGCCATTGAAATGAGTGATCGAGG
Source organism: Orientallactaga sibirica (assembly GCA_036365145.1). NCBI lineage: Eukaryota > Metazoa > Chordata > Mammalia > Rodentia > Dipodidae > Orientallactaga > Orientallactaga sibirica. The sequence continues at coordinate 25,626,908 of JAEOAD010000008.1, forward strand.
ATGTTTTGAAATGAGCACATGCTAAGTCAGCATAGAGGATACACTTTTAAAAATTGAGGGGTGTCATTCATCTCCAAAGAAAACATCAAAAGACTGTCACAAGTCACTCAGTCCCCACAAACCTATTAATAAAACACAGCGAGGCCAGTGTCACTGCCAGAAGCCCAATAAAAACTGCAAAGCTTTTTTGTATTCTTAGAGGAGTATGCTTTCTCTAATCTTGTTAGATGCAGGCCCAAGCTTTCCAACCTGTGTTCTTACTGGTAATTAGATCGGATTTCATGACAAAGGGACCATAGAAGGATAAAAATCACAGAACTTATGTAACTAGTTGCACTTTTGATCATGTAGACCCCATCACAACACACAAAGATAGTTTTTTTTTAAGATTAAAACTATTAAAGGACTTAATTGGACAGGTAATGGTGTTGTCCCACATCTTAAGGAGGAATGAACTGAGGTGAAGAAAATTGAAGCAAAATTCTCAAGGTTAGAACACAAACATGGTGAATCACCTGTGAAAACTGTTTCTCCTTCTAAGTGTATGACTGCCTTTCTCTCTGTAAGGGAAAGCAGTGATCCAGAAGGGACTTTCCCAGCACCCATTTGCACCATCCTTGGAGGTCAAGGGATATACCAAACTCAACATGTCATTATAGTAAGAAGTCAATGGATTGCCCTCCTCTTTGTCATCCTACTTCTCCCACTAGAAATGACACTTCTCACGTAACACTGGCCATAGAACTGGCTGGAACCAATGTCATATTCTTAGACTGTTCAGTGTAAAATTGGAGAGGAAATAAAAGAAGTTCTCCTGAGGATTCCTCATTAGCTCCTGTGGTGTCCCCCATAAACGTAGGTGTTTTGAATGCTAGTCTCCCCAGCTGATGGCAATTGGAAATTAAAGCCTTCGGGACGTGGTGTATTGTTGGGGGCGGGCTTATGGGTCTTATAGCCAGCTTCCCCTTGCCAGTGTTTGTCACATTCTCCTGTTGCTGTTGTCCACCTTTATGTTGGCCAGGGGTAATGTCCACTCGCTACTCATGCCATTGTTTCGCCCTGCCATCATGGAGCTTCCCCCTCGAACCTGTAAGCCAAAAATAAACCTCTTTGTTTCCCACCAGCTGCTCTTGGTCGGGTGATTTCTACCAGCATTGCGAACCTGACTGCAACAGCTCCCCTGTGGATGCTTCCATTTTCCTCCCATTCCCAAGACAGCTGGTGCATCCTCAGACGCTCCCTCCATGGGGCAATGTGCCAGGTGTACCTTCTCTAGAAACAGTCCTCTTCCTTCTTTGCTCCATCTTTCCCTATGGCACTAGAAAGAGGCAGATTAATGAGTTTATGCTAGAATCTTCATGATGGTAAATTGACTAGTTGGGTCATTTCAGACACTGGTGTCAAGCTGTAATGGGAACTGTCTGAAAGTGGTTAGTCTTGAAAGCAATTATTTACCCTAAGCTTTGCCATATCTAGATGAGTATTGTCAAGTCTTTCACTTGGATTCAGATTAATAATTTGTCTATTAGTTAGTTTAAACTAAAGAATTGTAATTTTAAAAGGTTTAACGGATAGGCTGGGGAGATGGCTTAGCACTTGAGAAAATTTGCCACTTAAGCCTGAGGGCCCCTCTGGCCAGAGACTAGCAGGTTTGACTCCCCAGATTCCATGTGAAAAGCTTGGTGAGGTCACGCATATCTGTAACCCCATCTGTTTTTAGGCATATACCATGGAATTGCTGGGCCTCACTGCTGGAACTCTGTGTTGAATGACAGACTCCAAATTAAATAATGTAGGTGAGCTACAAGAGAAGGACACGTGGCATTCTTCCCTGCCTCCACACGCTTGAACATAGGGCATGTACATCTGCACACACAGGTGCGTATATCACACATCACACGCACCAGAACCCCCACATACTCACACATATGGGAAAAATATTTGAGGATCTGAGAAAGTGGCTCAGTGGGCAAGAGCAATTCTTACCAAGCAAGCATGAGGGTAGGAGATGAGTTTGATCCCCGGTGCTCATGAAAAATGGCAAGGGTGGTCACACACACCTCCAGCCCTAGTCCTGTGGGAAGCAGAGGCAGGAGAATTGCTGAAGCTTGCTGGTCAGTCATGGGGACCGACAACGGCAGCTCCGGGTTCAATGAGAGTGAATATCTGAAGGAAGGAAACAACAAGGAATAATAGAGATGGGTACCCAGTGTGCAACTCTGACCTCTACACGTGTGTACACAGGGCAAGAACATCTGCATGCACAGGTGTGTGCACTAAACATACACACTACACGTACAACAGTACACATACTACAAACACACCAAAGATGTTTAGATTATTCTGCTGAAATATTGTTTTGGTAAAAATAGCAAAACTTCCTATACAAATAACTATCTTTTTTAAAAAAATATTTTATTTTTTATTTATTTATTTCAGAGAGAGAGATACAGAAATAGGCACAGAGAGAGAGAGAGAGAATGGGTACGCCAGGGCCTCCAGCCACTGCAAACGAACTCCAGATGCATGCACCAGCTTGTGCATCTGGCTTAAGTGGGTCCTGGAGAATCGAGCCTTGAACCGGGGTCCTTAGGCTTCATAGGCAAGCGTTTAACCGCTAAGCCATCTCTCCAGCCCACAAATAACTATCTTCACTTTTGGCATGCTGTGAGAGAAGACTGCAAAAGACAGAGTCAAGAGGCTAAAGGCTATGGGATTCCCCAGCTGGTCTTAAGGAAGTAAAATGCCCCTTGTCTGAGCCATTTTAAGCCACAATTACATTAACTTTTAGGAAATGCACAAAGGAAACAATATTTCAGGGAACTGTCCAACTGAGATGAATGAACATATATATCTTGGAAATCTGGTAACTGTGAATGACAGCATCTGCTGCTGTTAACCTTGGGTCATATCTCTGATCCAATGTCCAGTCCAGCCTCTAGGCCATCTGCTTTCAGCCCTAAAAATAACCAGAGATAACTAACACATTTTTCCTACTGCTATTTTTTTTTTAATTAGAAAAACATTTCCACCTTTGTTCTCTGTTCAATGCAAAATGTTTGTCTGACAGACATTATGTTTGACTCTTCAGTACACACAGTAGACTTTGAAGTCTGAGGTAAGTAGCGTTTGGGGAGGGGCATGGGAAGGGGTTCCAATACACATGCATCCGAACTGGAGCAGGTATTAAATGAAAACACAATGGCAGGGAAATAAGGAAGCCGTTGTGCTGCTGGTGGTTTTGTCTGGACCAGGATCTTCCAGGTTCATGGCATCTTTTTCAACAAATTGAAAAAGCACACACAACTACCAAAGCAGTCAGAAGAAAAGAAAGAGTACAGATGTACGCTGCAAGAGAACAGTGGGGTCCTTGAGCCAGAGCACCCCAGAACCACAGCTATTGTTGGGGGCTTTCTTTTTTGAGGTGCAAGAGGAGGAGGAGTTGTTTGCTAAGGGCCGTAGTGTGGGTGCTTCTCTATTTTAACCAGCAATCTTGGGTTCTAGAAGTCTTAGTTCACCACAGTGTCCTTTCCCACGACGCACGTGACTTCAATATTCTGCAAGCCCACTTATGCATAAGCTTTAATATGACAGATGGGGGATTCTTTTAAAGTTCACGTCCACGACATAGTTGTCCTTACTGTTCATGCCCTCCAATCTGGTCCCGACTGGATCAGCCCGTCCCCTTTGTTTTCAGGATAGTTTTCAGAACATGTTGTCCACAAAAGGAAGTACCAAGAGAGTTGCTTTAGGAGGAGGGTCTTACCTGTCAGTATGGAGTTGAGCATACTGCAGTTCAATGAAGGTGGGGGTTCTAGGTTGCCAAGTGCAGTGTTAGGAAAGAGATATGTGTTCCGCTGGAGCCAAGCAAGAGTCCCATGCTGTTAAGCTGTCTTATGCTTGCCTGCTTCATTTGAGCTGGCATTCTCCTCACATCAATGCTTACAGCATCCTCCTTATTCATCTCAATGCTTCTGGCTGTATAATTTTCCTATATCCCATCTGTTTGTGTTCCTGCCTCTTTAGCTCACTCCTTTTGGCTCCCCTGCTTGTCTGTATGTGACAGTTGGGGCCCATCATCTGAAATGTGTGCTCAGACAAATGGTGAAACCAGAAAAATCTCAGGCACAGAACGATTCCCAACAGGTTTAAGATTCAGATATAATATTCTTTGTCTGAATTAAGCAAGGATACTCGAAGACTAAAATATGGTTTCATAGATACATTTGTTAGCTATCCCAAATAAAGCAAAAAGAAAGGGAACAGAGAGGGTGGGAGGGAAAGAACATTGCTTACTAAGCCATTGCATTTAGAAATCTTGGGGTCACATATTGAACTGCTTTGTTTCTGAAGTGGCTTGTAGCTCTGTAGAAACCCTCCTGTGACTTCTTTCACTGACTTCATTCAATTTCATATTGTTTTGAAGGCCCGGGTAGAAAGGAGATGTAATTGGACATTTGGAGAATGCAGATGAGTGAAATGGTGCCCGAAGTTATTAGCTTATCTTAGTTTGAAGAGCAAGGCGAACATTTTATTTCATCTAACTTTTATAGCAATTAATTCTCGGCTTCAAGGATGGCAGCAAGATGCCTTTCTCCATTCTCATGGAAACATTGCCATCTAGTGGTGCACTGCCTCTATGCAGGGCAGCTCTGGAAAAACAAAATCCGCAAAGCTTTGAAATCTTCACTGTGGTGGTGTTTTGTCTCTGATTAATCAACTTGGTGCACGGATTTCATTGGCTACTTTCTGCTAGAAATCATGAATTCACTAATCAATTTAAAGGAAGCTGTAACAAGCAAACAATAGTAATACCTAACCAGTAGCTTTCATGTATCTTGGGAATAGATTCTTTTTGGTGGGTACATGAATATGCTGACAGATGATCTCAGTTGGCGCTCCTCAGGCATCATCCATTGTTTTTGAGACTGTCTCGCAGTGGCCTAGAACTCACCACTTAGGCTCAACTGGCCGACTGGTAAGCCCCAGGGATTCACCTGTCTTTACCTCCCCAGCACACTACCATGCCTGGCTCTCCCTGCTCCCCAATGGAGTCTGGGGATCAACTTCAGGTTCTTATGCGTGCAAGGCAAGCACTTTGCTGAGCTATCTCCTCAGCTAGTAAACACATTAAAGATTGCTTAAGTAGAAGCTTTAATTGTTCTTAGGAAACCGGACTCATAGTGACCCACTGAATCTTAGTAGTGTTTGAAACTAGCTCTGAGTGCTTAGATGCCTTAATAGTTGGATACAGTGATTCTTAAGCTGTTTGAATTTACCAATGATCTCAGTTAGCGGTATGAACACTCTGCCAGGAAATTTTATGTATTAGCACACTCAGTTCTGTATACATTCCCAAGGGCGCATAAGACATTTGAGTCTCTTGCTGGGAAAGAACTTATAACCACTAATAGGGACAAGAAGCTGTGATTTAGCATTTGCCAGTGCCAAGTACTCTTATCTTAACCCATGTAATCACCTCAACTTTTCTAAGATGTACAAGCTATGAGTAACCAATTTCACACACACACACACACACACACACACACACACACACACACACAAAAGGGGAAACTGAAATCCAAACAGATGAAAATATTTGCCTAACACTAATGCATGAAATAACAGTGGCATTAAAAGTCCAACCAGGTAGGCTGACCACATGTCATGTTCTGTCACACTGTATGGGGCCTCTACTGAAGGCTGGAAATCACATGAACTTGCACATACTGTTAGTATGGCCGTGCTCTCTAAGCAATCTCTTCATCTTCCACTTCCCAGGATTCTGTCAGAGCAACAGATACGCACTACCTAAGTGAGAGAAAAGGAAACTAAGGTGATGTGTTTTAGAGTCCTGACAAAGGGGACCCCTCACGCAAGGTTGAGTTACTAAGATCTTCAAGTCCTGTACATTTGGGCTGATAGACATTGAACTTAAATGAATGCTGTCCGTTCTGGGAAGGCAAGCAATGATGCCATAAATCTTTTTGCTATGCAACCTTGAATCTTTCACCTCTCTACCTTCTACTTCAAAGAAGTCTTTCAAAGAAAGCTATCTGGACTAATTTCCCAGTGGTCACACTAGGAGAGAAGACTTACAGAGCTGTGTGCAATCCTCCTGGGGTGCAATGGTAAGAGGGTAGAGAGAAGGGTGCTGGGACTGAGCTATCACCACCCAAGGTGCTTCATCAATCATCCGACCTGCATCCCTGTCTCAGAGGCTGCTGGGAGAGGACCGTAAGATGTGGTACAGAGGCTGTTGGAAGATAAAGGGAAGAGGTTATCACTTACTCTTCTTCTTCCAAGTCCCAAAACTCTTGGCTGTGATGAGAAGATTCCTGCAATTCATGGTAAGAGATGATTAAGAGAGGGATTGGGAGGCATTTTCCTCCTTGAAGAGAATTGATTATTTCCAGAGTGTCCTTTACAAAAATGCATCCAGGGCTGGAGAGATGGCTTAGCGGTTAAGGCGCCTGCCTGCTAAGCCTAAGAACCCGGTTCCAATCCCCAGGTCCCACGTTTAACCAGATGCAAAGTGATGCAAGGACGCAATGCCACACTTGCCCACAAGGGGGCGCACACATCTGGATTTCGTTCATAGCAGCTGAGAGACTGCTGGCGCCTGCCCATTCTCTATGTCTCCCTCTCCCTCTCTCTCTGTCTGTCTCTCTCTGTGTCTCTCTCTTAAAAAAACAAAAAAGCATACAACAGGGAGTTCTGCCCATTCTCTATGTCTCCCTCTCCCTCTCTCTTTGTCTGTCTCTCTCTGTGTGTCTCTAAAAAAAAAAAAAAAAAAAAAAAAAAAAAAAGCATACAACAGGGAGTTCTTTGACACACACCCCCCCCCCATCATGCACCTTTCCTTGCAATCTATTCTGTTCTAGAGAGTTTTCTCTTCCTCACCCTTGGCTCAGATACTTAATTAACCAAAGGAGAAAAGCAATTGTTGTCACAGGATTGCAATCGGGTTTGTTAATGCCGAACTTTTGAAGCACATAAAGAAACAGACTGGCCCGCGGATGGCAAGATGTTTTCTCCAGTGTATTGTGATGAATCTAAAAGAAAAGTGCACATGTTTTCCAATTAAGAATATGCCTGCGGAGCAATGGGTAATGCCATATGTCTGAGCCTCTTAGTTGGAAATGAACGGTCTAAAGCTTTTGCAAGAAAAGAACAGATGAATATCATGATAGCTTATAGGCTGGTGACCTGGGCTTCCAAAACATCGTCAACATATCTTTTCCTTAGCTTTACTACAATTCTACAATTTCTACAACTCTACGATTTCATGGTAATATCCTAGTTCTACAAAGCAAATAGATCCTTCTCTACTATCCCCATAACAGCACGATTTTTCTGTTTTTTAAGAAGAGAATGCAATAGATTTCCTGTGTGGTAGTAATTTAACTCTTGAGTGGTAAAGGGTTTGTTTCCTGCTTCACCACTGGCCCATCAGCTGCTCCTCAATCCCAAAGGGAGGGAATCTAAGGGCTTTGGAAAATCAGCACAAACCCTATCTGCTGCCTCATTATATTCTTCTTTTTATTTTCTGAGCCATTTGGAAGATTGCTGACTTAAATAAATGTTAAGTGAATAATAAAGGTCAGAGAAAGGTCATAGTTTTCTTTAGAGAGGTACATTTCTTTAAACCTAACAACCTGGGATTGGTCTAATTACAAAGGACTCATTAAGGCAGAATTCTCCTTTAGGTTTCTTTTCAGGGCACTGAATGGCATTCTACGGATCTGGGCACCAGCACAGAACTGTATTTAAAGGATGCCTGAGCTCAATACCGTGTACAAATAGCACAAATGTATTGTAAAGAACTGAAACCTACAGCCTGAGGAAAAACAGACATGCCTTGAGACACAAGTAAAGAGAGTAAGAGCATTAGGTTGATGAGGAGATCCAACACGTCTTTGCTAAGTACAAATGGAAGCCCCTAGCCTCTGAGCTTAAGAATTGAATTCTGGGCTGGAGAGATGGCTTAGCAATTAAGGTACTTGCCAATAAAGCCAAAGGACCCAGGTTCGATTCCCCCATACCCACATAAAGCCAGATGCACAAAGTTGCACATGCATCTGGAGCTCATTTTCAGTGGTTATATACCCTGGCACACCTATTCTTTTCCTTTCTCTCTCTCTCTCCCTCTCTCTCTCTCTCTCTTTCTATCTGCCTCTTTCTCTCTCTCTCTCAAATAAATAAATAAAATATTTTTTTAACAAAAAGAATTGAGTTCTGTCTCTGTTCAGTGCCTTTTGTGATTGAAGTTGTTACTGAATCCAATGATGTGTGGGACTGAGTGATTAATGATGGGGATAACGCTGTTGTGTGGAGTGAGGATGCAATGAGGATTGTGATATGTGTAGTTATGGTTGTTGATTGACAGTTATTACCATGATCTTTACAGTGAAAAGTGCGGCTTTGCTAGGTACCCATTGACATAACAAAATAATACATAACATTAAGGAATGTGAGTATAATTTTATAATAAATCAACAACATCATTCATTCTGAGTTTGCTGTGCTGAGTGCCCTAGTGACAAAGGAGTCATCTTTGTCCACGCTTCACGAAGACAGGGACTTTTTTTTTCTATTTGCTATTGTATTATGAACTCCTGGAACAGTACCTTCAGTGTACTATGAATGAATTAATTAATGTTAAAGTAATAGAATAAATATTTAACAGATTAAAAATAAGGCTTAATACTGCTGTCTTGATTCAATATTATCAAAGAGTAGGTAGATTATTCAACATCACACAGCAGGTATGTTTTAGTGGTAAGTTCTGACCAAGTTTTTCCCAACTTCAAATAAAAATAATGTCCTGAGTATGGTAGCCCATGCCTTGTAATCCCAGCACTCATAAGGCTGAGACAGGGAAATTACAAATTCAAGGCCTGAGCAACATAGCAAGATTGGTCCTGTCTTAAAAAATAAAATCAAGGGGCTGCAGAGATGGCTTAGCGGTTAAGGCATTTGCCTGCAAAGCCAAAGGATCCCTGTTCAATTCTCCAGGACCCACGTAAGCCAGCTGCACAAGGGGCCCATGCATCTGGAGTTCATTTGCAGTGGTTGGAGGCCCTGGTGTGCCCATTCTCTCTCTGCCTGCCTCTCTCTCTCTCTCTCTCTCTCTCTCTCTCTCTCTCTCCTTTGCTTGCAAATTTAAATAAATTTTAAAGTTTTTAAAAATGAAAAAATAAAATAATAAAATCAAGCAAACAATCCCTGCAAGGAAACATTTCAAAGTCACAAAGACCATCACAATGAGTCCATTGCAATAAAAAGCACTGATTTTCTCTTATAAAATCTGAAATTTCACCCACTGTCTCTAATTGAGTAGGGCATTTGGCTATTCAGTGTTCTGCACAATGGACTCCATTCTTTCTGTTTTTGAGATAAGAAGCATTCCAAAATCCTTTCTTTAGACACTGCCCAGTCAGTGCCCATTTGTTCAGGAATGTGACACTTTACATGTATTACCATTCAAGCATCCGTTATCAAAACCAAAGTAGTTCCTGGTATCACATAACTTTTTGTGAGAGGTAGGGCTTAGGTTATTAAGTCCCTCTACAATCTCAGCTGTATTTCTCTCATGCACTCATGCACACCCACATCTGCGTGTGGTGCATGTGTGCATGCATGTTCATATGTTTGTGGATTCATGCATGTGCAGGTATATATACGTGCTGTGAGTGTGCATGTGGAGGCAAAAGGACGCTCTCAGGTGTTACCCTCAGGAATGCTGTCCACCTTATTTTGAGTCAGGGACTTTCATTGGCTATCAGCTGCCTAAGAAGTCTAGACTGGCTGGCCAGTGGGGATCACAGAATCCTCTTATCTCTGCCTTCCCTGCACTTGGATTACAGGCACAGCCACCATGCCTGTGTCCTAATGATTGAACACTCGAGACTTCTTGCTTGCAAGACAAGACTTTATGCATGGACCTCTCTCTAGGCTATATGTCTCTATAGGAAATTTTTGTTTTACAACTTAACTGCTCTTCTCAAAACCAACTTCCTCTGCTCAATTCCTTGTCAAAGCTGTAGGCTACGGAACACCAGGGAGCAGTAGAACTGTACTTCCTGGCTAAACTTGATAGTGGGTTCTTTTCTCCACCTGGAATGAGGTGTGGAAGGAGCACGATTGTGGATGAGACAGGTCAGAGGGACCGTTCTCTCTTTGAGGCACTAGGAAGATGTTAAACAATGTAATAAGAAAAACTGTGAAGGGCCTGGAGAGATGGCTTAACAGTTAAGCTCTTGTCTGTGAAGCCTAAGGACCCCAGTTTGAGGCTCCATTTCCCAGGACCCATGTAAGCCAGATGCACAAGGTGGTGCATGCATCTGGAGTTGGTTTGCAGTGGCTAGAGGCCCTGGTGTGCCCATTCTCTCTCTCTCTCTCTCCCTCTCTCTCTCTCTCTCTCCCTTTCTCTGTCTGCCTGTCGCTCTCAAATAAAATAAATAAATAAATATTTTTTAAAATAACTTAAAAACTGTTAATATCACTATCAATGTCAATTAGTTATGTCTGTCCTTATTATAAATACTTCTTATATGATTGAGTTTCTGTAAGTAAGCAAAGGTTTTGGAGATGAGGCAATTTGACTCCCAAATTATCAGCTGTTAGACTCTCCCTCACTGCCAAAGACCGGCAGGCAGTCAGCTGGACTAACCCCATGCCTTTGATGGCCATTCCGAATACTCCATAGCCACACTGAGAACACACGAGGATCAGAGCTGCTGGCTGCAGCTCCTGAGGACAGTCTCAGCCAGGGAGGTTTTCCTTTGAACCAGACCTTTTGCTATCTATTATAAACTTTAGTGAACTCTATAATGATCCCACAATCAATTCCATCTTGACCAGAGGGGAGCACTTCTTCTGGTGACCTACCAGAGAGGCTGTAGTGACCAGTGCAAAAGTAGCAAGATGGGGATTGGTGCAGACACAGACCTCACTGGTTGTGAGGTTGACCGTCATTGGTGAAAATACAAATCTTGATTTGTATGCAGGGTTTTCTGCGAGTGGTGCAATTCCCTTTCTCTGGCTGTGTATGCAGGCTGCCTGGCCTACTAAAGAGAAGGCTGGTAGATATTGTCCTGGCCCACATCCCCTAGTGATGCAACAACAGGCTGAATGAAACACTTTTCTCAAGTGCTTTCTTTCTTTCTTTTTTTTTTTTTTTCTGGCCTACTTTAGTAGTAAGGGTTGAGCTGCTAATATGAAGAAAGAAACAGGAGAGGCAGTAACAGCGGAACAGTTGACAAGCCAAGCTACAAAAGTGTCAAGGCAAGAGGTTACTTCCCAGCAGAACAATGGCCAGAACTGAGCAGTCAGCAGGATTATCTACAGAATAGTAAGGAGAGCGGTTGATTGACAAAGGTAGAAGAAAATGAACGGTTTGTGAGATGGGAACAATGGATCAGACTGGCGATAGGGAGGATACAGAGGTGACCTTAGACACACAGAAAGCTGTAAAGAGAAGAGAGGCTGTAGGCCTTGGTCATTGGAAAAGCTCCAGACAGCTGCCAAGTCTTTAGAGACAAGGGTCTCAGACACCTCCAGCCTGGGAGGTGTAACACCAGCCTCTGAAGAGGACCAGAAAATCCTCATCCATAAGTCTGCCAAGAACCTTTACGCCAGCTATGGGGCGGCGGGGGTGGGGGGGAGGAATTCTAGGCTTACAGGAGCTGTGACATTTGCAGGCAAAGGTTCCCAATACCTGAGGGCTATGCAACAGCTGTACCACCTGCCGCTGCTACTTCAGCCTGCTTGCTGTCACCACTCCCTACCACCAACGCTGAGGAATATAAAAATCTACCAAAGACCAGTGCTCAGGAAGTTTCTCCTTGCCTAGCCTCAGTTTCTACCCAGGTGGAGCACCGGAGTCCCAGTCAGCTGAGTGGTAGCATCTGAGAGCATTCAGTTGAGGGCATCCTCTTTCAGCCACATTTTGTGGTACCTCATTCATTCTCTCAATGTACACAAAACTCGGGATGATTTGAAGCCTTCTTTAGGGCTATTTTTTTTTTCACTAAAAATGTTCGGTGTATACGTGGTTGTTGTTTGATACAACATGCATTTTGAAAATCCAAAAACTACAAAAGAATATTGGTCGAAAAGTAAATCTATCTCTCTCTTTTCCAGAAACCAGCCACTCTAATTTAGTCCTCCAGAGAAGTACTTGGAATATTCAAGCAAATGTAATTTGTGTTATTTTTAATTTTTTTTTTTGACAGTGCTGTGTTTGATTGCTGTGGTGGCAATCAGATCAGGCCTTGACTAGGCATACTTGCCCAGAGGGTATAGCCGCTCTTTCGGCTGCTGCTGCTGCTGCTTCTCTTTCATCATCTTCTTCTTTTAATTTGAGAGAGACAGAGAGAGAGAGAGAGAGAGAGAGAGAATGGGCATGCCAGGGCCTCTCAGCCACTGTGAACGAACTCCAGATGCATGTGCCCCTTGTGGGCAAGTGTGACATTGCACACTTGCATCACTTTTGCCTCTGGCTAAACATAGGACAGGCATTCTTAGTCTTTGAAGGCAGGCGCCTTAACAGCTAAGCAATCTTTCCAGCCCCTGCTGCTGCTTCTTGGTCTTCAGTTTCTCGTCATGCTTTGCGAGCCGGTGGTGCACGGCTCCGGTCTTGTTGCACTGCAGGTCCAGGTCTTATGCTTCTTGCCCTTGTAGAATTTCCTGAAGTTTGCTTTCTGAGTCTGGTTAATTACTGTGAGAACTCAGGCAATGGATTTTGGGACAACTTGGATCTTGGAGAGCTTGGACACTGCGCTGCCAGTCATGTTAGAGCTGCACAGCTGGGACAAGTCCACCTTCAGGTTTTCCAGCTGTTTTAGCAACAACTCCTTCTTCTTTCTGTGAAGGTCCTGAGCCTTCATCTTAGCCATGGCTGTGCTTGTCACCACTGCTGCCAGCCAATCTGAAGGAAAGAGGGCAGAAGCTAATTTTTATATTAACCATTTGAGAGAGAAAGTGTGTGTGTGTGTGTGTGTGTGTGTGTGTGAGAGAGAGAGAGAGAGAGAGAGAGAGAGAGAGAGAAAGAGAGAAAGAGAGAGGGACATAGAGAGACAAAGAGAGAGGGAAAGAATGGGCTTGTCAGGGCCTCCAGCCACTGTAAACAAACTGCAGATGCATGCACCCTTCTGTGCATCTGGCTTACATGGGTCCTGGGGAATTGAACCTGGGTCCTTAGGCTTCTCAGGCAAGTGCCTTAACTGCTAAGCCATCTCTCTAGCCCTCTACTTTTTGTCATTTTTTTTAACCCTCAAAAGTATATACTTTTACTCATGGTTTTCACATTTTTAAACCTATTTCTACCCATGTGAGTCTACCAAAGCTTACTCATCATTTTCAAAGGCTATGTGGAGTTATTTCTATGCCTTTACCAATTTATGTTTAACTTAATATGGAAGAAGAAAGAATTGGAAATGCTCAAGAGACTTTGAAAAGAGAGTAATCATAAATGGAAGTTATGTTTACCCAGCAGTGGAAAGGTTCAGTGTATTCTAAACCAGTAAGTATAGGAATGTGGTGGCTTAAATAAAATGTCCCCCCCACAAGGCTCATGTGTTTTAACTACTTGGTCCTTAGCTGGTGGCAATTTGGGAAAGTTTTGGGGACTTTTGGGAGGTGGAAACTTACTGGAAGAGGTGTGTCACTGGGGGTGGGCCTTGGGTTCTAATAGTGTAGTGTTCAGAGCTAGCTTCTCTCTTGTTGCTCCTTCCCTGCTACTGAAATGTGATGATGTGAGCCAGCTTTGTGCTGGTGCCATGCTTTCCATGATGAAGATTCCCTTCAACACTGTAAGAAAAAAAAATAAACCCTTTTCTCCCTTCAGTTGTTTCTGATCATGAGGTTTTTTTTTTTTTTTTCCCTAGAAACAAAGTGATAGCTGCTACAACTAGTATATGGAAAGCCAAAACAGAAAGAAGCACATGTGTGTGATCAAAGCTATTAGATGAATTGGCATTTAGAAATTGTGACATTAGATCAGTGCTTCATTCCAAATGAATTGAGGATCTACGTTCAAAATAATGAAATCAGAAGATAAAATATAGGTAACCACTTATTTTCATTTGAAGCTAGTAATAACCTTCAAGTGTGATAACAAAATAAGAAACCATAAAGAAAATGTAGGATGGGAATAGTTATATAAGTGCAAAAACTCCCACTGCATCACAAAATTAATATCCAATTATAAACAGAAAAACAAGGGCTGGAGCAATTGCTCAGTGGTTAAGGCATATCCTAGAAAAAACTGATGGCTTGGGTTTGATTCCTCGATGTGCACATAAATCCTGACACATAATGAGGCTCATGTGTCTGGAGTTCATTTGCAGTGGCAGAAGCCCCTCACATGTGATTTATCTCTCTCTCTCTCTCTCCCATCACACACACACACACACCACTTTCTGTTTTTCTCTCTCCTTACAAGTAAATAAGCAGTAGAAATTTAATAAATAAATAAAAATAGAAAACATGACAAAGAAGTAAAGGCTCAACAGCATTTATATTAAAATGGGTCAAGTTGTGAGTAAAATATAAACCATTCAGTAAACATTTTAAAGTGATGACTGCTTTGTTTGTAGTACAAAATGGTAAATAATACTAAAAAGATTTTTGGGCAATCAGTAATGATAATCAAATGCACAATATTCAATGGAATGGATCCCGTCATACCCTAACCACCTTCTGAAAGACATTTTAAGCTCATGACATTAGAGTCAAAATTTTTGTCTATGTTTCTATTGGTAAGAAGTTACCCTTGTCAACTGATCATATGTATAAAAGTGTCATAAACAAAGATGCCCATAAAACACAGTGAACACTTCCTCCAACTTTACATGTCCTGGCAGTCATCTGTGAATATATGCATATCTTATGGCATCATGCATCTATTAAAATCACGTTTTACATAAACTGTAATGTCATGAGAAATACCATATGTAGCCCAATGACAAAAGTCAGATGACAAAGAGATCACATATATTATAAATCCAAGTTAAATATATTATATACTCCACATTAAGAGAAGGTTCAACACTTTTCTAGGTGAAATGAAAATGAAATTTTTAAAGTTTTGTTCTTAAAATGATTATAATTAGAAAAAAAGATCAATAATGCTATTTTTCCCCATTGGAACCACAGCATACATCAATCTATAGATTTAGTCATTATTGTTCAAGGGTCACAATATTAGTTGCCAATTTTTACTGAGTCTTGTTTGGATATGAATTTTTTTTTCTTTTAAAACCAAACATTATCTTCTAACCATTTTCAGAAAATCTCTAAGCTCTAAATGTAAAATCCAAAAGTATCCCCTGGAAGATTCTAACTGTTGATGTTTCTGCTTTGCTGCATCTATTTTAAGTTTTTGAAGTTTTGTTACATACACCAGCCCTGTTAAAGCCTGATTAAAATACCACTGAGACCATATAGATGAAAAGATGGAAAGATCACATTGTTAGCTGTAAGCAATAGCCATGGGATTTGCTAGCCCAAGTCCATGTTTCTAATTTTCCCAGTGATCACTATGACACCATTATGTTCAAATTCCACTCTTGGCACAAAAGCAGGATTTGGGCTGCTAATGTCACTCAAGAATGCATGCAGAAAAGATCACAAGTTCCATGTGCTTTGCCAAGTGTTTTTTCAGTTTCTTTTCATGGTTTCTTGAGAAATAGCAAACCCATGGTTTAGTTACATTTATTTGAACTGGCAGAAAGGCTAGTCATGCACAAGAAAACCATTACAGTGTGTTTAAACACTCCTCAATGTGTCCTTTCTCCCTCTTTGTGAGGTCCATCAGCTCCACACTGGTTTTCCAGTACTACTAATTACAGTCCAGCTCCTCAAAGAAAACAACACCGAGAAATCCTGCAATGATCCAAAGACACTCTCCCTTAGAGTCTTGGATGATGCCCAGTTACCTCAAATTGCCTCCGTATTGAGGTTAGAAATACTTCAAGGTCCATTTTACATAACATGTTTATTAACTAGTATTTCTTGATGGAGTAAGAGCTGATTTCAGTATCTAACTATCCAAAAACATGCTGCCATAGACTTCTGCCTAAAAATGGGAAGAAATAGATTTTGGCAGACTGAAAATACCACTGAGCATAAGAGTATAGCCATCCCACGTCTGAGGTCACAAACTATTGCAATAAGAGTGAAAATTAGAAAGGCCATAACTCCAGAGTAGGGAGAACACAGCTAAAGTCAGCAGAACTCTGAAGTCACTTTGACCCTGGGGACATTTGACTGCTTTGCCTACTGGCAGAAGGGATGGGATAGTAAGTCTTGTGTCAGCTTGGCTGGGCTAAGAGATGCCCAGATAGTGGAAGACTGTATCTGTGAAGGTGTTTCTGAAAAGTATTCCCATGCATGTAATGCAGCTGACTGAAGAACACAGGTCCTCTGCTATGTGAGCAGGCACCACCTGACCCATTAGGAGGGCCTGCACAGAACACACTGGTGGAGGCAGAGAGAAAGCATTGCCTTTCCCTTTGAGCTGGGACATCCATCATTTTCTTCCCCTAAATATTGAAGCTCCTGGTTTTCATGTGTGTGGATGCCAAAACTGAGACCAGAAACCTCCCAGCCTTTTATGAGACTTTTGAACATAGTTCTATCTCCAGCACCCTGAGTCCCTGAGATTCACACTGAATTAGAATATGTATGGGTTTCTCTCTACCCTCCCTCTATTCTTTTCTTCTCTTTCCCTTCCACCTTCCCTCGTTTGTTTCTCCCTCTCTCTTTTCTTCCTTCTTGAGTTTCCTTATATTTTGGGTTCTGTCTTTCTGAAGAACTCTGAGACATGATTGCTACAGGGTAGAGGGAAATTAAACTCTTTCATAGACATGCAGGAAATGTAAGACATATTTTATTTTCTTCTTACATTAGTTATTAAATTCTGAAGTAATACCAGGCAGGAAACTAAAAAATAAACCAATCTCCTAAAGGACCTTTTGGTCCTTTAGGCCCTAACTGACAGTGTTATAAAAAGATACTAAAAAGTGAAAGGGCAATATACAAAGAGAAAGAAGTACTGCGACTTAAGAGTTAAAGCTCTACCATGCAAAGGATCTTCACATACCACCAAGAACACATGAGGTAATGTACTTGCAAGGGCAAATAGGCAACAGCCAGGAGCAAGCACTTCATAAAAGAGCGCATGCTTATGGCCAATAAGCATAAGGAAAGGCGATCGACTTCATTAGTCACCAGGAAAGTAAGAACTTAACCACAGACCAGTATCTTCAAAAGGCTAAAATAAACAATCTCACAATTCCAAGTGTTAGTGAGGTTTTCGCACAACTGGAACTCTCCCATAAACTGTTCACGGGAATAGAAATTAAAACATGCCTGCTGGTACAGAGTAAGGCTCAGATTACTCATTGTTGACCCATCTATTCAGAAATGTAAATGTCTCCACAATCCTGGTCAAGAGCGTTCACACCAGCACTATCCATAATAAGCTCCCCAAATACACAATGACGAAATGGCACATTTGTACAATGAATTCCATTCAGGAGTGAGGACGAACTGTTACTATACAACAGCACAGATATAGCACATTATATAATGTAACAAAGATATAATACGGAACAAAAGAGCCAGATTCAAAAATATACGTAGAAAAGAGGCAAAATTATTCTACAGTGTTTTGCTTGTGAATATTTACCCTTAGAGGCTAAGTAAATATAGGGACAAAAAGCCCCTCTTTTGGGTTCAATTGATAATCTCTTTCTCACCTGAATCCTTCTCACATGGGATTGTTCACTCTGGAAAAGGTTATTCTGTATTTTTACTTACATATTTTTGTGCATGTATTTTGAAGTTTTTAGCAAAATGTATATGTATATTCAGAAAACAACTACCATTACTGAGCCTACTGTAGTAATTGCTTAGGCCCCAGGTTCTTAAACTGTGAGTCACAAGCCCACTGAAAGCTGCATGATTGAATGTGAGTGTTGTTTAAAAAAAAAAAAAAGGTGATTATAAAAGTTTTCTGAATACACAACCACCAAAAGTGAAGTCCAAATTAAACAGGCCCTGACTCGGACATGTTTCTGATAGTGCTTATCTGTGTCACATCGTGTGACTGCACTGCAGCCTTGGCTCTGAGCACACAACATGTACACATTGTACTGTGCTTGCTCTTACACTCCTCAACATCCAAACAATGCTGCCAGAAACACCTCAGCTAATATTTGAGACTAATATTCTAAAATTTCCTATTCTGGCTAATGATGAGTTTAATTTAATGAATTTTGGCTAAGCATTAGAACAGAATTTCTAATAATTACATAGCCCTAAACCTACTTCTGCCATTTTCTACTATGCATTTATGCAAAACAACATGCTTAGCATTGACGATTTAGGAAGGCAAAATATTTTTTTTTACGTTTCTTCTTCTTTTTTCTTTTTTTTTTAATATATATATTTTTTTATTTATATTATTTTGATTTTACATTCATAGTAAAGGATCCATTGTCCTCCTCCCTGTCCTCCCACTTTCAAAGGGACCCTTGTCAATGGGGAATGTGGGTCAAGCATTGTGAGGTTGGTTAAGAGTTCTGGGGGGTTGGCCCCAGTCTCTGTGCATAATGCCCCAACTATGGCTCTAACAATCTTTCCGCCCCCTCTTCCGCAAGTTTCCCTGAGCCACATTGGGGTCATTTTAGTTCTGCTTCAGTGATGCGGTTTCGGGAGCCTCTGTGTCTCTGGATCTCTGGCTTAGTTGGAGTTGGATGTTCTCTGTGTTTATCTCCTTCGACCTTTTGCTGGTGTCATGATCTCCATGAATACTGAACTCTTGCCCTTCCCCTGCGTTGTTCTATGGTTTCAGCTGGGGCCCTGGTGAGGTGTGGTTAGCTGATCCTCCCTTCAGGTTCGATGTCCACCTGAAAAAAGATAAGCAAATTCTCCATCGGAGAGAAAAGTTAGTACTAGGTAGAAGGGATGACCATCTATGTTTTGGAGGGAAATTTATATGCATTGGCTCTCTTCTAGCCCACATTTGGTGGTATCTTGATCTTGGAGACTGAGCTCATTTTTTGTACCTGGTTTTGACTTATTTCCCAGTTCCAGCAATGAGTTCCATTCCACTGAGTGGATCTATTAGCCAAATCAAGAGCAGTTGGTTACCCACCATGGCTGATTGCCACTACTGCACTTGTATGAGCATTACATCAAGTTGTTTCCAGCTGGGTATCTTAGACTGCCAGTTGTTTGGACAGATGTCGGTCATTTTCCCCCAGTTGCTTGTATAGCGCCCTCTGGTACTAGACTAGCTAACTGTCTGGGGACTGACCCTCTTCCAGATTCTGAACATATCTCTTCGTGTTTGGTCTCACACACGTAAGCTGTCTTCAACAGTAGGGTCTTGGGAAGGCAAAATATTGACGAACCCTGGGAACCCCAGAGATGCTCTACATCCTGTAGGATCAGATACATAGCCAAATTCACGTTTTATGGAAAGTAAACAAGTGTATCCATCCTGTATGTGAATTTGCTTCCTTTTTAATGACTGATAAAAAAACTACATGCTTACCGAAGACTTGCTTGAAACAAACTTCTTTAAGATTTCTAAATAAATGTTTGGTTTGCATACCTCTTTTCTATACCTCTACACCTACATCTGTGTAAGTTTCTTAGGCAGAAAAGGGTCATGAGTGGAAAAAAGTTTAAAGCACCCTGTCGTAGACTAAGAACAATATAAAAACCTCAGTAGCTATTCATCTTTTATACATACTATAGTTTTTGTCCTATCACACTAACAAACAAGTATCAATCAAATACCTACTTACTATGCATAGCATCCAATTTCATGATATTTATAATCTTGGGGAAGACAAGATTCGAGAACAAATAGTTAGCAAATACTGTTTAAAATTAAAAGCTATTTCTTCCCTCTTCTCACTTATCTCTTCCCGGTAAATACACATATTCTCTAATTTTAAAAAATTAGCATACATTAATTATAGGCTTTGATGTGACATTTTACACTTGTACACAGTATATGTCTATCATATTTACCCTCCAATAAACCTTACCCTATCCTATTGGTACCCTCCCCACAAATATACTCCTTTATATTTTCATGCTGTTTAAAAATATTGTGGGTGCATGCATGTGTGCATGCATGTTTAGGTGTATAATAAATAAAGCCACGTGTGCATGTCACATCTTTGGAAGCCAGAGGACAACTTCTGGTGTTGGTCCTTAACTTCCACCATGAATGAGGCAGAGACTCTTGCTTGCTCCTGTGCGTGCTGGATTAGCTAGCCCATGAATTTTGGGGAATTCTCCAGCTCCCCTCTCACCACAGGAACACTGAGATTTCAGACACTCATTCGACCACCTCCAGCTTTACATGGGTCCTAGGGATCTGAACTCAGATTGTCCCACTTGCACTGTAAACACTTTTTTCCACTGATTCACCTCCCAACACTCAGGTTTTGTTTTGTTTTTTAAATCTCATTTCTCTCATCATTATCTGAGTGGAAAAATAATGTGGTATTCATCTTTCTTTATTTGGCTTATTTTACTTGCTCTAATGATCTCCAACAGTGTTGTATTTCATGGCTTCAGTCTCTCTGAGATCATCTGAGTGAAGCCCACATAGAAGAGTTTGAATGAGGAAAAATGCTTAAGTCTGGACTTCTCAGTTTTTCTAAAACGGGAAATCTTAGCTCAAGCTTGGCCTTAAAGAAGCACTTATAATTTTAGCTGATTTTCTTTGCAGTAAGTTTCTGTGAAATCATGCATTCTGCCCACCCACTGCCAAAGTCAAAAAGGCTTGTACAAGTCAGCCCTCTGCCTGTCAAAGGGACCTGTTTCTTTTCAAAATTCTGCTTATTGGGTTGCCATGCAATGTCAATGTCATCACTCTGATGTCTTTAATATGAGTAATGAATAGATAGATTATCTATTTTTTTCTCATATTTATGACGGAAGTAACATTCTTTTTGCAGCTTTTAGAATTATATGTGGAAGTAGGACCTGACCGGGTTTTGATTGAAACTAAAATGTGTATTTGAATTTTTGAAAGGACTTAGCCTATTCAATGATTCAATCAACAAATAATCCATTATGAAAATGTGTTTATTGCTTTATTTATGAAGAGTATTAGTATAATTACACTAATATAATATTGTTGATAGATACATTGATAAAGAAAACTGACCTCACTGGAGTCCAGATGGCCTCTGAGTGATGAGGGCAGAGGCAAAGGAAGAAGCAGGAGCAGATGTTCAGGGAATGGTTTTCTCACTTCATAAGGCAGACTAACATCTGCCCAGATGCAAGCAACTACCAGTGAACAAGAGATTCAACTGCTATTGGTTCTTTGTTCAGCAGTTCTTCCACCACACATTACACATGCTAATATACTTGAAGAGATCTTTTGGAGTCTCTCTCTCCCTCCTTCATTCTTTCTTTCTCCTTGAGAGAAGTTCTCAGATAACCCAGGTTGGCCTCAAACTCATTACCTAGAAGACAATGACCTTAAACTTCTGATCTTCCTACCTCTACCTTTCAACTACAAATATGAACCACCCAATTTATAAGGTGCTAGGGACTTAATTCAGGGTTTTGCTATACTAGGAAAGCACTTACCAACTGAGCTGCATCCTTAAACTGTTTTAGTCTTATTTGTTTGTTTATTTATTTATTTACTTGAGGCAGAGAGAAGAAAAGAGACAGAGGGAGAATGAGAGAGAGAATGGGCATGCCAGGGCCTCCTGCCACTGCAGACGAACTCCAGACATGTGTGCTCCCCTTGTGCATCTGGCTTACGTGGGACCTGGAGAATTGAACCGGGGTCCTCAGGCTTCACAGGCAAATGCCTTTAACCACTAAGCCATCTCTCCAGCCCTGTTTTAGTCTTTTAAAATACAAAATATAAGCCGGGCGTGGTGGCGCACGCCTTTAATCCCAGCACTCCAGAGGCAGAGGTAGGAAGATCGCCATGAGTTCAAGGCCACCCTGAGACTACATAGTTAATTCCAGGTCAGCCTGGGCTAGAGTGAGACCCTACCTCGAAAAACCAAAAAAAAATAATAATACAAAATATAATTGAACAGATCTTTCATAAAGTCAGACACGTCATTAATTTTATCACTTTCCAAAGTTCCGGTCTTTGCTGCTATAGCCAAAATGTTTGTTCTTACATTTTTGTGCTGAAACATTTTTGTGAAAAAGATATTTCTTTGCTCCTAGTCATCCATATCAGAACACTCACATGGCCCTATTATTTTATGTCAATTGTTAATCATAAACCTTTTCACTGCTGGAAAAAATTGTGTTTCCTTACATCAAAATTAGTAAAACATAGCTAGGGCTGGGCGTGGTGGTGCACGCCTTTCATCCCAGCACTCGGGAGGTAGAGGTAGGAGGACTGCTGTGAGTTTGAGGGCACCCTGAGACTACATAGTGAATTCCAGGTCATTCTGGGCTACAGTGAGACCCTACCTTGAAAAATAAAAACAAACAAACAAACAAGACAGTTAGAGATGTAGGATAAAGTGCTTACCTTGGAAGCATTCCAACGTGAGTTAATTTTCAGAACCCACATAAAGAAATAGCTGAGCATAGTTGCATGTACGTATAATCCCATAACTGAAAGATGGAGACAGGAGGATCCCTGGGTTCTCTGGTCAGCCTGTTTAGCCCAATTAGTGAACCCAAGGCCAGAGAGAAATCTTGACTCAAAAAGGTGGATGGCACCTCAAAACCAATACCTGTCCTCCACATGCATATACACATATGTTCACCTGTGTGTACATGAACACATGATTGCACACACAATCACCAAAATATCCTTAAAGTTAAATACTGTGGAAGAAATGGTTTGCCATTCGCTACTTGAGTTTGAAATCACTGGAACTAAAGGTATAAGGTTGGACTTTAAGGAAAGTAGCTCTTGTTAGCATGAGCTGTAAATGAGGATCCAGACATGAGCGAGAACAGTCATGATGGGGTTGATTACACAGATGGAAGACAAGTCTTCTGAGATACATGGAACAGCACTGATATAAAATAAAGTCACTGCATTAGCCCCAAAACACTGCTTCTTTTGGTGTAGTCATCATTCATGTTTATACACTTCCGAAGGTCTTGTACTAGAAAGAGGAAAAGAATTCACCAGAACACAAGTGTAATCATTTGATTACAAGTGTGATCATTTGAAAAAAAATCCAAAAAGTTATAGGATAAGATGTTATTCCATGACATCTGGCTTTAGAGCAAGGTTCAGTGCCATATTGCCCACAGGTTAAAAATGACCTGGCACTTGTTTGGGTGAGTGAAGTTCAATCAGGAGGCATATGTGGATCTATTCCATGTGACTGTGCACCCGTGGGGATATTTTACATTCACCTCAGTTTTCTCTGAATTATTATGCAAACTGTCCCAAGACTTCCTACAGCTCCAAACTCCTTCACATGTGTCGATCCAAAAACCCAGCTCTTACCTCAAGGGAATAAGAGATATTTTGTTCTGGAGCCATGCCTGGGAACATCAGTATAGATTATCCCAAATACCATGTTCTTACGTGGTAACAGTTTCTTGAAGTTATTATGCTTGCAGAACCAAAGAGAGACATAGAACAATGCACTTTCAAATACATTGGTGGGAACATCAAGTTCATGAGTTATAGCAAATTAGGGAAATCTCTGCTACAGGCTTCAGATGACATTGGCTGACATTCTTAGCCTTTGGGTTGGTAGAAGATAATGGTTTATTAGATACGTTCCAAGAGGATTTGCTAATAGGTCACATACACAGAGCGAAGTACTAGATCTGCAACATTCCAGCTCTCCACAATCACAGAAGTTCTAATCATTGAGTAGGCTTAGTAGACGTGTGTGTGTATGTGTGTGTGTGTGTGTGTGTGTGTGTCCGCAGTGTGTTCATATGCACATCAGAGATGCATATGTACATTTGTGTGTTTGCTTGTGGAGGCCAGAGGACAACCTCAGAGTTACTATGCATATTTTTTGAGACAGGGTCATTCATTAGCCCAGAGCTCACACACTCGTCTATATTGGCTGGCCAGCAAGCCCTGAGGACCTCGCTGTCTCTGCCTCCCCAGGAATGAAATTACAACCAGGCCACCACGCCCAGCTTTGTCCACATGGGTTCTGAGTCTCAAACTCTGGTCTTCATGTTTGTACAGCAGACACTTTACTGATGGTGCTATCACTCAGCACTGGTCTTGTAAAATCTTTAACATGTGTGTTTTCCTGGGAAAAGAAAATGGCATACCATACAAAGCCATTGACAGTATGGCTGCTGCTCAACCTCTTAGACTTCACATTTCTCACCATTCTCCACTTGAACTGTGAGGCTCTAGACCTATGGGACTTGCTTGTCTCAGAGTTGTTGTGTAGACTCTTCTCTGTGACTTTAACATGATCATCCTTCAGCTTTTTGTGGCGTCCATGAAGAAGTCGCCATTTTTCTTGGGAAATAGCAGTAACCACAAGCCCCTAAAAGATCACTTAGCAACAGCATTTGTGATTGTTCACTAATACAGAATTACTAAATTATAGCACACCAGCCACTCCCAGACAGTGTTTATGGTATTTGTGTACAAGCTAATGATAGTTTTTACATAGATTACAAAAACACAAAAAGCAATTTCATACTGTGTGAAAGATTTCATGATCTAAAATGTCATTATCCATAAGTTGAGTTTCACTGGAGCATAGTCAACACATTTGTTTATATATGGTCATATATTGGGAAATATTAGGAAAGAATTGTGAAAGATATGAAAGAAAGTCCTACCCCATGGGGCTGGAGAGATGGCTCAGCAGTTAAAGCACTTGCCTGTAAAGATTAACTTTCCTGGTTCGATTTCTCAGTACCCACATAGGCCAAATGCACAAAGTGGTGCATGCATCTGGAGTTTGCACTGGCTTGAGATTCTGGCCACCCATTCTCTCTTTCTCTCTGTATCTCTCTGCTTGCAAATAAATAAAGTATTTGTAAAAATTTTTAAAAAAGAAAGTCCTACACAACCCTCATGCATTTATGTATCTATAGACATCTTCCCAACATGTGGCTCATAGGAAGTACTCAATAAACATTGATGACATAAATAATATGCAAACGATAAATAAATTAAACTATTTTTGCCCAGGAATTGGTTATAATTCACTAGAAAGCCTAGCCAAGTACATTTTGCTCTTAAATTGGGCCTCTTTCCCTACAATTTTAGAACATGATTGTTTTCAGAATAGTCACAGATTATAAACTTCTTTCCAATTTCACATAGTCTTAAATGTTGCATAGACTACAGGTTTGAATATGCCAACATGATCGTGAGAAAACCCACTGTTATGTCTACAAAGAGTAAATAATGGTACAGAGGCATTGCTACTTGAGATTGCTTTAAAATGGCATTTTGATAAGTTCAGGCTCTCCACATAAGCAAGCACAGAAGAAGGTGTATAAAAGCAAACACGTGATTAACCATGCCCAGATGGAAGAAAAATGTGTTGACATTTTAGCAAGAACGGCCTTCAATTCAAGCCAAAAAAAAAAAAAAAAAAATTCTCCATTTAAACTTTCTACTCAGCCAGAATTTCCAGCTGCACAAATTCTCTCATGAACAAACAGGCCAGCACAGAGAATAAGGTCACTGAAGAATGTGCCAGTAATCACAAACTGTAATTAAGTGGTAATGACCCCAACCTGAATCTTTCTTCAGGATTAATGAGTACCTGAAAAGCCAGTGGCCTGGAGCAGCCTTCAGTCTGTCCAGAATACCCTGGGATGAAGTGTGTGCTGTAAGGAAAATGTGTTTACAGCTTAAATTGTCCTTAAAATGATCTTTGCCACTACTGTTTCAGAGTTGGATTTTTTTTTATGGCATTCATTGTGGGGAAAGGCCAAGTTTAATCAAGAAAAGGAAAAGCAAAGGTTGAAATTCAAAAATAGACTAGGAGATTTCTCTCGGGTCGGGTAGTGGGAGTGGGTATAAACTAGACTTACAATATGCAGTCTTAATTTTCAGCTTTCCACTCCCTGTTAGAAATATCAAGATTAGTATGCTTATTATTTGCCAGGCGATTGATACAAATATGCCACTGTCATGAAATTAAAGGGAATTTGTTACTACTGGTAACTCCCATCACTGCTGTTGCTTATTGGCTTAGCAGATAAGAAAAGAGGAAATGAAAAGACATCTGTCAAGTGAGTGGGCTGTCCATCAAAACAACAGCCATGGTTTATTTTTTGTTGTTGTTGTTGTTTACTCTACCAGAGGTTTCAGAGACATTCTCTCTTCCCTTGGGCGTTGCACACCATCCCCTTGGTGTGAATGAGGAATCTGAGTGTCAGGGAAATTCAGTGACATGTTCTAGATCATACTGTTCAGTGTAGGGATGGAAGTCAAGCTTGGGTTTCTCTGACTCCAAGGCCAAGGCCAAAGTCAGATCCTGTGAACTGAGACCTTGCTGATAGGAAATCTCTTTGGTAATCATTCAGAAGTGATGGCTAGATTTGCTGTGGCAAAAAAAAAAAAAAAACAGGCAAGTGGAGTTTCTGCTCGAACACCAAAGGCATTAATATGCCTGAAAGCATTCTGTTATGCAAAGCAGGCTCATTGCTGAGAAAGCTCAGGGGTGATGGAGATTCTTACAGGCAAGATACGGTCGTGTTTCTACCTCTTGATATGAATGACAGAGTCCAGAGAGAGTCAGGTGCTCTAGAGCACTCATGCCAGGTACGCATGACTCGATAATATCTGGCATCTACTGACCAAAAGACTAAGAAACCCATCCAAGGAAGGGGAGGCTTAAAATAGAAATATATGCAAGATCATGAAACATTAACTTCATCCTGAGTTGGGATAAAATGGTAATCAGTATTTTTCTTAAGAGTAATAGCCAGAGAGTAGTTTTATCATTTAAGGAAGCAAGTACTGGTTTTGATCAACTCTACCATACCAATACCACAAGGAGAGAAGGGAGCAGTGAGGATCTATGTGTCTGTCTAAAGGATGAAGTTGCCAGGTACTTATATATCTATTCTCACTTCCGGATTTCCAAAGCCTGCTGCCAAACATTGGTTCTTCTGAAAGACAGAGGAAGATGAATGAACCATGAGACACCCAGTTGTCAGCCTTCAGGCCTTACTTTTATGTGGATCTTGCTCTTATCAGGGGAAGTAGAAGTATAGATTTGATTCTCAAAGCCTCCTCTGAAGGGCAAACTATGAGTGACTGATTCCACATCTTATTGTGTCTCCAACCTCTCCCAAGGTCCCCCCACCTGAACAAGAAACAGACCTGATCCTGGAAAGCCCTTCTTCCAAAGACTGTGACATCACTCTGAATGTGACTCTCTTGGCTTACTTAAGAAGACAATCTGGAGGCTGGAGGGATGGCTTAGCAGTTAAGGTGTTTGCCTGCAAAGCCAAAGGACTCAGGTTTGATTCCCCAGGACCCACTTTAGCCAGGTACACAAGGGGGCGCACACATCTAGAGTTCGTTTGCAGTGGCTGGAGGTCCTGGTGCACCCATTCTCTCTCTCCCTCTTTCTCTGTCAAATAAATAAATAATTAAAAAAAAAAAAAGAAGAAGACAATCTGTGACAGAGTTAAGCAAATATTCTTTTAGCCAAGTCTGAAATTTTAGAAGCAAAATGTTTGGACAATGGTTCATTTTAAGCCAAAATCTATGTTCCAAGTCAAACATTGTAAGGTTGCTGCTATTCTTTTTCCAGGATAAGAGCAAAATGTAAACATATGCGGAAGAAAAATCCCCACTATACCTGATTCTGCATTATCACAAACATAACCATAAAAAAAAAAAAAATCTGTCCTTTGCCTATGAGGCACTAGCCTTGCAGAGTGGCATGAACAGGGACAAAATGATTCCAGAAAGGTTGAACTGAGTAGCAAAGACCCATAGCTAGGGTCCAAGTCTGAGTAAAAAGGAACAATTGAGCTGAGGGCCAACATTCACCTTTCTCAGCTTCCTGCCTGCTGACACCATGTGACAAGCCGCCTCCCACAACCACTGCCTTCCTCCCCATCATGAACTTCATTACCTCCAGCCAGGAGCCAAACTACACCTGTCTCCCCTTATGTTACTTGGCCAGGTATTTTTGTCACAGTAATGTGAAAAGCAAAAGGACTCCAGGCGAGAATGGGACAACCAGCTCCCCAAGGGGATTTGTAAGCTCTTATCTATTTTTGCACACAAACATTATATTCCACTTTGCTTTCTGAGACATTTCTAATTTGGTCATTTTTAAGAAGAGGTACATACATTAGAATGCTCTATCAAGTATTTAAATGCATATTCTTTACTAATTCAATATCTAAAAGAAAGAGTCTTTGAAGAAAGGGGCATTCGTGTGTTCATGAAAGCAAACAGGATGGGCTAACAAGATAACCCTATGGGTGAAGTGTTGGCCCTACAAGCATGAAGAAATGAATGCTGGGTGTGTTGGTAAACACTTGTAACACCAGGAGTGAGGTGGGTGGAAGTAAGAGGATACCCCCGGCTTTTTGGGTGTTCAAGCTGAATGTATAAGCTCTGGGTTCTGTTAGAAACCTTATCTCAATAAGGAAGTTAGAGAGCAGTAGATGGAGACAGTCGGCATTGACCTCTGCCCTCCACACATATTTGCATAGCACCTGTACAAAGACGTGTGCTCACACACATTCCACGCGTACACATGCTTTAAAAATACCAACTCAGATCTTGCCTGCCCCCCACCGCCTTCTGTCGCCATGAAGGTGGAGCTGTGCAGCTTCAGCCCGTACAAGATCTTCCCGGAAAGGTGAGGGGGGGGCACTACCAGGACGGATGGCAAGGTTTTCCAGTTTCTTAATGCAAAATGCGAGACAGCATTCCTTTCCAAGAGGAACCCTGGACAGATAAACCGGACTGTCCTCTACAGAAGGAAGCACAAAAAGGGACAGTTGGAGGCAATTCAGAAGAGAACCCCGAGTGCAGTCAAGTTCCAGAGGGCCATCACTGGAGCATCTCTTGCTGACATCATGGCCAAGAGGAACCAGAGACTGGAAGTGAGAAAGGCTCTGCAAGAGCAGGCTCTCAGGACTGCCAAGGAAGCAAAAGAGGCCAAGCAGGCATCCAAGAAGACGGCGCTGGCTGCCGCTAAGGCTCCCACAAAGGCGGCACCTAAGCCAAAGACTGGGGAGCCTGGGAAGGGTTCTGCTCCCAGAGTTGGTGGGAAACGCTGATTGGTAGATCAGATTTTTTAAATAAACGTACATATATAACTCTTAAAAAAAATACAAACTCAGATAATTCTCGTGCATGTATTGAGTGTGCATAACAGTCTATTTCTTTAATCCTACATTAAATGGCAACACAACATCTCTTCATCTGCTACTCCTTGGAATGAATTGATTTTTGATACAGCTGATAAGAAACTTAAGGCCCACACACGTAGTAAAATGGAACTACTTCCTCCCACATTTAACTAATACAGTCTAGGAGGGCATTCTTATTTCCTCCCTGCATTAGCAAAATCTTCCTTGGCATTTCTCATGTCTTTTGCTTGTTTGTAGGTTTTAGGAAAGAGTACTTACAAGTTCTCTCTAATGTGAAGAATCCTTCATATTTTCCTCCCTGGTCCTTGGATCTCACTGCAGAAAACCCAGCTGACGGATGCATATTCTTGCTCTCCTCTTTTGTTTTTTTAAAAAAATTATTTTTATTTATTCAGCCACTGAAAACAGACTCCAGATGCATGTGCCACCTTGTGCATCTGGTTTCCGTGGGTCCTGGGGAATCATACCTGGGTCCTGTGGCTTTGCAGGCAAACGTTTTAACCACTAAGCCATGTCTCCAGCACCTCCCGCTCTACTCTTATGGAGTGTCTTCATAGTTTCTGGTCTGACCTGAATTCTTGGTTTCAAGTCTCAATAAATGATTTATAGTGTATTCTTTCTTTATCTTTTAGTTGTATCTTGGTTTTCATAAAAAACATTTTCTTTTGTGGATCATGTACTTCAACCATCTCCACCCCCCTATGTTCCCAGTTTGGTATAATGCTGGCTATGAATTTGTCATCTATAGCCTTTATTATATAATATTGAACTACTCATAGTTACTTCAGGAGTTTTCTCATGAAGGGATATTGGACTTTGTCAAAGGCATTTTCTACATCTGTTGAGATGACCATGTCATTTCTATACTTGAGATAATCATGTTATTTCTGTACTTGCATTTATTTATGTTATATTTATTGATTTTCTACGCTGATTTATCCTTACACTCCTGAAATGCAAGGCACTTGGTCTTGGTGAATGTTATTTTTGATAATCCCTTCCTATGGGACTAAGAATGTAGCTCAGACCTTCAGACCTCAGAATATCTTCAGAACACCAGGACCAAACTTCAGTCCCACTCTGAGAATAGAATCCTAACTATGAAAGTGATCATAACTGATACATAACACTGCTATGGAAATATAAAGATAGTGGATTAAAAACAACTGTCTCTTCTACTCTGATAATTTTGGAGAACAAAAGAATAAAGCTGTCATGGTATATAGTAAAATGCTAGTTGCTGAGGGCAGGAATGGAAGGAAGGTAAGAGTAGGGGTTATTATTACAGCAACAGAAAAATATCTGAGGAATTGATTT
Organism: Orientallactaga sibirica; assembly: GCA_036365145.1. Classification (NCBI taxonomy): domain Eukaryota; kingdom Metazoa; phylum Chordata; class Mammalia; order Rodentia; family Dipodidae; genus Orientallactaga; species Orientallactaga sibirica. Next base: position 25,657,559 of record JAEOAD010000008.1, read on the forward strand.
GAAAGCATAGCATTGAGGTTATTTTAAATCAACTAAGTAACCCTCTACCACTTGACCTTACTTCAAAGTGAAGGGATAACAAAAGAATTCACAAAGGAAACTAGACATCAATAAATTGGTTACTCCACAAACCAAAATCACTTTGTCCTCTTTGATAGATCCTCCGGATAGATGATGTTTCCCTCTGTGTAAAAAGTCATGCTAGAAAGACTTTTACAACTCTTAGAGGAAATAGATTGTATGATTTACTATCATGAACCAGTTTGTATCGGAGTCCTAATGAAACTATAGATATGTGATTTATTTTGAATTAAAATTTAAATGATGCCACAGACCTGACCACTTATCTATCCATCCACCTGTTCAGTTAGTGGATGCCTATAGAATACTAGTTGCATCAGATAATCACTTTAGCAGACATGCAAGAAATAATAATGGTCATATTCAATCAGATACAGGAAGACAGATGTGAAAAGAAAGATAAAATTTCTTTCTCTGGAGTAATATGGAATCCTATTATATTATATTAATTATATTATATTATTTTGCATTATTATGACACTTTACAGCCAGAAGTATAGTGAACTAATGAGTATTTTTGAATTTCAAAATACTTAGAAATATACAAATTTATGAGGAACATAGAGAAACTAGAATTGTTTTAAAGGAGCATACCTTGAATGCTAAGCTGATTCGAAACCATGCTTTATAAGAAAAGTAAGAGCAGGCTGGAGAGATGGCTTAGTAGTTAAGGAGCTTGCCTGAAAAGCCAAAGGATCCAGGTTCAAATCCCCAGTACCCATGTAATCCAGATGCACAAGGTGACATATAATATATGTCATAAAAATATAAAATATAAAGCCGGGCGTGGTGGCGCACTCCTTTAATCCCAGCACTCGGGAGGCAGAGGTAGGAGGATCGACATGAGTTCAAGGCCACCCTGAGACTACATAGTTAATTCCAGGTCAGCCTGGACCAGAGTGAGACCCTACCTTGCAAAACCAAAAAAAATAAATAAATAAAATAAAATAAAATATAAATATAAAATATATTTTAATGTTTTTATTAATATTTTATTTTTATTTATTTATTAGAGACAGAGAGAGAAAGAGTGAGAATGGGCATGCCAGAGCCTCTAGCCCCTGCAAACAAACTCCAGATGCATGCACCACCATGTGCATCTGGCTTACGTGGGACCTGGAGAATCGAACCGGGGTCCTTAGACTTCGCAGGCAAATGCCTTACCTGCTAAGCCATCTCTCCAGCCCTAAAATATTTTTTAAAAGAAAGAAAAGTGAGAGGAATGGAAATGGTTAATGTAGAGAAGATAGATGGTCTTTTCCATAGTCACAGGATTTTGATGGCTGGTGTCCAGCAAAGGAGATGGTCTGGTTTATAGGCTGAACAGAAAATAACAGGCAGAAGTGAGAAGAGTGCAGTTTGAATATCAAGGGAGATTTCTTAAATCAAGTTTATATTAAGATGAAATGAGAAGGCTGTAGATATGGCTTAGTGGTTAAAGGCAGTTGCTTGTAAAGCCTGCAGATCTGTGGTTGATTCCCCAGTACCCATGTAAAATTTAATGCTCAAAGTGGCACATAAGTCTGGCATTCATTTGCAGTGGCTGGGGCCCTGGCATACTCATTCTCTTCTCTCTCTCAAATAAATAAATAAAATATATTTTCAAAAGATGGAATGAGACAATCAAGAAATGATAAAGTTGTGGAATCACACAGTCTCATGTTTCAGCAAATACATGGTGAATGGCTTCCAACTAAAACTGAGCCATTGGACAAGAAGGAAAATGTATTCGGCAGAAACTGTTCAAAGTAAAGAATGTTTTGAGGAAGAGATTCAACTGAAACTGAATTTTAAGAGGTGAATGGAAATCCCCAGGTGGAGGATGAGGACTGCTGTGGAGGCAGATTCCAGCAGAGGTCCAAAGGAGTCAAGGCGCAACATGAAAAAGAAGTATTGTTGACGAAGACCTGCAAGCAACTTTCCCAAGAACTCGCTGGAAATGAGCTAGGAGAAGGCAGAAGGATCTAGGGTATAAAAGAATTTCTTCTATCACATTAAGGAGGTCAAACATGCTCCTGGAGATGATATAAAACCACTTAAAATCAAAGATTTTTAACTAATAGTCAGACCAAATGAATCAAATTACTGTAATGGATTAACTGTAGTGGATGTATGAGGAGGGCAGAGGACGAGACTAGGTATTCAATATTTATTTATTAGAATATGAAGACAGTGTGAAAATGGTGCTATTAATGATAGTGACAGCAACGGCGATAACGACGTATCTAGCATCGATCAAAAGCTTCCCATACATAAGTCCAATGTCTCATATAATTTTATCATAGCTAATCTATAATGAAGGCACTTATCTTTTATTTTACAGATAAGGAATGGAGGCTTATAAAAGTTTAAAAAGTATATCCCATTGCACATTCAAAACTCACCAAAGCAGAAATTCAGAGGTTGCAGATAACACTAAAGTAGACTTAAAACACACCTGCCAAGACTCAGGGAACATCGTGGAAGACGGAGAGGAAATATTGTAAGAGCCCCAGGGTGGGAAGGAGTCTCCTGAGGCTTTGTTCCCTTCTGCTTGGACTGAAGGATGCATTCGTAATCCCATAATGAATTCCAACAGTTCATTCCACAGTGGAATTGAGCCAGAAAACAGAGGATATAAGAGTAAAACCCTTTGGAAATATGACCAACACGAGTGCATTCAGACGGTAAATTTAATAACAAAAATATTTTTTATGTTTTAGAAAAAAGTTTAAAATATATATTTACTTATTTACAAGCAGAGAGAGAAGAGAGACAGAGAGAATGGGCATTCCTGGGCCTCCAGCCATTGTAAACAAACTCCAGGCACATGTGCCACTTTCTGCATCTGGCTTTACATGGATACAGGTGAATCAAAGCCAGGTCATTAGGCTATGTAGGCAAGCTCTTTCTCTGCTGGGCCATATCTCCAGCCCCCAAAATGAAATTTTAAAATCTCTCAATATTAGAACATATCAGAAAAATCACAATTAAAGGTAAATCTATGAAATCTGTGACCAATTATTTTTTAAAGTGCCAAGTTTGTGAAAGCTAAGTAAAAACGAAGATGGGGGGTTTTCTTGAATTATGGTACTATAGATATATAAGATGACCATAAGAGCAAGTTCAATAACAGGGGTATTGAAAGTATAGACTGCTTTTACAAATAATTCTGTAAGTATCAAAATATTTAAGAATAAAGCCAGGCATAGTAGCTCATACCTACAAGCCTGGCGCTTGAAAAGAAACAAAAAAGTTTTCTATGCCAGGCCTGGTGACACACGCCTTTAATCCCAGCATTCAGGAGGCAGAGGTAGGAGGATCGCCATGAGTTCAAGGCCACCCTGAGACTACATAGTGAATTCCAGGTCAGCCTGGGCTAGAGTGAGACCCTAACTCGAAAAACAAAAAACAAAGAAAAAAAAAAACCTTGTCTGCATCCATACAATATGGCAGGTTAAGTATAAGAGCTTGAAATATTTTATCATTCAGAAAATAGATGGTTAAGAGAAAAGGAAATGAAAGAGATTTAAGAACCAACTTGAAATGATTTGAACAACCAAATAAATAACAGTTTTGTTAAGCTAAGGAATAAAATAAACATTTTCTAGTTTACACTAGCATAAATATGTGATTTACTAGATAATCAAATGGAGTTTGAGAGATTAATTTACTTATAGAAAAATTCCAAATAATACACGGAGAAGTTATGTGAAACACATAACGCTCCTGTGGAACAATGTGTGGTAATTGTTGCAAATGAGATCCATTGCTACAGCTAATGGTACAATTAGTTGGTGACATTTTATGGAAAGAGAGAATAGTTTCATATCCACATAATAAAGGGAAATAATTAATTCTTCTGTCTACTTACACATACTTACCTAGTTTTCCTAAAATAAACACAGTCACAAACAGGGCAGAAACTAATGACATTTGTCACAATCTGTGGGTGCAAGAATAACATGGAATAGAGAAGAAGGGAAGCCAGGCTTCTTTAGCATTCCTTTTTAATTTTAATTTTAAAAATTAATGAAATGTTTTATACATTCAAAACTAAAACTGAAACCTAAAAGGAAAAAAATGTTAAAATTAATCTTAGAGAAACAAATTTATATTTCAAATTGATACTATAATAATATCAACAAAAATATTTCAAGGGCTGGAGAGATGGCTTAGCAGTTAAGGCCTGTAATGCCTAGGTCTGTGCATGTGGATGACAGAGGACAACCTTAGATATTATTTCTCTTCAGGACCATATACCATTTTAAAATACACACACACACACACACACACACACACACACACATATATATAATTTATTTATTTATAAGCAGAGAGAGAGAGTTAGTGTGGGCACACCAGGGCCCCTAGCTACTGCAAATAAACTCCAGATGCATATGCCACTTTGTGCATCTGCTTTATATGGATGCTAGGGAACTGAACCAGGTTGATAGTCTTTGCAGGCAAGCACCATAACCACTGAGCAATCTCTCCAGCCCCCATCCCCATATACCTTTTTAAAGACAGGGTTTTTCACTGGCTTCCAACTCACCAAAAAGGCTGGCATTGCTAACCAATGAACACCAGAGATCCAACTGCCTCTCCTTCCTCAGCACTGCGATTAAAAGGGTGTCTCACCATGCCCAGCTTTGTTGTTTTCATCTGGAGTCTGAGGACCAAACTGGGGATCTCATGCTTGCAAGGCAAGCACTGAGCTTTCTCCCCATCCTTGCGCTTGTGATCCGCCATATTATGTTCTCTCGTTCTGGGGACTGAGGTGGACTAGAAACAGATGATGGTGCCAGTACTCAGGCCTTCATTCCAAATTGCCAACCTTCTCTGAAAGAAACAGTATCATGAAAACAATAGCTCACTCCACGTCATGGCCAGAGAGAGTACAAAGTCAATGAGAGACACGTGGCCAAGTGATAAAGCAAAAAGACTCAAACAACATGTCATTATCATCCTAGCTTCTTAGGTGAGCTCCTGGTTCACTTTCAGTGTTCCACTATGGGAATGGCCAAATGGATGCTGGGATGCATGTACCATTTAAACAGTGTACAAGAAAGCCTCACTGCCCGCACATCTTCTGCATTCTGCCTGCCTGTCCTTCCCTACCCTCAACCTATGGCAACAACTTATGTCTTCCCATCTCCACAGTTTTGCCTTTTCCAAAATGTCATAGTTGGAATCGTGTAATATATTGCCCTGTCAGAAGCTTTTGTCTCAGTAACACACCACTGCAAGTGTTTCTAGTTCTTTTCATGACTCCACTGTTCACCTCTTTTCTGTGCCAAGTAATGCTCTACCATCTCGATGCACCACAGTTTACTGATCCGTTCACTGGCTTGATTCCAGGCATGAGCAATTGTGAATGAAGGCAGCTACAAAACACCAACATGCAGGATTCCAAAGGGGCATATATTTTCAACTCATTGGGGTAAATGATAAGGAGTGCTGCTGCTGGGCCTTATGGTTAAGTGTGCGGTCATTTTATGAAAAAAAGAGATATCACATTATCTTTGTGTGTGTGTATATATATCTCATATCCATATATATATAATATATAAATCATATCCATGTATACATATATAATATATATATATTTGTTTTACACAAGTTATACTCTTGTATGCCCTCACCTGCCTCCATTCCTCTGAAGGCCCTCCTTAGTTGGGTCCTTGATGTTCACTGTTGGGGAGTTAGGGCCTCTGTTAGTTTCTGGGGGGTACTGTAATTTAGGCTATTTTGACCCACCCCATGGCTCTTGCAATCTTCCTGCCCTCTCTTCCACAGGTGTGTTAGCAGATTGTTTCCATGTGCACAATATATTCACCTACTTTTTCATGCATGGATGCAAGTGTGTGTGCATCCATGAGGAGACCAGAGGTGGACATCGGATGTCTTCCTCTATCACTCTCCACCTTATTTCCTTGAGACAGGGTCTCTCACTGAACCCAGACCTCTGGCTAGATAAGCTAGCCAGCAAGCCCTGGGATTCTCCTGTCTCCATCTCCCAGCACTGATGTTACAGGTGCATGCCAGCACACCATGACCAGATCTTCTTATATGGGGGCTGGGGATCAGAATTCAGGATGTATGTGTATATATACATATATATGTTATAATCTTGTGTATCCTCACCCCCGGTGTCCATTTCCCTAAAGGCCATCCTCACTATGGTTCTTGGTGCTCACTGTAGCTTAATTGGGGCCTCTGTCAGTCTCTCGGGGAGAAGGAGCTATGTCTCTGGATATTGCTACTCACCTTGTGGCTCTTACAGTCCTCACACCCCATCTTCCACAACAGTCTCTGTAGCCTCTGTATCTCTGTTAGGGTGGGTTTCAGATCACCTCTGTGTCTATTGCTCTTTCCCTGGAGGCAGTTGCCAGGCTAGCATTGGGAGCCACACTCATGTTGCTGCGTCCTTTGCAGTTTCTTCGGGAGCCAGGTGAAGGGGATAGAGGTGGCACATCTCCTGTTGAGCAGTCACCTGTCTTTTCTTGTTATATTGATGGATCTTGGATCTCCCCAGAACTCTCTTGCCATCTGTGAAATAAAACAGATTCTCCAACCAAGGGCGCGAGCAACTTTGATTAAGGGAGATATGCATATAATTTTGAGAGACATTTTGATGATTACCTACTCAACTTGTCCAGAGAAAAATGGGGCATTCTCTCTGGGGATTGTCATTTTCCTGCCTGTGGAGTGCTTACTTGGTCCCAGGTACCCGATAAAAGTTCTCTCTTATATGAGTACGCCTCCTGTCCAATCAGAAGGCAGTTGGTTACCCATAAAGGCAGTGTGCCACTATTGCACAATTATGTGCTCCTTGTCCATCTGGTGGGTTGCATAGCTTGCAGGGTCTCCTGCTTATTCCTGATGTTGGTAACCATTATCACCCAGTAACTCCCTTAGCACTTTCCAGTACCATAAGGGCTTTCTAATAGAGGAGACAACAAGAAAATCGTTGACACATTATCTTGTAAAATGACTGTGCCTTTTTGCACCCCCTCCAGCGATGACTGAGAGCCCCTCGTGCCCCATGTGTTTCTCCTCAGCATCTGGGATTGTCCATGTGCTAAGTTTGGCCAGTATGGTAGATTTTGTGTAGTGGTATTTCACTGTTCCTCGATTTTGCATTCCCAAGACAACATGCAATGTAGTGTATCTTTCCCTCTGCTTGTTTGCTATTTTTAGATGGAAAAAGAACGATGATGAGGTGTGGGCTGAGGAAATGGATCAGTAGTTAAAGGCACTTGCTGATAAAAAATGATGAGGTGTCTGGGCTGGAGTGATGGCTTTGCCGTTAAGGCACTTGCCCATAAAGCATAACGACTGGAGTTTGATTCCTCTGTGGCCATGTAAAACCAGATGCACAAAGTGGTGCATGTGCCTGGAGTTCATCTGCAGTGTCTAGAGGCCCTGTTGTGCCCATTCTCTCTCTCTCTCTCTCTCTCTCTCTCTCTCTCTTCTCTCCTTGGCATGGTTGACATGCCTTTTAATCCCAGCATTCAGGAGGCAGGGACAGTAGAATTGCTGTAAAGTTTGAGGCCAGCCTGAGACTACATAGTTAATTCCAGGTCAGCCTGGGCTACAGTGAGATCCTTCCATAAAATAAAATAAAATAAAATAAAAAAAATAAAATAAAATAAAATAAAATAAAATAAAATAAAATAAAATAAAATAAAATAAAATAAATAAGGGCTGGAGAGATGGCTTAGCAGGTAAGGCGACTGCTTCTTAAGCCTAAAAACGCTGGTTCCAATCTCCAGCAGTTCCAATCTCCAGGTCCCACGTTTAGCCAGATGCAGTGATGCAAGGGCGCAATGCCGCACTTGACCACAAGGGGGCGCACACATCAGGATTTCCTTCACAGCAGCTGAGAGACTGCTGGCTTGCCCATCTCTCTCTCTGTCTCTCTCCAAAAATAGAAAATAAAAATAAAATAAAATAAAATAAAAATAAAATAAATGTGAATTGTCATATATCACTTCATTTTTTTGCACAATTTTTAAAAATTTTTACTGCTGTGGTTAAAGAATTCTTTGTCATTTTGAAAAGTAGTCTTTTTTCCACTTTCTAGACAATGTTCGTGGCAGAATGGAAATGTTTCATTTTAAAATGAGGCCCAGCCAGTCTGTGCTTTGTTCCAGGCATTGTGCCTTTGGTGCTGAATCTAAAATGTCACTGCCAAACTCCAGGTCATCTAGATGGTTTTATATTTTTTTCCAGGAATTTCAAAGTTTGAATTATGTATTCAGGTCTGTTATCTACTTTGAGCTATTTTTAAAGGGTCTCTTGGCTATATCTAGAGCTGGTTTTCTTCATGTGAATATCCAGTTGCTCCAGCAATTTGTCAAAAAGTCCATCTTATTATTTTTTTCATTGTATCACTTGATTCCTTTCAAAAGATCAGTTGCATCTAGTTATGTAGGCATATTTCTGTGTTCTCTACTCTGAAAATACTGCTTTTCAATTCAGAGTACATGGATAGACCCATCAAAGATGCCAATCATTTCAAAGCAGTGAAACTGGCTTGTGTTTTCTGAGGGTCTCCTCTTAGAACCAGCTAATTTGTCTAGATGTTATAATTCAGGCCTTTTTAAAAGCAGTAACTCTGTTCTGTGACGTGAGTTATAAAGCTGCCCACTGGTACAGTATTTGATCCACATGCATGAAGCTCTGATTCCCAGCACCCCCACATCCCAAACTAACAAGTTCCAACAGTTATTAAATCAGTAGATTACATTTATGTGCCCGTGTTATCATTCTATTTAATTCAGAAATGTCACTGTCTCTTTGCACATTGTGTGCTGTATTGGTTTACAAGTGTATGACAAGCCTTTTTATGCTGGGAAATTAAATTACTTTCAGCAGATGGGCTAAAATACCGTTTTACTATTTTAAAATTGTGTCTGTGAGCTCTTCGTGCTATTACAGTTGGAAGTCGAGGAAGTGTCAGAGGAGGCATCTCCCCTCCATTGCTGCTAGTGCAGGTCTCTGGGGTTCGCTTCCCTTCTGGGTTTCTGTATTTGTTTTACGCACTGCTCCTTGGTCCTCTGGATAGAACACATGAATAAACCAGAAAAAAAAAAAATGTTAACATAGGGCTAGAGGGATAGCTTAGTGATTAAGGCATTTGCCTGCAAAGCCAAAGGACCCAGGTTCAATTCCCCAAGATCCACGTTAGCCAGATGCACAAGATGATGCACATGTCTGGAGTTTGTTTGCAGTGGCTGGAGGCCCTGGCATGCCCATTCTCTCTATCTCTCTCTATCTTTCTCTTTGTTTTTTTCTCTCTCCCTCTCTGTCAAATAAATAAATAAATAAACAAACAACCATATTAAAAATGTCAAACATGCTGTTTCCCTGCTACCCGGAGAGTAAAAAAATAAAATAAAATAAATGTTAGCTTTGACTATCACATAGACAGTGAGGTAAGTTATTTTCAAAATGAAAACAAGCAGTAGAATGAATTTTAGAAGTGTTGTTGCGGTATCATAAGATGCTAACTTTTCCTGCTTCCCCATAAAATGATATAAGACATAGTTGAAGTATCAGAGTGAGACTATATGAGTGTTTGGTTAAGTTTACAATTCTTATTACATAATTTATTTTTGATAAACTTAAAAAGCATTAAAATTAAAGACAATCAGATTTTTTCAAAAATTATATATAGCCCATAGTTATGTTAATAGCTTAATCTGTCATTTACTGTTATATTAGGTAAACGTGAATTTGACATGAAAAGTTGAAGTATTGTTCCATGTTTTTGCTTGAGTATCTTATTGCTTGATATTAGAATAAGTAGATGCTATTAAAAAAATAAACTCAGGGTACTAACAAAATGGTGACATATTCTAGTGAAAATGTCCAAGCAGGACAACTACATTTCAGCATAGATTTATTTGAGCAAATTTGTATTCAAAATTAAATTTTGACTTGTCTTGAATATTTAGCTAACATTTGGAACTACATGGAAGAGAAGGAAACCAATGGATTTTATTAGAAATCACCATAATAGTTCCAGTAAGCATACTCTGCAAATCAAAATGATTCCTTTCAAATCTCATGACAATATTAGCTTGAAGTGAGGATCTGGCCCCATCAGATGCAAAACCTTTCATTAAATACCTCCAGGACAGCAGTGGAGAGCATGCATTCTTATGCTCACCAGAAAACCACAGCATGTGAACTGGTAGAACAGTTGATGTGAGTTTGCAGACACCAGATGAAAATGGGTGCTTAGGTAATTTATATGCAAACTGAAAATAAAGTCCTACCTGGAGGAATGGTCTCTAGTCTACGAATAGCTCATCTCTAAAATAAGAGCATAGATACATGAGTTTTCTTATGAAATTACATGACACCTATGAGCCACGACACTCGATGTCCATATTTGTGTTTGAGTCCTCCATGATTTAGTGCTTTATACCAAGAGAAAGGATTAAGAAATTATCCTCCCCAAACTCATAGACAGAGCAACCTCTCTGATCTACAGATTCTCTTAATAATATTATAATTATCATATAAATGATAAAATAAAATAATAAAACTAGGGTAGGGAGATGGCTCATGGGTTAAAGATGCTTGCTTACAAAGCCTGCCTTCCCGGGTTCAATTCCCCAGGACCCATGTAAAGAAAGATGAGCAAAGTGGCTTGGGTATCTAGATTTCATTTGAGTGACAAGAGGCCCTGGCACACCTATTCTCACTCTTGCTCTTTCTCCTTGCAATTACATTTTGATTTATTTTTTGATTTTTTTTTGAAGTAGGGTCTCACACTAGCCCAGGCTGGCCTGGAATTCACTATGTAGTCTTGGGCTGGCCTCAAACACACAGTGATCCTCCTACCTCTGCCTCCCAAGTGCTGGGATTAAAGGCGTGCACCACCACGCCCAGCACAAATACATTTTTTAATTATAAAAAATAATAATAAAACTAGGGTACCACTTATTGAACTTCACACTTCCTTTTATCATCTATGGACTTTTCAAAATAGAAATGCTTCATAAAACACATAATGGTGTTTTCTGTAATAATATAAAATTGTTAAATAATCTTCATTATTTTGAATCTATTCCTTAAGTCTGATAAAGCTCTAGGGAAGTCATTCAAAAACTCTGATCACCAAATTGTCAACCAGTGAAGGAAACATTTATCTGTCTTTTTTTTATTTACAAGGGGAGAGAATGAGAGAGAAAGAGAGAAAGATAAAGAGAGAATAGGTGCACCAGGGCCTCTAGCTGCTGCAAACAAACTCCAGATGCATGCACCACTTTGTGCATCTGGCTTTACATGGGTACTGGGCAATCAAACCTGGATCCTTAGACTTTTTAGGCAAGAACCTTAATCACTAAGCTATCTCTCCAGCTGTATCCTGTTTTTTTTTTTTTTTATAAACTAAAGTTTCGCTACTATTTACAAATACAGATCTTGAGATACTATTATCTGTGTAGAAAAAAACCATATATTATAAAATGCTTTAAAATATTAGACAAAATATAACAACAGAAAATCTAAATAACAAATAGAATGGATTGTCCTCAAGCAGCAAAGTTGAGACCACCTTGAATTTATCTATTAATTTAGTTTATGTATTAATCATTAATTTATTTTCTGGCATGCAAACGTCTTCTGGAGAAAGTCCCTCTGTTTAGTTGTTTTATCTGAATTTCTTGTTTGCTGCAACTGAAAATAACAAGGTTTTAGCTCTCATTTTCCTTTCCTACCAAGAGAAGGAGGAGACGGTATAGTCTATAGGGTCAGTCTGTTGATCATAGACAGGAGAGCACTGGGAAAGAGCACTCCCCATCTTCACTGGAGTCAACGTGATCCTGAGCAGCAGCATGAAGTGTTTCATAGACCTGAAGTCCCTACTCAAGCATGGAAAAGTATCTGTAGCCATCCTGAGCAGCGCGCTTGTGGTAATAACACGGCAGATACTGCTTACCACACACCCTCCTTTTCTCCTGCGCAACACTCCTTCCAAACCCCTGTTCCTTTCTCCCTGCGCGCTGACTCACTACCCATAACAATCGACTTACTCTTTTTCATAGTAACCCAGATCACCCACTTCCAACTAGAAATTGTAATTGTACTTAAATCTTAGTAGTGTGACCTCTTTGACGAATTTGTCATTGCCGGAACTAACGTATGCACCAAAAGCACATGACTTCCTGAAATGGTTGAGGAAATTGAATACTTTTCTATATCTGTAAGTATAGACTTAAAAAGCATCAAACATGATCCTTAACACATGAAGGGCCGGGCACTGAGCTGATTATCTAGCTACCTAATCCTTCAAACACTTGGGGGGGGGGGTGTTTGGTAGATGATGTAATTGGAGAGACCCAAACAAGTACACAGCAAGTAGTTGAGTGACAGGTGATAATTAATGTCAAACAAAAAATAACAGTAACTTTCAAGAGAAGCAGGAGCCATAAAAGATGATCCAGGTGTGTTGGCACCTCATTAGAGGTCTCAGGCACCATAGTCCCCATGCCTGAATAGAATCTGTAAAGACTGAGAAGAGAAAATCTGTTCCAAACACCTCCACTTTCTCACCTTCCCTAAGGGCCCTGGGGACAACAGCTGCTTCATGCATCCATCAGAGCTTGTTGCAATGTGTTGCAAACAACTGCTTCTACCCTCCCTTTCCATCTTGCCCTCCCCTTACGTCTCCAAGAGCTACTAAAAGGCAGTGGAAAGTCTTCATTTTTATACTCCCAGTGACTTGGGTGCTCGATAAACATTGAGTTGTGCGCACTGTAGAAAGACTGGGAGGTGATACAAACAAGGCTGGGCATGTCCATCTTTTATTGAAAGAACAGAGGTGCTTCATTCTGAGGTTAACGCAAGGTCAGTTTAAAAGGTCAGGGAGAAGCCAAACTTGGGCCAAGGGCTTGTTTGTCTAGACTGGAATGATCTCTGTTTTCTCTGTTTAGGATCCTGTCCGCCTGGCGTCAACACGGGCTCTTTATAGCCTGACTTTCTGTGACCTAAATCTAACACTGATCAGACCGAAAGTCATCCTTCACTATAGCCCAGAGGCTGATTCTGCCCGGTCATAGCCAGTGGAGAGTTCTCTGACGCCAAGTTTGATGTGGCTGAGGATGGACTGATTTAGGGGATGAAGCTGGTCAAAGGCCTGTCTACAAAGTTGTATCGGTGGGGACTTACAGGAAAGCACACAAGGTGGGGAAGAGTGACCCAGAGTGGATTAACAAGCTATGCTGAAGGAGACTGAGGGCAAGGAGAGAGTTAACATGGCTTACACTTCTATGATGAAGTAAGCTGCTGAAAGAAGACCGCACTGGAGTAAACCACAATGGATTGTTACGGAAAAGCTGACCAGGTCTAGAAACCCAGGGGAGCTGATTAAGACACACAGTGGTAACCGTTCAGAAACAGGAGACCTTGTTCCAGAAACAAGGGGCAGCCTCAAAGGAGTTGGTGGTGTGGGTGTGGATAGGATTTCAAACACAGAAGGGAGCCTCTAGACTGGGAATTTAAAAAGTGTTGAAGTTCCTTAAGACACCCAATCTCTTGCCCTCTGAAATCAATGGAGGTGTTCAGCTCTTTTCCCCCTGGGGACAATAGAAAAACCAAATGGGGAGAGCACTACATAGTCTTGAAAACATACAGCATTTTGCAAATCTATATCCCTATTTGATTTCCACATTTAGTTCCTTGTCCTACCCATGATCACTCTTCATGTCACATTAAGTCAACATATGATAACTATAGCATTGACCATGCAATTATAAAATGCATGTCATTCTCACTATCAAACAAATCTAATTTATGTTCCACTGGGCATCAAAGAGATACAATAGGTAGAAACACAATTTTTTTTCAGAAAAATAAAGATATTTTATTTCTATAGTTCTTATGAAACAAGTATTGTAGAGTGAGAACTACACACATCTTTTAAATTGAATCTATACAGTCACCGAGAGTTCAAGGCCACCCTGAGACTACCTAGTGAATTCCAGGTCAGCCTGGGCTAGAGTGAGACCCTATCTCGAAAAATCATACAAAAAAATAGCATGCTTTCTTTGTTTTTAACACATGTGTGTCTGTGCATATGTGTTCATGTGTGTGCTGTGTATGCAGATGCATATGTGTGGATGCCAGAGGACAACCTCATGTGTTATTCCTTTCAGAGGACATACGCCTCCTTTTAGATAAGGTTTCACATTGGCTTGGGGCTCACCAATTAGTTTAAGGCATCTGGCCAGGCAAGCCCCACGGATCCACCTGTCTCCATCTCCCAGCTCTGGGGTTACAGCCTGTGTCATCATAGCTCGCATCATACCATTTGGCCATGAAGCTCGGGTGTTCATGCTTTCAAGGCAAGAGCTTTACAAACTGAGCCATCTTCCCAGCTCCCACATCCAGGGTAGCTTTCTAAAGGTGATGCTAATGTTGGAATTCCAGAGTTTATATCAAAAGCACCTGACAGGAGTGATGAATATTTAATTGTTGGGGTAACCATTGTACCCACTGGCCCCAACGAAGCCAAATGGTTTTGCAATGGAGAGAGAGACGGTGGCTCTCTGTCTCCCACTTCAGCAATGTGGTTCAGAGGGAAGCCACCCCAGCAGTGGAGGTTTCTAGGAAGCACATGGTACAGTCTTACAAACACCCCTGAGACATATCTGTGAGAACTATTCTACCTTAGAGGCACAGCGCAAGGTGGGACATGTGGTGTGTGGCTCCCATTTTCTGAGACCTGTTAAGCAAACTTTGTGCAGGTGTTTTATGCTGGCTTCTCCCTCACCTTCATGGCATCTTTAGACACGTGTTCCAGCTCCATTTCACACAAAAGGAAACTGAGCCCCACATAACAGAATCATATCAAGTTTTCTCAACAAGGAAAGTGCTGAGTTGAAATAAAGCTCAGTTCTCCAACTCCATGCCCTTGAAATTACACTTTGAAGGCAAATGGTACCCTGTCCTGGGAACTGGGAAGGCGCGTCTCCTAGAGACACTTCCTAAAGTCTAGCCTCTCAGGGGAAAGAAAATGGGGGAATGACTGAATATTAAGGTGGGAGTTATTTCAAGCCCCCAGGCAAAAGATCTTCTTTTCGAAAGCATGGGGAATGTAGCCAAAAGGGATAAGTTAGACTTTAAACATGCTCATACTGTGTTCAAATGCATGTCTCCCTCCAATTCCTATGTTGAAGTCCTTACCTGGGTGCCTCAGAGCGTGACCCTCTTAGGACATCCAGCCTTATTCAAGGAAAGTTAAAATGAGTCATTCAGATGGAATCTAGGGCTGGAGAGACAGCTTAGTGGTTGAGGTGCTGTCTTCAAAGCCTGAGGACCTGGGCTCGATTCCCTAGTGCCCACATAAAGCCAGATACACATGGTGGTGCAGGTATCTGGAGTTTGTTTGCAGTAGCTAGAGGCCCTGCGGCACCCATGCTCTCTCTCTCTCTCAAATAAGAAATAAATAATTTTTAAAAGATGGTATCTAAACCAATGTGACTTGTATTCTTTTAAGAAGAGAAAAGTTGGACATAGACACCTAGAGGAAAAAACAATGTAAAGACATGCGCACTTGATGTCTGCAAGAACCAAGCACTTGCAGACACCTTGACCCTGGACTTCTACTTTTGAGAAGTAAATGTCTGTGAAAGCCACCCAACCTGTGGTACTTTGTTATAGAAGCTCTAGAAGACTAACACAAGAGCTATTTTCACATCTGGAAGGGCAAATGGTGGTGTAATTATTGCCATTTTGCCATAGAAGCTGTGACCTGGAAAGAAGTATTTATGTCCCCCCCCCCCACACACACACATGCACACGCACAAAAACCTCAAGATTAGTTTATAAAATGTGAGGATTGTATGAGGTCAAAAACCAAACCTTAATTCTAAATATTATTCTCCTTTCATAGGGAAATGAAGTGAACTGTGCTAGGATCATAAAATATCAGTCGATGCTTCCTGAGTGTGTCCTGCCCTCTCTTGTTACCTAGATGAATAAGCAGAGGTTCAAACAAGAAAGCTGTGGCTAGGGAGATGGCACAGAGCTTAAAGGCAATGGCTTGCCTGAGTTTGGCTCCCCAGCACCATGTAAAACTGGACACAAAGTGGCACACGTGTCTGTGATCTCAGGCCTAAGACAATGGGAGGCAGAGTCAGGAGAATCTGGCAGCTCCCAGGGCTGCTACTCTAGTACACACGAAGTAGAAATAAACAAAACCACAAGGGCTGGAGAGATGGTTCAGCAGTTAAGGCACTTGCCTGTAAAGTCTAACAACCCAGGTTCAATCCCCCAGTACCCGCATAAAGGCTGATGCACCAAGGGGCATTTGTCTGCAGTGCCTAGAGGCCCTGGCATTCTCTCTGTCTGCCCATCCTTGCAAATAAATAAAAATATTTTGAAATATATTTTTTAAACCACAAATTGGGGAACTCTGTCTCAAGCAAAGTGGAAGGAGAGAACAAACACCCCAGTGCATTTCTCAGACCTCCAGACGTTCATCATGGAACACAAATAATAAATTAATACATACATACGTGCATACATACATATATATGTGCATACATACATACACACAAAATATTTTTTAAAGAAAACTGTTATCCTGTGCTTCTCTGATACCTTCCTTCCTGCCCCATAGTCAAGGAAAATCAAAAAGAAATCAGTAGGTAATTGGCAGACCTCAGTGACAGCAGGGCTCTTATGCATGTAGCTGTAAACAGATTTCAGAATGTGCCAAATGCCTTCTTAGAAGCACTGTAATCAAAATTCTACCCTTAAGTCTCAGTCAAAATCCCTTGTCTATTCCCTGTTCTTAAATATAGCACAAGGATTTATAAAAATCTTCACAAGACTGTTTAGGGAGTTAACCTTCTTTTGCAATTCCCCACTATGGCCAGTAGATGGCAGCAAGTCAAGAACAATTAGGTAGGACCAGTGAAAAGGGCCGGGAGGATAGTCGAAGTGGCACAGACTGGTCTTCAGACCCTGTGTAGCATCCTCTGAAAACTTGCTTCAAATGCAGATTTTTGGGTCTTGGTCCATACAGACCAAACTAGACCCTCTAGAAGTTATTCCTAACAGTCTTTTCAAACATCACTCACGTGGACTCTGTTAGTTACTAAAGGTAAGAACCATTAATAAAGATTATTCCTAAGAAGAGTTGGAGGACAGAACACAGAAAGTGTTTTCCAGGGCTGGAGGGATGGCTTAGCGGTTAAGGCATTTGCTTGCAAAGCCAAAGGACCCAGGTTCGATTCCCCAGGACCCACGTTAGCCAGATGCACAAAGGAGTGCATGCCTCTGGAGTTCGTTTGCAGTGGCTGGAGGCCCTAGCGTGCCCATTCTCTCTCTCTCTCTCTCTCTCTCACTCTCTCTTTCTCTCTCTCTCCCCACCTCTTTCTCTCAAATAAATAAATAAATAAATAAGGACTTTTTTTAAAAAAAAGAATGAAAGAAAGTGCTTTCGGTACAAGCAGGAGGAGCTGAGTTCAATCTCTAGAACACACTTTTTAAAAAGCCATGTGTGGTGGCACATGCTTGTCATGCTAGTGGGGGGAGGCAGAGACAGGCAGATCATTCAGGCCTACTGACTAGCTAGTGTAGCCTACTTGGTGAGCTCCAGGCCAGTAAGAGACCTTGTCTCAAAAAAAAAAAAAAAAAAAGATGATTTATATTTATAACACTGGGGAAAATGGCTCAGCAGTTAAATGCTCTTGTTTGCCAAGGCTACCGAGCATGTTTCAATTCATGTACAAAATAGTACCTCTTTTTCATAAACAACAAAAAATATTTCTAATTGTCTAAATTATTTACTCAAAAGCATCAAACATATAATAATTATCTGGATTATACTTTTTTCTAGATATATAATATCAATTTGCTTTAAACTTTGAAATATAATGAAGAAAATTTTGAAAGATGATGTCCTGAATAATTCAGATTTTGAGAATAATTATTGCAGTACTATTCAAGCGAGTAAAATCAAAGAGCCATACAAGAGACAATGTTTTTTTGAAATCATAATTGCTAACAATCATAATTGTTATTAGTCTCATGAAATTAGTATGATGTAAACGCTCACTAGCCCAATATGATTTTGAAAGATGATCTGAGCAAGAGAAGTGACTTTGAAAATAACACTCCAGAGCAGACTGGATTAATTTCCATTTTTGTTATATGTGGTAATTTTTTTCTATAGACTTCTTATATCATTACCCTGATTATTAGATTTTCAGCCATCTATTTTTTTTAGTTTCTAATTAAGACAGTAGTGTCATATAAAACTGTTATTCAGCATTCCAAGAAATAGAAATATTTAAAGTTTGTCTACGTTTGGGCTGGGGAGATGGCTCAGTGGTTAAAGGCACTTGATTCCAAAGCCTGTTATTCCCAGGTCTGATTCCCCGTATCCACAAGTTTAAACAGCAAATGACAATTTTCATGTATTATTTACAGTGAGCCATAAAAGTATCTTTATAAGACGCAACTGTGCCTGGGAACGACATCCAGGTAGTCCTGGAGCCTCTACACAGATGTACACACACCACATATCACTCTTCAGGGAAGCAATCTGCAGAAACACAAGGCAATTTTTCACTTGACTCCATACAAAACCACTCATACATCACAAGTGATATTGGATCATGAGTGCAATTCTCTCTTTACAAGGTTTGACAGCACAGGCCGACCTCATCAGTACCATGCAGATGGACTAACTTGTATTAATTACCTGCTATGGCCTTACTGGTATCAGCTCACTTAATCCCCACAACACGACAGAGCTGACGCTCTGACAAGAGAAACAAAGAGACTCTCTCAGCTCAAGACCTTCACAAGACCCTCGTAATAGGAGAAAAAGACGACATCAAATTAAAAGAGAGACTAATGGAGAGAGGGAGAAGATATGATGGAGAGTGGAGTTCTGAAGGGGAATGGGGGGAAGGGAGGGAAACATTATGGTTTATTGTCTGTAAGCATAGAAGTTGTCAATAAAAAAAGATACCTCCCACCATGCAGCCCATGTAACATCACCAGATTTAGCAAATAAAAATACAGAGTGCCCGAGAGAGACAGAGCAAAATTCATGATAATAATTCTCACCTATCTCCTGCAGAAAAATAAGTAAATAACTAAATAGCTAACTAAATAAATAAATAAAGCACCATTCAGCACAATATTTTAGTACAAATGTATTCTGTGCAGTATTTGAGATGTTCTGGAAACTTCTCCCGATTCCCACTGCGATTTCATTTGCTTACTTATCCCACCACAATCTATGGGCAACCTTATCCTGTTTGAAGTCTTCTGTTTTCATCCAATCAATTGAAGGTAAGGAGGCTGGAAAAGGTCTTACCCAAGACCCTTTAAGAATAGACCTGAGCTTGTGCTTCACTCCATAGAGTGCATTTAACCCCACCTTCAGGCGGTCTGTCTGCATATCACGAGGCAGGAAGCAGTGAGCTGGAATGCTTATAATCCTGAAACCCTTCTGGCCAACAGAGGGTCCCACAGCGAAGATTCATCTCCACCTGTGACTCCATG
Organism: Orientallactaga sibirica; assembly: GCA_036365145.1. Taxonomy (NCBI): domain Eukaryota; kingdom Metazoa; phylum Chordata; class Mammalia; order Rodentia; family Dipodidae; genus Orientallactaga; species Orientallactaga sibirica. The sequence goes on from JAEOAD010000008.1 coordinate 25,677,164, forward strand.
ATCCTCCCAGGAAAGATAATATGGGAGAGATTATTATGTCCCTTCTTTTTGGACCCACTTAAATTTTATAGTGATATAAATTGATAACCTACACTGAAAAATATTGAAAAATCAATAAATATATTATTTACAAAAATATATCAGGAGGCTAGAGAGATGACTCAGTAGTTAAGAATGCTTGCTGCTCAAGCACAAGGACCTGGGGCACAGTTCAACTCCCCATACCCAGTAAACAGCGGGCATGGCCACACATGGCTATAACCCTATTCCTGTGAGGAGTGGAGACAAGAAAATCACTAGGGCGGTGGCACCTCTGGCTTCAGAAAGATTCCATCTCATGGAAAACGTGCACATGAGTGACAGAGGGGACACCTGATGTTCTCCTCTGGCCTCCACACATATATGCATGGGGCAAGTGCATCTGTGTACACACGTGCATTCACCACACACACAAACACATCACACTATACATACTACACACCTATACACACACACACACACACACACACACACACACACACATAAGCTGCTTAGGTTGTTGAAGGTAGGAGTTAAGTTGAACAAAGCTTGATAATCAGTGAAGGTTCACAAGAGGCCTTTCTTTTATTATAATAATAATTATTGTTGTTATTATTAACAACTTATTTCATATGGATTCACCATGTGTTGGTACCTTCTTTTCCCTCATCCCTGCCCCCATTCCATTGGGGACACTCCTCAGTGGGGTTGCAGGTATTCCCTATGGGATTGTGGTATATGCATTGTGGAAGCAGCAGTCAGTTATTCTTACGGGGGGGCAGAGGATATGCCTCTGGGCATGATGTCTCAACCTGCGGCTCTTACAATCTTTCCCACCCTTCTTCTGTAAAATTCCCTGAGCCGTGGTGGGTGAGTTTTCAGTTTATGTCAGAGATGAGCTCTTAGGAGCCTCTGGATTTCTGTTTTGGTAAGTGTTAGGTGTCCTCAGGGTCTGTCTCCTTCACCCTGGTGCTGATTGTCAGGCTCACCATGGAAGCAGCACTCTTGCTCATCTCCCCTCTTCCTCTGTCGTGGCAGGTGTGGCTTGGCTGAAGTGCGAGTGGTAGTTTATCTCCTCCGGGCTCCCTACCTTCTGCAAAAAGAAGAACAGATTCTCCAGGGGAGAGTGAAGTCAACATAGTTTAAATGGGACAAGCATTATTAATTTAGGGAAAATTTGATGTGTGTAACTCCCTATAAGAGGCCTTTCTTAAAGATATTGGATTTTAAATCTCTTATTCAAGTCACCAACAGAATACTCACAGAGGAAAGAACTCTCTTCATTTCCAGTGAGAATACATTTTACCCATAGCATGAAATACAGGAAACATGGAGCTTAAAGATGGTTTTCCAAATGCCACATGTGCTTGTTCATTATGTGTCCAATGAACACCTGGCAGAGGTGAAGGCCTTCTTCTGTCAGGACAGACCAATTCTTGTGGAATAGCAAAGAAAAACTTTCAATGACCCATTCAGTGAACTGGCTTCCAGGCTGGCTGCTCAAACAAGAATGCTATTTAATAGCTCCTCTTACTGTGCCTATAAAAGCTATGATGGCTCACACAAATGTGTGAATCAGCCCATTTAACAAACGTGCATTAATTTCCTATTATTCGCCAGGTTTTGAAAGATAGACTTATATGTAATAAAAGAGGTGGGGGCAGACAAGGAGATGCAATTATATGTACTGAGTCTGAGCAGTGAGAGCCATAATACTGTGGAGCTCAGAACCTTGGGAAGAGGCACAAGTGGGGTGTGGTAAGTTGCACAGAGAGCCAGGGAAATATGACGGGAGATCTTAGCAAAAGAGCTCTGCCTTCGTCCATCACAGATGGACTTTCATTGCCCTGCATCCAGCCACAACTGAAGTAATATATTTCAGCCGTCTGGCTGTAGCATTGCAAGTTTACTTCAATAAATCATGATCTACATTATTTCTTTTCTCTGGTATATATTTGTGCATGGCTCTGAAAGACAAATATTCCTTTAACTATTATCTGAGGCCCTTAAGAAGTTTAGGATTTTTCAAACCATACCTGCTTCCTTTTCACTTTGCCCTCAGAAGTTCACATTGTGGAGAATTTGAGGTGCTTATTTGGTCTTGAGTCCCCTGGTGATATTTTGCAAAGATCCATAACCAGCCTACCCTTTAGACACTAAGTGAATATATTTTGTGTTATTTACTAAATTCACCAGATTATTAGAATGTGTGCTTATTCCCTGAACACTAAGTTCAAGAGTTGGAGTAAGAATACCTGCAGCATGGGGAGGCAGGGTGAGTCAGCATGGTGCCCAGCTGCAAGGAGGACAAGGCACTGGCTCTGGTCTGCACTGAGTCACCGTGGAGTACTGCAGTTATTTGCTCAGCCGTCCAAGCTTTGCAACATCACCGAAGCCTCCTGTACCCTATTCATTCTACAGAAGAGTTCAAGACTCTCCTAAGAACCGTGGCGGACCTTCGGGGACCCAAGGATAAACCACACCATCTGGTTCCTTGCCTTCCTCCACAGCAAGGGCTCCATTCTGAACTGAGCTCTGGACGAATCTTTACACACTTACATAAACATGTGTGTTTTGATCTCCATTAACTCAAGGCCAATCAGCTGAGGAATGCTGCTTAATCTAACCCAGACTTACCTCAGCCAAGGCCAGCCCCACGTTCACTAAGTCACTTTGTCTCCTGAGAGGGTTAATTTTAGGCATCAGCATGACTGGATTTGAAGGCTAACTGGACAGCTGGTAAAAGCATTGCTCCTGGTGTGTTGGGAATGGTATTTTCCAAGATGACTGGACTTGTGAGGAGGTGGACTGTGTGGGAAAGCTCTGTCCTCAGTGGAGGCGGGCACCGGTCAATCAGCAGAAGGCTTGGGTAGAACAAAAGTACACAGGAAAAGTGACTTCCTTGTCTTCTGGAAAGGGACACACTCCTGCTCTTCTTGAACATCAGCCCTGCAAGTTCTCCAGCCTCTGGAATCCAGGACTAAACCGATGGTTTCCTTGGGTCTTAGACATTTGGCCTCAGACCCAGAGTTAACCAGTTCCCTGGTGCAGAGACTTTCAGACATCAAATGAGTCATGTTTCCAGCATCTTGGCCTCTAGCTTACAGATATTCTGTTGTAGGTATTCCCAGCCTCCATAATTATCAAGCCATTTCCCATAATTGCTTGTCTATTTGAATGTCTGTCTGTCATCTATCTATCATGTCTATTATCATCTATCTGTCCGTTTCTCTATTTATCATCTGCCCTTTCTTTCTCTCTCTCTCTCTCTTTTCTTTTCTCTCTCTTTTTTTTTTCTTTCTTTCTTTCTTTCTTTCTTTCTTTCTTTCTTTCTTTCTTTCTTTCTTTCTTTCTTCTATCATGGAGAACTTACCCAAGAGCTCTCTGCTGCTGCCAAGGGATGGTTTGCTGGTACCAACTGTGCCTGTATCCCCATCCTGCCCTATACTTCTCTGTCCTATCAAGCCTGACTTCTAGGAAATGGCCAATATCCCTAGGCTTCCTTGCCCCTGACAGCTTGATCAGGACTGAGATACAGGAAATGCTGGAGGAGGAGGGAGGCGGGGTAGCGGTTGCCTTGCTAATATCCCTCATCTGTTGCCACAGCTTTGTTGGCAGAGCCTCAGTAGGCCCCATTGATCACATAGCCCTCTCCTCTTGCAGCCCCAGGCTACAAGGGGAAGTTGATGTGTCACTCCTGCCAGACCTTGAGCCTGTCATTCTTATATTGAAGACTTAAAGTCTGCCCAAACTTTTACAAACAGAGTTCAGGAAGCTATGTGTAGTTAAATTCATTTGATTGTTGTCACTTGTTTCACAGCCATTTAAGCATGCGCCTGTGTAGGAAACATACATTGAGGTGCCTCTCCCCCCTCAATTCAGCCTCTTGAGGAGCATGAGGACCTCCAAAAGCAGGGACATCGCCTTTCATTTCCAGCACTTGAAACGTGGTTTTGAATGGACTTGAGGCAAAGGTATTTCAGCAGCTCCTGGTCGCATAGTTTTGAGAGCCGTAGAAGCAGTATAGAGGGAACGTTGGTAGGCACTGTAAAGATAGCCTTTTTTGCTGGAGGCAGTACATTCTCGTTATTCTAGTTAACTCATTAATAATGAGGTACCAGGTTTTAGTTTTTACTTATGTTTTTAAGTACTGCATCTCTTTTGACAGATAATTAAAGCTTCCAAGTGCAAAAAATATACTTTGCCTTGACATATGTATACTCACACACACACACACATATATAAATGTATAAATATAAATATTATATATTTATTCTTGAGTTAAGTAAATATGGGCCCAAATATAAAACTATTCCATATAAAATCAGTGGGGAAGACCTCAAAGAAATTCAGAACTAAAGTTTCTAGTTGGAAGAGACATTTAAGAACACTTAATATAATGACACTCTTGACAGTTCCTTGGATTTAGAATTATTAATATTACATAAGTTCATTTTAGTCCCTGTCAGTCATCTCATTTCCCTTTCTTTAATATAGCCCCTCCATGTCGTGAGGAAAGTGCTACAAGAGCAGTGCCAAAGGCTCAAACTTGTGGGGAAAGCATGGCGCCCCAATAGCACACATTAGGAGAAACGTAAGCCTGACCCCTACATCATGCTGATATTAGGAAAGGGTGGTCTCATGCCTTTCCCTCCTACAGGGACCAAGGACATCAGGTTGTCAGATCATCTCCAGCTGCTATCCTGCATGCCTCTCCCACTGGTGCAGACTCAGTCCTGATTCTGAGCAGGGAGAATACAGAAAAGCAGTGTATCCATGGCTTTCTGGAATATCCATCTTGATGCAAGATTTGAAAAACCTCATTCAAGTGATTTCCGAGAACTGCCTCCTTTCTCCCACCCATAAGAAATGAGAGAAGGTGGGGGAAGTATCTCTGAAATCTGCAGTTTCCTCAGGTAATACCTCAGCCCATTTCTGCTGCTGTAACAAAATACCATGGTGAGGTGATTTCCAAACCACATAAAGTTATTTCTCACAGTTCTGGCTGAGAAGCCCAAGGTCAGTGTGCCAACATCTGCCTTCTTCTACTCAGGGGCACCACAACACACTTCATCTGGGAGGCCACTTTAAAAGAACAAAACCGCCAACAATAGCACAAAAGATGAAAAAAAAAAAAAAACATGTCACTGAATGGACCATGAAAGGGACACTTGTCATTTGTTTATGGAATAAGCTAGAACAAGACTTCAGCTGTGACAGCAGTATGACAAATTCTCTTCTACTTTTTACATGCTTGTTGTGAAGCAATATATTCACAACCAAACATTTAGGTCCAAACACTCAAGACAGAGTCAGGGGTGACTGTTTGATGGGATCCCAGATATGGATCTAACATTTCATCCTGATTACTCGTGCAATGTACCAAGGTGTAAGCGGATAGAATACACCCTATTGCCCCAGAAACATTCACTGCTGTTTTCTGCAAAACTTCTGAGCTGAAGCATTTCTCCCATTTCCAAGACACTGAATCTGCTAACTCCGGACAGGTGTTAACTGACACCTAACAGATCCTGCTGACACCTAAGAAGAGAAGTCCAGAACCCTGATAAACAGCCAACATCATCCTCTCCTTGGTGATTTTATGCTTTTAAATATGGCCTCCAATTTGCTGAAGGCAATTGTCTCCCAGCCTGTGACCCTTATGAGCCCTAAATGAACAAGTTTGTTTGGGATTCTGGTATAATGATAGTAACAATGCCATCCTGAGTGAATGAGGAAGGGATGCATGCAGTCAGTTAGAGAGGATTTAGAACTGCAGGGAGAACTGAACTAGACTCACAATTATCAGCGAATTCCACAAGGTGTCAGCCTAAGGCTAAAATGAAAAATCCAATCCTGGAAAGGGATTTTAATTTTTTAATATGAAGATTTCAAGCTTCCAATTTGGGTTTCCCAAGTTTCTAAAGCTATAGGAATGTAGGACTCCATGTGCTGAGTGCCTACCATGAATATGTACTTAACACACATTCTTCTTAATGTTCACAACAGTCCTGAGTTTAGGATTATTAAATTACTGTTCGTGCCTCCCCAAAATCATATGTTGAAATCCTTACCTTAGCAGGATGATAGTGGGAAGATAACTGGTTGACCCAGGCAAACCCCTTATTAATATCATTGATGTCCTCCTAAAGAGACCCAAGAGAAACCAGTGACCCCTCCGCCACATGAGGCTACAACAAGAGCATGGACATTCATCTACAAGGAAGCAAATGCCCAGATACTGAATCTACCTTGACCTTGGACTTGCCAACCTCCAAAGTGAAGAGAAATAAATTTCTGATATTCAATCTGCTCCAGTCTATGGTGTTTTCTTATAGATATCTCAGTAGACAGCAATACTCTGTCTGACTTGATTTCCCATTTTAATATTTTACACATCCTAAGGTAGGTTTACAAGGTTGTCAGTTTCCCAAGACATACAATAGTCAGTGCCACAGTCAATATTCAAAGACAGTAGTGCTTGAACGCCCATTCTGGGCAGTTTATGATATGCCATACCTCCCCGAGGCATCAAGAAAACAGAAGAAGCCAAGGAGTGGGGAGTGGACACACAACTCTGGGCTCTAGGAAGTATGGACTTTTCTCTGCTTATGACTACAATAGGGATACTTTTCAGGGATATCCAAAAAAAAAAAAAAAAAAAGGCATGGCCCTTGAATTTGGTCAACATATATTATTATCTAGTATTCATTAGTTTTAGAAGTAACATTTGGAGTAAATCACAGGCATTGATACTGTTGGTTTCTTTCTTTGTAGGGGACTGAACGCAGGACCTCGAGCATGGTCCACAAGTATTCTATCACTGAGCTATACCCCAAGCTCTATATCTGAAGTTTCTTAAGCAAACCACCCACTAAGCCATCTCCCCTTTCTAAAGCTCCTGGGCTGTATTCTTCCTTTCTGTGGATGATTCAACAGTAAGTTCACCTTGGTGGTTTTTCTGGTCAGCATTGTAACTGAGCCTTAGACAATGATCCTCTTTTTCACTTGCACCTATGACCTTGTTGGGCTGATCCTGAGGTCCTGACTTAGGAGTATATATATATATATATATATAGCATGAGCACAGCAGTCTTGGCCTCTGAAGCAGACTCTTAGTACTGTCACCTCGAGAGGTATCAACCCCATCCTTGTTCAACTAGAACTTTTCTTGGTCTTCCCATCGGAAGTCAAGAATCACACAGGAAATCCCTCACTCACAGGCAAACTGAGGTGGTGAGTGTGATGGTGACTGTTGTCAACTAGACAGAATCTAGAATCACTTAGGAGACAGATCCTTGGGCCTGTCACTGAGTGAGTTCTAGGCTGGGTTAGCTGAAATGGGAAGACCCATCCTAAAAGTTGGCAGCATTATCCCATGGACTGGGGTCCTGGACTGAATAAAAAAGAGAAATCTGGGCTGCAGGTATGGATTAGCAGTTAAGGCATTTGCCTACAAAGCCAAAGGACCTAGGTTCGATTCCCCAGGACCCACGTTAGCAGGATGCGCAAGGGGGCGCATGCATCTGGAGTTTGTTTGCAGTGGCTGAAGGCCCTCGCATACCCATACCCATACCCATTCTATCTCTCTCTCTCACTCACTCACTCACTCACTCTTTCTCTGTCAAATTAATTAATTAATTAATTATTTGAAGAATAAAGAAGAGAAAGCTAGTGGAGCACCATCACACACCTCTCTCTCTGCTTCCTGACTGCAGATGCAATGTGACCAGCTACCTTAAGCTCCTGCTACCATGCCTCCCCTGTCATGATGAACTGTCCCCTCGGACTATAAGTCAAGTAAACCCTTCCTTCCTTCCTTAAGTTGCTTTGTCACATACTTTATCACAGCATCAAGGGCATAGTGACCCACTTGAAGGAAGTTCACATCCTAACCATGCAACCCTGAGCAAGTCACCTGTGCTTTCAATGCCTGAAGGAAATGTAAGAAAAACAACAAGTAAATGAGGTGTGTGTGCAGTGCTTAGCATGGGATGACACATTCTACCCAATAACATTACTTTGACCTCTTAGTCTTCATCAATTCATACCATTTCTGGAACTGAAGGACTGCTTCTTTCTTGCCCAAACCTGTCCAAGAAATCGAAGCCCTGCCCAGAGCCCTAATAGTCAAAGCTGGCCCTTCTCAAGTCCTGTCTACCCTTGCTTTCCCCATTTTGCTCTTACCGATGCCAACAGCCCTCCTGCTTGAGGGGCTACTGGGAGCTCCTCGTTTTTAGGCATCAGTAACCATTCTGACAGCTCACACTCCCCAAAGCCTCAGCAATCACGAGAATGGTCCTTTCTCAAAGAAGCATAGATGGTGATTCCAGGAGGCAATAAAGATTGCCTACTATTGGTGGTCCCTCATTTCTGAGTGGGGCTGAAAATGTATGCTGGGATTGTATTCAGTGGAAGATCATGAATCTAGCCTTGAGAACGATTTTGTTGACTTGGCCAATAATCCAACTGCATCTAATATCCTGTGTAATTAACAATCGTTTTCCAACCAAGCATTTAATGGCTGTCATGTTTGACTACACTTTGGCATGTATATCTTCATCATCTTTGTGCATATTGCATTCTGCTACTTTATGAAAACACTCCACATAATTAGATTGTTTCATCTTATATAATTACTTTTCTTTGCAATAAGCAAAAGAAAACATGGTTAGGAGGAGTGATGTCTGCTCTATTTTTTTTCCAGCTTGTGTGCACTTGTGTTATGCTCAAACACATTAAAAATATATGTAATCTTGCCTCACTCAGGAAATCTTGCCAAGACATTCTGGCTATATGTTATCCACTACTTGAAAAATCATCACCAACCCTCTGAGTGCATCAGAAATTCTGCACATTCTTCCTATCTTCTAAAGATGTACTTGGGCTTTAGATTTCCTTCTCATAGGCTATCACCTCTCAACATTTAGACTTTCCTATTTAAGTGTAACAAACACCTGGACAGTAATGTTTTTGCCCTCTGACTCTTAAAGTATCATTCATTTAAAAATCTTTTCTGTGTTTATAATCTGTGTGTATACGTACACATGAATGTGTGTGATGTGTATGGATGGGTGAACACTTGCCACGGTGTTTCTGAAGATCAGGGGACAACCCACAATGTCTCTCTTCTCCTTCCATCATTTTGAGAGAGTCTTTCTCTCTCGCTGTTACTTTTGAGCTTCTGCATTCCTCTGGTTCCACTCCCCATTGTTGTTCATAGGCACACTGGGATTACAGATGCATGCACCACATTACATGCAGCTTGATGTGGGCACCGAGGAAGATTAAAGACAGATCAGCAAGCTTGCAAGCAAGCGCCTTTAACTGTTAAGCCATTTTCTCAGTGTTAAAATCTCATTCTTAGCAGATTCCTAAAATGATTGAAGTCCAGAATGTGCATTTCTTAATGTTTATTTCCACGATACTGAAGTCCACCTTCTTCACAAGATTGAAGTGTCACATGGCCATGAAGTAAACTTCATTTTCCCAACTCCTTTCAAATCTCCAAGCCCTCCCATAAAGAGGGGCGTAAGATGGCTCTTCCCAAGAACTGTACTAGCTCCTCTGTGGAATTACTGGCCAACCACACAGACCCAGTCCTGAGGAATGTTTGTCATTTCAGCTGCCTCTGCACATACATTCCTGATCCACATGCTAGGACTTAACAGGACGTTTCAGAGAATTAAAATATCCCAAAGGATGATCTCGATATTTCCTTACAGCCTTTAGGTTTTGTGACTTAGTGAGTTAAATTGAATGGACCTCAACCGTTTAAATCAAGTAGCACAGAATAAGTCTGCAGTGCTGAAACACAAGCTTCTGGCTTCTGAAAGAATCTATCAGGACACTGTGCTGTGCGGACAGAGAAAGCAGGAGCTTGAGGGTGGGAAGAGAGCCATCTTCAAGGTGTTTTCCTTTGTCATCATGCAACAAGACTGCCCTAGCATTACTGAGTCATCACCAATCTCCATAGCTACCGAAGGTACCCACCCAATGAGACTATCCTAAACCAATGAGTCAATTAAAGACTCCTTGGCTCTATGAAGGTGAATATATAACCACTGTGATGTCTGAATCTGGAATCTCCCTGATGGCTTCATGTTTTGAACACTCCGTCCTCAGTTTGTGGCCCAAATGTGAAGGATGTGAAGCCTTCAGAAATTCCCAGCTGGCAGAAGCCACAGGGGAAGACCTTTGAAGGTTAAACCCACATTCCAAACCTGGTCCTCTGCTCTGTCTGCCACCATGTGAACAAGCTGCCGACTCATACCTCTGCCGCCAAGAACGACATCATGCTTTCCCCGCTGTGATGGACTTGAAAGCCCTCTGCAATTGCGTGTCAAAATAAACCTTTCCTTCCTTAAATTGTTTCTGTCAGGTATTTTGTTGCTGATTGTTTGGTCAGGGATTTTATCATAGGGAAAAGGAACAAATGCAGCCACTGTGCCTAGGCATGTTTTCTCTACTGTGAGTCTCTGTACTTAAATATCCTTTGAATATTCATGGTATATGGATTCTTAGACCTCAGGATGGCAGAGATGAGGACACAGGGATTCATCTCATCCATCTCTCTCATTTCAGATAAGGGTACAGTGAACATTGAGAAGCAGAGATTGATCCAGTCACGCTTAACCTCTACAGCAGAGTTTAATAAATATGAATATTCATTCTCATAACAAAGGGCAGAAAATTGTAGGTTTGAAGTGTGATCATCTTCATTAAAAAGCACCCATTATTTTTTAATCTCAGAGTTACTGAACTAGTTCCAGTGAGTTAATGTGATCAAGTTTTAACTTCACCCAGAAAGGACACAAAGAACTTCATGATCTCACAAGAAGGAATATATGGAGAATGATGCACCTCATCACCCATGACATTTTAAACCATTGTGCATTGTACATGTTGCACTTGACATTACCTCTATGACCTGTATCAGAACACTATGCTTGAAGTGGTTTTCAGTATCATTTTAAACTCTACAGAGTTCCAGGCTGGAGAGATGATTCAGTGATTAAAGGCATGTCCTTGCAAATCCTGACAAACCTGGTTTTATTCCCCAGTACCCATGTAAAGTAGCACATGTATTTGGAGTTTGTTTTCAGTAGCAAGAGGTCCTGGTATGTCCATTCTCTCTCTCTCTCTTTCTCTCTCTCTCTCTCTCTCTCTCTCTCTCTCTCTCTCCTCTCTCCCCTCCCCTTATAAATGAGTAAAATATTTTTTAAAAACCTGGCAGAGTCCCTAACATACACACATCCATTTCTAGAAGGACACAAAGACTTTCTGAGAGTCAGAAAGTTCTATGTAATCTCAGATTGGTTCATTAATATCATTGTTTCATCATTAAAAAGACAAACTTGGGCAATTAAAATGTTTATGAATAAAAATACTTGCTTAAGTGTCCCCTTGACAATGGACTTATAAGAATTACTGATTCACTGCTCAGAATTTACCTTAGCAATATCAAAAGGAGCTCTGACCTCCTTAAACTGTTCCTCATATGAGTTGGCACCTGCCTGTAATTTCTCTCCTACCTAACATAATTCCATTCCATTAAGTCAGAAATTTAGACATTTCCTTCTCTCCATTTAGTCTGAACCCATCTATGTCAAGAACACATATTTGTTAGGAAAATAAATTATTAACTGAAAAGAATGACTGAGGGATTGACTCTGTTAGTCATCATCACAATGAAACAATACTTGACTAGACAAATTACAACAGTGACACAATGATGCCCTAAGCTTTTAGAAAATCTTAGGCACATATGGTCTATGAGCTACTTCTAAATCAGAAGGTTATTTCTCCATATAAAAACCAGAGTTGATGTTGATCTTCTTATAAGAAGGTATAAGCATCTGAAACAGAAAGCCTTCTCTCCATCTGGATGCCTCAAGTGGGGTGGTGGTAAACTCACCCACAAATAGTGACACGGATCTCTTCAAGAGCAACAGAGCCTCATCTCAGCTCCTAGGTGGCCTTAACTCAGGAGCTAGGGTACCAGATGCTTGATGGTCACCAAAGCTCCACTGAGTCAATGGCTTGTGGTGTTTTTTTTTTGTTTTGTTTTGTTTTTTTTTTTGTTTGTTTGTTTGTTTTTTTGTCTTGAGGAATTCAGGAATGAATCTCAGGGACAAAATAGATGAGTTTAAAAGGAAAAACTTGATTACAGAGAAAAAGCCAGTTTAGAGCAAAAGCTTATTATGAGGAGAAAGCATACTTTGTTACATAGAAAAAGCAGAAAAGGGCTGGAAAGATGGCCCAATGTTTAAGGCACTTGCTTGAAATGCCTGACACTTGGGTTCAATTCTCTAGTAACTACACAAAGCCAGAAGACATAGTAGCTCATGCATCTGGAGTTCATGTGCAGTGTTAAGAGGACCTGATATGCCCATTCTCTTTCTTCCTCTCTCTCTCTCCTTTCTCTTCTTGCAAATAAATAATATTTTTAAAACAACAACAAAAAAGAAAAAGCAGAAATGAGTCTACCCTTGGGGAGAGTCCATGTACGAGGAGACGCAAAGGCAGTTTGCCCACTGAAAGTAAAAGAAACAAAAAATAAAAAGCTCTCTGCAACAGAGGTAAGTCCCAGAAAGCAAATTGCCAGTGAGTTTCTTTGTCTTGTTGTTTGGAAGGTTTTCTGGCTAGAGAAATAAATTGGTCTCTAAAATGACTGGACTTAGATATGGATAAGTGAAGTTCTGGCTAAGCCCCAACGCACATGAAGTGTCGATGTGTCTCCTTTCCAATCAGGGAACTACTCCTGTTCCTCTTTATCACAATGACTGAGCAGGAGAGGGTTCAGCAAACACCCTACAAGCTTTGAAGAAAAACAACAAAGGGCAACAAGTGAGAGGGGCTTCATGGGGACCAGCCAGAGCCTGGGGAGACTAGTTTGGTTGGGTTGTGTTTTGATTTTTCCCAGAGCCCTGTGCTTCTTCTTATCCGATCAGCTAGGCAAACTCTCCTGTTCTTCCTTAGTGTTTTCACTGTTTTAACCCTAACATTCAAGATAACTGTCATATTTCCGAGGCAAGGACAAAAGTCAAAACTGAATTTTCAAGGTCCCTTCCTTCTACCTAACCAGCTTCCTTCCTCCTACTCTGTAACAGCAGGACAAACCTTGATTCCATGTGGCTCTGTCTGCCATACAGTAAGCTCTTTCTCTCACTGCCCACTCATTCATTCTTGCATTCATTTATTGACATTAACCAAGAATGTACTATATGCCAGACTCTAGATCAACACTGGGGATTCAGAAACAGACATATTCCTTCTTCAAAAGCTCATATTCTCAACCAGTCATCTGAGAAAATAGTGAAGCTGTTCCCCCAAAGTCTGTCCTACAGGAAAAGGCCATGAAACCCAGGACCAGATCACATCTCAGCTCACTCTCCTTTCCTTTCCTTCTCCTCCTTCCTTTGCCTCTTCTTACATCTCTTTATACTCCTCTTTATTCTTCTTCTCTTCTTTGTGACAGAATCAGACATAGCCCAGGCTGGGTATATAGCCAAGGATGACCTTGAGGTCCAAATCCTCCTGCTTCTACCTCCTAAGTTCTAGGAAATGAAGGCATGCAAAATTATGTCAGACTTGTGTGCTGCTGGGGATTAAGCCCAAAATTTGTGCATGCTACAAAAGCAGTCAACCAATTGACTATCTCCTAGGCCCTTTGACTCCTTCTACATGTAGAGAACTGATATTAAAATTGCTCCTTACCTCCTTAAAGACTGATAATTTCACCCTGTGTGATTCCTTCAATAACCCCTAGCCTTTAACTAAAATGAAAGTGGCCCTGGAATTCCATTTCATATTATACAGAAATTTATTCCCCCCTCCACACATACATATTGTTCTCGGCACGTCTTGTGAGAGACCTTTGTCATCATGGTACAGCCTATAGATACTATTATCACAAACAGCAATGACAGTGTTACCCTAAATGTAGGCCTGGGGGCTTGGTGGTATGAATCTTCTCCTTGTAAATATGCCACACACACACACAAAAAGATGCCACCAAAAAAGAAGTGCTCTTTGTTGCCCACCAAAGCTAAATAATAAAATCCTACTGCTGAAGACAGCTCATGGTTGCAATGCAGGGCACTGAGAAATCATGTTGGAGCTGAGATAGAAGCCTCATCCCTATTGACCAGCTGTCAGGATTCTGGAAAGAGCTATGCAGACTGTTGGGAGAGAAAAGTCATCAATGATCTTAACCAGCAGTGGACCCTGCTAGCTTTTTGGCTGGCCAGGCAGGGCAAATGTGACAACAGGGGCAATGGTGGTATGTCTGTTATGGAGGAAACCAACTACTCTCTGATTGGATTTGAGGCCTGTTCCATAGGAGGGAATTCATGCCTGATACTGAAAACCTAATGAAAAGCCTGTGTCTGAGGAGGTCATAATCCTAAGAGGAAAACCACTATTGTTGTTTGCCTAAATGGATAAACCACTTCCACCAAACTGCCTTCTCAATACTTGTTTCTGCTCATATATTAATGTTACTCTCACTTTTCTTTAGAGAAATTTCTCCTCTCAGATGGTGGTAACTTGTGGGGACACTCAAAACTTCATCAAAGTGCCAGGAAGAAGAGAGAATGGAGTATTCTGCACTAAGGGAAACATCTCTATCATACCTGCAAATGCTCTGAGACCAGTGTGGAAGAGGCTGCAGGAAGAATGTAAGAGCCAAAGAAAGGGGATGGAGTGGTTTGGTTTGCAATAGCAACTTCCAGACACAAAGTGACCATGGCATATGTGACCTTGTAGTGATCAATGCTACCTACAAAATGTCTATACAATAGGAGGGAAAATGATGACATCACAATAAAAGAGACTAGTTGAAAAGAGAAGGAATTCAGTGGAGGTATGAGGGGATTATAATTATAGTGCATTCTCTATAAGTATGGAGGTTGTCAATAATTTTTTAAAAAAGACGTGATTGTCATTTATCATAGCCAGGCATGTGAGTTAAACATTTAGCATGTCTATTATATAATCCTCAAAAAAGGGGGATCAGAATCTGCTATAATTCCATCTCAGGGATAAAGAAACTGAGACCAATGATCTTGCCTAAGTGGTGAATCCCAGACTAAAACCCCAGCACGTCCAACCTCAGAGTTCACTGGTTGAGGGACCACAGAGACTAGAGCCAGCACTATTGAACTTTGCTCTTCCTATTTCTCTTGAGAATAAGGTTGTGTTTAGAGGTTAGTGAATATCAACATCATGGAAAAGACCCACTAGTCACCCAATTTGACTTCTATTTTATTTTTTAATTCATACTTTTGATGTTTAAGTGTAAGGACTGCAGTGCAGTCCCCAGTACCCACCTAAAATTCTGGGTGTGGCAGTGCCCACCTGACATCCCAGTGAGGGGAGGGGGACAGGAGAATCCCTGAGGCTCGTGGGCTAGACAGTCTAATCTAATTGGTGAGATCCAGTCCAGTGACCCCTTGTCAAAAAAAAAAAAAAAAAAAGAGAGTGGAGGTATTGCTAGGCACTGTGAGGTCATGGATATTGAGGCCAACTTCTGTCATAATTAGAGAAAAAGATGATGACATCAAAATAAAAGAGAGACTAATGGAGAGAGGGAAAGGATATGATGGAGAGCGTAGTTGTGAAGGAGAAAGTGGGGGAGGGGAGGGATTATCATGGTTTATTGTCTGTAAGTATAGAAGTTGTCAATAATTTTTTAATTGAATGATGTTCTTGAAGATAATGCCCAAGTTTGTCCTCTGACCTCCACACTCATACCTGTGGGGGCACACACACACACACACACACACACACACACACACACAAAGAACATGCATTTATGCATACACACCACACACATACACAAAGAGAAGAAAATAATTCAGTGTCTTGTCTTCAGGGTAGTAAAGAGACTCCTACAGTCTAAAGCTAACTGTGTTTACCATCCAGAAATGAGCCTTGTAGACACAGACGAGTGTCTGGTTGAGATCTGGGTAGCAGACAGCCTCGGGCTCCACCATGATTAACAGTGTGCCGATACCAAGTCCAATGTCTGTCACCAGAGGACAATGTTTGTGATAATGGTATAGTCCTCCTTTCAATTCTCACTTTCTACTTAGGGAAGACTGCTCATTTATATCCACTGAGGATGCTCCTAGCAAGACGGATGTAACATCACACATTGAGCGAAGGAAGAAAAAAAAAAAGCAATTGCAAAAGTTCAGGCAACAGAAATGAAAGCTGAATCATCCCCAGTAATCTCCCAAATTTATATCCCTCAGCATCACAAACTGAATTATCTCTATAAAAATTAGTTTAGAAAAACAACTTCTCGCTCACAGCTGCATGGAGAAGGAACGCATCCCATCCACACAGTAAGGATTTTATTTTCAGTCTAATGTGCCAATGGCAGTTTCCAATAAGAAAAAGCAATTTGCTCGTCTAGCCAATTACAGCTTGTCCTTGGCTGAAGATGACAGCAAGGTCTATGCCTCTGGTTCGCTGAAAACATCACAAAGATACCCCTAATACTCAGTCTGTGGCTCTGTGAAGTTGGAAATTAAGGAGGTGATTAAAATTCAGCTTAACTTTGGTACCAAATCAAAGGAAAGGCATTGCTATCTGATGGTCGGGGAGGATTTTCAGAACCATACAAAGCAGCAATAGCATGTATTTAAATTCCAAGCTATGTGGTTAACACTGAAGCTCAGGGCCTGCACTCAGACTCTCACCAGGAATCTCTCTTCTCTACCCTGTGGGTGTGGGGGCTCCTGGCGGTGCCCACATTCATTTAATCACGCAGCCCTTACTTTGTGTCATGTTCTTTTACTGAGCACTGGCCCTGGGCTGTTAATGAGAGGCCTGGGAGGGAACAACTGCTAACTGCACTGTGGATTTCCTGTGTCAAGATCAGATGATTCCCTTGCATCCTTTTGCCTGAGCTATCATAGTAGAACACGGCAGAGAGCTGGTTTCATAAGGTGCTATGACAGGATCAGATGAAAAGAGCAGGGCAGAGATGTTTGCTGTATTAATAAGCTTTTTCAAGATGAGCAAATTATTAACACCAAATAATTATCTGCTTTAAAAAAATTATGAGAGAATGAGAGAGAGAATTGGCATGCCAGGGCTTCTAGCCAGGGATATTGAACTTCAGATGTGTGCACCACCTTGTGCACATGTGAGACCTTGCATGTTTGCGTCACCTTGTGCATCTGGCTTATGTGGGACCTGGAGAGTGGAACATGGGTCCTTAGGCTTCACAGGCAAGTGTCTTAACCACTAAGCCGTCTCCCCAGCCCATAATTATCTACTTTTGAAGTTGAATTTACACTGGATTATTAGTAAGGACACGGAAATCTTTATTGATAATTAAAGGCATTTTCTATATGCTGGCCATGATCAGATAAATAATAAATGAAGACTAAATTGTCTCTTCTGAATCAAGCATCAAATTCAAGTCTTGGGGAAAGAGAAGGTCTGGCCATTCTTTTATTTCTTTAAAAACCTTCTTTGAGGGGCTGGGGAGATATCTCAGTGGACACACTGCTTGCCATAAAAGCATGGGATCCTCAGAAACTACGTAAAAAGCCAGACATTGCAGCAGGCATCAGGAATCTCAGTGTGTCTATGGTGGTATGGGAGGTAGGGGCAGGATATTCTCCCAGCTTGCCTGGCAAATGCAGCAGTGAATATGCGAGATCCTGCCTCAAACAGGATGGAAGTTAAGGAACAGCTGAGTTTGTCCTCTGACCTTCACCTGCAGGTTTCAGCGTGTGCGTATGCACTCACACAAACCTTCATGGAGCACCCACTCTGTTCCTGGTTCCTCAGTACTGGAGGCACCGAGCACTCGCAGAAGAGGGATGGGGAGGCCTGAGGTCCCGACCTCAGCAAGGCACTGCTCCTCCACTGAGGCTCATATTCTCTATGAGCTCATCCTGCACCCCTTTCCCGGTTGACTCCCACTCACCAACCAGACTCTAGCTCTGTGCCTTGACACATGGCATTTGCTTATAAGAACGACTGAATTCATTCATGAATTATTACATGATACAATAGAAGAGTCATAAGTTAAGAGGAAGTAAACATCTCAGAAGGATCAAGGCCATCGTAAGATCATTAAGACAGGCCTCACGATGCATACTGACATGGTGATATTTGAGGTGCTCTTTCCTGCAGTGCACTAGAACCCATGGCTTCACACATGCTGAGCAAGTGCTCTACAAGTGTGCAACACCTGAAGCCAGTGAGATGCATTTTGAAGGATAAATGCTGTTGAATGATGAGTAGAAGGAACATGAGAGTCAGGTCTAAAGAGCTGAGAAGGTGTTAGGAAAAGTCATGCCGGCTGGCCACACAGATCCTCTACACAGGCATGAAGGTATAAAATGGTCAACAAATATCAATTTCATAGCAGCAAAAGCATGAAGCACATTGAGAACCATGTAGCCTAGGGGTATGTCTGAACTGTGTATTCAGTCTCAGCTACCAGTGCTAAATGTATTGATGTTTGTCCAAGGTGATGAGAACTCATTCAAAGTTTATAGGGAGATATAGCATGTGAAATCCAGAAGCAAACTAGGGAACTGACAAAGAGTAAATTCCTCTAGGTTAAAGAGAGAAAAAAGTAATTTATTCAGGGTCATTACATAGTTAAGAGAAGCTGTAAGCAAAGGCAAACAACTCCACTGAGCACACGTGCCAGCAGTCATACCCATGACCCCACAGTTCTTCAAGAAAGCTATTGCTTTCTTTTCATTAAAAACCAACAATATTGGCTGGAGAGATGGCTTAGCAGTTAAGCTACCTGCCTGCCAAACCTAAGAACACCAGTTCCATTCTCCAGGTCCAATATTTAGACAGACACAAAGTGACAAGGGAGCAATGCCACACTTGCCCACAAGGGGGCACATGCATATGGAATTTGTTCACAGCGGCTGAGAGGTCATTGGTGTGCCCATTCTCTCTCTCTCTCTCTCTCTCTCTCTCAAAAAAAAAAAAAAAAAAAAACCCAACAATATTATGAAAAGGCCAATGCCATGTGTGGATTCTTTCCAACTTTGGTGGATGCTCTTCCTGGGGCAAAACAACTATGTGAGAACCTCAATGGTCATTGATTCCATTCTTCACTCCCTCTGTGATTCAAGAGATGAAAGGGAACAGAGAGTTTATGGTTCACCCAGTCACAGGAAGGTATTGATGATATGACACATTAGAACTTGGATCTGGTGTTTTGCTACCCAGTCACTGCCAAATCTACTGGCTAGGAAGATGATAACCCCAGTACAGGTCTGTGTCTGGACTTTAAAAAATTGTGTATACGACTCCCATCCCACCCACTCACCATCAATATTAAGATCTCTCTCTCCCATCTCTAATCTCACACTCCCCTCAGGATCTCATGATCACCTTTCTAGTTACAAACACACACACACGCGCGCACACACACACACGCACGCACGCACATAGAGTTCCTGATGGTGCTTCACCTTCTCCCATCTCTGTTACCAAAAAAGTAAATGATTTATAAGAAAGAACTCATTAATGAATAATTTTTAAATTTTGTAAAGAAAACTATTCAGTGATAAGAGAAGACATGATGGAGAAGAAATAAAATTAATAGAATAGTAATTCAATATTCAGTGTCTATGCAATGACAATAACTGTTATGAACCCAGATTTTCCATGTTAGTTCACAAAGTTGTGCAAATTTGTTAATACCCTTTGGTTACAGTACATTGTTACTAAAATGAAGATACCACTTTCTTACCAGGGATGTTATTTGACTGTGTGATGGTTAATCTTTATTGCCAAGTGGATTGGATTTAGCATCGCCATGGAAATACACATCCACAAGGTTCCAGAAAGGTTTAGCTGAGGAGGGCACCATCCATGGGCTGAGGTCCCAGACTGAAGATAAAGGTGAAACAGAGCTGAGATCCAGCATTCGTCTCTCTTTGTGTCCTGTGTGTGACCTGCTGCCTCACACTCCGCTGCCATGCCTTCCTTGCCACGAAGGATAATACCCTGAATCTGTGAGCTGAAATAAACTCTTCCCTCCTTAAGTTGCTTCAGTCAAGCATTTTTTTTTTCATGGCAATAATATTACTTCTCCAAATCCCCAGCTGTGCACATCCTCATTGATATATAGTCTGGTCATAAAATTGAAAACCATGGATACAGAGTTCCCTCTCTTGCAGTACCTTGTTATCTGTTAAATAATTTTAACTATTATTCATATACCCAATAAGGACAAAGGTAGATCAGAAATCATAACTCAGAAGAATTTGTAAAATACCTATTTTTCAAAATTTGGATGTCGTAACAGATTAACTGGTCTATGTCTACAAATATATTTTCTCTCTTACAAAGCCTTGCCCCTCCCCCATCACACACACAAAAAAAAACAGAGCCTCACACTTTTGTAATGTTGTCATGGTGATTTAGTGAAAAGACTCTGAGAAAGTAGACATTCTGGTTAGCATCAGTACACTTTCCTTCCTTTCTGGGTCAAGTTGTTTCCAAGGTGGGAGACTAGATATACGTGCCCAACATGACTTGAAAATAGTAGAAAACAAGAATACACAGATGGAATCACCGGCTGTAAGGGAGTCCCTGAAAACAGGTAGGTGTGGTGGGCAATGTTAAGCTGAGATGGATGTCTAGTGAGTTTCTAGACAGTTCTAAGTATAAATCAAGGACAGGAATGCCCAAAGGGAAGCCCAGCACAAATGACAGTTTAAAGATGGACACCAGTTCTCTGTCCCTGAGAGGTCACAGTTTTCACATCTGTAAGGGCTTGTCTCTGGACTGGATAGCTGCCTGGGGTTATTCTCCTTTGGTAAATCAAAGCCATCAATTATGCCTCCTGGTGCAGTGGCTCAGATGCTGTAGAACAGACAAGGCTGAACAGGAAAATCACTGGCTGTGGATGGCTTTCTGGAGATGTGCCCGGACAGTAACACCATAGGACACCTACTGATTGTACTGTGGGATTCCTGTCCCCCACAACAGGTCTGAACCCCACCTGAATGGTGTTTAGATCCTACCATGCAACACTTGACCAGACACATCTGAAGCTCAAAGATAATTCACAGCCTTTGTGAAGGACTGGGAACTGGCTCTAAAGGGGCTGGAAAGGATCAGTCCCCACTGTGCTCCCATTAGTCTGTTCATTTTAATAATGCTATTCTGACCAATCTGAGTACACATACCTTTATGAGCCAAAAAGGACTCAGGTGAAGCTCACATTTGATAATTATGAAATGAAAGTTATAAAAACAAGAGCGTTTTGAGCAGAAGTTATTGACAAACAGGTTCTTAGAAATCATTTGTTCAGACAACTATGAATGGCTACCTTAATCAGGGACTATCCTCAACCCAGCATTATTTGATAGCTATGCCTATATATTGAAATTACAAGATTTGTTACAGACAGTTCCACTGCTTGGATGAGCATCCAAACCAGGCACAGTTTAGGGGAGGGAGGGATTTATTTCAAGCTTACAGATCCAGGAGGAAGTTCCATTAGCGGTGAAAGAGCTGCTTCCATACATCCAAGCACAGAGAAACAATCAACCAGCCAGTGAAAACAAAAGCCATAGGCACAAACCAGCAGCAGGCAGCAGGGAGCTGCAGCAAGCAGGAGCCACAGAACTCAGACTGCTCTCTTATACCTTGGAGCTGGAATTCAGATTCACCCCTAAACATGTTTGGGCTGGATCCCAGAATCTGCCCCCAGTGACACCTCCTCCAGCCAAGTGGCTGGAAACACCTGAATCTATGGGGGACATATATTCAAACTGCCACAAGTGTTACAGGTGTTTAAGAATAAAACATAGATTAAAAATACTTGGGGAGGGCTGAGCAGTTAAGGCATTTGCCTCCAAAGCCAAAGGATCTAGGTTCGATTCCCCAGGACCCACGTAACCCAGATGCACAAGGTGGGGCATGTGTCTGGAGTTTGTTTGCAGTGGCTAGAGGCCCTAGCAAGCCTATTCTCTCTCTCTCCTTCTCTCTATCTACCTCTTTCTCTCAAATAAATAAAAATAAAAATATTTTTTAAAATTATAAAAAAAAATACTTGGAGTGGTTCAATTCCCCATGACCCATGTAAGCCAGATGCACAAGATGGCACATGTGTCTGGAGTTCATTTGCAGTGGCTAGGGGCCCCGAAATACCCATTTTGTCTCTCTCTTTCTCCTCATAAATAAATAAATAAAATATTTTTTAAAAATACTCAGGGATAAAATGAAAAGTTTACATTTCCTATAGGCACCACTCTCATATGACTGTTACTAATCTTCAGTTCTGCAGTGACTTTTCTATGTGCAGTGTGTGTGTGTGTGTGTGTGTGTGTGTGTGTGCTTCCATTTTTCCCATATTGCAATAAGCAATCCATGAGCATCCTATATTTTACATGCTTTTGTATATGGGCATGAAAATTAAGTGGTTGATTCTTGGGAGGCAAACTGCTGAAACAATATGAATGTATAATTTATCAGTCTCTTATTTTCACCACTTAATCAGTTTTGATGCTCTGCATCACAAACAAATAAAAAAGAAACAAGTAGAATTTAAATTTAAATAAATAATACTGAATACACTAACTTATATTCTCAGCAATACTATGTAAGAACTCAATTCCACAAAACCATACCCACAGTGAACAAGTTTTGTTGTTTTGTTGTTGTTTTTAATTTTTTCATGGTAGGTTTTCACTTTATCCCAGGAAGACCTGACACTCACTCTGTAGTTCTGGGTTGGCCTCGAACTCACAGTGATCCTCCTACCTCTGACTCCCACTTGCTGGTATTAACGGTGTGTGTCACCATGCCGGGATGAACAAGTTTTTACATATATCTCTTAAGGAGTATTTTTGTTGTTTTTAATGTCATTTCCTGAATACTACTAAAGCTGATCATCCTATTTATTTCTGTGTTCTATGAATTGTTTGCCTCCATCTGTGCTCTGTGAATGGCTAACCTGCACCGTTTACTTGGCTCTCATCACTAGACTGAGTCCCAAAGGGGAAGATCTATATATTCTCATATTTGTTTGTAGGAGGCTTTCATAAAAGAGAGCTACGCTATGTGGTCCTCCATCTGTCTTTTGCGAGTTAAATTCCTCCTGTGAGTTTGTTTCCTCTATCTTGTTCTACCTTGCATATTTTCAGCAATGTCTGTTCATTTACCCTTGGTACATCTGTGTCGACTTTGCTGCTCAAACAGAGCCTAGGCAGAGTTCACTGTATTTCACCAAATGGTAATAGGAGCCCGAGGAAATGGCTCAGTCAGTAAAGTGCTTGCCACACAAGCAAGAGGACCTGGGTTTGGATCCCCAGCACCCATGTACAGGCTGCACATATGACATGCAGCTATGGTCCCAGCACTGAGGAGGCAGAGACAGGAGGACCCCTGGGGTTTGCTGATTGATTAGTGAAGCCAAGTAAGTGATCTATGAATTCAGTGAAAGAATCTGTCTCTACAAAAATAAGGTGCAGGGGCTGGAGAGATGGCTTAGCGGTTAAGCGCTTGCCTTTGAAGCCTAAGGACCTTGGTTCAAGGCTCAATTCCCCAGTACCCACGTAAGCCAAATGCACAAGGTGGTGCATGCATATGGAGTTCATTTGCAGTGGCTGGAGGCCCTGGTGTGCCTATTCGCTCTCTCTGCCTCTCTCTCTGTCTCTCTCTCTCTCTCTCTCTCTGCCTCTTTGTCTGTCTGTTGCTCTCAAATAAATAAGTAAAAATAAACAATTAAAAAAATAAGGTGGAGAGTGATTGAGAAAAGATATTCAATATTAATTTCTGGCCTACACACACACAGCACACACACACACACACACACACACACACACACACACACACACACGTGTACCCACATGCATATGAACACACTTACACACACATACATATGCAAATGAAAAAGAAAAAAGTAACAGGGAAGTTTTGGGCAAGGAATGTGACTCTTAATAACTGTTACACACTGGGCTTAAAAGAAAGAAATTATTTATTGTTTTATGTTTATCTTTTGTGCAGTAATTTTTCTTCTCCAAAAAAAGTGGCAGGGAGAAATAAATGGATACATGAATATTTCATGTATCAAAATTTACATATATTAAACTAAAGGAATTTCTTGGAAGAGTATGTTCCAAGGCATGTAAGTTCAGTGGGACTGAGCACAAAAGCAGTCAGTCTGTCTGGAACATGACCGGGGACTCAGAGTGCTGGCTTTGCAGAACACCAGACTTTCTGTGAGAACAAGAAAGAGCAGTTTTTGAAAGAGAATTTTTTTTTCCCTGAGGTGGGTAATCAAGTCTATTAACATTGTCAAAGTTCATTTAAAATTGAAATTTCCAAGAGCTGCTTCTCTTCCAATTACTCAAGTTGACAGATCCATTTTTGATGTGTCAGTTCTTATGGATTATGCCAGTCAAATTGCATTACATTGCAAGTGTCACATATCACGGCATCAGTAATGTCACTGAATAGAACAGTCATGTCAATGATGAGCAGTGGTCCCCAGAAGCTGTCTCCTATACACATATGCACCTAAGTATCTTTTTATTATTTTTGATTATTTCTCATCAACTCACATTTTTTCCTAAGTTGCGATTTTTTTCATGTCATCTTTGTCCTCTTAAATGCTGTTATTTGACTTTTCCTGGGGAGGTGTGAACAAATATTTATTCATCCCAGGAAGGATGTTGATGACAGACCAAAGTAACTATTTCATCAAAGCCCAACATGGTGAAACAAGTAGTACATTGGGGTCATTTACAAGTGCATGGATGTGGTAGTTTGAATGTATGCCCCCAGCCCCCATAGACTCAGGTGTTTTATTAATGCTTGTAAATTGGGTTTCCAGCCACCTGGCTGAAGGAGGTGTCACTGGGGTAGATCCCACAGTCTAGCCTTAAGGTGTCCCTGAGGGCAGATCTGAATTCCAGCCCAAAGGTGAACAGACCAGTTTGAGCTCTGGCAGGTTTTGTGCTTGCTGCTTTTTGGTGTTTGCTGACTCGTAAGGGTTTCTCTGTCTGCTTGGATTTATGAATAGGAGCTAGCTTCTTCTGCCATCACTGGAACTCCCTCTGGATCTATAAGCTGAAAATAAACCTATTTCTCCCCTAAACTGGGCCTCGTTTGGATGTTCATCCCAGCAATGTGAAGCTGCCTCCTACACCGGATGACGACAGGTTACTTTGAGAAGCATGGGTGTCTCAAAGGCAGCGTTCATTGCAAGAAAGCCCTGACTATGGATGATGGCTCATGAGGCTCATTGCTAGAGCAACCTGCACAGCATGTAGGTAGCGTATCCTTAGGAGCGTCCCCTTTCCCCAGCTATTGTTACTCATATATAACCTTAGGGAGGGGCCTTGTGAATGTTCTAAGCTTCAGGATCTTCCTGAGACTTGTTCACAACCTAAGCCTGGTAAGTTTTGCTTACTTCCTGAATTTTCAAAAAATATATTTTGTATTTATTTATTTATTTGAGAGAGAAAGAGAGAGGCAGATAGAGAGAACGGGAGTGTCAGGGCATCTGGCTGCTGCAAATGATCTCCAGATGCATGTGCCACTTTGCACATCTGGCTTTACGTAGGCACTGATAAATTGAACCTGAGTCCTTTGGATTTGCAGGTAAGCACCTTAACCCCTAAGCCATTTTTTCTAGCCCACTTCCTGAGTCTTAATTTTTTTTTTTTTTAAATGCATGGTGTCTCTCTCTCCTATCTAGATCCATATCTGGAGCCCCCAGGAGGGAACATTTCAATCTGGAGGAAATAGCTACAAAGCAAATGCCATTCCTGAACACCTGCACTTTTCTACCTTGTCCGTCCCCCAGAATGAACCCAGCAGAAAAGAAAGATTTTAGGCTGGCTAATCCTGCTCTGGCATAATGTGATCATGACAAGAGAGGACACACATGAGTGGCAAGGCCTATGCTGCTGTCTCCTTAAAACCCACCAATTAGTATGACAGAATCATACAAAGCTTTTATAGCTAAACTTAACTCACTTGAAATTCTTTCCTGCTAAATAACTAAATCAAGTTGGCAATTGTCTTCAAAATTCAAATGCTATTATACAGGGTACCCCACATCACTGGCTAAGAACACTGGAAAAATTAGACTCTGAATAGGACAAGAACCTAGAAAGTTCTTCAGGTCTCCATCATGGAGACATTTATCAGAACTTTTACTTTGGGGTCATACATTTTCTCCGCTATGTGCTAATTTCTAAGTTGACCTGGTCGGGTATTTTTCCTGCCATCCAAGAAGGGGAAACAGAGCTTCTCATTGGCAGTCAGGTGCTCCCAAAGTAGAGAGGAAGAGCTAGCTGGTCTTCAGCTGCCCCTAAGTTATCACCCAGTGAATGGCTACAGGAGCTGCTTGCTGGGAATCTGGATCTAGGTAGGAGAGAGAAGCACTGTGAATTAAACACTGTGCTAGAATTTCAGGATTGCCAGAACCCGTACAAAAGCAGGTGTGAAGAAGCCATTGCTAACAGTCCCAAGTGACAGAAACTATGGATTGATGCCAGGTTGCAAACATCAAAGTCAGGTGACTTCAACCAGTTGATACAGCAGGGGGCTAAGCACTTTGGCATGCAGTTCAGAGAAACGTGTTTTAATTATGTTTCCCAATCTGTAAAACAAGGGCAAAACAACACCTACCTTCCCAGAATGAGTGTGATGAATACATCAGATAAAGCCCATGAAGGCCACCTTATAGCAGCCATACTTAGTAAGATCTTTTTTCTTGAGGCTCTCTCAGGATTGTCGCATGGATGTTACTTCATGGTGACTTACTCATGCTCCATCTCCACGATCATTGTGGAGGTTTCTCTGCCTGTGGAATGTTTGCCTGACCTACACTGGAGTAGAAAACGGGAGCAAAATGTTTCCTTTCACTCCCGCTATACTAAGCCTGACCACTACCACGCTAAGCACAATTCCTTCCTGGCTATGTATTGTATTGATCTGGACTTTACATCATGGTAATGTTATGGAATGAAAATTTGACTGGATCAGGATGGAAAGAAAAGAAAAGTAAAAAGAGACCAAGAACAATGCATATGATGTACTGGTCACTCTGTCATTGCTGGGACAAAATACCTGACTAAGAAACAGCTTTACAAAGGAAGGATTTATTTCAATGGACAGTTCAGATTCATCATGGCAGGGAAGGCTTGGTGCCAAGAACGCGAAGTAGCTGGGCACATTCTGTCCACCTTTGGGAACCTAAAAGATGCAAATGCTAGTGCTCCAGCTCTCGCCTTTATATATAATAGATATATATATATAATCTCTTCCAGGCACACTCAGAGGTTCCATTTCCTCTGAGATTCCATGTCCTGTTGACAATCATCACAAACCATCACACGCAGTGAAACTCTATGATAGTATGCAAATTTCAATAGTGTGCAAATTTTAGGAGTCAAGGAGGAGGAAATAAGATTATATAAGAGCACCTTCTTGGCTACAGACTCATGATGGTCAGGGGTCACTGGAAGTGCTATGCTGATAGGGTCTTATGCAAAGGACCAAAATATATGCAGCTTCTCAGATGTCCAGTTTCAGCTGAGGAGTTCCAGGGACAGTTTCTAGGTCCCAATTAGTTCCGGGCCATTAGAATTCCTCTTGTGCCAATTGGTGAATTGCTAACAATTTTCTCTTCTTCGAAGTCTACTTAGGACTTTAGGACATTGTACTCCGCCAGGGAAGTGCTAATTGGAGCGGGGGCTGACATCTGTAGAGACTGAAGTGACAGGCCTTGCATTGAATGCTGCTCTTCTTTCGGATCTTATCCAGAAACTTCTGTTTCCCTTGTGGCTAATAGTTCTTGCCTTTTCTTTTCTCTCAGACTGCTTACAAAATTTAGCTCATTAATTGTGTTCTATGGTGCTATAAAATATCTGGGGAGAAAGTTCATATTAAAGTCTGCCTAAAACCCAAAGAATATAAAGTATTGTTATTGGCAGAGGAGAAACAATTATAGTGACAGTGAATTCAGCAGACAACAGGTTTTGTACAGCCCAGGGAGAGAACGTAATCTTGGGTTTTATGAAATTTTAATTAAATGAATATATAGGGCCTAGGAATATATAGCAGAAGCAAGATATACAGATTTGCAATTGATCTCTGGTGAATTTTCTATTCTCAGACACTAAAAAGGAAAATACTTGGCAGGACCATCTATACAACTTATTACACTGATGCTTCAATTTGCTCTACATCATACAGAAAATATAAATGCAAACTTTTGTTATATGTCATAAATGAATGTTTACATATTTATATAAAAGATATACTTATATAATCAACGAAATCCAGAAATATAAACATGTTTTATAGACCTTACTACCTTAAAATATCCAAGATTTAGCCTGTAATTACTAAGTCAGTAATTACTAAGCTTATAGAAATCAAAACTTTACAGTCATTATAGCTGGGTGAGTGGGCAGTCTGAAAATGGAGATCAACTCAACTACCAGGAAGAAAACTAAATTCACTGAATGTTTGTGTACTATGTCTGAAATCTTACGGTAGAGTGACTTCAAAAGAAGGTATTATGAAAACATATTTCTGAACATGCAATTCTACTCATTGTAACAATTCTGCTACATGTTGATAATCTTTCAAAACAGGAAGATGCAACAATGTGTCTGCTTCCAAATAGGGTTGATGGGAAAAGGCAACTGCTTTATTGGCTGACTTTTTTTTTTTTTTTTTTGCTTTTTCTCTAATAATTTGAATGAGGAGGTAACTTCACTTGGAATATTCTGCAAGCATAACACTGCCTCAGTTCAGTAAAACATTAGTCAGTGACACACACGGTCTTGTAGGAGATTCCAATGTGATGTGAATACCTTAGGTAGCAGAGAAATGAATCTGGTAAAATGCAGTAGCCATGGGGTTGAGGAGGTGGCTCAGCAAGTAAAGTGTTTGCATTGTAAACATGAGGATGTGAGTTCGGATCTCCAGCACCTTAATGTAAAAGCCAGATGTGCCCATGTACCTCTGTAATCCCACTGCTAGGTCTTCAGAGACAGAACCTCTGAAGATCACTGGGACTAACAAGTCTAGCCTAATTCATAAGTTCCAGGTTCAGTGAGAGACCCCCATTTCAAAAAAATAAAGTGGAAGAAGACATATGACATTGACCACTGGCAGATCACACACACACACACACACACACACACACACACACACACACACACACTTACATAGATGCATATGCACACAAACAAAAAAAAAGGTGGTGCTGTGGCATAAATAAATGGTGAGTTGGAAAAGAGAAGAGAGACCACTGTGTGGGGCATACTACATCTCTGGTTCAAGCACAAGACTAAAAGCTGAAAGACCTAAGCTTGATGCAAGGCCTATGTGGCAGTTTGAAAGTGAAATGTCCTTAATAGCCTCATGTGTTTGTGGAGGAGCCTTGCCTCAAGAGGTCTGTCACTGAAGATAGTCTTCAGGGTATTATAGCCCAGCTTCCCTTGGCTTGAGGGAGCTTACTCTTGCTGCCATCTCTCAGCTGCTATGGCATAATGCAATGCCCAAGATCTTTGCCATGCTATGATGAAACTTCCCCTTAAGACAAGAAGTCAAAATCAACCCTTTCCTAGGCTGGAGAGATGGCTTAGTGGTTAAAGCGCCTGCCTGCTAAGCTTAAGAAGGTCAATTCCAATCTCCAGGTCCCACATTTAGCCAGATACAGTGACACAAGGTGCAATGCTGCACCTGTCAACAAGGGGGCACACACCAGGAATTCGTTTGCAGCAGCTGAGAGGCTGCTGGTGCACCCATCTCCATCTGTCTCCCTCTCCCTCTCTCTCTGTCTCTCTCTGTGTCTCTCAAAAAAATTTTAAAAATAAACCCTTTCCTTGCATATTCTATCTTTGATCAGGTGTTTTGTCCCAGCAACAATAATGTTGCTGCAATAGCACAACAAGTGTTTTCATGTCCTCTGCTAGCTGTCGGTCAGAAGAAATAATCTCTTCCAATGTGACTGCATCATGGAAATAATGTATGTTGAGCAATGTTGGCTGACTCTGAACTAGAAGCAGAAATATTAAACAGAAAATATTGGCCCTTCAAAAATTTCATTTAGAAGTTATTGCTGCTTTAATTTTTGAGTGCAGTTTTTAAAAAGATTAGAAGGCCACTAGAAGTTTAGATGCATGATAACTAGACAGGTAGCTATATAAATATTATGTTGCACATAGTAAAATGTAAAGAAGCACTCATGTATGTATAAAATGGTCATGTTGTTTTAATCCAGTCTCTTAAATGTGTGACCCAGCACTCGTGTATGTATAAAATGGTCATGTTGTTTTAATCCAGTCTCTTAAATGTTTGACCCAGTGTATTAAGTTTAAGTGCAAACAATTGAATGACATAAAAGTAATAGGCACTATTATTTCATTTCAGATAATTTAGTTACATTTTTTCCCCTTTACATGCCTACCCTGTGTAGGTGTGTGTGCCACGCTAGGTATATAATTGCTATTGGTACAATGTTTGCTTTCAGAAGTTTTTTTTTTTAATTACTTTGTAAATTCTTTGCAGTTTCAGTTCCACTTTCTACCAGAAGATTTGTTTTGATTGGCTAGAGATGTAATTTTCAATGTTGCATCTCCTCTGAGATTCAAGTTAATGAAATAACTTCATATTGTACTTACACAATATTGCCTACACAAAATTGAAGTTAGGTTTCTGGACTACTTTAAAGGAAAGTCTAAGAGAAGACAGGGTAGTTCATAGGAAGAGTAGTCAAATATACAGGAACAGAGCAACAGAAGGTCCCAGAGGTATGGTATAGTACTTAACAGGTAGCAGGAAAGGTACAAGACGAATTTTTCCTTATGTATAGTTCACTACAATAAAAATGTAACTTTTTTAAACAAAGCAAATGATCTTTTATTTTTCAATTATTTATTAGTTTGCACACAGAGAGATATAGAAAGGATACAGAAAGAAAGACCGGGCATGCCACTGCTTCCCACCACTGCAAATAAACTCCAGATGCACATGCCACACTGTGTAACTGGCTATATGTGGGTACTGGGGAATCACACTCGGGTCCTTAGATTTTCAGGCAAGCACCTTAACTGATAAGCTAGCTCTCCAGCCCAAGGATCTTTTAATAATCCCTGCCTCTTACTAAATAATTCAAACTTTTTTGGTAGGTTTGTAAATTTCATTTTACTAGCAATAAAGGCAGTTTCAAGATAAAAGAGAGCTGGGATAAGAACTTAGTAGAGCAGTTGCGTAGAATGCACAGGGTCAGGTGTTGCTGGCAGGTTCTGTCTGGACTAAGTGCTTCCAAGTTCATGGTGTCTTGTTCACAGAATTGACGAAGATCACATAAGTAGCAAAATGGCAAGAAATTTTATTCAAAGAAGCCGTACAGGATACCCTGCAAGGGAGCAGCCAGCTATATACAGTAGAGGGCCCAAGAGTATCAGCTGTCATTTGGGGCTTCCATAAGTTGGTTCTGGTTGGATCTATTGTCTCAGCAAGGAGAAAGTAACAGATACAGTTGCTGAGTGCATTGTTAGGAGTGGAATTAGCTCAAGCTAAACACTCTTGAAATGTTAAACTTTCCCTGTACCTGCTTGACTCACAGAGGTTGATTTGAAGAACGAACAAACGAAAAAAAGAAATAAAGATAGGGAAAGGGAGAAAAAGAGAAGAAAGAAAAAAGAAAGAAAGAAAGAAAGAAAGAAAGAAAGAAAGAAAGAAAGAAAGAGAGAGAAGAAAGAAAGAAAGAAAGAAAGAAAGATAAAGAAAGAAAGAAAGAAAGAGAAAGAAAGAAAAAAAAAAGAAAGAAACAGAGGAAGAAAAAGAAAAGAAAGAGGGAGAGAGAGAACAGTGGTATCTGCATCAGATTTTAGACAGTCATTTAGCACTCACACAGATTTTTGGAAATACCTCTAATGCTTTGTCTGGACTTCAGAAAATGAACAATTTCAAATCTCAAGAAAGAAACTCTATTACTCAAGTGCTAGGCACTGTACCGATGATTCCACTGACTTTTTCTCATTAGTTTTTTTTCAGTCAGTTTGTGTGTTGCCTTGTGTTTCTGGTTTACAGAAGCAGAAACTTAAAGATTATTGCTAACTAGCCTAGGTTTCTATCTAAGTATGTATGAACTTGGGGACTTGGGTCCCTGCTTCCTCAGACTTTGCCTAGAGTTATTCTCTACTCAACCTTGTTCAATAAGTTCCTTTTTTCTTTTTTTCTTTTTTTTTTTCAGAGATCTGGTTGCTTTGGCAGTATTTCACATCCCCGCATGCTGCAGAATGAGTAACAACCAGGAGTTTGGAACAGCAGGTCCATTACAGAGTTGACTTCCACCTCCAGTCACTGGAGGTGGGTCAGTGAACCCACCTTGACCCTACTTACCCTGGCTGGGAAAGTACTCTGGCTGGCCACAGGCCAGCCTTTGTGCATAAGCGTCTGAAAATAATAAGGGCTGTAAAATCAGTGAATCTAGAATCTCCAGCCATGATGCCAGAGTGCTACAAAGATAGGTCCAAATCATTTGGCTACAACATTTCCATGCATTTAAAGCCTTTTGGGTTCAACGTGGCTATATTCCATGGTTTATTCTTTTCAAGGTAATCAATCTCTCCAGTTTTCTTGATATAGCAAGGGCATTCTGATGTTGGTTCGTGTGAACCGTGTGCAAAGTGTTAATGTGGTCAAGATGCTTGTTGATAAAGTAACACTTGACCTCTCATTCCACAAGCCCTCCAGCCCCAGGCCAGTCCAACTCAAATCCCATCTCTAGGTGTATCATTGGTCCCTGGGGAGGTGTATTAGTTAATTTTCTCTTTGCTGTGTTAAGATGCCAGACTAATGAAATTTAAGAAAGGAAAGGTTTATTTTGGCTTGAAGTTCAAGGGGAAGTTCAAGTCCATCATGGCGGCAAGAGCATGAGGCAGTTAATCACATTCAATTTTGAGTCAGGAAACAGAGAAGGGTGGGTACTGTATTCAGCTTGTTTTACCTTCTTTTACAATTCAGGACCCCAGCCCATGGAGTAAGTGGTCACCCACACTTGCAGTGGTCTTACCATTTCAATTAATCTAATATAGAAATTTCCTCACAGACACACCCAGAAATTTATCTCCTAGGTGATTTGAGATCTTGTCAAGTTGTCAACACAGATTAACCATCATAGGAGACAAAGTCCTCAGAGTGTGGTTATATTATTGGCTTGACACATCTAAACATACAAACATACAACATCTAAACATCAGTGCCTCTGAACTGTCTTAGATGTGGTTCATGAGGGCCTTCTGAGCATGTGGTAGATTTAAAGAATGAGACGTTGCCTCATAGATAACTAGTCTGGCAGGGCAACTAAAATGATGTCACCATGATCCAGTATGATCTTAAACTTTGGGTGAGTTTGATACTGCAGTGGATAGTTCCACATGGCTTGGATGAACATTCAGACCAGCACAGTTTATGGGAGGATGGGATTTATTTCAGGCTTACAGATCCAGAGGCAACTTCCATCAAGTCAAATGCAGAAGAAGCTGTTTCCAAATAATCTACGCAGAAAAAAAAAAAAAGTAACCAAAAAGCCAGAAAAAAAAAAAAAAAAGCAAACTTACACCCTTGGGCTGGAATTCAGATCTGCCTCCAAACACACCTTTGGGCAGGATTGCAAGATCACTTTTACTGTATAGATTCAATCTGAAAATGTCATAAGCACCATTAAAGGTGACAGAATGCAAGCTCCCAGGAAAACTTGAAAATTTTCACTGATCAACTTCTGACTTATAACCAATGAAAACAGCTCTCGTGAGCAGTATGTTCTGGTCATGTAATTAGCCTGTTCCTAAATAAAAGTGGGTTAGCTTTATTAGGACACCCCATAAGTATCTGATGTACCCTTCATATTTCATATTCTCATCCATGCTCAGCAGGAGCTTAGCTACTAAGATCCCATCCATTCTCCATCCAGCAGCCATCTTGACCCTAGCACTCAAGAAGGAGAACAGGAGGATTGCCTTAAGTAAGAGGCCAGCTGGGTCTACATAGCAAGTTTGCAGACAGGAGAATATAACAAAAATCCAGGCAGCTGTAGCCTTTAGTTACTGTCAGCTGTCATGCAACTTACATGACAAAAATGTTTACAAATACAACAAACAGTTCTAAACAATAAAAAAATACAATGTGTAAAAATTGCACAAAATTCACCTTTCAGAATCCAGCCATTTGTTGGAATACAGCTACATCGTTCACATACTGTCTAGGGCCACTTCTGTGCTAAAACCAGAGTTGAGTAACTGCACATGAAACCAACAATATTTTTATCTTCCCTATACACCAAGCTTGCCAACTAATGCCCCAAAGTCATCTTGCTCAAGTTCATATCCTGTTCCACTGTGTTAGCTGAGTGTTCATGGGTGATTTAGCTAATTTTACTGTGCCTCATTTTCTCCATCAGAGGATTATAATACCAAATATAAGCCACATCTGTTATTTGTGAGAACTGAAAAAGAGTAAGTTGGTATACAAGATTCAAAACAATTTGTGGGACACAGTGAGCAACACATAAGTGTGTTACTATTTTTGTACCTGTTCTAAAACATTTAACAGTTGTTCTAGTTTAGAAAGTTATGAAAAATAACCTTTAAGTGATAACATAATTCATTAGATATAAAATTAATTGTGAAAGTATTGTGTTATATAAGGTTAGCAAATAAAACTCCATAGAAGATGAGTGTGTTTATTTATTATTCATCCTATCATCCTGTGATGTTCTTAAACCAAAGCCTCAATGTCATCTTGAAACCCACTATTTCAGACTGAAAATGTAGTTAAATAAAACAGTTGTATTGATACATTAGCCATACTGCTTACAGATAGGATTAAGGATCTTGAAATTATTTTTCTAATAAAATACATAATTAGATATTGATTTCAGGGTTTAAACACCAGCTTTATCTTAAGCAGTTATGGTCAATTATATTAACGCACTATATCACCTTTAATATTATAAAATGTAGGACAAACGCATGAAAAGAATGTAGCTATTTTAGTGTAATTTTTTTTTTTTGGTTTAGAGAATTTTAATTAAAATGTATCTTTATTACTATGTTGAAGCCAATTTAATTGGGAATAAAAGAAAAATATGTTGGGGCTTGAAAACAAAACGAAAACATGTCGGGGCTGGAGAGATGGCTTAGCGGTTAAGGTGCTTTCCTGTGAAGCATAAGGACCCATGTTAAAGTCCTCAACATCCACGTAAGCCATATGCACAAGGTGGCACATGCATCTGGAGTTTGTTGGCAGTGGCTGGAGGCCCTGGCATGCCCATTCTCTCTATCTGCCTCTTCTCCTCTCCCTCCCCTCCCTCTCTTTCCCTTCCTCCCTTCCTCTTTCTCTCAAATAAATAAATACATAAATAAACATCTTAAAGGAAAATAGCAGAGTGGCCAATGAGATATAAAAAGACCTCTTGGACGTTATGGACTGTAAACAATTAAAATGGGTAGGGAATATGAGTTCAAATTTCAAGAAATAAGCCAAATGGCAAATAAGTCAACAAAGAATAAAATTACAGGTAAGCAAAGAGATGGAAAAAAAAGAGTCACTCTTTTCATGATTATACTAATTCAGCTAACCTAATATACTTATAGACTAGCACAAGTTTATCCTAAATGGAGATAGTACAGGTGAAGGGGGAATAGTCATAGCACTTTTCTGGCACATTCTTTTCTTAGTACTTTATAAGAATTAACTCCTAATCATCAGAACACTCTCCAAAGTAGGAATTGTTACTATAGGAATTTTTTTATTATTATTTTAAGGCAAGCCCAACAGATTGGCCTTTTTTAATGCAAGGAGCAAGAGCAAGAGAGAGAGATAAAGGGAGTGAATTGGCATGCCAGGGCCTCTAGCCACTGCAATTGAACTCCAGCTGTGTGCACCACCTTGTGCGGATGTGTGACCTTGTGTGCTTGCATCACTTTGTCTATCTGGCTTATGTGGGACCTAGAAGGTCAAACATGGGTCCTTAGGCTTTGCAGGCAAGCACCTTAACCATTACTCCATCTTTCCAGCCCTGCTATAGGCATTCTAATCAGTTCTTTGCTTCAAAAGGAGCTGGCAACAAAGCTCATTCAGATGGATGTAGACCTGATAGTTAGACCCAAGATGTCAGGTTATACAACTGTGGCCAGTAACCATTGTGTTATTGCTCAATTATATGGGTAGCTATATATGCTATATATGCTAGCTTCTGAAAGCACACTCACATCCTAACCTTAAGACTGGTAAAGAGGGGGAAATACATGTATTTTCTATTTAGGGTCCTCTTAGTCCTTACTTCTTTCAAGGTAATCAGCATCCATTTTCTGGAGTCTGTCTTCTATGAGGACAAAAGCACTTTCAATGAAATTTTCAAGACAATGTCTTTCCAAGGCTTATGACAGCAATTTCCGGTTGTCATAAGTGCTGTACAAATGAGTGATGGTTTCCAAGTTTAGGTTGAGAGAAGCAATCTCAAATGGAAGTTACAGGCGTGTGCATGTGTGTGTGTGTTGATATGCAAGAGAGCGAAAGTTCCAGCATTTACTGAGGGGCTACCAAGCCATAAGAGGTCTATATGTGTTGACTCATACTGAGCCCATAATTCTGTACGTTTAGCTATCTGTGCTTAATAGAAGACATCTCTACATCAGATTATCTGAGTCATTTTAACTTAACCAATGTCACAAAGCCTGGTTTTAACTGTTTATATGACTAAAGAGGCAGAAGCTCTAGGGAGTCTAACAGTGAGGAGCCTGCCTCACTGGTGCAGCAGTAGGTAGAAACCCAGCCTACAGCCAGAGGCACAAGGCCCACCATCCTAAATGGACAGGATCCTCGGATGAAAAGAACCTGGCCCAGGGAGGCAGCAGAACACCCACTGGTATACATGAGGTTTGCTCTTGATTGGCCCAGCACTCTGAAAACACTTTTCCAACCAAGTTCTGCTGTTATGCATCTAGACAGCTCTCCACTTGAATTAGGAACTCTTTAACCCTATAGATCTATCTTTAAATACCCACTTCCTAAAATAGATTTTAAATTAATAGTGTACGGAGGATCCATGGATGAATAGGTGAATGAAAAGACCTTTGGTGCAATCCATTCACTAAAGTTCTGTGCAGGAGCCCAGAAGAGACCAAGCAGCCAAGGAGGACTTGATCATGGATCCCAAGAAGGACCAGATCAGAACTCCTGAATTCAGCTGGTTGTGATCAGAACCATCCACAGGGCCTTAGGGCTGCATTACGGGGACCAGAGCAACAGAATAGTAAGGATGTCAATGCACGGAGATGGCCAGGTCACATGGTGTGTGCAATGTCACCCATGCAAAGCCATGGCTGACAGTTGTGGACATGCTAGAAAAACTATGTCCAGAGAAAGGAAGGCAGATTAGGGAGGGCACAGGAATCCACACTGCACTTACCACAGGGAAGAAAGAAGACTTGGTCTTGAGAGTGGTAAAAGGACAGAGCAGCTCACTGCAAGCAGATTTTTTTTTCCTGTACATTCTAGGGCAGAACCAGAGAGCAATGAGGGAAGAATCAGGTTAATTTTATCGGCAGCATGGATAAATGCATGACAGGGACACTGTGAAATAATTCATCATGGGTTAACATTGGTAGGATTGGGCCATAGAACCACCTGTATTCTGAAATCTTTTCTAAACAGCTATTCTGTGCTTCTGAAGACCCCTGTATCAAGGAGGCATGTCACGACACCCAGAAAGCCACAATAAAATGATGTTAAGAAAGAGCGGGGGGTGGGGGACAGAAAAAGAGAGAAACAGAGGTCGGGCAAGCACCTTTGTGATCTTGAGGGCCAGCATGCTCTCCTCTGCTTTCCATTTGCTTCAATGCAGATTAGGCAGTGCCACTTCTAGGGCCGTTGTTCTCCCACACTGAAGTGACAAGTAGCCGACCACTATGCAGCTCTTCACAGGAAGACCCTAAAAGTACATGCCGTAGTGGACATGTGAACCCATTGGTTTTAAGGCTAACCTTATACAAAGCAGTAAGTCATGCTCATTCATTATCCCCCATGAGCAACATCCGTGATGACGCCCTCAGTGTCAAGGTGAAGTTCAATTATCAACAGCAGATGCAGAGTGGGAACTCAACACCTTGACAGTCCAAAATGGACACCTGACCTCCGAAAGTCAGGATGGCGCCTTCAGAGTTGCATTGTTTCCTTCAGCTGATGGGGCTATGTGCAATCACCAGCCCTGCATGCAGTAATTCTGCTGTTAGAGGGCAAGGCAGGCCCAAGTCCCCACCACCCACCCCACAACCTTCACTCCACACAGACACCTTCCCAACAGAAATTTCTTTGTGTGGCCATGATCATCGATCACAAAGTAAAAAACATATTTTTCTATATCCAGAAAGATCAGACGTATCTCTAGATAACATGTCAACTTGGAACTAGAAGGCATTACAATATTGAAGGAGGAGAAGACTGAAGACGAATGGAATACCGTTAGCAAATTCTGCATTGCTAATAAGGAGAGAAGGCCTTTAAATAGCATGGGCTTTAAGTTGTTAAGATTTAGTAGCCACTTTTTAGCTGGGCCCGTTTTCAGGTTTTACTGCAGCCCAGACAGCTGCATGAATGAAGGAGCCTAGAAGCACTATGTGACTCAAAGAGCGCCTGAGATGAGATGGGACTGGAACCCAGGGCTGTAGGGTTGTCTTCCATTCGCCATCTTAAAACAGGTGAAGAGAAATAGCTGAAGGAGGAGGTAAAAGGGTAAGATCCCACTGATGTCCTCATCAGTGGGATTAATGCTGGAGCCCCCAGGGAGCGGATCTGGGGAGGGAGAAGATCTGGGGAGGGGTTATTCGTTGGGTATCCTTCTAGCAGCAGCGGTTGCAGGGGAAGAAGGCAGAGACAGTGACTTTGTAATGGCTCCCAGCACTGGAGGTCCTCTGACTTCAGAGAGAATCATCTAATGCAACCCCTATGAGTTTTATAAAACAGCCATGCGAGCAGCCAGGGCCAGCTGCCACTCTGACCTGGGTGTGGGTCCAGGCATCAGCTCAGATGCCATCAGCTGTGAGCTGGCTTCCTTTGTTCCCCCATTGCTGCTTAGAGAAACAAGCTCACTGGATCCTGTCCCAGGCTACACGAGGTCTTTCCCCCATGAGAATGAACTGAGGATATCTGAAATAAGTATGAATAATGCAGAAAATGCAATAAAAGCACTAATATGTAGGGACTTTTTTTTTCTTTTACCATGTTAAGACTGACAGTGAACCAATCTTGCTGGGACACCTGCTCTAGGTAGGGGGGGGTGGCATGGTGCAGCCCACCCACCCACCTACAAATACGCAAAGCACATGACTCAGAACAAGATTTAGTTATCAGTATTTTCCATCTGACTGTGTAATTTTAAGAACTGATTAGAAAGTCTCTTTTTAGCCCATTTGTATCTCCACATTTGACACAGATTTAGATGTCTGTAATTGCAGAAGCTGGAAGAATTGTGTGGCTTCGTGTCTATAAATGCGAGGAGGGGTATCTAGTTAAGTTAGTATGTTGTTATCACCTTGTTTCTGATTCTCTGCTACATCCCTGGAGGCTCCTAAACAAATTTTCATATAGTCTACTACTTTCTTCTTTCTCGCAAATGCATTAGGGAGTGAACTCTAACCAGAAATATAACATTCGCTTGTCCCTTACCCAGTGACTGGCTAGCATATTGGAAGATTACTTCTGAATCACACTATGATCAATTTAATATGCAGAGACCTAACATCCCCAGAAATGAAACCATACTATCTCTAGAAACGTCTCTTAAGAAGAGCTGGGATAAATGAAACGCAGTCCAAGAAAGCATCACGAGTCCTAAGAACGTGGTAGGATTTGACCCTATGATATACTTTTGCTCATACTTGGTAGATTAAAATATTATTTTAACTTGAAATAAACAAGAAAACACTTTTCTTATGTCTCCTTCCCCAAAAGATAAGAGCAAAATAAAATTATCTTTAGTCTACAGCTGCTTCCAGAATTATCGAGAGACTGCAGTAGTAAGGACACAGTATCACATAAATAGCTTTGAACCCTCAGACACGCTCCCACTTTGCCAGGCTGGGAAAGCAGTTTCAGGGAACAGAATGAAGTGAAGTCAAGTCCAGAGTTGCTGGGCACAATGTGTGCATATATCCATGTGGGAAGGATCTTGGAAATATGGACACATTTCTCTCAGGTCACCCAGCTCACAAAGAAATCATTAATTTAACAATGCATAAGACCTTAGCCTGAATGAAGTAAAACGTATTTGTGGAGGAGAAACAGGAGGAAGCTAGCTTCTTTGGGGTAGGTTCAGTCAGGAACTGAAGCCCAGAGAAAACTGAGGCCTCCTCACCCTGGCACGAGTGAAACGCCTGGCAGGAGTGGAACTTGCACCTGATGAAGATTGACCTACAACATCTACAGTGCCTCCCGCTGCCCAGTCTAGCACACCACCTAGACAGGTGGGCTGGCCTTGAAGCCTGCCCCTTCAAATCTACAAACCATCAGACCTGTACATATCTGAAGTTGATGAAACAATACTATAAAGGGTGGGTTTTTGTTTTGTTTTTTTTTTTTTTTTCTGGCCTCTCTCTCTCTCTTTCCCCTCACCTGTGCTGCTTGGATACATGCTGTGGTAGTTTGAATAGATGGTCCCCAATATATTCAGTGTTTTATTAGTTTGTACTTTGCATCTGCATCCACCTGGCTGGAGGCAGTGTCACTGGGTGGATCTTAAAGGTGTGGTGGTGGGTTTGAGATTTCACTCTAAAGATATGCAAAGTGTGCCTAGCTGGAGTTCCTGCGGTGTGCTGTGTGGCTTTTGGCTTTTGGCAGTGTGGCTTTTCTCTCTGTGTTTGATCCTGTGAAAGCAGGCCAGCTTCTTCTGCCATTATGAAACTTCCCCTGGATCTGAAAGCTTCAATAAATAATATCCCTTCCTCCATAACTGTGCCTGGTCTGGAAGTTCATCTCAGCGAAACTGAAGCTGTTTGCTAGACATGCAAATCTGGCTTCCCTCCCCAACTTGGCCTATGGGGCGGGGGTGGGGGTGTGGGGGAGCTTGGTCTGAGTTTTTCTGCTTGCATCTGCTTTATACTTTGGGATTAGTTCTCACTTAAATTTCTTGTATGATTTTCCTCTGGTCTCTGAATCTGTCTTATACTCTAGATCTGCCACAGGAGTGCTTCGTCTACCTGCAGTCCTGCCACCCTATGGGTATGACTCTCTTTACAAGTCACTTCTCATCTGAATGTCTTGGTTGTTTTCCTCCTGCTATTCTTCCTGAAGCCACCACTGTTGGCTCGCCTAACTTTCTTCCATGGGGAAGCTCAGGGCGGATGCTGTGTTTATTGCTTCTAAGTCTCCATACATAAGCACCTAGGTTCTGCCTATCTTCCACCTATTTATGGCTCTGCCCCAGCCATTTCTCTTAACTGAATCTCATGGACTGTGTTGTGTTTTCATCTGGGGGTGTGTTCCCAACTTTCCACATGCTTATGATTCTGCTCTAGCCCTCTTCCTAGATCCCAATTCCACTTAACCCTATAAGGAGTGATTTCTCCCTAAACACACTCAATAATTCATAATGTACCCTTCTTGTGTCCATTTTTATCAATTATTTATTAAAAATAGGATAGAACCCAAAATTGGGGTTTATAAACTTGGGGTACCCCTCCACCTGAACCCCCAAATCCTGCATTATTAGCAAGAGATCAAATGTACCTGGCAAGGGGAGGCAAGGGAGAACTTTGTGAAAGGGACATCTCCCTGGAGAGGGGTCTAGTAGGTCCTCCCAGGTGCGAGGAGTGAAATGAGCATGCTGAGGCCCACAGAAGACTGACATAATGTTTGGGGAGGGGAGTTTGTATGTGTGTGTGGTATGCATGTGTGTGTATGCATGCCCATATGTGCATGAGTATACATGTGTGTGCACATGCACATGTATGTGGAGGCCAGAAGTTGATATCAGATATCTTCCTTCCTCAATGGTGTTCAGCCTTATTATATTTTGACAAGGTCTCTCACCATGATGGTTAAATTTGTGTTGACTTGATCTGTTTAGTAATCCACAGACATTCCTCATCAGTGTGTCTCTGAGGTTGCTTCTAGGAAGGATTAACTAAAGGAGGAATCCTTCCCCCAGGGTGAGCCTTTCCCCCAGGGTGGGAGGCCCCTCAGAGGGGGGACTTTATCTAAAGCAGTTCTGGGAAGGAAAGTTCTCTCTCCTCCCCGCTGGCTACTGGTGCTGCTTGCTGCTTTCCTGTGTGTACTGAAGACCAGCGTGGACTGAAGAGCAGTGTCTTTCAGGATGCCTCTAGGCCTTAGTGCTGGGTTGGGACTGCTGAGGTCTCTAGCCTCGTGGACTGAGCAGCTACTGGGTTCCTCGACTCTCAGACCTGCAACTTGCTATTGTTGGACTGTTGTAAGCTAATCCAATAAATTCCCTTTTAACACAATTCATTCTATCGGTTCTGTTCCTCCAGAGAACCCTGACTAATACACTCACCAACTCCGGGATTAGACTAGCTAGCCCAAAAGCCCTAGAGACCCCCTGTGTCCCCCTCCCAAGCCCCACCACACCTGCCCTTTTACATGAATGCTGGGAACTTAGGTCCTTATGCTCGGGCAGTAAGCTCTCAATTCATTTAGCTGTCTTACCCCAGGTCCCTGGAGAAATACTTAAAATGAAAACTGTGTAGTTGGATCACAGGGACGTCAGTCAGGATGGGCAGAGAGTAGGGCTGAGAACTTAGATCTGGACAAATTATAAAAGCTCATCTCTGAAGTCAAAGAGCGGGAGCTTCAACTGTGAGAAGTGACAAGATCAGAAATGGAGGAAATTTTATTTTGTTTTATACATTCTATCAAAGA
The DNA here is from genome assembly GCA_036365145.1 of Orientallactaga sibirica. Classification (NCBI taxonomy): domain Eukaryota; kingdom Metazoa; phylum Chordata; class Mammalia; order Rodentia; family Dipodidae; genus Orientallactaga; species Orientallactaga sibirica. The sequence goes on from JAEOAD010000008.1 coordinate 25,720,103, forward strand.
TTATATATATATATATTTCCGTAAGGGTACAGCTGATTGAATTTCACACATTGAACCAGTATGCAGGTTAAGAAACATTTTAGCTCCTCGCCATGCCCCCTCCTGTCACCAACATTCCACCAATGACACAATTGTTCTAACTTCTGCCCCTGGTGCTTTCTTTTGTCTGGTTTTGAATGTCCTAGAAATGGAAAGATGTGGCATGCCTGCTTTGTTTGGCTTTTTTTCTCACATTACATTCAGGGAATTTATAAGGATGAAGTCGAGAGCTGAGTTTATTCACTCCTATTATTATAGACTATTCCATTGTATGCCTATGCCATGATTCATCTATTCCTGTTTTTTGTTTTTTTTGTTTTGTTTTTTTTTTTTTTTTGTTTTGTTTTTGAGGTAGGCAAGGGAGCTGTTTCCAGATTTGCAGTATTCACAAGCAGTTCTACTGTAGATGCCCTCACACATTTTTGTTGTTGTTGTTTTTTTTGTTTGTTTGAGAATTCCTCACTCTGGTTTTCTATCTGGCAATATAACCTCTCCCCCACACCCTCTCTTTCTCACCTGGTGCCGTGGCACCAACTACCTTGACCATCTCATGTTAGCCACAGCAGCGCCCTCTGTGCTCTTGAACCTCAGAGCCATGAACTTAATAGACCTTTCTCTTTGTTTATAGAGCTACCAGCCTTAAATGTTTTGTTAAGTAAAGGAAATTAGACAAACCAAGATGCTCATGTGGGCTGTGTCCACAAACGGAGATATGCACAAATCATGCCATTGCAGACATGGCATACAAATCTTTGGTTGAGCTTATGGCTTTGTCTCTCCTGGGTAGAAATAGTAGGAGTGGATTTGCTGGGTCAGATGACCTGGATGTTCAACTTTAGTATGCAGATGGCCCCTCACTTATGATAGGATCACACTCCAGCAAACTTAGCAAACTTAGAAGCTGAAGTGCCTTTAATATGCTTCACCACCTACTAACTCTCAGAGCTGAGCAGCCCTGGCTATTGTAGGTTGGTTCTTTAGCTTCAAGGTCTCATTGCTGGCTGAGAACAGAGAGCCTAAAAGAAAATATGGTACTACATACCACCAACCCCAGAAACAAATCAACAAGCAAAGTATGATTTCTGTTGGATATGTATTGCTTCCCCGTCATCAAAAAAATCAGAAAAGGGAAAAAAGAGCATCTAACTGGAACCTCTGGGTGTCCCCTCTGTTGGCTAAGCTAAGCCTTTTCCCAAGATGTTTTGCAGCACACGTCTCACCAGCAATCTACAAGTTAGTGTCTCCCCATCCTTTCCTACCTTGGTATTCCTTTTTGTTTTCATTTTAGCTTTTGTGAGACGATACAGAAGTGTCCTACAGAGTATTTTGAAGAGTACGACAGTGGAGAGAGATCATAGGTCAAGTTGTCAGAGCGCTATAGAAATAATTGACAAGTGAAGTGTTAAGCTGTGGATCCAGGGGATAGTCAGGAAGGACGCAAAATCTTCTCTCAGTCAGTCAGGCCTGTGTTACTCACTGACACACACCCAGTGAATAAAGGGCATATGAAATGATCCCGAAAATGGCGCACTATCCCTCATCATTTCGTGCCTGCTTGCACTTTTCCTTTCAATGATAAGATAATTTCCATTTATATGGGATCCTTAATCCCAAGCCCCTTTGCAAATGAAGCCAGGGAGATGCTGCCCTGTGGTGTCATTCAATAGAGGAGAGAAAACAGAAAGCCCAGGTGTGCCTGCCTGCTCCCCCTGGGCAGCAGCAAGGTGGTGAGGCTTGCCTCTGCCAGAGGTCCCTGCATGCCTGGTTCTGAGGCATGGACAGCTCAGCATGACAGAGCTGTGAGAACACCTGCTCCCTGCTCTGCTCTGGGAACTGTCTTCTACACAGTGATGGGATAAGCGGGAGGTCAGCCAAGGCACCTGCAGGCAAGAGAGGGGCTTCCAGTGTCTTATGAATAGCTTGATTAGTTATGTTCACTTGCTATGGGAACAAGAAGGCTTTTGTCTTTGAATCGGAACCTTCAATCCCAGGTGTGCTAAGACAGTCTTCAAAGAGTTGGCATGCTATCTGATCTAATAGGCTGTTTTTGAGAGGTCCTCTGTGAGCTGTCAAGAAGGCAGTAGGCTTGGTGGTTTACACTGAGCTTCTGGTCATGATGGAAGGCAGCAGCTCCCAGGACACTTTGTACATTTCCTTCCCCATATATCTCAAAAACAAGTCCTCCCTGAGGCAGGCACAGCCAAGGCCGTGGCCACCCAAGACTGCAGCCGTTCGGAGCTGCTGTGATGGGGCACCAGGTGTCACAGAGGGGAGTTTTTGCAGAGATGGAGCTATGCAGATTGAAATTGGGATTATGAAGAAAGTTAACACGGGTCTTTCCCACCCAGTCTTCTCATTGAAACAAAAGTACTTTTTCCTTACAGCAAGAAGAGTGAGTCTCTCCTCTTTCTCTCTCATCTCTCTTCTCTTCTCTTCTTTTTCTTCCTCGCTCTCTTTCCTCCTCTCTCCTTTCTTTTATAGTATTACCTATTGATAGGAAACAGAAATTGGCTAGGCAGTCAGGGTAATAGAACCCCAAAAGTGAATAGTATTTTTATTCCTCAACTAAAAGCAAGAAATATCACTAAACTTTAAGAAACCTGGATGTTGCACCCTCTAAGAAAGATTTCAAGATTAAGCTTGCGCCCTGCACTCTGATCCTTACCTAAGATGACTGGCAAAGCTGTAAAGTCTGGTCTTTGTCCATAGTAACCTGTCAACCTGGTCTTTCTCACGTAGCTACTCCCCATTAAAAAACCCCAGATTGGAGTACTCTAGGTGGGCTTCTCAAACCCTCTTTTGCCTCTCTGGGCCAAAGTTCTGCCTTCTTCCCTCATGGGGCTTCTAAACTTCCCCTGCCTCCCTGGGCAAAGCTCCACTTTCCATCTCTTATGTTGTAGACATAAGCCCCCTTCTCTTCTTCCTCCTAAAGCTTTAAGCTATAATGTAATCTTTCTGAACCTTACCCTCTGGTCTGCAGATTTCATTCTTTGAATTCATAGGGCAAGGATCTGGGAACACCCCAAATTATTGGTGCATTGGCATACAAGGAACCCCCAAATTCCTGTATCACTGTTAGCATATAGATCTGTTTAGCCCCCATTTTGGTCCCCTAGCTAATTTGGATTCAGTAATTGGCGTCTCAAGTTCCTCAAGTAAAGCATTCTCTGTCTCAAGTCTGCTGCTTCTCCTTCACGGTCACCTTTGGCATCTCTGTGAATAGCAGCATTGACATCATCAGTCACTGTTTCAGAACCTTGAAGTTGTCTTTGACTTCTGCTTCTACCCCCAGTTGTACTCACCACCCTCCATCAAAATCCACTGAATTCTACCTCCCAAGTGGCACTGTGTGGATTGCCTGCTTCTATCATGTCTGTCCTCTTCTTTGAACCTTACTAGAACCCAAGCTCAACTGACAGCCCACACCACTGTTCTGACTGCCCCTCCTTCAAACACTCTATAACTGCACACACACGTGCATGCACGTGCACACACACACACAGACACACACACATTATTTACCAGGTTGTGCATAGACATCAATATACGAATAGGAAAAATTTATCTTGAAATTTGCAGATTTTCGAGTGTCCAACAGCCTTCAATGTCTTTAAAATAAAATGGATGATTTTTAGACAGACATTGAAAGTTATCCAGGACAGACAACCCCACCTGTCTCTATATCTTTCTGTTCCTTCTCACCTCCCTACGCGGTTTGTTCCTGTAAGTGTTAATCTGAATTTTTTAGAGCCATGGTGTTTCATGGAATGCTATGGAATCCATCTCAGAGGCTGGAAAAGTGGGAGGAGATTACACAGGTAATCCTCTGTCCCTGTTAACTTATATATATATATTTATATTTTATTTACTTGAACCACATTTAATAAATAAAATGTCATGTCTTAAATTTTAATTTCATTTTGTTTGTTTTGTTATATGTTGGTACTTTTTAAAAAAATTGTTCATTTTTTATTTATTTGAGAGCAACAGATAAAGAAAGAAGCACAGAGAGAGAGAGAGAGAGAGAATGGGCACACCAAGGCCTCTAGCCACTGCAAACGAACTCCAGTTGCATGTGCCACCTTATACATCTCGCTTACGTGGGTACTGGGGAATCGAGCCTCGAGCCAGAGTCCTTAGGCTTCACAGGCAAGCGCTTAACCACTAAGCCATCTCTCCAGCTCCTCTTGCTTTTTGATACAGAGTCTCTCTATGTAGCCAATGCTGACTTCAAGCTCGAGATCTTCTTGCTTCAGCTTTCTGAGTCCTGAGCTTATAAGTATGCACCACCATATTGGGCTACATTTTAATCTTATATACGCATAACATCCACTATTCAAAAAGTGCTGACTTTTAAAGCTAATGCTTTCCAGAAAGAAAGAAAAAGGTCTTTTGAACACTGGACACCGTGATCCTGTTGTTTGTTCCTATGACCTCCCAATGGCGGAACCACCATTTCATTTTCATTAGCCATTTCTGCATTCCCAGATCTAGCATGTCTCCCAAACCCATCTTCAAGGCTTATCTTCCAGCATAACCCCAGAAAGGCCCTTCATGCCTCCCTCGTTGAGTGCACAGTGCCCATCCTTCCCTTCAGGAGCGGGTTAGAGGGTTGGGTGTATGCACTAGTGAGTGTGTTGCCTGGCATGTTCCCGCCATGGTACACAGGTGGAAAAGAGGCTGGAGAACTCCCAAGAGAAAAATGAAGAACTATTTTCAGACACGCTGGCTCTCATCAGGCCATTCTGTTTCTTTAGAGAGAATCATTATGTTTCAACCAAGGAGTCAATACCATGGTGGGAAGACTTACTTGTGTGGCCATTTAGAAGTTAGGTTTTCATCACATCACCAGGACTTATGCCTCTCACCCCAGTTCAGCTCCATATACCCATCATCCTTTACAAGACGGAGCCCTAACCTTGAAAATGAGTCTAAGTGCCTTTGTTAACTTACCCTGCGTGTGCTCTCTTCTATGGCTCCCCCACTCCACTTATATCCAATAACATTTCCTACCTACCTTTTCGTCTTCCAGAAATAGATTCAAATTTCTACTTCACTTAACGTTCTTCCTCCCCACTCAGGGTTTTAATGTATAAGTTCTCACATGTCACAGAACTCTCATTTTGGGTGGAATAAATTCAAAGATACAGGCCTTGTTTTGGACTGCAGTAAACATCTTAGGATGTTGCACATAAGATGGACTGAACAGCCCTGTAGTGTGTATCTGAAGTGTTCCAAAAGGGTTCATGTTGAGGATGTGTGCCCCTGGTTGGTAGTGCCTATGGGGGTTTGAATGAAATGTCCTCCAAAGGCTTGGGTGTTAGAATACCTGGTCCCCAGCTGGTGGGGAAAGTTGTGGAACTTCTGGAAGGTGGAACCTTAAAGGAGGTGTATCGCTGGAGACAAGCCTTGGGATTTTATGTTCCTGCTTCCTTGCTGGTGCTAGCTAGCTCACTATTGTTGCTTCTATCCAGCTGATGTGACCAAATGTGACACACCTGGCTGTTTGGTCATGCTTTTCCTGCAAAGATTAAACCTCCTCATATAACTATAAGCTGAAACCTCTTCCTTCCCTAAGATGCATCTGTTTGGTCTTTGAAGACCACAGTCCACTCCCTGTTCCTGACCTTGTTTTCTGCTTTCTGACCCACCTTACTCCTCCTTCATGCCTTTACTGCCATTCTGGACTGAAACCCTCTGAATCTGTGATCCCAAACTCACATTTCCTCCCTTACGTTGTTTGTGTCAAGAACTTTGGTAACAGCAATGCAAACATAACTAACACAGTCATAAAGCTACATGAAGGTCGAGGAGGAAACAGATCAAATCTAAGGACCTGGACAGAGAAATTGGCGAGAAGAGCAAGAGTTGCTGCTCCCATGGTGAGTCTGACAACCTGCACCAGGGTGATGGAGACAGACACTGAGGATACTCAAAATACTCCAAAGCCAAAGTCCAGAAGCTGCTGAGAGCTCAACGCCATAGTAGACTTAAAGCACACCCACCAAGGCTCAGGGAATTGTATGGAAGATGGGGCGGCGGAAAAATTGGTAAAGCCACAGAGAGGGAGGGAATGTCCAGAGACACCCCCCACAACAATGATTGAATGAAGCTCTCACAACTCATAACCCACAATCCCATAGTGAATGGGATTACTGTAATCCCATTAAGGAGGGCCTGTTGGGGTCCCCCCAGGCCAGCCCAGGAGGGACGGCAGGGTCTCTGCTGAGTTGGGGGTGAGAAGTGCGGAGTCACGACACAGACTCCAGGAGTTGGGTAGAAGCAGGCAGAGGGTGAGCTGCAGCAAACTCGTTTATTCAAAAAAGTGTAGGGGGTTTTAAGGGGCTTGGCTGGCCAATCATTGTATGGGGTGGCCCCTTTTTTGTGACCAATGACAGACTGTTTCTGGACAGATCATCTTGTAGCAGGTTTCTCGTGAGCATGGGACTCTAGCTGTTGTCACGCCAGGCCTGTGCAGGATGCCATGTTCACAGAAGCCACTTCCTGGTTTCTTTTGCCTGTGGTCTGGCTAGGGCCAAACCTGCATTGTGCCATACAGAGGGCACTCAGTGGAATGGGGCAGAGAGGTTGGAAATGATGGGATCAACATATGATGTGTGCATACAAAGTTTCTACTTAATAAAAAAAAAAAAAAATCAAAGATAAAACAAGCAAGCCACCTCAACATCCAGGAATGACTTGAGACAGAAGCATGCAACAGGAAAAGGGAAGATCTAAACCAGCTTGGGAAAAACCTCTGTCTGTCTTGATCCCTCTCGGGAGGAGTAGTTCTTCTGGGCAGATGTTCAAATTCAGAGACCAGACCTATGGTCTGACCTATGAACTAGTCGAGAAATTCTCAAGCTACTGAAGTGATCTGCAAGCAGGAGGCACATGATGCTCCCCACTTGCCTTCATTGTGAAAGTTGCATTCAGACTTTATTGAGACCCTTGTGTTGATGAAGTTTCCTGGAAAGTAGCTGTGTCTACATTCAGCTTTCTATAAGGCTGACTGACTAATAGAGCACTAATGATTGTGGGGAGTTTGGATGTTGCAGGTCCATTGCCAAATTATCTTGGGCTATTTTAGCTCTCTGAATTCCTATGTATTGCCTACCTCTGTGTGTGACCTAACATCCTTGTGATTATTAGGTAATTTTTTTTTTTGGAATGTACAAACAGATCCCTACTCCAAAGCTAAGAATGTCATCTGAGCCCCTATAACAGAGCATCTGAAGCCTGTAACGGAGATTTCTCCACTGTGCTATAAACCTTTCCACCAGTGTATTTGAGAAGTGCCTCTATTTTCTTTTTACTTTCTTTTGTTTCTTAACTGTAAGAACTTCATGAAATTGTTACCATGTTGGAACAAGGAATTTGGGGTAACCTGAATTGGTCTTCCTGGACGTAATTCTGCACCAACTTGACAGCTTTTATTGCTTATTACAAGCCAACCATGGGGGTAAAAAATAGACCTTTCACTCAACAAACATCCATAGGTCAACTAAGTGTGTTTGTGTATATAGTGTATTGTGTGTGCTCAAACAACAGTAGGAAATATCAATAAAATAGCCAGAGCCTTCTGGTCATCATAGCTTTCCCAAAATACACTCCTGTGTGCTTTCTCTATGACTTCTACTGGCCCATAGTATTAAAAACAACAGAATAGAGCAAAGATTTACTTCCTTATGGACTCTTAGAATGATAATGAAAACAACAAAGCCTGGAAAAGACAGCTCTGTGTGAATGTTTGTGAGCTTCTCTCACATGGGGTCAAAGTCACAGTAGCTCAGAAATGACTCAAAGCCTCTGGTCAGAGGTGGGCAGCCTTTGGGCCTCACTCCATTTTTTTGTGGGAACAAGGCAGTTCAGTCATGCACAGAAATTAAAGTGTATAAGACAGGGGCTGCTAAACAAGTATGAATTGAAATGTACTCCAAGAATGAATTGAAATGTACTCCGAGAATGAATTGAAATGTACTCCGAGTATGAATTGAAATGTACTCCGAGTATGAATCAAAATGTGCTCCAACTGTGAACTGAAATGTACTCCGAGTATGAACTGAAATGTACTCTGAGACGCTGGTGGCTCTATTAGTATGTGCTTTGTGCAGTCATGAGGCAAAATAGCCCAGGTAACGAGAGGTCACAGTGGTTAAAAATTGGAGCATTAATGGCCCTCACCCATTGGTGAGAAATAGTGCTCTCAATAAGGTGCAGCATTAATGGAAATGCGCCATTGGGAGAGGCCAGTGTCTGTATTATAGGAAAATGGAGAGAAACCATCTCAATCCACCTAAAAATCTATTGCTTCAGCAAATAATGCCTTTTGTAAATTGGCTGAGAAATTTCTTCTGCAAATGCTTGCTGCTAATGTTTCTCCTACCTAAACTTCACTCTGAATTTTCTCAAGGGAGTCAGCCAACAAGGCTGACACCAGTGAGCAATATTCCTGCTTCTGGTAGCTGGGATCAATAGACCCATGATATAAAAGGCCGTGGTTAAGCCATGTGCAAGCACGCTTCTGGGAAGGAAGGTGGGCAGAGGGATGCTCAAGTGCTGTCTATCCCTCCTCTACACCTCCCACCAAAGCCAAAGTAAAGGCTGTGAGACCAGAAGACATTTTTCTCCCAGGCTGTCTTACAGTTTGTTTTGTTGTTTCGGTTTGGGCTGGTTCTTATCTGGCTTTGATATAGAAATGATAAAAAGGTTCACCCTGGTGATTGACTTCACCTACAGAAATGATGAAGGCCTCTGCCCACACTGTGTTTTATGCGTAGAGTACTTACATGATATATTCTATGATGAGTAAAGTTCTTCAGAAGTCAGGATTATGTCCAAACTGGCTTAAAAATAATCATCACTTAGAATTGCGAGTGTACACTTTCACCACATATTTTAAAAAATGTGGCTCAAAAGAGAGTGTGACACCTTATGACATATAAAGTGAAGATAAAACTCCATCACTTATAAAAATGGCCGAGGGCTGGAGGGATGGCTTAGCGGTTAAGGTGTTTGCCTGCAAAGCCAAAGGACACAGGTCAATTCCCCAGGACCCACACTAGCCAGATGCACAAGGGGGCACAAGCATCTGGAATTTGTTTGCAGTGGCTGAAGGCCCTGGCATGCCCATTCTCTCTTTCTCTCCCTCTTTCTCTGTCAAATAAATAAGTAAAAATAAAATATAAAAATATTTTTTAAAAAAGAGCCTAAGTCACATTTCTAGTCCCATTGATAAGGAAATGGGAAGTTAGAAAGATTTGAAAAGGCAGTAAATATACAAACAGGCCCACAGAGAAGAGAAAGAAAAGATGGCCTAGCAGACTGTGGAGCTGGAAGGGAGGAAAACACTAAAGCTCATTTCTGATTTATTTCTCATGAGAGTGTGACAACACATCCAGTTTGCCCCTTTCCTAGCAGCCAGTGTTCAAGAGTCCTGGTTTAAAGGATGTTTTCCTGACATAATTTCACATAAGGATAAACCTCATCGCTTTTGTCTTGAAATGTTTCTTGGGGATTCAGATGAAGAATTGAGGAGACACAGGCAGGACAAGCTGGCTCCTTCCTCTCCTCTTCATCTTGTGAGTGGGTCTGCTCACAGAGATTGGGGGCGGGGGTCCTAACTGTGCTCTACCGTGGCTGAACCACTCTACTGAGAGGCCCCTTCTCCTTGCTGCAGATGTCTCAGAAGATCCTATAACAGAAGTGGGCAAAAGGATGAGGAAGGAGAGATGTAATAGAGACTGGGACCCCAAAGGAAGAAGTGAGAGGGTGAGGGAAAAGTGGTTAGGAACAAAAATCCTGTACATTGCCAAAGAAATGTCAATGAAACAGCAAATTTGTGCTGTGAATTACTCTTAACTGTTCCCTATTGTCTCCAGGAGCTGTTGAAAGGTGTTACCTTTCTCAATCATACCCTCAGGCTAACTTATGATAACAGTTCAATTCCTCCTCCTCCAGCCCTAAACGGTTCTGTTGTTAATGGGACAGATCCAGTAGCTGACCTGAGACAAATTATTCTGTGACCTCAAAAACAGGGACAACTCCCTGGGTGTGTTGGGAAGAGAAGACTGAGAACCAGCCCATTGTAAACAATGGACTCACGACCTTCTTGTTTCTCCAATCACACCTCAGAGAATGGTGGCACTCTGTCATAGTTCCTATAGCTGGTCCTAACAAGGATCACCCCTTGGGAGTGGAAAAGCCACAGACTCCTCCAGGAAGAATTGCAGAATACCAGGGTTGGAGGCTGTGGGTGGGCCAGGAAGGTGGCTGCTATCGTTTGGAATCTCCTTGATAGGAAATACCAGTGTTTCTTCCCAAAACAACCACCACTCCTGTCATATCTGGTTGTGAGTCATTGCTCTAGAATTCAAATTTAACCTAGGATCGACAGTCACACCACAGTCAGATGGCCAGTCTAGAGGGAGAAGAAGAACACAGCTGTTTGCCAAGGCAGCGAGAGGACATTGGGAAGTCAGTATTGTCAGTGGTGTGGAAAAAAGAACCCACGGAAGCCTACAATACGTTCCTCCTAATATTTTCCTATGATCAACCATTCCACAGACCAAAGTGATCTTTCCAGAATCTCTATGGCATGATGATACCTTCTTGCTTGAAACCTAGTGTCTCCTCCATTCCCTAAAGATAATAAAATATTATCTTTATTGATAATAAAAAACGAGAGAAGCTTATAGTCTTTTCTAGCATCACCTACATAGTCCACTCCCTTCCCTGCCACACAGACACACATATACACACATGCCCACAGCCCACTCACTGCTCCTCCGCCACGTGCTTCTTCTGAACATCCGGGCCTTCCAGACTTCAACTTTCATTCACTTGTGTTCTCTGAACAAAAAGGCTTCCCTTCTCCTCCGAATGGTTTCATGATCCAATTCTGAAAATGTCTCTACTTCAAGTCTAAATTAATCTTTTTTTCATTTATTTTCATAAGACTATGGACTTATATATTTAGTCCCGCTTTTATCCATTCATTTTTAGTGTTTTTGATGGAATTGTGTTCCTTCAAAATTCCTACATTGAAATCCCAATTTTAACCTTATGGCCTAGGGAGGGCAGGCCTTTAAAGAGGTCATTAAGGTTTAATGAGGTCACAAGGATGGGTCCTAATCCACTAGGATTGGTGTCTTTGTAAGAAAAAGATGAGGTTGAGGAGATGACTCAATTAATAAAGTGTTTGCCACCCAAGTATGAGGATCTGAGTTCTGATCCCCAGCACGCACATAAGTGCCAAGTGTGGTGGTGTGCAACTGCAACCCCAGAGATCTGGAGGGGAAGGCAGGAAGATCCCTGGGGCAAGCTAACTAGCTAGTGTTAGAACTTGGGATTCACAATAGAGGATCAAGACAGAGAGCTTCTGGATTCTAAAATTGTATTGTAATAGAGGAGAGAGAGAAGGGGAGAGAAAGAGAGAAAGAAAGAAAGAAATGGGGAGAAGGGGGATATGCAAGCACCTGTAGCAAGAGATCCAAAAAGGCAGAGCAAGGACAAGCTAGGGAATAGTTCCATGGGAAGAGCAAGAAATTGCTCTGGGAAGAAGGACCTGGAGTGGTTCACAGAAGTGTGTGTTGGGTGAAGGTGGCTTTCCCTTCCCTTAGCCTAGAGGTTACCATGCAAGGAGGCAGTTGCAGAGTCCCAAGGTTAACATGGCCAGACTAAGGCTAGCGATGGGTAGAGAGCTCTGAGACTCTAAGAGCTAAACTAGAGAAACTGGGAAGTTCTGGGATCAGTGAGAGAGACTGTATCAATAAATAAGGTGGGGAGTGATGGAGGAAAACACCTGTCATCAACCTCTGACCTCCATACATGTGTGCACACAAGTGCACACACACATGCTCAACAGATATCGATGCAGGATTTGGGGGTCCATGGAGGGATACCATGAAGATGCAAGAGATCCCAGGCCTGTGAACCCCAACTTTTGGGTTCTCATTCAACTTAGCAAAGAATCAAGAGGGGGAAAAAATGGACTCAGAGAAGGGTAAGTTATGAATCATGAGGTTTATTTTAGGAAGAATTAGGATCCAGGTAAAGGCTAGCTGAAAGACTCGAGCTGGAAAAGGAGTGGAGGGGGAAGATGGAGAAAATCTCCTTCACAGAGAAATCTCCCAGGAAAGGGCCTCTGGAGAAGGTGCATGCGCCCATGGGGAAAGCAACGCAACAGGGCCCGGGTCAAAAGATTCTGAAGAGGCACATGCACACACAGGTGGAAACAATGACGAAAGTGCAAGCCCTCCACCTTCATGTAAGGGGTCAGAAAAAGTGAGGAGGATGGGATAGTAAATGGCTCAAGGCTTAGAGGAAAATCACACCTTTAGTAAAAGAGGAAAGGCCACAAAAACAAAACAGGAGCGTGCCTAGACAAGAAGAACTTCCGTGCCCAGCCGCTTCCTCCCAGCTAGGAAGGAGGAGAGCACATCAAAGCAAAGAGCTGGAGACGATGCCAGGAGCATTAATAGCAAAGAGAAAGAGAAAGAGTTATACACACATGCTAGAGCCATTTATATGGGTCAGACATCCAATTAAGATGAGGATTGTCATAAAGGAGTCACCTGATTGGTTGGTGGACTCGAGAAGTAGACTCAGGAGGGTCAGCCCACCCAGTTGTGCTGAGCTGAGGAAAAACTCAGACAATGGCAGCTTAAGGAAGGAAAGGTCTCCCTACACAAGCTCCTACATTCCACTTCGAAGCTGCTGCCAGGATGTGTTGCTCACAGCCATCTTGGATGAGACTTGATCCGACAGTTTCTAATCCTGCTGGTGTGGGCAAGGTGTCATCCATGCTCTCCTCTGGCCTTTGTCCCTGGATGACCGTCCATAAAAATGCTGTCTTTCTTTTTTAATATGAATGCATGCCATACACTGTAGCGAGAAAGAAAGAGCAGAAACCTTGCTCTCTCTATAAGAACACTGAGAAAAGATGAAAGAAAGTGTGAGATAATTGCAAGCCTTAGAGAGACGTCCAGAGAAATCCAGTCCTCTGACACATCTTCATCCTGGACAGCCAGTCCATGGAACTGGGAGAAAATAGATTTCTGTGGTTGAAGCCACCCAGGCTGTGGTGTTTTATGCTAGACACATAAGTAGACTAGCATACTTTCCAAACTGTTTATCAAAAGCTTCTTCCCACGTACCAAGCATTTAGATTATATCCCCTATACAACATGAGCTGCTCAGTGCCCGTTATTTCCTCTGCCCACAGGGAAGGTCTATGTGGACCAGCCCTCACAGTGCCTTCTGCTCCCTACAGGCTCATTCAGCTGTGATGTGAAAAACCAAACTTTGCTTAAACTATGCTTTAGGTCTGAAGAAATTGACGGCTTCCTTTCCTCATGCACCTTTCACATTCCATTTCTGAGCAGCCGGGCAGTGGGCATTTACCTCTTCCTCTCTACCCAGGAAGCACAGTTCATGATTGAAGGAGGATAGCTGAAAGCTAGCTTTTTTAGGCAGTTTCAGATAGGGTTGGAGGCTCAAGGAGAACCAGGAGGTACCACCTCACATACCACCTTGCCCTGGCACCAGAAAGAAGCTCTTAGCAAAAATGTCTGCTAGGGGTTGAAGAGATGGCTTAGCAGTTAAGGTGCTTGCTTGCCAAACCCAAGACTCATGTTCAAATCTCCAGGTCCCACGTAGCCATATGCACAGTGACACAAGTGCACAATGTTGCACATGCTCACCAGGGGTCACATGCGCATCTGGAGTTCATTCACAGCAGGCTGAAGGTCCTGGTGCACCCCCCTTCTGTCTCTCTCTCTCTCTGTCTCTCTCTCTCTGTGTGTTTTTCTCTCTAAAAATAAAAAATAAAAACAAAACATGTTACAACTGATCCACAGTGCCCCCTTCTGCCCACAGTCAGCTGTGCTATCTGGGTGTTCTGACCCTCATGTTCATCCTCCACATTCACCGGCCAATTAGGTCTTCTCCTTACAGTCCTGATTCTGATGCTATAAAGGCTGCAGCCTTTCATCCCCCCTCTCTTCTCTCAGGATGTAGTGGTGATAGAAATATGCACCCCACAAACAACTTGAACAGTGGAAAACCACCAAGAGGAGATAAGATAAACAGGAGAAAGGATAAACAGAGACTCTGCCCTCGCTCCAGGTGTGGTTTATCGCAGACCTTGACTTTTAGATACCACGTACACCCTATTGCAATCTTCATTTGCCAAACTATCACATTCTTGTAATCTTTTGCAACCTACTCGCTCAACTACTACATACATGCTTTTATCATCCATGCGTGCTTTGCTCCCATATACTATATAATCCCTAACAAACTTGAGCTCAGGGCTGATGCCATTATGGAATAATCCAGACATCCATCCCCCAGCGAAAACAAACTTCCTCTCCTTCACCGGACTCGGCTGCTGGTTTCCTGACTCCCAGGACAGCAGCGTGTGTGTGTGTGTGTGTGTGTGTGTGTGTGTGTGTGTGTGTTTCTGCAGCTCTTATCCTGTGCTGCCCCAACACATGGGAAGCTGGGTGAAGGTGGGAGAGCATTACATTTTTCTTCATCTAAACTTTTCTTCTTGCGTCTCCTTTATAGTTTGGGGTAACTTCTCATTTTACTTACACATATGGATTTTTTTCTCTGATCTCTGGATCTACCACGTGGGTGCTCTTACCTACCCTAGACTTACTACCTGTCTACTTTCTCTAAACTCAGGGAAACCACGAGCATAACCCCCTTCATCACTCATTTCTCCTTTGAATCTTTTTAGTCTCTTTTTTCACATCTGCACTTTTTTTTTCATTGAGCCTCACCATTTGCCCACTTAACTCCTCTAAAAACACACGGCACATGTCATGTGGGTTCCTCCTAGGTCTCCCTACACAAGCTCCTACATTCTGCTTTCCACATGCTAACAGCTTTGCCTTAATTTTGCCTTATAAGTATCAGTTTCTCTTAAGTCCACGTGTTTGCAATTTTACCCTAATTTCTCTTTAAGACTCAGTTTAATTCCCTTCCACATGCTTGTGGCTCTGCTCCAGTTTTTCCTCAAAGACCCTCAAATTCTCTTCTGCTTTGATACTTTCCCTCTTCAGGAAAGCACATGGTGGCTGTTATGTGAATTTTTGTAGTCTCTGTACATATACATCTAAGTTCTTCTTTCCATGTGCTTACAACTCTGTTCTAGTCCTTTTCTAAAGACTTCAATTTCTCTTAAGTAAACCTTATAAACTATACAGTGTTTCCACACAAGAGTGTGTTTCCTACTGTCCACCTGTTTAAACCCTTTCCTAGACCCCGTCTCCCTTAAATAAACCTCACAATTTGTGATTTCCAAGTAAACTTAATAATTTATAATTTATCCTTCTTGAGTCTGTCTTTATTAATTCTTTTAATTTTTTTTTATTTGCAAGCAGAGAGAGAGAGAGAGAGAAGAGAGACAGATAGAGAGAGAATGGGCATGCCAGGGCCTTCAGCCACTGCAAACGAACTCCAGATGCATGCACCACCATGTGCATCTGGCTTACATGGGACCTGGAGAACCAAACCTGGGTTCTTTGGCTTTTCAGGCAAACACCTTAACTGCTAAGCCATCTCTCCAGCCCTATTAATTATTTATTAAAGGTAGGACAGAACCCAAAAGTTGGGGTTCATAAATTCTGGGGACCCCTCCTTAACCCCCAAATCCTGCATCAATGATGAGGGTCTTCACCCTGGCTATCCATCGCATCCCACAGGCCACTATTAACCTAAGAGAAGCAAAAAAAAAAAAAAAAAATCTCAGAATACCTGCTTTCCTCAGAGGCCCCCTGCTTTGGTGCATTTTAACAGTTCTGAGTGTTTGCATGTTTGGAAAAGAGCAAATAAGATGCACAGAGCTCTCCCCACCACCTGCCTATTGGCTTTTAACAGTTGACTGCAAAAGACTGTCCAAGTTGAAGAAAATTGATTTTTTCCATTTAAATAATCTAATCTGCCCAAACCTCTTAACACCCATACAAAAGCCATTGAAGACACAGCAAGATAATTAATATTGAAAATAGTCTCCACAGGAGATCTGCATACCTGCCATTCCATACTTCCTGTATTTCCACCATTATGGAAAAGTTTACACCAAGCATGAATTGTATATCAATAGGCCTTTCCACCTGTCTTACAAATTGATAACTTAACTGGCCGGATGCAAATTAAACATGCATTAAAAAATACTCTGCATGCTATCACTTTGCCATTTCTTTAATGGATGTTTCCAGGTCCACTGAGACAGAAAATCAATGCCATACAGTTTGTTTCTTGGCCATAGCCCTGTACATTGTTGCTGGGGTCTATGGATACTTCTCTCAGAGGAGAGAGCCAAGCAGGAAAAGAAAGTTATTATTTAAAGGTTAAATGCCACCATTAACATTCCAAGCAAATTCAAAATTCACAGAAACACATAAGCACAGAAATATGTCCCTTATGATACACTTTGACTTTTGTGAATTGAGAGCACTGACTGGTAAGTCTGATGAGAGAAAGATAAGAAAAAGAAAAAGAAAGGGAGAGAGGAAGGGAGGGAGGAATTGAGGAAGGGAGGGAGGAAAGGAGGGCAAGAAACCCTTTCTAGCATGACCCTGCCCCACCGCCATCTTGCCGGTATCCGCTCAGCCACGAACCCTCTCGAATGGTGAAAACTCCTTGCCTTCCTTAGAGACAATCCCAAGCATGTCAATACAAAGGATGGAGTCCTTATACTGAAGTTCGCAGGCAGATCTCTGAAAATTGTCGAGCATGGCGCTCTGTGAATGTAGAGCAAACTTCTGAGGTGGGGGAAGGTGGGCAGGTGGGATGCAAAGAGCTTCCAGTCCATCCTTGAAGATGTCTATGAGCTCAAAAGATCAGGGACAAGGAAGCCTCCAGGAGCTGTTCTCCTGTGATTGCTTTATCCTCTTTCTGTGGATGGGTGGTACCTTCCTACTCCAACCGAGGTTTCTCTGCAAGTGCTGTGTCTGTATATGGAGTTCTTTCCATCTCTACTTCCTGATCGTTGGATATTTGATAGTACAGCTCTTTGAGCACCTACTCCTCCAAAGTGAACTTTTCCCTAAGAATTGTCTTTCAAGGCACTTCACAGAGTTTATAAACCAGTATCTGTGCAAATATGTGGCTGACATTTGTCTTTCCTATTACACTCGGAGTTCCAGGAAGGTAGGAACAGGGTCCTGTTTTCTCCACTACTTTGTCAAACATGGTACAGCGTAAGCCACTTATGTAACATGCACGAGGGATAAATAACATCCCTATGACTTTCTCGGAAGCCCCCTACATCCCAACTGACTCACACAGTCGTGATTTCCTGAAATGCTAAATTCCCAAGCATGCTATCCATTGGAACACAGCTTCTTGTCACCTGGCTGCTTCAACTAAGTCTTTTCTCCAGTGATCAGGAGCTCCTTGAGACAGATGCTGGTGTCCCACTTCCTGTGTAGTTCTCCTCTCCAGTGGCTCACTGTTCAGAAAATGACCAGCTTTAATTGACTCAACAATCTTCTGATGTCTAATGCTTCACAGCAAGCCAGCAAACTGTAGCTCAACCTTTTCCATATATATATATATATATATATATATATATATATATATATATATATTATAATTGACAAGATGTTCAGGATGTGACCTGTTTTTCCTTTTTGAAATATACTTATTTATTTGAGAGAGAGGGAAAAAGAAGCAGAGAGAGATAAAGAGAGAATGGCTGTGCCACTGCAAAGGAACTCCAGATGCATGTTCAAGCCTAGTCTGAGTTTTCTGACCTCCTTTGCTTTCCCTGTGTCACTCATCAGGGCAGAAGAATGAGGAGTGCCCGTCTACCCTCGGGTAGGCAACCAGGTTTGGTACTGGGTTCTCTACTGTTTTCAGCTGTATTTTGACTGAGTGTCTTTATGCCACCCATCTTGATGTCCCAACCCTAAGCGTCTCCTCAGAAACCTACAGAGTGAACCACAGAGTCATGTGCCTCTTTTCCATTAATTTCCCAACAGCTGTTCACCTCCAGGGCAGGGCCTATACTGTTAATCTGTTGAGAAGCTGACTGGTGGTGAATTTGAGACAGGTTAGTGAGGGGAAGATCAAGACGGATTCCTATGTCTAGATGCCCAGAAGCTGAGACAGTAAGCATATTTTATAACTCAATCAACAAATACCTAAGGGCAGCATTTTGTCCTATATTATTATTTATGATGAGGAAGCCAGGGGCAAAATGCATGGAGTTTGTGAACCAGGAAAGGTTCTATTTAATATCCTGGAACGAAGCGATATTAGAGCAGCTATGAAAACGATATTGCTCTTGTGCTGCGGGATGTGCCGCACTTTGAGAGTCAGAGACAAGGCAACAAAGCATCTCCTTTGGGATGTCGTGAAACTTGGCTGAATGTCTAGGATGGGCCACAGCTGTCTCTCCAAGAGCAAATGCTGATAATTGTCAAATGCTTCCAGGTAGAGGTTGTGAGCCAGACACACAGAGAAAATGAACACATGTTTTCTCTCGACGTGAAAGCAAAAACAACCCCCCCCCAAAAGTGCCTGAAAATAGACAACAGACAGATGAGGGAGCAGAGGGGCAGGGCTTCTTGCTCTGAGGAGGCTAAGGCTCATAGGGAAAGCAGGTCACGTGCTGAACAGCTCGTCAATTACTGTAAATTAGTGTGGAAAAGGCTGAGCTACAGTTTGCTGTCTCGCTCTGGGGCATAAGCACAATAGGATTGAGTCTGTTAAATTCGACATGCTCATCTGATCGTCTTCATGTATGTTCTCAACAGTGAGCCATGGGAGATGGGAGCTACGCATGGAGTGTGGCACCTGCTTCTGTCCCAAAGAGCTCCTGGTCATCTGGGTAAAGAAGACTTTGTTGAATCAATTATGTGACAAGAAGTGGAAGAGACGAGAAGTTATGTGACAAGGAGGGACAGAATGGGGAGGCGGGGAGGGGGAGAGAAGGTATCTGGTTAAAGGGAAATATATGTCAAAAGGAAACCCCTTAATTTCTACAGTTAATGGTTTGAATGATTATGTTTTAAGAGGTCTGCAGGAGTAACATTGATTTGTCATCATCCCCTGATATATACGCTTTGTATTAGTTTGCTAAGAATTTCGTATTGAAAGACAGACAACTGAGTGGCTTAAACAACAGCAATGACATACTCGCAGCTCTGAGGCTGACCACCCAAGTTCAAGGTGTTGCAGGTTTGGTTTCTCTGAGGCCCTTCTCTTGGCTAGCAAGTGGCCACCTTCTCTGTGTCCTCACACGGATGCCTTGGGATCTGTGTATAGTCTGTGTCCCAGCCTGTGTCCTTTATAAATGTACCAACTGTAGTCATAGTGGCTTGGGGCTGAACCATATGGCACCTCACTTTACCTGAATTATCTTGTTAAAGGCCCTGTGTCCACTCACATTTGGAGGCATTGAAGACTAGTACTGGAACCTATGACTTTAGAAGGAGCACAGGGGTTTAGAAATCAGCACAGGCACCTCTCTTTCCTGGACTAATATTATGTCCTTTTCATCGGTCTCTCCATACAGCCAGTACTTTCTCCTCTAAATTCTACCATGGCCAGAGATCCTTCCTGAACACAGTTCTGACCCATATTCTCATTACCCTCATTTTATTTATTTATTTGTTTATTTGAGAGAGAGAAAAGAAAGAGAGGGAATGGGTGCACCAGGGCCTCTAGCCACTGCAAACAAACTCCAGATGCACGTACCACCTTGTGCATCTGGCATACATGGGGCCTGGGGAATGGAACTGAGGTCCTTTGGCTTTGCAGGCAAGCGCCTTAACCTCTAAACCATCTCTCCAGCCCTCATCACCCTCAAATTAACCAGTGATGAAACTAAAGCTCAGTTCTGACCCCTATCAGTTGCTCCCTTCTAAGCACTTAAAAACTGAGCTTCTGACCCTGGAGCTGGATGGCTTTAGTGGTTCTTAGCAGCAGAGAACCACTCCTTCATAAGAAATACCATTGAGGGTGTTAAGTTTGTGTCAAGATTTGTTTAGGCCAAGACACTCTGAGTTTGAATCTCAAGAACCCATGCCTTCCCCCAAAGGAGGGGGCTGGCTGGACCTGGACACTCTCTCTCCAGCTAACGGTGCAAGTTCTTGGTGTTTTCTGGGTACCTGCAGATACCAGTGTGGAGAGAACCAGGGTGGACTAGAGCTCTCTGGGAAGCCTCCATTATTGGGACTGCTACCATTGCACTCACAGGTTTCGGACCTGCAACCTGGCTGGTGAGCTAATCCAATAAATCCCCTTTAGATTCTGTATTCTGTTTTTGACTAATACAGGGGGGTTTGTATCTTTGTGGGTTTGTAGTGTACTACTGCAGTTGATCCATCCATCTTTATATCCCCACAGTGTCTAACAATGCCTTGCATACACAGATGTCCAGGCAATATGGGTGGGATGGATGAATGGCCAGGACTCGGTGAGCTCCATCTTGACTCTTGACAGCTTGTCCACCGAGGGAACAAACTTAGTGAATCACTTTGGTGTTTCCACATTAAAGCGTTTCAGTACTGCTGCAGAGAGTACTGCTTATGCAAAATGCAAAGGAAAATAACTAGTGGATTTCTGGCTTAAGCCTTTAAGCTGGATAAATTACTTATCGATAACTTTATATCCTTTTAGATTCTTTATTTAAATGCTTTTCACTTTTAAATCAAAGAGAATTTTTGTGTGCTTCAATTACGGCTCTTCTTTCTGTTTTATTATCTATTTCAGTACAGGAGTGCTAAAATACATTGGTCTTATAAGAAACAATAAAATTGGATTGCATTTCCATTTAATTCTATCCATTGGCAAACATTCCTTGACATTCATCAGATTTCTGCACGTCTGATAACGAAGTAGGGAGCATTAATTATATAAAACATTGCATAATTTTGCCTGAAATAATCATTCATCTTGCAGGCAAATACTGTGAACAGCCTATAATGAGGCGTGCAGCAAATACTTTTTAAATTAATTCACTTTCAATTTTATAGTTGTATCTTTTGCCATGTAGGAGGACCTTGGGAATGGTTTGAAATGATACTGTCGGAGCAGACTTCACTTTACACTCTTCGACGTGCTTGGCTGTGTTCATTGCCTTACTAAACCACATGGCAGCCTCATGGCGTAAGTGGGGTTTGCCTTCCAGTGGTTTGTACTCCAGGGCCTTGGTCCTCACTGTGGCCTGCTCTAGAGACAGAACCAGTAAGCAGTGGACACTGCTGCCCAATGGCTAGATCAGGGTTCTCTGAAGGATTGAGGCTGGTGTTGTGGAGGGGTGCATTCTCACGACAGCAGGCTGTGACAAAGTGAGAGCACGGCATCATTTCGTCACTTCTCCAGACACCTATTGTCCTTGTGACTTTCCCACCATCCTTTGACATGTCTGGGAGGCTTCTCCAGATGAGCAGTGCCAAGCTCTTTGGATGGACCAGCCATCAATACTGTGAGTCAAACGCCCTTCCTGTCTTTATATCTTGCTCAGCACCAAGCATTCTGTTATGATAACAATAAACACGTTAAAAAACATCATTTATTCAGCTGCCTGATCACGAGTAGAGCGCTTTTCATAATGGACTCTTGCAAGGATCAATAAAACCTCTTTCACAGGGAGTAAATATTCTCCAAGGCCTGTAAAGATAACGGACTTTTAACTTTTTTTTTTCCTATGGAGCTTGTTAAAATCCAAGGTCTCTCTATTTGTCCTTAAGTGAAGAGACCTGATCTAAAAGAAAAGTAAGAAAAGGCAAAAAAGATATACCTTTTGAATAACTGAATAGCTTTCAGAGCTGGAAAAATACCTTGGAGAGTCTCCGTGTGGTAGATTTAGTTAAATCCCAAGGGGTTTAAAAAAGACTTTTCCAAGGTGAGGGTTAGAACCCATGTCCCTGATCCTCAGCCCTGTGGGTATGTTACCACAGCTGGAATCCCTGACCATATACTTTGGATGAATATATATCCCCAGTACATATCATGGCAGCCACACAAGGTGATCTCATAGCTCGTGTGTTTGCAGAGTGGAGAAAACTCAGTGCTGTGCCGCAGGTGGCTTCTACCCACTGTCTTAGCTGCAGACCACTCTATGGCCACTAATCCCGTTGCAGCAATATTTCCACTTCAGAAGTCAGCCAACACTGTAGACTGGGACCTGATGTGAGGAAGGGGGCTAAGCCAGGTGTTTAACATTGATCAAAATACTACTGGCAGCAATCTGACTATCCTTGCTAAGAGCTGTGTTCATGTTTGATTCCCCAGACACATGACTCAGGGATAGAATAAAAATGTGTTATTAAGATTTGAACAGGAAAATTAATGCTAAATAATAATAACATTAATAATAATGGAATAAAGCACTTACACGTTTGCCAGATGCCGGCACCCTTCTGGGGATGCTTTGCTCTTATTTATGGTCTGCATGATATGATAGCTCTTCGCATATTCTCAATACCCTCATTTTATTTATTTATTTGTTTGTTTATTTGAGAGAGAGAGAAAGAGAGGGAATGGGTGCACCAGGGCCTCTAGCCACTGCAAACAAACTCCAAATGCATACACCACCTTGTGCATCTGGCATACATGGGTCCTGGGGAATGGAACTGAGGTCCTTTGGCTTTGCAGGCAAGCGCCTTAACCTCGAAACCATCTCTCCAGCTCTCATCACCCTCAAATTAACCAGTGATGAAACTAAAGCTCAGAACTGACATGTGTGCTCTAACACTGTGTCTTCAAAATTTTCCTTAAACTGCCAAAAGGTACAGGGAATCTGCTCATGACTCCTGTGCTCCTACACGACCCTCTACCCTCGGGGTGCCCCATAGCGATGATGCTTACACACGCCTTGTTGCTTGTCATCCCTCTCTGTGGAGGTTAGCTCAGGTTCACCTCATGGGCTATGTTAGTGGCCATGGTGTTGCTGCTTCATGTGGTTGATGGCTAAGTTTTGTTGTCTATAGCAGATTAAGAATCTAGTAAGAGCTAAGCCTCCTGAGTGGTTCTGAGAGACCACAGGAATATGCAGACGATAGTGTTGCCATTTTAGAATAAGTAGCCATTTAAAATAAAAAGCCCAGGCCTGACTCAGATGAGGAACTTGCGGGCTCATGTACTGACCTTTGCTTCTTTCCCAACCCCTCCTCTCTCTTATTGTTCATTCCTGGGAAGTCTTAGGACATCCCGGAGGTAATAAAGGATCTGCAAACAAGCGGCTGATCCTAGATAAGCAGCTCAGAATGTTGCTTTTGAACCAACCATTTCAAATGTTGCAATATGAAGTAACTGCTGTATCCCTTCTCTATATAAACCCTTTCCCCAAAGTGGGGCTCTCTCTCACACTCCCACTCGTTGGTTTGTGTGGACAGAGTCCCAGTCTAGGCTTGGTAATAAAGAATTCTATGTAATTGCAGTGAGCTCCTCGGTCTTGTTGTCTCACTGGGTGACTCCCAAGGACCCCAACCCACATTTGGGGGTCCTGGCACTACAGTTCGGGGAGGGAGGGTCTTTGCAAGAAGTAGTCATGGAATGAAGAAGTCCTTCCTCCAGAGTAGGCAGCCCTTCTGGTGGTAGGCTACATTCAAAGGAACTCGGAGAGAACACAGCTGTCAGCTGCCTGCCCTCGCTATTCACTTGTGTGTGCATCTGCCAAGTTTTGGCTCTCCTTCCTAGACACTGGGATGAGTTTCATCCAGCCTTCCAATGTGAACTAAGGACCCCAAGTCTTCGGGAATCCTCCAGGCCTTCAGTACCAAATTGGGGTCAGAGAGGCATTCGGCTTCCTGGATTGAGCAGCTAGCTGGTTCCTCAATGATCAAGCCTACAGACAGCTATTGTTGAACTGTCCAGCATGGGTGGGATGGATGAATGGCCAGGACTCGGTGAGCTCCATCTTGACTCTTGACAGCTTGTCCACCGAGGGAACAAACTTAGTGAATCACTTTGGTGTTTCCACATTAAAGCGTTTCAGTACTGCTTATGCAAAATGCAAAGGAAAATAACTAGTGGATTTCTGGCTTAAGCCTTTAAGCTGGATAAATTACTTATCGATAACTTTATATCCTTTTAGATTCTTTATTTAAATGCTTTTCACTTTTAAATCAAAGAGAATTTTTGTGTGCTTCAATTACGGCTCTTCTTTCTGTTTTATTATCTATTTCAGTACAGGAGTGCTAAAATACATTGGTCTTATAAGAAACAATAAAATTGGATTGCATTTCCATTTAATTCTATCCATTGGCAAACATTCCTTGACATTCATCAGATTTCTGCACGTCTGATAACGAAGTAGGGAGCATTAATTATATAAAACATTGCATAATTTTGCCTGAAATAATCATTCATCTTGCAGGCAAATACTGTGAACAGCCTATAATGAGGCGTGCAGCAAATACTTTTTAAATTAATTCACTTTCAATTTTATAGTTGTATCTTTTGCCATGTAGGAGGACCTTGGGAATGGTTTGAAATGATACTGTCGGAGCAGACTTCACTTTACACTCTTCGACGTGCTTGGCTGTGTTCATTGCCTTACTAAACCACATGGCAGCCTCATGACGTAAGTGGGGTTTGCCTTCCAGTGGTTTGTACTCCAGGGCCTTGGTCCTCACTGTGGCCTGCTCTAGAGACAGAACCAGTAAGCAGTGGACACTGCTGCCCAATGGCTAGATCAGGGGTTCTCTGAAGGATTGAGGCTGGTGTTGTGGAGGGGTGCATTCTCACGACAGCAGGCTGTGACAAAGTGAGAGCACGGCATCATTTCGTCACTTCTCCAGACACCTATTGTCCTTGTGACTTTCCCACCATCCTTTGACATGTCTGGGGAGGCTTCTCCAGATGAGCAGTGCCAAGCTCTTTGGATGGACCAGCCATCAATACTGTGAGTCAAACGCCCTTCCTGTCTTTATATCTTGCTCAGCACCAAGCATTCTGTTATGATAACAATAAACACGTTAAAAAAACATCATTTATTCAGCTGCCTGATCACGAGTAGAGCGCTTTTCATAATGGACTCTTGCAAGGATCAATAAAACCTCTTTCACAGGGAGTAAATATTCTCCAAGGCCTGTAAAGATAATGGACTTTTAACTTTTTTTTTTCCTATGGAGCTTGTTAAAATCCAAGGTCTCTCTATTTGTCCTTAAGTGAAGAGACCTGATCTAAAAAGAAAAGTAAGAAAAGGCAAAAGATATACCTTTTTGAATAACTGAATAGCTTTCAGAGCTGGAAAAATACCTTGGAGAGTCTCCGTGTGGTAGATTTAGTTAAATCCCAAGGGGTTTAAAAAAGACTTTTCCAAGGTGAGGGTTAGAACCCATGTCCCTGATCCTCAGCCCTGTGGGTATGTTACCACAGCTGGAATCCCTGACCATATACTTTGGATGAATATATATCCCCAGTACATATCATGGCAGCCACACAAGGTGATCTCATAGCTCGTGTGTTTCGCAGAGTGGAGAAAACTCAGTGCTGTGCCGCAGGTGGCTTCTACCCGCTGTCTTAGCTGCAGACCACTCTATGGCCACTAATCCCGTTGCAGCAATATTTCCACTTCAGAAGTCAGCCAACACTGTAGACTGGGACCTGATGTGAGGAAGGGGGCTAAGCCAGGTGTTTAACATTGATCAAAATACTACTGGCAGCAATCTGACTATCCTTGCTAAGAGCTGTGTTCATGTTTGATTCCCCAGACACATGACTCAGGGATAGAATAAAAATGTGTTATTAAGATTTGAACAGGAAAATTAATGCTAAATAATAATAACATTAATAATAATGGAATAAAACACTTACACGTTTGCCAGATGCCAGCACCCTTCTGGGGATGCTTTGCTCTTATTTATGGTCTGCATGATATGATAGCTCTTTGCATATTCTCATTACCCTCATTTTATTTATTTATTTGTTTATTTGAGAGAGAGAGAGAGAGAAAGAGAGGGAATGGGTGCACCAGGGCCTCTAGCCACTGCAAACAAACTCCAGATGCACACACCACCTTGTGCATCTGGCATACATGGGTCCTGGGGGATGGAACTGAGGTCCTTTGGCTTTGCAGGCAAGCGCCTTAACCTCTAAACCATCTCTCCAGCCCTCATCACCCTCAAATTAACCAGTGATGAAACTAAAGCTCAGAACTGACATGTGTGCTCTAACACTGCGTCTTCAAAATTTTCCTTAAACTGCCAAAAGGTACAGGGAATCTGCTCATGACTCCTGTGCTCCTACACGACCCTCTACCCTCGGGGTGCCCCATAGCGATGATGCTTACACAAGCCTTGTTGTTTGTCATCCCCTCTCTGTGGAGGTTAGCTCAGGTTCACCTCATGGGCTATGTTAGTGGCCATGGTATTGCTGCTTCATGTGGTTGATGGCTAAGTTTTGTTGTCTATAGCAGATTAAGAATCTAGTAAGAGCTAAGCCTCCTGAGTGGTTCTGAGAGACCACAGGAATATGCAGACGATAGTGTTGCCATTTTAGAATAAGTAGCCATTTAAAATAAAAAGCCCAGGCCTGACTCAGATGAGGAACTTGCGGGCTCATGTACTGACCTTTGCTTCTTTCCCAACCCCCTCCCTCTCTCTTATTGTTCATTCCTGGGAAGTCTTAGGACATCCCGGAGGTAATAAAGGATCTGCAAACAAGCGGCTGATCCTAGATAAGCAGCTCAGAATGTTCCCACGCGCGCTTTTTGAACCAACCATTTCAAATGTTGCAATATGAAGTAACTGCTGTATCCCTTCTCTATATAAACCCTTTCCCCCAAGAGTGGGGGCTCTCTCTCTCACACTCCCACTGCGTTGGTTTGTGTGGACAGAGTCCCAGTCTAGGCTTGGTAATAAAGAATTCTATGTAATTGCAGTCGAGCTCCTCGGTCTTGTTGTCTCACTGGGTGACTCCCAAGGACCCCAACCCACATTTGGGGGTCCTGGCACTACAGTTCGGGGAGGGAGGGTCTTTGCAAGAAGTAGTCATGGAATGAAGAAGTCCTTCCTCCAGAGTAGGCAGCCCTTCTGGTGGTAGGCTACATTCAAAGGAACTCGGAGAGAACACAGCTGTCAGCTGTCTGCCCTCGCTATTCACTTGTGTGTGCATCTACCAAGTTTTGGCTCTCCTTCCTAGACACTGGGATGAGTTTCATCCAGCCTTCCAATGTGAACTAAGGACCCCAAGTCTTCGGGAATCCTCCAGGCCTTCAGTACCAAATTGGGGTCAGAGAGGCATTCGGCTTCCTGGATTGAGCAGCTAGCTGGTTCCTCAATGATCAAGCCTACAGACAGCTATTGTTGAACTGTCCAGCTCATATCACATAAGCCAGTCCAATAAATCCCCTTCATAATACATATTCCATCAGTTCCATTCCTCTAGAGAACCCTGATTATGCAATGTACTATCTCTTGGATGAAAATTGCCCTGTGACTCCTGGCCTTAGGACTTATAATAGCTGCCTTATACTTGTGCTATGACTACAAATTTTATGCCCACTAAAACAGTCCTATCTATGTCCCTTCTATCAACAACAATGTGAGCAATCTGGCTCAGGACTCTAGATCCATCTTACCTGGAATGCCATTTGTGTTCTTGCTAACCTAGTATCATTTGTTGACCTCCCAACACTCAGTTTCAAAAGTCATATTCCCCTAGCCACTTGCCACTAGTACGCATGCACACACACACTCACACACACATGTGCGTACCCCTTGCTCTTTAATGTTGGCCAAGGATATGGGAGTCTCCTCCCCATGGTCTCCACACTTTACACAGGCAGAGGAAGAATACCTAAGTGGCAGGGTTCCCAGCCAAGGTCAAAGATTTTTTCCCTTTCTTTGTGCCCTACACTCATAGTTATCATCACTCAGAATGAAGAAGCAGCTTGGTCCCTGCCTTGTGAAGAAACAACTAAAGAGTTACTATGCAAGACAGTCAGGGGGTCCATTTTATGCACTGTGGCCCACCATCACAGGGTCAAGAGGTAAGATATGCCAAGAAACAGCGCATCCTTGCCCCTGGGTTAGTATTTATCACACTGTATTGTAATTCAATTACCTCTTTTTATTAGATTGGGGTTTTTATGAGGTTCGAGAATGTGTCTTATCCATTGTTGTATTTCCAGGCCCACTTCAGTATCTGTCCTCAGACTGGGTCACAAGCCACAGTGACCAGTGCAGAAGCCTGCTTTCCACCTCCCTCTGCCAGCTGGTGTTTATAGTCCCTCTGGTAGCCCTCACTGTCAACTTGACTGGATTTAGAATTGCCTAATAGACAGACCTGTGGGTAAGTCTGTGAGGGCATTTCCAGAAAGGTTTCACTGAGCTGGAAAGATCTGCTTTGAATGTGAGTGGCCGTATACATAGGCTAGGATCCCACACTGAGTGAAAAGGAGAAGTGAGCTAAGCACCATCATTCCTGTTTCTCTCTCTTGCTCTCTTTCTGTCTCTCTCCTTCCTCAGAACACCATGTAACCAGCAGTTTAATGATCCCATCACCATGGCTTCCCTGCTGTGCTGGACTTTACCCTCAAACTGTGAGCCATTTTAAACCCTTCCTTCCTTAGGTAGCTTTTGTCAGGTATATAGTCACAGCAGCAAGAAACATAACCAATTACACTTCCCCTGTCTGCTCCTTGCAGAGAATCGGAGGTAGAAGTACCAGAAGATATTGGAGGGAGGAGGGGAGGAGTATGGATAGACCCAAGTATGCTCAGACATTGAGACCTGTGCAGCCCTGCGGCACCAACCCGGGGTTGGCTGCTATCTTATCTCCAGTGAACATCTGGAAACAAGGGTTTGATACCAAGGAGGAAACAGCATCCTGGGAAAATAGGCCTGCTAACTCTGGAAACCCCACGTTTCCACTGCACATGAGGACAGGAGGGTGGTACCAGGGGAGGGGCAATCTAAAACATTTCCGACTTCAAGAAACACAGAACCCCATCAGCCTAAGGCGACGTTAGAAGTTTATGATGCAGAAATAAGTAGCTTGTGTGTGATGCGTTTCCAACTTTCGGCAAGACGGCTATGAAAATAGAATGCTGTCCTTTGGATGAGACCAGAATGGGCTCCATTGTCACTCACCAAAACAGGGCTAGGGAAAATTGACAAGTGGGTGCTAATGGGAAGTGATTAGTACTGCCTCTGCTGATAAAATCTTCCCAATGGGAAGATGACAGAGCATCGGTTTGCAATAGACTATTACAAAAGGCAGACCTGCAACTGCGCTGTCTTTTAATGATGTTGTTCTGTTTATGCATTTCCCCTGAATAGTGCTAAATTAATTCTTCACTCGTTCATTCAGCAACATTAATTGAGCATGTCCCAGTACCAGGTAAAGTGCTCATCTATGCAATTCAAAGATAAAAATAAGACCTTTGCCTTTCAACAGCTTATAGACTAGTAGGGAGAAGGAAGAATAAACAATTTAAAATAGCAATGATGGAAATAAGCTTAGATGCTGGAGAACAATGAATGGACCAGTTAAATAAAATTTTGTTTCAATGGGAGAGGAAAAAGTGACCGGAAGGTTAGGACCCTGGGTGGGGTATTTCTCAAGATTATCCCAAAGAGTGTGCAACAGGGAGCCAGGCCAAAGGGGTTGTACCATGGCATAGGGATGAGAGAGAGGGGCTGGAAAGATGGCTTAGTGGTTAAGCACTTGCCTGAGAAGCCTAAGGACCCTGGTTCAAGGCTCGATTCCCCAGTACCCACATAAGCCAGATGAACAAGGTTGGCACATGCATCTGGAGTTCATTTGCAGTGGCTGGAGGCCCTGGTGTGCCCATTCTCTCTCTCTGCCTTTTTCTCTCTCTGCCTATCACTCTCAAATAAATAAATAAAAATAAGCAAAAAGAGATGTGTGAGAGAGAGAGGCATGTGCTGTGGGAAACCTCAGGCTTCCCATTGGGCTAGGGGATCAAGAGAACTGGGTAAGGGAGAGGCACCAATGACTCAGCTCCATCACCCAATCCAAGGAAGACCTCAAGAAATCTACCTCTGCTGACATGTCTTTTTCTCCAAGTACAAGGGAGTGTTTGAAGCATCCGTTAGCACCTGCCTGACTCTCTAAGCCTGCACTTTTTATCTTGGGATAGAGTCTGGTTTAGTTCATGTGCTTGGTTGGTGGGGAGAAGAGAAATGGATACATGCTGTCGTTAACAGCTTTTTCAGTAATATTGCTTCTAATTTGACAGCATTTCAGCCAACCTTCCAGATTATTTCATTCAATCTCCTTCATTTTACAGATGAGCACATAACTCTGCTAAGGTTGAATGGCTTAAGTACGCCTAGATGATAAAATCCCTTTTGTGCCTTACAAATTCTTTGAGTCCATAAGAGAATTTTAGAAACCAGCCTAACTTTCATGTGCATCACTTCTCAGGAAGCAAACGTCTCCTGTTAAATCTCTCAAAACATGCTCTCTTTATAGATGCTGTTTTTGTTGACTTCACATTCCAGGCATGAGTCCTTCGTAGGCCCTAACCCTATAGAATCTCTCCTTCCTCCCCTCTCTGCCCACTCTACCACACTTCCTTGGTATATTATGTACACAGAGATAAATCTTTGCCTAAAGATACAGTCTGTAGCCAGGCATGGTGACCCAGGCCTTTAATCCCAGCACTCGGGAAGCAGAGGCAGGAGAATTGTTGTGAGTTTGAGGCCACTCTATGACTACATAGTGAATTCCAGGTCAGCCTGGGCTAGAATGAGACTATACATCAAAAAAAAAATAAATACAGTCTATGAAGATCTTCAAGATGGTGTGGCTATGCATACTTCTCTTAAATTGCTTTTCTTTCCTATGAACAATAATAACTGTAATATTTAAGTAATCACATATGATTCAAACCTCCATCATAAATACTAGAGCAACAGTCCCCAGAAGGCTTCTGAGTCATATCCAGCATCACTCAAGGAACTCACCCTTCTGTTTGGTCTTCACTTCTCCCAAACTAAGAATTTAACCAAAATACAATGAGAATATTGAGTTCAATCCATAACACTTCAAAATAATTTTTCTAAAATGGCAAGTATTTTCTGATCCGTTTTGTTCATTTTATGACTTGTCAATCTTTGTAAAGTTTGATACCATACCACAGACATCATCATAAGTGAATCAAAATATTTTCCTTTTCTGCTTTGGTGAACTGTATTTTTAGGGAGTGATTCAGATTCAGATAATGGAAAATTCCACCTGGGCTGGCTTCCTTTGACAGATCTCATATCAGAGTTGTATTCAATAATAGTCTAAAAAGAACTCTCCTAGAATAACGTGAACACATCCTTGTGTTACTCAAGAAAAATGACCGGATCTGGAATTCCTTAACACAGAACCTGGGGGCTTGCCTATCAGACCCTGACCAAAACCCTTTCCACATCTTTGTGAGCAGCTTGGGTTATTTCCTCCAGTGTTATCTAATGCAAGCCATCAAAGACTGCATGTAGAAACAATGAAACGAGGGGTAAGCAGGAGGCTACCAGGCTAGCTCCTGACAGAGAGGAGACTCATAAGCCTGTATTAGATGCTGGCTCCTCTGGGACTGTGTTTCTGCAAAGCTTGTCTCTTGAGAGCAGGATGTTGACATCAGGTGCAAGATCAAAGTGGTGGTAAATACACGGATGTTGCTTTCAGACCCATCCCAGCGGTCCCACATGAGCAGATGCTACCCTGAGGCTGAGTGTGCACAGGAGGCTCCTGATTGCATTCTTGGAAGGTTCTCCTGGGAGGACACAGGCTGGCTCCTGACTCGGTTCATAACATGGAGTTCTTTAGGCTGTTTTTCTTTAGATACCACCAGGCTCAAGAAACTAAATGGTGTTGAAGCAGTGACCTGAGAAATGCAGTTTCTAAAATTCTCAGTGAGAAAAGTCATCTTTCCTGGAACATATTAATATTCCCCCACCAAAGCCTGAACTTAAATCTCACCCAGAGTTTAGATTCCTTACAATTTAGAGATACTCCCAGGTCACCCAAAGGTTACACTAATACAAATACGCATGGGCATCCAAAACATATCATTCAACACAGGGTGATGATTGACTCAGCAAATATATATGTGTGAATGTGGTGATAGGAGAACTAGTGAGGGAAGGGGAGAAAGAATTAGGCCTTGAATATCTCACGAGAATCTGGAGTTCACTGTTTCTACTTCATACACTCTCTGGTCCTGAATCACTACAACTAGAATATCTATGAGAGTCATCAAGCTTGTCTAATTATGCTTGTCTTTTCCCTACTAGATAGTCAAGAGTGTGGAGACAGAACCTCTGACGTCATCATTACGTCTCCTGTGTTTAGTATAGCAAACAAGGTAACAATTCTACAGCTAAGAGTTCATATTAATGATGTAGATATTCAGAGCAATGGTTTCTGCTGAAATTTAAACCAAGAGTGAATGCAGGAAGGGTCTGGATATCTGGCTAGAGACTAGCAGTCCATATACCCATATAGGACTCTCTTCTAGTTTATAAAATTAAAGCAGCCCTTAGAGACTCTCCCTTGTAGGAAACATTTAATTCTCAACTCAGGCAAACCAGAAGTAGCCAAGTTTAATGACTTTCCCATATTTTGAATTGTGTGCGTGTATGTGTCAGTATGCATGTACATGTGTGCACATGCATGTGGAAGCCAGAGGATAATCTTGGAGTCCTCTTCAGAAACACTGTCCACCTCTTTTTGAGACAAGCTCTTTTAGTCTGGAGCTCACCAATTAGGCTAGACTGGTTATCCAGGAAGCCTCAGAGATCTTCCTGTGTCTGATGTTCCAGCTCTTGGGTTCCAGGTGGGTTGTGCTATGCCTGGTATTGTAGAGCTGAGCTGTTTCTAGCTTCTGTATTTGAGATTTTTTTGTTTGATGACAAATGAATAATAACAAAGCTAACCTAATACTATTCTTAGGCATGTTGGGACATGCATTGTGCATTGGGGACATTCCTGGTTACTGTTGAATACAAATGTTATTCCAATTTCCCAGACTGAAAAGCTGAGTTTCAAAAAGAGTCAAAGTATTTGCAGAAACCAAATCAACATGGAGCCGAAAGCCCAGTTCCAAAAGCATCAATGCTTTCCATTATGGAAGTTCCTCTGGCACATCTTCAGGTACTTGTAGCAAATATCTACACCAAAGTGAGCAAAAAGTCCACTGGGCAGTCATTTGGCTAAATTGAGTTTAAAAGTGACCAAGAAATAGAGAAAAACAAACAGGCATATGGAAAAACAATAGGTGGTTTCTTTGTAATTTATAAAAGGCCACAACCTATTTAAAAGAAAAGCCAAACTAACCTGCCAGTGTGTACAAGACAAATGGTTACCTCAGGATACTGTTTGTCTCCTGTGAGGAGCTCTGATACATTTCCTCAAAGACATAAAATTGGCTTTGTGATTGAAGAAAAGGAGCAAGGTCTCTCTCTCTCTCTCTCTGTGTGTGGGGGCATGCATGCATGCGTGCATATGTGCAGGGTGTGAGAAGCAGGGAGTCTTCTCTGTGTTAACTCTGTGTTAACATATCACAACTAACAGTATATAAAGAATATTTTCTATGAAAATAATTCCCATTAGAGATTGAGCCAGTTATCAGCTCTTCTTAAACTAAGAAAGCCAACCACAGTAATAAAGATTCCTGGCATTTGTACAAAATTTTGCAGTTTTCCTGTATTCCCTCAATTATATTAACTAGAATCCACTGCTTCTTAATCTTATTTACATTTTTCTAAGCAATTAGCTCAAACATAATTTCTTTTTAATCTGAGAGAGAAAGAAAGAAAGAGAGAGAGAGAGAATGGGCACACCAGTGGCCTCTCAGCCACTGTAAACAAACTCCAGACTCGTGCGCCCCCTTGTGCACATGTGCAACATTGCGTGCTTGTGTCACTTTTGTGTCTGGCTAAATGTGGGACCTGGAGAATTGAATGGCATTCTTAGGCTTTGCAAGCAGGTGCCTTAACCACTAAGCTATCTCTCCAGCCCCTCAAATATATATATATATATTTTTTCTTTTTTTTTCAAGGTAGGGTTTCATTCTAGCTCAGTCTGACCTGGAATTCACTATGGAGCCTCAGGGTGGCCTTGAACTCATGGTGATCCTCCTACCTCTACCTCCTGAGTGCTGGGATTAAAGGTGTGGGTCACCATGCCTTTTCAAACATAATTTTTAAGAGAAGCAAAATGTAAGCAAAAAAATATAGCTTAGTGTGCAAGGTGAAGCAATTTAGAATGAGGACACTGTATTGATGTGTTGTGGGCATTTTCATCTCACCACTCTAGACATAACTTCCCTCCTTTCCAAAGGATGTTTCTACACAGTGCAATTGGCTACTGGATGATTAAATAAATGAACATACATTAGAAAGCACTTTCCTATCAATAAAACTGTACAAACAGTAAGGGACTATTTTGTTATTCATTGTCTAATATGGAAGATATTAATCTTATCCAGATTAGAAATGTGCTTCATTCAATAAAATTATTTAAATGAAACTATAAATAATTCATAAGGATTTCATCTGGCTTTTGCAGATCATCAGAACATTAGGCAAAAGGCAACATTAAAATATTAAAGACTATATATTTCACTGGTGCTGTGTATTTTAGAGAATTCTAGAATCCACTGCCCACAAAATGTGTTGTAAAGTATAGTGACTTCTAAGTGAATTCTAAAAATAGTTACCAAGTAGCAGTATTTTTATTTAATTTTTTTAAAGTTTTGTCTGTGGAGATGAACCAGTAGGTTATAGTGTTTACTGTGTAAGCACGAGGACCTGAGTTCCATCCCCACCATCCCATAAAACATTGATCATGGCTATACACACTTGTAACTCATTGCTGAGAGGGGCAGAGACAGGAGGATTGCTGGCTCTCCCTGGTCCACAAATCTAACCATGAAACAGTGAACTCCAGGTTCAGTGACTAACCCTACCTCAAGGAAATAGGCCAAAGGAACAATAAAGGAGAATACCAGATATCTTCCTCTGGTTTCTACACACCAACACATGGGGCACACACATCTGCATTCACACACACAAACACACACACATTTAAATTCTCATCCAATCTTTTAACTAGTAGGAAAACTTTTGAGTTAGTAACTGAACTTCCTCAGTTTTCAAAAGTCTGAATAGATAGGATGAGATTTGGAAGGGATCCAGTGTATTTTACATTTCAGGTATATTTGAAGGATCAACAGTCTCAACCCTCCATCAAGCTTGGATACCGAGACAGCCCAGCCATGCTCCATCAGCCTCTATGGAAATTGTTTCTCTTATGCTTTTCCATTATCAGGAAGTCATGACTTTCCATCAGTGTTGTGCTCCATTCACATCCTTTGCCATCTGTAAAAGTCTCAAAGAAGGCTAAGGATTATAATTATAATAAGGATATATTTTGTTGTTGTTGTTTTGTTTTGTTTTTCCAGGTAGGGTCTTACTCTAGCTCAGGCTGACCTAGAATTCGCTATGTAGTCTCAGGATGGCCTCGAACTCATGTTGATCCACCTATCTCTGCCTCCCGAGTGCTGGGATTAAAGGAGTGTGCCACCATGCCCGGCAAAGTATTAAAACTCTTTAATGAGAGCTACAAAGACCCAATGAGTCATTTGGTAAGATGTGACAACTTGTTTTCACCCTGCACTAATGTATTTGGGAATTCTTCCTCCAGGTCTCTGTGATGAAGACCTGACTCTTCCCACCTGGCATAAACACAGGGCAGGAAGGGAAGGTGTACTCACTCAGTGCTGCCAGCTTGGTCTTTGCTTCCTAGCCAATATCCAGGGTCAGACAAGGAATGACCAGCCAAGAGTATCCAGTTCTTCAAGCTGCAGGTGCAGTGTTTTCCAGCCTCTAATATATTCATTTACATCTCAAGTACACTTCATCCTGTCAACCATATTTTACTGCAACCATATGAAGAGACTGAAAACTGAAGTGGAATAGAGGAACATCAAATCTGATATTTACATGGTAATCTCTTTATAACTTGAAGAAATATGATGACAACCACAAACACAATAAAGACAGCCATGAAGATAGAGTTTCTCTAGCACCATATACACTGAACTAATGGAGTAGTGTGTGTGAGCAATTTAAGAAAATACAAGCAAACATCCTTATGGCATTTCTCAGACAAGTGATCTATGGATATAAGACAGAAAATAAGTAAGAAGTACTTCATGCCTTTGCTGGGTTGCCAAAGATGAAACATAGGGGTGGCTCCCTGTATGAGCAAAAGGATGGGAAAGGGCCCTGTCTGTTTCATAACCATGGCTCATTATTGTTGCACACATAGGGATCTCACATCTAACTTCTTGGCATGTTTGCACACGTGAGCTGACTTCGCAAGATAGACTCTCATGCCCCACCGACGAGAGCCAATTGGCCTGTCCTATTTATTCAGCAATAGAAATACGCTGTCACCCAAAAACCTGATGCAGAGACTTCGTAAGTGGCACTTACTTATTCTGGCTAAGAAAAACCAAAAGTCCCCAGTTTTCAACTAAAGCTTTATTTACCTCTAAGAACTAAGCTCAAGACTTACAAGAAAGAAAACTGGCTTCTGTTGAGAAATTTGATTCAGCCATTATCTCCTTGCTCCTTAATCTGTACCAATGTAGAGTAAGAAATACCATAGGAAGAAGTCCCTTGGGATCTCGTCCAGAGGAAATGCTCCTTGTGTGGTATGCCTGAGCTGGGCTCCAGGACAGGACAAATGTTAGTGAGTCCCCTCAGAGCAGGTAACTCACATAGGTACCTGAAGATAGTCTTTATAAGGACAACATATGGATGAATTGGAAAGAAAATAGTTCTCACATGCAGCACACCACATATTATTTTTTTTTAGCAATGAAACATAAACAGCAGACACAGCAGCATGCCCAGTACAAGTACTTACTAATTTGGTATGTAAGGTGGAGAATAAATTACAAATAACATTGCATGGGTTGGTGGAACAGAAAACATTTGACTTTTATTGCACAGTATGAGTTTGTATTCAAGTTTAATCCCTAACTGGTTCTGTGAGTAAGAGGACATTGCTCAAGTTCCTTGAGACCATTTTGCCTCTGTAACATCCACAGTGCTAGCTTGCTATGAAAGTACAAATCGCAGGTATGCAATGCAAAGGTGCAAAAGAAGAAGGGTGGGGGAGGATTAATCAAAATTCAAAATGTTATGAATAAGCCATATGGAAACCTACCTTCATTGGATAATGGCACACCCAGAAGCCATAGAATGTTACTAGAAAAATTTCAGTGCCATGGATGGGATACCTTCCAGTGAGTTGTTGGCCAGGGAGGTCCTTGATGCCACCAAAACATTACAGGCCATTGCTGAGGCTCTTGGTTTCCAAGAAACAGATAGTAAGACTCTATTGCTGAAGACTCCACATGCTTGGCCTACAAGGTCACTAAGAAATCAAGCTGGAGCTGAACTGAAAACCTCTTCTATGCAGACCAGCTGACAGAAAGCAGGAAAAAAGCAACACTGCATGCAGCTCTGTGGCAGAGAGAAGTCATCAGTGGTGGTAAATAACTGTGGCCTCAAGTTTGGCCAGCCAGGCCAAATGAGCCAAAGGGTACAATGGTGACATGTCTGTTATGGGGGAAACCAGCCACTCTCCAATTGGACTGCAGGCCTGTTCCATAGGAGAGAATAAATGCCTAATACTGAAAACCCAATCCAAAGTCTAGGGTGAGAGAGGTCATGAGTCCTAGGAGTGTAACGCCTGCTTTTGTCTGGCTAAATGTATATATTATGCTCACCAAACTGCCCTGCAAGCACTTTTCTTAACATACCCATATATTAATGCTATTCCCACTTGTGGTTAGAGAAGCTTCTCTTTCCAGATGGTGGTGAACACTGGGATGGGATGGCCCAAAAGGCATCATAGAGCTGAGAAGAAATGAAAGAGGAGTATTCAGCACTGAAACATCTCTATCACACCCTCCAAGGCTCAGGGTCCATTGCAGAAGAGGTGGTGGAAAGAATGTGACAGCCAAAGGAAGGGTAGGACTGCTTACAATGCAATCATTCAGACAGAAATTGGCCTCAATATCCTCACAGTGCTTAGCAGTACCTTCACAAGACTCTCATACCAGGAGGAAAAGACAATGACATCAAAATGAAAGAGAGACTAATTAAGAGAGGGAGGGATATGGAGGGTGGATTTGTGAAGGGGAAAGTAGGGGAGGAGAGGGAATTATCATGGTTTACTGCCTATAATTATGGAAGTTGTCAATAAGGCAAAGGTAAAAAATGTAAAAAAATGAATATCCCTTTTACTTGCCTTTTATGGAAGAAAGATTGATACTAATTGTAAATATTTGGGGAGCACAATGTGATATTCTACTACATGTGTAAAATGTGTAATGATTAGTGTAGGGTAAGAGGTATAACCATCACCTCAAACATTTATCACCTCTTTGAATTGGGAAAAATCCCAAATCCTTTCTAATCACTATTTCAAAATGCACAGTTAATGTTCCGAATCATAGTTCCCTATGGTGCTGTAGGGCACTAGAAATTACCTTCTGTCAGTCTGTATCCCTATACCCACTAGCCTTGCTCCCCTGCTCCCTCCAACCTTTACCCTCCCCAGCTTTGGCAACTACTCTTCTTTTCTCTACTTTGATGAGATCCATTTTTCAGCTTTTACATATGAGTGAACACATGCAGCATTTATCGCTCAGAGCCTGATGTATTTCACTTAACATAATATCCTCTAGCTCCATCCACATTGTCACAAATGAGAAGATTTCATCACTTTGATAGCTGAGTAATATTCTTGTGTGCACGTGCGTATCACATTCTCTGTCATTCCCCAGCACCATGGAGTGTGTGTGTGTGTGTGTGTGTGTGTGTGTGTGTGTGTGTGTGTGCCGTCTAGGTTCTCCTGATAGGGAATGGTCAGTACTAGTCTACATCCCCATCCTTTATATATTTTCCTTGATCCTTATCTCCCATCTCTCAGGTATCCCATTCTCAGTTTTGATCTAACATTATTCAGATTTCAGTTGTTTTTCCAGTACGTGTTTGGCTTCAAAGATACACTGCATTTCCATCTAATTTCAAAAATTGTAGCCACAGGCATCTTCTCAAACAAGATCTTAGTGATGCAAAACAGATAAATTTTCAGTGGGGTGTCTTATCCCTCCAAGAGCCATTAAACACTCAGAGCACTGACCACATATTGCACTGTTATCTAGGACCCCTAGCCAAAGTGTCAGTGACCTTCAGGTTGCATCGGGAATGTGTCCGGGACATTGTTGGCTGGCACAACAGTGGGTGGGGGCCACCACTGGCATTCTGCAGAGAAGAGGGCACTTCTCCTGTCATGCCCCCAGTGCCATGAGTGCCCTCACTGAGAGAGCTCAGAGCTCTCTGGCCCTCCCCATTCTTGCGTGTCTGTGTGTAGGGTAAATGCTTCACTCTTGCAATGCCTCCTACGTAGTGTCATCTACCCTGCTGTGCGGTAGCATGAGAGGCTGGGGACTTCACTGGGTTGTAGCATGAAACAAGTGGCAATCTTCTAGATCAAAGGCCACCGAGAAGACTCTAACAGCCTCCAAAGTATGAAAACCATAGCAAGGCCAAGCCGAATTACAAGGCTGATAGAAATTATGTGTCATTCCCAAGGTCACCCCAATAATATGGCGGGCCTGAGCCTGTTAAAATTAAAAACCCATTTCTCTCCAGGTCCATACACGGCCTCACAAGCAAGTGATACTAATCTCCACATCAGTCATCCACAGATGCCCCGCTGCATCCATTCCAAACACTCAAATGTAAACATGGTCTCTGTGCATAGGAAGCTTACAACCTGGCTGAGTCATAGACCAGGGAAGCCCACATCCAAACAGAATCACTACTGTGTGCCTCCTTCCTGCAGAGATGGGCATTTCAGTGAAACCAGATGCTCTTCAGTGGACTGCAAGAGAAGGTGGACCCTTCACTTCTACATAAAAAGGACCGGTTAGGGGGTCAGCAGTTTTGTTTTCTGTCATGGGCTTTGAAGGCCATCCTGTCTCTTTTATAACAACTCAACTGTATAATAATATAATGTGAAAGCACCCATAGACAATATGTAAATTAACCAGTATGTCTGTGGGCCAATAAAACTTTATAATGGAACATAGTGGAATAAGTTTCCAATCTCTGGAAACGAATGTAAGTTAGTCGGGTATGCAATTAGACTGAAATCAGCTTTTTCAACCTCTCTGGTCTTCTCAAAAGGCGGTGTGGTGGGAACAGAGGCATCTACTGCCTGTGAGTACATAATTGCAGAATGCATAGTTTTGAGTGCAATGACAGTGTTCACAGACTTGAACCCAGGGGCAATGGAGACACTGTAGATTGAAAAGATGGGTGTCTTTAGACAATTTATAGTTTTGAGATCAAGGCTTTTCTTTAAATCTAGTAGTGGCAAGGAAGTGTTTCTCTGTGGTAGATATGGAGCTGTGTTACCCAAACCCTTGCTATCCACAGTCAAAGCCAGCTTCTGTTACCTGTTCCTTCAAAGTTGACCTCTGCTCCAGAGAGATGTCTCACCTAAGGTCAAGGGCTTGCCATACCTGAAGACTGGGAAGACTGAGGCAGGAGTGAATGCAAAAGCCAATATGGACTGTTTAGGGTCAGACGCTCCAACGAGCAATATTTGTTCAAAGACTCAAGCCAGATGGTACAAGGCATGTCAGCACCTGTGTCATAATTTACTTTAAGTTTTTCTGGGATTGTTTTGCTTTTTTATTTTTATTTGCTTTTTAAAAGACAGGGTCTGGTGTAACCCAGACTGACCTCAAAGTGACTATGTATGTGCATATCCCAAACTGTATTAGTGCCAGAAAACTCAACGGAGGACAATATTATTTTATGAAAACATTCACCTAAAATAATATAACATGCCCTGAAGAATCAAAAACACTCTTTAAAAAGTTTGCATGTGGACTTTTATGAAATCTTCAAAGTATATTGGTTTACATAATGGAAGATGTGTATAAGGATGCGTGTTTGAGGGGAACAAGTGAAAAGGAAACAGAAGCCCAAGCAAAAATAAAGGAGCAGGCGTAAGAAAAGGGGAGGATCATCAGAGGTGTGGAAATATTTTCCTAAAATATCAGAAGTACATGTTAAACAAATAATAATAAATGCTGACTTGCTGAGCATTCATAATACAAAGAGAAAGACACCGTACAGGTGAGAAGAGCTGCCGTGACTGTCTTTAGCTCGAATCCACTACTTTCCCAGGTGTTGAACAGACTCCGACTCGGAGCTTCCTGCTGAACTTAATCACCCAGAGGCAGGGTGGCAGATGCTCTCCTTGTTCTGCAAAATATCCAAATCAAACCTATGCGACAAGCTTTTTTTTTTTTTTTTTCCTGTAACAAGACAGCTTCTTCCTAGTTTTTATTCTTGACCCCCACACACATATTAACCGGCATAGACAAGTTTGGGCCTGAGTTGACTCGAATGCCTCCTAAAGAGATCAAGGAGTAAAGTGAAGGAGAGAAGGGGAGAAGACAGAGCGTGGAAAATGAACGACCCCGACTGTTCCGGAGCCAGCCTCAGAAGAGTCTGTGACCTTGAATAAATCACTTCCTCATTCCAAGTGTCTGTTTCTCATCTGTGAAATTGCGGGTTGATCCAGATGACCCTTCCATTTTGGTGGTTCTGAGATCCTGAAACTGAGACAGAAGGAGCCAGAGAGGGAGGCAGTCTATCCATATACAGCTCAGGAGTAATGCCCGTGGCACACTGGTTTGCGGCTGGAAGCTCACCCTGGCATGGCCCATCACAAGCGTATGTGTGCTCTGACTGGCACCTTAAGCCCCACCCAAGGCATATACGCAAGTGTGAGCCTCATAGCTGATCTCACACCTCACCCTCCTGGCCTCCTCCGAGAAAGTGTTCACTTCTTAGTGGGAACAGGGTGGAGACCACACAAGACTGTCCTGGGCTCCTGCCATGGTATACCATCATTACTGAGCCCCTGGGTGCAGAATGCAAGTTCTTTACCCTGACAGTGAAAGGAAGATTTCAGTGTTGAGTTGTATGTCAATAGAGTTTTGTAAATATTTTATTTATTTAAGAGAGAGAAAGGCAGATAGAGAGAGATAGAGTGGGAGTCCCAGGGCCTCTAGCCACTTCAAAGAAAACCTCAAGAGACATAAACCACCTTGTGCATTTGGCTTACGTGGGGACTGGGGAATCAAACCTGGGTCCTTAGGCTTCTTAGGCAATCTCCTTAACTGCTAAGCCATCTCTCCAGGCCATTAATAGACTTTTAAGGCACATAGCCATTCTCGCCTTCAGAGGTAGCCATGGGGGCTGGAGAGAAGACTCAGCAGTTAAGGCTCTTGCCTACAAAGCCTAATGGCCTGGGTTCAGTCCCCCAGTACCCACATCAAGTCAGATGCTCAAGGTGGTGCATGAGTCTGCAGTGGCTGGAGGTCTTAGCGTGCCCATTGTCTCTAGCTGACTCTTGGGTTTTTTTGTTTTTCTTCTCTCTCTCTCTAATATATTTTTTTTGAGGTAGGGTCTCTCTCTAGCCCAGGCTGACCTGGAATTCACTATGTAATCTCAGGGTGGCTTCAAACTCACAGCAATCTTCTCACCTCTGCCTCTCAAGTGCTGGGATTAAAGGTGTGTGCCGCTACGACATCTGGCTGTAAATATATATATATATATATATATATATGTGTGTGTGTGTGTGTGTGTGTGTGTGTGTGTGTGTGTAATAAAAGGTTGCTGTGGAGGGAGATGATATGTGTAGAAAACTTAGAAAGTACTAAACACACCAGCAGCTGCTAACACTCTGCTCAGATAAACGTGTGTTAGCGTGGACTTCTTGAGTATTTCGTATTCTCTTT
Source organism: Orientallactaga sibirica (assembly GCA_036365145.1). Lineage (NCBI taxonomy): Eukaryota > Metazoa > Chordata > Mammalia > Rodentia > Dipodidae > Orientallactaga > Orientallactaga sibirica. The sequence goes on from JAEOAD010000008.1 coordinate 25,762,977, forward strand.
CACTAGCATTGGCCTCTGTCATCTTCTCAGGAGAATCAGTAAAGTCTAGAATTCAAACAATAAAGCTAGGGAGATTTCTGTGATTGTACCCACAGAGAACATAAAACAAAGTATTTCTTCTCTCTCCCTCATGCCTCAGCTCATTGGGGAAATAATGAATCTTCAGTAAACTTGTCTGGCTTCAGATGATATTTCCAAGCATGGCAGTATGCCTCTATACCTCTGTGTGAGTCAATTATCTTCACTTGTGAGTACTGGTAAATTGTTTGGTAAGTGGATCCACTCAACGTCACTGAGGGTTCCATCGAGGCAGTAGTCTATTCCCTTTCCCCATGGATCTGAAATAAACTGTCTGTCACACGCAAGCCACAACCATTCCACATGAAAAGGGGCAGTTGGAGTAGGCTGTAACTCTTACCTGCTGTATGAATGCTATAATCTTTCCACATGTAAAAAGGCACTTGGGTGGGGAGCATGCAGTTCTTACATGCTATAATCATTCCACATGAAAAGAGGCAGTTGGGGTGTGGTGCAGTGCAGAGCACATTTGTGAAGCATGTCAAGATTCCTTAAGAACCAGACAGGAAAATTTAGAGAATCAACAATTTAGTGTGATGTTCATTTTCATTCGGAGTCACTGGGACAATCATAAGACCACATAAGGCCACAGCCTTGTTGTGGTGCTACATGCCATAAAATATGTTGGTGTTTATAAATTATAAATTGATGTATTTTCCATGACAAAATAAGCTAATATACCATGGGATATTGTCTACAATTAAGGAAGTTGTCAATGAAAAAAGTAAAAAAACAAAAAAATACACACACACACAAAAGAAAATATTTGTGCATATTTTATAACATTGGGCCACACCTATATATTTCCTTTCTACCTCACCTTAATGTTTAATGGTAAATAGAAAAGGCCAAAAGATATAAGTATGCCCCAAACTGTCCGGTGATAAAGAGACAGACAAAGAGAAAGAGAGAGAGAATAGGCACACCAGGGCCTCCAGCCACTGCAAATGAACTCCAGACACATGTGCCACCTTGTGCATCTGGCTTATGTTGGTCCTGGGGAATCAAACGTGGGTCCTGGGCTTCACAGGCAAGTGCCTTAACCACTTAGCAATCTCTCCAGCCCCAGTTTCATCAAGATAACCAATTCTGAACTTTTGGCCTTCAGTACTGTCAGGATATCTGAACAAGGAAGCTTTCAGCTGTTTGATGGTTTTCCAGAAATTTGAAAAGTAACGCTTGGAAAATCTTTAACCTTTCTATCATTTAAAAGGTAGAATTTGTTTTTTATGATTTGAGTTCTCCAAGAGAGCTGTTGAATGTATCTAGTAGATGCTCAATTCCATCTTCACCATCATCACCATTTCTCTAGATTTTGTTGTGTGTCTGAAAGAGTATCATAAATTCTTCTAATAACTCATTTCATTTTAACATGGACTCCTAAGGGGGGTGATGTCAACCTTGTTCAACACATGGGGAAACTGAGGCATTCAGAGGTTCATTTCCAAGTGATAAAGTTCAGATGTAGCAGGTGTGTAATTGAGATTAGGGAGCCTGGTTCCCAAGCTCATCCGTCCCCATATCCCACAACCAACCAATCCTACCAAAATCTGTATGTCCATCATTGATAAATTATGTCCACTGGACTTGAGGAGTCAGCTGCAAATTAAAGCATCCATAACTCACTTGTCCATAAGAGGATCAGAGGGAATCAAAAGACATTGAGAAAACTAGGACACTTTTAAACAGATAATGAAATTATAGTGCTAATAAATTTATTAAGATATCTAAGGCTTTTTGAATGAACTAATATGTACAATTGAAAATTCCTTTCTTCCCTAACAGCAAAGGAGTGAAGAATTCCTGCTGCTATATTTTCCAACACGCCAGTCAGCCCCCTTGGGAATGTGTTGACAATATTAATGTCAAGCTCAAAGTGCTCATAGAAAGACAAAACTAAAAATAAGGCAGAAGAAAAGAGGAAGGGTTCGTTTAAAAGCACATGTCACTAGGCAAACAAACAAACCAAAAAAAAAAAAAAACACAAAAACAAAACAAAACAAAACAAAAAAAACACTTGTGGGGGAAGGATTATGTCTCAGAGACCCAGAGTCAGGATCAGATCATTAAAACCTTCAGCGGGCATCAAACGCTTACCTCCAATGACAGAGATGGAACGTTTGGATGCAACGCACTGGTGAAGATTTTGTTTCCTCAGATCAGTCTTAGCCTGAAAAGAGAGATTGCAGAATCAAAAGGACGCATTTGTACATAGCTGCCTTGAAACTCGCGAGTGCTGGTGTCTCTTTCCTCGTGATTAAATGAGTGTGTGACAAAAGGAAATTTCCACTACTGTCAAACTTTTTGATCACTTCAACAGAGGAGATGCCCCCCTGAAGGTGAAGGAAAGAGACAAGATGCCTGCTTGTATTCCTATGGCAGTAACTCCTCCTGCTGCTCTTCCTTCTCCTCCTCCTCCTTCTCCTTCTGCCCCTCCTGCTTCTCCATTGAGACAGAGTGTCACTATGTAGCCCAGGCCGGCCTCAAACTCCAGATCCTCCAACCTCAGCTTCCTGCATGCTGAAATGACCAGTGAGCACCATGATACACAGCTCGATGATTGTTTTTATAATTCACTAAAGATGTAAAATTCTGTTTAAAATATAATTCCCCACCTGCATAGGACACTATGGAAAGAAAGTTTTAGGTTCCTTTTTCCTGGGTTAAATAGCAAGTTTTTAAAAACCTATTCTCATACATCTTTGATTTATATACTTACCTTCATTCGTTCCTTCATTTAATCATCCAATAAATATTTATAGCATGTACACCACTTGCCAGGGAACCTTCCGGCTAATGAGAATACAAAGATGAATACGATCTGTGCCTTTGATCCGTGCCTTCAAGATGCTCACAGTCTATCTAGTGTGATTAATGAGCTTTGAACAGGGGAATGTACAAGATATGGTGGAAGCCAGCAAAGAATGTAACTCTATGCAAGAAGGGCAAAAGAGGGCTGAAAACAAAAGTGAGGCTTCAGCTGAGATGCCCAGAAAGGGAGGGCTGTCTGGGAAGGGAGTAAGTTTAGAGAAAACACTTCCTCAAAGGTCTGCATGTCCAGTACCTATTTCGGTCAGAAATATAGAATTTCTTTCCTTTTTGCGGGGGAAGGTGTTTCAAGGAGGGTCTCACTCTAGCTTAGGCTGATCTGGAATTCACTCTATAGTCTCAGGGTGGCCTTGAACTCACGGCGATCCTCCTACCTCTGCCTCCTGAGTGCTGGGATTAAAGGCATGTGCCACCACGCCCAGTCTAAAATGTCTTGAGTAAGATGGTGGAATAAAGCTGGAAAGATAGCTCAGTGGTTAAAGTACTTGCTTTGCTCAAATTTAAGAATCCATATGAAAAAAAAAAAAAAAAAAAGCCAAAGATGGTGGTCTATGTTTGTAATCCCAGCAGCACTGGAAAAGTCAAGACAGGAGGATCCTTGAGACTCACTGGCCAGCCAGGGTAGCATTGTTGGGGAGCTCAAGGACAATGAGAGACCCAGTCTCAAAAGGAGGAGAGGGAAAGGAGAGAGATAAGGAGAAAGCAGCTAGTATCTGAGAAGAACAACACTCTATGCTGTCCTCTAGCCTCTGCACATGGACTTGCATTAAGGGAGAGGGAGGGGAAGAGAAGAGATGAGAGAAAAGAGGAGAGGAGAGGAGAGGAGAGGAGAGAGGGGAGGGGAGGGGAGGGGAGAGGAGAGGAGAGGAGAGGAGGAGGAGAGGGAGAGGAGAGAGAGAGGAGAGGAGGGGAGGAGAGAAGAGGGGAGGGAGGAGGGGAGAGGGGAGGGGGGAGAACGGGAGGGGAGGGAGGGGAGAGGAGAGAAGATAAGAGGAGAGGAGAGAAGGGGAGGGAGGGGAGGGGAGGGAGGGGGAGGGGAGGGGAAGGGAGAGGAGAGGAGAGGAGGAGGAGAGGAGAGGAGAGGAGAGGAGAGGAGAGGAGAGGAGAGGAGAAGAGAAAGAAGAAAAGGGGAGAGAAGGGGAGAGGAGAGGAGAGGAGAGGAGAGGAGAGGAGAGGAGAGGAGAGAAGGGGAGAGGGAGAGAAGAGGAGAGGGAGAGAGGAGGAGGAGAGAGGGGAAGGAGAGGGAGGAGATAAGAGAGAGAAGAGGAGGGGAGGGGAGGTGAGAGGAGAGGAGAGGAGAGAAGAGGAGGGGAGGGGAGGGGAGAGGAGAGGAGAAAACCGAAGAGAAGAGAAAGAAGAGGAGAGGAGAGCAGAGAAAAGAAAAGAAAGAAGAGAAGAGAAGGGGAGAGAAGAGGAGAGGAGAGAAGAGAAAAGACAAGAAAGAAGAGCAGAGGAGATGGCAATAGCATGCAAACTGGGATTTCTTTAAAATATTCTGAAACTTTCTGAACAAAGTTCTAATACTAGTTTGACAGTGGTGACGATGGTGACAGATACATCATTCACTTTTCAGGCAACTCTACCCTTTTCCTTCATCCCTGTAGCTCTAAGCAGAAACAACTAGCCCATATTCCCCTCTGATAAAGCAATCTTCACAGTAAATATGCACAGTGCTTCACCAAGGACAAAATCCTTAGCAGAGAAGACCATGGGGATGCTCAAGCTGGCAACCCACATGCGGCCTGCCCAGGTTTGCTGTAGAGTAGCTGTCACTCCAGGCGTCCCCTGTGCCAGCTTCGCGCGGCTGGTTTGTTTATAACTGCAGTGCTGCATGACTGACTCACAGGCAGTCTGACGCCTCGACTCCCTCAAATCTGCCCTTTTCGCCTGCCTCTGCCCTTCTCCTGCCTCCTCACACATCTCAGAGCTCCTCTGGCTCTGTGGGATTTCTATTGTCAACTTGACCAGATCAGAAATCAAGTAAGAGTCACACCTCTTGCGCAAGTCTGTGAGGGCATATCTAGGAAGGATTAACTGAATAAGGAAATGGTTCTCCCACTGTGGGCAGCCCTTCCAGTGGTGAACTACAGATAAAGCTCCCTGGCGCATGCATCTACCCTGTTGCTGTTATCCCTTATGGATATTGGGATCTAGCTTCACACCCTGAAGATCAGCAGCTCTCTAGGAATCTTCCAGGCCTTCAGTGCCAGATTGCGACTGCTGAGGCATCTAGCCTCATGGACTGAGAAGCATAGGGATTCTGACACTCCATCCTTCAGACAACTACTGTTGGACTGCCCAGTCTGTGTTTTTATTCTGTAAATGAATCCAATAAATCCCCTTTTAAGAACTCATTCATTCGGTTGGTTTTGTTCCTCTAGAGAACTGTGACTAATACACTCTGCCAAAAGTGTGAGCTGATTTGAACCTCTCCCATCTTGTGTGTGGTTTTGCTCCTAGTTAGAAATATCTTTGTATGTGTTGGGATGCACATGTATGTACAGGTACATGTGTGTGCACATCAATGTGAAGGCCAGAGAATAACCTTGGATGTTGTTGCTCAGGCACCATCCACCTTTGTTGAGACAGGGTCTCTCAATAACCAATAGGCTGGACTGGCTGGCCAGTGAGCCTCAGGGATCCACTTGTCTGTGTCTCCCCAGCACTGGTATTTCAAGTACAGGCTAATCATACATGTCATTTTAATACTTGAGGTATATGGATTCATTTCAACCCTTATTTATTAATTAATTAAATTTTAACTTATTGCAATATTGGCCATTTTCCCATCAGTTTATATTCTTATGTTCTCTCTCCCTCGGCCCCATGCCACTGAGGGCTCTGTCCTCAGTGGGGTTATCAGTATTTACTGTGGGGTGATGAAAGCACTAGGCAGTCTTTGTGGGAGGGACAATGCCTCAGGGTGCTCCTTCTCAACATGTGGCTCTAACAATCTGACTTTTCCCTTCCACAATGTTCCATGAGCCTTGGAGGGCATAAGTCTCCTTTAGGGTTGAGTTCTCAGCAGCCTCTGGTTTTCTGCCTTGATGAGTTTTGAGTCTCCTCAGTGTCTACCACCATCTCCCTGGAGGAGGCTGTCAGGCTAGCAGTGAGAACAGCATTTATACTTAATCAGCCACTTCCTCTGTAATGATTCCTGAGCTCTGACTCATCTGGTGCTCGGCAGTAGGCTTTCTTTTCTTGCCACACTGGTGTGTCTTGGGTCTCTGGTATCTTTACTGTGTCTATTTCTTCTCTTCTCTAAATCACTTATGACACTTTGAGTTCTGAATGTGTTCTATATCAAAACGAACACAGTTTATACAACCTTGCTGTCAATGTTCTTAAATAACTTAATAATCTTCACTAAACTTTGTTATCACTGATTAAAATGTGATTTACTCTAATCCCCAGACATTTTACTAATGGACATCATTTGTTATATCCTTTGCCTGCCATGTTTTTTTAAGAATCATTCACAGATTATATTTACAACCAATGTTAAACACATACAGAGGATTCTCACATGTTTTTGGTGGTGTTTCTAAAAGAGCTAATATTGTGCAAACAAAGTAAAGAGAAATGGCATCTATAGGAACCAAGATTGTCCTCTTATACTAGGGTTGGTATGGTGGCATTGATTTGTAATCCCACTTCTGGAGCGACAAAGACAAGCGGATCCCTGGGGCTCACTGGCCAGCCAGTCTAGCCTACTTGGTGAGTTCCAGGCTACTGAGAGACCCTACTCTCCTACCCTCACGTGTATGCACACACATTTATCTGTAAATATATACATGTGCAACCACACATATAAAGATGTGTTTAACTAGAAGCACAAATGCACAAAAGGGCTGAAGAAGTGGCTTAGCAGTTAAGGCGTTTGCCTGCGAAGCCTAAGAAGACATGTTTGAATTTCCAGATCCCATGTAGCCAGACACAGTGATACAAGTGCACAATGTCACACATGTGCCACAAGGGGGCGTACACATATGGAGTTCATTCACAGTGGCTGAAAGGCCATGGCATGCACATTCTCTCTCTCTCTCTCACTCAAAAATAAAGAAAAAAATTAAAAATACACATAAGATGGGGAGAGGTTCAAATGAGCTTGTGGCAAGGGGTGTTAGTCAGAATTCTCAAGAGGAACAAAACCAACAGAATGAATTAGCTTACATCATAAAAATGCATTCTAGGTAGTCCAACAATAGCTGTCTTCAGGCTGGAGAGTCAGAAATCCCGTAGCTTCTCAGTCCATGAGGCTGGATACCTCAACCAAGACTGTCCTCTTGACTAGGATTCCTTGCTAGATCTTCTTCTTAACAAGCCCAATCAGAATACTAACTGGTATTTGTTGTCTCAAGAGTGTACAGAGGAATTGCACATGACTGAATATGTGCCAACAATAAGGCAGGGATGCCTCTAGATAAACAAACCAAAGCACATGGCAGTGAAGGGACTCACTCCAAGTCACACTCAAGCTAATGGTTCCACTCAGACTCAAAAACAAGTATTCCTAGATTGACTACTGTCACCAACTCTACAGTTCTGGAAAAATGGGTTTTAGGGTAGTTTTCTCTGTTAAGAAGTTACCAGTTATCATTCTTCAGTTATCCACACGATCTCTAAGCATGTTTCCAGTTTACTATGAATCCTCATATGAATTAATTAATATCCTAGCAGCAATGACAGGGGACTATTTTAATGTCACAGAATGTGAGTCAATACACATTTTTAGACAAGAAACATAACCAGAGAATAGTACTTGAAAATAGATGCTAGCCAGAGGCAGAACACGTGGTGTTCAACAAGATGTAGTGTTACGATCAGGGTTACGGAGGGGCTCAGGGATTAGGTGAAGAAGTATGTAATGTTTTCAAAAAGCCTTTTTCAGCCCCCTCTTTACTCCATTTTTGTTTCTACCCTTCAGTCTGCTATCTGCCCTTTTTCAAAGAACTGGTCTGTTTGGGTTTTTAAAATCATGTTTAGGTTTTGCATATTAAGTCAAAAGCACTAAATAACTATCTTTGAACAAGAGTTATAAGAGAATGAAATTAAAGTACATGGAGTTTTCTAAAGCATCATGGATCTTTCATCATTTTTCAAACTGGAACAACTTAGTCCCCAGTACTTAGAGGTGCAATTGTTATAAGCTTAATTAAGCCTCCCCTATGTGATGATGAAAGAGCTTAAGGAACTGAACTAATGAAAGGCTTAGGTGCCAAACTTTGCCTGGTATTGATAGATAGTTCAGGCTCAAAGCTGATTTGTTACCCCCAAGGAAGGGGCAGTAGGAGGAACTAGGAAAAGCTTTAGAGAAATTAATAATTATATGGTGGGGAATGTGGGACTCTGGGTTAAAAGTCAACTGTGAGGGCCTCTGATTTCCTCCTGGGCTCAGAAAGATAGCATTTGATCAATAATCCACCACTTAGCGGATGAAACACCAGCAGGCATCAAGTGGATCTCAGGGAATATGTGGAGGGCGGGAAAGCTGAAGGAACTTCCCAAGCCCTACGTGGGTCCATTTCAAACTTCAGTAGCCTTGTTAACAAGGAGGGCAAAGTGAAATTCCTCTGAAATTATTCAATAAGTCTCTTACATAGACAGCCCAAATTGTTTTGCTGTCACCTCCATGTGTGAAGTCCAAGGAGCCCACATAAATATGGAAAGGAAATGAAGAGGCAGCTAGCAACCAGGTTTTCAAAGGTATGGTCTGGTTTATTTATGTGCTTTCCATTTTCTGAAATTTTATATTTCTACCACAAAAGAATCACAGAAGCCCCGATTAGTCCCAAAAAGCTAAAAAGTGCTATGCATAGTTTATGTGATTTTTTTCAATAATAGTTAGGTCTATTAAACATATTTGTATGACCTATGTGTACAAATTGAATGTATTGAAGTGAGCAGAAGTAATTTCAAAAGTTTATCTCTTTTTTATTTGGGAGAGAGACACAGAGAGAGAGAGACAGAGGGAGAGGAAGACAGATAGAGATGGGTGTGCCAGCAGGCTCTCAGCTGCTGCAAGTGAAATCCAGATGCGTGTGCCCCTTTGTGGTCAAGTGCTGCATCACACCCTTGCATCACTTTGCATCTGGCTAAACGTGGGACCTGGAGATTGGAACCGGCATTCTTAGGCTTAGGAGGCCAGCGCCTTAACCGCTAAGCCATCTCTCCAGCCCAAAAGTTTCTCTCTTTTTTATGTATTTGTTTTTGTGTGTGATGTGTTTGATGTGTGTATAGGTGTGTATGTTTGTGTGTGAGTGTGGGCATCCACATGCCACAGCACACATGTGGAGATCAGAGGACATCTATTGAGTCTGTTCTTGCCTTCCATCCAATTTGAAGTAGGGTCTCCCTTGTTCCTGCTGTGGTTTACTGTTGTGCTCACCTTGAGCTACTGAACTTCCAGGAAATTCTGTTTCTGCCTCCCCATTCACAGCCAGCATGTTGACATTACAGAAGCCTGCCAGGACGTTTTATGAGGGGGCTGGGGATGGAACTTGGGTACTTAGGGCTTTATCTTCTGAGTTGTCTTCCCAGCCCTAAATCTCTTTCTTTCTGTTGCTTTACATTTTCTTAATTTCCCTCAAATGTCCTCTTATTTGGTTCTCCCAATGCTCTCACGAGGTAGTTGTGTGATTTGTTAGTATTTCTGTATTCTAGATTGGAAGGTTGAATACACATGATTTTCCAAGGTAGCGTTCAAAACCCTCATCATGCAAAGTTCAAAAATAGTAACTGTGGTTTGATTGCTTCAGCAGCATGTATATTAAAACTGGGACAATACAGAGAAGCTTAGTATGGCCCCTGCACAAGGATGACATGCCAATTCGTGAAGCATTCCACATATTCTTGTAATGGTGACTGTGATACTGAAATCCACATCTTCCCACTATAAACCCAATGTGTTTGCCTGCATGCTCAGGTTCGAGCAAAGTATTGCTAGAAGGGCTTATTAGCATATTTCCTAGTGCTGCTCGACTGCATTCTTCTAGAAGTGGCCGGCATTAATCAAAGGGTTTTAATGGATGGCAGCTGATCAACCAAGCTACATATTTTTACTGAACACCCTCTAGTTTCTAAGCACTTGCTAATTGTGCTAATAAATAAGATTAAGGAAGTTAAAAAAATAACACCAATCCAACTTCCCCTCTTAGTAAAAGAGATGCAAACAAGTGTAACACAGTGTAACACATGATAAAATGATCACATGAGGATATGGACACTTGATTACAGGATGACCACATGATTACATGATCATGTAATTACAGAAATTCTAACTTACTGGGGTAAGGCTGGCAAGTTTTCTCTAAAACTACAGTACTTGAAACAAGTTCCAAGAGTAGAGGAGTGTGCCATTTATTTCCATGTTGTACTTAACAGATTCAAATCAACCAAACATCTCAGGCTGCATTCTATGTTACGAAAATTTTGCAAGTTGACCAGAATTAGGAAAAAAGCATTCACTGTGAATAAATAACTATAAGCCATAATAGTTATTCCTCTTTCACCTTGGAGCAGCATCAGAGCATCTGTTTTGAGGACCGCAGCAATTTGATCAGTAACAAGCAGACAACTGGAGGAGACTGCGGAGTCATGTATACAGGAGGACAGGAAAATCCTGCACACCTGGGCTAGCAAGGATGGCAGATGGCTGGAGGAAAAACAGAAGTCTGTAAAAGGGAGGAAAGCACCTATGTGAAGCAGCTGTCGGATCGTGCTCACCTACTGAACCCTTCTGAAACCATTGGGGAAAACTTTCCTCCCAGACACTCTCAAGTCTTGTAGATCAAGGACCCTAAGAGTCTACTCCGACAAGCAAGGTCCCATGAGGGAGTTGACAGCCAAGGAAAGCGCCCCAGCAAGACACTCGCTGATCTGCATGAAACACCACACACCAGGAGAAGATTTCTTCCAGGTCACTCACCAGAGGGCACAGAAGACTTCTTCTGGATCAGTGCGGCATCTCTTCTACCCTCTCCCTCACACCCATGCTGTGAGAACACAATGTCAAGAACAAAGGAATGAGCAAATAACCCAGCAGACACGGATGCGACTGGCTGTTCATGAAGCAGAGCACAGATAAAACCCATTAAGAGCTTCTTTTAGCGTGTGTGCATGTGGGTCATAAAAACAAAAGGGAACTCGTGCATTTACAAAGAAACAGGCATTATCCTCAACATGAGTGAGTCTCTCAGTAGGAGCTCATGACCATCGATGTTACTGGGGAGAGTCACAGAGGCCCAGTGTTCAAGAATTCTTTCAACTCTTCATACATGGTTCAATTAATTTTCACTGCACATGTCTTATGTGCCAGACACAGTTCTGAGTACTAGATGGATACAGGAAAATGGGACCCACATTATTGTGCCCCAAAACCATTTCCTATGCACAATGTCAGAAAAACATGTGTCTGGGAGGGTAAGCCAAGGCTTGAAAATGAGAAATTCCCCAAATGAAAAGAGAGAGGCGTTAGTAGTCATGGAAGACAAAGATAATAGCAACCAAAAAAAAAAAAAAAAAAAAAGAGTACAAAGCACTGTCAAATTGAGGGGCTGGGGGAAGGTGTGCAGGACCTTATTCATTGCAGTCATTTTCACAGTAGCCAAGAGAAGCAAAACTGCAGAAAAGCTTCCACAAACTTATGAATGGATAAAGAAAATGTGGCACCTGTACACACTAGAGTACTATTTGTCCATAAAAGCTATTTCCTGTCAATTACACCAGCATGAACAGTCTTAAAGGTTGTTATGTTAAGTGAAAAAAAAAAACCAGACACAGAGACAAGTAATAAAGGACCATGATTGTGAAATTCAAGAATGGTGACTCAGAGATTGAGAGTGCTATGGAGGGAGAAAAAAGAGAGTTGATCGCTGTATATACTTACTAAGTTTGAATTAGTAGAAAGTTCTACCGTGCTATTGAACCTTGGGGTTTTAAAGTGACAATAATGTTTCAAAAAGGTGAAAGGGGCTGGAGAGATGGCTTAGTGGTTAGAGCTTGACTGCAAAGCCCAAGACCTGGATTCTATTCTCCAGCACCCACATAAGGCCATATGCACAAGGTGGCTCATGCATCTGAGGTTCTGCATGCCCATTCTCTCCCTCTCTCTCTCTCTCTCTCTCTCTCTCTCTCGTTCTCTCATTCTCTCAAATAAATAAAATATTTTACTAAAAAAGCTGTAATAACAGATTTTGAATGTCTTCCCCACAAAGAAATAGTGAGTATTTGAGGAACCTTTTCAGAAAATTGGGCAGGAGTGAGGACGAGAAGGAGATCTGGACAGAGGTTGGACCCTGACCCAGAAGTGATTCAGCAAAGAAAATAAAAAGTAATGTCGTGAGCAGAGGCCACACAGGAAAGGTATTATTTGCCCAGAGGTCTGAATGTTTATAACACGTAACAAGGACTAATGAACAGGTATAAGCTGAATCCCCAACTCTTTATTTTAATTGAAATTATTTCAGAATTTCCACACTTAGGATATTCATGGTTGCATTTTGGGAAATAGTCTTCATTATATTTAAGTCATTTACTTCTTTCCTTTGTTTACTTAGAATTTTACTAGCACCAGATGTCAACTTTTATCAAGTACCTTTTAACATCCTTCATCAAGATCAGACACCTTTTCCCCTTGAATCTGCTGAAGGTTTTATTGATAGTTTGAGAAATGGTTATGTTCATGAATAAACCCTTTGTCACAATTGTGCTACTAGTTTGATGTATTGTTATGTTTTCTTTCCTTATATTTTACGTTTATATCCCTAATTTTCAGTGAATCCAAACCACAGTTTCCTTCTCTCCTATACTGCTTTTTTTTTTTTTGTCAGCAGTAACTTTATCTGGTTTGATACTAAAGTTATTCTCACTTCATAACAACCAAATTGAGTTACTAGTTCTTATCATCTGGAATCAAAATAGCATTACTTGTGAGTTCTGTCAGGTTTAGATAGAATTCATCTCTGCACACATGTGACTCTGGGCTTCGCACCTCTGAATATCTTGTTACAGGTTTGATCTCTTCTGTGGCAACTGGTTTATGAAAATTTTTGTTTTCTTTTAGGGTCAGCTTCAGCAAGCTATATTTTGTTGGGAAAAAAATTCCTTTCATCTACATTTCAAATCTTTTACTTTGTATGCTCGTGTAGGCTCGTGTGTGTGTTTGAAGACCAAAGGCTATCTCGAGCGCCATCTTCAAGTATGCTGTCCAGTTCCTATGAAACAGGGTGTTGCATTGGCCTGTAGATCACCAATTAGGCTACACTGAACAACCAGCAAACTCCAGGGATTCACATCCAGTGCTGACTCTCCAAGCACACACCACCACACCCAGCTTATTAACTCGTCTTCCAGGGATCGAACTCAGATCCTCATGCTTGGGAGAGAAGCACTTTACTGACTGAGCCATATCTGCAGCCCCAGATTTTTGTTTTCATAGTTAGTCTAACCTTGTATATCACAGAAGTTGCACCTTTGTATCATGGTTTGGTCACCGTGTTTACTTTCATCATGCCGGAGAAGGTCTTACTTTATGAGTTTCCACATTTAGATTTATTCACCTCTTATTCTGTTTTACTAGTTGTTGCTTATTTTAGTTGTTTTCCTGGTCTCTTTCGAAGCACACCTCCTGCTTCACTTTTGCAGGTTGCATTTTAGTACTGCCTATGTTGCCCGTGGTGAGTTATAACAGGAAAGGTCTTCCTTTATCTTTGATGGGAGTAATGCTTTCATTTGCCTGCCCGTTAAGATAATGTCAGTTCAGGAGTGTTGTTTGTTAAACAGTTTGGTTAACCTCTGAGGAACCTTTCCTAATCACTTCTGCATTGTTTATTTCTACCTTTATGTATTTTGAAAATCTAATGGAGTATAAAACCCATCCCATAGTTCTTGTATCTTCAAAAAAAAAAAAAAAAATCCAAGGATCTCCACTGCAACACGACGTTCATCCTTCTGGCTCCATTGACCTCCACGCAGAAACTGTGACATTGCCACACGTTGCCCAGTGGCCATCTCCAACAAAATGGTGTTGCAAACCCAATGACCCTTCCCCCCCCTATATTTGTTATGTTCTAATAGTAACAGATGGCTGCCAAATGTATTAATCTATGGGGGGAATAAAGCTGACTTTGACTAACAGGATTTGCCTTCAGCATTCAGGTCCTCCACTTTCAAAAGAGCCAGCATTCTTTCTGCCATTCTAATAGAGAACAGTTGGCCTACTCTTGATAGTGGTGGTCTCTCAGACAATCACAGTTGAGCAGGCTCTGCTTCCAAGCCTGAAACAATCATTTCTCTTTGTGCCATATCCATCTGCTCACACCAGTCCATTTCTTCTAAACTTAACTGTGCTCAAGTTCTATGACACAGGCAGAATGCAACAAACCTTTTACACAAACTGTTTCTAGTCCAGGGTAGACAATGCTCTTTATATCCCTCATAAGCCAAGCCTACACAGTCCACAGTACTTTCTGCATTCATATCTGTCAACTCTCAACAGCATGGTCCATCCAGCTCTGCTCACAGCACTGTAAGATGTCTCTCAGTCCAAGGTTTCATATCCTTCTATATTTCTGCCTGCAAATCAGTTCCAAGAGGCCAAAAAGCACACAGTCAGGTGTCTAGCAGTAATGACCCCACTCCACTGGTATCAATTTTCTTTGCCTTCTTGTTGCTTGCATAAAGCACCCAATCAAAAGCAACTGATGGGAGGAAATTTATTTCAGCCTATAGTTTTGAGCAGAAGCTTCCACTGCAGGTGGAAAATAACATCAGAAGAGCGAGCCAAACTGTGGCAAGGGAGAGCTGAGTATAACACCCTTAAGCCTGCCCCTCGCCCCCAGAAGACACCAATTCCAGTAAAGCTCCACCTCCCAGATTTCACCAACTGGGAACCAAGGATTCAAAACACATGAGTTTATGGGCAACACCTGATTCAAACCACCACAGTATATAATTATAAAGTTAATCATGATGGCTCTTGCCTGTAATCTCAGCACTAGGGAGGCTGAGGCAGGAAGATTGCCACAAGTTCTAGTTCTGAGTTTCAGAGTGCAACCATGACTCAAAAAAAAAAAAAAAAAAAAAAACTTGAAGTTCATCTATGTTAGCCAGTGCTGAATTACCATCATCATCATCATCATCATTATTGCTACAATGACTTTGTAATTGTACTTCTCTGATTAAAAGAAGGAGAACTTGGGCTGGAGAGATGATTTAGTGGATAAGGCACTTGCCTGCGAAGCCTAAGAACTCTGGTTGGATTCTCCAGGTCCCATATAAGCCAGATGCACAAGGTGGCACCTGTGTCTGGAGTTTGTTTGCAGTGGCTAGAGACCCTGATGCTCCCATTCTCTCTCTCTCTCTCTCTCTCTCTCTCTCTGTCCCTCTCTTTGTCTCTAATAAATAAATTAAAATTTTTAAAAAGAGAACGTTTATAGACCATCAGTTGGGTGGTATTATTTTTGTATGACTTTTCTTGCATTTCCTCTATTCAAGCTGTCGCACTTTGAATTGCCACTCACTCAAAATAGTGTTACCTATTATAATTTTTTGAAAGTTCTTCAGTTTCTCGTGATTTTTGCTTTGTGTACTTAGTCATTTGATATATTTTTATTGTCAAAAGTAAGTAGTGGGTTGTGATTATTATAGCTTCAGATGCTTCTGTATGTCATGTTGTCAGTTTAAATGCCTCAAAGTCCAGTGGTGGAGCAGCTTTTGTTCTGCTTGTACTGGCTTGACATCACTTTTCCACTTTGTTTCCTATCACTTTCACTTTCACTTTCACTTTTGCTGTAGACAGAGCAGTGGAACTGGTTTTTATCCCAAACTGACACTCAATTTTTTTAAGGAAATAATAACAAATAATGGGATGGCTAGTATGCTCTGTTATCATTTGAAATAAAACAGTGTCCTTTCTACTTTGCGTAAATTGTGGGTTTCATACGTATTGCTCTTTCTTTGTTTCTTTGGCTGGTTTTGCTGATATCCGTTGCAGCGTGTTTATTTCCTCTCCCTCTTGTTTACTTAGGAGTCTCCTGCACTATTCTATTCCACTAATGATTAGCTTCCCCTTGGCCACACTCACTATTTTTGAACACAAAATGCTGCATATTTTCCCCAGCACATGCCATCTGACCAACCAAAGTGCTGGGTGTCCCCTCAAGGTGCGCCATTCCAGTCCTCCCCATGGTCCAGAGTAGCCCCACAGACCACATCTGGAGTCCTTTGAAGTGCTGTCACTTGGTGCTTTTATGAACCTGACTGGAGAGTTGTGGAGTCCGTGCAAGACCCTTTGTTCCAGTCTTATCTGAATACATTTTCCAGTGAGATAGTTCTGATTCCATGGGCCTTATAGAGCTTTGGGCCACATTGTGTCAGTGGGCCTTTCACTATACAAAGTCCACTGTGAGCAGGTGAGGATAGCTCCCGTATAACCACCTGCATTAGTAGGTAAGACTTCTTTTTTAAAAAAAATTTTAATTATTTGGGCTAGAGAGATGGCTTAGCGGTTAAGGCGCCTGCCTCCTAAGCCTAAGAACGCCGGTTCCAATCTCCAGGTCCCACGTTTAGCCAGACACAAGGTGACGCACGGGTGCAATGCCACACTTGCCCACAAGGGAGCGCACACATCTGGATTTTGTTCACAGCAGCTGAGAGACTGCTGGAGCGCCCACTGTCTCCCTCTCCCTCTCTCTCTGTCTGTCTCTCTCTGTGTCTCTCTCTAAAAAAATTAATTATTTATATTTGATAGAGAGAAAGGGAAAAAGAGGCAGAGCAAGAGAGAAAATGGGCACACCAGGGCCTCTAGCCACTGTAAATGAACTCCAGACGTATGCACCACCCTGTGTATTTGGCTTATGTGGGTCCTGGGGAATGGAACTGGGGTACTTAGGCTTGGCAGGCAAACACCTTAACTGCTAAGCCATTTACCCAGCCCTCTTTTTTATTTTTATTTATTTATTTATTTGAGAGAGAGAGAGAGAATGGGCATGCCAGGGCCTCCAGCAACTGCAAAGGAACTCCAGACACAGGTGTGACCTTGTACATCTGGCTTATGTGGGGACTGGGGAATTGAATCTGGGTCCTTAGGCTTCACAGGCAAGTGCCTTAACTGCTAAGCCATCTCTCCAGCCCAGGTCAGGTTTCTTAACAAATATCCACTTAGTAAACAAAGATGCATGGCCATACTGCTATTTTTAAATGATGAGAATATGCTGTAGATGCTATTTGAAATAGATTTTGATATTTTCTTCTGCTCAGGAAAACAAATTCTTTGATACTGTAAAAAACTTCATTGCCTCAGAACACCCGTTTTTCTGGGACCCCTTTCTACCGTGGACAGATTTCTTTTCTTTCACTTTTAAGAAAACCTTGCTTGTTTGTCCTTCAACTTCCATGGAGATCTGACCTTGACTGGTACCAATAGAAACAAAATTGCCTTGTTAATGTATTTAACTTTTCCTTGTTCTGTTCTCATAGCTCCTATTTTTTAGCTGCTATTTTTTTGTTTTTATTTTATTTATGTATTTATTTATTATTTATTTATTTATTTATTTTTGGTATTAAGTCCTCAAGTCTTATATTTTTCTACCTCTTTATAGTCTTGGCCCATGCCTCAAAATATATCTTGCACTTGATCATAGATCCAGCAGTGACCAGCCTCCTCGATGTCTCATAAAATTCTCTAGCTGGGAAACCATATGTTTAGCTTTAAAAATTGAAACCAATATTTACCTGGCAGGGGAGATACCATGATCACGAAGGTGGTTTTCCCAGGCAAGGCTTATCCATTGCGCTCTGGATGTGCTGACCCCTGCGATTTCCCCAAATGCGGGAAATTCAACTGCATAATTTGTGGTGGGGGGCGGGTACTGCATTTGTACTCTCCCCTACTAATAAAACAAAATAAAATAAAAAATAAACTGAAACCAGAGCTTTCCTTAAGTTACACACACAAGCACACATACATACATGCACACCTGCATACATGCACACACCAGTTAGCTCTGTCTTGCAAGTCTTATGTTTATATGACCTTTTCCTTCTCTTGCTGCTGAATTGCCTCAGTTGGGCTGCAATGCTCCTTATTGTCTGGCTGGCCATCACTTGGTGTCAAGAAGCCATGTTCTGGGCAGATGGTCTCTACTCTCAGGGCCCCAGGTACAGAAGGAGCAGAGTGGCCGGCAGTGTCAGCCCCCTTCCCCTGGAATAAGCCTCCTTTGCTTTCAGATTTTTTTGGTGCTCTACCATGCTGAGGTCAAGAAGGAGTCAACCCACACAGTTCTTACTTGAATTCCATAAACACTAAACAAATTCTGGTAAGTTTCTTGGGAAATCATAGATGCCATAGGTTAAGCTTTCTAGCCGCTATGACTTGCAGGAGTCTGTTTTCAGGTATTCTGCATTCTTTGATGTTTTCCACAAGGGATAAGTGTCAGAACTTAAGGCCACTCCCACTCACAGCCATCAATTGACTGTAGAAACAAACAAACAAACAAAAAAACTCAGAGAGAGGCCATCTACATCTGCACCAGAATTCCTCTTACGAGCACAGTTTGCATTTGGGGTATCCTGCTGCTTGCTGCTGTTTGGTACTAGATCTGGTTACTGCAGACACTGTTGGATCTGTCCAGGGCCCCTGTACAAAGTTCGAGGGACATGTGTTTTAACCCACATCTCAGTATTTTCAGGTTATTCTTGACTTCCTTCATTATCTTGCATATTTTCTGATATTTCAACCTCATTTAAAATAATGAACTGAACTAGCCAGGCATGGTGGCACATGCCTTTAATCCAGCATGCAGGAGGCAGAGATAGAAGGATCACTGTGAGTTCAAAGCCAGCTTGGGCTACAAAGTGAGTTCCAGGTCTGTTTGGGCTAGAGTAAGACCCTACATCAAAATAAAATAAAAATAATTTAAATAAAATAAAAAAGAACTATTTTACATAGTGATCCAGTAGAAAACATAATTTTGGAATAGTATACTTAAAATGACTAAACTAGGAATGATATTCAGACCATGTACACACAATTTGAACTACTTCACTGGCAGGAATTAAAACGTAAACTCCAGCTAGGTGTGGTGGTACACACCTATGACCCCTGCACTTGAGAGGTGGAGGCCGGAGGATGAGGGTTAAAGGCCAGCTTCAGCTACATAATGAGATCAAGGCAAGCTCATGTCACATGAGACTCTGTTGCAGTAACCAAACAAAAACCATATACTAATGTGTACAGTTAAACTTGATTTAGTAAAATGCTGGCAGGGTGCTGATCTGATTTGGGTTGGGTAACTTTCCCATGTATGCATAGTATCCCAAACTGCTGAGTTTTTGCATACCATCCCCAACTATTGAGAAAGGAAGCACACTAGAAAACCAGGTGCAGCAGGGGATTGTCCCACTGAGTGAATTCAACCAGTCTCAGAAGCCAAATATTATGTTTTCTCATATGTGGTTCCTAGATTTTACATAAGGTACGTAAGCATATGCATGTATATATGACATAAAAATGGAAGCAGTAAACAACCGGACATGATGCTCAAACAAGTGCAATAGTGGCACACAGCCATGGTGGGTAACCAACTGCTCTTGATTTGGCTAACAGATCCACTCAGTGAAATGGAACTCATAGCTGGAACTGGGAAACAAGTCAAAACCATGTCCAGAAAATGAGCCCGTTCTCCAATATCAAGCTCCCACCAATCATGGGCTATAAGAGGGCCTACACATATAAAATTCTCTCTAAAATAATAATGGCCATCCCATCTATCTGGTGCTGACTTCTCTCTCTGTTGGAGAATTTGCTTCTCTTTTTCAGATAGATGAAAAACCTGAAAGGAGGATCAGCCTATAGCACCTCACCAGGGCCCCAGCTGAAACCATAGAGTAACAGGGGAAATGGGCAAGAGTGCAGCTTTTTTGGTGAACCTGACACCAGTACAAGGCTTTAGGGAGATAGACACAGAGAACACTGAACTCCTACTGAACCAGATATCCAGAGACACAGAGGCTCACAAGACCTCATCACTGAAGTAGACCTAAAACGAACCCAACATGGCTCAGGGAAATTTGAGGAAGAGGGGGAGGAAAGATTGTTAGAGCCACAAGTTGGGTCATTATACACAGAGACATTGCCTCTTCCCCAAAACTAATGGCTACGCCCACAATGCATGACCCACGTTCCCCAATGAGGAGGGTCCCTTCAGAGAGGGAGAACAGGGAGGAGGCTATCGATGGCACCAACATGAATGTATTCACATTATGAGCTAATAAAATAAATAATAAATTTTTAAAACAATGGAAGCAAATTACCTAGAGGGACAAAGGAGACTAATGGGAGTGAGTGGAGAGAAACAAGAAAGGGTAGGGGTAGGGTGAGAAATGTGCTCAAAGTACAATATGAAATTGTACAGAAAGTTATATCAATCAATAAATAATTTTCTAAAATATTTTAAAGTATTTATTTGCAAGTAGAAAGAGATAGAAGAGAGACAGACAGAGAGAGTGGGCATACCAGGGCCTCCAGCCACTGCAAATGAACTCCAGACACCTGCACCACTTTGTGCATTTGCCTTTACATGGGTACTGGAAAATTGAACCTGGGTTGTTAGGTTGTGCAGGTAAGCACATTAAGTGCTGAGCAATCTCCCCAGCCCCCTATTATCATTATCATTATTAGTATTGTTAGTTTTTTGAGGTAGAGTATTGCTCTAGCCCAGGCTGACCTGGAATTCATAATGTGGTCTTAGGTTGGCCTAGAACTCACAGTGATCCTCCTACCTCAGCCTCCTGAGTGCTGGGATTAAAGGCATGTGCCACCACACCTGGCAATAAATAATTGTTTTAAAAATAGAAAGGCGAGGCTGGAGAGATGGCTTAGTGGTTAAGGCATATGCTTGCAAAGCCAAGGACCCGGGTTCGATTATCCAGGTCCCACGTAAGTCAGATGAACAAAGTAGTGCATGCATCTGGAGTTCATTTGCAGTGGCTGGAATTCCTGGCATGCCCATTCTCTCACTCTTTCTCTCTCTCTCTCTCTCTCCCTCTCTCCATCTCTAATAAATAAATAATAAATGTTTTTTTTTAAATTAAAAATAGAAAAGCACCATACTTTTTGTTGTACAAAAGTAGTATACTAACTTATCAATAAGCCAGATTGCATCAGCATACCCAGCTCTTACTGAGGATTTCTGCTTATTTTAATAAGGTCACAAAACTTCCCTGAACACAGACAATGTTCCAGATTTCTCATGACTTCCAGTCATAAAGACTTGTTATCATGAGACTACCTAAAACATCCAGGCTTAACAATGTCCAAAATAAATAAATAAATAAAAACTCCTATCCCCAAAGTCTTTAAGCAAATTGATTTCCCAGGACAACACACCAAATTTAACTTGTGGGTTTTGTTTATCTTACATACAACAGAGTCTTGAGGGAGTGGGAACACCCAAGGCTTCAAGCGACTGACTGGAGAAATTTTGCCTGAACAATACCAGCAAATGAAGGCAGAGCACGGACTTCCCTTGTGCTCCGTCCCCTTCCCTCTCCCCTTCATGGGAATAAAGGCATCTCTATTTCAGGAACTAAAATTAAAAGGGCAAGTTTAGATGCCCAGTTTGTCTCTTCTCTCTCCTCTCTTGTGACAGGACACCTGACTTCCTGTTCAATCCCCAAAGCACAAAGAATGTGAAGTAAACAATGTCTGTGTAGGAGAGGAAAAAAATCTTCCTCCTCTTTCCATTCTAAAGACCCCGCTGCAGTCAGAACCTCGCTGCCCCCAGCACGCGCGCACACACACACACACACACACACACACACACACACACACACACACACACACACACACACACACACACTCTGGGGGTGAGCCTGAAATGTCCCAGGCCTTGAAGGAAGAAACTTACCATAAATGCTGAGACTTTAGGATACTCATCCTTTTCAGCCTGGACATCCAGCTGTGAAAATTTCTCCTAAATAAACATAATCAGGGAGGCGGATAAGGATTTCTGAACAAGAACTTGTGCGTTAGGTTGGTAAAAAAGAGAAAGAACTTTTGTGTTAAGGCACGGGAGTCATTTAAACAAATGAGGCATGGGTTCCATGTCAAAATGTTACCGTGCTCCTTTTTAAAAGATCAGAGAGGGCTGGGGAAGATGGCTCAGGTAGCGAAGCACTTGTCTACAAGCAGGAAGAGCTGAGTTCATTCCCTAGCACCCATGAAAGAAATCCAGGCATGGCCCCATACATCTGTAGCCCCACATCTGAGGAGTTATGGACAGGATGGCTGGGGCTCCATACTGGGTCAGTCTAGTCAGAACCACAGAGAGCTTTAGGATCAGTGAGAGATTCTCTATCTAGTAAACTGGGCAATAGAGGAGGACACTCAGTGTTCTTCTCTGTCCTCCACACCCATACACAGAGGGCGCACACACATACATATACCACATGTACACACACCCATTACATACTACACACACCCAAAAATTGGCACTTAAAGTAATGGGATTTCGTTATGACGTTTCCATACACAGGTGTCATTACACTTTGTTGTAACTCTCAGGGTACCCAGGGAAGCCACCATCCTACCTGGCCTCTGGATGAAAGTAATTTTAAAAACACATTTTGACAGGCTGGAGAGATGGCTTAGTGGTTAAGCGCTTGCCTGTGAAGCCTAAGGACCCTGATTCGAGGCTCAAGTCTCCAGGACCCACGTAAGCCAGATGCACAAGGTGGCGCATGCTTCTGGAGTTCGTTTGCAGTGGCTGGAGGCCCTGGTATGCCCATTCTCTCTCTCTCTCTCTTTCTCTCTTCATCTTTCTCTGTCTGTCGCTCTCAAATAAATAAAAATAAACATTTTTTTTTAAAAAAACACATTTAGTGTAGAAATTCATGTGTTAAGACCCAGTTTGAAGATTATTTTTATGTGCAAATTGTAAAAATGAGAAGATATTTAAGGCTTCTGGATTTCTGGCCTATGAGTAAACTCTTAAAACTTCTCCATAACAATAATATGTTCATAAGAATTCGGTTACTCTTTTGAAAAGCTGGACCTTTTTCAGTAAATGTTTACACTTCACTAAAAAGCATTTGTTGGGCTGGAGAGATGGCTTACTGGTTAAGGCACTCACCTGCAAAGCCAAAGGATGCAGGTTCAATTCCCCAGGACCCACATAAGCCAGATGCACAAAGTGGTACATGCATCTGGAGTTCATTTGCAGCAGCTGGAGGCCATTCTCTTTCTCTATCTGCCTCTCTCTCTTTGCCACCCACCCCTCCCCCCGTCTCTCAGATAAATAAGTAAAAATAAATATGTTTTAAAAGCATTTGTCAAATAATTCTTCCTTTACTTAGCAATCTAGCAGCATAAAGTGAGCTAAGAAAATACTCTCATGAATGTGAACTCCAACACAATATACATCCTGTCCTTTCTACTCTTGGTTTTGTTATATTTTGTTCACAAGACAGATGTCTTTTAATTAAACTATTATATTAAAAGCAGCAGGTATCCTACTAATGCTGCAAACCACCACCAAATACTCCTTATTTCTGGTAAGCAAGAAAACCACAGCTAGGCCCCAGGAAGTGGGTGAATCCAAATGAAATAAAACCCCAACAACTGTCAATGCTTTCCTCTGTGTTTCATTTTGAAACTGATTTATGTTCAATATTCTGACAGGCTTCAGAAAGATGGCAATGCAGCCTCAATAGCCCGCCTGCCAACTGCAATGGCTCAGCCCAAGAATGATGTGCTTAAACTAGCTTACCTGCATGCTTTCTCCTGGGCATGCGATCTGGAGCTCTGGGACATGTGTGCTTGGTGGAAAGGAGGGAAGGGACTGGTGTGGCTGCTGCTGTCCTGCTCTGAAGATGCATGAGTTAACAAGTATGTTATATTAACATCTATCTCCCCCTCCCATTTCTACCACATGTGCATAAAATGGTAGCACATTAGATGAAATGTGCACAGCACACAACACACACACACACACACACACACATGCACACCCATGTACAAACACGCATGCAAAAAAAGAAAAGGATTACTCATTGTCAATTCTTTAATTAGAAGAATTTGAAAAACCTGTAATGAACCTTTTGCAAAAGGTTTACCTAATCTCCTTGAAAACATTAACACTGAAAAACAAAAGATAAAAACAACCCCATATTCAGCAAACAGAGAAAAAGCTATGCCAATGCAGAGAAAAGGCTATGCTGATAGCCTTTGTTTTATGCTTTTCAAAAAAAATGTTGTTAAAGCATTTACTTTGCCATGACTAGCCCACTCCTCCACAACAGTATGAATCCATTCATGGAGCAGCAAAGTGCTTATGACCTCTGAGCTCCTAGGACCGCCCCTTAAAGAGCCCACCTCTCAGCATTGCTGCTTTAGGGATTACATTTCCCACATGTTAACTGTGGGGACGTGTTGAAAGCCTAGCAGTGCAAGGTTTGCTCAGATAATCACCAAATTATCTTCCAAAGTGACCATGACACTCACTATCCCTGCCCCTGCCCAACTTGGGCACTTTCTGCCACTGTCAGTGCTCTGGAATTTCAGTCTAACAGGTGTATAGTGGCAGCCCACCGCTTTAATTTCCACGTCCCTATGACTATAATATAGAACATCTTCCTATGCTTTTGTGTATTTTTACATTTTCTTTAAAGAGATATCTATTGTATTTTGAGCATATTTTTAATTGGGTTGTTTGTTTTCTTCCTGTTGAGTTAAGATGTCCCTGTAAATTTTAGAGAATAGTACTAGATCAGACAGATTGCTTGCAAATATTTTCTCTTACTCTGAGACTTCACTTTCTGTTCTCAATGTATAAGGTGTTCTTTTTTGTTTTTGTTTGTTGGTTTGTTTGTTTGTTTTTTAAATCCTCTGGTGCTTGTATGTCCAACCACAAAGCAGAAGTTTTACCTAGCAAAAATATTGGAAGCTAGGTGTAAATTTTCATGAATTAAAAACACCACAGCTTTATCAGTTAGAAGATAGATTTATAGGCTACTTGATCCCGGGGAAATAATTTAACTTCTTTCATCTTTAGTTTCCTTTGGAGAAAATGGAATTATTCATATTTGTCCTGCCTCACAATAATTTTGTTCTGAGGCTTAAAATGATTATAGATGTGCCAGTCATTGTAGCTCACATCTATAATCCCAACATTTGGGAGGCTGAGGCCAGAGGATTACCATGAATTTCAGGCCAGCCACAGCTACATAAGCATACCCAGAGTAGAGGATGGAAATTGCTCAGTGGGTAAAATGCTTGCTGTGCAAGAATAAGAATCTGAATTCTAGGTGAAGAAAGCTTAATCCTAAAATCTCTGGTTTGTGAATCCCAGGACTAGCAGAGGGTTACTCCCACAGTGAAACCCAGGAGGTCCCAAAAAACAATGTGGGTCATTGCCTAACACTTGGTTACCCAACAGATGTAAAAGGTAAGATCCTGTCTCTGAAGACACCACAGGCTGCCATCTCAGGACACCAAGAGACCATATGGGAATTGAGAGGAAAGCCAGTGCTCTCCTGGCGAACCTTCATGGCACTGAAAAGTGCTATGAGAGCTACTTTGTGGCAATGGTCACCAACAGTATGAATAAGCAGGAAACCCCTGCAAGCTATGCAACCCACCACCCAGACAAGACATACACACTTGTTCAACAGTGGCACACAGCCTCTGTGTGTGACCAATGGGCTTCCAATTGAACATAAGTCCTGCTCAATGGGAGAGAGCTCATAACTGGTACTTGGAACCACATCAGTGCACCATGGGCAGGAAGGTCACAATTGCCAGAGAGAAGCCCCTGTTGTTCTCTGGACAAGTAGAGTGGGTATCCTTCTCACAATGTCTCTCAAATCTTTATGCATACCCCGCTTAATCATAGCTGCTCTCACCCTTGGTTGGAGAATCTGCTGTATTTTACAGATGGCAGAGAATACTGGGGACCATCAAGTCAACAAGAAAAGATAGGCAACTGTTCACCAGGAGATCTGCCACCTCTACCACATTCAAGGGGCTCAAGAGGAAACTGCAGAGCAGAGGAGGCAAGGAGTGTTGCTCCCAACACTGGCCTGACAACCGCATCCAGGGAAGTAGCAACAAACATGGAGGTGAACTGAGACACATCATAACAGAAATACAGAGGCTACTGAGAACTCAACATTAAAACCCTGCTAAAATACTGCCAAGGCTCAGGGACTGTTGTGCAAGAGGGATTGTGAAGATTGTAAGAGCCATGGAGTGGGTAGAAATATCTTGAGGCATAGCTCCCCCAACCCCAGAGACTGACGGAGGCCCAAATAACTCCACATGGAGGTATAAAAAAATTATACTATGTAGTGTGTGTGTGTGTGTGTGTGTGTGTGTGTGTGTGTGTGTGTGTAAAAAAAAAAAAACAGGATCTGAATTCTGATTCTCAGCCCCCATGTAAGAAGAGCTGGGCATGGTGTGCTGGCATGCACCTGTAACATCAGTGCTGGGAGATGGAGACAGGAGAATCCCAGGGCTTGCTGGCTAGCTTATCTAGCCAGAGGTCTGGGTCCAGTGAGAGACCCTGTCTCAAGAAATAAGGTGGAGAGTGACAGAGGAAGACATCCGATGTCCACCTCTGGTCTCCTCATGGATGCACATGCACTTGCATCCACACACAAAGCTCATTATAATGTAGGTGAATACACTGTGCACATGGGCACTATTAGAAAGTAAATGTTCACTCACAGGCTTGTTCCTGCTGTTTCCTTTTAATTTGTACAGTTGAGCATTTAAGTTTATACCACAGATGCCTTTTTCACACACCTGCAAGCAGAATGAAGGTCACTGCAGAGTGAATTGGCTGCAACATTCACAGGGTTTTAAGAAGAAGGAGGCAGTGTCTAAACTTTTCGTTATTCCTAGAATATGGATACAATGGATCAACTGCTCCTCTGCCTGTATCATTGGGAGCACAGATTATGCACTGCACAGTATAATTATCACTCAGGTCTGTAACAGACAGTGATGTTTTCTAGTCATGTATCTATCAAATTTTCATTTTAATAGTGATGACTCACAATGAAATTATGCATTCATCGTTCCATTCATTAAGTCGTTTCACTTACCGGCTGCGCAAGCAAACTGCCAATTCCATGTGGGATCCTATTCTTTTCCCTCAGCTTCTAGTTCTCAACCTAATATTTGTACACACACACACACACACATACACACACAAATTCTTTCCAGAACAAGTTTTCTTATGTGCATTCAGAGAGCAGATGCTGTTGAAATGTTATCAAGTTACAGATGCACCAAGCATTCATGCTGATGTGTCTGTGTATATGGCTTTGAAATATCACTTTAGCTCCTCCATTCTGCTAGCCTCAACTTCATTCCCCAGGGAAGCTAAAAGAAGAACAAAGCGAGGGGTTACCAAATGAAACTCTCAGATCAGCTGTTTTCAAAATGGTGGGACGAGCATTTAATATATCCAGCACAGGTTTCTCTTGCTGAATGAGTACCCCGTCCCCATCAAAGACACTCTGTTTTAACCTGAACTTTCAGATAGGGGTAGAACTGAAAAAATAGATATTGGGATGCAACCCAGAAAAACAAGAGGAAGAATGGGACTCTCTTATATGACTCAAGGGAAGAAATCCTGTTCTACCTCCTCTCTCTTTGCTGTCCAAGCCTCCTTTTTTTCTTCCCAGTTCTTTCTTTTTTCTTTTCTATTGTGGTCTTTCCATTTACACTCATCCATCTCTCTTTTATTTCTATATCATTTTAGTGTTGGGCTTTGTCAAGAGCTTGACTTCAACCTCACTCTGCACCTTTTCTCCTATCACTGCATTCCCCTTTTCTCTCCCCTTCTTCTCTTGTCCCCTTCCCTTTTTTTCTCTCTCTCTTTCTCTCCTTCTCTTCTTCCATCCCTTCTCAGTCCCTCTCTGCTTCCGTTTCCCCTAATAATATATGTGGTGTTTATAATGAAAAAATATTTTTTGAAAACTGTATTTGAAAAAAATATATGGAATATACAACGTATAATATTACACTGTCATTTTATAGAGAATATCATAAGTATTTTTTTCTCCTGAATAATCCTTGTTACATTACAATTTTTTTTTTTTTTTTTTTTTTTTTTTTTGGCTTTTCAAGGTAGGGTCTCACTCTGGCCCAGGCTGACCTGGAATTCACTATGTAGTCTCAGGGTGGCCTCAAACTCATGGCAATCCTCCTACTTCTGCCTCCCAAGTGCTGGGATTAAAGGCGGGTTTCATTATGCCCAACCAAATTACAAATTTCTTCATGATATGCTTGCCTATAAAAAAAAATACACTCAGGCTTTTCATCAAGTCTTGAAGAATTACCTCAACAGTTTCACTTTGGAATGTTTGCGCTCTCACTTTATTCATGTGAATTATATCACAAACAGAGAAACTGAGCTAGTGAAGAGAATAGAATTACTCAGACTCCTCAGACACAACTATGGGTATTTAATTATCCTGGTAAGAAATAGTTTATCTGAGGTGATCAGGAGGCTACTAACATGCCTTGGCCACTTAACAGTGTTTTTTTTTTTTTTTTTAATGTGGAGAACTGAAAAAAGGAAAAGCCTTCTCTGTACTAACAACTCAGTACGCACAGAAATATCTTTCTAAATTCAAATTGCAGTATGTTCTGACTTTGGTTTTGCTCCAAGGAAATCACTATATTGATTTCAAATGAAATACAATTGTGGTTTGTGATACAAGGAGATTTTTTTTCCACAAAATTGCATTTTATTGCCAAGGAAAAAAAAAATGTGACCAGCCAGGTAACAGCTAATATTCATACACAATCAGGGCATATTCAAGCTGACAACCAGGCATTTAGAAAAGAAAGAGAGAGGAGAAAAGTAATGTACTTTATCAAATTTCTGAACAAGTCAGATTTCAGTTTTTTGCATGAATTAAAATGTGGATTCTATGATCCTGATCTTGGTGGTCTTTCCAGATAACAAAGTCACCAGCAATTAAATAGTGGTGATTTATAATTAAGAGTGAGAGTTTGTTTGAGTAGTTTATTTATGGTAGGTTTTTGTTTGTTTGTTTGTTTGTGTGTGTGTGTGTGTTTATTTGTTTGTTAATCACTGCTTGTTTCCAATTCCAGAGGCCAAGATAATACATTTCCCATATTGCATCTCCTGCCTTCTAAGCTCCTCCCTTGGAGCCATGACCACTCAGTTTCCATAGTAACTACTACAAAACTGTGGCTTCTGGGGTCGCAGGATGGGAGGAAGAAAAACAGAAGAAAAGGACTAAACCTGAGTAGCTGGGGAATAAAGCATCCTCTACCAAGAGCTTTTATTTTTTTTATTTATTTATTCATTTTTTTTGCTTTCCTATTTGGAAGAGCACTTACAAGTTTTAAGAGAAATAATATAACACCCTCCTCTGGCTCAGGGTAAGAATTCGTCTTCACCTTCAGGGTTCATGATCATGCAAAGGGGATTAAAGTCGTGGGCACATCTCCAGCCCCTCCATCCATCAGCCATCCCTTCTTCCTACTTAAGTGGGAACAAATAGCCTTGTGAATCAGATTTCTTGATTACTCAAACGTACTCGTTGATCCATTCCATCCATTTGATGCATAACTTGAGATTTCCTATATGCTGCAAGGCATCCTTCAGCCATGGCTGAGAACTTTTCCTGTTATTGTTACTCTTTATATTTTAACTAGGAAGATCTGGAGTCCCCTGCTGGGAGTAAGAAAATCAATCTCTCAGGGAATTGAAGGGTGTTTACTCCCAAGTTCACTGTCTAGGTAGAAAACACTATTTACAAGAAGTGTTCTTTCTCCTCTGATCACAGGATTTGGCGATCCAATCCAGTAGACAGGGTGGTTGTGAGTGAACAGCAAGTCTGGGCTCAGCTCGCTCCCTTTTTAATATGAGAATTCGAAAGCAGTGGGGAAGTGATGCTGGACCTATCAGGGCGTTGCTAACAGACAGCCTATTACAGTATTTAATAAAAACAGAGGCAGAGTGCCTATCATAGGCTAATAAATCCTACCTCTAGCAGCTTGAAAAACAGAATGAAGCCGCTTCCACGGAGCTTCTGACAACTAATTTTGAGCATGGCTGTCTAGCGTGCCTGTCACTCCGATAGTCCTTCTAAACTCTCTCAGACATTTTGAGCCAGGAGTACAAAGCTATGAGTTAGCCAGGCTTGGGACATCAATGGTCCACGAAGCCTCTGGGCATTGGGAGGTAATGATGACTATCCGCGGCTATTTTGGAGGACTGCACTGAATCGTTCAAAATTAAGCGTGGCTTTTGAGGAAGATGTGACAACTACCCGAGGTAGGATTTGCATGTGAAACAAAGGAATGAATCTGTTGCTGGGTCGGGCTTTTCTGTTTGGTCTGAGCGCTTAGTGAGGTCGTGAACTGCAGCCCGGTGGGGAGTGAGAAGCTGGAATGGGAGTGGGCGAAGGACTGACTGACTGCTTGGAGCAAAACACAGAACACAGTGTTGGGGTTGATGGCAGAAAAAAAGAAAGAAAGAAAAAAAAGAAAAAGAAAACCTCGCGGACAAACTGTCTCCAGGCTGGCTTGCAGCCTGCTGAGCGTGCATTCCACGTTGCTTTCCATGGAGTGGACTGCTTAGAGGTCATGGAGAAAGCAGCAGATGGACCAAGGGGAAGGCTGAGAGAGTCCTTGGGTGGGTGGGTGAGAGGCAGAAAGATCCAAGAAAAAAATAGAGGAAGCTGTCCTTAAGACTTCAAACCTGTTAGGTAAATACTTCCTTTCTGTGGAAAATGTGTTTTTGGTGACCAGTGTCTTTTTTTTTTTTTTTTTTGGAGTAAAAGGAGAAATGAAGGATTATGATGGATTTCTCTGATAAAGAACTATTTGCGGTTTAATCTACTATAAAACAAAACTGGGTACCTTCGTCCATCTTGCATATTGCACAGCTGATCCGGCATTGGTATTAACATTTTTGCTAAAAAGCGCAGGAAGAGTGTGAAAGCAGAAGGAAAGGTTTTCTCTCTGTCCCTGCTCTTCTTTGAACAAGGGCTGGATGCAGAGGGGAAATGGTGATTTGTTAGAGGTTATGAACTTGACCTTTTACCTTTTGTATTTTTTTTTATTTTATTAATGGGGCAGCAAAAAAAAAAGTGTAATTTTCCTTGGACAATGAGAGGGGCAGGTGGGTTTCAAAGTCCAGGGGGGTCATGCTTAGGTTTGCAGAGGAATTTACATTGCCTTCTACTCTGCATGGAATCCACAAAGCTCTGTCAGAGAAGGAAATGTCAGGAAATCCTCAGCTGAGATTTTTGAGGCAAAAGTACTGTGATCAGAAAGCAGTTTCCACAACTGGATCTGGGGTGCAAGTTTCATGCGCTGTCATTGACACCCAATGTGAAGTGGCAGAAATCAAGCGATTCCTCTGTTGTCACGTTATTTTCCCAGTGGACTTCACAAACTCCGGTGTGTAAAGACAGTGATTTCTATGTTGGAAAACTCTGTTGCGATGCATCAATTTAGCTAAAGCAGATCGTAAAGATACAATAATACACTAATCTTATGTCTATAAAGAATGTAACATTCTCTAAACACATCTATAATTTAGATATTAATGTAATAGTAACTAGAAACAAACATGAAAGACAATTAGGGTACCTTTGTTTTCAGTTAAATACTGGAATTCAGGCTAAGTGGGACATTTGCTCTTCTCGGATGGACTTGAGTTTGTGTATTTGTGAGCTTCTGGATGTGTGTTGCCCATTCACACACACGAAGTTGAAACCACTGTCCCGTGGTGGGAGACATTTAGGCTAGAAGTTGTGTGTCTGTCTTTCCTAATGTAGTGATGGATATCACTGAGTCAGTTGACTAGTCTTGGCGGCTCTTTATGTGACAAGGACCCTATGCCAACGCTATAACTATATGGAATTCCTGGTGCAATTGGTGGCTAAAACATAATTTCCTGCTTCTCTGTGGCCAGTAGAATGTGTGACCTTGACCTTGTAAAGTCCCATTCTCTACCCAGTTGAGCTCACCACTGAAAAATCGAGCTATAGAAAGAAACAGTGTGGACCTCACAAACAGACACATGCACATTTTCTTCAACTGTTGTCAGAAGTTTGCAAGTGGAAATTGGTTTAATTGTTTCCTTTAATGTTAAAAGGTCTTTTCCCTGGCTTTAATCTTACCAATCTCATCTGAGTCAAATTATGTCAAGAATTGCTTTGAGGTGATTTGTGCCGTAAAAATGTCAGTGGAAGAAATCATTTCACTGTGGTTTTGTTCATAACAGTGATGGTATGCTAAAATGATTATCACGCTGTTCAGAGTCATGGGGTGAATAGTCTGATATTGAATGTGGCTGGTACAAGTGTCTAGACAGTAGCCCCACAAAATGAAAACTAGAAGGAAAAATGATGATTGGTTTTAATTTGTCAGCTGTGAGGAAAGCCAAGACTAGTAATTCAATCAGTCTACTTTGTGTGACAGATTATTTTCACTCCCCAGGTATGTTGGTAGGTATTAGCCAAAATTCTCCAGGTTTCCTCTTTTCATCTTCTGCAGAAAGTGAAGTCTAAACTCCACCTTGACATAAAATTAACAAGGCAATAATCAACAATGCTATCTGGGTCCTCCTGCACATTACGGACAAAACAGTCACGGAGGCACTGAGAACTCACAGTGCCCTCTCTCTAATATACACATGTACTTATCATTCTACCTGACTGGAAGAGATTGGGCCTGCTGTTTCTGACCATGACTCAACTGCTCCTCCATAATCTCCCTCCTCATAAAAATATGATGAAAAGTGAACCCTCCCCGCAGAGATCTCTACCATGAAATCACATAGAAAAGCAGACTGAAGTAAGGTATATGCCAGATATTCCTTATTTTGTTCATGTATAAGTGAGTATGAAAAATACAGAGGAAATGCAGCTGTTTCCTTCATGTGGTGTGATTTGTGCATTTTGTTCTCTTTGTTTGCAAAGTTATCAAAATGGTTTTCAAGAGACTGTGCCATGCCCATAGTCTCAAGAAGACATATCCTAAAGTTTATCCACAGCTCCTGTTCCAACCATGTTGCCAATTACCTATTATTTCACTTCATATCTCACAGTAGGTTTTTACTGAAAATTCCAAAGTCATTTGCTTGCCTAACACTAAGCAGAGATGTCATTTCTGTGCCAAGGTGTCCTTGGGTTTCCTGATACACCATGTAGAACTCAACATTATTCTTTCTCAGATACTGACTGGAGACTAACTCTTCACTGAGGTCTACTGGTGGTGTGTGTGCGTGTGCATGTGTGTGTGTGTGTGTGGTGTGGTGCATGTGTGTGTGGTGTGTGGTGCGTGTGTGTGATGTGTGTGTGTGTGTGTGTGTGTGTGTGTGTGTGTGTGTGTGTGTGTGTGTGTGTGTATGGGTGTGTTTTATGATCTCTTAAATGTAGACTATTTTTCAAACTCCTTTTTTCATTCACTCCTAAACATTAAAATACTGAAGTGTCCCATGGGTCACCTATAAATCTCTTTTTTTAAATATTTAAGTTCTAAATAAGTCAAAGCCAATCCCAAGTCCTTTAAAACTATCCAAATACAGACATCTCACAAATTCTAATCTCTCACCTGAACTTTTCTTCCAGCCTCCCTACTTATACATATAACTTTCAACATACTATTTATTTAAATGTCTCATTGGCATCTTACACCCAACCCAGAATTTCTACATGGAATTGTTTCCTGTGTCCTTGGAGACTCCCTTGTTCTACTAGCTCAAAAGAAAAGTCTGGAATCCTCTTATTCCCTCACATGTCACAGAAAATCCCAATGCGTCTACCTTCAAAATAGACCTAAAATTCAGTTATGGGTATTTTCAGTGCTTACCGCCAATTCTCAGACTCCTGCATTCCTGCATTTTTTTTTTTTTCACAATTGATCTCTGTCTTCTGCCTCCTTCTGCTCCCAAACACACATTCAATTTTGTTCCCAACACCAGTGGTCATATCAAGGTTGAAACTAAATCATATCTTCTGCTCAAAAGTATGTAATGTCTTCTGC
The DNA here is from genome assembly GCA_036365145.1 of Orientallactaga sibirica. Lineage (NCBI taxonomy): Eukaryota > Metazoa > Chordata > Mammalia > Rodentia > Dipodidae > Orientallactaga > Orientallactaga sibirica. Next base: position 25,796,926 of record JAEOAD010000008.1, read on the forward strand.
CTGTCTGGATATTATATCCAAAATCTTTTAGTAAATGCAGGTCCAGCCAAGCTTGTCTCCTCCCTCACTGATCCTCAGTCTGGGCTCCCTAGGTGAGGCCTTAAACTCACCATATAGTTCATAACTCACAGCCCCTAACTTTGTTGCACCTGTAGCTTAGAAAACCCTCCTGCTAGATCTCACCTCTGACCCTCACCTTCTCAGGTATCTGCTGGAGGTTCTCTTATAGAGCAGCGGGCAAATAAATGAACAAACTGCTCAATATAGAAACAGAATGAATATCCCCATTCCAGATTCATTCATTATTACTGCTAGATTCCAGGCAAGAGTTTTTCAGTCTCAGGGCCAAAACTCTGCATCACAACACCCTGTTGCTATTTCCAAAGAGAAAAATATGGAATACCTTCAACAAAGTCAAGGAGATTTGCTAAGAGGATTTATTCCTCCTCAGCACAGGAGGGGGGAAATCACTTCTCTGATTCCGATCTGTGTCAAAGGAAATACAAATTCAATTTGTCTGAATTCGATCTTATCCAAAAGATGACTTATAGTTCAAAAAGGACATCTTTACAGATCTCCTATACAAATGACTATGGATGTAGACATGCCCTACATTTCCCCTGCCTTTCCTTGTTAGTCAAGAAAGGGATGGCAAGGCCAAGTTGGAAGGTTTGCTTAGAGTCAGTATGCCATTTTAAGGGTATGGGCCCCAGCAGTCTTGTAACAAATGGAATCAACCAATAGTAATGAATAACTGTACTATTAATTTACATTCTCCCCAAATCTACCTAGTGTAAAACCCTATGGTCTCTTTAAAAGTTATTCCCTGCCATTCATAAAGTATGGTGTCAAAGAATTAAAGTATTATAAATAGTCTTATTATCCACATTAATTGTAAGCAAGATAGTTAGAGCCAACATTTCTACAATGTTTTCTCCTCTAACATGATAATGTGGTGGCTGGGGAGGTGCCTCAGTCATCTTATTCAGGTTTGATTCCCCAGTATCCTTGTAAATTGAGATGCACAAAGTGGTGTGTCTGAAGTTCATTTGCAGTAGCAAGAGGCTCCACTGCCCACCCTCTCACTTTTTCTCCCCTTGTCTCTCATAAACAAACAAATAAATAAATATTTTTAAAGGTGGTGTGGTAGGAAAAGCACACAGCATCTGAGAACAGAAAATTGTGGCTTGAATCTTACTTTCACTGTACTTCACAGGCTTGTAACCTTGGGAAAATTTTAAAATCTTTTCTTTTTAATTTATTTTTATTTTTAGTTATTTATCAGCAACAGACAGACATAGAGAAAAAGAGGTGAGAGAGAGAAAACGGGTTCACCAGGGCCTCCAGCCACTGCAAACAAACTCCAGATGCATGTGTCTCCTTGTGCATCTGGCTTATGTGGGTTCTGGGGAATTGAGCCTTGAACCTGGGTCCTTAGGCTTCACAGGTAAGCGCTTAACCACTAAACCATCTCTCCAGCCCCAAATTTTTAAATCTTACCAAACCTCAGTATCCTCTTTTGAATTAATGTTAAAAATAACCTGCCTCTTTGAGTTGAAAATTAAATTTGATGATGCATCCTATGTAAGTTTCTTTGTAAAGTGTCCCTGTAGCCCCATGTGTTTGTGATTAAGCCTCATAGTCAATCCTCATCTGGTGGTAACTTGGGAGATGGAGCCATGCTGCAGGAAATATAGAACAGAAGGTAGGGGGTTGGGTAGACCTTTTAGTTCATTAGTTCATCTTACCAATGCTAGCTAACTCAGACTACTTCCACCCAGATATGTGACAGTTTCCTATGCTGTCATCATGAACTTTTCCCTTAAAACATAAGCCTGAACTAACCCATTTCCTTCTATAAGCTGATTCTGATTGCATGTTTTACCCCAGCAGTGAGGTCACTATAGCACATGCCTGTGCCCTAACATGCCTCCTCTCTATTGGACTGCCTGGCACAGAGAAGCTTATGAAGTGTCTTTCTCTATTGCTATTGTCGTTTAATCTGCACAGCATGCCTCAGCAGCAGATATTATATCTTCCCTTGAACAGATAAGGAAACTGAGGTGTAGGGAAACTAAACGAATTGTTCAAGGTCAAAGAGCCCACAGCCTATCACATGTACTCTCCCTTTAGCCATACAGATTCCTTTTGAATGGGACGTGAGGTTCAACATCTTTAATGTCGAGAGTGACCAAAATGTGACAATTATTGGAGGAATTTTTTTAAGGAAGAAACTGAAGAAGAGGTTTTGCCTGCTCCTATGAACAATATGTGGGACTTAGCTCCTCTTTCCTCCTTCTATTAAACAATTCAAATAGATATGGATTTCAAGCCCAGAAGATTTGCAATATAGGAGGGCCAGCTTTGTAGTTCTGCATACCTTGGTATGCATCCTAGTTTTGCCTGTTACCTGTTGGTAGCTAGCAGAGTTCCTTCTCTTCAGTGTATACACGTCACGACATTTAAATAAAATCATGTAAAACTAGCTGCTAACACCACACCTGGCACAACTTAATTATATCACGCATATTATCTGTATTTACTTAACTATCATGATCTGGCACAAAATCACAAATATTAATTTTATGTTTGATGACACTGAAACATTTTGTGTAACAAAAAAGCCTTTGGCAGTGTTTTGTTTTGTTTTGTTTTGGTTTGGTTTGGTTTGGTTTGGTTTGGTTTGGTTTGGTTTGGTTTGGTTTGGTTTGGTGTGGTTTGGTTTGGTTTGGTGTGGTTTGGTTTGGTTTGGTGTGGTTTGCATTTCTGGTGCCAGATCTCAAGTGCAGGGTCTTGCACAGGTTAGGAAAAGACTCTATGATGGAGAGACACCCCCAGAAAGTTTTCTTTCCCTTTGTTTTTCATGTCTTCATGCATATTCACTAGATAGGACCCGAGTCGTAAGCATCATGAATTGTACCGGAGTTCAAGGCTGCACAGCATCTGACCAGACCCAGAGAATGATTGTCCTAAGATGTGTGGCATTTGCTTGCTTCTTATCAGACCCCCAAAAGTAAGAAGCAACTCGGGAAAATTCTAGAAAAGGTCTGCCTTTCTGAGATACCTGAGACAGAGCTTCACCCAGGTATCCAAGGCTCTGACTTCAGTGTTTCTGGTTCCTTTCCCCTGTCAGTGGCCATGGTGGCCGGATCCCTGAGAAACTGGCCGGAAGAATGTGCCATCATGCAACACAGCAGCATAACACAGCATGCAGGTGACATCACAAGTGGTTACAGATTTAACATGACAATTTTGTAATACAAAAGGTGTTCTACGTTAGATAAGAATTACACACCCTCCTTCCAATTAAATTATCAGGGAACTCTCAAATACTGACCAACCACAAAGGTAAGCTTTTCTTTTCTCTCTGCTCTGACCTCCATCCTCCACCAAAATAACTTCTCAAATTCCAGAACTCTGCAGCTTCCCTTAATGTTTTTCAAAGCCACCTCTGTAACAGCAACTGGTCCCAATTGTAGTACCTCCAAAAACATGGATATGCTATTGTCATAAAAAAACAAATCACAGAATCTTGGGGGTTGGTACTGTGTGTGTGTGTGTGTGTGTGTGTTATACATGCATGTATTTATGCATGTTCATATGTATGTGGTATGTGGACACATGTGTGGGAATGCACGTGTGTATGTATGTGTGTGGAGGCCAGAAATCAAGATGGGGGCTTCCCTCTATTGTTCTCCATTTATTTATTGAAACAGGATCACTCATTGAACCCAGAACTCACTGATCTGGCTAGAAAAGTTCGCCAACTTCCCTGGAGATCCTTCTGTCTCCACCCCCAAGCACTAGGCTTAGAGGTGCATGCCACCACACCCAGCATTTACGTGGGTATTTGGAATCCAAACTCAGGTCCTCACACTCACATGGCAAGTGCTTTACTGACCGAACCACCTCCCACACCTAAGGGATGATAAAATAATGTATAAGATGTTGCTTTTTTTGTTTCAGGGACACCCTTTGCACACTTCGAGTGTGGCCCTTATTACAGTGGGCTATGACGTTTGGTTTAGTCACATGCCTCCCCTTTATCCCCCACTCTACTGTAAGTCTCTGGAATGAGAAGGACTGAGTCATAACCACCACAGTACCTAGCAGAGCTCCTGGCATCATTCAGTATTAACCTGAGTGAATTCATGAAGAGGCACTAGGTTTCTCAGAGTCGGCTTAGACCTTAGCAGGGTAAGTGCCCCTGTGTATAAATGAATCACAAGCTCCAGAAATAAGAGTTCTGAGGGCTGCAGAGATGGTTCAGTAGATAGAGTTCCCTGCTCAAGCCTCAGTACCTGAGTTCAGTCACTGGATCCCACGTCAGATGTATAAATCTTGGGGGCTGGGATGGGGCTTCTATAATCCCAGCACACTGACTGATGGTGAGATGGGAGGTGGAAACGGAAGAATTTCCCAGAAAGCTTGTGGAGAGGGTAACAAGCAACAGCAGAGCAAGAATCCAGACAGAGAAACCCTGCCTCAAAGGCAACAGGAAGGCAAAGACTGACCTGAAAGTTGACCTCTTACCTCGGCATACAAACGCTGGCATGTACCCGTCTGCACTCACACACAACACCATAGGCACAAAGCCGCACACGTGAGCACACACATAAGAAATAGAGTTCAGAGCAGAGAGCTATTTCATGCTAAAGAGCCGTGGGCCTACAATGTGCTTGCAAACCAATCTCCTCTTGTCTCCACTCTATATTCCCAGGCCTTGCTCCTTTTGACTCTTTCTCCCGTCCTCCCTGCTGTTAGCCCACATCCTCTGGGTACAGTATGTTCCTACAAAATATGGTGGGACCTTTCCTTCAAAGCTGACAGATCAGACAGCAAATGCCTCAGTCCCTCCACCCCATCAAAGCCAGAGCACCAGTGGAGCCTGGGAGAGAATTTCAACTCAGGGGGGAGGGGAGCAAGCAAATCGGCTGCCAAAATGTAAACATGGCTGACTTTAGTAAAGAGAAGAGGGTTATAACGCCAGACAGGAGGGCCTTGGTTTGGATTGGCCAGCATTTGTACCCAACAGGGAAGATGTCAAATGAATACCACATGCAAACGGCCTGTCGCTTTTGCATTTTCCTCAAGAGGGAAGTTAAATTTCTGGAAGATTCTGGATGAGATCTCACTTTTAGTTTTCAACAAATGGGGTAAAAGAGATGGTTAAATGCAGTAAAACTATGTGACAAAGAATTTAAAGTATAATTAGCTGTGAGTTTGAAGCCAGCCTGAGACTACATAGTGAATTCCAGGTCAGCCTGGTCTGGAGCAAGTCCCTGCCTCAAAAAACCAAAAATAATAATAAAAGTTAAAAAAATAAAAGATTTAAAGTATAATTTAAACCCATACAAGACCTTGACACCGTGTCTTTACAGTTCAGTTAATAGAACTATATTAAATGTACATACCACTTTCAAATAATTTTTTATTAACATATACACTGCTCTTCACCTTCTCCTCCAAGGTAAAACCATAGAGAAACCGCATAAATGTTTTATCTGTATTTACCAGACTGCTTCCTGGGGATTTGGGGCTCTACAAAGCACATAAGTTTATATCCGCCAGAACCCCCTTTGTGCACAGTGGAACAATGAGCTTCTTAAGAAAGGAAGATAGAAAGCTGCAAGTCCTTCATGGTGCATGTTTGAACCTTGAACACATGGCCCCCAGGCATCTCAATGGTTTTTGATAGTTTATGAAACTTGCCCATGTAGAATTCTTAAAAAGAGAGAGGGGGCGTGGATTCAGGGTTAGAGAAGTTGCTCAGCAGTTAAAGGCGTTTGCTTGAAAGCCTAATGACCTGAGTTCAATTCCTCAGTGTCTATGTAAAGCCAGATGCACAAATTGGTGCATGCATCTGGAGTTCATTTCCAGGGGCAAGAGGCCCCACCTAGCTTGTTTGCTCGCTCTCTTTCTCTCCTTACAAATTAAAAAATAAAAAATAAATATATTCTTAAACTTTATTTTATTTTTATTTCTTTGAGACAGAGAGAGGGAGAGAGAAAGAGTGAGAATGGACACACCAGGGCCTCTAGCCACTGCAAACGAACTCCAGGCACAGGTGCCACCTTGTGCATCTGGTTAAAGTGGGACTTGGAGAATCGTATCAGAGTCCTTAGACTTCACAGGCATGTGCCTTAACCACCAAGCCATATCTCCAGCCCTAAAAATATATGTTTTAAAAAGAGGATTCATACCTACCAGTCCAATGTAATGTCAGTCTGAGAAATGATCTGTAGTGGACCAAAGAAATAGATGGTAAATACTTGACCTATTTAAAAAAACTTAAAATTTGTGTTAAATCTTTTTTGAAGAACTTGCTTAATATGTAGAAAATGGTAATCTTAACTTGTTATATCAAAGTACAGATAATTTTTAATGTGAATTTATTTTGACTTTTACCAGCAGTAAGAATGTGGAAAAGCAAATGTGCTATTTTTGTAAGATAATTTACTTGGGGATTCATGTTCCCTTTTCAACAATCACAATCTGTTCTCCTTGCCTTCTTATATATAAGTAAGTAGCCTTTCACATGTGACTGGTAAGAAGAGGTTCCAAAATATGAGTGCCTTGTTTAACCTTCAGAAACAAAATAAAACAACTAAAAGTAAAAAATAGAGGGTTCAAGTTGGAAATGTTTCCAAATAAAGACAGTATTATACAATATGTGTCTGGGAATTTTACTGAGTTTTGAGGTATAGTTCTAGACTTTATTAATAATAAAGCCTCTTTTTGTTCACTCTTTCAGTTGAAAAGCCAGGAAAGTTCAAGGGCCTGGCTCCATAATTTATCTACAAAGGCAACATATCTCCATCGTGAAACTCTTAGCCAGTTCATAATAGCCACAATCCCAAGCAAATCTAAACTCTTCTTGCTTTGTGTCAGATGAGACTGGTTCTAGGTGTGTCACATAAGGCAGCTTGTGAGGACCAAGGACAGTTGGTAAATGCTGCTCATGAGATATTGTTGAATATTCTAAGTTGGTTTTGCTTAAGCATCTGTAAACTTCAGAGCACATGAAGGATGGGTCAGAAACAGGAGGTTAACCTTCCTCAAGGATTGTAATTCTGTGGCCAATTCAGGGTCATTTGATGGTCTTTGCAAATTTTTTTCACCGCCTAATATATTCCAAATGAAAACTCTAGGAAAAGGAAAAAAGAACTTGAATTTGAGAACAAATTACAACAGGATTAGTCCGTGTTCTCTCTCCCTGTGAGAATGCCCGATGATTGGTTGAGCTTTGCTGCTTAGTGGTTCATTTGATCCTGAGTGGTTCTTGGGAACAGCCAGTGAGGCTCTGTGTTTAGATAATTCAAGGTAACTATTTGCTTTTAAGATATAAAAATAGAACAGCATAGAGCTCACTTCTCTGCTGGAATGAATCAAAAGGACTGTTGAGAGAAAGTGGATCTCAAGGAGAGAAAGCTTTAGATAGCATCACTAAATTTGACAAAATATTTTTGAGTATAGAAAAAAAATAATGGCAGCCCTGGCCAGAGCAATCTGGCCAGAGAGTGTCTATCATAACCTACTTCTTAACCTTCTAGGTCTTTTACTCCATTGACAGATGGATTGAGTGCTTGTTGAACTGAATCTGAAAAAAAAAGATATAAACAAAACAGATGTGCTCTGATTTGTGTGACTGCTGAGAAACTGTCTTGTGTGTAATTTTGATTTCAGACACATGATGGTATTTAGTATATTTACTTAAAAAAAAGAAACAAGATTTTCCCCCTCATACTAAACTATGAAAGAGCTCAGGGGTCCGCAATTTTTTAAAATATATATATTTTATTTATATTATTCTGATTTTACATTCATAGTATTGGTTCCATTGCCCTCCTCCCCGTCCTCCCACTTTCAAAGGGACCCTCATCAATGGGGAATGTGGGTCATGCATTGTGAGTTTACTCAAGAGTTCTGGTGGATAGGCCCCAGTCTCTGTGCATAATGCCCCAACTTGTGACTCTAACAATCTTTCTGCTCCCTCTTCCGCAAGTTTCCCTGAGCCACTTTGGGGTCATTTAAGTTCTGCTTCATTGATGAGGTTTTGTCAAAAGCACTTTATAGATTCAATGCAATGCCAATAAAAATCCCAACTTCCTTCTTCAATGAGATAGAAAAAACTATCTCAAAATTCATATGGAAAGGCAGAAGGCCTCGGATATCCAAGCTCATTCTCAGCAAAAGAAACACCTCTGGGGGCATCACCATACCGGATCTAAAGCATAACTACAAAGCCATTGTAATAAAAACAACATGGTACTGGCATAAAAACAGGAAAATAGACCAATGGAACAGAATTGAAGACCCAGACTTTGGGTCAAGTAACTACAGCTACTTGGTATTTGATAAAGGCCCTACCAATGCAGAATGGAGGGGTCCACATTTTTAAAAAGTCTATTCTCCATCTGATAGACTTTATTACTCCTCATTCATTCATTCATTCATTCATTCATTCACTTATTCAACAAATGCTTATTGAACATCCACAATGGACTAGGCAGTATGGGGATTACAAGGATTACAACACTGAACAGTTCAGGGAGAATCTCCCCCCAAGTATGGAGTCTTTCCACAGGAGAAATATGTCATTAAAGTGCCTAACCATGAAACATGCAAACATTAATGTAGTGCCAAAAACGTCTTTTGCAATTGGACATATTAATGTATCAGAATGTGAAGGAAACTTTTTCTGAGGAAGAAATGACTGAGATGCTAAATTAAAAAGTGTAAAAAAAAAGTTTAAAAGTCAAAAAAAAAAAAGTAAGCAAGAAAACAATAGGATTAAAGGAGAAAACACACACATACACGAGGAGGCCAGAGTATGGCCCAATTTCTTCAACATATTCCAGGTGCTGTGTGTGTGTGTGTGTGTCTGTGTGTGAGAGAGAGAGAGACAGAGAGAATGAGAGAAAAGAGTCAGAAACAGAGAGACAGAGTATATACAGACAAAGGGTAGAGACAGGAAGAAATAGACCAATGAACAGAGTTTCACATACTAATAGGGCTTTTGTTATAGAAGGAAATAATAATAAAAAAATAAACCAGGTGAAAATGAAATCTATCACAGAGAGAAAGAGGGGACTGTGTCCTGAGAGAAGGTCAGTTTTGGATGGTGGGTAGGGACCGAGGCTGAGAGGGCAGAAAAGAGCCAGGTCAAGTAAGATGTCACCAGTCACATCAGGACTGTGTGCATTATTCTAGTTATGATGGAAAGCCATCCAGGATTTAAGCAGGGACCTGATAGGACATTGTGCAAGGCAATGTCCACTTCAATGGAGTGATCAAAGTGGGTGCCAAGTCATCATCAAAGAGGTCTGTGTAGCAATACAGGCGGGAGGGGACTAGAAGACAAGCTTATGACTTGACATAGAGCTTGTAACAGACTACATTTGAGAGGATGAGGGTGTAGCGGAAGGAGATAAAGATGACCGTCAGTTTCTGACCTGAGCAAGATTCAAGGTAACAGAGCATTGTAGCAGATTAAAATCCCCTTCCATCATTTGCAGTAGCAAAAGACCCCGCCCCTCCCATATAAATAAATGATGTTTTTAAAGACTTTCACTTGGGAGGATTCTCAGAAGCTCATTAAAAAAGGTAATTTGAGGGCTGGAGAGATTGCTGAGCAGCTAAGGAGCTTGCCTATGAAGCCTAAGGACTCGGGTTCCATTCCCCAGTGCCCACGTAAGCCAGATGCATGAGGTGGTTCATGCGTCTGGAGTTCGTTTGCAGTGATGGGAGGCCCTTGCATCCTCATTCTCTCTCTGTCATCTATCTATCTATCTATCTATCTATCTATCTATCTATCATCTATCTATAATCTATATATCTATCTATCATCTATGTATCTATCCATCAATCTATATGCCTCTCTCTCTCTCAAATAAATAAATAAAAATATCTTTCAGAAAGATAATTTCAAATTGTAGTCTACACTTACTTCTATATTATACACACACACCTGGTTTTAATTATGCTTAACTGTTTACAGTTTTTTCCTGTCTTTTTTTTTTTTTCTTAGCTGAGTCTTTTGGCTTCTCTTACCTTTCTAGACTTTTATTCTGTTTGTCTTTGAGATTTTATATATATTATATTACGTTATATTATATTATATTTTATATATAATATTTTACTGTTTTACCTCCTTGCCCTGGCTAACCCTGGAGGCCCTCCTCCCTGGGCTTATGGTATTCACTGTGGGGTCATAAAGTCCTCCATCATTTCCTAGGAGGTAGCTGAGAGGCCATGCCTCAGAATATCCCTGCCCACGCTATGGCTTTTACAATCTTTTTGCCCCCTCTTCCACAATATTCGCTGAGCCATGGCAGGCCTGTTGGCAGGCTGATTTAGTGTTGAGTTCCTTGTGTCCTCTGGATGTCTGCTTTGATGGGCTTTGATTGATTTCTGTGTCTGTCACCATCATCCTGGAGCTTGTTGTCAGGCTAGCAGTAAGAGCAATGTTTATGTCACCATTTCCATTATGATTTCTCCTGGGCCCTGGCAGATGTGGAAGAGGTGGATAGTCTTGTGGTGGGCAGCTGGATATCTTGTCTTATTGATGATCTTGGCTGTCCTCCTTTTTTTTTTTTTTTGTCACAGTGGCACACAGTCCTGCTTGCAACTGACCTTCCACTCTAGAATATTTTTTTCTTTCAATATACCCACCTTCACTTAAATCACAAACCACCTCTCTAGCTCAGATCGTGTTCTCCAACCTAAATCTCGGGTTGCCTTCTGCCTAGTACATATGTCCTGGCAGTTGCCATTTTTGGACCTCAAAACTCAGTTGGCAAAATTAACTGTTGTCAGGACTGATAAATGCACCCTGCCTCTTGTTTCTGTTCTCCATATCACCACCATCCCATCTTTTAAAGTCGGTAGTTCTCTTTGAATCCTCTTTGAACTATAGAACTATATGGTCTGGGTCCTATTGATGCTTCCTGCAAAATACCTTTTGCATCTGTGCTTTTCCTTCCTTATACAAAGACTGCCCCTTTGACCTGGCCCTTAATGACTAACTTCCTCTCCAGTCTAGTATTTTTCAAAGTACAGTGCTTGAATCACCTGCCTAGGAATTATCTGGGGAACTTTAAACACTGCCAATTCACATAGCCCATATTGAAGCAAAATCTTTTGCTTAAGGGCTGGAAATTAACCAAACACCATAGACATATCTATCAAATATAAATTTTGAGAAAAACAATTTCCATATCATCCTGCCTCATTCTCTCCCACGTGGACTTCATAAATGAACAGTTTCAAAAAAGGGACTGAAAGTTTCCCGTCCAGAGACCTTTGCTGTCACCTAACATAGTGAATAAAGTTTGCCAGGATTACTTGTCAAGCTCCACCAATTTCTGATGTCCAGAAAAAACTTCAAACCTAATTTATATTCCTTCCCCTTCTCTCACCCTTTCTTGCTACTGAACTCATCCATGTGTCACCCTTCAAACACCTCTGTCGTCTGCTCATGCCTCTGTCCCCTAACCTCATAGATTTCAATATCTAAGAAAGATCTCCTTCTCCTCTCATTTTAACCTCTTAACATCATGCTGGTCCCCAGTGGTCCCTCCTGAATGAAGCGTTCCTTCCTCCATGTCCACCTTTGGTCTTCAGGCTGGAAAGAATCTACTTTTTTTGACACTTGGCAGACTTCGTCTTTTGTTACTTAATTTATCACTCAATTGTTCCCAAATGTCTTTTTCCTTTTCTACTTACACATCAAAGATAGAAACTGGTGTTGTTTTTTTTGTTTTTTTTTTTCTAACGATTGACTCATGAAAAGTTGACCTTGGTCCCAAATCCATCTACCATATGTCTTTAAGGAAATTATTTATCAACTTTGTTTATTAGGACGGAATGGTGTCCTTTACAGAATTTTGGACAGTATAAGTTAAATTGTCTGATAAAAAGATAAGCCATCTGAACTGTTCAACATTTAATGATTCTCACCTATAAAATTGGTCATTTAATTGAACCAAGTACCCGTCCATGTTTGGTATGTTTTTCTTTAAAATATGATGCCCACGCTGTGTTTTTCGTTCACACCGCACATCAGCCCAGTGCCCACAGAGCATATATTTGAATGTAGCAAAGGTATCAGTAACTGGCTCAAAGAGAAAGAAGAATGAGATTTTGAAATTGGAGGAGAGAGAGAGAACACAGTGGGCATTGGCTAGCGCACTGCTAACATACCTCTCTCTATTCCTTTTCTTCCAAGCAGGAGGGCAAGGAGCAGGCTGAACAACCTAGGAAAGCCAGCTGCTTCCTAACGAGAGCTCTGTTAGTAACGGTCAGTGGGAAAAGCAACAACGCTCCTTGTCTCTTGTCTAAGGTGCCCCTGGGCAGCCTTACACACTTGCCCTAAGTTTTCTCCTGTGCATTGCCTGTGCATCTAAATCAGCCTGCACTTCACACTACCTACGAGTCTTTCTCATTGCCCAGAGCACAAAAGGGTGTTTTTTACAAATGCAACTTTTAAGAAAAGTAAGCACATTCTGGTCTCTTGAGCTATATGTGTTTCCCTGTGCACTCTTGTTAAAAACAAAAATATACAAACAATTAACCCAAAAGGAATTCTTAACGTGAGAAGGTCAGTGTTATGTTGACTATAAGGGCAAATGAGCCAGGAAGGAGCTGAGGCTCTTCTTGAGGGCTTACTTTAACACTTCAGAATTAGCAGCCCAAGGCAAGAATCCGAGCTTCCTTTGTTAAAAAAAAGATAAATAAATAGTAAAAAATACTTTCCACACCACAGCACTATAAAAAAGAAGTGCTCAGGGATTTCAGAGTATTCAAAAGGTATGTCAAGGTGCCTTGAGTTAGGAGTGAGACACACCATAAGACAGTCCACTGTGCTTTGTATATTTTAATACTAAAAGATAAAAGTACCATAAAAGAGTCTAGAGTGCTTTGAATCTTTTCATACAAACAGGAGTTAAGAAAATGACAAAGCCCAAAGCAGGAGCACTAGTACCAAAAATATTCCAGATTTCTCTTGTTTAACATGTGTGTATGTGGTGTTTGTGTGGTGTATGTGTGTGGGGGGGAAGGTGGTATATATGTGTGCACATGCATGTGGAGGCCAGAGAACAATCTTGAGTGTCATTGCTTAGAAATGTCATCCTCCTTTTTAGAGACAGGGTCTCTCAAGTGACCTGAAGCTCACCAATAGTTCAGATTGGCTGGCCATCAAGTCCCAGGACTCTGTCTCTCTCCATCGCCTTAGCACTGGGATTACGAGCATGTGTCATCATGCCTGACATTTTACTATGGTTCTGGAGATCAAGCTCAGGTCTTCATATTTGCACAGCAAGCACTTTACTGCTTAGCCCAGCCCAGTTCCAGAAACTTTTTGGCCACTTACGTGTCACTTATGACAGTAATCTAATTAATTACTCTCTCTGAGCCTCTGTAAGATGGGGTCATATTGCTTACCACATAGGGCTTTGTGTAAGTCAAAGGAAGTCAAATGTGTAAGATGATTGGCACCATGTCATTGAGGTGGGCATGGGCCCTCAGGTCAGATATTACAGATCAAAAAGGAAGGGCAGGCCGGGCATGGTGGCACACATCTGTAATCCCAGCACTGAGGGCTAGAGGCAAAAAGATCAGAAATTCAAGGTCATTCTCAGCCACATAGTAATTTTGAGGCCAGCCTGGACTACATAAACCCTGTCAGGTTTGGCGTGGGGGTGGGGGGAGGAGTAAAAAGAAGAAAGAAGGAAGGAAGAAAAAAAAAAAGTTCACAACAGCTTTAAAATCCACATTTCTGACTTTGAGAAAACTGAAAGTCAGGGCGATCAGCTTGCCTAACATACACAGCTTGCATGAGGTCAAGTTAGGGTGTAATTTGAAGCCCACCTACACCTCGAGCGCTTCCAACATCACATTCAACACCTGCTGGCCATCTTATCCGCTTGCTGGCTAGGTGCCAGCGTGCCCAAACTCCAGCTGTGCAGCCTGGAACTGTGAAGTTCCAGGGAGGCCACACCCAGGGCTCTGGGATACACAGAGAGGTACCTGGCTCCTGCACACAGGTGCAAGGTAGCTGACCTGGGCAAATCTGCTCTCTGGTGGATTAAAACTTGCCTTTGTTCTCTGTACAGGCTAAGAAAAGCCCTTGATGCATGGCGCTGGGCCTCATCCAGATGCTAGCTAAGGTTTACAGATGCGATTCTATCGGGCAACTGTGAAAATGAGTCGCTTAACAGTGCCCCAAGTCCCACTTTAGACTTCCACACTGAAGAGAGAAAGAAAAGAGATTTAGTCAAGCAGCATGCTACCTCACAGATTCACAACTTTCCTCACTGGATAAAAATCATTCCTCTATTTTTCTAGCCTTTCTTTTGATACTCAAAATGAGAGGGAGTGTGGAAAGAACATGAAAGAAAGAAAGAAAGAAAGAAAGAAAGAAAGAAAGAAAGAAAGAAAGAGAGAGAGGGAGGAAGAAAAGAAAGAAAGAAAGAGAGAGAGAGAGAAGGAAAGAAAGAAAAGAGAGTGAGCTTACTCTGCTATTAATTTCTAAGATAATACAGGTTGATATCCCATTTTGGATAAAATATTAACTAGTTCTCATTTTTTTTTCACCAGATACTTCCCACAACCCCCGTACACATCAGTGATATTATGAGCTTTTAATTCCTCCTCTCATTTTCCCCATATCAGCCTTGACTTCACTGACACAGGCCCAAACTGCCTTCCTGGAAAGTCACCTTCCCAGGACTGGGTAGAATTCTGCCTGCACATAGTTCTTCCCACTTCTGTAAGTTACTTCTCCTTCACCTTTCTTCAAGCAAATATCATAATTATCCTTGACTTCTCTTTTCCTTACATTGTAGAAACTCAAGCACTGTCTTACCCTGAAATTAGCATAATTTGCATTCAGATGCAATGGCCTAATAAGTGAAGGCTCAGGAGTTTGCTAGATTTATGGATAAACACCACGGTTGCTTCTGACAGCACCCGTAATGATGTTTAGATTTCTTTCTTCTTTGCTAAGTGGATGAGAGTTAGATGTTATCCACATTTCAAAGGCATAATAAAACCTCAGGGCTTCTTACTGGTGGTGTTTCAATAAAGATAAGAGAGAAGAAATTGCCCTGTTCAGTATTATCTTGGCTGGATTTTTGTCTCTGCTTGTCATCAAGTCTTCCTAAAATGATACTGCACTAATTCATATTCAGAGGCAAGTCGGCATTAATAAAATATTAAAGCTGAATCCAACCTGAAATTTCACCTGAAACTTCTGAATTGCTGTTCATTGAAAGTCAGGACAAAACTTGTGACAGACATATAAAATGTGAGGGAAGAAATGGATTTCCTTTGCTATCATACTTAAATGTCATCTGCCATCAAGCTAACAAAGATAAATAAAACAAAAAGGTGACGGGTGGGCTATGGCTCAATGGGTAAAGTCCTTGCCTTGCAAGCATGAGTCCTATGTTCAGATCTCCAGAATGCATGTAAATTGCTGAGTGTGGTGGCACATGTCTATAATGCCAGCCCTGGAAAGGGGTCCAAGAAATCCATGGGGGTTCACTGGCTTGCATATCTAACCAAATCCGTAAACTTTAGGTTCAGCAAGAGACCCTGTCTCAAAGAATAAGGTGGAGGGTGACTGAGGGAGATCTCCAATGTTGACGACTGGCTTCCACATGCATTCACACACATGCAGGTATGCCCACACACTTACAAACACACATACACACATGCACACCTACCACACACACAGACATATGCACTGCAAAATAAAACTAAAGGTAAGAGCTAGCCTTGGTCTGGGTTTATCTATAATACTTGATTAAATAATATTGTGATTACTTTATTTATTTACTTATTTATTGAAGTTGCCTCATGTAGCCCAAGGTGGCCTTGACATCACTGTATAATGGAAGATGGCCTTGAACTCCTAGTCCTGCAGCTCCATCTCCCGACTACTGCGATTACAGGTGTGTACCACTATGCCGAGCTTGTAATTTTTTTTTTTTTTTGAAAAATGAGCCAGATTCCAGTCAACATAGACCTTTAGGACTTCCTGCTGGGCGAGTCTGAAGAAGAATGCCATCTGACCCTAAGTGTTCTCTGGTGAAGCTCCATAGGTTCTGTGGAATTGTTCGAACTGACTTTTCCAAAGATATACCTTTCCCAGTAAATGGGACTAAGCAGAGACAAGAGGGTGGGTAATTGAGAAAAAAATCACTGAAGATTAACATAAAAGTGCTAGATTGATTTAACAAATAAGTTAAACAATAATAACTATTAGGATACTAATCTATGTGTCATATCCAAACCCCACGTGCAATATCATCTCATTCTGATGACAGGGCTCTGAGTAAGGTGAATAGTAATCATCTATTTATTTTTAATTTTCTTTGCTTATGAGTATATGGGGTGTGTATGTGGTATACACATGTGTATATGCCCTTGCAGCATCACATGTACTCACCTGAAGCAGGGTGTATTCACCAGAGGCGGCTACAGTGGAAAGCCGACTGTCCTGCTCCATGACTCCTCTGATGGTTCTTCTTTGAATCAAAGTCTCTTACTGATCCCAGAGCTTGCTGGAGGTTTTGTGAACCTTACCAACACCCAGGTTTGTGCCCCGCTATGGAAGCTGGAGTTTCTCACTTAGCTTGCTGATTTTTGTGTGTGTGTGTGTGTGTGTGTGTGTGTGTGTGTGTGTACCAACAATTCCTGGGTCTCTGCTCTCCTACAGGACTGAGGTTACAGGTGCAATTTGCCATAGCCAGATGTTAAATGTGCACTCTGGAGATTTGAACCTGGGAGTTTCAGGCCCTCATTTTTGTGGAAAGTACACTGACCTGCTGAGCAATCTCTCTAGCTCTTTGATTAATTTTTTCACTTGTAGAATCGAAAGCACAGAGAAATCCTACAGCTCGGCCAAAGTTAGACAGTAAGTAGGTGATTCAAACTCAAGTTTATCCCATCCTGATTCCAGAATCTCTACACTACGTCACCATGCTGAAGAAACTGCAAAGCTTACTTTAAAGCTTTATACAAATGAGAATGAGTAATTCAAATGCATTTCTAATACGGATCCAAACCTGAAACATTAATAAGTCAAGTCTTGAGACTATAACCGGTGCCAGGCCCATTCACCAACTGTGATTACAGGATGGAACTCAGAGGCACAGAGAGCTAGAGAACACTTCTAAGATTCCACTTTTAAAGAGAAAAATGATGCTTTGCTTATCAGGTTCACCTTAAATATTATCAGAAATGAAAATTCCTTCCAATTTTTTTTCTAATGGGAGAACAAGTCAACCCGACTACAAATTAACTTGATTTTGTTTTTAAACCAATTATTGAATCCCTTCCAACAGAAACCCTTATGATTTTGCTTCTCTTGAAAAATAGAGAACACAAATTCATACCATTTCTATCAAGTAAAATTTCCCTTCAGAGCCAGTATTCTAATAAGATACCAAGGCTGATTTTTTTTAAAAAATACTAGGGCTGGAGAGATTGCTCAGTGAATAAAGTGCTTACCACATAAGCATGAAGACCCCCTTCAGAACCCTAGCACCCAAATACTAAGCTGGGCATAATGGCATTCACCTGTAATCCCAGTGCTGGAGAGGTAGTGACAGGAAGATCCCTAGATCTTAATGCCTAGCTAGTCTAACTGAAGCAGTGAGTTCTGGGTTCAGTGAGAGACTGTGGTGGTTTGATTCAGATGTCCCCCATAAACTTACGTGTTGTCAATTTTAGGTCAGCAGCTGGTGACAATTTGGAAATTTAAGCCTCCTGGAGGCAGTGTATTGTCGGGAGTGGGTGTGATAGCCGACTTCCCCTTGCCAGTGTTTAGCACATTCTCCTGCAGCTGTTGTCCATCTGATATTGGCCCAGGAGGTGATGTCCACCCTCTGCCCATGCCATTATTTCCCCACTGACATCATGGAGTTTCTCTGGAGTCTGTACCCTTTCCCATAGCAATGAAATGCTGACTACAACAGAGACTCTGTCTCAAAAAAAAAAAAAAAAAAAAAAAAAAAACCACAAAGAAAGTTAAAGGAGAACAACTGAGACATCCCGCTTTATCCTTTGGCCCCCACAGGCACTTCCACTTCCATGTGTGTCCCACCCCTCACCATGCACATATGAACATGCGTGCATCCACACACACCACACACAAAAGTAATAAAATTAAAAAAATAACAGATTAGAAGACAAACTCCTTTGCCCTCCCTTTACTTATAAATTACTATTGATTTCTACTCAAAAGAAAGTACTGTCTAAGTTTCTAAAAGCATACAGGCATTGTGTAAAAGACCCAAGTCCCTGCTCTCTGCAAAATGACTTCTTCATGGGTAGAAACAATCTACTGACTGCTTCACAAAGCTGTGAACTAACCCTTCCTCAGCTGTCCGCTGATAAGAATATGGGACAAGGCTCTTGTCATATTAATTTGAATTATTTCAATACAGTGTGTTAAGACTGAGAAGGAAGGGCTGGAGATATGGCTTAGTGGTTACGGTGCTTGCTGCAAAGCCAGAGGACCCACGTTCGATTTCCCAGGACCCTCAAAAGTCAGATGCACAAGGTGGCGCAAGTGTATGGAGTTCGTATGTGACGGTTGAAAGCCCTGGCAAGCTCATTCCCTCTTTCTCTCTCTCTGTCTCTCTCTCTCTCTGCTTCTCTTTCTCTCTCTCAAATAAATAAATAAAATAAAATAAGGAATGTGAAGGGAGATACTATAAAATGACAAACTGACAACCCAGAGGATCTGGCCTACTAGAAGGGACTCTTTGCAATCTTGGACCGACAAACACTCTGATCTGCTGCTCAGATCCACTGTGCAAATGGGAAGTTGAAGAGCAATGAGAGTTAGAAAATTGTCCAAGAACATGTTATTTTGTTGTAGTAGGGACTGGACTCGGGGACTCATGCATGTTAGGCAAAGACTTGGGGAAGAACTACCTTCCTGGCCCACATTTTATTCTTTTTCAATAGTAGAAAAAAAATTCTGTGCTTTCCACAAAACTTTCTTCAGTCGAGTCTCCCTCCCTGGTGCACTGACTAGCAGTATTTGATATGAGGTCTGATGTGACATCCTGTCGTCATCAGGATTTTTGGGCCCTGCTCTTCCAGTATTAGTTGCATCACCTTAGCCACTTGGCCACGTTTAATATTGTCAGTAAAGACCTTTATATCTAGAAGGAGAAATCTCCTAATTCAGCCCTTGAAAATTTATTAGAAAGTTTTAACACAGCAATATATATATAGTGCATGCTGATATCATGGGTGACCATTCAAAACATACCATTGTTATAAAGCATCTTGGGCCCCAGGGTACTTTGTGGTGAACAGCCATTCTTACTGTGCTGTAGCTAGCAGACTGTATGGTTGGGGACAGGGAAGGAATTGCTTTCTATACCCGGTTAGATTGTGAGTCCTTTGTTCTTGGCATTGTTTTGTCAAAGAAAAAGATCTGCTCACTGATATTAAGGGGTAGAGACTCTCCATGCAATGATGTGTTGCAAAGTAAAATATTCTAAATTTCAAACTGGACCACCAAGAATGAGAGAGCTCATTTTGCCTGGGATCCTAAGACACTATCAAGGAAGACTAAATATTTGGTCTGTGGCTTAAACAACATGATTAAAACATGTATTGGGAAGGAGAAGGAAGTAGATGTCGTAAAAATGACAAAGGAAAAAGTAAACAAAATGCAAGCATGTATGGGATATGGGATTTGACTAAAAGAGGAGTCTGGGAGATACCCAGAATTTGGAAGCCAAGGAAACAATGAGGCTGGAGTTTAGCCAAGGGTCACAGTGGACAGAAATTTATAGAAGACAAGGAACTTGGCTTAGAGCATTTTGAGTGACAGATGGAGGTAGAACACCATGGTGGGTGTCTTCCCATGTGAGATGTGACTAACTACAAACATATGCACATTTCAGAAACATTTCCATGGATATGATCAGGTAAACATAGGAGAGTCAGGAGATAGCTCAGTGGTTAAAGTGTGTGCCTTGCAAGCATGAAGACCTAAATTCAATCCCCAGGACCTATCTAAAATGCCAAGAGCAGTGGCATGCACTTAAAATGTCAGGATTAGGGAGGTGGAGACAGGAGGATTGCTGGAGCTTGCTGACCAGCCAGTTTAGACTAATTGGTGAGTTCCAGGCCAATGGGAGACCCTGTCTCAGAAAGAAGTGGAAAGCATTCCTAAGAATGACACCTGAGGTTATACTCTGCCCTCCACATACCTGTGTTCTGTGCATATGTGGACTTGCACATGTATATTTTCCCAGGCACATACAAACAGGTGTACACACATGCAAACATACCAGCACACACACAAAATTAAACAAAAACAAACAAACCAACATTGGAACAACAACAAAAAAAAAAGAAAGAAAGAAAGAATGCAAGAATAACTAGGATAGAAGAATGAGAGCAGCACCAATACCTGAGGAAATCTTAATTTAAAAAGGAGCGTTTCATGACCTGGAAGGGAAACCAAGTGTGTGAGTCATTTTTTTCCCTTGTAGCTGTGATAAAATATCTTAGATAAACAACAAAGTAGGGAAAAAGTTAGTTATGGCTCATGGTTTCAATTCCTGTTCACTTGGCTTGGTATTTCTGAGCCCGTGGTAAGGCAATGGATCACAGTGGAAGGGAACATAAAGGAAATGTAGTTTCTGCCCCACATCGGCAGGAAATAGCACTAGAGGGGACAAGGGCCATATATATTCCACAGAATAGTCCCAATGATCTACCTCCTTCAGCTGAGCCCCACTTCCTCATTTCCAACACCGCCCTATAATGCCATCAGATTGTGGACCTATCAATATCGGACTCTACTGATGAGATGAGAGACCTCGGGACCTCCCCAAATGGCTTCCTCAAAGCCCATCAGCTGAAAATAAGCCTTTAACCCATACGCCTTTGGAGTTCAGCTCATATTCTAATGATAACCCCAAGGGAAGGCAGGATCACAGAAGCCAAGAGAGCAAAAGAATTTCAGAGGCCAGTAGTGAAAATAATGTTAGACCCTAAAAAGACCTTGAGGAAGATGAAGATGGAGAGATTTTTCTGTCCACCTGATAATAGCAAAGAAAGACGTTTGAAGACCTAATAGAAGCAGAATCATAGAGAAAATGAAGTGCGAGGAGAAAGATTCCAGAATCTTCATTTGAGGGGCAAGGGAAGAGTTGGCTACAAAAACAAAGGGTTGCCTATATTCACAGGTTAAAAGGAAATAGGCAACAAAATGGATTAAAACTCATGTGTTACTTAAGGAATCAGGGCTCCAGGAGTATTGGCATACTGATTTGTAAAACAAAATTAAAAAAAAAAAAACCCTTAAGATTCACTTCAGACATTTACAACATATCAGTGTATGGCCCTGACCTTCAGAGCTTATGATTACATTGGTCTAGACTGGATGGGTACCTGCCTTACCTTCTAGATTTTCTGGGTGATTCTAATACATTTCTAGGTATGACAACTGCTGCCTTAGAACAAGTGGATATTGGATTAAGGCTGTGACAGGTGATGAGGAGAGTGAGGCATCAGGCTGGGGAGTAAGACAGGATGAAGTAAGAATGGAAGCATTTTGAAGGAAGAACTCACAAGGAATGGTCTCAGTCCGAGAAGCAAGGGGTTTAGAATGAGGAAAACTTACCATGTGCCTAACACCTACTAAGATGTAAGCTGGGAAGAGCTCACAGCCAAGCTCTTGCCTAACGTGTGAAACCCCAGATTCCATCTTAAAAATAGAAGAAAAGAAAGATGAGGCTAGAGAGATGGCTCAGCAGTTAAGGCACTTGTCTGTGAAACCTAAGGACTCATATTTGGCTCCCCAGGTCCCATGTAAGCCTGATGCACAGTGAAACAAGGTTGCACATGTACACAAGGGGGCACATGCATCTGGAATTCGACTGTAGTGGCTGAAGGCCCTGGTGCAACAATTCTCTCTCTCTCTCTCTCTCTCACACACACACACACACACACACACTTTTTCTCTCTCTCCCTCACTCTCTTGTATAAAACAATCCTCAAAAAAAGATGAAGGTGTGGTTGGGAAGATGGCTCAGTGGATAAACTGCTTATGGCACAAGGACCAGAACCTGAGTTATAAATCCCAGCATCCAAGTATGTACTTGATGCATGCTCATGCTCACAATTCCATAATTCCACTGGAGAGGCAGAGACAGGGAACCCCTGGGACTCACTGGCTAGTTAGTCTAGCCAGATCAGTGACTTCTACACTCAACCAGAGACCCAGTCTTAAAGAACAAAGTGGAGCTTAATTGAGAAAGACTCCTGATGTTGACATGTGGCCTGCACACCCACACATATGCATTCAATGCATTCAACACACACACATGAACAAAATGCATTTGACCAAGGATAAACGAGGTACTTGTCCAATCACAGCTCGTTCTCTCTGCCTTTCTCAGTCGGAGCTCTCTGACACAGAAAAGGCATCAGTGCCTTTTTTTAAATATTCCTCTCATGAGATAGAAAGAGAAAATTTATAATCAATAATGTTCTAGAAGAATAAGTGTGTTGAAAAGCTTTACCCAAGATGCTAAACTGGGTAAGGAAGCTGAACAGGAGATTCAGCTGTCTATTAAGAGACTCAAAACTGGCCCATAGATGAATCTTGGATATTATCACACTCAACTCCTCCCCTGTAAGAGGCAAGAAAACTAAGACTCATAGAGGTCCTGATATTTGATCACCAACAAGTTGGCAAACACCAAGAAACTGACAGAAAGCCTTGAGATGCTCACACTGGTGCTCTCAGCTCCCCTCCACACTCTGCCTCAGATCTCTGTGGTTCAGGCTCCAGGTAGCAAAACAGCTATAGTTCTTATGTGAGGATTAATAAGAAAATCCATAAATTATTTTTAACTTTTTTGTAACAGAGAGAAAGAATTCAATCTCATCATTATCATGACTATTATATGGACCCAATTGAATTCCTGTATCTCGTAAGAGTTTCTTGTGACTAGTGTGAAGTTTGCCATTATTAAGCAAGTCAATTCCAGATTGCCCAGAGAACACACAGACATCCACTGTAATCATGCAGTTGCCACAGTCACTACACTGAAACCAAAACAGAGAAAGGGAACCTTTTGTGCCTAAACAAGTAGTGAGAAAAGCTATATAAGAACTTCATTCTAGGAATGAAGAAGAGGCAATAACTTCAGTGGCAAGCTTGCAAGTCTACTCTAGCCAGACCCCTCAGCTCTGTAAAACAAGATGAATGAACCAGATCAATACCTAGGTCTTCTCATTTCTGGCTTTCTCTCTCTTCGTTTTTGTCATCATTCTACCAAAATTTTGAAGGTGGTAAAATCAATTCATGGTTCATAGGTCTAGAGCTTTAAAGGATGGATTATAAATAAATTTCTGTCTCACCTTAATGGCCTTTATAAAATGGGGGCAAGATAGGGTATTTTAAAGTCAGTTCTGGACAGATGGCCTTGTCACTCCCTTTGGTTAGTGATAACAGGCTAGTTGCTATTTACCTTGTATGGTTCAACGCTCTGTTTCCCTGCAGTTGCAGGGAGGCCAAAGACATTTTGTCACTCTACTTTGGCATGGACGTGGTTGGACATCTTTCTCTATGGGCAGTATACACTCAGGTCACTGAAGGATTTGTGAGGTATGTGTGTGTGAGTGTGTATGAGAGAGAGAGATGAGGGGAGGGATAGAAAGAGAGAGGGGACTGATGATGGTAACAAACAGTATAGTTGTGCTAGAATCTCCTCAAAATCTATATTTTTGCATTCATCCTTTTGAATGAGTAAAGAATTGGTGATGGTTTCTATGCACACAGATGGAAACTACAAACAAGGCAGTTTCCTGACTATGGATCTATCTTGATCACTACAAAGTCAGAAGCAGAGGGAAATGAGAAAAAAAAAAAAAAAAATATATATATATATATATATATATATAGGTATGTATGTTTTTTTCTCTAAGTTGGATTTGAGGTTGTTTGGTGATTCTTGTGTATATTTTCACCTATCTTAACAATCAGTATGGCATTAATTTCCAATATCAGATTTCAACTCTAATACACTGGAGTTGTGATTTTTCTCAGCCTTTGGAATTCTCAATTATTTCAGTGTCAGAATTTTCTTCTAGTTGATACATTTTCTAAAAATAAACTGTTTAGACATGTAAACTGGATTGGAGAATGGATACAAACAAGCATCTAGATGAGTCTAGAAAGAAGGTATCTTAACTGGTGTTTTAGTCAATACACCTATATAATTATACAAACACATTGTATGTCTTAGCTTTCTAACTTTGCATACATAGAAATGATCTCACAAAAATTTCAACCATACTATTATTTTCTACAAGATTTTTTCTTCCTCGGAAACTAGATCACAATCTTTACAGTAATGAGAAAATATACACAAATTCAAAATGAAAGCAATTCACAGGTCCCTAGTACGCTAATATACTCTGGTTTATCTCACTTTCTCTGCAAATGATTATTAATGGTCTGGCTGCAACATTGTTTAAGAAACATTTAATTTCAAATTAGCCATGATTTATGTGCAATAATATCATTTCCTTCCTCATATTCATATATATATATATATACTTTTTTCTTCATATCACTCACATATGCAAAAAATAAAAGGGGAGATCAGAAGAGAGAGAATGAGAATTTTTGGTAAGAAATTAGTGAGATCATTTGATCATTTGCTGATTTTTAGAACAACCAAAAGAGCACTTCATATTTTTCAGCATTGTACCAGTTGACTAGAATGTTCTCTCTAAGGAGCCAATTTATAAGCAACAGTATTATATTAGAGGCAAGGCAGGTGTGGGCCCAAGTAATTGACTGTCATTCAGGAAGCCTTTGGTGGAGAACCTGAGGCAAACAGAAAGGAGACAGCTGCCTGGAGAATACCTCTCACAAAACAAAGAGTTCAAAATTAAATTGAAAATAGTGCCAGGGTGAGGTCATTGTTATCCCCAACTTTACCTTTTGCATTCTTTATCAAAGGAAGAGATGGTTACACTTAGCAAGCAACCTCTACTAAACCAAGCTATTAGAACTTAGTCCAATAACGCCCAGGTAGTTCAGATGAAAGACCAAGGTTTCTTGCCCTAGACATATTTAGGTAATTTTTCTACTCTCCTTTATTGAGATAGAGATTTCATTGACATAAGATGATAAGGTGTTTAAATATTAGCTATCATTTTTTTTGAGAACTGTGTATCAAGAATGTGCTAAGTGATTTTTGCCTTGTCTTTTAACACAGTCTTTGAACCAACTTGACAAAGTAGGTGCTAGTCTATCCTCAGATGTGAACAGTGAGACTTGACCACAGTTACCTGCCCAAGAGAAAACAGCTAGCAAACAGCGGAATTGAGATGCAAACCCAAGTACAGTCTGCTCTCAGAATCAGTGGCTTTACCCACAAAACTACCATGTCCCCCCTTCCTGCTTTAGAAACAGCACTGTGTTGTGCCCCAGGTGGCCTGATCATTCTGAAGTTCAACACAAAATACTACCCCTTGGACACTACAGCTCACTCCACATATAGTCTCTGAGTTCTCTAAAACACCAAGGTTAGATGTGGAGCAGGTGCTTGAAAAATACCTGCCAAATTGAATTCACAAATGAAAACTTGGTTCTAATGATTTATCATCCTTCTCTGGTATGAAATTAAGTATGAATCCATAAAATTTAGTCATAAGGATAATGTTATTCGAAGAGAAGCAAGATGGCATTATGAATAATAGATTTCAATCTATTAAGCACAGAGCTACAGCAACCGTTTAACAGGATAATGCCAGGATTATTATAAAATCTTACGAGATTACTGTAAGTGGTGCGTGATCGCCTTTGCCATCAATCAAAGCTAAACAATGCTGAGGAGCAGACCGTTTGTTTACTTGCTCTCGCTTGAAAGCTAAATGGAGTTGGGCAATGACATTAGAGTCAGGATAGCCAGGTGCTATTCTTGGCCTCAAAACTAAACAACTCTATGACTCGTAGCAAATGCTTGATCCTTTTGGGGCTTAAATGTCCTTGTAGCTGGAAGCAGGAGGATCTGATTAAAAGGTGCATACGGGGGCTGGAGAGATGGCTTAGCAGTTAAGACACCTGCCTGCTAAGCCTAAGAACCTGGTTCCAATCTCCAGGTCCCATGTTTAGCCAGATGCAGTGATGCAAGGGCACAATGCCGCACTTGACCACAAGGGGGCGCATGCATCTGGATTTCTTTCACAGCAACTGAGAGGCTGCTGGCGCACCCATTCTCTATCTGTCTCCCTCTCCTTCTCTGTCTGTCTCTCTCTGTCTTTCTCTCCAAAAATAAAAAAATATATTTAAAAATAGTATAAAAAAAGGTGCATAAGATCCAACTCTAGAAGACAACCTGCAATATCAGTGAAATAGATATATTCCTATGCTTGTGTGCCTGGAAATACCCACTTCACAATTTTATATGTTACATTCTGCAATATCCTCTGTGTCCAGACATCTAAAAGGTTCTTCATGTCAAAAGTCAGGAGAGGGAGAACTAGTAACCTTTTAGCTACAATTCATTGGGTAGCAATTACAGTGCCATGTGCAAGGCTAAAGGAAAGGAGCCAAGGACACTAACAGAAGTCAAAACTGTCACCTTTCCATCACTCCTGACCAGCAAAGCCATGACTGAAAACATTGCAAGAGACACAGGCCTAGAGAAATTCCAGCCACTTTCTAGAACTTTCTGATCACAGTTACAATTTTGATTGAATTTCCTCGACATTCAGTTACCCAGTTTGGTATAGACAAAGTCAAAGCCAAACTCTTGCCCACCAAAGCTTTCCACAGTTACAATTAACGACAGCCCAAGTATAATGCAGTCTCTATAACATCAGACAAGCCAAGTTCAGGGCCAGGCTCCACGTCTGTCTTTATTCTGATTAACAGCAGATAGCATCTGTGTTATCTTAGTTAACAAATGTGTCCTCTTGGTCTGGATTTCTTTATTCATAAGAGGACAGAATTGGATCAACATATCTGCCTAGCTCTAAAACAAGTGATTCTCCTGCTCTAGGAAAATCATGTTTTGGTTATTATAAATCACTTGCTGCCTTTTATAGAAAGCAGCTCCTGGTAAGTGACCACCAGCTTGGCACAGCTAAGTCAGTGTTAAATTGTTCCATATAATTAAAGAAAAGAGATGGGAAAATCCCCAGAGAGAGGATTCTGGGAAGAAAGGCAGAAGCCCATAAAGCTAAGTGCTAGCAGTAAAAGATGGGTTAGGAGGAAGGAGTGACCCAAGAGCTATAAAGCTAAGGAAAGAGAGCTTGGGGAATTCCATGTTCCATCAATCCTCTCTTGCCTCCAGTTCTAAACTATTGGCAAACCATATGTTCTCCACTGCAAGAGCACATTTTATTCCAAAGGTAAATATTATTAAAACCAGCTTCATAGGCCATGGGGAGGAAAGTGCATTTTATGAGAAAATGGGTTTTAATGACATATATGAACTTGCAATGTTGCTAGCATCATGGCATGAAGGACCCCCTTGGCTGGGCTATAGCTATGTGAACCTGGATGACAATTACATCCTGGTTTCACTTCTGGACATAACACTTAACAGATTCTCAAACTCAGACAACTTTGAGATGAAACTGAATGAAGCTGATGACCCCACTGGTTAATAGGGAAGCAGCCCTGGAGTCCAGCACTGGGGCTTCCTGGTAGCCTCGATGGTGTTATAGACTGTGTACACATGACCAAATAAGGCAGTAAGTACCGATGGAGCTTCGATGCAGGGGAAGGCAGGACCTACAGAAAGGCATTTAAACTCCCTTTGCTTTTTTTAAATTAAAAAACAAAATCAAAGCTGGTCGTGATGGTACATGCCTTTAATCCCAGCACTCCGGAGGTAGGAGGATCACTGTGAGTTCGAGGCCATCCTGAGACGACATAGTGAATTCCAGGTCAGCCTAGACTGGAGTGAAAACCTATGTTGTAAAAAAAAAAAAAAAAAAAAAAAAACAGTTGAAAAGATATATTCCAAAAGAAACACATCCATGGTCCAGAATGTCTGAAAGAGGCATTAACAAAGCAAAGGACATTCAGAGGAGACTGGTCAGGGTATGAACAACTCACAGTCCTGAGGGATCATGAACTGGGGTCTTATCATGTGAAAGGAGAGGTGGGCCTGAGAAGCCCAGTGGTTATCCTTAGGTATCTGAAGACTGTTAAACGGAAAAGGTATTAGCAATGCTTTGCCTCCCTTTAAAGGATAGAACCAGAAAAATAGGGCAGTCATTATGGATGAGATGAGTAAATATTTGTAAAGTACCCATTCTGCACAGAGCAAGCATTACAGAACTATATAGCAAATAAAATTAAATGGACTCTATGCTCAGAGCTGTGCAATGATGAAATGAGCTCTCACCACCATGGGGGAAGGACTGGAAGAGGGTCATTCAAGAGGAAAGCAAAGAGCAGTGTTCCCATCCAGAAAGTCCACCCAGACTTGGAGTGTACTGGGGTCTTCATGGTTCTCTTTCTGAGATTGTTGTAAACCCGACTTGGGCTGGAGAGATACAGTGGTTAAGGCGCTGCCTGCTAAGCCTAAGAACCCTGGTTCAATCTCCAGGTCCATGTTTAGCCAGCTGCAGTGATGCAAGGGCACAATGCCGCACTTGACCACAAGGGGCGCATGCATCTGGATTTCTTTCACAGCGTCTTTCTCTCCAAAAATAAAAAAATATATTTAAAAATAGTATAAAAAAAGGTGCATAAGATCCAACTCTAGAAGACAACCTGCAATATCAGTGAAATAGATATATTCCTATGCTTGTGTGCCTGGAAATACCCACTTCACAATTTTATATGTTACATTCTGCAATATCCTCTATGTCCAGACATCTAAAAGGTTCTTCATGTCAAAAGTCAGGAGAGGGAGAACTAGTAACCTTTTAGCTACAATTCATTGGGTAGCAATTACAGTGCCATGTGCAAGGCTAAAGGAAAGGAGCCAAGGACACTAACAGAAGTCAAAACTGTCACCTTTCCATCACACCTGACCAGCAAAGCCATGACTGAAAACATTGCAAGAGACACAGGCCTAGAGAAATTCCAGCCACTTTCTAGAACTTTCTGATCACAGTTACAATTTTGATTGAATTTCCTCGACATTCAGTTACCCAGTTTGGTATAGACAAAGTCAAAGCCAAACTCCTGCCCACCAAAGCTTTCCACAGTTACAATTAACGACAGCCCAAGTATAATGCAGTCTCTATAACATCAGACAAGCCAAGTTCAGGGCCAGGCTCCACGTCTGTCTTTATTCTGATTAACAGCAGATAGCATCTGTGTTATCTTAGTTAACAAATGTGTCCTCTTGGTCTGGATTTCTTTATTCATAAGAGGACAGAATTGGATCAACATTGCTGCCTAGCTCTAAAACGAGTGATTCTCCTGCTCTAGGAAAATCATGTTTTGGTTATTATAAATCACTTGCTGCCTTTTATAGAAAGCAGCTCCTGGTAAGTGACCACCAGCTTGGCACAGCTAAGTCAGTGTTAAATTGTTCCATATAATTAAAGAAAAGAGATGGGAAAATCCCCAGAGAGAGGATTCTGGGAAGAAAGGCAGAAGCCCATAAAGCTAAGTGCTAGCAGTAAAAGATGGGTTAGGAGGAAGGAGTGACCCAAGAGCTATAAAGCTAAGGAAAGAGAGCTTGGGGAATTCCATGTTCCATCAATCCTCTCTTGCCTCCAGTTCTAAACTATTGGCAAACCATATGTTCTCCAGTGCAAGAGCACATTTTATTCCAAAGGTAAATATTATTAAAACCAGCTTCATAGGCCATGGGGAGGAAAGTGCATTTTATGAGAAAATGGGTTTTAATGACATATATGAACTTGCAATGTTGCTAGCGTCATAGCATGAAGGACCCCCTTGGCTGGGCTATAGCTATGTGAACCTGGATGACAATTACATCCTGGTTTCACTTCTGGACATAACACTTAACAGATTCTCAAACTCAGGCAACTTTGAGATGAAACTGAATGAAGCTGATGACCCCACTGGTTAATAGGGAAGCAGCCCTGGAGTCCAGCACTGGGGCTTCCTGGTAGCCTCGATAGTGTTATAGACTGTGTACACATGACCAAATAAGGCAGTAAGTACCGATGGAGCTTCGATGCAGGGGAAGGCAGGACCTACAGAAAGGCATTTAAACTCCCTTTGCTTTTTTTTAATTAAAAAACAAAATCAAAGCTGGTCGTGATGGTGCATTCCTTTAATCCCAGCACTCCAGAGGTAGGAGGATCACTGTGAGTTCGAGGCCATCCTGAGACAACATAGTGAATTCCAGGTCAGCCTAGACTGGAGTGAAAACCTATGTTGTAAAAAAAAAAAAAAAAAAAAAAAAAAACAGTTGAAAAGATATGTTCCAAAAGAAACACATCCATGGTCCAGAATGTCTGAAAGAGATATTAACAAAGCAAAGGACATTCAGAGGAGACTGGTCAGGGTATGAACAACTCACAGTCCTGAGGGATCATGAACTGGGGTCTTATCATGTGAAAGGAGAGGAGTGGGCCTGAGAAGCCCAGTGGTTATCCTTAAGGTATCTGAAGACTGTTAAACGGAAAAGGTATTAGCAATGCTTTGCCTCCCTTTAAAGGATAGAACCAGAAAAATAGGGCAGTCATTATGGATGAGATGAGTAAATATTTGTAAAGTACCTATTCTGCACAGAGCAAGCATTACAGAACTATATAGCAAATAAAATTAAATGGACTCTATGCTCAGAGCTGTGCAATGATGAAATGAGCTCTCACCATGGGTGGGGAAGGACTGGAAGAGGGTCATTCAAGAGGAAAGCAAAGAGCAGTGTTCCCATCCAGAAAGTCCACCCAGACTTGGAGTGTACTGGGGTCTTCATGGTTCTCTGAGATTGCTTGTAAAACCTGGACTTGGGCTGGAGAGATGGCTTAGTGGTTAAGGCGCCTGCCTGCTAAGCCTAAAGAAAGCCTGTTCGATTCTCCAGGTCCCACGTTTAGCCATTGTCAGTGATGCAAGGGCGCAATGCCACACTTGCCCACAAGGGGAGGGCACGTTTCATTCACAGCAGCTGAGAGGCTGCTCTCTCTTTCTCTCTCAAAAAAAAAAAAAAAAAAACCTGGACTCAATCTTACGTGCTTCAGATACTTGAGGTGGCATCCACTTCTCCTCTGCAGAGTAGTCTTGTACAGGACGTCCCTTTTCACACAGAATGCATCCCAGCTTTGAGATGAGAGTCAAACAATGCTGTGAATCAAGTCTTGTGAAAAGGAAAGAATAGAGAAGCTATATGCTGTCCTACCAAGATGAGCAAGACATGGGATGTGTGAGTACCACGGTGCTCACGGAGTGCCGCGCACCGACGCGGGAGCATGGGCAGAGTGACGCAGAGCTTCAGAACTCAGGATCCTCACACCTCGCCGTGTCACCTTCTCCACCTTCTGGATGCAGACACTTTGATGCTGAGTCATTCAAACTAGAATTCTGTGTCTGAAAACAAAAACAACGTGGAAATGAAGAGCCGCAACAAGAACACTGGGCCAACACCCACAAAGGAGCTTGAAAGCATTAAGATTCTAATCATGACGGGCACCATACACCACAGAACAGTGGCCAACGTGAGACACCAACGACAGGCACTAACAAGAAACTTAGCCCCATGTAGGTGTGAACAGCCGAGTCTGAGAACAGCACGTTTTCTAGGAAGAAACTAGAGACAAGTGTCAAGTGTGCATTATTGCTTTGTGTAAAGCAGGGCAGCTGAAAAAGGGAACTGATCAGGCACCAGCCTTGGTCCAGCAGTGACAGATGCTTTCTATGTGTTACCACATGTAATATTCAGGTGAACCTTGAGAAAAAAAATAATTCGTGCTCATTCTGAACACAAAACTTAAAGTTAAATTTAATAAACGTGATCACCTCTAGTCCACTTGATGGATTATTAATCAATAACAATTTTGAGGAATAATTCAGAAGAATCTATCAGAAATTTTAAAGACCAATATGATTCGATTCCATTTCTCATCATTTATTCTTCAGAACTGTTTTCAGGCATGCAAGGATATCATGTGTAAAGTCCCCTATTGTAGCACTGTTGACAATATTAAAAATTGGAGACAAGTTATCAATTTTCGATTAAAAAAGCTTAGACTGCACCTCGAGCCTAAGCTATTCTAGATGAAATGAAAGTGATGAAATGCATG
Source organism: Orientallactaga sibirica (assembly GCA_036365145.1). Lineage (NCBI taxonomy): Eukaryota > Metazoa > Chordata > Mammalia > Rodentia > Dipodidae > Orientallactaga > Orientallactaga sibirica. Next base: position 25,829,173 of record JAEOAD010000008.1, read on the forward strand.
AATTTAAGCTTATTCAGAAGAATGACTGGGAAATATTTTTCTTGTTTTCTTAAAACATGTATCAGCATAAAGCTCTTAAAGCTTTCATTATACCGTGATGAGTTTCCTGCATTTCTGTACACTTAGGAATATTTTTGAGTGTATTAGATATAAAGTATTAGATGTAGCAAAATCAGCTTTTAAGTAACAAAATACGTAAGTTAATATTACCACATATTAATTTCTATAGCTAAAGGTCTGGATTCACACATGACAAGTGCTTAATTCTAGTTATATCTAAACAGGATGAAGGAAAGTCCAAGAAGAGAAAACTACCTTCTACATTCTGCTTTACCATGTTCAACTATTTCAAATGCTTACTAATCCATGAAAAAGGGAAAAAAAAAGAAAGAAAAAAAAATGGAAAGGTCCAATGAACCCACAGCAGCTACTAGCTATTCCAACTCACCACAATTGTTACTCTGGAATCTACTTCCAAGTTTCCATGTTGCGAGTTCTCCTCTCCCTAAATGAACTCGCTCTATCAGAGATGGAAAATCATTACCAATAGAATTAAATGAGAGAAAGAGTGAGAGCTTTTCAAGGAAAATTGACTGCAGCATGAATGGAGCTCAGACATTCCTCTGGCAAAGAATGAACAGCATGAAGCTTCCATAGAACCAGTGTTGGACCATGCGAGATACTGCAGCTGATCTAACTGTTCAGTTTCATTGCTCTGGCAGGCACGGTTACGTTCAAGCAGCTGCCTCTTTCAGTGTGTCTATGTTTCCCAAACTCACATTGTTTCCTCTCCTCTGGCTTGCCCCCACTGCTGAAAGGGGGACTTCTACTAAGTCACATCCTCACAATGTACATCTCAAGACAAGCAGAGGGGATGGAGTTTTAGAGATACTGCAATATTTAGTAGCACTTAATTATAATTATTAATGAAGTCCACCATCCTGAAACAAGATAATCAGGACTAAGCAGAACATCATTATAAGAAACTCTAAAATATAGCCAAAGCTCCAAGAATACTTAAAGTGGAAAAATTAAACTAAGCCATAATGAATTATCTCTTTGAAGCAGGGCAATTTCTTGCCGGCTAAGGAGATATAAAAATAAATTGAAGCATCCAAAGATAGTTAAGCTAAATGTCTTTCAAAGTCTTTCATTCTCTTACACACATTTCTCTTGAAATAGCCAAATAAAATATATGAAATCTTTCAAATAAAGAAAAAACCTCAAGGCTAATTTGCTGGGCCCTTTATTAATTGTCTACAACTTTTTCAAGGCATAGTCTGGTCTTAGCACAAATTTTTTTGTGTGTGTTGTTTCCTAAGTCAAGAGAAAATAATGCTTAAAACATCTTGTTTTAATTGCCCGCTGGATACTTACAGGTGAAAGTGCAAATATAAATTTGAATCAAAGCTGTGTATTTCAGTGACTTCAATGCTGAGTAAGCAGAAGCCATCCTTAGCACATAATTTCACATGCTTGTATACACACACACACACACACACACACACACACACCTGTGTCCTCCTACTTGTCAGTTGTCTCTCAAAGAATGTTCATATGGGCCATGACATGCAAGTCACTAAAAAAAACTTTCTTCAAAACCTAATCAAATAAATGAGTCCATTGAGCTAAGATATCCTGTCTCCTTCCAAAATATGTCTGTTTTCTGTTTTGAACCCCAAGGTCACCAAGGAAGTGTTGAATACATTTGTTTGTGGGCTGAACAATTGAACCCAGAGCTTCATACACTCTAATCCTACAGTTCACCACTGAGCTACATTCTCAGAAAACCTCAAAAATCCATCCCTTTACCTCCCATTTAGGTAAATATGCAATGCTTCAAATGAGGTTGGTCAGGTAGAGATATTTTAGTAAAAAAAAAAAAAAAAAAAAGAAGAAAAGAAAGAAAATCATTCCACTAAGAATACATTCACAACAAACTTTGCAAAATTTATCAGGTAGCCTTGTACTTTAAAAATGTGTAGTCAAGGTTGGAGAGATGGCTTAGCGGTTAAGGCGCCTGCCTCCTAAGCCTAATAACGCTGGTTCCAACCTACAGCGGTTCCAATCTCCAGGTCCCACGTTTAGCCAGATGCAAAGTGAGGCAAGGGTGCAATGCCGCACTTGACCACAAGGGGGCGCATGCATCTGGATTTCATTCACAGCAGCTGAGAGGCTGCTGGCATGCCCATCTCTATCTGTCTCCCTCTCCCTCTCTCACTGTCTCTCTCTCAAAAAAAAATGTGTAGTCATATTCTAAAGATTAGTCACCTAATGGCTCAGAGGAAATTTTTACAGAAAAATACACTGGTGCTAGTATAACTGAGAAACACTCACTGAAAGACAAACTTCCTATCATTTGTAGCTTTAGGTACCGAGGAGATATAAGACTGGGTAATCACATGAATGAAGAAGAGTCCATCTACTCTTTGACACTTAATGGGAGAAGTTACATTATGTCCAAACTAGTGCATTATGACTCTGTCAAAGATGTCCTTGGCATTAGTTCTTTTGTTCTTCTGCACTTTTTTTTTTTTTTTTTTTTTTTTTTTTTTTTGGTTTTGCAAGGTAGGGTCTCTCTCTAGCCCAGGCTGACCTGGAAAATTCACTATGTAGTCTCAGGGTGGCCTTGAACTCATGGCAATCCTCCTACCTTTGCCTTCTGAGTGCTAAGATTAAAGGTGTGTGCTACCATTCTGTTTTTCTTTTCTTGTCATCCTTATCCTCATTCTTGTCAATAACTGATCAGAAGCAGACATGTCAATGTAAGCAGAGAATTCTGAGTGTGCCTATGAGTAAATGTGTATCTGTGAATGGGTGAATCTAAGGGTATGTTAGTTACTTGTGTGTGGCTGTGACCAGAATGCCTGACTAAACAATTTGAGGGGTGAAAAATTTACTTTCACTCATAGTTTCAGGAGATGAAATCATACTTCCACTGGCCAGGCCAACTGTATAGTGACAGGAAGGGATCATTTCCAAATTAAAGGATGCAAAAGACACAAAATACTAGTTGTCACCTACAGCTCCCTATGTAAATTATTTTCATCCCCTCCCTCTACCTCTGGCATGCTGGAGTTGAAACAGCCAAAGTGATACCACCTTGCCTGAACTAGCCCTGACTCCATTTTGGGACTGAATGGGTCCTTTTCAGCCACTAACCCCTCCCTCCCCAGACAACCACGTCCACATTAGCAGCACATTCAGGACTTTCCATAGCCCTGACCATGGCCCAGATATATAACCAAAATCACTCCAGGATACATAACCAAAATAATTGCAGATGTGTGGTCTAAATATTTGTTGTTACAAGGTTACCCTAACCTTCATCAGGCAAGGATGTTGTTAGGGTTTGTGGTAGTTTGAATATATGTCCCCCAATATATTCAGTGTTTTATTAGTTTGCATCTGCAATCACCTTGCTAGAGGCAATGTCACTGGGGGCCAGTCTTAAGGTGTGGTGATGGTTTGAGATTCCATTGTAAAGATATGCAAAGTGTGCCTAATAGGAGTTCCTGAAGTGTGCTTTGGCTTCTGGCGGTAGTTTTGCTCTGTGTGCTGTGTAGCTGGTGGTTTTTCTCTCTCTTGCCTGGTCCTGTGAGAGCAGGCTGCTTCTGCCTTTATGGAACTTCCCCTGGATCTGTAAGCTTCAATAAATAATATCCCTTCCTCCATAACTGCCTGGTCTGAAAGTTCATCTCAGCGAACCTGAAACTCTCTGCTACAGGGTTTTTGTGGGTTTTGCCTTTAAAAACACTGTACTGCTGAGCTTTTTCGTGAAGAATTCTTCTGGCATTAGCCCCTCTCAGTATCAGCTTACTCAAGGACTCTCAATTAACTTATAAAGCATGGTTGTCTGCAATTCTCTTGTGTGAACTAGAACAGAGTCACTTGTTTACATGTGCCAGTTCTGAGGATTTAAATGTTTCCATAGTAGGAAAACATTTTTCTCACCACGTGGTACATGAAACACAGTAAGCATCCATTCATTTGAAGACAGACTTTGTGCAAAGTTACTTTGTGAGCTATTGAAACTATGCAAGTATAAAGATTTGGAAGAGTAGGTTTGGTCATCTCTCACCTTCTAAGAGTTTAAAAGTATTGGAGCACTTACCTCAAAATTCAGCAATCCTAGGAAGTGATGCAGAACTGCTTCCAGGGGTGACCCCTGCATCTGTCTCCTTCAAGTACCACCTGCTCATCACGTCCCCCCTCTTGTCCTTGCATGCATCACAAAAGGGCTGGCTTAGATACCACTTTGGAGCATAGCATGCCTATTTTGTCCCCCTATTTCTGGCATGGGGCAAGATACCAAGAAAAAAGCCACATCTCTTTTTCATTTTGTGAGCTAGTATCTGATCTTCACTCTTTGGACAATCCTTTTGCCACTGGAGATGAAGTATGTGGTGTGCCCACACCCCTCCCCTGTATATTTGCAGTCTCTTGCATGTCATCACTAGCCTGAAATTTACTTTCTCATCCATTTTTCTAAAATTTCATTTCCAAGCTACTTCCTTCACTTATTGCCAGTTATGTTAGGCAGGTAGTCATAAACAGTAGAGGAGGACATTTTTATCACATCACTTTTTAATCCTCACCATGATCTGCAATCAAAATATACTTCCTGGGTTAAGGCGCATGCCTGCCAAGCCTAAGAATCCCGGTTTGATTCTCCAGGTCCCAAGTAAGCCAGATGCACATGGTGGTGCAAGCGTCTGGAGTTCGTTTGCAGTGGCTAGAGGCCCTAGAGCACCCATTCTCACTCTCTCTTTCTCTCTCTCTCTCTTCCTTCCTCTCTCTGTCTCTAATAAATAAAATAAAATCTCACAAAATATATATACTTCCTAAGTTGTTTTTCTGCTCAGTCTAAAAAAAATCACAAAGTAAGTAGACAAAATGTGGCTATACTTTAGATAAGACTCAAATGTCATCTTATTAAAATGAGCACTGCAACAGCTATCCATTACAATAGGCTATTCCCAAGCTCCCTCTGGATCATGATCAATAGCAATGATGATGCCTTCTGTTTTTAATGTCAAAATAAAAGGTCCCTTTGTTAGTAACTAAGTATAACAAAGACTTTCTTTGCATGTGCATGTATGGAGTATTGTGCTGTGGTTGCTTTGTGGTGTATGCTCCTCTGTGTGCACATACACACACCCCATGTACATGTGGAGGCCAGAAGAGAATGTCAGGTGTCCCTCCTCCATGGTTCATCCACCTCTTTCCTTGATGTAGAGTTTCTCACTGGTTCTGGAGCTTGATATTTTCATGAGCCCCAGTAATTCTTCCATATTTGTTCCCCATAGAACTGGGATCATTGACCAGAAACATGTTCAGTCTTGCCTTATAATTAATACACAGGCTACCTGCATTGCCTCATAGAATCATAGCTATGTCATGTATGTGTCATATATGTCATCTGTCATAGCTATGACACTGACATTATATTTTCATGATTGTGCCCATTTAGAAACTGAGACATATACATTTGAAGTGGCCATTGTACTAAAGCAAGACTAAGCATCTTCTGACAGACATTTCACACTGATTCCACAACAGTGCACAGCTTCTTCTACTTTCTTTCTTTAGAGCCCTAAGATGGGACATGCCCTTGAAACAGAATCTCGAATTAATTACAATTTTATACTTTGTACATTTTTAATAGCCCCATAGGTATATGTGGCACTTATAGTTCTATTAATCAATAAATGGTTTCTAAAGCCCAGCATCTCCTAGGGCATGGATGACATCTGATGGTTATTAGTGGAGATTAGAGTGAGATACATTTATGATTATGGAATAAAGCAAGCCTAGTCATGTCTTAAGCTGGTTGTTTAATAGTGGCTCTTAGAATCGACAAAGTATGTCAGTGAAATGTGTAAGCATTACGTACAGTCAGCCAAACCACCTCCAACACAGCTTTAGCATGAATTTGCAAGATAGAAGGGGAAGGACTCTGCTGGAGGGCAAGTATGAAAGACTTCAAGGGAGCTTTCAACTGAATCAAGAAGACAAGTAAGATCTGCCCCAACCATCCAGTAGGTCTGGTCACTCCAGTTCATCCCATGAGAAAAGGGGAGGGCTTCCAGGCCTCTAATCCTCACAGCAATAAACACCTGTGACAGGGTCCTCAATTCAACCATCATCGTGATACAGTCTCATTTCAGAGTTTCATTTCAGGACACTGGACAGCGCACGAGCTTATGAAAAATAAAACGCCATCTACTGGGCAGGACCCTCAGAGGGCTTTGTCCAGTTGCTCTCACAGTTTGTTGTAGAGTTGCAGTAACTCAGTTTATGGAATTTTTCATATTTACAAAATCTGTATTGCTTTTGCACTCATAATCCATGTTTTCTGGATATCCTGCGCTACTTTCGAATATGTTCATTCTTCTATTTTTTATTGACAATTTTTATGTATGTACAAAATGTACTTTGATTAGTCCCCTCACCTCCCTCTGACTTCCCCCCACCCCCATTCCTTCTCTGTCCCTTTCCTCCCTCAAACTCATCCCTCTACTATTTTTAATTGGTTATAAATTTTATTGTATGACCCTATCGGGTGTTGGTCATATTCCCATCAGGTAATAATCTTATGTCTGCTCCCCCCTCCCCAGCCCTCAACCCACTGATGGCCTTCCTCAGTGGAGTTACTGGTGTTCCCTGTGGAGTCATGAATGTGTCAGTCAGTCTCTGTAGAATGGGGGAGAATGCCACAGGATACTACTTTGCACCCTGCATTTCTTACATTCTTTTGCCCCATCTTCCACCATCGTCCCTGAGCTTTGGCCAGTGTGTTATAAGACTACTTTAATGATAAGCTCTCTGTAATCTCTGAATTTCTGCAAGGAGGCACTTTGAGTTTCTTCAGTATTCATCACCATCTCCCTGGAGCTGGGTGTCAGGCTAGCAGTGAGAGCAGCACTCGTGTGTAGATCACCACTTCCTCTGTCATCTCTCGTGGGCCCTGGCAGATGTGATGGAGGAGGGTCATCTCGTGCTAGGCAGTTGCCTATCTTTTCTTGATGTGTTCATGGATCTTGATTCTCTCTTGTTTTCGGTGCTTTCTGTAAAGCAAAGCAAATTCTCCAGCCAAGAGTGAGAACAGCATGGGTGAAAGGGGATAAGCCTAGTCTTGTAGGAGATTTTTGGATGAGTATAGCCACTCTTCTTGGCCAAAGACCAGGGGAAGCTTGTCTCCAGAGTCTATAGCTTTCCTATCTATAAGATTCTGACTTGGTTCTCAGGACCAGGTATGAGTTCTAGTGAGTTCTATCCCACTGAGTGGGCCTCATAGCCAATCTAAAAGGCACTGATCACCTGCATAGGCTGTGTGCCACTACTGCACAGGTGTGTACATGTTGTCTGGTTGGTTGGTTCATTTTGTAGCCTGCAGGATTGTTGGTAGCCATTATCCTCCAGAAGCTCACACAGCACTTTCCAGCACTATGAGGGTTCCTGTGTGATCTCTTGATGTCCTGTGCTACCTTACCATTTAGATCTGGCAGGTAACTAAGTGCTTTGACAATGGCCTGTATTTTTTGTGGACCTCACAGGGATCCCTGACCAACAGCTCACTGTGGGGTGTAACCCAGTTTCTAAGACAGAAGAGAAAAGGAAAAAATATTTGGAAACCTCCTCCTCTTCCTACCCACATTTTTTCCCTCGCCATGATGAGGTATAAAGGAACTCACTTTGGTTTTCTCAAATAGCCCAGCAGTTGAGATTCAATTCTAATGCTGTGAAGGCGTTTTCCCAGGCACCCTCCAATAAATATTTGGTGAATGAAAGTTGAAATAAAAGTTGCAGAAATATTTGTAAATAAGATTCTTTAGGAATTTTTCCTTTTCTGTATAGAAATATTTTAACCTGGTTGAGTCACTTAATGGGATAAATGAGAGGATTCTACCTGAAATTCTCCTTCCTTTACACTGAATTATTATCATGAACACTACAAAATTATCATCACACAATTCACATGTGCCACCTTACTCTATATAAATATATAGAATACATATATGCATATGTATATATGTATTCTGTACAGTTATCCCTTAGAGAAATGATCATTTATAACATTCAGAATAGTAACATTTTAAATAAAAAATTTAAATTATTTCACTTGCTCAGCAATTTAGAGTGGAAAGCAGATAAGCTTGCATTTAGGGCATTTTGGAGAAAGACATTCTAGTAATATTGTATTTTATGGTTTCTTATGGTTGGCAGTCCTCAAGGGTGCATTGAAATAATTTTGAAATAATACATACATGGAAGAGTGTGGTGCTTAATATACTATCTCAGTAGATTCTGTCAGTGAAACTGCAAAATATTTGGGGCAGGGATCAGTTATCCCACTTTAAAGCAGCAAAACTGAGGCTCAGAGAAAGTAAGTGCTTTTTGAAGTCATAGACTTCTTGTCATAGAACTGGGTCTCATATCCAGTTCATCTGAAACTACACCACTACTTGTGTGCTTGCACACACATATCTGACACACCTGCTCCACGAGGATGGTGCTTCTCTTGTCATACTGGTCTTCCTACTCTGTATATTCTATAGCAAATCTACCTCTTTCTCCCACTGCCAGACTGAAATAGCGATATGGGTGCACAGATGGACAGGTAGGCATAATGTGCTTTCTGCAAAGGCATTTTCTGTTATGGTTGCTATTTTGTTGTGAGGATCTTGCCATGTAGCGCAGGTTGGCCTTGAATTCTGAATTCTGCCTCAGCCTCTCAGGTGATAGAATTATGTATAAGCACTACCGTGTCTACTTCTGGAATGGCATTTGCACTTTTTTTGACCAATTATGTTTAATTTCTTCACATATATAATTTGTTAAGTAGAATCTCTGTGTGGACACATAATGTATTGGTACCATCATTTCCCTCCTCCCTCTACTAAATGTGTGAGAGAAAAATCAGTGATAAATGCCAGTGCCATCTTATTTTATTCACTGACTTTACTGTTGAGGCACTCTAACAATACAGCAACTTGTGATAGCATCTCCCTCTCCCATCTTCTCCCCCATTTCCTGTTGGGAAGTGCTGGCCTTGCCTTCCATTCTTAAAGCCCTCCCATGGCTCCCTACTGTCCTTTTAATAGAGAACAAACTCGTCAGGCGTTTCCTGACTACCACAATGTCTTCCCCATAACTCTCCCTTTTCTTTTCAGCTACACAAACAACTAGACCGTGACCATGTAGCTTCTTATTATTTTTCACTGTGGGTCTTGGCCTTCCATCTCTGTTCTTGTGAAAGGAGCATTATATACCTTTTTCTACTAGAATGTCCTACTCTTTCTGTAAAACTCAGCTTAGCTATCTATCTAAAAGACACTGTGAATCTTCCCTTTCTTCCACAAAGCAGGGCTCGTACATCTCCCCTTTGGGCGGCTCACACTTAAAATTAGAAGTTGGGTTCTGCCTCGTAATTTACTATACTGCTTTGCCATCAGTTTCTTTTTTATATATCTTTTTACATATTTTATGTTTCCTTTGTTCCTAGCATAGTGTGCAACAAGATGTCTCAGGTACACAATCAATATTAACTGAATATCAAGGAACAAACAGATGCCCATTTAACAAAGTAGCTAAAGAAATAGAAAACCATAGATTTTCCTAAACACATGGACCATCCAAAAACCAATTGCTAATTTTTTATGGTCCTTCCTCTATTATACTCTCCACAGATTTTAATGTAAGATGGCCCAGAATCACAATCATATGTCATCATTACATAGCAATATTTCTTAGAACCCCATCCCCAATGATGACATGGTGGTGTGCATCTGTACTCCCTGTGCTGAGGAGGTGAACACAAGAGGATGTAATGGGGCTTGCTGGCTAAGCCAGTCTAGCCTAATTGGTAAGCTCCAAGCCAGTGAGAGACTTTTACTCAAAAATAGGCAGATAGTCTCCCTGAGAAAAGACACCCCAGATTGTCCTCTGGCTTACACACATATGCACACACAGTCACATGCACTTGCACACATCTGCACCCAAGCATTCATGCACACATGGGTGTTAAAAGCAGAAATTCCCACACCTAATGAGATGAACAGAGGATGCTTAGTGATGCACAACTCCAGGGCTATCCCCACTGCTCCTGAGGAAGACTTGTCATCTTATTCATTAGTCATTTTGGTTGTCGGTTTGCCTCCTCCATCTTTTAGTTCAACATCTTTAAAAATAAAACAATGGGGCTGGGAAGATTGCTCAGTAGTTAAAGTGTCTTGCCTGCAAAACCTACTGGCCCAGGTTCAATTCCCAAGCCACCCACATAAGCCAGACGCAAAGGTAGCTTAAGCATCTGGTGTCCGTTTGTAATAGCAGAGACCCTGACATTCTCCTTCTTTCCCTCTCTTCCTCTCTCCCTCCCTCTCTCTTTCTCTCTCTCTCTCATGCACACACTCATGCAAATAAATAATAAAAACAACAGCAATATGAAACAAAAGAAAAATCTACTATTTTAGGTAAATATGGATCCCTTGGGGAATGACAACATTCACCCCATTTGGTCATCAGAATACCACTTACACTGAAAGGGAAGCGACACCGAAGTATACTGAACCTTTTTGAGGCATTACACAAGAGATATGATTCAAATAATAAAGGTCTACGCAAGAACTTAGGAAAACTAAAAGGAGCACATCTGGCAGAAACTACAGATGTCTGTTTCAGGCATTGGGTGGTTGCTTTTTGTTTTAAAATTCACACAAGTATTATGAAGCCCTCTGGAAACATTCATGGACAAAGTGAAAACACAAAGATAAGAATACCTGGGGACTGGAGGGGTGGGTCAGCAGTTAAGGCACTTGCCTGCAAAGCCTAATGACCTGGGTTCATTTCTCCAGTACCCACATGAAGCCAGACGCACAAAATGGTGCCTGAACTTGAAGTTCATTTGCAGTGGCTGGAGGCCCTGTCATGCCCATTATCTCAGTCTCTCTCTCTCTCTCTCTGTCTAATAAATAAATTAATTAATTAAAATGCATTTAATGCACATGGCCCACTGAATATTACAGCTTATTGACATATCACACTACAACGTGGGTCATTTGCTTGTGTGTCCATTTGGTTCGGAAGGAGCTGGGGCTCTCTACTTCCACCCAGCATAGCAAGATGATTGCTACCCCAGGAAAAAAACCTGAAGTGTGTGTACATGTTCTTGTGTGCATGCAGGTGCATTGGTGTGTGCAGGGGCACGTGCACATGTATGCATGTGTGAGTTGGGAGGAATAGGGGATAGCCTTAGATGAAAATCATTCCCCAGGAACGCTATCTCTTTTGAGACAGGATTTCTCATTTACCTGGGCTACACTGAAATGCCCAGCAAGCCCCAGGCATGTGCCTGTCTCTACGTCCCCAGCATTGGGATTACAAGCGCATGACACTATGCCCAGCATTTTACATGGGTTCTGGGGATCAAACTCAAGTCCTCATGTTTATGAGGGAAGCATTTTAGCAAGTGAGCCATCTCCAAGCCCTGAATATAATTCTAGTTTATTTGCACAATTATAAGAACTAAGCAGTGATTTTACTTGTGAAACAGCATGATACAGAAAAAAATCCCAGGATTAAATATTATTTTTACCACTAAAATAACGATGTGAATGAGAACTAATTATTTAAGTTTTCTAAGACTCCTCAGCAGGGAAAATGAAAAAGAAAAGAGATGGCGTATGCAAGTTTTGTACATATAATAAGAAATCCCTGATTTTGGTCTTCTTTCCTAATATAATAAATTTCTAATTGATTATTTGATTATAAGAGGGGAAATACTGTATTTTGGAATAAGTACAATGTATGGCTTAGAACATTTAGGTCAATAGGCTTATTTGATAAGTCAAATGGATAACAGAATTCTTGCTGTATATTGAATGCATAGTTCAGAAATTTAATAAGTTATAAAAATTGTCATTTTACTTGAGGAGAATTAACTGTTTAAAATAAGCTCCAGTTGCTATCACATTTCCTAAAGAAGCATAAGCAATTATATTAGGTTATTTTAATCATCGGCCAAATCTCATTTTGTCATCTGGACCAGAATTAAATTACATAGATAATGAAAGGTAACTTAATAACACCAAATTTCAACCTCTCCTTAACTGTAAATTTATCAACAACATTATCTAATTCAGAAGTTGGACATTATATTCTGTGGTCATAATATCCAGTTTAGAAATTTAAATAATGTATTTCAAATGTGACTGAATTAAAAAATATATTAAAACAGTAGCAATTTCCCCTCGATGGGAACTTTTTTTAATTATTTTTTTAATGACAACTTTTATACTTATATATAAGAAAACCACCTGATATTTCCCTCCTCTCCCCCATTCCACTTTAGAAGTCCAATCTCCATCATATCCCTTCCCTCTCTCCATTAGTCTTTGATGTCATCATCTTTTTCTTCTATTTTGAGGGTCTTACAGAGGTATTGCTAGGCACTGCAAGGTCATGAATATTGAGGCCAATTTCTGTCTGGGCAGTTGCATGGTAAGAGGTCATACCCTTCCTTTGGCTCTTCCATTCTATCCGCCCCCTCTTCCGCAATGGTCCCTGAGTCTTGGAGGGTGTAACAGAGGTGTTTCAGTGCTGGGCACTCCTCCATCCCTTCTTCTCAGCACTATGTTGCCTTTGGGGTCATCCCAGTGGTCATCGCTCAATGGGAACTTTTATCATGAAGACCTTAAGAGAACAGAATTTGGAAGCAGAAGACAATCTTTCTTTCAACAACAAAAACCCACTAGCTATGCTATCCTAAAGAGTTACTGAAGCTTTCTGAAGTTCAGACTGTGATTTCTGAGAGTGGAAATAGTATCTGCCGTACTGTCTTCATGGGGCAGTTCTTTTGAAGAATAAATGAGGTAATACTCATAAAAGCACTCAAAAAAAAAAAAACACTAAAACACTGGAAGCAGGAAAGAACTGAGCTCAGATGCCATGGTATTACAGTTATCTGCTTTCCTGGCCAGAATGCTAGAGTAGAAGTAGGGTGATACTGAGGTCTATAAAGCCCTAAATTAAACCATATAGCCCCCCACCCAGGAAAACTAGGTTGGAACTGATGAATTCACAAGAAGTGATATGATTTTGATAGTGTATTTTTCAGAAGTCTGAAACAGAGGTTCTGGGCAGATTTTTTTTTTTTTTTGGTATATAAGAAATCATTTATTATTTATTATTAGCAGCTCAGAGCAGGAAGGTAGAAAGGCAAGGAAGTGGAAGAGTTATGTTCACAGTGGCGTGGCTAGGGGAAGACAAGGAGCCGGTAGAATTGGACTCTGAAGCTGAGGGGGAGAGAAAGAGAAAAGAATGAGGGAGAGGTGTGTGAAGTAAGAGAGGATGAGACAAAGACAGAGAAAGATATAGAACAGTCAGAGATGGAGGATCACTCACCTGACTTCAGGAAAGAAAAAGAGCAAAATGGAATTTGCAGACTTTTATGTATCTGTCCCCTTAGAGGAGAGGACTGCCTTGTGAAGAAAGGACCTTGAGAGAGTGGGCTGGGGCCCAGAAATATTCTCACTTTCCATACCAGGGGGCTGTCCTAGGTCCTCGATGGCCAGGTGGCAGGGGTGACAGAGCGAGATGGGTAGAGGCTTTGATACATGGATGGCTGCCTAATGAGAGGAGCGGCTTTGGGTGGTGTGGTGGCCTTCCTTCCTGGTGACCAGGACAGGGGGAGAGCCCTGAGACTCTGATACTGCTGTGTTTACCAACTTTTTCCAGAGGTACAAAAGACAGAAGGTAGCTAGCCAGGGGAAGGTCCATGTTGATGAGAGTAAGTGGTGACAGGAATGGCTCACAGCAGGAGAGCATGGTTCCAGAGATGTCCTGGGCACACAGTGAAATCCCTGGACATGAATAAGAAAATGGCCAACTGGGAGATTAGAGGAGTCTCCTGTCTGCAGACTTAAGTAAATTGGTGAGGCACAGTAGGAGCCACTTTGCCCCAGGCAGTCATTGTTCTGAGGTTCTCAGAGAGACCCTACTGTCTCCCTGCATCCTTTTTCCCTCTCTCCTGTGTCAGGAGCCAAATTGTGTGAAAGATCGCCTCCATTTCTTGATTTCAGACCAAGCAGATCTCCACGATATGAATATCAAGCAAGTAGCACCCATTCAAACTCCATCTCTTGTTAAAAGGGTGAGTTAATCATTACACCTGTCCAATTGCACCAGCAAAAAACGGCGATAACCTCCTTCCAACTCCTGAAAAAGACAAACCGAAGGCATCAGAGGGCAGCTGCTGTCGACACATGTATTTGCTAGCACCTATCTACAACGCTGATTTTTTTTTTCCCCCTAACGAGGAGTGTTTGTCTGCCAATGTTTTTAGCTTTAGCAACCTGGTTGTTCTTGACAAAGACGGGTTCACTGCGAGGGGGAAAAAAATCTGATGAAGGCTTTCAAGCAAATTAAAACTCTCTGGATAGGATCTTCTTTCCTCACTGAGATCTCACTGAACAGAAAGTAGATGATCCCCTCCCAGCCATTAGCAGCTCTGAAAGTGCTTGTGGTTTACGGCTTTCGCAGGACTTGTTGAAAACAGTGTCATCATAATATACTTGCAGAAACTCTAATACCAGTGGCTCTTCTGTCCCACATGACCCATTATGACGTTCATTAAGTCTGTTTCCACTCCCTTAGGGTCATTTCTCTTTTTTGTTTCCACAGAGCCCATCTGCTCCATTTAAGCCCAAACTATAATATTAACCATCCCTTTCACTAGACTAAAGAACTTTTTTATTGCCCATACCATGACCACCATGCATCAAAGGTAGGATCACTATTTTTCACTTATTTTTTTCCCTCTCATAGAGACTTAAACTCTTGTAGGAGTTTGCAGGGTTGGAAAAGAAGAGAGTCAGGCTGAAAACAGGTTCCGGTCTTTGACTATCTGAAGTCTGTGATGTTTCATGCGGCACCAATTCACTCTTCACTCTGACTTCTTTCCTTAGGTGGGCTAGCTTAGATATGAACCAGAGACTTGGGTGTCTGGTAAAAGCCTGAATAACTTTGCCTTTTGTTATTAAAGCAATATAATGTTGGTTATCTGGGACACTGCCGTCTCAGTTAAAACGTGTACAAACTGCTTTAGGAAGAGATTATAGCTCTATTGGGAGAGAAAGCAAAATAGATCATTTATATGATAATGGGAGCTGATAATTTAGGAATAATTCATTCTCATAAATGTTCTAGCACTCTATGTAAGTTTATTCATGCGTACGGCAGAGCAGAAGTTCCACCAAGAATGAAGGCCTTTTAGAAAACAAGTCCAAATTGATGACAGAGTAGTATAGAAACATAGTAAGATTTGGGGGGGTGAGGAAACTCTCATAGCTCCCTTCGATGCTGTTTTTCTGCCTTCTCCCCAATCTTCTTTTTGCAGCTGGGATAAACATGTTTATGGATGAAGAAGAGATGTGTGGGGAGGGAATTCATGTTTGGGTTGGGATATTTGACTAGTTGGGTTCTAAGGCTCCTTCCTGTATTGACTTTTGCTTGCCGGAAAGAGAGGTGTTTACAGTAATCCAGCTGTAAACAGTTGAAGACCAGGTGCAATTGCAGAAGGGACACATGCACTTGAAGTTTGTTTGAAGTGGCTGGAGGCCCTGATGTGCCTATTTTCTCTCTCCCCCCCCCCCGACCCTTTCTCCCTCCCTCTTTCTGTCTCAAATAAATAAATATTAAAAATATATTTTTCTCTTTCTTTTAAAAAAAGAATTTTGTGGTGTGCCATTGAACAGGGAGGGATAACACAAAATAATAACTGTGGTAACCAATGACATATGTGAGGTTGTTTGAGGATGAGATATTTTAGTCACCATTATATTTCAGCTTACAATATACCATGGGTATTTAAAAGTTAACTTTAGGGTGCTGGACAGATGGCTTAGCAGTTAATGTTCTTGCTTGAGAAATCTAAGGACCCAAGTTCAATTCCCCAGTACCCATGAAAGCCAGATGCATAAGGTGATGCATGCAGTCTGGAGTTCTTTTGCAGTGGCTAATGGACCTGGAGGACCATTCTCTCTCCCTCCCTCTCTCTCTCTCCTTCCATATATATATATACCCCCTCTCTCTCTCTCTCAAAATAAAATAAATAAATACTTTTTTAAAGTTAATTTTGTTTTGTTTTGTTTTTCGAGGTAGAGTCTCATACTATGTAGTCTCAGGGTGACCTCAAACTCATGGCGATCCTCCTATCTCTGCCTCCCGAGTGCTGGGATTAAAGGCATGCACCACTACGCCTGGCTAAAGTTAATTTTTAAAGTCAGTCTTTTATCTTTTTCAGAGAAGGAAAAAAATGACAGAGGAAGAGGGAATGGGCGGCTTTTTAGAAGCAAGTTGTCAAAGATGAAATAAATAATCTCTAGTAATAAAAGAAATAGTACTCATGTGAGTTAGGGAGTTCACATGTATCCATCTTTAATAGATAAGCCCCTAATCAACGCTCCAGCAGAGAAAGAGGTAAACCAAAATACTCTCTGGCTGGAAAAACGCTGGAAGGCAGAGGGTAGCGGAAAGATTCCTGTGGTCCAACAGTCTTTCTGTCTCCATAGACAGAATTCAGTGGGTCGACCTTCTTTGCCAGAGCTAATTCAGTTGGAGGCGGCCAGGCCTGAGGTCACAAAGATGTCAATTGACAAAGTACCTATTCTGGATCTGGTTCAGAGCCAGGCCGGTGGATATAAACTTGGTCTGATCAGTCTTTATCTTCAACATGCTCATAGCCTGGCAGGGAGAGTTCCTCACAGGGAAAACATCTCGTTCTATGAGCTGAGCGAGAGAGAGAGAGAGAGAGAGAGAGAGATGAAAATGTCCTGTCAGCATTGCTGAAGACAACATAGAAAAGTCTGATCTGTGAACAATTCAACTAACAACACACAGTTTTCAGGAAACTTTGAGCTACAAGATGGTGATCAATAGGCCTTTGTCCTAGGAGTGCGTGAGTAAACCTCAGAAAACAGTTCTGTTTTTTGTTTTGTTTTGTGTTTTGAGAGAGAGTCAAGACAGAGAGAGAGAATGGGTGCACAAGCAACCTCTCAGCTGCTGTGAATGAACTCCAGAGGCGTGTGCCTCCTTGTGGGCAAGTGCAGCATTGCGCCCTTGCATCATTTTTTTGCTCCTGGCTAAATGTGGTACCTGGAGAATCGAACAGGCGTTCTTAGGCTTAGCAGGCAGGCGTCTTAACCGCTAAGCCATCACTCCAGCCCCAGAGAACAGTTCTTGATTCACTTCTTACCTTTCTTAGGTCAGCAGGCTCCATTTGTCAAATGTTTCTTATGCACTACACATATATGAAGAGACATATACAAATACATTGTTTGTATTTAATTGTTATCTACATCAATAGCTGCCATGTGTACGTGTATACTTTTTTAATTAATTTAATTAATTGGGAGAGAGAGGGAGGGAGGGAGAGAGGGAGACACAGAGAGAGGGCATGCCAGGGCCTCAAGCCACTGTAAATGCACTCCAGATGCATGAGCCCCCTTGTGCATCTGGCTTATATGGGTACTAGGGGATTGAACAGAGATCCTTAGGCTTCTAAGGCAAGCCCTTAACTGCTAAGCCATCTCTCCAGCCCATGTGTATACAGGTTATATTGCCTCTATGGATGTATGTATGCAGGTACATTTACTCCTCAGGCTACCATGGCAGGTGACTGTTACTGCTTTCATTTCACACTTGATTTACTAAGATTCAGCCACACACCACTTGCAGGACCTTTGGGTCTGAGCCTCAGGTCCCCATGGAAAAAATATGAAAATCCATTCAAAAGACAATTGTGAGTAATTTATGAGATAATGTATGAAAAGCATGTAGCAAGGGGGCAGTGTGCCTATCCCCCAATAAACATTCAGGTCACAACAGTGACATGGTTTTACAGATCCTATGTGAATTAAATAGTTCCCCCTTGGGATCAAATAAAACACTAAATACTTATTAGGGTTTTTTAAAAGCCATTTTCTAAATATAGCCTTTATGGGCTATATGTAGGACCCTTTAGCAAAAAAAGAAGGTAAGCTCACCAAAAAAAAAAAAAAAAGTTATTTTAAACACATGCTCTCTAGGGTACAAAATAATGATATTTTCTGCCATCCTTCTAGTAGCTACTTTCTACCTTCTAACCCCCATCCGGTAAATCGCCTTTTTCCAGACTTTTCACTCAGTACCTTGGAAAATCAGTATGTTTTGCTAGCCTGTTTGATTCTGCCTGGGATCACAAACACTGCAGCTTGTGCTGATTAAACTGGAGGCTCTCTCTACCTCTTCCTTCCTCATTCTTATAGATGGCTAGTGGCTCAGACATAGCTAGAAGCTGGTCCCAGGGACCAGACCACAGCTGCCCTTCAACCTGAGCCTGGATAGAATTTCCTCACATGTGAAAAGAGACTGCAGGAGGCTCTGTGGAAGGGCAGTGGCTTACCCAAGCTATAAGCTTTATACCTCAGGCCTAGGACCAAGGAAGTGAGTTGGCTGTAGTGGCAGGACCCATGTAGTGACAGTCCATGGGTGATGGACCTTATCTTACAAATCCATCTTGCCAGTCCCTAGAGAAGGCCATCTTATATCTACAACCTTGTCTATGCTCACAACCTCATCTCTACCGCAGCCTGGTCTATACCTACAAAGAGACAAGATCAACCCAGATCTCTGCATATCTCAATGCACTAAAATTTACTGGTCCAGAACTTTGACAGTGAGGGGGTTGGCATGAGATTAAGATTCTGTTCTCTTGAGACTTGGAAATGCAGAACCAAAGAATTTCACCTAATCACCCCTATTCTTCTTCCTCTTTTACTCCCCCCCACCCCAATTTGATGCTGGAAGTACATCATGACAAATGGTGAGCTGATAAGAATAAAAGGAAAATGAGTATTTGCAAGAACAGATGAAACAACTCTATCAGCATATCTTTCCTATTCCTGCTTTTCATAAACAGCATTGAGTTCAAAAATTGAACCATGTGGCTAGAGAGATTGCTCAGTGGTTAAGGTGCTTACTTGCAAAGCCTGGTGGGCTGGGCTTAATTCCCCAGTACCTGCATACAGCCAAATTCAGAAAGGGGTACATATATCTGGAGTTCATCTTTAATGGCAAGAGACCCTGGTATGCCCATTCATTCTGTCTCTCTCACTCTCTCTTTCTCTCTCTCTTCCCCTGCAAATAAATAAAAATATTTTTAAAAAATTGGATCAGCCAGGCATGGTGACACATGCCTTTAATCCCAGCACTAGGAAGGCAGAGGTAGGAGGATTGCCATGAGTTCAAGGCCACCTGAGATTACATAGTGAACTCCAGGCCAGCCTGGGCTAGAGTGAGACTCTACCTCAAAAAAAAAAAAAAAAATCGAACCAAAGGTAAGTTACTCTTAAAGTCAAGAAAAAGAGGAGCATTTCAACAATTTTTACTTGCTGGGTTTTGAAAATGGATACTATTTTCTTTGACTTTACCTAAGACGTTATCATCTTCTGTAATATAACATATAACAAGTACATGAAAAATTTATTGAACCATTAAGAGAAAACATCACACATTGTCTCACCAGTTGGACAAAATAACAATTGTCATTTTAAAAAATATTTTAATTATTTATTTATTTGAGAGGAGAGAGAGAGAGAGAGAGAAGGAGGCATATAGAAAGAGAGAGAGAATAGGCATGCCACGGACTCTAGCCACTGCGAACTCCAGACACATGTGCCACCTTGTGCATCTGACTTTTGTGTGGGTACTGGGGACTCGAACTTGGGCCCTTAGGCTTTGTAGGCGATTGCCTTAACCACTAAGCCATCTCTCAAGTCCAATAGTTGTCACTTCTTGAAACCCTTCTCTGTGCCAGTCATCTCAAGTTCTGGGTGAACTATCTTCTTTCATCCTCCAACACAAGGAAGTAGACATTGCTATTACTCCAGTCTGCAGTTGAAATTAAGGCCTAGCACAGTGTGGTAACTAACTCAGTCACGCAGCTTCGAAGTTTCACAGTTCTCACGGCACACTTCACCGGGCCACGTTTGAAGAAGGGCTTCTTACCCGGAGCTGCCGTGGCTCAGCAGAATCAAGTTCTTCATACTCAAGCATGAAGTTTCAACCAGAGTTTGGACCCCCAGCACCCATGCAAATGTCAGGCAGGCACAGTGGCCCGCCTATTATCCCTATTATCAGCTCAGAAGGTAGAGAGGAAGAATGCTTAGGGCAATCTGCTAGCTAGACTAGCTGTATTGGTGAGCTCTGGGCTCAGTGAGAAAGCCTGCCCCACTATGATTGAGAGAAATGTCTGGTATAAATAAACCTCTGGCCATTACATTCACTCACACGCATACCCAGCCACACCCTCCACACATACACAAACCAAAAGAAAAGTGTAAGTGTGGGTCACTAATTGTTTTTTCTAAAACTTACTGAATTAGATGATTTCTATTTCATCCCTATACACCTTTTTCTAATTACCTCATTCAAGTTTGTATCTTCCTACACAAGACCCAAGAATGCCTTACCTCATACAGCCTGATAGCAGCACCATAACTTCCTATCACACTGCATCATTCTTTGGAGCTCATTCTGGTATATATATATATATATATATATATTAGAGCAAAATACTCAGTGAGCTTCAAGGTCTAAAAATTTGGGAGGTTATTCTCCACCTCAGACATATTCCCTGTGTCTTTGTGCTCAGAACTTTCTAGAGGGAAGGAACACCCTTTTCTCCAGTGGTTTTGGACCAATATCCCACTAGTGAAACCAACCTCAAAGCCAGTGCTGTCCATGACACAGACCCTCTTGCTTCCTGGTTCTGGGTTGCTACTGGAACGCCACCCTCTCTTAGCTCGAGCTAGGAGTGAGAGGCAGCTGGGCCTAGTGTCTGGGCTCTAGTAAGGCCTGAGGCCCCAGGCTTTCTCTACTGTCGGTATATGCTTCATGTCTTGTACATGGCTGCTGCTCTTGAAATGAAGGGCTGTGGCCTCCAGCTGCCCTGTCCTGGGAATCGGTGTGTTTTGATGTAGAATAGTGAGTGGGCCAGCCGGCAGCTTAAGAATACTTGTCCTAGCATCTCCCCATCCCTCCACCTTCCTTCAGAGTAGCTGTTTTTATATCTTTGTAGTTGGAGCTTCTATATAAAGCTTTGAAAACAGGATTCTGCACCCGGGAAAATATGACTGGATTTGATGGTTTCTGAAGTTTTTTCACATCCGTATGCAGTGTTTTAGATAGCCCATTTATTTATTTATTTATTTGTTTATTTATTTATTTGTTTGTTTGAGAGAGAGAGAGAAGGGCAGAAAAGAGGCAGAGAGAGAGAGATAGGTGGGGGGATAGGTGCACCAGAGCCTCCAGCCACTGTAAACGAACTCCAGATGCCTGTGCCACCATATGCATTTGGCTTACATAGGACCCAGAGAATTGAGCCTGGGTCTTTAGGCTTCGCAGGCAAGCACCTTAACCACTAAGCCACCTCTTCAGCCCATAGATAGCCCATTTTAAGTGGATATCTTTCCAGGCAAAACCATAAGAGTGCCCCCTCCCCAGCTCATATGACCTCCTGGCAGTGGCACACATAGTTTTGCCACAGACTTTTTTCTTTCTTGACTTTCCTGGCAATATTTAGGGAGAGTCTGAATTATCTTAAATCTCACCAGCTACAAGTCAAGCTTAGGCTCCATCTTATATATTTTCTTACCCTCAGCCCTGGGGGAAAGTTTCTGAAGACAGAGGGACTATATTTTGTTTCAGATTACAAAACTGCAAGAGTTCCTCAAGCACCACATTGCTTGGCCTCAGCATCCCCCAAGAGAGAGACAACATACATGCTGTGGGACTCAGAGGTTTGGACCACAAAGACATCACTCACTCAGTACTTACATTGATCACACACACTCTTAAGAAACTGTGCATATGTGAAATGCATCAATGTGAAGAGAATTTGCTTTAAATTGCCAGCTGGATTTGTAAATACCATGTGACGTGAGTATCAGGCATGAAAGGCCCTCTGATGGTCTATGAACATCTTCTCACTTGGTAAAATAGACTTTGTCAAGTGGCAAGAGACTTTATGTTTCAATAAATTGGTGATGTTGATGTTTTATTCCATTTAAATTATCCTGCAGTTGTGGAACACTGCTCACCTACATTAGCATCGTGGGAGGAGGTGGTTTTGGACATTGACAATGGTACTTGGTAACCACTACGCTCTCGTGGCCTCTAAAGCCCACCAGTGGTCTTTTTGTGTCTGTTTTCTTTACTGCAACATGGTCTCAGAAAACACCATTTGTAGATTCCAAATATTTTGGTCACCAGATGTATGAGATCTAGCAAGTCCCTTTTCCACCCAATTTCTTTGTTTTTAAAATAAAATGGGCCAAGGATAGTGGCTCATGCTTATAATTCTAGCACTTGGGCAACTGAGGCAAGAGGATTTGCTGTGAGTCAAGACCATCCAGCCTGTCAGGGCTACATACTGAGTTTCAGGCTAGCCTGGGCTACAAAGGAGCACTCTGTCTCACGAAGAAGAAGCTACAGAGGAGGAGGAGATGATGACTCTGGTATTGGAGTGAGTGGGCAGGTCATCTCTGAAGTCCCTACTCTCCCTGTCAGCTATCCCCGAGCTTTTAGGTTAATTTAAACTTGGAAGCCAGAGTAATTTATTACCTGGGTACTTTTCAGTTAGAGCTGTTATCCACTGTATGGCACCTATTCCATCTTCAGAAATGGAAACTTTTAAAATATTTATGTACATATTTATGATGTGTGAAATGGAAAATGATACACCTGGGAACAAGTACCAAAAGTGAAAAAAAGTGTCCAATAAAATAAGCACACCAGTTAGAAGTCATGTATCACCTGACTGGGCTCCTCTAACAGGGATAAGTGGGTGAAATCTGTCCGGAAATCGTCAATTAAACATGCTGAGGAGTCGTGCTGCACCAAAACACATGGTTCCGCCTTGATGAGTCTGCTTTCCCACTGAATCAGTTGAGCTTCCTAAACTTATTTCTAAGTAGTTTTTCCAGAGTCTGTTCTGAATTCTGTCACTGCAACTAGTCTGAAAATTCTGGTAACAAACTATTGGTGTCAGCCAGTGAGTACACTCCCTTTCTATCCCTGTCTGTCTGTTTCACTTGCTTACTAGCTCATTCACTCACTCACTCACTATCATTTCTCCAGCACCCCTAATAGTTCATACTTTACACTGTGGCTTATCCTGCTGCCTAAATAACTCTGGACCATCTTCCACTCTCTACTACCAATGTCTCATTGTTGACTAGGCTTTCCCCCCTCCCTGACATGGCTCCATCCTTCCGGAAGTCCACTACTACTTAATGTATAACTTGTACCTTAAATTCCTAAAATGAAAACCCCCCGATCATACCGTTCTTTTACTCAAAATTCCTCATTGGCTAGCTTTGTTTCTTGGATGGCATCCACATCTTGGACAGATGAGGACAGTCATCCTCACTTAAACCTGTTTCAAGGAAGTCATCTCCTCCTTCCTACAGAGGCACTGAAACTCCACGTATGCCAAGGTCTTTGAGACTCATGAATGTGAAGATGCCATTCTCTCCTTCCAGGGCATCCTTCTTACCTACCATGAATCCTGGCATGTCTGAATGTGGGGATGGTGGCACTGAGTCAAAAGTCAGGGAAGAATATTGATAGATAAGGTGGGAGGTAGCATACGGGCCAGGCTCTTAGGACCTTATGCTCCAAGCTTGGGATCAAAGCAACAGAAAAATTGGAGCAGCCATTGTATGAAATAGAGGAAGAAGAGCATGTTGCAGGGGATGGCAGGAAATTAGCAGCTGGTTCCTGGGGTGCTGGGTTTTTGGTGGCCTTTCAGGCACTAAAGTAGAGATGGCTTGTAGGTGGATGAGTCAGGAACCGAAGGAGGAGGTTACAGCTAGAGAATTCAATTTGAAAACCGTCAACATATAGGCATTATTTATGAATACAGATATAAAAGAGGGATGTTAACACATAAAAAAGGGCCACAAAACAAATGGAATGAAGGAATAAATAAATGAATTATACCAACAGAGACTCAAATTTTCACGGTAAAGTAAATAATAACACACGGGTCTTATCTCAGTATCACTGGAGGGATTTCATTCTTTTCCACCCTCTCTTGTGGAATCAGGATGGCATCACTCATTTCCAAGGGCAGACGACTAATAGAGTTATTTATTAGGCTAATGTAGACTAGCAAATACAATGGTCTCTTCTAATATTCACTTGCTCATGTCTCCTTATTCTGTGTCTTTGTGGTGATTTATTTGCAAGAAGAAACAAAAATCAATGCATCAACATGACGAGGCTGTCGAGTTTGAGAGTGATATCCCAGCAAACAGCAGTGTCTGGGCACATTAAGATTCCTTCACATTTTCACGTGATGGCCTGCAGTTTCCAGGCGCTTTATCGTCTATTTTATCTCTTTGACTTTGTACCTCATAACATCTGTATACCAGGTACTTCAGTATGATTATGCCTGATTTAAGTTCTCAGCAACTAAGTCTCAGGAGGTGAAAGGATTAACTTGAGCTGATGAATGGGTCATAGTGCCTTGAATCTTAGAAGCACAACCCCGTTCTTGCTGCTCACTTCCTTGAGGGCCCTACATCCTTTCTGTACTTAGTTTTTATGGCCAAAGGAAAAAAAAATAAAACCATGGGTCGTTTTTCCATTTCAAAAATGAAGACAGAAAACAAACGGTCCTCACTGGCCACCATATAGAAGACCAGCTGGACTCTGTGTGATCCAGACAGTGGATCTTGAGTTCAGTTTAGGAACACTGCAGAGAATGAGAACGGTGACCTGAGTGTGTCTGGACTCACCTCCTACCCTTTGTCTGCTCTTGCCACCTCTGAACTTCAATTTGTCCCCGTAGACACTAAGACACTAACATTCCATCTCGATGCTCAATCCTAACTCCTTGGACATTTACACTTCCTGAAATAAGTTTCTGATACTCCACAGAGGGTCCTCACATCCAGGTTCAGCTGACCCATTTTCAGTTTTAACGACCTTTCCTTGGCACAACATGGTTTATCATGAGAACAAATACTATTGATTTTATACTGTTTTCACCCCAGGCCTATCTAGCTGCACTGCAGTCTAAAAAAAAAAAAAAAAAAAAAAAGGGTTTTTTTCTCCTTTTCAAATAAGGAAACAAATTCAGAATGACTTCTGTTTTTGAGACAGGGTATCACACAGTCCAGTCTGTCCTTCTACTCCCCATGTTACCACAAACGAATGTGAATCCCTGATCCTTTCACCTCTATCACTCAAGTGCTGAGCCTGGGGTGTATACCACAATGCCTGTTTGTTTGTTTGTTTGTTTGTTTGTTTGTTTGTTTGTTTGTTTGTTTGTTTGAAGGCAGTGCTGGGAGTAAAACCCAGGGTTTCTTATATTCTAGTCAAGCACTCTACCAACAAATTCTAGCCTGTGTAACTGCAAAGACCACGCCCTTTCCCGTAATATCCTACTTCCTCCTCTGGTCCTGGTGCAGCCCTCCCCATCAGAAGCAAACAAATTGTGGTTTGTTTTTCCCTCTTGGTGAGTTTAACTGCTTTATGTTCCTGCCATAAAAAATCTTCAACAGGGATGGAGAGATGGCTTAGCAGTTAAGGCACTGGCCTAAGGAGAAGCCTAAGGACCCAGGTTTCATTCCCCAGGACCTAGATGCACATGGTGGCACAAGTGTCTGGAGTTCATTTGCAGTGGCTAGAGGCCCTGACATTCCTATTCTTTCTCATTCTGTCTCTCTCTTTCTCTCAGTCTCTCTCTCTTCATTCATTCATACATACATACATTCACACACACATATCTGCTACTTTATCCCTCTCTCAAATAAATTAAAAAAAAAAAAAGATTCAACAGAAGCTCCCATGGTCTTCTCTCAGCCTCTACCCTCACAGCCCCTTGATGCCCACCCTGGGAATTATCAAAATCACCTCATGCTGATTGAAAGGCAGGGTGAAATAGCCCAAATAGCCCCAAAATAAGATTCCAAAGATGTTTCATATATCTAAAAGGCAAAGCTTCCAGTGTTGTACCAGGCACTAAGTCTGTTTCTTAAACTGAATTAATATCCAAACCAAGTGATAGGAGTTATTAGAAACCCTCTTTCAGTTAACCCACCCCTTTGTTTCCTTAGCAGCAAGGTGTCTAGGCTGGGAAAAAGAGAAAAAGGCCAGTGTGGACTCTATCTAGACTCTCTATGTCCACAGTGTCCCTAGTGTCACTGTCCAGCAGATGCCACACATCTGGGAAGACTCACAGTCTCAAGCTACCTGCCCTACACAGGCTTCCTAAGGCAGTCTGTTACAAGCAATGTTCTGGTGCCTCCTGCCCATAATGGACTTTTATTGCATCATAACTGGCTCCTTTGCCACTTGGAAATCATTGCCTGCGGAATCAATTTTGATTGCAGGCCACTCTGAATGGTACGTTGATTGTGATGTTAATACTACAAAGATACATAATGGACGGCTCCAGAACTATACCGTTAACATCTAGCTGCAAGCTTATTTCTGATCTTGTCCCTATGAGAAAGGGCCCACAGCACAGGGCCACTGGGAGAAGTAGAGTTTGTTTTGAAGTGTCAGTGCACAACACTGTGTTTGCCCAGGCAGGCCTGCAGAAGAATCCAAGGGAGAGTTTTGATTAGGGTGAGATTGGCATGCAGAGCATGAGAGAGGGGACAAAGTCACACTGTCATTTCCACTCTGACGCCGTGATGCAAAGCAAACACAGCATTCACCACGCACTGCAGGTAAACTCTAAGCAGAAATCCTGGAGGTGCTCGAGTACCACCGTGTCAGTAATTTCCCACAAATTTCCTGCTCCCAGATCCTTGTCCTGCCTGCCATGGGCTGTGGTAGACATGGTCATGGGCAAGGCAGAGGCTGACTGTCATCTCTCCCTCTGACGGAGGGAGCGAAAGCTGGTCTTGTTTATGATCTCATCTGCAACTCCTTCCTTTCTGTCGGCTGAACTACTCTGCCCAGTGAAATGTTGGGGGAGAAGGAAGGATCATAAAAGCAAACCGGGGAGTCTTAAAAAGAACTCGGCTTTTAAAAACCTGTAGAGGGCAATTTAACTGACAAGACCGGGGCAATGCAAGACAAAGGCAAAGTCACAAGACTTTTGGGTTCTCATTAGATTTTAACACCAACCCTGTTTTCCTACAATTGCATCATCAAACCTGGAGAGTAGTTCCATGAACATAGGATTCGTACAGGCTCTGGATTTGATTCCAGCCAGGCCCAACAGCAGTTTTATGAGCTGTAAATTACAGATGATAAAGGTCTGATGCTGGCATGTAGCTTAGAGTGTGTTCCTACCATTGCAAAGCTCTGTGTCCCACCCCCAACACCATATTAGCTAGCAGGAGGGATTCCATGCCTATAATCCTAGCACTCTAGGAGAGCTTCAGAAGTTCAAGGTCACCCTCAGTTAAATAGCAAGTTGGAAACCAGAATGGGTTACATGGACCTTGTCTTTAAAACTGAAGTCTATAAAGTACCACAAATTATGACTTTCTATGCAGAGTTAGGGTTCCATTCTCCCTAGAATTCTGGTAGATATTCTGTTTATCCATTTTCCCCCTTACTTTCATTCACTTGCTTATTTTAGTAAGGAAAATTTCCTTGGGGATATGCATCAATAATGAGTCAGGCATCCATGAGAGAGATGTGGGGGAAATGCTGTGATTATAATTGCTTTGTTAATCAGAAGAGAGAGAGAGAGAGAGAGAGAGAGAGAGGGAAGAGGGACCAACAAGAAACTGGTGGCCTTTCAGTCTGTTAGGGATTAGAACAGAAAAAGCCAGACCCAGAGGCAATAGCCGGAGCAGAAGCAGGAAGAGGTTGTCACACAGGAGCTTAGGGATCCTCACTGATCTGGAGTGTGGAGCCACACTTAAGCATAACTGGAGAAGGATGCCATCCTGAGAGTCTGTGTATTAAGTTAAAAGCATGTTCCTTCAAGTTGGCTGTTTCTAATTCTGGCTACATATCACACTTGGAGAGTTTTAGCAATCTACTGAGTACCCATCCCAAGAAGTCTGTTTTATTTGGTTTGGGAAAGGTCTTTGAGGTTGTAATTTTCACTATTACTCAGGGACAGCTGGGAATGAATGCCACACTGCTGGGAAATGTCGCGGTCAGCTGTGTACTTGACAAAGACAGCCTAGCAGATGTGTGGAGAGTTGATGAAGTACAATGGGAACCAGGTCTACAAAAGAGAGTAGTGGTTTGCAAACTGGTTTGCCCAAGCAACAGGGATCTATGGAAATGAAGCCTATATATGCAAGAGTTATGAAATGTTGCCTTTCACAAACATTTTCCTTACTGCTAAAAGAAGTAACCGACAAAACTCCTGTTAAATATAATATAAGTACATTTTTAACATATCAGCAAGGTTGAACTTAGTTTATTATATTTAATCTTAATTTTATTCAGTTAAGTCTTGTAAGATCTTGATTGGTGAATAGCCTAGGATTATATGGCAAGCTCTGAAGGAGCAGAAAGAAGAAAGGGGGGAGAGAAGGAGGGGGAAAGGAGAAAGAGAGGGAGGAGAGAGGCAGGAAGAAAGGGAGAGAAATACAGAGAAAATACCAGGGTTTTATTTTTAATTTTTTAAAATTTTATTTATTTATTTGAGAGAGAGA
Source organism: Orientallactaga sibirica (assembly GCA_036365145.1). Lineage (NCBI taxonomy): Eukaryota > Metazoa > Chordata > Mammalia > Rodentia > Dipodidae > Orientallactaga > Orientallactaga sibirica. The sequence continues at coordinate 25,857,855 of JAEOAD010000008.1, forward strand.
AAGAGAGAATGGGCACACCAGGCTCTCCAGCCACTGCAAATGAACTCCAGACACATGTGCCACTTTGTGCATCTGGCTTACTTAGGTCCTGGGGAATTGAACCTGGGGCCTTGGCTTTGCAGGCAAGTGTCTTAGCTGCTAAGCCATCTCTCCAGCCCTTTACTTTTTAGAATAGTGTGCAACCAAAAGAAAGCACACATTAAGTATTATGGATGAATGGTCTCCCATACCTCAGATTTCAAATATTTTGTGTTTTCCAAATCCATTATTCTCTTACATTTACTTCTTTATTTATCTTGTGCAATCAAAACTCTCTATCCACAATGAAACTTCCCCCCTTTTCCTGACCCCTGGCAGGCAAGCACTGTCCCACTTTCAGTCTTGCCTGTGTTGGTGGTTTGAATGAAACGTCCCCCAAAGCCATGAGCTTTGAATACTGGCTCTCCAGCTCATGGCAGTGTGGGAGAATTGTGGAGCATTTGGGAGGTAGAGTGTTGGTAGAGGAGGTGTGTCACTGGGACATTTATTAGTGTAACCCTACTAAGTGTTCAGCTCAGCTCACTCTATCATCTCCCTGTGGGTATGTGACAATGTGAGCCAGCTTCCTGCTAGCGTTATGCTTTCCCTGCTTTGATGAAACTTTCCCTTGAGTCTGTGAGGTAAAATCAATCCTTTTCTTCCATCAGCTGCTTCCAGTTGGGTGTTTTGTCCCAGAAATGCCTATCCACATTATTTTTATTAGCGCATCTTAATTACATATCATAATGGGGTTTAACACGGTGTTACCACATGCACAAGGTGTTCAGTCATCAAATGTAACCCCCCTTTTCTTACTCATCCCCCCATACCTTTTTCAACCTCTAATAATTCCTGTTCTACTTTCTGGTCAATTTGGTGTAGCTTCCACAAATGTGAATTTTGACTTGTGTGTTTTATTGAGTACAAGGCCCTCAAGTTTGTGCCCAACATAAGGTATGTCAGAATTGGGTCTTCCCTTTTAAGGCCAAATATTCTGCTACAGTTTCTTGATACATTTGTTCATGGGCACACATAGTGGTTGCTTCTTGTGTGTTGTACTGTTCCGTAGACGGAATAGAAAGGAGAAAGTGAGCTGAGCATTAGCATTCATCAGTCTCTACTTGCAGGCTGTGGATACAAGGTGACCAGCTCCCTCACTCGTGTGCTGTCCCCGGCCCCGCCACCCTGATGAGTACCCTCAAACTGAGAGCCACCCCTTCCCTTCTTAAGTTGCTTGTGTCAGGCGAATCATGTTGCTATGAACTTGAGTGTGCAAATAAGTATCTCTTCAAAGCGCTGCTACTAATTCCTGTGGACATACAGAATTTCAGGAAAAAGACAATTATTGCATTGTTTGTTTGTTTTTTCAGAACCACACTGACTTATAGTAAGTAAAAGTTATAGATTAGAAAGTGTAACGTTATCATAAACAGTCTTTATGTATTTGATAAAACAAAACTCTATACAGGAACTGACTTCCTTACAAAGGGTGGTGAGGGATTCTTCTACGCTGAGGGTAAGGGAAGCTATGGAGAATCCAGGGTGGAAGGGACTGGAAACCAAGAACCATGATAGATCAGGGAAGGTGAATGGGTAATCTTGTTAAGGTCTTGGAGTGGGGGAAGGGGAAGGGGGTGGTCAACCCCTCAATTACCACACTTGGTGGTTTGAATAAATTGTGCCACATAGGCTCATGCTTTTTGAGATCTTGTTCCCCAGGTGGCAGTTTGGGAAATTCTGGTTCATTTGGGAGGTGGAGCCTTGCTGGAGGAAGTGTGTCATATGAAGTAGGATTTGGAGTCATATATTTCAACTCCAAGCCCAGGATATAGACGACTTCCTTCATGTTGTAGACAAGTGACCCAGGCTTCTTGCTCAGGCCCGTCGGTGTGTGCCCTACCATGAAGAAGCTTCCCCTAAACCATAAACTGAAAAAAGCCCTTACCTCCCTTAAGCTGCTTCTGGTCAGGTATTTGTAACCAGAAGGTAAGTGCAACACGATGCCTCAGTGCCATGGTGGGTCCTGAATTATGTGAAAATATCACAGAACTTCAGAATAGCATAATCTTGGGGACACGGGATCCCCCTGTGTGCAGCTATCTCCATGAGAGTGCTTCTATAAATACTGCAGAGCAACAACAACAACAAAGTTTCCCCAGCCTCTTCTCAGAAAAAAGGAGAAAGTAGAGAGAGAGAAGTCATTCATTCTATACAGCCCCAGGGCTTCAGCTCCTCATCTGATATTGAAAACGTGAAAGCACCCAATATATTCTGTTTTGTGCTTTGAAAAAGCCACTTACCTAAGTTCTACATATCAGTAGAGAGCTCCTATCAGAAGTTGAGAGTAGTAGTGGCTGGTCTCAAGCAATTAGTTGGAATCATAAAAGAACAAAGACAACAAAAGAAAGCCATTATGCAAATACCTGGTCAGTAATTGCCCACTTATTTTGAAGGGCCTTGGCAAAGAATTGGAGGAAGGTCGCTGACAGGAAGGGTTTCTGTCCAACTGAATTACTAGAGTTCTTGAGGTTGATAAAAGTGGTCACAAAAGGTGTGAGCATGACTTTTTCAAAACAACTGACTTTTCTTCAGGAAAAGTCTTACTGTCTTTCCTATGCCAGAGGAGGAAGGTGTAATAATGAGGCCCTGATAATCACACACGCCCAGGTCACCAGCTTCACAGTGTGACGGAGGAAAGGAGGCTTAGGAGAACTGGAAGAGATGGTCAGTTCGACTAGGGGAGAAACAACCTATGACTGGAATCTAAATCATTCACCCAAATGATCGAGACAGTCCTGTAGAGTGAAATAAAATATTAGTGAATACACTAGTGAATAATCCTAATGTCACACTGTCATCTTTCTGGCCTCTATTGGCTCTCCCAGCACTGTGATACGCATCACATGATGAGATGAGACAGTGTAGTACAGAGGATAGATGGAGTTTATTACAGAGTAAAGTGAATCCATTTGAAGGGGTGAGAGTGGACAATGGCAAAAGGGACCATCGTGCCACCCACATGATTATCTCGGCTCTGTACTATTTCTAAAGTCTCTGAATGAGAAGCTTCATCTGAAGAGTGTTTTCCTATCTGAGTGGATGACTGGCTTTTTGAACTCTTTTTTTTTTTTTGTTGTTGTTGTTGTTTGTTTGTTTATTTGAGAGTGACAGACAGAGAGAGAGAAAACTAGGCAGATAAATAGAGAATGGGCATGCCAAGGCCTGCAGCCCTGCAAACAAACTCCAGATGCATACGCTACCTTGTGCATCTGGCTTACGTGGGTCCTGGGGAACTGAGCCTCAAACCGGGGTCCTTAGGCTTCACAGGCAAGCGCTTAACCGCTAAGCCATCTCTCCAAGCCCCTTGAACTAGTTCTTAAAGGAGAAGGCTTTGTTCTTTGCTAGAAAGTGTCAAAGGAGGCTGTTAACCAGGTGTTTTATTAAAACTTATCTCCAGCTGCCTGGCTGGAGGAGATAGCACTGGGGACATATCCTGGGGTCCAGTCCTAAAGTACAGATCTGAATTCCAGGTCAAAGGTATGCACAAGAATCTGAGTTCTGTGTGAGTCCCTGCAGTTTGCTAAGGGTCCTTGCTGTTCGCTGTCCTTGCGTGTTTGCTTACGGTGATGGGAAAGAATCCAGGAAGTCTGGCAAGTGGAGCCCCCCCTTCCCACTTAGATTGGCTAAAAGGAAGAGTGTCAGTAACAACGCAAAATTCCACCAAGAGACACAGAGGAGATGCAGAGCCATCCCAAAGCAACAGCAGCATGCTCTCCTCACTTCTCTCTCAAGGGCATCCTGCTCTTGATGCTCTCCCTGCATCACCTCATCTTCAGTGTGTCTTCGTTCATTGCCCATGCCTCTTTGTGTACTCATCTTTAGGGCTAAGCAGGCAGGAGTACCATTTCTATGGAGGGGAGGTGTGTTAAACCATAGGCACAAAGTGCACCTGGAGTAAACTGTGCACATAGGATGGGGACAAGACAGATGAGGTCAGACACGATTGAAACAATTATAAAATGAACCCCAATTACAAAACACAACTGATTATTGTCCAGCCCAGGGAAACATGTTGAAAGAAGCAATTAAACCTGGCTTGAAAAATGTAGTGTATAACCCAAGGCCATAAATATATTATAGCACACAGCCAACAGAACGTTGAAATATTTATTTCTGCTCAAAACCCAAGTTTACCATTTGATCTCCCTTCAGAAATTCAAGCACTGTATTAAATGTTCTATGGAGATTTTAAAATGAACTAAGGAAATGTAATGTAACTTGAAATTTGGGGGTGACAAAATTTGATTCTTAAAAAGTATCATAATCCAGAAAAATCTAATTTTAACTAATATCTGCTGGCATTTCTCTTACCAAATTATTCATCTGATTTGTCAATGACTAATGATACATATTTTGGAATGACCTGCCTTATATAAGGAAGCCCAAAATCAGGTCCTATACCTCACTAACCTCCTTGACACAAAATTAGTCATTTAATCTATAAGTTTCCTAGTATGTAAAATTACTCAAGTTGAGTAAATGACCTGTCTGTAAGTTTCTGGCTAGCCTAAGAATTTATGGGCATAAAACATTATACTAATAACTGTACATAACAACTTAGAACCCACAGAATCACCAAGCCAATGAAAGCTTAGGCTTTTATTAAGTTCAACACATTTGTTTCATTGATCAATAAAAAGAGGCCTCAAGGACTTAATATCTTATCTAAGGTAAAGCAGTGCTAAGACCTACTATTGATTGAACATCTGTGTTCCCCCAAAATTCATAAGATGATGTTAGGGGTGGCATTTTAATGAGGAAGTTATAGGAATCTGTGCTTTTAACAAAGAGACTCCAAGAGCTCCTTCTCACACAGTGAGGGGAGAGCCATCTAGACCCCGGAGCTAGGCCCTCACCCAACATTGGATCTGCTGGACTTTGATCTAGAACTTCCTAGACTCCAGGGCTGTGAGGAATGTATTTCTGTTGTCTATAAGCCACTCAGCTCATGCAAGCCTGGGCATACTGAGAGAGGACAGAGCCCATATCAAATTGCTGAGGCCTATGCTCCATCATCAGAGGTTAAGACAACAAGAAAGACAGAGAGCAGAAACGTGGCAATGAGCCAGGTGTAGGGGCAGAGTGCAATGTCAACTGGGATAGTATGTTAGTTGTTTTTCTTGTTACCATGACAAAAATACCTGACACAAACAGCTTGAGGAAGGAAGGGTTTATTTTGGCTCACAGTCTGAGGGTAAGACATGGTGGGAGGAGAGTGAGGCAGCTCGTCACATTGCATCCACAGGCAGAAAGCAGAGAGTGATGCAAGCTGGTGCTCAGCTTGCTTTCTCGTTTTTTATTCAATGGCCCCACCCCATGGAATGTGCCACTCACTTTTGAAGTGGATTTTCCCACCTCGACTCAAGATAGAAACTTCCTGACAGACATAACCTAGAGGTTTGCCCCCTAGGTGATGCTAGATCTTGTCAAGTTGACAAGCAATGTTAATTGTCACAGATGGATTTCCTAGGAAGATGTTTAGACTAAGCTCCAAGAATTAAAAACCATGATATTCTAAGTGGATACTAAATTAAGAAATAAAAGACAAGAAGGCTTGTGGATTATTGCCCATTGTAAACTTAAAGTTAGTGCTTATAAAATGCCTCTAAACCTCTTCAAGCTTCTGATTATAATGAACTATTTGTTCTAAATTGCCCACATTTGAGGACCATAATTAGGGCAGTGTGTTTTCCGGTCTCTAATAGATTCATTTTATGTGAGAATTTACATAAAGGATTACCAAGGAGGTCAATGAAGTAAATGTGATTATCACTTCAGTTAGCATTTGTCCATCAAAGTTTATGCAGAAAACGTGTGTGTGCACATTCACAGTTACACACACATTCACGCGTTTCAGGTTTGCTAACTAGCTTTTCAGCAAGTACTGACAATAAGGACATGAGAGGAATTCGTAATTACTTGGGTCATGCTAAGAAATATCTAACTGGAGTAATTTCCTTATGTACTACATTATTTTGTAAGCACAGTTCCTAAACCTTTAAAAGATTTTGGGAAAAAAAAACCAAACTAAATTGTGTGGGATGAACATTCCCATTCAGTTGCAGGAATGCCTCTGACTTAATAAAATTTACGTAAAATTTAGATATTTAGATAAATTTTATATTTGAGAGATCCAGAGAGTGCTAATGGAATAATGGAAATTGAAACATGGGTCTATGACATGAATTATTCTAAACAAACATAAAAATACACACTGAGGGGAAATCAAATTACAAATGACTATAGTTTTGAGGGACTTACAGAATATTAAAAGCAAGCTATAGGACATAAGTAAATTAAATTAGAAGTTCTCAAAGAAAGCAACAGACATTCTTATGTTGGGGAAAAATTAGATTTTCATGAGATTTTTAGCCCAAGAAAAAAGTGAACAAGGTTATAAAAGCATTTTAAAGTTTTACACCCAGAAAATAAAAAAGGATTAGACTTAGAGGGACATAGAGTTAAAATTGAAATGTTCAAATGTCCTTTTATTCTCTTATTAAAGCAGCATTACTGTGTTGGTAAACTTGTGTGCTAGCTGTACATCTTGGGGACAAAATACTTGAGGAATGGTTTGGCTCTGTTTCAGAAGTCCATTCCATGGTCACTTGGTCCTAGCATTTCTTGGCCTGGGATGAGGCAGAATATAATGGCAGAAGGGTGACGTGGAACAAATCTGGTCACATTGTCAGAGCTTGGAAGAGTGGCATGGAGGAAGAAGGAGAGAGGAAGAGAGAAGGAGGGAAGAAGAGAGAAAAAATACCTTCAAAAGCATACCTCCAGTGACATACTTCTTCCATCTAGACCCACCTCCTAAAGTTTCCTCCATGTCCCAAGAGCACCAGCACCTAATGACGGAGCCTTCCATACATAACTATTAGGGAATACTCAAGGTCTAAATTATAAGAGGTGGGCTTATAATATCTTTTCCATACTTGGAAGATTGTAAGCTCTCATGGTATAGATATAGATTCATGCCAAATCCTTTCTTAAAATGGAAAATGATGCCTAAATGTTTTATGACTCACACCACTCTTATTAATAAACCAGGCTCAAACCCATGGCCAGTATAATTCCATTTTCTTCCCCCAAAAGATTTTCAGGGTAAACATCTAAAAACTGTAGCATGGGGCAAGGGAGATAGAGGTATTTGGTTGTTTTTTTTTTTTTTTTGTTGTTGTTGTTGTTGTTGTTGTTGTTGTTTTTTGTATGGGCAGTTTTGATGATTTTTTTTTTTTTTTGGAGAGAGACACAGAGAGAGAGAGAGAGAGAGGGAGAGAAAGACAGATGGATTTGGGCGCAGCAGCAGCCTCTCAGCTGCTGCGAATGAAATCCAGATGCGTGAGCCTCCTTGTGGTCAAGTGCGGCATTGCACTCTTATGTCACTTCATCTGGCTAAACATGGGACCTGGAGATTGGAACCGCTGGAGATTGAACCTGCGTTCTTAGGCTTAGGAGGCAGGCACCTTAACCGCTAAGCCATCTCTCCAGCCCAGTTTTGATGATTTTTAAGATGATTGCACATATGTCTATATTTGTGTATGATTTTTTTAAAAAGACATAGAGCAAATAAAAATTGCCCAAATAGCCAGCATTCAGAATTAGTCATTTCTGGAATATTGGAATATTTGTTTCTAATTTTATTCATTTGTTTATTTTTTAAAAGATCACCATGTTATTATAGAGACATATTATTATTTTTTAATTCAGTGCATTAAAAAACTACAAGCAAAAGTTTTTAAAAAAAAAAAAACCTGAAAGAAGACCCTTCTATCCAAAAGTTGTCATCCTAAACAATAAGAAAATATTATTCCTATAGTAGTTTGAATGTGATAGTTTGAATGTTTGGCCCCATAGACTCAGTCATTTTTTAAATTAAACTTCCTACTTGAGCCCCTAGCAGGGATAGAGGGGTGTAATATTTTGAATATATGCCTCCCCATGACTCAGGTGTTTTATTAAAACGTGTAATTTGGGTCTCCAGCTGCCTGACTAGAGGAGGTGTCTATGGAGGTGGATCCAGCCCTACGGTGTGTTTGGGGAGGATCTGAATTCCAGCCCAAAGGTGAGGGGAAAGCAGTTTGAGTTCTGGCTGTCTGTGCTTGTTGCTTTTGATATTTTCTAGTTGTTTGGTGGTTTTTCTCTTTCTGCTTGGATCTATGAAAGGAGCCAGTTTCTTTTTACTGTGATGGAACTTTTTGGGTCTGCAAGCCTCAAATAAACTGTGTCTGATTGCCTGACTGGATGTTCATCCCAGCAAGTAGGAGCTGAGTACAATAATTCTCAATATGTTCCAGATTATATATGATTACAGAAAAATGATTGATAGATCACTGATAGACAGATAGATAATTGAATAATTTAATTAATGACATCTTAAGGTAAAACTAATGAATTTTATTTCATATAGTTGTATGTTATGGTTTGAATGTACATGTACATTCAATGTACATGACCCCATGTAGCATCAGGTATTTTTGGATTAATATTAAGCTTCCTACTTAGTCTTTAGCAGTTGGAGACCTGCTGGAAGTATGTCACTGGGGATCAGATTTTTAAAATTTATTTTTATATTTATTTATTTATTTGAGAGCATGAAGAGGCAGAGATAGAGAAAAAGAGACAGAGAGAGATAGAATGGACATGCCAGGGCTTCTAGCCACTGCAAACAAACTTCAGATGCATGTGCCACCTTGTACATCTGGCTTGCATGGGTCCTGGGGAATAGAACTGAGGTCCTTTAGCTTTGCAGGCAAGTGCCTTAACCACTAAGCCATCTTTCCAGCCCAGGAACAGATTTTGAGTCCAGTCTTACTAGGTGTGTCCTAAGTCAGCTTGTACTTGCTGGTATGTGATTCTCTCTCTTCTATGGATGTATGAAGTGTTCCAGGTTCTTCCACCATAATGGAGATTCCTTTGGAATCTATAAGCCTGAAATGAATAATTTTTTTCCCATAAGCTCATGTTGCTCAGATATTTGTCCCAAACAAAAAGGTAACTACAACATAAATTTGGTACTGAGAAGCGGGGCTATTAATGTGATGAATCAGATCTGGAAAACTCAGCAGCTGCGAGTTAGTTTATAAATGCAACAGCTATTTTGATGGTAAGTTGCCCATCTCACAGAAAACAACCCTCCACCCACATGCAGGGAAGCGACCCTAATTTAACTCCATAGGTTAAAAAAAAAAAAAAAAAAAAGCATGAAGTCAAGATGAGGGTTAGTGTGGACGAAGAAATGTGTTAATAGGAGAGGAAGGGGAATAAGCAAAGGTAATTAGGGAGAATAAGATCAAAGTACATTATATACACATATGAACATGTCCAAAAATGTTAAAAATTTGAATAAAAGGCAGAGGAAATCACATGGATATTGAAAGAGACAAAGATTCTCAAGCAGGCTGTGAACAAGGAGAAATAAACCTAAGGAAACATTCAACATACTGAACACATACTTCTTAGTAAAAGATGGCTATTATGTGAGCTAACCAAAGATTTATTGGCTTTAAACACAGAGTAAGATGAAAGTACTTTGCCCTGCAATCAAATCAATAGGAAAAGGATAAAATAAGACTGCATCTGCAACATTTACTATGAAGCTTTGTTATAATGTGAAAAAAAACCTGATGATACTTCGACTTGTCACAAACTGAAAAAGTTGAAAGCCACAATGATATATGAAAATAAGGGACACAGAAAAAGAAGCATAGGGCTGGAAAGTTGGCTTAGCAGTTAAGGTGCTTGTCTAAGCCTAAGGACCCAGGTTCAATTCCCCATTACCCATGTAAGCCAGATGCACAAGGTGGTGCATGCATCTGGAGTTCATTTGTAGTGGCTACAGGCCCTAGTGTGCCCATTCTCTCTCTCTCTCTCTCTCTCTCTCCTCTCTCTCTGTCTCAAATAAAAATAAATAAAAAACAAAAAAGAAACATAGATGAATTTGTTTTTCCATCACCTGTCAACCATGACTTAATAAGGTTTTCTGTCTCTTTGATCCAACAAACTTTTAACAGTGAAAATTTGTATTTTTTTAGATATAGTTTACAAAGGCTAAAAGTTTTGTATGAATAATGAAAAAAACTTTGCTTTGTAGGCAGACTGAAGATATTTTTTAGGAACATATAAAATAACTTCCTTCCCTCTCCATCACATACTAGTCCTCATCTGAGAACAAATTATCTAGGGGCCACCTTCCAGAAAGAGAAAGGAAATAACAATCACTAAGTTTCTAATAGTCCTCATTAATGGTGTGAACGCTTTAATGTGTGCCCCATTAATCCTCGCAATGTTCTCATGAACTCATTTTATGGATAGAGAAACTGACATTTCCTAGTGAACTTATTTTATGGTATATTCCTACCTTTGAATATTATGCAGCCCTTAAAATAATGTTTTCAATGACTTTTTATGGGCATAATATTATAATGAACGGTATATACTAATTAAGTTCTCAACTCCACATACACAAAGATAAAAGATACTTAATGTTTTGTTTTGTTTTGTTTTGTTTTGTTTTGTTTTGTTTTGGTAGGGTCTTACTCTGGCCCAGACTGACCTGAAATTAACTATGTACTCTCAGGGTAGCCTCGAACTCATGGCAATCCTCCTACCTTTGCCTCCCAAGTGCTGGGATTAAAGGTGTGTGCCACTACACCCAGCTAATATTTTAATTTTTAACAATAGAATATGAATGACTTTTTATATTTTCTACATATAGTTTTTTTATTTTTCTTATGCATGTGTGTATATATGCATGGTCATGTATGTGTCCAGGCATGCCTGTGTGTGGAGGCCAGAGGACAACTTCAGGTGCCATCCAACCTCCTTTGAGACAGGGTGTCCAGTTGGCCTGGAGCTCACCAATCAAGCTAGACTAGCTGGCCAGTGAACCCTAGGGGTCTTCTTGTGTCTGTCTTCCTCAGCTCAGGAATACAGAGGCACATGCCACCATATCTGGCACGTGACATAGGTACTAGAGATCCAAATTCAGATCTTCGTGCTAGTGTGACTGAGCTATGACCCCAACACCTCATTTTTAAATTAAAAAAATTAACTTTTAGGGCTGGAGAGATGACTTAGTGGCTAAGGCGCCTGCCTGCTAAGCCTAAGAACGCTGGTTCCAATGTCCAGCGGTTCCAATCTCCAGGTCCCACGTTTAGCCAGATGCAAAGTGAGGCAAGGGCGCAATGCCGCACTTGCCCACAAGGGGGCGCACACATCTGGATTTCGTTCACAGCAGCTGAGAGACTGCTGGCGCGCCCATCTCTGTCTCCCTCTCCCTTTCTGTCTATCTCTCTCTGTCTCTCTCTCCAAAAATAAATAAAAAGTAATAAAAAATTTAAAAAATTAACTTTTAGAGAAAAAACTGACACATATAACTTGTTTTTGTCTACATAGAATATAACTAGGTGTTATAATAAGCAACAACAACAACAAAAACTTATTTTTCACAATATGGCAAGTCTAGGATTAAGGTATCATTGGATTCTGTGTCTGGTGAGGGCCTGTTCATGGTCCATAGAAGGTAACGTGACAGGGGGGCTAGCAGCTTCTCTAGGCTCTCCTTGATAAGAACTAATTATGACAATGTGGTTTTTATTCACATAACCTAATTATACCAGGGGCTTTTAATTTGAATGCGTGAACATTAGTAGCTTTGAAGAGGGGAGCATAACTTCTAAGAAGTCAGTTACTATAGACCTTGAAAGCTAGGCCTAGACTGGCTCAAAGGAGAAGAAGGAGCCATTGCAGGTGAAGGAGGACAGAGCAAAGATTTGGGGGATAGAGAAAAATAAGTCGTGAGCCAAAGGGTGAAGGCACATTGGAAATATTAATGTATGCTCGCTTCGGGATTTCAGATTTTGTTTGATAAACAATGGTAACCTTGCAAGTTCTCTGGCAGGGCCGTGGCACGATCAAAGGATTGATTTAGAACCTAAATCTGCCAGGATTTTGCACAAAGGACACAAGATACAAGGGAGTTCAGACAGGAAGAATAATTCCAGGCATTGAAATAGCTTAGGCCTAAGATAATAGAGCCTGAATTAGAATGGCGGCAGTGGAAATGACAAGGGAGGAACAGATGGAGGGGAAGTGCCCCTCCCCCACCTCTCCAACTCACCCCATACTTGCTTCTTTTATTCCATCCATAGCTGCTACACAGCCCCCCCCCCTTCTCTGCTCCTGTATGAAACTGACAGCCCAGTTACCCTGGGGAGGGGGGACCCTCTGTTCTGCTTCCATCATCATTCTTTTGAACTTGTTTCTGTGTATATCCTTACATCTTCTGGGTCTCCACTTAAATAATTCTTCCAGGAGTTTGTTTTCTATCCTTATAAGCCAGTCTAGACTGCCTCTGTCTCTGTTACTCCCTCATTAGGACCCTACACTTTTTCTTCGTTGCATTTACCACAATCAACAGCTACTAACTAATTTACTGTGAATTTTGATAGCAATTACTTTTAAAATCCTTTCCAAGTATTATTTCATCTTATCCTTAAAATTTCCCCATGAGATAGATGTTAGTTTTGTTCCTTGTTTTGTGAGGTGGGTTGAGAGAAGCCAGTCACTATGGAAAAGAGTCACTTTAGAATTCTATAGTTAACTGACCTCTCTGATCCCACCTCTGTAAAATGCACAAAGTGGTGCATGCATGTTGCAGTCAGGTTCGCATTACTGGCAGAAATCACCCGACCAAGAGCAGCTTTGAGGGAAAAGGGTTTATTTTGGCTTACAGACTCAAGGTGAAGCTCCATGATGGCAGGGGAAAATGAGGGCATGAGCAGAGGGTGGACATTCCCCCACCCCCAGCCCCACCAACATAAAGTGGACAACAGGAACAGGAGAGTGTGCCAAACACTGGCAAGGGGAAGCTGGCTATTACACCCATAAGCCCGCCCCCAACAATACACTGCCTCCAGGAGATGCTAATTCCCAATGCTAGCTGGGAACCTAGCATTCAGAACACCTAAGTTTATAGGGGACACCTGAATCAAACCACCACAATGCATCTGGAATTCCTTTGCAGCAGCAAGTGGCCCTGGTGCATTGTCATTCTCCCCCCAACCCCCGCCACCTCTGCTAGCAAATAAATAATCTTTATAAAAAATGGCACAGCAGTAAAGATGCTTGCATGCTTCCAACTCCTATTTTGGTCAAGTGCCCTGTAGATATCTACAAATTGATATTGGCAGGTTTTATTCAAGGTCTCAATTCCAAATGCCATGCAAAGTCACTCATGATGTCAGGTGGTCAGCCCCAGGCACTATTTTCCCCATGCTGGACAGAACGCAGGTATTTTAACCACCCCCCCCCCCAAAAGATCCCTATACTGGGACTGTCTTGAAAGGAGGTGCCAGGTCCCAGGAAACCTGAAAAACAATAACAGCAGAGCTGAGAAATTACATCAGACTCAGCTGTCCCCTAACACCAGAGTTTCATGGGGAGTAGCACCCACTTGTTGTTTCTTTCTGGCCCCAATTCCCAGGAGACAAGGGTAATGCTGGGAACATGAAACCTGCCAGGAGCACCTAAGTAGGACCTGGATTTCCTAATAAAGCCTCAAAGAATTTGGAAGGCAAAAAAAAAAAAAAAAAAAAGAAGAAGAAAGAAAAAGAAAAAGAAACATCTGCTTATAGGGTATCTCTTTTTTCCCCAGCTCAAGAACAAGTAAACTTCATAAAAATATTTCATTATTGCCTTAGACTTTTGAAAATGAATAAATTATTTATTCTTTGGCAGCTGTTAAACATCTGTGCTAAAGAAAATGATTGGGTTCTCATTAATGTATCATGTTGTGAGTGAAATTTCTCCATTTAAAATATACTCATAGAAATAGCTCATCACGTATTGGGTGCAATGTGTTAGTCATTTCCATGTTGTCCTGAAACTCTTGAGCAGGTGCCAGTGGCTTTCCATTTTCTAATCCATAGCAAAGTCTCCATCTGTAAGAGGGCAAGAGTCGCCATAAAGGAAATGGGAAGACAGTAGGTGCCGGGAACAATTTCAAATAGGGAACAGAAGGGGAGAGGCTGGGTTCAAATCCCGGCCTTACCTACCTTGGACAAGCCACTCAACTTTCTTTTACGTGCCTGTATGTGTGTGGTGTGCATGCATGTGTGTATACATGTTTTCATGCACGTAGCACACGTGTGAATAATGTGTATGTGTATTATCTTCCTTATTCTTTCTCAACCTGGTTTTTTGAGACAGAGTCTCTTACTGAACTCAGATCTCACTAGTTCAGCTATACCAGTTAGCCAGCAAGCCCCAGTGATTTCCTTATAGCCAACTCACCAGCATTTGGATTACAAGCACACATCTTTGTGTCTATCTTTCATGTGGGTGCCAGGCACTTTACCAACTGAACTGTCTCCCCAGCTCTAGGTCACTCAGCTTTCTGAAGCTGTTCCCCACTCTGCAAAATGGCCCACCCTGACAGCTGAAAGTGCTACCATGCCTGCACACCCAGAACAGAGAACATGCTCAGTGCCTATCTGTTCACTTTTCCCACATAAGTCAGGGGTCATGTGTTCATGTCCCACCAAATGTATCACTGTGAAAGGTAAAACCTACACATGACATAACTTTCCTCCATCTCAATTATAACATTGTGAAGTACCAGTTCTAATCTCCAGGTCCCACGTTTAGCCAGATGCAAAGTGACCCAAGGGTGCAATGCAGCACTTGCACACAAGGGGGGGTGCACGTATCTGGAGTTCATTCACAGCAGCTGAGAGGCAGCTGGCATGCCCATTCTCTATCTGTCTTCCTCTCCCTCTCTTTCTGTCTCTCTCTGTGTCTATCTCCAAAAAGAAAGAAAGAAATTGAAGGTAAAATATTGATAAGGGAAACTATTTTGATGTTGCCTACTCAAAGGGGTAGTTGAAGGTTGCCCAGTTGAAGGACAGTTTTAGAATATTTCGAGTGCCTGGGATCAATCATGCTAGAAATATCACTGGAGAAATTGTAAAATAGCAGGATATGCACCATTCATCAAGCTTCCATAGCCAATAGCAATGTGTATCCGGATAATAGAGATCTTGTCGAAAAGCAGAGGAGACTTGGGATAGAAAGACTCGAACTTAAATATCAGTTCTGCTACCTATTCATTGTCAGACTCGAGCAAGTTGTTCAATGTTTCTGAGCACTGACCTCTCACATAAAGTGAAAATTATAATGAAGTCTCCCTCCCATGATAGTGAAAACAATTAAATGAAGTAATTTAAGTAAAATGCCTTGGCATACAGTAAGAATTCAACAAGTGATGGCGCCTAATGTAGCCATGCCACTTTCACTAGGTAAGGGCTAAATTCAAGATTATCACTGGCGCTTAAAAGATCAAGTGTGTATGTCTTGCCTCTTAGGTAAAATCCTCAAATGCAGTGACCACTGTCTTACTGATAGTCTTCCGGGTTCAGTAGCTTGAGTTTGTTAGACTGTGTCGATTTGACATGTATTTCCTTTTCTCAGTTGAAAGCCAGTATTTTTTGAAGTGACCAGGAAGAAGACTTGAGAATTTTACTACTCATTTGTGACAGCCCTTATATGTTGGTTGCCTGATGATGGTTCCTTTTAAATGGACAACTACAAAGAAAATACCAAGGCCTATTTATAGTATACCATTACTTTTTGCCTATAAAAGAACGTCTGAAGTCTGATTGTGTGGCTTTTATATATATATAATCTAGGAATTATAGGAAGTGATCTAAAAGAAGGTGTTTACATTCAGTCCAGCACTTCGTTGCAGCTGACCCTTAAGTACAAATGCCTCATCATTGTGTGTGTGTGTGTGTGTGTGTGTGTGTGTGTCCACACGCACGTGGCTATCAAGTGTCCTTTTCCATTACTCTCCACCTTATTTGTTGAAACATGGTCTCTCACTGAACCTGGGGCTCAACCATTCAGCTAGATTCCTTGTCCAGCAAGCCTCGATGATTCTCCTGTCACTGCCTTGCCAGCACTTGGATCACAGGCATGCATTGCTGTTGCACCCAGCGTTAACACACGTGGTGGGAATCTGAACTTAGGTCCTCATGTGTGCTTGACAAGCACTTTGCCAACTGAGCCCTGTCCCCAGCCCCCTCCTCATCATTCTTTTATAACAGGGTGCTTTTGTTCTCATAGAGGCCTCAGAGAAATGATATGTCATTTTGACTTCTTTCACATTGACAATAACATGCCACATGAAAGCAATTTCTCCCCAAATATCCAGCCACCTTCTCAACTCTGTCCCTGAAAACATTACGATAATATTTTTTGTCCTCCTGCACTTGGATTCTTATTCACAGTGGGGGATGGGTGTGAGGGGAAGACCTGCAGTTGTTGATTATGCCACTTTTTACCACCTGCACTATGTGAACCATGCCAGCTTTGGTTATGCCAGTCTGGAAACACTGGTGTCTGAATATATCACTGTGCCTCCAAAACTAGGAATGATATTATGGAACCAGCCCAGTGCAATCAGTTATTGTGCTGTGGAATTGCAGTCACCGATTTCCCAAAGCAAAGCTTAGAATATAAATTTTGATGGAAAGAAAAAAGTGAAATTTGAACATCCAGAATATTCTAAAGGGACAGCAGTGGCAATTGTGTGGCAGTGATCTGTATGAACCTTCAGGCTAATGCTGATGAGTGGAAAATAACCAACCCCTCAGCCCAGCTTTTTTAAGAAAATGGCTTGTCCCTAAATTAACCTCATGAGATTTTACACCTATTTAAGTATCAAAATACACTCATAACCTAAACTGTAGAGTGAGATATGGTAAAGAAGGTGAGTATGGCCCTGCCCCCACCTTTCTCCTCCTCCCTCTCCTTCCTCAAGTCTCCTTTCTTGAGTTCTGCTGCAATCCTTAATGCTGAGAGGAGGAATGGACAGGGGAAGCCAAGAGCTTCCCCTATAAATATGAGACTCTATTCTCACTTGATTTCCAAAGTGTTTCCTGAAAGGACACATTCTGTCTTCCATCAATTAAAGTCCACTTATCTTATCGTGTCCCTCCCTATAGCAGAGACCATACATCACATAATAAATGTGGTCAAAATACTAAAGAGGGGAGATGAGACACTGCTCTGGAGATTAGAAGAAGCTTGACAATTGTGACCATGATCAGTCAGCATTCTCAAGGAATTACAGTCTAATAAAAAGGGAAAGTTATGAGGTTTTAGAGTATCCAGTTCAGGATGCAGTTGAAATGAATTGAAGAGTCATACTTGCCAAAAACCAAATTACCAAAGACCCCAAAGGTACCGATAGCAGATTCTACCATTGGAAAGTGTTTTTCTAGCTTTTGTATTAAGGAACAGAGTAATTTGGGAAAGGGAAAATTTATTTTAGAGGAAGGGAAATAGTCAAATGACAACATCTTTTATAGAATTCTACTTGGGTCTCTCTGTAGACAGTATTACCAATTGTGTGAATATTGCAATTATTATATTTGTACTTATGAGCATTCACACCCAGCTTTAAATCAGTCATGGTTGATAAGCACAAAGAACTTTCTCTGTAAGTTCTAGTCACTTGCAGACTTTCTCATAGGGCTCTAGTAGTACAATATTTACTTGTTTAATGGAAACAAAGTTAATTCATTTATTCTAATGTCAGTACAATTCTTTAATAATTTGAAAACCTATTAATTATATACTTTAGAATCCCAAATTGATTTTAGGCCACAATTAGCTTTTCAAACATCTATACTTTTACTCAATTTTTAGTTCCATCCACATTGAGTTCCTCATGATTTTCTGTAGATGGTTATACATTTTCCTACATGTGTAAATGTGTTCATATCACTTGTCCCTAATGGTTTTGTCCATAATAAATAGTGGGCTCTATATGGAGAAAAAGAAGGTGGAATTAAAACAATTCTTCAGGAAATGTTAACAGATATAGGGGCTGATTACTCCTCAAAGGGAGGTTAGTAGCAGGCAAATCTCTCACGAAAGTAAAGTTCGAGATCAAAGCACCAGTTGTCATGAGTTGAGTGGAGTGAGGAAAGAAGAGTGGGGAAGCACAGTGCATAAGGATCTACAATGGAAACAGGGACCCACAGTGGGGAATGAGGCACATGTATTCTAAGACCACCATCACCTTTGTTCTTACTATAGAACACATATGGAGCAATCTTCTACATAGAAGGCTTGGTGACAGACACATATACAGAGATCAATAGTATAAACCCCTCCACCTTACAGACATAGGCAATGATCACAAGTCATTCAAGAAGAGAATGAAGTGTCGAAGAGAAATGATGAGTTTGGGCTCATGGAAATAGCAATGTGGAATTTCCACACTGAAGCTCCTTGAGTTAGAAGCTATAAGAGTCAGGCACAAAAGCCCTCACACCTCTACACCTTCACCACAACTCCACACTACAATCAGCGCATAGTAACCAGAGTAGGTGGGAGGTGATGTGGCTGTTTACAGCTTAGGAAAATGAAATGACATTTAATATGTTTAACATGCTGGCATGGACAGCAGCTTTACAATTTTAATTATGCCCAAAGACATTTCTGAATCCTCTAGTGCTAAGGGAGGGTTCACCTATCTCTATGTCCACTGTCCTGCTTTGCTCCTGTCTTATTTCATGTGTGAATGACCACCGAGGCCACTTCCAAAATGCTCCATGTAAGAGAACTATCCTACAATGAGTTATTTCTGTTCATACCCAAACCGTGGAAAGAAATATGATGACTTGTTTGGGCTTTACTCCCCTCCACCCCTCACAGTCTTCACCAGGACTCCCCCAGTCTGGAACAGCTGTTGGTCCTTATAACTTTGGCTCCAGTTGAGAATGGCCTATAAATGCAAAGGGTGAGACACAATGTCATTCCCTCCATCCTTCTCCTTTTCTTCTCAAATACAAGCTAGAAGGCATTATTCATAGTAGATGCAAATCATCAGGAGGACTTGAAACCTGAGCTTCAAATCTGCAAAGCAAAATCTTCCATTACATTAATAGACTCTATTCTTTTTTATGCAAGACAGCTAGTGAGAGAGAGAGAGAGAGAGAGAAAGAGGGAGGGAGGGAGAGAATTGGCGTACCAGAGCCTACAACCACTGCAGTTGAACTCCAGACGCTTGCACCACCTTGTGTGCATGTGCCACCTTGCATGCTTGCATCACCTTGTATATCTGGCTTATGTGGGATCTAGAGAGTCAAACAAGGGTCCTTAGCTTTCACAGGCAAGCACCTTAACCACTAATCCATGTCTCCAACCCTCTATTTTTTTAATTTGTATGCATGTATGCATGTATGGATGTGTATTTGTGTGTGTATTTGCAGGGGCATGTTCACATATGTCCAATACATGTAAAGACCAATGTCAGGTGTCTTTCTTACTTACTCTTATTTTTGAGACAGTCTCTCACTAAATCACTAGTCAGCAAGCAAGTCGCAGGGATCCTCTTGTCTCAGCCTCCTGAGCACTAAGATTGAAGATTCAAGCCACTGCACCCAGCTTTTACATGGGTGCTGAAGACTTGAACTCGGGTCTTCATGTTTGCACAGCAAACACTTTACTGATTGAGCCCAGGCCATAGATTGTACTTTTAGATCAGAAAATGTTGGAATTGTTTTTAGTAAAACTTAGCAAAGCTTAGCCAGATTTAATGTTCTAGGAAGCAAACTCAATTACTTGGAAAAGCAATTTTATAACATTCAATGTATGAGGCATTATTTGCAAGCAAAGTAACAAGCCTAAAACTCATACTATAAATAATAAAACTCAATAAAGTAGTGCTCCTCACACAGAAAAGGTGTTCCCACTTGAACTTTCTGGAAGTTTAACTTTCAAAAGTATTCAGAGAGCTGGAGGGATGGCTTATTAGTTAAGGCACTTGCCTGCAAAGCCTAAGGACCCATGTTTGACTCTTCAGATACCACAAAAGCCAGATGCACAAAAGTAAGGCAAGCACAAGGTTGCTCGTGCCCACTAGGTGGTGAAAGCATCTGGAGGTCGATTGCAGTGACTGAGGCCCTGGGGCACCAATTCTGTCTCTGTCTTTCTCTAAAAATAAATAAAAAATAAATAAAAGTATTCAGATAACTGAACTTAGAGAAAGGCAGAGACTTTTCTCATCCTGTTGGATATGATTTTTGGAGGAAAAATTACTTCTTACTCATTCACGACCCCAACCTTTTGGTCATCTTCCTGGGACTAAAATATCCCTCCCTGGGACTAATATATCCCAGAGTACCTTTGGAGATTTATGGTAAAGATGTCATTCACAGTGGTACTTCCTGCCTAACACAGGCCAAAAAGGGACTGGTAAGTTATTAGTGTTACCAGTCAGAACTACACTCAGCGAAAGATGTGGGGAACTGAAGCCTCTTAGCTAAAAGAACACGGATGCACTTGACTCACAATCCATGAGTTTTTAAAACTCCCAGCTTTAGCTCAGCTGGAATTCTTTGCTGTTCGTGTTTAGGGACAAATAGCACATAGTGGATACGATTCATGTGGCAGATAGATGATGGATGGATTGTGGATAGATGGTGGATGGATGGAAGATGGATGGATAAATAGATGACGATGGATGTACAGACAGCGGGTGGATGATGTATGCGTGAAAGATTGGTGGATAGATGAAGGAATGAATGCATGATGTTTGGGGAGATGATGGATAAATGCATATGTAGATGCATGCATATGTACTGATTCCTTGACTAGAGCCAGTAAGTTAAAGAGAACAGAAGTCAATGCCCAGACTTGCCAGTTGTTGCAAGTTAAGCTTCCTTTAACAAATTTGGATTGTACTGTGAGTTAACTGCATTAATATAATTCTCATGCTATGCCAGCATATCCAACATAATGAAGCTAGAAGTTAACTCCCATATGGAAAAAAAGAGAAATTCTAGCCACAGCTTTGTCATGCATACCCTCCAGCTTTTCTAGAAAATGTTTTCAATTCAAATGAAGGTATGGGCTGTTTAATGTGTGAATACTTCAACAGGGTGACAGTCCAACAGGTTTAGAAGCATTGAATTGACACCATGCATTACTCTGAATCACGTGGGAGGCAAGGTGTGGTTATTATGATGTTTTTTTAACTCTTTTGGAAGCAAGAATAACATGATGCCTCATAAAATATACACATCTCAACAAGGATGCTCAAAGTGCATGGATCTGTCTGACTTCAGGGTGTGTCCTTCTGCCTTTATTGCCATAAGAAACAACAACATAGAGACACAAAGAATATGTCCATTAAGGTAAATATACAATACACACAAGGTACCCTTAAACCCTCTTAGATTCAACTATGACCATATGTTGTCTAGTCAAGCAAAACCCAATGCTAGGCTCCCTCTAGAGCAAATTGTAAACAGCTATCACTTTCTGATGTGAAGTTCCAGGCAGAAATTCTTAAGGCAAGAGAATAAAAACAGAATCAGCTTGCAAGTACCTGTGACTTGAGACCTCCATTTGAGCATGAGGACTTTGAGGGGAAAGTTTTACTCCCTCTGGATTTGGGCTAAAATAGGAAAGATGGAGACCAGAGAGCACAGCACAGCCATTGCTCAATGGAAGCACACTTCACTGAGGCTCCTAGACTCTGGAGACTAATAATAATAATAATAATAAAAAAAAAAGGATGTCAGTTTAGTTATGTTTTTGTCAGCTTTGGGACAGAGCAGAAGGCAGCAAACAGCAGGAAGTAGTACTCCTGTGCAGTGGAGTCCTGGAGGGAAGCCAGCAGGGGCCAGTGGAAAAGGCTGACAGAGCAAGTGTTCAACAGCCTTGAACATGAGCCATTACTGGAGGGAAATCTTTACTAGACTGCTTGAACTTGGAAGAGCAAAGCTCCAGCATGGTTCAGATAGAAAATGCTGATTGGTTGTCTTCCTTACCCAGAAGCTGGTTAGGGTCAGAGAATATCAAGGTTACTAGAGCAAGATTCTGAAAGATACGGGATTCTGATTCGCAACAATCGCAATATCCCTTATACACATGCACATTTGCATGCACACACACACACACACACACACACACACACACACACATGCAAAAACTCTTTTGTTGTGGTTGGGGACATGGTTACTAGGCCACCCAAGCATAAGTATCCCAGTTCATTTCTCCAATAGCCCCATAAAACCCAGTCACAACCACATGGCTGTGATATCAGTACTAGGGAGGTGGAGATAGGAGGATCCCTCGGGCTGACTTTGTTAACATGAATCAGTGAGCTCTACATTCAGTGACAGATCTTGTCTCAAAGAAGAAGGTTGAGAGGGATTGAGGAAGATGCCAGACATTAATCTCTGTCCTCCACACTATGAACACACACACACCACAGACATACAAATGAAAAAATTTAAAAAAAAACTCTCATAATAAGCTCAGTTTTCACTGCAGGCAGCTGGCAAAACAAAAGACAACTTTAGATGCATCTGCAGCAGAATAGCTCTGTTTAACTCCTTGGTAGAGTTCTATAAGTCACCATAAGTATCCTACAACTTCTTAAATTCTCTGCAATGTCTCATTGCACAGTCCATAGTTCCACCCAGTTTCCTGTGTCATAGCTCTTCTGCTTCCAGTCTGAGGTCAAGTCAGAGAGCTGAAAACAGTTATAACCAGATATCCATTCTATGCAGCCTTCATACAACAATCTCTCATCCCCAAGTCTCTGTGATCACGCTGAACACTTTATATTTGAACATAAAATGATCTTTCAGCTTATTTCCATCATAAATATCACTGATAAATTGCTATCATTATAAAAAGTCAGTGCTTTGATTGTTGCTCATTACCTACTAATTCATGATGATCAGTATATTTATTGTGTAAT
Organism: Orientallactaga sibirica; assembly: GCA_036365145.1. Lineage (NCBI taxonomy): Eukaryota > Metazoa > Chordata > Mammalia > Rodentia > Dipodidae > Orientallactaga > Orientallactaga sibirica. The sequence continues at coordinate 25,880,719 of JAEOAD010000008.1, forward strand.
AACACAGTCATTATGAATGAAAACCTAGGGCCTCATAGTTTTGTAGACATTACAGTTGTTAGAAACACAAAAGGATAATTCAACCTGCACAACTCATATTATTGCAGTCCATTCGTTTTTCTAAGACTAGTGTTTTACTTCAGTTTTAAAATTAGATATGCCAGGGCTGGAGAGATGGCTCGATAGTCAAAGCTGCTTGCTGGGAAAGCCTGAAGACCTGAGTTCGATTCCCCAGTACCTACTTAAAGCCAGATGCACAAAGTGGCACATGTTTCTGGAGTTCATTTGCAGAAGCTGAAGGCCCTTTTGTGTGTTACTTCTCATTCTCTCTTTCAAATAAAAAAGATAGATATAACAAATAAAATTCATTGAGCACTAAAAATGGCTGAAATCTTATACCCAGCTATGGACAATAAATCAGCCTCTAATTTCTTCCATGTTTTTTTCACCCCAGATCAGGGAGTCATAGAAAATGATTTCTCACACAGAACATTCCTTCCATTGAGGTGATCTATGGCATTCAGGATATAGACAAAGAGACTGTGTCCTAGTTCATTGTCCTGTGATATCACTGTGTATCAGAGATTTAAAAACTATAATCAAAATGAAAACTCCCTGGAAAATGACAGTGTTCTCATTATCTTCATGTAGAGCAAATGCACAAAACTAGCTAAGTCACTAACCATCTGGAGCCTCTTCCCAAGAATTCTGTCTGTCAAGGGGCCACTTCTGAGCATTGCCGTTTTCTTCTCCTGAGGTCAGAGGAGTTTCGTGACTCAGAAGTGGAACAAGGTCTATCTTATAACACAGTAGCTGAAGAGAACCGTCTTGTGATGTGATGAAATGTGAATACTAGTAGAAGATTGATGAGCAAATTCTTCATTAGTGTCTAATAACCTCTAGAAACCAATTATAGTTTATTGTATAAAGATGGTTTATAAAGATGCCACTAACAAAGTCACGGGGTAAAGCTGGGGCCACTAATCAATCATAAAAATGATAGAAGAAAGCTGATGTCTTCTAATGAACTTTGTGCTCAATGTTGCTTTTTTTCTTATTCTAATATACCCCCCTCGTTAACCTCTAGCTGCCTATGAGATGGACTTCAAACTTACTAAGTTTCACGATAATTTCAATGATTCTGACAACCCTAGCCTGTCTTCTTTTTTTCATTTCTGCAGAAAATTCAGAATCCCTCTTAAGGATCAGCCTTGAAATTTATTGTACTCCTCTCTGTTCCTGGAAATAACATCCAAACAGAGCTGGGTTCTGCCAATTTCACTTCCACAGTTCATTGCAGATGTAACCTCTTCGCTACCATAACCTCAGTTCAGACCTCATTGTGGATTTTCCAGTACCTAGCTCACCTCTTCACCTCCTCTCTCTGTCTTCCAGCCCACTCTGTCAATAGCAGAGTCATTTCCCAAAGGGCAGGGCAGAGCCTGTTATTCTCACACACACTCAGTTGTACTTCTAACCTGTGCATAAAACCCATATTTCCAAGACTGCTTGTGAGATTCCTCTACCCACTTTCAACTAACTTCTTTTTATCGTTATAATCTCTTTCCCACATATTTCTAATTTATTAGACGTTATTGTTCTTTCTTCATACTTTCCCTGTTTTTTCTTTCATTCTAAATCACTTTCCCCATTATCTTCACATGTCTGATTAAATGTTCCCCCTTCTCTTCTTTGAAGCTTTCCCATATCTGCTGGAAATAGTCTTTGCTGCCTCAAAACACCTACAGTATTTAATCTTCATCATCCTCTGACACTTCTCATTTATTGCATTAAAATATTCAATTTTTTAAAATCACTCTTTGTGGATACATGCTTATAATCCCATAATTTTGGAGGCAATCCAAAAGGAATGCCTTAAGTTTGAGGTCAACCAAAGCTACATAGGGAGACCCTGTCTCAAGCAAAAGCAACAACAACAACAGCAAAATGCACTTAACAAGAATGTAAGTTCTTTGAGTAATGAAGGTAGTGCTTCTGGTGGCTTGGATGTCAAATGTCTCCCTTTGCCTAAAGTGTTTGTAATAAAGCCTTGCACCAAGTACCAACTATTGGAACCTTTGGAGGTGGAGACTTGCTGGAGGAGGTGTGTCAATGGAGAGGATCATTGAAGTGTATTAGTCCAAAACTACTGTGTATTGCTAGCTCACTCTTGCTACTATCTCCCAGCTGATATAACAAGATGCAGTGACTAGCTTCTGATGTTCCATGCCATGAAGAAACTTGCCATTGTTATTGTAAGCCAAACTAAGTCCTTTCGTCTCACAAGCTGGTTTTGGTCATGTGTTCTGTCCCAGAGACAAGTAAGTAGCCACAACAGAAAACTGGTGCCAAGAAGTAGAGCCATTGCTTCAGTCAGCTTGACTCTGTGGTTTTTGGTCTTTTTGAATTGATTTGCAGGAGAATTGCAGAAAGAACTTTGGATTAGAGAAGCCAAGCAGATATTTTTATAGAACATTCTGGTGAGAGTTTGAAAAATAAAAAAAAATAAAAAAACTACATGCAGTGCAGAAAGAACTGTGGACTGTGAAGGCTTGGATTTTGAAATTTCAGAGAGGAAAATGAAGTTTATCAGGACTGGACTAGAGGAAGTTTAAGGCAGTTTATTCTCAGGATATAGGTGCAACACATCTCTGGACATTTTATGCCTACATTCTAAGAATTTTAAGAGTTGAGTTTAAAAGTAATGCACTGTTGTGTTTGATGGAGGAAATGTGAGCAGGCTCAGATCTTGGGCACAGAGATTGTAGCCTTCAGCTGTGATTAAAAGATTGCCACCATTGAAGATGGGTTAGATGCTTTGCATTGGGACAATAGGAAGAATGCTGAAGGGGCTAAATGGAAGAATTCTGAAGACGTTTTTGCTCCTCAAAGTTGGCCTTATGCCCTCCTGGAGAAAAGAGTTGGTAGCCCACCTGTTACTGGTGTTAGAAGAGTGAGTGACAAATGCAGGAAATATAGGGTTGGTCATTGCATGTGCATCAAGTTTTTTTTTTTTTTTTGAGATTGCCTCTAGGTAATGTGGATCAGGGTCATAGTCTCTACCTAGGATCATGTCAGCCATGACATGGACATCCAAAGATAAATTGTGGCATGCAATGGAGACCCTGGGATGTTGAAAATACCAGCACTGTGGGACAGCTGCCAAAGAAAGGTGCTCATGTTGCCTTGGGTGGATTTGCTTAGAAATCAAGCAGCCCAGGCTGGAGGGATGGAATAGGGTAGAGTTTGGATCCCATAGATTTTGCTGTGGGTTCCAGAAGCAGGACATGGAGATGCAGGATTTGATGTTTTCCCTCATGGTTTTTGAACTTGTATTTATCCAACTGTTCCTTGATAGTCCCATCACCTCCTTTTGGAGTCCTACTATGATTTTTCCTTTTTGCAATGGGGATGTTTACTTTATGCTATCATGTACTAGAAGTATGTAAATTTTTGTTTTGATTTTGCAAGGCTCAGAGTTAAGTATAGAATCTCAGATAAGACTTCCAACTTTGGATTTTTGCACAGTGGTGGAGTTGGCAAAGACTATCAGGACTTTTAAAGTTAGACTGAATGCATTTTACATCATGAGATAACCATGACTTTGTGGTGGTTTGGATGTGAAGGTCTCCCCACAGCCTTATGTGTCATACTCAGTCCTCAGCTGCTGGAACCTTTGGGAAGTGGAGATTTGCTGGAGGAGGTCAGTCACTGGGGCTAAGCCTTAATGTTTATTAGTCTGGCCCCACTAGTTGTAGTTACCTCACTCTTGACACTACCTTCCAACTGATGTGATGTGATGTCAAGCCTCTGCTCTGCCATGCTTTCTCCACCATGATGAAATTTTCCCTTGGGACTGTAAGCTGACATAAATCCTTTTCCCTTAATGATGTTTTTGGCCAGGTGTTTTGCCTCAGCATTGAGAGAGTGCAACAGTGTTATATATATAATTTGTCCCCAATAGTTTGAAGTTGTTGAATATCTCATTTCAGATAAGAAAAAAATATACATTGCATTTCATTCAGAAAGTATTTCCTCTGGCAGTGGAAAGAACATATGAATGAGAGGGGTGGTTTGAATGGGCTATTCTGGTATAGAATACCAAACTACTTATAATTCCTTCCATATAAGCTCTTCAAAGTGGCATTTGTCACCCATTTCTTTGTGGATCTTCCCAGATTCTAATTCTGGACAGATGGTTCTTGATATTTGTAAAGTCTCAAAACATCTTCAAATATTGTTGGTTTCTTTTAACAAAAGCAAAGCCATGTTCAAATTCTACCTGCTGTGTATCAAATTTGTACTTTGTACCATTTTATATACTAAGAGCTTGACATTAATTATTGTATTTAATACTCATAACAATCTACTGAGTTATAAGAGTTTTCCTATGTGAACATTAGTTACAGATATATTGAGTATATATCCCAGAAAGAGAGCCCAACTAATTTCACATCAGAATCTAGTCACCCACTATAAAATACTCTGTCATAGAAAAGAAATAACATCACTCTTGGAGTTAAACAAGTGTTCAGTACCTCCTCTAATATCTACTATAAATTGTATGGCCTTAAGAAAATGATTTAACTTCTATGGTACCCATTTCATTTTGTACAAAATGAGTAAAGTGATTCTTACTTGGATAAATTCTTAATAAAATAAATAAATAAAACAATATTTTTAAAACCCCACCCCAGTCATCTCACCATCAGTAACTTTTCTCTTTGGAAAGAAGAATCTCTATTATTTATCTTTTAAAAAATATTTTTATTTATTTTCAAGTTGAAAGAAAGAAGAGAGAGAGAATGGGTAAGCCAGGGCTTTCTGCCACTGGAAACAAACTTCAGATGCATGTGCCAACATTGTGCATCTTGCTTTACTTAGGTACTGGGGTATCAAACCTGGGCCATTAGTCTTTGCAGTCAAGGACCTTCAACTGCTTAGCCTCATCCCCAGCCCTGCCTATACTTGATCTTCAACTGACAATTCTCATCTTTCACCCTCTTTCCTGCTCTTTCACTCGGCACAAGGCAGCTCTCACAATCATGACATATAAAAATAAATAAATATTTATTTCTTAATTCACAATTGCATTTTATCTCTTTTACTTGTCTTACTGCAATAGCTAGAACTTTTGATCATATGTTGAATAGGAATGATGAAAAAGAAAATTCTTTCTATGGTGGTTTTTTGAATTAGGTGTCCCCCATAAACTCATGTGTTCTGAATGTTATGTTCCCAGATGGTGGCAATTTGGGAACTGGAGCCTTGCTGGAAGAGGTGTGTTGTTTGGGATGGGTTTATGGGTGTTACAGCCTTTTTGCCAGTGTTCAGCTCTCTCATGCTGCAGAGTTAACACCTGCAGTGGTAGAGGTGAGGTCCACCTTCTGCTCATGCCATCATTTCCCCTGCCATCATGGAGTTTCCCCTCAACTCTGTAAGCCAAAATAAACCCTTTCCTTCTGTTATCTACTTTTAATCAGGTGTTTTGTTCCTATGTAAAGAAGGTAATTGCAACACTTGCTTTGTTCCCAATCTTATGAGGAAAGAGTTGTTTCTCACCATTAGGTGTGATATTAACTGTAGATTCTTAGCACATATTCTTTTTTGTAATTTTTTTGTTTATTTATTTATTTGAGAGTGACAGACAGAGAAAGAGGCATATACATAGAGAGAGAATGGGCGTGCCAGGGCTTCCAGCCACTGCAAAACAACTCCAGATGTATACGTCCCCTCATGCATCTGGTTTACATGGGTCCTGGGGAATCATGCCTTGAACTGGGGTCCTTAGGCTTCACAGGCAAGCACTTAACCACTAAGCCATCTCTCCAGGCCCTTAGCACATATTCTTTATTGGGTTGAGAACATTGACACACATTCCTTGTTGTTGAGCTTTTAAAAATATTTATTTATTTGCACGCATGTGTGTGCATGCACATGCATGTGCTATAGTATCTTGCCTCTGCAAATGAATACCTGTCCAGCTTTACATGCATGGCTTTGGAACTGATCCCTGGCAGGCAGGCAGGCTATGAAAGGAAGCACCTTTAGCCACTGAGGCATATTTCAGGCCCCCTTTTTTGAGCATTTTTTTTTATCATGAATGAAAAGGCCTCATTTTCAAAGATTCAAACTTCCCGTTTAACTTTTATTTTCATCTCTCTGTGTTTCTAAATTATGCTTCCTTATCCATTTTATTTCTATATCCTTGGTTCCTAAAATGCTATAATCAAGCCATCTGGAGATTTTTATAAGACTTCCTAAATAGCTAAGACTTTGCCGCCAAGTAAAACTAATTACCACAGTCATGTTTAGTAACATATACAGTAGTTTATTCTAAGTATCTCAGATTTGTTGGATGAAGAACGATCAAGATAGACCTTCTGTGTGTTGCAAACACCTCTGTCAGCAAGCAAATGCTGAGGAAATACAGGTAAGAGACATTTTGACATTGGTTTCATGGAAGTCAAATGATGAAAACAGTCTCTAAGAAAAACTGAAAGAAAAGAGTTCCTCCCTTTATGAGAAGAGCTTACTTGGCCATGAAAGACAGCAGTGTGATGGAGTGAATGTAGAGGGAAGAGCAGAGTGGGAGTCAGGTTCATTCACAGTCATGCATTCTCAAGCAAATTCAACATTTCCTTAGTTCTGTGTTCTCTTTGTCAAGTGCAATGGGAATAGTCCACAACCACTACCTCCACGTGCTCCCCATCTTCCTCATGGTGTTAGTTCAGAACTATGCAAAATGATGGTCAGGAGACTGCCATTTTAGACTTGAAGGGCAATGCACAGTGAAGCCATTCCTGTTATCAGAAAGCAAATTAGAAAAAAGGTGCTCTAAAATCCTCTGTGTTTTGTCCTTAAACTCCATCACTAATGCCACTTCATCCTCAAGGATTTCCAGTTGTGTGAATTTCATGGATGGATTCCATTGATTACATGGGGTCATCCAGATTGAAAGGAATGAAGTTTGTAAATATGTCATGAAGGGAAAATCTAGCTTAATCACACCATCACTAAAATACAGCTGTTGTGGCTGCTTGTCTGCTCGGGTCCACTTCCAGTCAAATAAGATGACCAGTCATTCAAAAGGGCTCATGGTGCTGGATTGGAATCAGAAGGTCAAAATAATTGTCTGTTCTTAATAGTGTAGAAATAGCCAGCTACACTTTTGCCACTTGTGTAAGATGTTTAACATCACAAATGATTCACATAGCTGACACAGACCTCCATCCCTGAGCTGGAAACCGTGGAGGTGACAGAGATACAAAGGTGAGCTAGCTTCCTGTGGTACACTTGCAGTGGAGAACAACTCAATGATAAAATGGGATAAAGTACTGCTGGGTGTGGTGGCGCACACCTTTAATCCCAGCACTCGGGAGGCAGAGGTAGGAGGATTGCCGTGAGTTCGAGGCCACCCTGAGACTACATAGTGAATTCCAGGTCAGCCTAGGCTAGAGTGAGACCCTACCTTGAAAAACCAAAAAAAAAAAAAAAAAGGGGGATAAAGTACTGTAGGCAACGCCCTGAAAACTCAAGGAAACTATGCACAGTTAAAAATAGAGCCAAAGCCAGCCAATTGATCTGCTTATCTTAATGTGTTTTTGTAGAAATTTAGAAAAATCTGGCAATAGTAATGCCATTTTATGAGCCTTATGGACAACTGATGACATGGAAGTCCCTCGAAATGGTTACAATATATGTGGAAGCATTTTCATAAGATAATTGAAATTTTTCTGTAACTTGTCCTAATCTTAATGCAACCTGAAAAGTTAATAAATTGCATGAAAAAAATAGAGCTAGTCTCAAAGGGAGACATCCTACTTGATGACACTCATGGAACATTCATGAAACTATGGATGGGGAGGGGGGAGAATGTATTAGTGGTCTCCAAAGGTTAGAGGGAAGTGAAGAGCATGGAAAGTGAGTTTAAAGAAATTGATGAGAGAGTCTTGGAATGGCACAGTTAAGTGTTATGATTGCAGGGTGGTTACTCAAGTCTAAACATGGTAAGGTATACATACACATGTAAACACACATAAGTACTTGTTCTACTGAAGAAAACGTTATAGCTTTACTGATTATAACAGGGTCATTTTCTTGGTTCTTACATTACAATTGTCAAAATGCTACTATTTGGCTGGAGAGATGGATTAGCGGTTAAAGCGCCTGCCTGCTAAGCCTAAGAATGCTGATTCCAATCTCCAGGTCCCACATTTAGCCAGACGCAAAGTGACGCAAGGGTGCAATGCCACACTTGCTCACAAAGGGGCGCACGCATCTGGATTTCATTCACAGCAGCTGAGAGGCCGCTGATGCGCCCATTCTCTGTCTCCCTGCCGCCCCGCGCCATGTCTCAAAAAAAAAAAAAAAAAAAAAAAAAAGCTACTATTTGGAAAGGTTGGAGAACAATATTTGGGACTTTCTTGCACAACTCTTTGAAATTGCCGGTCAATCTATAGTTATTTCAAAATAAAGACTTTTAGAAAGATAAGGTCCCTGACTTCCAGGAGCTGAAGGTCAATCCTCCTCCATCTCCCCAGCCTCTGGGAGACAGAAATTTCCAGGATTTAACTGCCACAGCTTTGATTCTGACCTTCTCGGGGAGGGGGAAAATGGTGACATCAAAGTAGAAAAGAAACCAGTTGGAATGATGAAGAGATTCAGTACAGAGGGAATTCCCAAGGGGGAAAAGGGAGAGTGGCAGGAGGGGATTATGATCATGGTATGTTTTCTATATGCACAGAATAAATAAATAATAAATAAATAAATTAAATAAATAAATAAATAAAATGTATGAACCCACATCCAAAGTTGTCACTGTCTCTCTTCTCTCTCTCTCGCCTTGCAAATAAATAAATAAATAAAATTTTAAAAGAATCAACATCTTACTATACATATTTAAATTTTAACAGAAGAAAGGTATTAGACAATTAACAGTTTCAGTAATATTTTGGCACCTCTTGAGAAGGAAACACATTATGAGGACACGATTTTTTTGTTCCCGCTTACAACCAGCCCCCATCTATCTCTGGCTTTCATCTGTATGCAGGAACCCACACCCAAAGTTGTCACTTTCAAAAGAAACTTATGATCCGCACACAGAAAATCTGATTTGGATCACAGAAGGTAACAGTGTGCAGAGAAGTGGGCCTGGGAACATTAATTTCCTGGGGGCATCTGTGTCCCTGCCTGGCTGGTAGTTTTGAAGAGACAGTTGCAAGATCACAGAGAAATCGAGCAGCTGTAGGGCAAGAGCCCGAGGCACATTGCCACCTGCACCACGCACAGGCTCTATTACTGCTCTGGAAACAGGCAAGTGTCTGGCAACGGCTGGATATCCGTGACACAGGTGATAATGAATAATCAGGCATGTTAATTTGTCTCCTCCACTTCATGCAGCTTGGTTTATCTTGTGCCTTCATTGGAGCCCAGACTTGCCATGATTTAGCTATGTCAGCCAGAAAAGCATAGACGGAATCTCTAAAGGGCAAATGGCACCCTAAAAAAGCATGACAAGGAGGCAGTTATAGGACATGATGTCAGTTCAGAAGCCCAGGGAAAATGTGACGTGCCCAGTGAAGAAGTCACTGCTTGCTGTTATAAATCTCTGCCAAAACCACGCCTTCAGGACAGGGACTCTGAGAACTGAACACTTAGGGTGGCAGAGGAAAAGGTGGTCAAAGGGCTCTGTAGTATCAATCTCCTACAACTCTGCTTAGAAACTTAATTTTGTGTCATACTGTTAATGAACTTGGTCTGGCCAGGACGACAGAATTCATTAGAGGACGTTTATCCTCAGCTCTGTAAGGAAAAGAAAAAAAAATGAATTAGATGAAAACAACGCCAGCTTCACAGACACGTTATCCTTATTAAAATGGCATTTTCAGTAGTGAAGTTTGTTATATTAATTTATTTATTAATTAGTTTCCTTCAAGAACCTCTCCTTATGTACTATTATTGGGTAGATGCTAAAACAGCTTTAAGGAAAATAATTATGATCTCAACTGTAATTGAAAATAGATATAAGAAGGAAGCTGATGATGCAGAGTGTTTGTATTTTGATTCTGCTGTATACGTGTATAACTTACCCAGTTCTCACCTGAGGCCAGCTTGACATCTGCAGTACTTCACTGGCTTGCCTGTACACTACCATCTGCTATAAAGACAAAGAGAGCAGAGTGTCCCCAGGTGCCTCAAGTTCAGAGCCTGTGGTTTTTCCATCTTCCCCTTTTTTAAAAAAAAAAAAAGGAACTTTTATTTCTTAAATCATATGTAACTTTATTTTATTTGCAGTGCTGGGGATTGAACCCAGAACCTAGTGCACGCTAGGCAATCACCATTCATCCACACCCTCGGTCTCCACTTCCTTTTCTTATACTCGAGAAATACACTTGACACAAAATTTGGGGACAAAAATAAGCAGGGAAAAGTACATCTTCAAGACTGGGTGGTGTGGTGTACACTTGTCATCCCAGCACCAGAAGATAGTGAGTTCAAGGCCACTCTGAAGTACATAGTGAGATCCTATCTCAAAATTAAATAATTAAATAAAAAATAAGAGTATAGCTTCTTTCTATCACAACCTAACAATGACTTGTAATGTAAAAAAAAAAAAAAAAAAAAAAAAAAAGCCAAAGCATCCTGGTGCCACCACGTATACACCTGGAAAAGTCACTTAGACTCTGAGAACCCACCCATGACTGGTCATCCAGACACATGAATGAGAAGACTTAGATCATTATGTTTCGATGATAACACAAGACTATCTCATTCGCCTACAGCATATGAAGTAGCTTACATTAAAGGACCTCTCACTTAGTGTTCTATGATTAATCATGTCAGTATTATTGATGCCCCAGTAAATTTTTATTGAACATCTATCATGGGCCGGCACTAATGTTTTAGGTGTTGTGTATATAAGCATAATTACCATGGATACAGGTACTGACTCCATTAAAATAAAGTAGGAAAAATAATCATTGAATCATAATTTATTAGTAACTCATAATTTTAAGGTAAATGGTTAAAGATAGGGGATTATCGATAATATTCTCATAATTATAATAATAGCTAAAATAACAGTTCTCAGCTCATGCTTCTATCCTAAACCATACAATTTTTTTTTTTTTTTTTTTTTTTTGCCTTTGTCTTTGGTTGTTGTTGTTGTTTGTTTTTGGTTTTTCGAGGTAGGGTCTCACTCTAGTCCAGGCTGACCTGGAATTCACTCTGTAGTCTCAGGGTGGCCTCGAACTCATGGCGATCCTCCTACCTCTGCCTCCTGAGTGCTGGGATTAAAGGCGTGCACCACCACGCCCAGCCTTGCCTTTGTCTTTTTAATATTCTTGTTCTCCTCGGCCCTTTTGATCCCTATTCACTACACTCATACATTCACTCAAGACTAAGTACACCCTTGAAATAGATATTGTATCATGTTCATACATGTTATAGCTTGGGTCTGGAATGCCACAAAAACATGAAGATGTCAAATACTCAGACCCTAACCCATGGCACTAATGAGGCAGTAGAAAGTTCAAGATGTGGCATCTGGTGAGAAGTTATGTCATTGGGGCCTGTCTACAGGCAGATTATGGGGTTCTTGTCTTTTGATCTCTTGTGCCTAGTCCTGGGTCATGGAGGAAAGGGTTTCCTCTACTAATCTGTGATGATATATTGCCTTGCCACAGGCCCCAAAGCAAGGATGGCATGGAACCTCCAAAATTATGAGTTGGACTAACGCTTTTCTCATTGAACATTGCTTATATCAGGTATTTTGTGATAATAACAGAAAGTTGGCCAACATAATATGTGATATACATCAAAGTTTTGTATTATAAAAAGAACTTTTTTTTTTTCTTTCGATCACGGTTCGTAAATGAAGCATCCTACCTTCATAGAAAGCTGAAGTGTAAGTCAAGTTCACATGCTGAGGATCTCACAACATGCAGAGATCACACCTTGCTTATCTGTCCTCCAGGGGTAGACATGGAGTGGCCTCCTTCACTCTGCCATAACGAGCACACACAGTTGCACATGGCTACTTGTGACCCTGTTAAGGAAGGTTTGTAGCTTATACACATGTCCAGGCACCAGGAATTGCAGATTTAATTCACTGCTGGATCACTGGATCACTGGATAACTCTCCAGTTCCCCAGGTCTCAGTCAAGGCGTGGCATTACTTAATGTGCTGTTCCTGTGGCCTGATGGGTGTGAGGTTGTTATTTCTCTGTTTTTGAAATTTGCATTTCTCTAAACAATGCAGATATCACTCATATCTTAACGTTACCATCAGATGAAACTTGCTCTTCATGAGGTGGCGTTTAGCTGTGTCATCCTGTAACTTGCCTAATCATAGTGTTGTCTAGGTTGCCTGGCTCACCTGCCATTTCTCCTGATTTGTAATTCCCAAGTGAGTTTGGAAGTTGGTGTTCTTTGAAGCTCTGCAAGACACTTCTTTCAGTTTGTCTTCTGGTAATTTTGACAAGTGTCTCTTTGATTTAACATAATCTATGCTTTGATGCAAGTTAACCATCTTTTCCCTTTATGCTTGAAGCTTTGGGCTCCTTATTTAGAAAACTAGAAATATTTTCACCAGACATCACCTTCTATGATCTTCACATTTTTTTTTTTTTTTTTTGCTATGCTTGCTGAGAACTTAACTTTTCAAGAGATAGACCAGGTCTTTCAACTGGGCGAGTCTTCTCTATCACACCTGCCAAGGCCCCAGGGAACATTGCAGAGGAAGTGGAGGAATGAATGAGTGTCTTTCTCACTGCTAGCCAGAGAACTAATTCCATGTACATGGTGGTTGTGGTGGTTTGAATTAGGTATCTGCTATAAACTCATGTGCTTTGAATACTTGGCTCTCAGTGTGTAGCAATTTGGAGGTGGAGCCTTGCTGAAGGAGGTGTGTTGCTGCGGGTAGACCTTGAGGTTTATTAGCCCCCAGCTTGCCAGTGTTAGTTTGACTCACTCTCCTGCTGCCCTTTGCTTCTGTTTTTTTTTAAATTTTTTTGTTAAATTATTGTTTATTTATTAGCAACAGACAGACAGAGAGAAAGAGAGATAATGGGCACACCAGGGTCTCCAGCCACTGCAAACGAACTCCAGATGCATGCACCACCTTGTGAATCTGGCCTACGTGGGTACTGGGGAATTGAGCCTCGAATTGGGGTCCTTTGGCTTCACAGGAAAGCGCTTAACTGCTAAGCCATCTCTCCAGCCCCCTGCTACTGTTTTCTATCTATGGTGGCAGAGGTACCATCATGAAGCTTCCTCTCCCATCTGCTGCTCTGGTCAGGTGTTTATCCCAGCAACAGAAAGTTGACAAGTGGTAGACATTGTGAAGACTCAAAACTCATCTAGAAAATGAGAGTCTACTGATTGCTCAACACTAAGGATAGTTACCATATCTTTAAAGCTCAGAGTGCAAAAGGGGATGGAAAGAATATAAGAGCCACAGGGTACCTAGGCACCCCGAGGCATTGTCCTCCTGATATGAACCAACTGGTGTGTTCATGACCCTGCAGTGGTCACTGATATCCTCACAGGCATGCATGGTTCAACACATTGCAACGTGCAAGGCAGAAGAGGAGAAAAAGAATGACGTGACAGCATACAGGAGGAAATACCTTGAAAGAGGAGGGTCCTCAGGACATGGGGTTGGGAAAAGGAGACCAAAAAGAATAGAGACAGGAACATGATCAAATTGCTGTATGTTCATATATTAAAGTTCTCAATTAAAAGAGGGAAAAAGATGACCAGGAAACAAAAAAATAAATAAATAAACACATAAGTAAATAAATACATAAATAGGCCACACAAAAGAACATAACTTTTCTGGAAGTTGAACATGATGACAAGCATGTACAGTCACAGCTCTCTGGAGGTATAGAGACAGGAGGGACAGGAGTTCAAGGTCATCTTCAGCTGCATAGTGAGTTCCAGGCCAACACCTGTACATGACAGCCTAACAAGATCCCATCCCCAACCCCATCCAAAAAAAAAAATCTTACTTTTCTTTTCTCCTTTCTTTTTTCCTTTCCTTCTTTTTCCCCTTTTAAGATAGGGTTCTGCTATATTGTCTAGGTGGGTCTTGAACTCCTGGGCTTAAGGGACCCTCCTGTCTTGGCCTCTGAGAAGCTTCAACTACAGGCATCATTGGCCACTGTGTCTGGCTTTAGGACTTTAGATTTAGAACTTTAGGACTTAGAAACTTTTCATAAATGATGTCAGATAAGGCTCTAATTTTTTCCCATATAAGTCAGTTCTCCATTTATAAAATAATGTATCTTTTCCTAACTGGTTTTTATAATTATTTAAAACATAAAATTGTGTCTTTGTTAATGTTTAAATGTTTAAATGCAATTAATTTAATAGCCTATATTTAATATTAGAAAATAATCCTCCCCTCTGTTCAATTTCTCTTAAAACTCCTGCAGGTGTTCTAATTGAGTTTACATAAATAAATTGAATTATATGCTAATTTAGGAAAATTGATACCAGTAAAGAAACACCCCAAGCATAAATATCACCACTTTTCCATGTTTTTCTTTAATACTCTTTAGTAGGATTTTATATTTTATCCACAATAGGCCTATGCATTCTATTAGGATAATTTCTATGCAGCTTTTTCAAATTCATAAACTTTGATAATGTCATATTTTCCATTTAATTTTTTATAATATCAGAAATATGAAGCTCCTCTTATATCTAGTAAACTTTCTAAACACGCATTATTTCCATAGCTTATTTGTAAGCTCCTTCACGTTTGATGTAAATGTTGGTGTCATTTCCAAATAATAACAGTCTGTCTCTTTCTTTTCAACCTTTATTCCTTTCATCTCACTCCTCATTGCTCAGCCAGGATGCCACATACTTCACTAAACAGCAGAGACAGGGCTGTCTGTCTGTGCCTATTCTAAAGCACCTCCATTAAGGGTGATGTGTGCTCCAGCCTTTGACAGACCACAAAAGAAAGTGAAGGAAGGCCTGGCTCTCTAGGGAATTTTTAAAAGTATAACCAGCCTTATCAAAAGGTTTGTGTGTGTGTGCATGTGTGTGCGTGTATGCGTGTATGTTTGTGGGCACACTGCGTGCAGGTGCACTTGTATGCATGTGCACGTGGAGGCTAGATGATAATGAGAGATCTCTTTCTCAATCGCTCTCCACCTTACTTATTGAGACAAAGTCTTTCTTTTTAAAATTTAATTTAATTTCTTTTATTAAGAACATACTTTGCATGGATATATCATGTGCTGGTACCATCTTTTCCTTCCTTCTTGACTCCATTCCTAAGGGGGCCCTCCTCAGTGGGGTTGCTGGCCTTCCCCACGGGGCTGGTATCCCCCACAGGGTTTTGGGTTGTGTGTTATAGGAGCAGTAGTCAGTTATTGGAGTGAGGCAATGCCTCTGGGTATGATGTCCCAACCTGTGGCTCTTACAATCTTTTGCCTCATCTTTCATAAAATTCCCTGAACCTAAGCTGGGCGTGGTGGCGCACGCCTTTAATCCCAGCACTCGAGAGGCAGAGGTAGGAGGATCACCGTGAGTTCAAGGCCACCCTGAGACTACATAGTGAATTCCAGGTCAGCCTGAGCCAGAGTGAAACCCTACCTCGAAAAAAACCAAAAAAAAAAAAAAAAAAATTCCCTGAACCTTTAGTGAGTGGGTTTTAAGTCTGCTTCAGTGATGAGCTCTTAGGAGCCTCTGGATTTCTGCTTTGGTAGGTGTTGAGTGTCCTCAGGGTCTGTCTCCTTCACCCTGCCGCTGATTGTCAGGCTCGCCTTGGAAGCAGAACTCTAGCTTGTCTCCCCACTTCCTCTGTGGTTTCTCCTGGGCCTAAGACGAGGTCTTTCACTTGAATCCAGAGCTCACCAATCCAGCTAGTCTAGCTAGCCAGCTTGCCCTCCTGCGGCCGGGGATTACAGGTGCCTACCATACAATTGCAAACCACCAGAACAACAGCATTTCCATAAGTGGTGAGGACCAAACTTGGGGCATCAGTCGTGCATGGCAAGTGCTTTACCAACTAAGCCATCACCCCAGTCCATTGGTTTTTGATTGCTTTAACAAAATTAATAACATAACCATATTTTTTTGCCATATATTAACTACATAGTGATTGCATGAATATATTCATGTTGACTCATCTTTAAGTTCTAGTATTAAACTGTGTTTGGCAGTGATTTTAGTAAAATACAACTGGATATAACTAGCAATGACCCTATTTGTATTCAATAGCCATCAGTGAAATTGGCCTTTAAGGGGGGGGTGCTCATCCACCTTGGATCTCAGTATTATACTAACTTCATGAAATCAGTTAGGTAATTTTCCCCTCATTTCTATTTCTGTATATGTTGGAAATCACTTATTCTATGTGAGTTTGGTTCAATTCCTCTGAGAAATGCACTGAGCCTAGGAGCTTAAGTTTCAAAACTTCCCTTCTCGGGCCAGCTTTAGCACCTTGCACACTTCCAGAAATCCATCTTTTCATCTCATTTATGTTTTAGCTTGCAAGGATTCCTTCTACTCCTCCTATGTCATGTGTGCTCCTTTTGTACCTGTGACCACTTCCCTGGCATCCTTCTGAATCTCACATATTTTCATCTTGAAAATAAAACACTTACCATGAGTTGATTCCTTTAATTTGGGTGGAAGATTGTGACTTACTTCACCAAAGCTATAAAATATTTTAAACAGAAGGTTAGTAAAAGCATCTCCTGTCAGCATAGGAAAGACATAGCTAAAATAGTATTTATAAGAAAATTTATATTTGGGAACATTCAATACAAAACAAGAAGGTCCAAAATTTGAACTGAACAATTCAAACCAAAGGAATATGAGAGCAAGCTCAAAGAAACAAGAGGAAGAAAATACTGAAATTAGCAGCAAAAATCATTAAGATAGAGAATCACAAAAAGTAGCCCAAATCTACTATTTATATTTCTCAAAACACTTGGACACATGCATAGCTTTTTTTTTTTTTTTTTTTTGTAACTTTAAAGTGTATTCTAATACTAGGAGTAAAAGAAAATCTAAGGTACTGGAGAGATGGCTCAATAGTTAAACGTGACTGCTTGTAAAGCCCGATGGCCAGGGTTGGGTTACCCAGTACCCACGTAAAACAGCCCATGTGTCTGGAGTTTGTTTGCAGCTGCTGGAGGATCTGGCATGTGTATATTCTCTCTCTCTCTCTCTCTTCCTCTCTTCCTCTGATTCTCATAAATAAATAAAAATATTTTAAAAGGGGCTGGAGAGATGGCTTAGCAGTTAAGGCATTTGTCTGAGAAGCCAAAGGACCTAGGTTCAATTCCCCAAGACCCACGTAAGCCAGATGCACAAGGGATGCATGTGTCTGGAGTTTGTTTGCAGTGGCCAAAGGCCCTGGCATGCCCATTCTCTCTGTGTCCTGTCTCTCTCTTTTTTCTCTCTCTCTCTCTCTCTCTCTGCTTGCAAATTTAAAAAATTTAAAAGTATTTAAAAGAAAACCTAAAATATTGTTTGCTTTTATTGTTTTGGTTTTTCAACTGTTGAGTTTTGGTAAGAAACATCATATAAAAGCTTGTTGCTGTGTCAACTAACAGAAAGCAATGTGAACCTTTATGGCTGGCCTTATAGGAAAAATAGTAATGCCTCTTGTCTTTGGGAGTGAGCTCTGTTGTCAATTTAAATGGGTACAATCTGGGGCTCTCCTGCTTTCTTCCTATGTCATCTCAACTGTATGTGCCTGTTTCTTCATTTGCAACATGGGCACCATAGTGCTCCTTTCCTCAGAAACCAGTCATGAGAATTGAGGGGGTAAAGTATATAATACACTCAGCACAATGACAGTAAATATTAGCTCTCCCTCTATATTAGGGGCTTGGGGAAATATATTGAAATATAACCTTGGACAAGTTAATAAGGCTTGCTTATTAATTTTACCCCTCCTATAAGTAAGATAGCACTATATAAATGAGCACCTTCCCAAACTTGGACTCAAAGTGGCACAAGGCAGTCTCAAACCACTAGTGAGAAACTCAATGGCAAATAGTGGATTCAGAATGATCTCCAATTCTATCCACGACACAAGGGAAGAGGAATTGGAAATAAAACATCACAGCTGTAGCCTAGACGGGGTATGAGAAAGTGACAAGGGACCCTGTTTGAGTAACCAGAAAGAGCTAAACACCCACCAGGAGAGCAAAGACCCTCACTCTATTGATTTCCGGTTAAGCTTCACTTATCTTTTCAAGGAGATTTTTCTTTCTTTACTGATTCTGGAGCTTTTAAATTGTCACTATTGATTGACGGATTGCTTATTCATTTTTATCAATTAGAAACTTTGTTGTATGGACAAATCATGTGTTGATTCTAGTCCTCTCTTCTGCTTCCCCATTCCACAGAGGGCTCTCCTCAGTGGGGCAGCTGGTATTCACTGTAGGGTTACAGGTTATGAACGTAACAGGCAGTCATTATTGTTGTGGGAGGCGCAGTGCCACTGGATGCTCCTTCCCAACCTGTGGCTCTTAGAATATTTCTTCCCCCTCTTCCACAATGTTCCCTGAGCCATGGTGAGTGTGTTTTAAGTCTACTTTACTGTTGGGCTCTCAGCAGCTTCTAGATTTCTGCTTTGAGATATTTTGAGTGTCCTCAGTGTCTGTCATCATCTCCCTGGCACAGGTTGTCAGGCTCGCTGTCAGAGCAGCATTCTTGCTTAACTCACCAATTCCTCTGAGGTTTCACCTGGATCTTAGCTGATGTGCAAGAGGTGGCTCATCCGTGATATGGAGCCAGCTATCTTTTCTTGTCATGTTCAGGGATTTGGGTTCTGTCAAGTTTTCACTGCCTTCTGTAAAAAAGAAAACATATTCTCCAATGGAGAGTGAGAGGAGCGTAGGTTAAAGGGGATAGGCATAGTTAATTAAGAGAGATTTTTGATGAGTGTAGAAGGAGTTTTTCAGAAAAAAAAGTCACAAGCTGAAGAAGCTAGCTGACATGACTCCCACCTGTGTGAAGAAGCTGGGTGATGTGACTCCCACCTGTGTGAAGAAGCTGAGTGAGATGACTCCCACCCATGTAAAGAAGCTGGGTGACATGACTGCCACCTGTGTGGAAAAGCTGGGTGACATGACTCCCACCCATGTAAAGAAGCTGGGTGACATGACTCCCACCTGTGTGAAGAAGCTGGGTGACTTGGCTCCCACCTGTATTGCCAGCACTGAAGAGGCTAAGGCAGGAGGATAGCAAGACCAGCCTGGGCTACAAAGTGAGACTCTATTTCAAAACAAATAACAAAGGGACAATGTTGGCAGAGAGATCCTGCAGAAGTGGTGAACGTACTATTTGCTGGTCTCAGGAGTGAGGTTTCCAGGGGCAGCGAGTGTCAAGGTGGCTCCAGGCAGTGCCAGATAACAATATCCCACCTGCTCTTCCATCTATAAAAC
This sequence comes from Orientallactaga sibirica, assembly GCA_036365145.1. Taxonomy (NCBI): domain Eukaryota; kingdom Metazoa; phylum Chordata; class Mammalia; order Rodentia; family Dipodidae; genus Orientallactaga; species Orientallactaga sibirica. The sequence continues at coordinate 25,900,146 of JAEOAD010000008.1, forward strand.
CCACTTAGCAGATGAAGCCATGGCGCTCTGAAGATTCCCCACACAGGGTGCTGGGAAATAGCATGGGGAGCATCTCAGACTCCCTGAGTTTCAAGGGCTACTGTCAGAACAGACTTTTCTTCTCAGAGAATTAGAAGTCTTGATCACAGCACACCAGTCTAGTCCTCTGAGCAGGAGCTGGAACAGTATGAAGCCTGCTGGAACTGGGCATCAGTTCCCTAAAGGAGGCCTTGAAAACACAAATTTTCTCCTTCCAGGAAAATGGGAAGATGTAAAATGATGTAAACATGATAAAACAGTCTTATGTGTAAACAGAACCTCAAAAGCACTGAACACGGGCTCAATTCTATTACATTCGTGCAAATAAGTTTTCTTTAATTTCAACTGAGATGTCTTTCCAGGGTCCTCTTTCTGCCCATAAAACCCAGCATGATGGAAGTTAGAGGGTTCCAAAAGTCACTGTGTAGGACCAGGCAAGCTATTCTTCCTCAGATTATCAAGATGAATGCTAATGAATGCTGAATTGAACTGGCATTCCTATGAAGTGAAAATTATCACCTGAGACTTCATCTTGAGGAATGGCATTATAGCATGTGTCAGGATTCTGTTAATCAGTCTAACAGAGAAGGCGGCAGGGTGTTCTCGCAACCGTGAAAAGAATGTTGGACTGATTTCAGCCGGTAGTCTAAATCTCACATGGGAAGTTTAGACCACAGGTGGCCAAAATCATTAAAATGAGCCTTCTCCGGGAGTAAAGGACAGAAGAAAGTGCAGCGGACATCCAAATCCTAAAAGGAGGCCCTGAAGCTACATACAGGACCTGCCTTTCAGTTTTCATCGAGAGCCTTCTACCTGTGTGATCCCTCTGCTGCTTGTCTGAGAGCTGCTCCCTCTCCCAGGATCTCGGTTGTCATTGCATCTCTGTGAGATAAGGAAAATAAGGTTTATGGGCTGAAAACAACTTGTCCAAGGCAACACTATCAGTAAGAAGCAGAGATAGTAGCAAACTTTAATGTGATTCCAAGGCCTGTATGTTCCCTTCTGCTAAGTATCCTGAAGAGGGTATTGGAGGCTCACGGTACACAAGATGGCACCCTGCGTGCATGGGTCCAGACTCCGAGTGTTCTCCTCTAACAGTTCTGCATTTTCTGTTGGATGCATTTATTTGGGTCTGAGTTGACTCCAGTCTGGATCTGAGGTCTGTAGCTCTTAATCTGACCAACGTGGGATCTATCACCTCTATGCCATGTGACGTTGATCAAGCTGCGTCCTCTCTCTAGGTCTTGGGCTTTGATCTGTGAAACAGAGGTCACCTACGTGACCTTAGTTACTCCTTCCTGGCAGGAGTCCATTTGCGAATGAGGCAACTGGGAGCATAACCAGCTGCCCATCTGTAGGTAAGAGTTGTCTTTGTGACCAGGCCTGTGGTCAGTTTTGCTTTCACTCCATAATGTTGTGTTATCCACATCCCCCTGAGCAGGGATCTTTGATGGGGCGATGGGAAAGTGCTCTTGTCAGCTTGATCAGATAAGGAATCAAATAAGAGCCACGCCTCTTGGGCAGATCTGGGAGGTTGTTTCTAGAAAGGACTGATGGAGGGAAGAAGTCTTTCCTCCAGAGTGGGCAGCCCTTCTGGTGGTGAGCTTTTATACAGAGAAGGTCCATAGAGCATGTGGCTTTTTGCCCAGCTGCCCGTACTACTGACTGGCGCACGTATCTATCTACCCTCATGGACATTGGAAGCCAGATTCATGAGCCTCCCAGTGTGGACTGAAGACCAGTGGCTCGCTCTAGGAATCCTCCAGGCCTTCAGTGCCTGATTGGGACTGCTAAGACATCCAACCTCATGGACTGAGCAGCTACCAGCTTCTCCAACTCTCCAGCCTGCTGACAGCTGTTGGTGGATTGCCCAGCTCATATCTTGTAAGCTGACACCCTTTACAGCCCATATCCATTCTATCAGTTCTGTTCATGCAGAGAATCCTGACTCATAGAATCTGGCCCCATTGTGCCATGACTTCCTTCATGGAATGGACTCATTAGAATCTCATCGTGCTTACACATGTGGAACATGCCCATGACAGAGAAACAAGGAAAGAGAGATGAGATGAAGAAAGAGAAGAGGGGAGGAGAACAGACATCACTGCATATCACATGTTTTCAAAATGATGACTTTTTCCCATTTGTCAAACTTCCAAGCCAGGTATGGTGGTGCACGCCTTTAATCCCAGCACTCGGGAGGCAGAGGTAGAAGGATTGCAGTGAGCTCAAGGCCACCCTGAGACTACATAGTGAATTCCAGGTCAGCCTGGGCTAAAGGGAGACCCTCCCTAGAAAACAACAAGAAAAACAAACTATCCAGTTAAAAAAAAAAATTGGTGTAAGACCTGATATATATATTGCTGACTAACAGAATGTAGATGAAATGCATGGCAGTCAAGTGGCAGAAAGAACAAGGGACGATGCTTTTTACTCTCCTTACTTCATCCCAAGCCTTATTCCTGTAGCTGGCACCATAGCAGACATAGTGCATATTGCTCAGGACATGATACTCACATGTCTACACCAAAGGCCTACAATATGCTCAGAATAACTATGAATGGTATATTCAAGAGGCAGTTTCGACACCATCAGACCACTGAGAACACCCTGATATTCCTTCAGACAGACACACCTCTGCACTTGAGCCTCAACAGAAAGCCAGCACCAAAGCAAAGGAGCTTCAGAGATGCACGTCTTTCCAGACTTTCCCCTGCTAACGGAGCCTTTCCCACACAACAGACTAAGGATGTTTTCAGCATTTCAAATAGCAAAGCCAGCTCACCCATGAAGCAGCCACTCTGGAATTCTGTGCATGTCTCCAGAATGGAGACCTGATCAAATGTGACAACTGGCAGGTGAGAATCACGGAAGCATACTATTATGCAATTTGATTTCAAAGCCAAGGTTCTACATGTTCAGGTTGCAATCCAGACAAAACATCTGTGAAGAACAAACCCATATTTCAACCCTCACCTCCCACTGTTATCATGAGCATTATGAATTTTGAAAGCTAGTCTGCCACATGGTCCTTAAGACTATAATTTAATATGTTAAAAATTCTCGGGGCTGGAGGGATGGCTTAGTGGTCAAGGCATTTGCCTGCAAAGCCAAAGGTCCCAGGATTAACTCCCCAGGACCCATGTAAGCCAGATGCACAAGGAGGTGTACACTTCTGGAGTCTGTTTGCAGTAGTTGGAGACCCTGCCATGCCCATTCTCTCTCCTCTCTCTCTCTCTCTCTCTCTCTCTCTACCTGCCTATTTCTGTACCCCTCTCTCTCTCTCAAATAAATAAATAAAAATAAATTTTTTTTAAAAAAAATCTCCAAAGTAGCAACATTAGGCAACTTGGATATCAATTTCACAGAATCTTCAAATGTTGGCATTGGGATAGCCATGAGATATTTTCTGGTACAATCCCTGCTTACAATAAAGAAAATGAACCTTGGGCTAGGGATGTGGCTAAGTTGATAAAGTTCCTGCCTAGCATACAGAAAGGCCTAGGATTGAGCCCCAGCATTATGCAATGCCTGTGTAAAAGGTGGTGTGTGCCTGTAATCCCAGAACTCAAGATATAGAAGCAAAAGGATCACAAGTACAGGTTCTCATCTTCATCTACATAGCAAGTTCATGGCCAGCCTGATATACATGAGACCAGCTCAGAAACAAACGACAATAACAAAAAACAACTCTTAAAGGGTACGTGACTTCCCTAAGCTTTCTGGCAGAGTTGATCCATGCTAAGCTCCACAGTTCAACATGTCTGGAAATCTACGTGAGTTTTACCAATATGATTCTCTTGTGTGTATGTGTGTGTGTGTGTGTGTGTGTGTGTGTGGCATATGCACATGTATGTGCCCCCATGTGTTGACTTGCAGTAAGATGCACTCACCTGCAGTGGTCCCAGCAGAATGCTGCATGTCTCACTAAATTGGCCTTCCATCTGTTCTTTTTTAAAAATATTTTTATTGATTTATGACAGAGAGAGAGAGAGAAATGGGCACACCAGGGCCTCTAGCCACTGCAAACGAACTCCAGATGCATGTGCCACCACGTGTATCTAGCTCACATGGGCACTGAGGAATTGAACTTAGGTCCTTAGGCTACATAGGCAAGTGCCTTAACTGCTAAGCCAACTCTTCAGCCCCCACCTCTTCTTATTTGAGCTGGAGTCTCTTACTTATCCTGATCTTACTGTTTTGTAGTAATTTAGTTGTTTTGTTTTGTTTTGTTGTTTAGTCTGTTTTGTTTCATGGGCTCTGGTGATTCTCAGATCTCTGCTCCTTTTACAGGACTGTGGTTATACACAAACATGGATCAAACTTGAAACTGTCTCTCAGACCTCCTCAGCCACTCACACTTGCACAGGCAATGTTCTGAGTCACCTCTCCAGCCCTTATCATCTGCTCTTTTCCTATTTTATTTTAGAGAGAGGTGGGGAGAGGGCAAGAAAATTGGCGTGCCAGGGCCTTAACCACTGAACTCAAACTCCAGATGCTGGCGCCACCTGCTGGGCATGCGCAACCTTGTGCTTGTTTCACACCTGTGTGTCTGGCTTATTTGGGATCTGGAGAGTAATCCATGGGTCCTAAGCCTTCATAGGCAAGCGCCTTAACTGCTGAACCATCTCGCCAGCCCCTCATCTGCTCTTAAAATAAATAATTACTTCTATGTCACAGGAAAGTTATGCTAATGAAATGGGGTAGTGAGTGTAACGCATGATAGATTTTGCTACGGACCTTATCATTCCTGTGATTCTCATCTAGCCAACAAAATAAGCCCCACACGCTCCCTCATCTCATCACAAGGGAGCTTCATTCTTTTAGGAAAATGATAAACCAACAAATGGAAATAAAGTTGAGCCTCCTGAAAGAGGTTGGGTTCCCAGTAGGCCTACGTGATCCCCTGAACACCTATCTTTTTTATTAACATTGTTTTAATTCTTTTTTTTTTTAATTAAGTAGAAACTTTGTATGGACACATCACATGTTCTGAACCCCCATCTTTATACCAGGCCTGTAGAGTGAAAGCCTCATGGCCAAGCAGAGAAATAAATAAATAAATAAATAAATAAATTTAAAATGTAGGAAATTCATTGTTTTACCCAGCTTATCCTAGATAACTCACTGAACGTAAGTGAGCATTCCTGTTCTCATCTCGTAAGTGATATGAGTGATTGTAACTATGGTGCAGAGTTTGTAAAAGAGCTTAGTAACAGAATGTATACGAAGTGCCTGACACCAGTAAACAAGCACCTAAAAATCTGTTGTGACTCTTCCCTGTGAGATAAAGCTACAAGAGCTCCACAGTGAAGCTGAATCCTTAGCTCAGGTCCATCTCTCACCATGGTCCTTTCTAAGGGCTTCATTTAGAACCAGGAAATAGCTACACACATGACTCCAAGTGTTACATTAACAGAATCTCCAGCAGCTGTGTCCCTTACAGCTGACAGCACCCACTTGTCTTAGCCCATGTATATAATGAAGAGTCCTCCAAGAGAATCTAAAAGCTTGATGAATCCTCCCTGGCAAATGAACAAACCAGAAACATGCTCAGAGAAGATAAAATGACACAGACAAGGTAAAAAGCACCCTGCCCACTTCCCACTGGCACCTGTTGCCTCACATATATATACCACGTTTGACACTGACTTATCAGATCTCTATCATTGTCAGAATCTTCTTTTTCCTATTTAGTAGTCCCTATGGGATCCTTATAACATAACCAGATTCTCCCAACTGGTCCTGTCATCTTCCTACAGCAGCCTTCCATTGCCCCTTCGGGATGCTATGAACCTACAGTGCTCTGTATATATTGGTTTATTTTTCTTTGTAAAGAGCCAGGTTCTGGGGGCTGGAGAGTCTTTCCTTCTAACTATCACTGTCATGTACAAGCAGATATAGATGGTACATAATGACTTGGCATGGCTGTGTTCCTGTCAAACTTCTCATACAAGAACAAATACCTAATTACATTTGGCCCTCGGGCCACCATTTGCCAACTCCTGCTCTGCTCACTGTCCATGCACTGGTGTTTGCATCAGCGCCTTGGGAGAGGTTGGAAATGCAGCGCTGTGGACCCCATCCCAAATCTGCAACCATGTAGAATGAAACTCTCAGCAAGACCCAGGCAGTTGTGGTGGGCTTAACTCCGAGCAACCCTACTCTGTGTTCAAATTAACTGATCACCTGTTACAGTCCCAACACTGCTCAAAGTGCAACATGGTCTATTGAGATCATCGCCCTAACCATGGAGTAAGGCAGCTGTTACTAAGTGTTTGAGAGGAAACAAACACTGAGATCTGGAATAAAGAAGATAGTGCATGGCTCTGAGATTGAGCCAGAAGGGAAACCGTCTGGTACTGATACTCATCTCCAGGGGTCTGACCAAGGGCTTCCCTGGGAACCCTAGAGGCTCTTGCTGTAAAACTGAGGGAAATCTGTTGATATCATTATGAATGCAACTGTTTTCATCCTAATGCAATCACAACAGTGCCACAGAAATAAATTTTCATTCAGACAGGTAATTCTTGAAGAGAAATAATTTTTGCCTGAGTATGTCCTTTACATAGTATCATTTATTTAACTTGATCTGACATCATAAACTCTCCAAGAAACCACATTACTACTTAGGTGTATTTTATATTGTGTTTTCTAATACCTACTCGAAAATTTTACAGTGGATTTGTGGTAACCTAGATGGTAATGCAGAGAAATACATATAAGACAAATGAAACAGTGACGCAGATCATTGAGCCTTGTGAATGTCGCTGGGGTTGAGGACCCTCTGAAACATGCATGCATGCACTCGGAGCTTTCTTTGACATTTTACTTCAAAAAAATATAACCAGAGTATTTTCTCCTACATGATGCAAAGGACTCAGACTTATAAAACACTTGCTTGTGAAACTTAGCATTCAATTTCTACTTTTCCACAAGTGTATAAGATATTGGTAATAGTATCCTGTTGCGCCCCACGTTTGGGAGCCAGATGCCGGGGTTTTTTCCCTCCACCACCATCAGGTAGAGCGGAAGAGTGAGAGAACCGGGCCAGCCACTTTTCTTGAGGCTGAGCGAGAAGGCGGGTGTCGGCGACTCAAACCCCCCCCCAAAAACACTGGGGAGAAAAACCACATTGAGTCGAGGAGACCGTCTAAGGTGGGAAAATCTCTCCGTTTATTGTCATGGGGAGGTATTTATATATTTTGAGGAAGGGGCGGGAAAGGGGATGAGAGAAAGGTATAAGGACCAATAGTATTTCACCACGTCAGCAGCAGCTGGGTGGAGGCAGTTTCAGCTTAGGTGCTGAGTCACTTCAAGGACAGGTCACCAAACTCTACTCAGGCTCTGGAAGCTCAACTAGGCCTCACCGGGAGTAGGCCAAGACTGGCTGGGCTAACCACTCAGCTTCACACCGGGCAGGGCCCAACAGTATCCCTCAGAGAAATCATAAGTATAAAGCAAGAATTATGAAAGTAGATGAAGGTATATCTCAGTACATCCCTGAGATCAAACCCCAACAACAATGACTAAATAAAAACTAGGATAATGTTGTATTATGTCACATGTAATTTAATGACCCTGTAAGCACTGTCCCATAATAATTACTGATACAAAAATATAACCACTCTAGCATTGGCTGATTTTGTATTGTGCCAACATTTCTGAATGAATTAGATCACATTGGATCTTCACAACCTTAAATTACTAAAATCTGCCCCATTTATTTTCTGGTTTTGATTAGCATGTAAGAATTGTACACATTTATAAGGTACAGTGTGATGTCTTCTCACATATACACAGTGTGCACTGAGATCCAGATAAGTAGCACCCATCTTCTCGTGACTCTGTGTTTGATGCTTTTGCACTCTTTCCTTCTAGTTCATCTAAAACACTTTTAAAAATATTTATTTATTTTCAAGGAGAGAAGAAGACTGACTATGGATGCACCAGGGCCTCCAGCCACTTCAAATGAAATCGAGATGCATGCACCACTTAGTGTATATGGCTTCACATGGGTATTGGGAAAATCAAACCCAGGCCTTTAGACTTTGTAAGCAAGTGCCCTAACCACAGAGCCATCTCTCCAGCTCCTCCACCTAAAACATTTTGTGGGCTATTATAAACTAAAACCATTCCATTGTGCTTTAGAATAGCAAAATGTATTCCTTTTTTCTATATTTTCCTTATTCATCCTTTCACCTACCCTGCCCTGCTCAGACATGACAAAACAAGTTTAAAAGAAGTTAAGAAACCCAGTCATCTAATATGTCAGGCAACTACTGTGTGATCAAACACCATCTTGAAACATAGTTACTTCACACTGTTTATTTCTGATTCTTTGATCAGTAATTTAGGCTGGGCTCAGCAGGAATGGTTCATCTCTGCTCCAAGTGCTGTTGGTTGTGTTCCATTACATCTGGGAGGGTAGGAGAATAGGACATCTCTCTTCATGTCATGTCTCCACTTCAAGGAGGCTATATCTGGTTTCTTCACATAATGGCAAAAGTATTCCCAGTGAGCAGCATGAAAGTACAATCTTTAGTGAGTAGGCACCCTTCAAGCCTCTTCTGTCCACCTGGGTCCCATATCTGAGGTCAAGATGGTGAGACACAACAAGAGTATGCATCTAAGAGGCATCCAAGGTTTCCTTGATCGTTACTATATTAAGCCATTGCACCCAGCATATAAATGAATGTTGCAAGTTTGGATCCTAAATATGGAGTATATGGGACCCAAGTTCTTAACCATCTCATTACATTTGATGCCAAAAGTTCTCTCTGATATTTTATACCTGTTTCTCTTAGTTCTTAAATAACTGCATTCTGAAACAGCAAAGGCATTCCTAATCTCATCCCCAAATGATTCCTTTTTGACAAAAAACAAATCTCAGGGACTTTATAGTTGACTTAAAGTACAAGTTAAGGACAGATTTTTTTCACTGCTTAAGTCATTCACCTTATTAGAATAGTTGAACTTTACATAAATCTTCTCTAGGGACATGCCTAATACCAAAAGTGGCATCAATGAATTAAAGGATAACAGTATTGCCTCACTTTTATGTAACACTGTAGTTTCAACAGTGCACCCTCAGAGTAAATATAAAACTCATGAAAAGTGGGATTTCCCTATTGGCATCTGAACATCAGTGACGTTTTCTTAGCAAGGTGCAAAGGAGTGTGTTAAGGATACTTAGTTGATGCAAAGGATGTATCAGAGCTGAGTCACCTGAGGCAAGCAAACTAGATTATGGAACAGGCTTCAAGAATGGCTGGTAGAGAACATGGTGTATTTGAAAGAAAACGAACTCGTCCTGGTGAACATCTGGAGGGGAACAGCAGTTGGGGAGGGTCCGAGGTAATTTCCCAGTTACTTTGCATGTCTGATACATACCAGTTTTCAGTGTACATGGTGCGTTTACATCAGAACTTCCTGACAAGGAGGCCAGCATCACAGAGTCCTCTCCTGAGTCAGAGACAACCCTCAAGATCATGTTGCTGCTGGCCCTGTGGATGTGAGAAGTGGCAGAAGAAGTCCAGGGCTGCTATTTCAATAGGAATTTAGAAAGACTGCCATGATGAGATTGGTATTTCAGGGAGCTCTCTCAGGCAACAGAGGGCAGATGGGTTCAAAGGAGCAAAGATGAGAGGGAGACCATGTTGAGAGGCTTTTAACAACCACTTGGGTAAAGGGCTACAAATTCAAGTCTGAGCAACAGAGGGGTAGCTCTGAATTCAAACAACTAGGACATGCACTTCTGTATGCAACCAGGTGTGATATCTTTCCTTTCATCAACAGTGGCTGGGTAATAGCATCATGAGAGGGGGACAGAAGTTAGGAAGATTGGCTGGTTTTCTCTGTAAGATCTGTAACAATCAGGGATTCTTTGTCCCCAGAGGATTGAGAAAGGCCAGCCATGGCTAAGATTTACATTTGCTACTGTCTTTTTAAAGATAAATCTTCCACAGCTAAGAAGGAAATAAAGGAAAGGAGGGAAGGAAGGAGAAAGAAGGAATATGGACTATTGATGTGTAAACAATAAAGACAAGCTTCTTAGAAAAATAATTGAAGGAAAGTAAATGTAGCATTAGGTGAAGTTCTATGAGAATAATTACACAATCCATATCCTAAAGAAATATACTGGATAGAGAATCTGTATTGTCACAAAGGCCCATCTATAAAGAAAAGAACAAAGGAAATAATTTTAATAAAACATTTTGCCCCGAGCAAGAAATGCTTCATGTATCATACATGAGAAAAGATAGTTGTTTGATGAAAAATGGAATTGTGACCTTGCTATAAGACTCTTCATTACTTAATGCCACTGAAAGAAAATTAATCGGCTCCCAAAAGGTGCGAAATTCATTCTGCTTTGTGGCATTTGCTGACAGAGGAGGCTTGGAGGGAACTTTCCATGTGATTATTTAAACAAAAGGCCTCATGGGATACTTAGTGACCTTTAGGGGTTCACCAAAGGACATTTTTCACAGAAAGGACTCATCTGAGGGGATCACAACTTTGAAAGAATTTATCAACAAGGGAAGAGGGGTTTATGTATCACCTATGAATTCAACTATTTGTGCTTTCAAATACAAGTATTGTATTTATGATTTCTCTAAAAAATAACACTTGTTTAGAAGGTAATAGTAGGGCTGGAGAAATGGCTTAGTGGTTAAGACACCTGCCTGCAAAGCCTAAGAACATATGATCTACTCTTCAGGTCCCGCTTAACTCAGACACAGAAAGGTGACACAACAACTCAAGGTCGCACATATGCACAAGGTGACACACACATCTGGAGTTCAAATACAGTAGCTGGAAACCCTGGTACACCAATTCTCTCTCTCTCTCCCTCCCTCTCTCTCTCTCTCTCTCTCATACACACACACACACACACACACACACACACTTGTTCTCTCACATTAAAAAAAAAAAAGGGCCGGTCTGTTGGGCTTGCCTTAAAAAAAAGATAATAGTAATTTGCTAAGTGCTAAAATGACAATCATCAATTTCACCAATGTCTTTATGTAGCATAAGGTTTATTATCATATAGTATTGCCATATAGGATATCCTGTCACTCAAAACCCCATTTCTTTTTCACTATCTAACATATCTTCACAAGCAACATTATAGTTTACAAACCAATATTTTATCTCTTTAGATGTTCTCAGTGGCTTGAAGTTAGGTAGAAAAAACATTGGCATTAACATTTGACATGGCAGAGACTGTAGCCTCTAAGAATCTGACTGGCTTAACATCAGGAACTGCTCTGATTTCTTGTAACAGAGCTTCAAACAAGACAGCCATAGTATTTACCTTATAGAGTTGACCTTCCAGAACAGAAGATACACCTAGATCTGTGAACACCTAACTCTGTAATATAATGCCAAGAGCATAGCACATGGTGAGACTGAGACCTTGCAAGCCATCTTTCAGGAATCCAAGCTCCTCCCGGCATCTTGACATTAGAGCACTCACTACAGGGCTTTGTCCTGAAACACTATCTCTCAGGATACCTTTCTATTATGACTCCCACCAATGAAGATGGATAGATGTGATCCTGCTTTCTTGGCTTCCACACTTTTGCTCTGCTTGTCTAGTCCACACAGGTGATTCTGTGCCCATGGAGAGCTGCAGGACAGCAACCAGGCTAGGTGTCCATGTTCTAGAATGGTTTCTTCCATATGTATTTTGTAGACATGGCAGGGAATGGCATTTCCAGGCCCCAACATGGTTCACTGAAAACAGGAAAAACAGCAGACCAGCACCTCTTAGAGGTGAAAAATGGTCATTATATCAGCTACTTCTTGCTTGGTGCCATGACAACAGCACCACCTGACAAAGTAACTTGAGAAAGGAAGGATTTATTTGAACTGACAGTTCCAGGAGATACAGTGCATCTTGGTGAGTAAGGTATGGCAGATGCAGATAGGAATAGGCAATGGCTGACCACATTGTACCCTTCATCAGGAATGAGAGAGCGGTGAATGCTAAGCCTGACGTCACTGTCTCCATTTTATTCAGTCTAGAGCCCCTGCCTATGGAATGGCATTACCTACAGCCAGGGTGAATTTTCCCACTTCCGTTAACCTGATCTATAAACTCTCTCAAAGACATGCCTAGCGATTTATCTCCTAGGTAATTCTACATCTTATCAATGTTGACAGCCATGAAGAAGATAGATGGCATTAACTATCACATCAGGAAGAAGATGGATAAAGACACAGACTTACAGTGTCAACATTTTAAGAGCCACCAGAAATCCCCTTAGGAATTAAGCTGCTAATAAATATAGAAATAAAATTTTCTGGAATACCCTTGATAAAGTAAACAATTAATCAAATATCTGTACATAAAAGTGGCCAGCATAATTAACTGAATTTACAATTAGCTAAATAGCCACACTCAAAGTGTGGCTTTTCCCAGTATGGCTATTATCAGTTCACGGGAGGGCTGCATGAGGGAAGGTCTCACTATCGATTTCATCAGTATTTCTGACAGGTATTTCAGTGAGGATGTTGGCTGATCATGGTGGTACATGCCTTTAGTTCTAGCACTTGTGAGGCTGAGGTAGGAGGATTGCTGTGAGTTCAAGGGATGCCAGCCTGGGGCTACAGAGTGAGTCTCAGATCAACCTGGACTAGAGTGAGCCCCTGCCTCAGAGTCAAGAAAGAAAGAAAGAAAGAAAGAAAGAAAGAAAGAAAGAAAGAAAGAAAGAAAGAAAGAAAGAAAGAAAGAGGAGAGGGAAGGAGGGAGGGGAGGGAGAGAGGAGGGAGGGAGGGAGGGAGGGAGGGAGGGAGGGAGGGAGGGAGGAAGGAAGGAAGGAAGGAAGGAAGGAAGGAAGGAAGGAAAGGAAGGAAGGAAAGAAAGAAAGAAAGAGAGAAAGAAAAAGAGTATGTCAACAAAGTACTGTAACTTAGAAAAATGGCTAAGAAAGAAGACTTATATGCTAAAAGAACATAACAGGAATCTTACTTCACTTCTAAGTAGGGTCTATCTTTCAGTTCCAAAATACTCATTGAGTGCCCACCATGACTAAGATATTTCCCAAAGGGAAATGCCAAGGCCACAGGGAACGCTTACCTTCTAGAAGTCCTTTGAGCAGCCACCACTGTCCCCATGACCATCCTGTTACTAAGTAAACTGTGTCCCTTCAAAAGTTGTATATGGATGTTCTAGGTCCCAGTACCCCAGGACATCCCTCAGACTATACTTGGAGGCAAGGACTTTAAAGAAATAATTAAGCTAAAATTAAGCCATGGCAATGGGCCCTACTCCAGTATGGCTAATGTTCTCATAAGAAGGATTAAGACATGGACACACTCAATGTGTCCCCAGCCTTAATGTTTCCTTCAAAATTCAAGTGTGGCCAATGTGATGGTACTAAGAGATGATGCCTTGGGCTAGAGAGATGGCTTAGTGGTTAAGGCACTTGCCTGCAAAGCTAAAGGACCCAGGTCCGACTCGCCAGGACACACATAAGCTAGATGCACAAGGGGGCACATGCATCTGGAATTCGTTTGCAGTGGTTAGAGGCCCTGGTGCACCCATTCTCTGTCTCTGTCTCTCTCTCCCTCTCTCTCTCTATTTGCCTATTTCTGTATCTCTCTCTGTCAAATAAATAAATAAAAATAAAATATTAAAAAAGAGAAAAGGCCTTTAAGAGCTGATGGGCCACAAGGCTCCTTCCTCCCAGCTGGGATTATGGTTCTTACAACACAGGCATCCCACAGTGCTGGCTCCGCCGCCCATCCTCCCTCCACTGCCTATGGATGCAGTACATACAGATGCTTTCATGTGAATTGCCCAGCCTCTAGATCTGAGAGAAAAGAAATTCTTATTTACAAGCTACCTCCTCTCAGGACATTTTATTGTAGCACACCAAATGACCTGAAACCATGTGAAAACACGGGTGGAAGACAGTTACCTACAACCACAGAGGGAGACTTTAGAGAAAATCCTCCCTGCTGAACCCTTAAGCTTGGATTCCCAGCCTCCAAAACTGTGGAGAAGTTACTAGTGCTTAAGCCAGCCAGTCTGGGGTGCCAATAATATTATACCTATAATAAACTAACACCCCAATCAAAACCTCCACCATCCTGCTCCACAAAGCCTGAGTACCAGCTTCCTACCCAGTCTTCCACTTCTGCCAGTACCCCATGGTTTGGATGGAGCAGGAGCCTCAGCGTAATAACTTTTGAGAGCACTGTTGAGAAATAAAGACCTTCCCTTCTGGAAGTTTATAGGAAGAGACAGCTGATATCTGTTTTTACATAAAAATGATAGCATGTGTGGATTAGCTACACTAGGTTAAACTGACAGAAAGATCCAGAACAGAACCCACTCATAAGACAGAACTCTTTCTTTGAATTCTCAAAGTGAACTGTCTCTTCATTTGCTGAGTGGGTGTTTACTGAGCCCTGCTCAGTAAACACCTCCTCTTGTCCTTTTCCCATTTATCTCCTCATTGCCAGAAGTGACAGATGTGTCAAGAGCACATGAGGAGCAAAGCCTTCCGGGAAATAGGAAATTCTTTTAAGAGCATCTATGGTACAGAAGGGTCCACCATGTGTTCAAAGATTTCTATATTACCATTATTTTTAAGTGCTTGAGGTTTTAGACGGTGACACTTTTCTGTTACCCAATCATGGGGCAGTGCTCACTTTTCCTTCAGGAATGAAGCTCTTATCTTAAGACATCCAATTGGCAGAAGGATATTTACACAGCTTAGAGGGGTTTCCCCATGCTTCCACTTTTATGAGAAGAGCAGAATCCAAATCAAATGTAAAATTAAAGCCAAGGCAAGAACCAAGTGAAAATCCTCTGTGGTTGGTGAAGTGAATTGGGAAGGTGGTATGAAAGGGAAAATGTTAATCACACAGGCTCTTAGGGAAATCACTTGAGAACAAAAATGAAGATAGATGGGCATGTGCCCCATAGGGGAATTCAGGGCTACTCCTTAGTTTGTAAATAGCTGCTGCCAACTTTTATTACATTCTTAAAATAGCCTGAACGTGAACAGAAGAGAACAGACAACTGAAGTGTATCGTGACTGATTTCCTCAATGAAAGTAATTAACCTTCAGCATGCAAAGAGGGAAGGAAGTGGCGGGGGGCACTGCGGGCTATGGAGGTAATAGCTAACAACACAAAAGCAGGAGTTGTAATGATAGTCTAGGGACAGCACGAGCATATGCAGGGACCTTGGTGGGGGTGTAGAACACACTCATGGGGAGGGCTCTGGGGAGACGGTTTGGTGATTAAAGGTGCTTGATTGCAAAGCTGGTAGACTAGACTAGACTAATCTAGTATCTGGTGGTTGTTTTCAGTAACAAGAGACTCTGATATACCCATACACAAACACACACACATACACACACACACACACAAACACTAAGTAAATGCACACAAAATAATAAATCACTTTGACAATTGTTGGCTGAGCCTTGACTGTGCAAGCCAGTGTGTTACTTTCTACACCAACCAAATAAGAGTAAGATTCAATCTCTGTCTTCCAGGTTTTCTCACTTAGAAAAAGTAAATATGCCTCATGTATCAGTCATATTGGGTAGGATGTGTGACGTGTCCTGAGACATCAAGTCACTGGGCTTTGAGCCCCAGGCCCCACGGAAACATTGGGGGTGATTTGGAAAAGCATCATAGAAGAAATTCAATGTGAATGGTCAAAGAGAAGTAAGATTTCATAGGAATCATAGGAAATCAAGGAAAGAGAGCAATAAATGTGAGTGAAGTCCCAAAATGTTTTCTTTGTAGATTGAGCATGATATAACAAAATCTAGACTAGGAAAAAAGATCACGGATTTCAGGAAGGAGAATGGAAGCTAAGCTTTCCCCTACGTAGTTAAGAATATAAAGTGGGGATTACCACCCTTCTCCATTTCTACTCACCTCGAATCAGAGCCATCACCAGTACCAATAGTATTTGGCAAAGAAAAAGAGCATGCCTCACCAAGAGATGAAGAACCCAAATTCCTCTCTACTACAATCCTGAAGGACAGGATCAGTCATCATTGGCTGGTGTGTTAGCCAGCTTTCTGTTCCTATAATAAAATACCTGAGTTAATCAGCTTATAAAGAGAAAAAGACTATTTGACCCAGTTTTGTTAGTTGCAGTTCATGGTCTATTGACCTGGTTGCTTTTAGGCCTGTATCAAGATGGTATAGCAGAGGGCCACATGGCAGAACAAACTTCACTTCATGGTAGGAATAAAACGAAAGATACGGGCCTGGAGAGATGGCTTAGCAGTTAAGGTGCTTGCCTATAAAGATAAAGGAGCCAAGTTCAACTCCCAGGACCCATGTAAGCCAGATGCACAAAGTGGCACATGCTTCTGGAGTTCGTTTGCAGTGCCTGCAGGCCCTGGTTCACCCATTCTCATTCTCTCTTTCTCCTCCCTCCCTCTCAAATAACTTAAAAAATTTTTTTAATAGAGATAGGAAAACACAGGAGTCCCACAATCTCTTCTAAGAACACATAATCAATGACCTAAACCTTCACACACCTCTAAAATTTTCCTCCAACTCCCATGAGCATAAGCCTCAGGATGGAGCATGCCTTGCCCACATTTGCATCAACATCAGCAGCTATTCAGTTCTCTGCAGGAACATCTCTGAATTCTCCCTGTTGGATATCATTGACCAAGTGTGACATCTAAAGAACTTCCAGAAAACAGTGAGGTCTAAGTAAAGGATAGTACATTTAAAATATAAATAAAAATGTTAAGTAAAAAATACCTCAGGGCTAGAGAAATTGCTCAGTGGTTAAGGCACTTGCCTTCAAAGACTAAACATTCATGTTCAATTCCCCAGTGTCCACATAAAGCCAGAGGCACACAGTAGCACATGTGTCTGGACTTCATGTACAGTGGCTAGAGGCCCTGGTGCACCCATTATCATATTCTCTTCTCCCCTCCCTCTCCCTGCAAATAAATAAATTTTAATTTATTTTAATAAATTTTACCAGGCATGGTAGCTGTAGCAGACAGCTTCAGGTTTGCTGAGATGAATTTCCAGACCAGGCACAGTTATGGAGGAAGGGATATTATTTATTGAAGCTCACAGATCCAGGGGAAGTTCCATAATGGCAGGAGAAGCGGCCTGCCTTCACAGGGCCAATCAGAGAAAAAACCAACCAGCCACACAGCAGACAGAGCAAAACTACAGCTCCCAAAACCACAGCACACTTCAGGAACTCCTGCTAGGCACACTTTGCATATCTTTACAATGGAATCTCAAACCCACCACCACACCTTAAGACCAGCCCCCAGTGACATTGCCTCTAGCAAGGTGATTGCAGATGCAAACTATAACTAATAAAACACTGAATATATTGGGGGACATATATTCAAACTACCACAGTAGCACATACCTTTAATCCCAGCACTCAGGAGACAGAGGTAGGAGGGCTGCCATGAGTACGAGGCCACCCTGAGACCACATAGTGAATTCCAGGTCAGCCTGGGCTAGAGTGAGACTCTATCTCAAGCCCCTCCCCCCCCCAAAAAAAATATCTCATGGATCTAACAACAAATACTGATTTTATTTTTCATGTCAGGGTTCTTAAGTGTAATGGTACTGAGTATATTTGTAGTACAATAAACTCACCATTGTCCAACTCATAGGAAGACTGTACTTTAATCCTTAAAAAGCAAATACAATTATCATCCCTATTTTACAGGTGTTAAAACTGTCATTTATTTCTGAGATATTTGAATCCGGGATTTGAACAAGGGCATCTGGTCTCGAGGGGAAAGCCCTAAAGACTGTCATATTGGTTCTTCTGTAGTCATGAACTTGTTATTCTGAGGCTGGAAGAGGTGAGAGGATTTGCCCTAGGTCATCCACTGTGGTAACTACTCTGAGGCTAAGATGTGGGTTCCTGTGGTTGGGAATGCAGCTCAGTTGGGAGACTGCTTATCTAGATGTACAATGTCCTGGCTTCCATCCCCAGCACTGAACAAGCTGAGTGTGGTGCTGTATACCAAAGGAAGGAGGATCAGAAGTTCCCAGCCATCCATGGGCTACATAGCATGGTCCAGGCCAGCATGGGATACATGAGACCCTGTCCATCCTCCTCAAAAGAATCTAGGCCTGATAGCTTATAAATTAAATGTTTTCCTAATACTTAGGGCCCAGCAAAAGATATACCGCTTTCTCTTAGGTGTCTGGGTATAGGAGCTGTTGGAGCAATGATTGGGTAGAAATAAAATCTGTCCTGGCATAGAAATTACCTTTATACACAGTCTGATTTCTGCATTTAAATAATGAACACTTGCAAGTTGCTCACACCCCAACACACAGACATACATTCATATACACTGACATGCACACACACAGCCTGCAACGAAATAGATTGCTTGATTGCTGCTGGTTGAACCTGAAAAGATCTGAAGACATGTAGGGAGAATCAAAATACCTCTTGTGATGGTTGGAGTCAGGCGTTCCCCATAAATTCATGTGTTCTGAATGCTTGATCCCCAGCTGGTGGCAGTTTGGATGGTGGAGCCTCGCTGGAGGAGGTGTATTTCTGCAAATGGACCTTGATGGTTTATTAGCCCTAGTTTGCCAGTGTTAATGCAACTCACTTTCCTGTTGTCCACCTACTGTGAAAAGGAGGGGATGTCCAGCCTCTGCTCATGCCATCTTTTCCCAGCCATCATGGAGCTTCCCCTCAAGACTGTAAGCTAAAATAAACAACTTTCCTCCCATCAGCTGCTTTGGGCCGGGTGCTTGGTGCCAGCAACAAGAAGGTAACACGTGTATTCCTTCTCAAAAGAAACTTCTATGACATCAAAGTAAAAGAGAGACTAATGGAGAGAGGAAGGGGATATGATGGAGATTGGAGTTCTAAAGGGGAATGGGGGAAGGGAGGGCAATATGCACTTTTTGTATGTAAGTATAGAAGTTGTCAATAAAAAAATAAAAATAAAAAGAAACTTCTAAGCCCATTAAGACAAACCTTTCTTACAGTTCAAGTTCCCAATTCAAGGTAATTCCACCAAAATTCCAACCTAAAGTATAAGACGAGGCACTTTTCAGATGCTTTGAGGACTGGCATAGATGTCTTTGATTTAATCTCTTCCTTAATTGTGCAACCTTGTGACATTCAGAAAGAGAAAGAGGATCCAATTCCTCTAGCACCTTACAACCTCTAAAAGAGGCAGCTCGCCCCCGCTGGCAGGGGCTTCCATCTGCCAGGCAGAGGAAATGAGCAATCTAGACTCATTAGCTCAGCCCCAGCATCTCAAAGCGTGAGCTCCAAGTTCAGTGAGAAAATACAGAGGCAGAGGGTAGAATGCAGGATCCACACGGTCTCCTGGTCAAAGGCTGAAGGGCTTAACGAGGAGCAAAGAAAAGCTCCTTTGCCTGATGCTATGTGAGTTTAACACACCTCATCCTGGGGTTTCTCCTTGTTTCCCTGAAAACAATACATTTTTACACAACAGACCCTATGCTTATACATGAATGTTTATCAAATCTGTGCTCTGGCTTAATCAACATGCAATACAATAATGTAATCATCGCCAACAAGGAAGCCAAAAGGAGAAGCACTGTTTCAGTTCACTGGGTAACTATGGAAACGGAGGCACTACACTTCCTGGGCTATACGGACAGAGAGGTGCACATCTTTGGCTCAGAGAGTTCAGGAAGTCTGTTCTATGAATAAAAATGGGAATTTTTCTTTTCATCATCTCTCACCGGGCATGTTACCGGATCACCAGACACTGGAGTCAGAGTCCTCTCCTCCCCTTTTTCTCTGAAGGACCACAGCACGCTGGTTGACATGGAAGTGTGCCCCTCTGGAACAGCCCAAACATGAAGTTTGATTGCCTTCATGCATCAGTGGTGGTTAAAATCTGCTAGATGTTTTCTCTGTGCTAGGACAACATTGAGTACACTGCGTGGAAAGCCTGGCCTTGTTGATTTCTTTCCACACCTGAAGAAGCCAGATGGTTGTCCCCATTATACATGTAAGGCAAAGGACTTACGTGTCCTTTCCAGATATATATATATAGTTAACGAGAAGGAAGTGGGAGGAGAGCCCATGGCTGTTGAACTGTAGAATAGTGTTCTTGACATCAGCAGTGTACAAGTAGCACGCAACTCTTGGACACAGTAAGCCATTGCTGATCTTTGAACTTCCTGACGGGTGGTAGCACCCTTGTAGTTGAATTAGAAAAAGTTGATAAAAAGGTGACTGCAGTGTGCCACTATCCCAGAGGGACCCTAGCTTGTCAATGGAATTTCAGTGGAACAGCACATAGTGACACCTACACAGGCAACTCTAAAGGACCTCCTTTGCCTCCACAGCCACAGTGACCCACCTACCAGTGTCTGAGCCCTAACTTCCACCTTCCATGTGTGCTTCGCCCCACGCCCACCCAAAACTGTCTATGCTAAGAAGGATCCCTTGACGTCCCAGTAGTACAGTTCCATTTGATATGAGCACGTGGAGAAAGCTGATGGTACAGTCCAGATACTACTCTGTTCTCTAAACCAAATGAATGCATCCAATTCTTCCTGCCTACATTTATGTTGATGAGCTCCTAAAACTTTAGCCCTTCTGTCCTCTGATGACGTGTTCATCTGTCAATCTCACTCACCCCCACCCAGGGTTATTCCTCCACATCTGTCCTCCAACACCAGCTGTAGGTCCATTACCTTCCAGGTGCATTCTCACACCTTACCAGAAACCACTGATGGCACTGAGTTACACACACACTGGCCACTCTCTCCCAGGTGTGTAGAGCATTCTCATCCTTTCCCAGAAACCACTGACAGCACCAAGTACTACCACACATTGACCGTATTTCCATCTCATCGCCCTAGCTTTCTTTGTGTCTTCACTGTCTCTCTTGCCTAGCCCAAGTCTATGGCAATTACTTTTGTCACTCCTCCACATGAATCCTTCAGTTCCTTTCCCTCTCTCAGGCTTTATCACACTCATTAGGTAGCAAACACTTCAGCCTTGGTTAAACTTAACTCTCCACTTATTCTGTCCTTGTGCCCAAGTAGCTAATACAGTGCACAGTGGGAAACAGTCTCACTTTCTATTCAAAGCCATCAACCTCGCATGGACTCAAGTGCAAACATATTACATCTCCATAGTCTATTGTAATGTAATGTTCCTCTACCTCTTATCTTGTTATTCCTCATATCTCTAACCTCTACTCCTACATTGTCATTAAAACTGATGACCTTAATTCCTATTTCACTGGAAGAAAAAAACCTGAAGCATATTAAAGAACTCCTTCAGCCTCCCACAATCACACTTATTCCACTACCAGTGACTGTACCCAGAAGATCCACCTTCCTGCAATGAACAAACAGTCCAGGTGCCCATGGGAAAGCCAGGCCCTCCCATCTGTGCTCATGGCATCCCACCATCCTCCAACACCCCATTATTGCACTTTCCTTCCCTACACTACCTTCCCCACCAGCCTAAAGGCAAGCTACCATTCTCTAATCTTTTAAGAACCTTCTCACACTGCAATGACTTCATTGTTCTGCTTTTGTTTCAAGTAAAGTCTCCCCGTCCTTATTCTCCTCTTCCCTCTCCATCTATATGAGTCAGCTTTGTCATTGCTGTCTCAACTATTTCAGAAAGCTGTTTACAAAGAGGAAAGGGTTATGTCAGGTCCCAATTTCAGAGGTTTCAGCCTCTGGTCAGCCTGAAGTGAGGCAGGACACATGCCAGCAGACATGTGGTGGCAGGAGATGGGGTGGCAGAGACATGGTGGCAGACATGTGGCAAAGGTTGCTCCCCTCATGGAAGCTAGGAAATAGAGAGAGGGAGACAGAACAAGGATCAGGACTCGGTGTAACCTCCAAGGCATGCTGTTGCCATAGAACCTGAGCCACATGGGGCAGGCAATATTATTGTGCCTGGCAAAGGTGGGTATTCAAAAACACATATTGGTTAAATATTGAATGAAGAATAATATAACTTTAAAGTGTTATTTTGATTCATTTTCCCTCACTCTTCCCCACATCCTACTAGCAGAGCTATTCAGTATTTCAAAACCTAATGAGACTCTTAATAAGCTCTCATGAAAAGCCTGGTGTGTTTAAATTCCTGAGCTGTAAGCATCAGCCAGGACTTCTAGAATCTGATGAGATTTAAAATAACAGAGTTTATTCTTCTGTGTTGAGTCTAGCTGGGCACCAGTCTCCATGCTCCTGAGGGCACTCCAAGGAGACCCAGGTGAAGTTCATCAGAGAAGGATGAATTGCCAGCTTTCCCACAGGGCTCAATTTCTGTAGATGTCAGAACTTCTGACATACCTGTTTGGGGTGGACTCAGGACAGATCTGAGCTAGGACACGTGTGGGTAAGGAAGAGGTGTGGGTTAGCATCTGGGAATATTTTCCTTAAATATAACTTACAAAACATGTTGAGCTGAAAAGCACAGAGACTTTCTGATCACTGTTCACATATGTCCCCCGCAAAGCCTATCTAACAAGGACACCATGAAGCCACCTGCTCTGTTCTTGACCACATCACCCTCACTTTAGAAATGTCCTTCACCAGCCAGGCATGGTGGCACACACCTTTAATCCCCAGCACGCAGGAAGCAGAGGTAGGAAGGGATTTCCATGGCTTCGAGGCCACTCTGAGACTACATAGTGAATTCTGAGTCAGCCAGAGCTACAGTGAGACCCTACCTTGAAAAAAGAAACAAGCCTGGCATGGTGGCACATGCCTTTAATCCCAGCACTGGGGTGGGGAGCGCAGAGGTAGGAGGACTGCCATGAGTTCGAGGCCACCCTGAGAATACAGAGTGAATTCCACATCAGCCTGGGACTAGAGCAAGACCCTACCTCAATAAACCAAAGAGAGAGAGAGAGAGAGAAATGATCATCAGAGGTCAGAGTTTAAATCAAAACATCTGTGGCATCACTGCAAAAGGAGAACTGGATCTCAATTTTCAGATTCCTTTTGGTCCTATCAGGCAGAAGGGTGAACACTAAAACTCAGAAGTGTTTACATGTTGAATCACTGTAACACCACCCACAAATTCACCATGCATTCTGTATCAGGTCTGTGTGATACTTTGCATGTCTCATAAGCACTCAGAACACGTATGCTCCCCATTCCAAAGTTGAGAACCCTATGCCTTCAAAGGTCTAGTCAGGTTACTTAAAGGAACCCAGCAAAAATACAATGGGACATTATTCAAGCTCAAGTGCCCTGGACCCCATCTTGAGGCTCTTGTTCTAGTATACATCAAGAGCTAAAAGAAAGCACTCAGCTGGGAAAGGGCAGCAGGTTGGAGTTAACAATCAGCCTCATGGCCAGGTGCAAGCTACCCAGGGCACAAGTCCAACCTAGGCGCCTGGACTCGGTGGGACGAGTCTAGGAGCCTGGCTTGATGAGCATACATGACGGGTTCCAAACCAGGTGTAGGGCTCAGGTTCAGGTCCTGGTAGGCAGAGACATGGACGGACACACAGAAACTCAAACACACAGAGAGGGGTGCACACTTGGGACTGAGAGGAGGGTCCTTCATCACACACTTTCTCCTTAATATCACAAGTGTGTTTCCTCCTCCTCTTCCATGGTCCACTTTTCTCCTCCACCATTTCCTTTAAGCTCATCTCAGCAGCTCTACAGGAGGTGGAGCTGGTCTCTTGAGTTTTATTATAAGACCTTCTTCCTTCCTAGCCTGTCACTCAGCACCAAGCTTCAGTTTTTCATTAGGACCTAGGCAAAGGCCCAGAAGAAGCAGGAAATATGCCCCATGGTAAGAAAATAACCTCTCATAATAAATGTCCTTGGGCCAATCCCCGTAACCTGACACACAGATCCTAGGTCCCAGGTGACGGAGCTGCCATAGTCACACACTACACAGTTCCCTCATGTTTTGTCAGACATTCACTCATTCCTGGCCTTTTCATGGTTCAAACCAATGTTAGCACCGTTTCCTCACTGATCCCTCACAGGCAGGCTGCCTCCTATCCATGTCAGACGAACTCCCATGTCAGATAAAGAAGTAGAGATTTGGAGACGGTAAATGTCCACCCAGAGAACAGTCTGAGTCCAGAGCCAACTGCCCCTTCACCAGAGAATACCTCCATTTGTCCTAGAGGAGAATCCTTTTTTTTTTTTTTCTTTTGAGACAAGATGGCACTGTATCATTCAAATTGACCTTGAACTTGGACTCTTTCTGCCCCAATACCAAAGAGAGCTTTGCAGTGGTTGGTTGGTTGGTTGGTTTTATCAGTATTGTGGGATTGAATTTATGGCCTCACACATGCCACACAGGTGCTCTAACTCCTGAACTACATCCCAGCCATTTTCTAAGGTCTAAGTTGATCAAGCTTGCCTGGAACTCACTGTCGCCCAGAATGGTCTTGAACTTGTGATTCTCCACTTTTGATCTCCCAAGTAGCTGGGGTTACAGGCCTGCACTCACAAGAGTTTCTTTAGTCTGATTTCCACTTCCAGGTAACCAGGTAACCTTGTCCTCATGCAGTTAATATATGTAAGCTGAATTGTGGCAACATATATTTCCAGAACTGTGAGCGTGGGAAGTTCAAACTCTCTCTTGCAGACTTTAGTTCATGGAAGCCAGACCCATGGATTTCTTCCTGTTTGGTTGATGTTCAGTAAATGACATTGCTACAAAACACTAGCAATGAATATTTCCATGGATTATAATTGTATACTCAGAACAACAAAGCAAGGGATAAGGGCAATGGGCAGGCCAAGGAATGGGAAGGGTGCACCCATCGTACAGGAAGGAAGACCCCTGTCTCCTTCCTTTACCCTACTTGTTTCATATTCCCACCCAGCAGCCTTGTGCTAAACTACGCAGACTCCCAGGGGCAGTCCAGACCCTAGTCTTTGTCTGTATAAAGAACACTAAGTTCATAGGATATTAACCAAAAGGCATCAGAACTGAAGGAAAGTGGTTAAAGGGAGGAAAATATGGCACTAGTTTGAACAAACAACTTCATGTTTTCTACAGCCTTGTGGGAATGGCTGATCAAAACCGGATCACCCTGGGGAACATTTGGTGTATTCTAGGCACGTCGTTTCTGACATTGTCCAGTACTCATGATGCCAGTAGTCACCAGTACCTGGAGACTTAGACATCACCCCTTGGAGAGTCTTCTGACTGCCTGTAGAGGAAAAAGGACAGAAAGATTTGTATATCTTGTGTGTATTTATGTGCCAGACACCTGAGTTAGCTTGAGCGAGGAGACTGGCATGTCCTAGGTTACTGTGGGGACATGTAGCATCCTGGCTTCCCCTAGTCACTGGCATAACAGCACCTTTCTCGTCCCTTTACAGAACCCTTCTCACCTTCTTTCTAAAATAATTCCTTCCATGACTATGTCACAGCACCCTCATACCCTTCTTGACACTTAACTCTAGCTATCGCAGTCTTGTTCATTTACCAGCATGTTCATTTGTTAATTGCCTGGCTTCCCCAAAGGCTAGCAGGTACATTCGCATGTATTATTCCCATTAGATATTATTAAGTAAAGACTCAAACGGCTCCTGGAATGCCTAGCACAGAGACACATATATCTTTCAAGGACATTTGGAGCCGGAGGAAAGTGATACCCAGATCCTTGGTCACCTGCTTTACCCAACCTAACCTTGGGGGGCATAGCAGTTAAAATAAAGATGGCAAAAAGTCAGAGCCAGCAGCCTGCCAAGTCCTTGTAGTGATCTCCCTAGTGCGGTGGTCTCTCCACTTGTCATTGCAATTTCTTCCATTTAAGTTTGCATTTCTGTTGTTTCTTCCCAACAAGACTGAGATGGGGAGAGGAGTGGAAAAGATGATGACATCCAATTAAAAGAGAGACTAATGGAGAGAGGGAGGGGATATGATGGAGAGTAGAGTTCTGAAGGGGAGTGGGGGCAGGGGAGGAACATATCATGGTTTATTGTCTGTAAGTATAGAAGTTGTCAATAAAAAAATTAAATTAAAAAAATACCCCCTCCAGGCTGAAAGATGGCTTAGCAGTTAAGGCATTTGCCTGCAAAGCCAAAGGATCCCGCTTTGACTCTCTAGGACCCATGTAAGCCAGATGCACAAGGGGGTGCATGCATTTCTGGAGTTTGTTTGCAGTGGCTGGAGGCCCTGGCATGCCCATTCTCTCCCTCCCTCTCTCTGTCTCTCTCAAATAAATAAATAGATAAAATATATAAAAAATGTCAAAAAAATCCCTCCTCCATTTCAAAATATGGTCTGCTCTTAGAAATGTCATCATAAGGTACTTTTCAGAGCTCCCCCTACATAGTGAGGGAATGGGGGAATGCCTACTCTGACCTTGGCAGGTTAAGAAAGAGGGACAGGCTCTGCCCAGACTTAAGGATGGTGCACTTGAAGGGCCTGGGAGCAACCCCTGCACACAGATCTGCAGCTGACTTTTTCCACTTCCCACTCTTTCTTCTACAGGAATTAGACTGCACACAGCCTTCCCAATCCCAATCATATTACAGCAAGGCCTGTGGCAGAGAGATAAGGTGAGGGCGCTGATGAAGGTGGCGGGGCTGTGCCTCGTCCTTTCATCTAACTCTACCTGCAACTGCCTAGTGAGGCCCAGAGGTCTCTTTAGGACCTGTCTGGCTGAAAGCACAAATTTTCTATGTCCTCCAACTGTCTTGACAGCTTCTACACCTCCTAACTGGTCTATCTGGACCTCGCTGTCACTCACATGAGTGTTTTTTCATATAAGCCTTTGTTGTTGTCGTTGCTGACCCTCCTTGCACCTGTCCAGATGTTTTATGGTTTAAAGTGTGTTATGTGGTTTATTGTTTGGGGAATTGAAAATGTGGGTAAATAGAAACACAACTAGAATACTTTATAATACTGAGAAAAAAATATTTGAACTTAATCCTGGGGCTGGGGAGATGGCCCTGTGGGTAAAGTGCTTGCAGTGTAGGCATGAGGACTTGAATTTGGATCCCCAGCACTCACATAAATGCCAGGCAAGGCAGCACACACCTGTAGTCCCAGTGCTCTGGGGAGCCAAGGACAAGCTGGCTAACTACACTAGATGAATCAGTGAGCTCTGGTTTTAATGGGAGACTCTGTCTCAATAAATAAGGCAGAGAGCGACTGAGGAAGACACCCAGTGTCAATGTCTGACCTCCACCTACAGATTCACACATACATATATGCTCCTGCACAACATATATGCCCATACGCATATGAGCATGCACACATACACACACACAATCCTAGTACAATGGATGTACAATATTGCTTCTTGGCTGTTGTTACTACCCACGTTGTATCTCTAGTGTTTCCCCCTACACATACCTAGTCTGGATGTCCAAGAGACCCCCTCCACACACACACCATCCAGTTTTTCTCACCACTCACTCATATGCCTTGTTCAAATGATTCAGAATTTATAAAATGTAGCCTCCAAGTCTGAAGACTATGAGAAATGCCTTCTGGGCAGGGCCCTAGACTTCTTCAGTGGAGACAGACCTGAAGCCCAGCCCACAGAGGGAACTTAGGCCACCACTGTGCCCTGCATGCCTGGAGGATGGAAGTGTGACCAGTCAGTAGAAGCTCAAGGCAGATAGAGATTATTCTCACAGTCTGAGCTCCGAGCTGCCTCACAGGACACCAGGGCATGTGAGAGGTTGTAAGTAGAGTGGTTACTGAACCTGCACCGTATTTCCCATCCATCACCATCTTTGTGAAGTTATAAGAAATACATGACCACCTGGGCTCTACTCCAGGCCCGTGAAATCATACTCTGGGGCTGAAGACCAAGCACAGAACTTAACTTAGAGAACATAATCTTCCTTTCACACTTACTAAGGAACTCCCCCAAGCACAGAGCTGCACTTTTCTGGTTAAGTAAAACATGTTGACTATAACAATGTTATATGGCCCCAATAAGGTTTTTGAATGGCTAATAGTCAATGGAATTCACATCTGAATGCTACTAGGAATAAAGCAGAAGCCTGAAAACTTCTGTAGATTTAACAGTGGATAGTCACAATGGCCAAGTTTCTTTATTGTTGCACATGTGTGATGTGTGTGCATGTTCATTCGCATGTCTGTGCATGTGTGGTAGGAGTATGTGTGTTCCTGTGTGAGTGTTAATGTGGAGGCCATAGGACAGACTTAGGCACCATTCTTCAGGCATGCCATTCACCTGCTTTGGAGACAGGGTCTCTCATTGGTCTGGACCTAACCAATTAGGCTAGACTGGCTGGCCAGTGAGCTCAGGGATTGGCCCATCTCCACCTTCTCAGCACTGGGTGACAGGAACAAGCCAATGCCCCTGGCACTTTATGTGGGATCAGACACCTTCTTGTCAGTCAAACACTCCACTGATAGAGTTGTCTCCCCTGCCCAATGGTCTTATTTCTTCCCAGCCCCAACACAGCCAGTGAGTGGAATTTCAAGTCTGGTATAGCACTTTGCAGTTCACATGATGGTGTTCTCAGTTTACGTAGCTATGCATTTGACTTTCCAGTCGTATCCATTGGTTTTGGATTTCGGCCTTTTGTCCTCAGCTAGCAATGCAGTTCCATGCTCTGCTCTCTGGTGGTGCTGGGACGCAGCCTGAGCTGCAGCTCTAAACAACCAAGCAATCACAAAGGCAAATGACCCATACTCTGCATTGCACCATTGACTGGTGCAGAGCTATGATGATTACTGGGATAAGTATATTAAATTCACCTTTGATTTATGATATTTTCACCTTACAAAGGGCTAACCAGAACATAACCCTTTCATAAGTTCATGAGCACCATCAGCACATTGTCCTTTTTGGACATTTTTATCCTCACAACTGCCATTACAGGAGAGAGAGAGAAAAAATAGTATGCCAAGAGCTGGGAATGTAGCTCAGTTGGTCGAGTGTGTGTGTCTAGCATGCACCAGGACCTGGGTCCCATCCCCAGCACTCCATAAGCTGGACATGCCTGGAATCACAGCACTTGGGAGGTAAAGGCAGGAGGATCAGAAATTCAAGGTCATCTTCAGCTACACACTGATTTCAAGGCCAGCATGGGAAACATGAGAGTCTGTCTCCAAAAGCAAAAGTAATGTGCCACCTTTACAGAGGAGGAAACAGGGCAGATAAGTGCATTGTTGAAGATCACATGAAGATGCAGGGTGAGGAAGGACTTGGGCCTCCTAACAGCAGTATGATGCTGTTATTTCCACTGTCCCGAGCTTGCTACCCTTCAATGGCTGCAGAAGCCTTGCCAAGCAGATGGAAGACTAGGGACTGTATTTTGTTGTTATCATTTGCCTCTTACCCCACCAGAACATGCAGTGGAATTTCCTAAATTTGTCTTATGAAGTGGATTCTTGGAATGAGTGTAGAAAGCAGTGTTGTTGTTGTTGTTTATGAATAGAACTCCAATTTGAGACTTGAAGTTTTTGTCCCACCCCTTAGTATTCCCAGGTGTCTTGAGTGTAACGTTTTTTTCTTAACTGTATTATTGGTCCCTCCTGCTCAGAGCCTGCTAATCTTCTCATATAATATTTTCTAGGTTTTTTTTTTTTTTTTTGAGAGAGAGGGAGAGGAAGACAGATAGAGATGGGCACGCCAGCAGTCTCTCAGCTGCTGTGAACAAAATCCAGATGCTTGTGCCCCCTTGTGGTCAAGTGAGGTATTGTGCCCTTGCGTCACTTTGCATCTGGCTAAATGTGGGACCTGGAGATTGGAACCAGTGTTCTTAGGCTTAGGAGGCAGGTGCATTAACCACTAAGTCATCTCTCCAGCCCTTTTTTTCCCTTTTTAATCCTCAGTCTTGTCTTGAGAAGTTCCTAAGTTCTTTTCTTTATTTTGCTGGTCAAGTACAAGGACATTGTATTAGTTACTTTTCTCATTATTGGGACCAAATACCAGACAAAAAGCAACTTGAGAGACAAGGGTTTAGTTTGAGTTACAGAGTAAAGTGATGCATTCTATCACTGTGGGAGAGGCAGAGCAGCAGGCTATGAAACATCTGGTCATATTACCCACAGTCAGGAAACAGAGCAGGCAGAAATCAGGGCTAGGCTGTCAAACCTCAGGCCCTCCCTCAGAGACCCACTTCTTCCAGTGAGTCTTCACCTCCTAGAGTTTTCACAGCCATTCAGTATAACACTACTAACTGGGGACCAAGTGTCCAAATATATGCGCCTACGGGAGATATGCCATGTTCACATCACAACAGGTCTACATTCGAATAGACAATTTTATTTCAATCAATTTTCTAATTTGGGAAATTTATTAATTGCTCAACTTTGGTTTTATTTTCCATCTATAAAACAAAAAAAAATCCATATATACCAAGGTGGTCACAGAGATTAAGAATCTGTGTGTTTATTATATAATCAGTCTGCAACAAATATGACTGGTCATTTCTTCACTACATTTAGTGTCTCCTTGAGGTTTTTTTCTAAGCTGCAACAGTGCAAAATACCATCTCCAAGTATCATTATAACTTTTCCTTCATTTAGCTACTCAAATCTTCCCCTCAGCATCTCCTAAACAATGTTCTCCTCAAGTTCAAGTTCAAACCCAATGCCAGCACTGTTCACTAGAAATATAATGCACGTTGTAAATATGATCCATGCATAAACTTTTAAATTTAAATTTATTTTGAAGTTTTCAATTTCATAGCTACATTGAAACAAAGTATAAACAAATTAATTTTGAAATTTTAATGTAACCCTAAATATCTAAAAATTATTATTTTAACACTTAGCCACATAACAAGTACTAATTAGATGTTTCCTTCCCTTTTTATTTTTTATTTTATGTATTTTTTTATTTTTTTTAGAGAGAGAGAGAGAATTGGCATGCCAGGGCCTCCAGCCACTGCAATCAAACTCCAGATTCTTGTGCCACCTTGTGCACATGTGCGACCTTAAGCTTGCATCACCTTGTGCATCTGGCTTACATGGGATCTGAAGAGTCAAACATGGGTCCTTTGGCTTTACAGGCAAGCACCTTGTCACTAAGCCATCTCTCCAGACCATTTCCTTCCTTTTTATATGGTGTTCAAGTGTATTTTACACTTAGAGTCCCACTGGACACATTTCAACTGTTCAATGACTTTATGCAACTAGAGGTTTCTCTTTGTTAAAGTCCCCAATTTCTTAGCCTGATCCAATACTTACCCCAAGCTTTTATCTGCTATACCCTCCTTTATTACTTAAACAAATGCATCAATCTTTCACCCATCTAAAAGGCTCTCCTTCCTTCTCAAAGTTGTTTCCTTTAGCACCCTGAATGTTGGACAGCTCCCTGGGAAGGCTTGACTGCCTCTGCACCTCCTTCCTTCTTGGGATGGAGTTACAGATGGAGAAGAGATGTCTATGCATTACATGATAGATGTGGTAAATGATGTGGGAAAGAATAAGGGCTTCTGCCATTAGCTTTCCTTGACAGATAGGAGTGGAAGTGGGGTTGGGACCAATAGCTGTCCCATAAAATCTCATGAAACAGGCCATGAGAATGATAAAACCATAGGTTAGCCTAAGTGTTAACAGTGATTCGTTAACAGGTCATCCACAGGCTGCAGGAGTGACTGTTGCCCTGGGACATTGAGGCATGGAGTCATCATGTCAGGCTGTGGGTATCAGGACCACCAAGTTGCCAGAGAACAAGACAGCTCTTTATTTCTTCTTCTTCTTCTTCTTCTTCTTCTTCTTGCCAGTTCAGTCAGCCATGGCAAAACTGCAGCCATTTTTAAATTAAGGAATTAATATTTAATATTTTAGTCACCTTGCTTTCATATAACTGCTTGCAGGGCTATTAAGATGAAGAGGGGAAGATTTTTGTTGTTGTTGTTAGGGAAGTTATTAACCCTAAGCCTGTACACATTTTATCTTCTCGCCATGAAGTTCAACAACAGTGTCCTCACAGCCTGGCAAGTACTGCCTCTTTGAAAGTTTCATTCTGGGGGCTGGAGAGATGGCTCAGCAGTTAAGGCACTTGCTTGCAAAGCCTAGTCTCCTAAGTTCAACTCCCCAGTACCCACATAAAGCCAGATGGCACATGTATCTGGATTTCTTTTGCAATGGCAAGAGGCCCTGGTGCACCCATTCTCTCTTTCTCGGTCCTCCTCCTTCTCGCTTTCTCTCTTTCTCTCCTCTTGAAAATAAATAAATAAATAAATATTTTAAAGTTTCATTCTGGAGGAACTAGCCATGATTTGTATAAGATAATTAAATTATGCGTCTAGAAGTCCACTAATATTTTCTAAGTAAATAATCCTTTACTCTTTCAAATTAGAAATAAGTACCACTCCCTCTCATGTATCAAATGCTGGCTAATCAGAGTAGGAACTCCTCAAGGATTCATTGAAAAGTGCTAACTACCACAACCTCCCATTCCTCTTTGTATGCATGTATATGTTTGTGTATATGCAGTGCATATGCATGGGGAGACCAGAGAGAGACACCCTCAGGGGTTATTTCTCAGGAACAACCATCCACATTGTTTTTTTGGAACAGGGTCTCTCACTGGGCTGGAACTCACCAAACAGGCTAGACTGGCTGGCCACCAGACCCCTGGGATCCACTGTCTCCACCTCCCCAGTGCCGGGGTTACAAGCACATGCCACCATTCTCAGTGTTGTAATGTGTGTTCTAAGGATCAAACTCTGGTTATCATTCCTTCAAGGCAAGCATTTTACTGACTAAGCCATCTCCCAGCATACAACTTCACACTCTTATAAAAATCACTTAGAAATATTGATCAGAAATTCAACTAGCATTCTTCCATAACCAATTCCTAATTTCACAGAGAGAGAGAGAGAGAGAAGTAAAGAAAACCTTGAAGGTCCCACACTTCTGCAAATAGGAAACTATACTTTCATCATGTAGGAAATGAGAAATATCTTTGCTCATTTGTTCACCCATTTAAGTTTGTAGCTGAGGCATCTAAGACAAAAGACAAATTAACCAAAAAAGTATACAATTTCATTTACTATCAGAATATATGAGATAGGCACCTTAATAAAGAAGTAAAAATGCACAGAAATAAGTACACATGTGCATTTTTGTTGTTGTTTTTCTGGTTTTTCGAGGTAGGGTCTCACTCTAGCCCAGGCTGACCTGGAATTCACTATGTAATCTCAGGGTGGCCTCAAACTCCCAGTGATCCTCCTACCTCTGCCTCCGGAGTGCTGGGATTAAAGGCATGTGCCACCACACCCAGCTTACACATGTGCATTTTTAATGCTAGGTTTGGTGAAGAAATAGGAATGATTCCATAGAAAATATGATCTAGAGCTGGAGAGATAGCTCAGTGGTTAAAACACTTTCTTGTAAAGCCCAAGAATCCATGTTTGATTCCCCAGTGCCCATGTAAGCCAAATACACCAGGTGGTATATGTATCTGGAGTTCATTTGCAGTGGTTAGAGGCCCTGGCATACCCATTCTCTCTATATCTGCCTTTCTCTCACACACATGCATGCTCGCTCTCCCTCTCTCTCTCTCTCTCTCTCACTCACTCTCTCACTCTTGCTGTCTCTCAGATAAATAAAATAAAATAAATATTTTCCAAAAAGTAAAATATGATCTAAAAGCAGTAAATTATGGGGGGCATCACACAGCCTGTCTGTTCAGGTTTTTCTCTATGTCCCTGTGTCAGAGAAAAGAATGTTCATTTCTTTAGGTATACGGAAGCCACATGTCAAGTAATGCTCTTGTCTTAGAAAATCTTAGAAAATTCTTTCCTGGGTTTGATGATCTGCTTCAGAGAAGAGGTCAATGGCGAGAGTGACCTTCCTGCTTCTGCTACTTCCTCAAATACCCAAGTGTGCACTTGGAATCCTATCAAGTAGTGTGT
The DNA here is from genome assembly GCA_036365145.1 of Orientallactaga sibirica. Taxonomy (NCBI): domain Eukaryota; kingdom Metazoa; phylum Chordata; class Mammalia; order Rodentia; family Dipodidae; genus Orientallactaga; species Orientallactaga sibirica. The sequence continues at coordinate 25,933,986 of JAEOAD010000008.1, forward strand.
GTGCATGTGTGTGTGTGTGTGTGTGTGTGTGTCCATATCTGTATATAATGAGAAACTTTCTGTTTGTATATTTCTCATTTTAAAACATTTCTCAAAGCACAAAGCATTAGAGGAAAAGCTATAGTTGCTATCCAAAGTCCTTAAGGGATTGGAGTGATATCGAGACACACTGCCTCTGCCTAATTCAGGAAACTTTGAATTTTAACAGAGGAGCAGATCATATCCCAGTGCAGTGCAGGTTATGAATTTCTACCAAGTATAGACAAGTTTTAAAGATTTCCTAAACCACAGATGCAAACTGACAAGGCCTCTGTTGACTCTGGGAACAGAGTTAGACGGACGCGGAATTTCTCTCGAGCAGGCTTGATTTAGGAAAACAAACACTATTCAAGGACAAAGTGGCCCCGTGGAGGTTACCTAGGCAAACAGAGTCCTGTATTTCCAGCCGGCAATCAGCACAAGGGTGATCTTGGACATCAGAATGGAGACCCCCCACCCCTTGTCTCTGGCTGCAGCTAAGGCATTTTCCAACTTGCAGGCAAGGTCATTAAAAACAGGCTGACCCTGATTTACTTCCACTTGACTAGAATGAACTTCATGAATAACAATTGGGAAAGTCAGATAGGATTTTTTGGTTCATGTACTGATAAAAGCAAGATTACTATTCATATCCAATGCTCTCCTCATTGAATCTCATCACAGTTCTGTAACGTACCCCATGCTTGTGACCCTGGAGTTTCTGCATTACTGCCCGGTTAGGAATCAAGTAGCTTTCACTAAACAAAGACATTTGCAAAGATGGCAAGAGAAGCACGTATCCTGCAGGATGTTAAAGTGTCCTGCTGTTTGTGGGAATTAGCATAACGTCCAGGAATCATGTGAACAAAACAATTAGAGGAGAGTGTGCAAGTGGCACTGCAGGGCCAGCTGGGGAAGAGTTTCAGAACCTATGAAAGTAGGTAGAGGTTTGCGAAAGAGTCTCTCTGCACAGCCTCATCTTATTATTTATTTTTACAATGCTGCTTGTGTCCCCCAGGAGCCAAGAGAGACGACTGGCCAAATCACACAGGAGAACGAAGTTTTAGGAGTCATTTGAGGCTATTAGAAAAACACTATAGAAATACTGAAATTTTCAGTACTTTCATCATTTTTGTTTCTTCTCTAAAAATACCCTTCAAGATGTAAGTGAAGGAAAAAGAACAAACAAGAAACCAAACTCTTTGGAAACGGAAGATTACTATAAACTACTTATTTTTTAAATAGGCTTTCTTCCTCAAGGAGAAACTACAGATGAATATAATTGGATGGAAAATACCTCAGCCTGGCACAATCGAAACCATCTTACTGAGGACTGTGGGTTCACTGTTGCTAAGGTAACTTGATCAATTAAACTTTGGGTAATATTCCTGAGCTTATGAATAAAATATGAAGGGAAGAACAGGATTAAGCAAGAGTGAGACTAGCTGGGGGGATCCAGAATGAAGTGAGAGACTTGCTAATGACAACTACCTTCCTTAACTTATAATCCTTAACTTTCTATATTTCAGATAAGATTGTCAGAATTAACAGTCAGAAAAGAGGAAGAAACTAATGAGACCCTGAAAGCTCAGGTGAAAGGCATTTCAGGGACAATAATTTAAAGGATTAGTCTTATGACATAAATTTTGCTACTTCATCTCCAGACTAAACAGAGCTGGTTAGAAGAGTCGTGGACTGAATTTTTTTTTTAATTTGGTATATGATCATATTTTTATGATGCCTTTAGGAAAGTTATGATCAAATATTGGTGATTTATGATATTCTGGGTTCTAAATTAAGGAAGAGCACAGTAAGGAACGAGTTTTTGCTGAAAAAAGATGATGGATTTAGAGTGAGGAGAGAAAAAAAAGTAGAAGTTGCGGGACGCAAACACAAGTAAGTGTGCTAAGGCTGAGACTGCTGCCTCTGTCTACATCAGTGCACTTTATGCCAAGCGTGGTCTGTTATACCTGGCGAAGACTGACCCTGGACTTTAAAGCACCTCAGCTTTTATACTAGCAATTTCTGGAGCAAGGAGAGGAAAGCAAAATACATAAAGATAGAACTTGTAATATTTACTTGACAAATCAAGCCTCTAACTCAAACTTCATGTTTTTGTGAGCCCTCTCTCTCTCTCTCCATATATATATCTTACTTATTGGATTCTTATACAAGAGACAAAGAAAGTTGTTGAACATGAGACAACCAGAGCAAGACTTAAGGAAATGTAGCATACTCTCAATCAAGGAATTTGAAGCTGGTGTATTCTGGCTTTGCTATCAGTACTGGTGTTGTTTTTTATTTTTAATTTATTTTTATTAGATATGGACATACTTAGTATATAAACAACACATGTTGGCACCATCCTTTCCCTTCTTCCTGCCCCTCCTCATTGGGGATGCAGGTCAACCCCATGGGGATTGTGGGTTATGCATTGTGGGTGCAGCAGTCAGTTATGGGGGAGAGTCAATGCCTCTGTGAATAATGTTCCAACTCGTGGCTCTAACAATCTTCCCACCCCCTCTTCCACAAAATTTTCTGAGCCATGTTGGATGCATTTTAAGTCTACTTCAGTGAAGGGCTCTTAGGAACCTCTGGATCTCTAGTTTGGTAGGTGTTGAGTGTCCTCAGTGTCTATCTCCTTCACCCTTATGCTGATAACAGATTCACGGAGAAAGCAGAACTCTTGCTCATTTCCCCAATTCCTCTGTGGTTTCAGCTGGGGCCAGGGTGAAGTGCACTGGGTCATTTATCTTCTCAGATCCTGCTCCCATCTGAAAAAGAGAAGCAGAATCTACAATGGAGAGTGAAGTCAGCACCAGTTAAATGAGATAACCATTATTAATTTAGAGAGAATTTGAAAGGTGTAGACCCTCTTATAGCCCAAGATTAGTGGGAACTTGACATTAGAAAGCAAAATTGTTACCTGGATATGATTCTGACTTGTTTCCCAGTTCCAGATACGGTTTCCTTTCCACTGAGCAGATCTGTCAGCCAATCCAAGAGCAGTTGGTTTCCCACCATGGCTGTGTGCCACTATTGCACTTGTGTGAGCATCACGTCAGGTTGTTTGCTTCTGAGTGGCTTAGATTTTGAGATGCTTGGACAGATGTTGGCCACTTTTCCTCAAGAAGCTCATGTAGCACCTTCCAGCACTAGATGGGCTAACTCTCTGGGATTGGATCTCTTCTGGATTCCAACCCTGTCTCACCATGGTCTGTGCTGACAGCATATGGTGTCTTCAATGGTAGGGTCTTATCATTAACCTCTGGTGGGTAATCAAGTGCTCTGACAGAAGTCTGTCTTGTTTATTTTGAGAGACCTTGTAGGTCTTTCTGATCAATAGCTCATTGTAGATGTTGACCGCATCCTGGTATAGGGAATTACAGGCCAGTGCCTAGGGAAGAAAAAAAGAAAAAGACAAAAAAAAAAAAAGAGAAATAGGAAAAATTTAAGGTTAGGCTTCATCTTACCCTCTCCAGAGCCCTTCAATTCATGAACTCCCCCTAAGATCCTGATGAGGATTCAACATTTTAGTCTAACTTCCAGGATATAGGATTCTAATGTACCAGTTCAATTTGGGTTCAGTTTTGTCAGCACTAGTGTTTTCATGTTTTTTATCTGTTTGTTTTTTTCAAGGTAGGGTCTCACTCTCACCCCGGCTGACCTAAAATTCACTATGTAGTCCTAGGCTGGCCTCAAACTCACACAAATCTTCCTACCTTGGTATCTTTAGTGATGGGATTAAAGTAATGAACCACTATGCCCAGCTCAACACTTTTTTTTACATGAACAGCAGATGGTTTAATAGATCTTCCACATGTGAACAAAACCTGTAAGAATTAAAATGACAAGAGAATATGGGACTAGGAAAATGGCTTAGCAGTTAAGGGCAGTTGATTACAAAACCTGCCAACCTAGGTTCAGTTCCCTAGCACCCATGTAAAGCCAAATGAACATCTGTATGTGTGTGTCCATGCACACACACACACACACACACACACACACACACTCCCCTAAAAGTTATTTTTAAAAATTTTAAAAATAGGGGATAAAGAAAGAAAGCTTGAACTGTCTTGGTTCAGTCCTGTAATTTCAGCACACAGGATGCTGAGGCAGGGTTACCATAAATCCAAAAACCAGCCTGAGTTATAGCACAAAATCTTTAATTTAAAACTCAAAAGGAAAATTAAAAAAAAAAAAAAACTTAAACTCATCATCAGTTTTGACTTATTCAGTCTTCAAAGCATTTCTATGCATTATACAATTTTGAACATTCAACAAAACCCTGACTCTAAAGAAAGCACTAAACACATATTGTAATGCAAACTTCTATTGTTGTAGTAAACTTGTGACATTCTTTCCTCAAAACTGAGAGTTAAACATAAGCTAACAGTGAAACTCAGTTGCAGAGGACTTTCCTCGCATACATGAGGCCCTAGATTTGCCTCCTAGTGCCACAATAATAGGTAAAATGCAGTCATCCTTCCATATCCATAAATGTTGAAGTGAGGCCCCAAGCATACTAAAAGTTAAAGAGAAAGGAGCCAGACATGGTGGTGCATGCCTTGAATCCCTGCTCTCTAGGAGGCAGAGGTAGGAGGATCACAGTGAGTTCAAGGCCACCCTAAGAATTCAGAATGAATTCCAGGTCCATCTGGGCTAGAGCAAGCCCCTACTCCAAACAAAAAAACAAACAAACAAAACTGAGTAATTCTTTTATAGAATTGTGTTTTAATTCATCTATCGAATATGCTTAATGTTTACTACACAGCCAATGCTGCTACTGAGAGCATTGTTATTTTCTACTGCTCATGCAACACTGGCAAGAAAGGAAGGATGCAATTGTTTTCAGTGATGTTTGGACCCATAGAGGGTTGAGTCCATGCATAAGATCCCAGGATTCAGAAGACAGCTTGGACAGGGACTCAAAAACAAAGAACATGTGAATAGTCATGGAATTTTGAGACCATAACTGTTCTCTCAGTTCATGGTGGCTTGTGCAGTGTTTCACTAGTAGTAATAATCACCTTGCATTTGTGTATCACTTTAGAAGTCATAGAACAAAGTTACCTAAACAATTGCAGTTAGTGCCCAAATACCATGAGAAGTGTATCTCTCAACCTTCCTTTCTCTGGGGAAGGAATCATGGACAATGCCTGGCTTTAGTAGCTCCTTAAGATCTTTGATGAAACAAGAAATGGCAACTGATTCCACCTCAAGTCTTCTTCATTCCACTAAATTATCCAAAATATTTATTTTCATAGTATCTCCATTGAAAAGTTGAAATATGATCACAGAAACTAACCCAAGGAAAATAGAGTTGAGGGACTCTAGCCACAGCTGTACCATTGGCTCATGGGTAGCTAGAATACATATAAAAGAATTAAGAGATGTTGGGAATGCCTATTTACTAATTTCATGTGTGTGTGTGTGTGTGTGTGTGTGTGTACATATATATATTACTTTCTTTATGCTATTATTTTGATTATCATTTTGATAAACTATCAAACTTAGCTAAACTAAGTTTCTATAAATATTAGCTGAAAATAGGGAAAAAAACCCTCTTACATGAGTGGTAAGCAAATTAAGTACTATGTAAAATGTGGTATGATTGACATGTTGTAAAAACTTTAGTTATACAAATTTGAAGTAGTGTGACATATTGATTAGGTCACTTTGTACAGAAAATTTTATGTAGGGAAAAATCCTGCTTCCTTTTTAAAGAGAAATCAAGAATCATGTTGTTTTAAAGTTAGCAAGCCAAGTGCATTATAACTTGTCATGTTGTCATTAAGTGGCTTCAGTAACTAGTAACCTTTTCTAGAATTATGTCAACAGTATTGTGGCATGTACTACCACTTCAGCAGATGATTCTGGTGATTATTTTATCTGAACACTCACTGTTATGATTATACAGTCTTTGATGTTCTACAACAGCTTCTAACAACTCATCAAATCACAGTACTAGTGTGAAAGCAAAACTAAAAGGATAACTTTGGAACAAAAGTTGGACATGTCAAAACACTTTAAAGAACACAAAGCCACTGACATGAAGCAGTGAGCTCCTGATTTGAGGGAAAGCTCTCCCACAGAACAGATAATCCTGAATGTGGAACAAAAGAAGCATCCCAGAGAAAAGAGGAAATGGGAGGATGGGATGGAGAAAGGAGACAGCTGGTGGAAGAGGAAAAAGAAGGAAAGGGGAAATAAGAAGAGGTGGTTGAAAGAGGAAGTTGGGAGTAAATGGCAACAAAGAATGTAGATTTTTGTGCTCTGACAAGGCATTCTCTGATTTTATTCTTATTCCTTTGGGGAAACTATCCTTAGATTATTCGAAATATAAACAGACCACTCACATAAAATATGGACTGGCTTTCCCTTGTGAATGCATACACTCAGATTCAGCACTTTGGATAGCTCACCCAAGAAAGACATGGTCTCACACAGTAGGCTCAAGGTTGGAATGGAGCTTAGAGATCATCTGTTCCACCAACTGGCAGCCTACATGTGACCTCTACATACCCCCAAATGACTCAGAAAATTGGTTAGTTATATCCTCTTGAGTTTGCAAAGACTTTTCATATGCATTATGCCATTTAACTAGAGCCATATTAGTTGTTCAGGGATACAAAACTAGCCTAAAAGGAACAGGTTCTTCACATCCAATTTAGTACTGATTTTCTACCAAGTGATTGTACTTCACTAACACGTCAAATTTCTTTAAAATTCCATTTTAAGCCTGAATCCTTAGCAAGTAGACAAACATTTTGGAAAGCTCCCTTCCAACTTTTCATTTTCTACCCGGGGTGCATAATCATATCACTAGACCCTTAGAACCTAGGCCCACTAAGGGCCCTACAGTCATGTCATGGCAGCCCACAACCCTCCATCCTCACTAAAGGAAACAAGAGTAATGAAGCTAAATTTTCTCCTGGTCACCACATGGCTTTTCCTTACAGAATAAGAGAGTTATAAATGTCTTTTGCATGTGGTGGCACTAACATTCAAGAAGAGATCTGAAAAGACACATGAGACAAATGGCACTTGGGATACAAAACTGTGGCTCATTTCTTTCTACAACTCATCCTCTAACCACCAACACCCTCTTGATGAGTTCGTATGTAAAGGAAAGAAACTCTGGGGACTGCACCTGTTTGAAACTCTAAAACTCGGGGTCTTTAAGCTTCATGTGCACTGGGTGTTTGTAAGACTGGGCTGCTCTGCAAGAACCAAAGGGCCTTCCTGTTCCATTTCCCTGGGACAGCCAATCTCAGCTGACTCAATGCTGTTTACATGCTATGTGGATTTTTCAAAGCAGAAATAGATTTCATCTGATGATTTTCTTTTGAATTCTAATAGCATGCACTTCAATATAAATGTCAGTACTAAAAAAATTGTTAATCAAAAAACATGAGCCCTCTTTGAGACTGTCACTGTCAAGTCTCTATTAACAAGCAGATGGAGTTGGGCACGTGCCGCACATAAGCCTTCCTGAGGGTAAGGAATGCCAGGTGCAAAGTATATCTGTTGTGTTTGTATTCTCTTTCCTTTATGCCTACTTAACTATCTTTATTCTGGTCATTTCCTTCAACTTAACCAGACAGAGCTAAATATAGACATTACCAATTGTGGTTAACCATATATCTTTATGCTAAAGAAGGAGAGGTAGACAAGAAGAAAGATAGAGGATTGCTAGTTTATTGAACCTATACCTTAACTCAATTTGAGCTTTTTGGTGTGCATATGTGTGTGTGCTATATGTATTCATGTATGTATGCATGTTCTATGTGTGTGGGTATATATATGTATGCACACACATGTGCTTATGCATTTAGAGAGCAGAGGTCAACATCGGGTGTATTCTTCAGCTGCTCTCCACGTTACATTTTTGTGAGGGGATTTCTCATTGAACAGGGAGTTTGTCATTCAGCTTGACTAACTAACCAGAGACTCCCAGGAATCTACCTGTCTCTGGTTCCCCAGCACATGGATTAAAGGAATGTGCCACTACACCAAGCTTATATGTGACATTTGGCATCTAAACAGAGGGCCTATTTTTTTTTCTATGGCAAGCTCTTAATGACTGATACATTTCTCCAGCCCCCATTAAAGTTTCAAGATAGCTAAAAGGAACATAAAATGAATGATTGTAGACTAAGAAGGGAAAAGAAAGAGCAATAAAAAAGAAACAGAGAGAGAGAGCGAGAGGGAGAGAGAGAGAGGGAGGGAGAGGGAGAGGGGATTTGATCAATTGCATCACAAGCTATTTACTAAGGAACTCCTACTTCTCAGGTACCTAACACATTACATCCTCCCAAAAAGCCTTGCTTGTGTGACTGTATATCTGTTTCCATGAGTTAGTATATGACACCTTGTTCACAGAAACTGTTACTGTTTTAACCCCAAGTTCTCTCCAGTTAGTGAATGATTCAAGAGAACTTCAAGAATTTATTGTAAGATGTTAAAACAAGGAACATGGCACTTTGGATGAGGTATCCATCACCACAATTCCATGAGTTTTACGGTGAAAGAAAATTTAGGGGCAGGTAAAAAGTGAGTATCTTAAGCAGTAAAAGAAATGCCAGTGGCCCTCAGACTCAGGATCCAGAAGGGAATTCCTATAAGTTATAAACCCTTACATTAGTTACTTTTCTCATTGCTGTGACCAAGTACCTGACAAGGAACTATTCATGGGAAGAAGGGGTTATTTTGATTCGCAATTAAGGGAATACAGTCCATCATGGTGGGGAGGCATGAAGCAGCTGGCCACATCCCATCCATAGTCAGGAAGCAGAGGGAGATGAAAGTCCATGCTTAACTCACTGTTGCCTTTTAATCCCTTTATATTCCATTGACTGCACTCCATGGAATGGTGCCAACCACAGTTAGGGCAGTTCCTCCCACTTCAATTGATCTTGTCTAGAAACTCTCTCATAGACGTGCCTAGAGCTTTATGTCCTAGGTAACTCTATATCCAATTGAGTTAACAACTATGATTACCACAAAGTAGAAGTGCAGAAATGTGGGTTAATAATTAATAAAGAGGGTTTTTTTGTTCAGATATTTGCATTTAAAATCCTTCATGGAGAATAATTTAGTTTTGAGTGTCAGGTTTAAAAAAACATGGCATGCCCTATGTTTAATTTGCTGATAGTTCAGAATAGTCATGGAGCTCCTCATGTCATATGACATAGTTTCTTCTTTGTTTCATGCCACTTGTAAAATACATGAACACCCCTTGGCACACCTTCTATGTGCAGAGACACACCATGAGTGCAAAGCCATCCAGACCAGAGCTGTCTAAGCTGGTGATCACCCATCTCAAGCACTGTGTTTCACATGTTCAGCCACCACAGCTATCAAGTGGCTACTGCATTGGTCAGTTCAGGACTATGAACTGTTTCTATGACTAAGGAACAGTTCTCCTAGACAGCCCTGCTTCAGACAATTATTTCCTCTTCACCAAGGTCGAACCTTTTAAAAAGATACTTAGTAGAAATGGAGAAGGAGACAGTTCTCCCTCTGTCCTCTCTTACCATTTAAAAACATGAGACTCCAGAGGAAACTAGCTTTCTGCAGCCATTGCCCTGGAGAGAAACAAGGCTAAGGTCCATTTTCTTGTGTCCCATCAGTTCTGGCCCCTTCACATGGCCTTTTAATTTCACGATGAATAAATAAACACTCCATTTGAATGGCCCAAGTATTTTTTTTCCCACTACCATCAGTTGCTAATTCAGATAAAATGAAATTTTCACACAAGTCTCCAGACTCTTCCATTTCTATTTCCACCTCCCCAGGGACCTGTCACCACCACTACTGTCAGTAGCATACTTTTTTCCTCTTCAGACTCAAAAACACACTTCCTTTTGAGCTCTTTTCTTAGATTCTATGAGTCAAAAACCCCTGGCCATTTCCCATAAGTCAAGAGCATAGGCCCCAAGGTGAGTTCTCAAGCTGGGCTCCTACACCAGTCATATCCTGGAAATCTGCCTGCTGACTACACTCCTATGAAGACCACTGGTGGTGTGGACTCTTGAGCAGAGACCTAACCTGATTCCCTCAGCCTAGCATTGCCCACATACGGCTGACTCCTTCGATACATTCCTGGGAGGCCATGTCTTGATCTAACCAGCACACACGAGAATGAATTATGGGTACTGTACTGTGCTTCTTGGATGTGGAGCATACCATCCTGACATTGCAGACACCTGCTGAGAATCAGATCTGACTATGTCTGAAGTCATCCAAAAGATTAACACCAGCCTAGCCAAGAACATGTGTCACTAAAGTGATTGCTGTGTGAGCATGATTCTCCAGAACCCATGTTAAAAAAAGAAAAAGAAAATAGAATGGCAGGCATGGTGGTGTAGAACTTGTGATCCCAGCTCTAGGAAGGCAGAGACAGCTGGGGCTGTTGTCCAGCCAGTACAGCCTAGTTGGTAAGTTTGAGATCACTGAGATACCCTGTCTCATGAAAGGTGGATAGTGCTTGAAAACAGTATCCACGGGTGTCCTCTAGCCTCCACACACATGTGCACACACACACACACACATGCACTCCCCAGACATGTGCATTCACACACACACTCACACACACACACAAAAGGAAAAAGATAAAAGGACAAACACTAGACCCCATGCCCTTCTGCATACCTTTAGGAGATATAAATAATAATCACTGACTATTTTCTTAAAATTAATGATTCCAGGGTATTTTCGAAATGAGAGCTTAATCACACACACACACACACACAAAAAAAAAAAAAAAAACAAGGTTGGAAAATGAATTCCCAACACACACACCCCAGAAGGGTGATATGATGTTTATATTTTGGGAAAGGCTAAAAAAGAATGCTTTATATATAGTTGTTTATTACAGTCTTTTCTTTGTTAACAAACTATTACTATTATTATTCATTCTTAAGCTTTTGAATAGCTATTTAGAGTCAGTAGCTCTGACATAATTATAATTAAAAGGAAACACCCAAATCACAGTCAAAACCATCTCCTCCAGGAAACAGGATGGTGGGAGGAGAGACCAAGACCTAGTCCTGCTCAAAGAATTTACTTGCAAAATTAGATGCTGACACCAAAGAGGAAAGTTATTACACAGGGAAAATGTACTTTGGCCTTTGACCTTCCAGTCCCTTGCTTACAAATCGTCACTCCCCCCATGCCCACATCAGACAAAGGATGGCTACAAGTGTTCATGGGGGCAACGGGGAACTCTTGTCCTGCCAGATCTTATAATTGGTCAAGGTTGGACATGGCTACCACTCCAGCACACACACCTGTGGTTCCTATGGTTCCTGGCCTCTTCTCTGCCTTTGGTTCCAGGCTGGAATCCGGGAGCATTTGCCAAGTTCTCAAATGTCCACCTGTTTCATCTTCTGCAAAACTCAATCTTAGCAACTCGGTGCTTTCATTTGTGGCGAGGGGATCATCATTGCAAGCACACGGGAACTGTATAATTTAATGAGGTAATATATGCAAAATGGCCAGCACCAGTAGGACTGTGGGAAGTCACACAACAGCTGTCACTAGTTTCTGTGACTAGAAGCTCTTTGGATGGTAAGGCAGCATGACCCATTCCCACAAGCCTGTCTGTCCTTCTGGGAGCGCAGACACAATCTGGGAGCGTGTGGAAAGTTCGCACTGTTTTCTAATGTGTGAAGATGACTAAGCAAAACACTCAGCTCTGTTGCCCTCACCTTTCTAATTTCATAGCCTTTGGTTTCCAGCCTATGCCTAAGCCAACCCTTCTGAGTCCTCAGAAACTCCCAGAAAGGAAGACATTGTTCTTGCTTGGCTCATAGTTCCTGCGCCTGGCCCCAAAGTTCTTCCCATGTCACATAAGAACAGTTTAGCCTAAACCCCAGATCCTGCCCAACTCTAGGATTAACTTGCTTTGCCCACTTCCTCTCCCAGCCCAGTCCTTACAGCCCACACTACAGCCGGCACTGATGCTGTCGCAACCTCTGAGAGGCCCCAAGCTGTACTCCACCAAAGACGCTTTAGTGTCCCTAACTTATGTAGCATATCCACACAAGACATAGTCCAGAGCACACCCAGAGGGAGTGAACTTGGTCTTTCCCATTTGCAAGTGAAGGTGAAAGGAGAAAGGACTGGAGGATGATGTGAATGGTGGGGTACTGGCTTCCAGGACCCAGTTTCAAGAACTCTGGGATAAGTGATTATTTACAGCCATGTAGATGGGAAAAGACACTTTTACTGCTGCAGCAATTACTTTCTCCATGTTGGGACAAAACAACCAAACAGAAGCAGCTTGTGGAGAAGGTTTATTTTGGCTTACAGTTTCAAGAGGCAGTTTCATCATGGTGAGGAAAGAATGGCAAGAGCATGCAGCAGGCTCACATCATCGCATATCAACAGGGAGAAAGCAAGAGTGAGCTGGCTAGCTAATGCTAGCAAAGCTGGTATATAAAATCCAAAAAGCCCGCTCCCAGTGGCACACTTCTTCCAGCAGGGCTCCACATCCTAAAGGCTCCACAGGCTGGGGATTACATATGAGCCTTAATCACAAACACATGAGATTATTGGGACATTGCATATTCAAAACATCACAGCTTCATACTAGCTGCGAGGCTTTGTGAAATCTTGTTTTTCTCATCTGTGTGTAGGGGATAAAAGTTCCTTGATCTTAGAGCTGTTGCATTAAGTCAGATGAAAGATTCCCAATACATATCAGAACTGCTACATTGAGTCAGATGAAAGATTACAGATACATGTCAGAACTGCTGCCTTAAAAAGTCAGATGTGGGCTGGAGAGATGGCTCAGCAGTTAAGGCACCTGCCTGCCAAGCCTAAGAATGCCCATTCATTCTCCAGGTCCCAATTTAGCCAGACACAAAAAGTGATGCAAGGACACAATGCTGAACTTGCCCACAAGGGGGCACACGAGTTTGGAGTTCGTTCACAGTGGCTGAGAGGCTGCTGGCATGACTATATGCCCATTCTCTCTCTCTCTCTCTCTCTCCCTCTCTCTCTCTGTCTCTTCCTCTCTGTCTCTCTCTCTCAAATTAAAAAAAAAGTCAAAAGTCAGATGCAACAGCGCTCAAGGCGATCACAACACCAGAAAAAGGCTGAAGGAGATAAACACAGAGAACATCCAACTCCAACTAAGCCAGATATCCAGAGACACAGAGGCTCCCAAAACCTCATCAAGGAAGCAGAACTAAAATGACCCCAATGTGGCTCAGGGAAACTCGCGGAAGAGGGGGCGGAAAGATTGTTAGAGTCACAAGTTGGGGCATTATGCACAGAGACTGGGGCCTATCCACCAGAACTCTTGAGCAAACTCACAATGCATGATCCACATTCCCCATTGATGAGGGCCCCTTTGAAAGTGGGAGGACGGGGAGGAGGACAATGGAACCAATACTATGAATGTAAAATCAGAATAATATAAATAAAAAATATATATTTATTTAAAAAAAAAGTCAGATGCATTGCTTCATATGCTGTCAGCCTCTGTCACCATGATAAAATTCCTGAGAGAATGAACTTATTTAAGGAAAGGTTTATTTGGACTCACACTTTCAGTCCACAGTTGGTTGGGTTTGGGATCTGCAGGGGGACCTTTCATCATGTAGAGTGCATGGAAGAGGAAACTGCTCACCAGATGGTGCCCAGCCAAGCAAAAGAGAGAAATGGGAAGAAGCTAGCTTCCCAATATCCCCTCCAAAAGCATGTCCTTGATAGCTTACCTTTCTCCCACTCTCCTGACTCTCAGCAGTGCTAAGATCTGGGGGCTAAGTGTTCAGCACATGGATCTCTATGGGAGGGCCCAGATCCAAACTGCAGCACGACCACAGCTACTATTTTGAAAGTCATGCTCATGGCAGGGGTCAAGGGAACAGAGCAGAAGCCACAGCTCCCCCCAGGATGCTTGTGTCACTTCTGCAGCAAACTAATTCCACACTTGCCTACACACTAAAGCCATTGAAGAACTTAGAAACATCATGCAGCTGGGCTATGGAGAAGGCTCAGTGGGTAATGTACTTGTTTGCAAACGTGAGGACCTGAGTTTAGATCCCAGCATCTATGTATATGCCAGATGTGGTGGCAAGTGTCTGCAATCCCAGTGCCTGGGAGGCAAAAAGATCTCTGGGACTTGCTGGTAAGTCTAGCCAAGTTGGTGAGCTCTAGGTTCAGTGAGAGACCCTGTCTCAAAAAATTAAGGTGAAGATGTGATAGAAGAAGACCCTCAATGTCACACTCCTGCTTCTACATACACACACATGTGCACCCACACACATGTACACCCCACACACATACACACACACTACACACATGCATATACACACACAATGCACCCACACACATATATGTGCACACACAAATATACACACATACCACATGCATACACATATGAAAAGGAAAACCATCCTGAAACCCATGTTGTACCAGACACTAGTTCTTAGAACCTCCACAGGGAGAATCCAGTCACCAGTCATTTCTATTTTTATTTTACTTTTAGAGAGAGCAAGAGAGACAGAAACAGAGACAGAGAGAGAATTGGTACACCTGGGCCTCAGCCACTGCAGTTGAACTCCAGTCGCTTGCATCACCTAGTAGGCATATGCTATCTTGCGCTTGCCTCATCTTTGTGGGTCTGGCTAATGTGGGATCTGGAGAGTGGAACATGGGTCCTAAGGTTTTGCAGGCAAGCGCCTTACCACTAAGAACTGTTAAAACAATGACCAAAGAGCCCATTAGACTAAAGTGATTCCAATTCCCTGGGTTCCTACCTCCGCAAGTAAACACCCAACTCACTTCCATTTCCTGTAAGTGGCTAATTGAAAGAAAGCAAAACTTAAATTTAGTGAATCCCAGGCAGCCAATGAGGCCTTAGGTAAATTGTCTTGAATAAACTTCCTTCCAGGAGAGCCCAGGCAAGGAAATCACTTGAATTTTGACCAATCAGATCATTTTCTCACTCTGTCTCAGTATCCCTGCTATGAAGGTCTTCTGTCCCTTGGCCAGAGCCCCAAACTGCTTCCTGTTAGAGCAGTCCTGATCGTGAATCACTATCTCCAAATTTTTTGTGGGAGGGTGGTTATTTTTTCATTTCTTTTTCATTTTTTTATTAGTTATGAACATACTTAGTATGTAAACAGTACATGTTGGTACCATCCTTTCCCTCATCCCTGCCCCTTTTCCAAAGGGACCCTCCTCACTGGGGATGCAGCTAATCCCCATGGGGATTGTGGGTCATGCATTGTGAGGGCAACCATCAGTTATAGAGAAGAGGCAATGTCATTGTGCATAATGTCCCAACTTGTGGCTCTAACAATCTTTCCACCCCCTCTTCCATAAAATTCCCTAAACCATGTTTAGTATGTTTTAAGTCTATTTCAGTGATGGGCTCTTAGGAGCCTCTGGATCTCTGGTTTGGTAGGTGTTGAGTGTCCTCAGTGTCTATGTCCTTCACCCTTGTGCTGATATCAGGATCACCAAGAAAGCAGCACTCTTGCTCATTTCCCCAATTCTTCTGTGGTTTCAGCTGGGACGGGGGTGACATGTGCTGGGTCATTTATCCCGCTGCCCCTGTCTGAAAAAGAGAAGCAGATTCTCCAATGGAAAGTGAAGTCAGCACAGGCTGCCTGAGGAGGGCCACACCCTTGCTGAAGCATACAGCCAGTGTTTATACCTCCATGGTCCCACCTGGCCCCTTGCAGGTAGATATTAAGCGCTCCACAGATGACGTCTCAAGGACAGGGACCATGATTTATTCATATTGTTCTTACTCATCTTATTACACATCACCAGCATGACAGTGAAGTGTTAATATTTTGCATCTAGCATTGGACTAAGCTGTTAGAAAAAATTCTTTCATTTAATTCCAATAGCAATCTGTGGAGTAAAATGCCACCGATCACCTAATTTTATACTTGAGGAAACCAAGGCATTAATAGGTTACAAAACTTGACTAAAAAATATATGAGAAGTCTGGGGATGGGGAGATAGTTTGATTGGTAAAGTGCTTGCCTTGCAAGCATGAAGGTGAGAGTTCCACCCCTAGAAACTCATGTAAAAAGCCAAACATGGGGCCCTGTAATCCAAGCCCCTGGGAGATGGAGTTAGGTGGATTCCTGGAGCCAACTGGCCAGCAAGTCTAGCTTACTTGTTGAATTTTTGGCCAGTGACAGACCCTCCTCAAAAGAAGATTGGTGGCACCTGAGAAAGGATACACATGTGTATGCATACATGAAGATATAATATGTATATACATGCACATGTACAATACACATGTATGTGTATATACATACATATATATGATATATGGCTAGTCTGGCTGCATCAGAGTCACAAAGTGGCCATAAAGTGGGCATTCACCAACAGGTAGCAGTAGTTTATGGAGAGTACTCTGCACCGTAAGATATTTTATTTGTTACTTCATTTAACTCCAGCTCATAGAGCCCTACAAAGCAGGTCCTATGATTATTTTTGATGAAGGAGTGAAACATTAAGATGTTAAATAAGTTCAAATAGGTCCATGAGAATGAGCTATGCATTAGAATTCTAGTTCATCTGATTTCTGGCTCTTCATTACAAAGCAGTATAGCATTTGTTCCTTTACCAATAGGTGAAAGAAAGAGATATTACAGAGAGAGTATCTGCCTTTTTCTAGTCATACCTTTTTTGAATCAACATTATGAGTAAACATCCCCAGGTTATAAGAAGCCTGAGTCCTCTAGGTTAAGGGAAGAAAAACTAGCACAGTGCTAGTTCCATTTAAGGGAGGAAAAAGCAAACCAACATGAAGAAGAAGATTCTCTTCAAATTCCCAAATTTGGGACTGAAGCTAGTTTGCTAGTTTGAAAATGAAAGCCCTGTCTCCACTTTGCACTACTCAGTTTCTTGCCTTTAAAATTCAAACAGGAGGCTGAACATCTGCTGTATGTGTTGGAAAATCAAGAGTTCTGCAAACACCAAACAGAAGCTGTTACTGGGTCTTTCTGAATGTTTGGGGTTGCTAGGCAACAGTCTTCCTACTTCTCCCTCCCTCCCTGCCCCAGGGTAAATCACCTGGGCTTCAGTTCTGGGGAAATCTTGAATTAAGCTTCCAGACATAGGCTAAGATAAGTATGGAAACAGATTCATAGACAATGATATTTAATCTTACATAGGTTTTCTGAAACTAGCTTTAGTCACCATCACTATCAGTGTTAGGGCAATAGCAAAAGATAGGGTAACTTTATATAGTCATTTTAGAAAGTTTTTCCATAGCAAGACTTGCTAACATAACTATCAGAACAAACACTTCTGAACCAGTAAAAAATATAAACTGCGGCACATTTTCAAATATAAGCTTCCTCATTCAGTTAAATTTGGTGACTTTAAAAGAATGAATAGACTTGTCAGATAGAAACTGTATTTTAATACAAGTTGATAATATTTTTTTTGTGAGAGACACAGAGAGAGACAGAGAGAGAGGGAGAGGAAGACAGATATGGGCACGCCAGCAGTCTCTCAGCTGCTGCGAATGAAATCCATATGTGTGCGCCTCCTTGTGGTCAAGTGCAGCATTGCACCTTGCGTCACTTTGCATCTGGCTAAATGTGGGACCTGGAGATTGGAACTGGTGTTCTTAGGCTTAGGAGGCAGGCGCCTTAACCGCTAAGCCATCTCTCCAGCCCGAGAATTTTTTAAATTGACACACTGAAATGTTAGTTGAAGCCTTTCTGATATTTGCATACCGGTCTATTTGAAATCTTATTTGTACTTTCCCTTTAAACAATTCTGTGTATATCTTGTTCCATCTTCATCACAATTCTAGAAGAGAAAAAAAATGTAATCACCATTTTCACTGATGAAGCAGCTGAGATTACACGCATAACGTTCCTTTCTGGAATTCATGTATGGGAAGCAAACACTTTAAGAAGAGCCTCGGGGGGAAAAATAGCAGTGTTTACTGGTACATAAATGTCAACCTTAGCCCTGGAAATGCATACCTACTTTACCTGCTGGAGCCAAGCTGCCCAAATCAGCAATCAGGGTTCTCATCTGAGCCAGTGCATCAAGATGTCTCACAGCCATGCAGGTGGCCACCAGGATCTCAATGAATATATGTAGTTACCCCAACCTACTGCTGGTGGGAGGAAACCCAGACAGGAATTACATAGCACCTTGAAGCCACAGGCGTCAAGCAAAGCTCAGCTCTGGCTCATGTGCAGAGCAAACCTTCTTAGATCCCTGCATTCCTGCACAATATCCCTGGAGAGCATTCATTCCCAGAAATAATCCCTGAACTTGTCACATCCAGGGAAGGAATGCGGGGTCCTTTGGGACTTTGGAGTAAATCTTCCAAGGACATACACTTCCTTAGCTACCTCCTTCCAAAACATAAACAGTTCTGAGTTCAACATTCACATGTCAGATAAGGAAACAGATAACGTGTTTCCTCCTCTCCCACATAAATTCCCTGCTCTGTAAGAGTGATGTTTGGGGTTTAGGCTTAGAAGTAAGGCTGCTTGTAGAGGTTTCTCTACCTGTGCACGCGTGCGTGCATGCATGCATAGAAGGAAGCCCAAAGAAAGGCCACACTGAATAGAGCACAAAGCCAAGCTTGAAAGTTTTCAGTTAACTTTACTTTAATATAAAATGAAATATTAAGTATTATAATTAGTATTATCATATTCCGACTGCTAGTATGAGATCCTCGCCTTCTAATGCTGTCACTTCTATCAAGCGTTCATTCATCTGTCAACCGGCAGTGCATTATGTCACTGTGTGTTGAGTCTCTGCTGTGTGTGAACAGCTGAGGACACAGTGGCTGGATGGACATAGGCCGGTCTTCATAAATATCACTGAAAAGGGACATTAACCCAAGGTTTACGATACTCTGGGATCTGTACTAATCCCTTTGGATCCTTAGCTTGTTACTGTTGTGTTGTATTCAATGCTCCCAATAATCACAGAACATGGTCTTATGATTAATTCCCTTTTTACAGATGCCCAAATGAGTAAGTGTTGTGGTTTGAATGTAAAAATGTCCCCATAGGCGCATGTGTTTGAACTTGGTCCCCAACTGTTAGGAAGGCAGCATAACCTTGAGGAGGTGGAGCCTTGCTGGAGGAAGTGGATCATTGGAGGTGGGCCATGAGATTTCATAGCCAGCTCTACTTCCTGTTCATGCTCTATCATGAGCTGGTTTCCCTCTCTTGCAATGCCTTCACAGCAATGATGGACAGTACCTTCTCCAAACACAAGCCTAACTAAACCCCTTTCCTTCCTTAACTTGCTTCTGGACCACTGTTCAGAAACAACAAAAAAGCAATTGGTATTGGAATGGTAGGTAAAATACTTGTCAATAACGAGGCAAAATTCAAACTCAGATTATCCAGAAAACAAAAATGTTACCCCAATGCTGTGCTGCCTTGATTCTCATTGTGAAGATAACATAGTACAAAACAAGTACCTCCCCCTCAACACTGTGTATGGCATCTGGTCTACCCAATTATTTTTATTCTCCCATCCAATCATGAGGTTCCCCAAACTTCCTCCACAGCCAAGACCCCTCAGTACAATAAGCAATCTTCCTCCTGGTCTTGGCTTGCTCTGCCTGCTCTCTACAACAGCTATGCACTGACCCTCCAAGAAGAAAGAGGCAAAAATCTCTAAAAAGACAATGAGTAAGAACACATGATACAAACTACCTTCTAGACTAGCTTTTCTTGGGGCTGCGAGGAATTGCCAAGCCTGCAAGACCCCTTTCTCCAGGAAGCCTTATTACCCGAAAGAGCTGGAGAAAACTGAGTCCAGAAGTACCACTCCACTGAAAATCAAAACCAAGCCAGACATCATTTCCACCATCATCTGTGACCAATCAGAAGAAAACAAAGTTAAAATTGCTTTTAGTAATCTCCACTTAACTGGAAATTCTCTGTATTGGGCTTGGATTAGCATAGGAGGAAGCACTAATTTGGGATAAAATGCTTCCTTCCAGATCATGTTATGTTTCCTTGGACCAATTAATGAATCCGCCTGAACACTGATTCCATATACATAAAACAGAAATGTAAAATTCCATGTGGCTGTGGGAGACCCTGATGAATCAATTGTGTAGTGCCTGTGACAGGCAACCAATTCTGGTTCCTTCCGTCCCATCCTTTCTCCATCAGATAATTTGTCTGGTAATGTCACTGCAACCAAGATGACCTCAGACCTGTTTCCTGCTTTTCTGTTGTGCATACAATCCCTCCATTTTGCACTCACATTTTAAAATGTCTTCACGTGGGAGGAAGGGAATGAAGACAAAGTATAATGACACACAGGTGTCATCACGCCACAGTGAACCCATTACTCTGTACACTAACCTAAAAATATTTTTTTGTAAAACCACCACCTTAGCATGCTTACTCAAATCAGAGATTAATAATGTATCTACTAATTTCTTGGCACTTTTCCTCCAAAGAAGAAAATGAAATTAACATGTGCATTAGGGAGTGTAACCAGCTAGAAGCTATAATACATAGATGCTGTATATGACTGGTAGAACTTGGAGCTGATTTAAAATTCATGGGCTGGGGAGGATGTGGGTAAGGTGTGTGTCATGCAAGCATGAGGACTTGAGTTCAGATTCCCCAGAACTCACATAAATGCTGAGCATTGTGGCACATACCTTTAAGCCCACAGGCAGGATCCCTGGACTTCATGGGTTCAGACTCAAAAAGTGGAGATCAATTGAAGAAGGCATTCAACATGAACCTCTTGCCTCTACACACATACACACACACACATAGGAACATGCTTACACGTATGCATACACATCACACACATATACAAACACAAAACTTCACCTACATTGCAAAGTTATCTCGAAACCCGGTGAACATTTGTCTGTTCACAAGTTGGCAGTCTAGTAGGAAGAGACTGCAGTGATATGAATTAGTGTGAGGGTTAATGCTGACTCAACAAGTATTTATTAAATGTCTCTGAGGTGCTTAAGACAAGGCAGACAAGGTCCTTACTCTCATGACACTTCAATCTAGTGAAAACCTGCTACTAATAATGGATGGCATTGATTACATGCATACAAGAGTGAGGCCCTGCAATATCAGGTGTTTCAGATGCATGCCATTTTCTTAAGAACCCCAGGGCACAACTGTTGTTATTAATTCCATTCCACAGAGGGTGACCTGAAGCCCAGAGAGGTTCAGTATTGTGCCCAAGGTCACATGCATGGTAAATATGAGAACCAGATGCAGGTAAACCCCAGAGACATCTGCCTCAATCATAATACAAATTTCCTTCTTATACAACCTGGAATTCTTCAAAAATTCATGCTACTGGGGGATGGCTTGATGGATAAAGCAAGTGTCACGCAAGCATGAGGACTTGAGTTTGGATTCCTACAACTCAACTCAAATAAATGCTGCATGTCATGAGACATGCTCATAATCCAGAGCAAGGGGAGACAGAGATAGGATCCCTAGACCTTACTGGCTACCTAGTCTAACTAAACTGGTGAGCTCCAGGTTCAGTGAGAGACCCATTGTCATTTTATATGATTTAAAGAGCTTTTGTATTTTTAGACTGTGTATTTCATGCTGCATATGTGAACTGGAAGTAGAAAGTGGTAAAAATTACCACTTTAGAGGGGCTGGACAGATGGCTTAGCAGTTAAGGCACTTACCTGCAGAGCCTAATGGCACAGGTTCAATGTCCTAGCACCCACATAAAGCCAGTTACACAAAGTGACCCATGTATCTGGCATTCTTTTGCAACAACTAGAGGCCCTGGCATGCTCATGATCTCTCTCTCGCTCTCTCTCGCTCTCTCTCTCTCATTCACTCTTGCTCTCTCTCTCCTTGCAAATAAATAAACAATTTTTTTTAAAATGTCACCAGAAATGAAATGTTAGAAATGAAAACTAAATAGAAGTGGGAACAAATGGCATTCTCACAGCCCTGATGAGTGAGGGAGGAACACAAAGTGATATAGAATCCAGATTTTGTCTTTGGAATTTTAAAAATATTTTTATTTATTTATGAGATAAAGAGAAAGTGAGTATGGACATGCCAGGACCTCTCACCACTGCAAGTGAACTCCAGACAGGCCACTTCATGCATCTGACTTTATGTAGTGCTGGGGAATTGAACCTGGGCCACAGGCTCTGGAAGCATTGCTATTAACCATTGATTTGCCTTCCTAGTCCCTGGAATTCTTTTAGCTGTACACAGGTACATGTTAAATTGGAAAAATAAGAAAGAGGTTGCTTTAATAGATCCTGAGCTAGGTGAGATAAGACAGTCAGAATAAATGTGAAGGCCGACGGGCGTCTGCAGTGATCAGCTGTGACGAAGACTGGAGGGCTAGTGTTTTCTCTTACAGTTCTTGGTTTGTATTTTTGTTTCACATTGTGTGGGGGAGCAACAGCCTTTCATTCCTGAGAAGTTTTAGAAATCAAGTGACTGTTAATTATAAGACAGACTTACCTCTGTAATGTTGGTACACATGAATTATTTAATGGGCATACAAAATAAAAACAATATTGTAGCTGAGACTTAAGATTAAAAGCAGTCCTTAGAAATCCAGTCCAAAAACTCTAGAAACTAAGTCACAAATAAATCTACCTTTCCAAAGCTATATATCCACTTGGGGCAACATATATGGGACTCGCCCTACTGCATGGCCATATACCACCTCCCTCATTATTTGCTTTCTGTTCCTGATAGTGCCTTATAAAGGCACCTAATGGGCCTTCTCATATGTTCTGTGAGTGACCAAAATTATAAAAATTTCAGCCGTCTTGGTCAAACCCATATGGGAGTTCCCAATTAAAACACCAGACGAACTGGGCTGGGGAGATGGCTCAGTGGTTAATGGCATTTGTTTACAAAGCTTGCAGCCCAGTTCCATATAAAGCCAGATACACAAAGTGGTGCAGGAGTCTGGTATGCATTTGAAGCAGCAAGAGACTCTATTGTGAGCTTCCTCTCTCTCTCTCCTCATAAATATGGATGGATAGATAGATAGATAGATAGATAGATAGATAGATAATAGATAGATGATAGATAGATAGATAGACAGATGATAGATAGATAGATAATAGATAAATGATATTAGATAGATAGATAGATAGATGATAGATAGATAGATAATAGATAAATGATATTAGATAGATAGATAGATAGATAGATAGATAGATAGATAGATGAAAAGATAAAACCTCAAGCTGTGAAAATTCACTGGGGAGAATTATCTGTGTTATTTAATTCATTATTGTTTAAAGAAAAATAAAATATCTCCTCATACATAAAAACCTAAAAGTTATCTGGTTAAAAAACTAATGAAGGTCTCCACATATGTCTATTATCCATAAGAATGGAGTCCTTTAGAAAAAAAAAAAAAAAGAGCCACTAGCCAGAAAAACCTTAGTATTAATTTTCCAAAGAAAAGACACATTGTGCTTGCCTCTCCATTCCTTCAGTATCACAACAACAACAACAACACACACACACACACACGATATTAGACATGCCCTTTCACTGCTTCTATATTTAGCTTGTATTTAATTTCAATGTTCATTCATTTACTCCTCATCAAACATTCCTGTGGTCCTATGCTAGACATAAATAATAGTCTTTGCCCTAGATCTCAGCAGGGAGAGAAATCTTCAGGTAGACACATCGCAAGTGGCCCCCTGGCCTCTAAAGGGTGGGCATGGTGCCAGTGGGCACAGGAAAGAAGAGCCCCCTCTACCCTAAGATTGCCACAGAAAGCTTCCCAGGAAAGCAGCTTATGACTAGGTCTTAGAGGACCAGTAGACATTTGGCCAGTGGGGATGTAGAAGAGTGCTTCAGAAAAGGGAAGAGCCAGTATAGGATGCAGACACATGAGGAAGAACCACCGAGAGAGGGCATGAGAGGGGGCCATGGGAGGAAGCGGAGGAGCCTCACTGGGCGAGGCAGGCTGCTGTCCTAATGGAAAGGACGTAGGGTGTCAAGTGAGCAATCTTGACTTGCTGGGTTGACATGAGGCTGGGCAGTTTTGCTGAAGTAGAAGCTTCAAAATCATCACAACCGATCCAGGTTCATTATAGTGGCATGCAACATGTGTCAGTTTTGAAAGCTCTTTCCCTGAGGTGGGCCAGTCTCTGAGGGTCTGAGGAGGAGACTCACGAACGAGTCTTCTGTCTAGAAAAAGGGGCACATCCAATATTCTAAATCATTTCTACCTGGAGTAGGAAGTTGGGCATATCTGCCCTGGCATTTCTAGATCCCAAAAGCAAAGGCAAAAGAAGAAAGAAAGAAAGAAAGAAAGAAAGAAAGAAAGAAAGAAAGAAAGAAAGAAAGAAAGAAAGAAAGAAAGAAAGAAGAGAGAGAGAGAGAGAGAAACAAAGAAAGAAAGAGAAAGAAAGAAACAAAGAAACAAAGAAAAAAAAGAAAGAGAGAGAAAGAAAGAAAGAAAGAAAGGAGGGAGGGAGGGAGGGAGGGAGGGAGGAAGGAAGGAGGGAGGAAGGAAGGAAGGAAGGAAGGAAGGAAGGAAGGAAGGAGAGGAAGGAAGGAAGGAAGGAAGGAAGGAAGGAAGGAAGGAAGGAAGGGAGGGAGGGAGGGAGGGAGGGAGGGAGGAGGGAGGGAGACACTTGACCACTTTGGGATGTGAATTCCATGGAGATTTTGAAGATTCTAGCCTGCTTTTCCAGTGTGCGGACTGAAAGAGAGAGATTCAGTCTGATCTGCATAGCGGTTGTGTTCCCAAGAGCTTTGTGCTGCGGTAAGCAAGGCCGCCTGATTATTGCCTCATGCTTTCTGAAACAGCTGTCGGTCTCCTTTTAGAGTTCTATTCTAGGGGGGATTGCAAGAACCACAGGGGAGAATTAACTCCTGAGCACTCGGCTCTGTTCATCTGGGTAGGAGAAATAGGTGCAGCTCTGTCTTCCTGACTGCCTGTGTGTCTGAGAATGCAGATAGGAAATGCTCCTGTCTATGGACTCAGTGGAAGACCACGTTCCCACCATTGTGATGTGTGTGTGCCCACACCTGAGCATGCTCAGTTTTCAGCAAGAGCTCAGCAGTTATTTCAAGGAAGGACAGTTAGGATCTTGCCACAGAGCTGCTTTTCTGTTTGCTGAGCGCTGCTATGAATCTAGCTTATCTGGAAAGCACACCATTATTGGATGGTGATTTATTGAATGCTATTTGTTCTTGCCTTTTCTCAATGTTGTGTGTGTTTAGTTGACGGGGTTTGATCTACTGCCTCCGCCAGTTCTAATTACACGATTTAGCAAAGGTTTATGGACGTGATGGGTGTCCCATTCACAGTAGGAGTACAGCTAAATAGAAGTCAGGAATCCAGATTGCTAAGTGAACAGAAGTCAAGATCCTGGTGGTCCAAGATCTGCAGTCTCCTGGGGCCCTGACTGGCATTGAGATGAGTGACAGGAACAACGTTCCCACTTCTTATGCTTTAAGCACCAGTTCCCACTGAAGCACACACATCCCATTTACAAAAACTGACAACTCAACCAACGTCCAGTGCTTCTGGATGAACAGTGGGCTGTTTGCGACCAAGGGACAGCGAGGCCCTTCTGCAGCTGGAGGTCACATCCTCCAGTAAGGAACTTGCCCCCTTTTCCATTAATATTTCTGAATTGTTGTGACAATTGACATTGACCCTATCTAGTGTTTTCTGAGCACTTATTACATGTCAGAGACTTGCTATATATCCAAGTGCTATTGATCACCACAACCTGATGCTTTGTCTTGACTTTGCCATGACAACTGGAAGATAAAGAAATGGGAATTCATTTATTCCAGGAATTTAGAATGCTGTTTGTATTTGGTCATACTTTCAAAAGTTGAAGTTTTTTTTTTTAATTATTTTTGTATGCTATAAAGAATACAGTTAGGGCTGGAGAGATGGCTTAGCAGGTAAGGTGCCTACCTGCCAAGCCTAAGAAAGCCCATTCTATTCTCCAGATCCCACATTTAGCAAGATGCAAAGTCACACAAGGGCACAATGCCATGCTTGCCTACAAGGGGGCGCACACATCTGGAAGTCATTTACAGTGGCTGAGAGGCTGCTGGCACGCCCATTTTCTCTCTCTCTCTCTCTCTCTCTCTCTCTCTCAAAAAAAAAAAAAAGAATAGAGTTATTGGGCTATGGAGATATCCCATCAAAGCATAATGACCTAACTTTGCATACCCAGTACCCATGTATATGTCACTTGTAATCCCAGCACTCAGGAGACAGAAACAAGGTATCTCCAGGACCTGCTGGATAGCTAGACTAGCTCAATCAGTCTCAATAAATAAGGTGTAGAGAAATGGAGGGAGACACCCAATGCCAACTTCTGACCGTCATATGTGTATACATACTCATGCACCTACATACATACAAACAAGCACACATACATGCTTACACACCACACATACACACATGCAAAAAAGAAGAAAGTTATTGAAGGAAAAATACAAAAGAACCTTCTAAGTTACACCCAGTGTTCACTCTCCACTAATTTCATTAGTGAGAAGACTCAAGAGAAGCAATGCTCCCATAGAGACCGAGCTAGCAAGAGGCTGGGCCAGAGCTGGAACTGGATTTCTTAATGCCACCGCTTTGGGGAGCATCTCAGGGACAAAGGGTTTCTATGTTCTGAACAATGGTTATTGCAAGGGGCCCAGAGTGCCTTGGGACTTGGCCCCTTACCCTAAAGAACTTCCAGGGATATGCCTTCTCCCTCAAGGATCAAGTTCACTTAAAAAAAAAAAGTGGGCTGGAGAGATGGCTTAGCGTTTAAGGCGCCTACCTGCTAAGCCTAAGAACCCGGTTCCAATCTCCAGGTCCCAGTTTTAGCCAGATGCAAAGTGACACAAGGATGCAATGCTGCACTTGCCCACAAGGGGGCGCACACATCTGGATTTCGTTCACAGCAGCTGAGAAACTGCTGGCGCGCCCATTCTCTATCTGTCTCCCTCTCCCTCTCTCTCTGTCTCTCTCTGTGTCTCTCTCCAAAAAAAAAAAAAAGTCTCGTACTCACATGTAATATAGTCAGATTTTCCCTTTAGGAATTGCTTTTTAAAAATACCATAAAATATTGTTTTGGGAGAGTAAATCACAGCATCAGCCTGTCAGCCTTGCGTCGGTGTTTTATGTTTGGGCAAGTTTCAATAACATTAAGAAAACATGAGCTGCACAAGTTCCAGTATGTCTAAACTCATAAATACAAAAACACATGCCTAAACACATAGATGCCTGGGCATAGCAATACAGTTCTCCACATCAAGATGTCTCCGGGTATAAATGGAAAACTGAAGAGAAGAAAACTAGTGTTTTCGTATTCTGGTGTTTCATTTTGTCCTTGTGTCTGATTTGAGCTTAGTATTTTAATGGCCACCTGTTTCTCAACACACAGGCCTCCAGCCTTTCTTACCATATTCTCATCCCTGCATTTAATCTCCTCAGGTCCCACAAGGCTTTTCTCTTCTGCCATCAACCATACATGTCTCACGATGACATTGCTAGAAATGCTCTTTTTGCTCTCCAGTATAATGATGAAGCCAAGTGCAGTCACAGTATAGGCACTCAACCAAATGCCAGTGTACATGGTCCAAAGCCCCTGCCCCAAGAGAACTGGGCAATTGCAGCTCAGGGCTTCCCTAGCTCACATCAAGCAAGATAACAAGCTTCAATGCATGGAACTCAAATAACATCAGAGCAGCATCTCGTTAATCAATACGGTAACCTTCTACACGGCCCTTTAGAGCTTACGAATCCCACATCATGAACTCATTCCGCAAGTGTTTATTGAGCGCCTGCCTCGTGTCACTCGACTAGACTCTGGTATAAGGGACACAAAGGTGCATAATGAAGCCTCAGTGCCTATCTGAGGAGCAGGAAAACCAAGCTGAGTCCTGGTGAGGTCTTACCCAGGAAGCAAGAGTCAAACGTCTTGTGGGTTATCTTTGGTTACAAAAGACTCCTCTTTGTCTCTGGTGCCTCGTGAGAAGCTCAAGTGAGAGCACGCTCACCACAGTTGCCATCTATTTGGCTTTAACCTTACCAACATGTTTTTATCAACAAGTAGATATGCCCTAATACCTTCTGTACAGTTTATCTTATTTACATTTCCTTCCAAAATCTCTCTCTCTCTCTCTCTCTCTCTCTGTGTGTGTGTGTGTGTGTAAATGTGCGTGTTCCTTGTGCACATGTTGTCATCTTTAATCACTCTTTCACCTTATTTCCTGTTTCTATCCACCCCTCTCCCCTCCAACCTCACCCCAGAACTGGAATTACAGGCATGTTTGGCTACACCTGATTTTTACATGAGTGCTGGAGAACAAACTCGAGTCCTCGCGTTTACACAGCGAGCACTCTTACCTGCTGAGCCATCTCCCCATCCCCACAAATAATCTTTGTTGTTTCTGATCTTCGACTGTCCATAGCAGTCTCTGATCTGACAATTCCCCGTATATTGTTCTGTGCCACAGCATGTCTGTCAAAGCACCTGGCCACGGGAATAAAAACTCACAACCCACATGTGTGGCTCATTATAATAGTGACTTGTTTTGTAACTGAGATGGGCATTTTCTTATCATCTCCCATCTAGTAAGTACGATTGTATGGTATTGTCGTGTGTTCAGTTATAAAAACGAAAAGCTAACCAGGTACCTGAGATTCTGTCTATCTCTATTTCGAGCTAGCTGCCAGCCTATTTGCCTAATTCTCTCCTCAGGGAAGTAACCTTTGATTCTCAGAAGTGAGGTGGACTAGGGTCGTGTCCTCATCTGAAGACCTCAGTTATAGTCAATGATAGTTCCAAGGTGACATCACCTGAGGCAGGTCGTCCTCTGAGGCCTTGGGTTCCAGGTATGAATCAGAAGTAACATAGATTAGCTAACTTGTCAATGATATTCTGGTGGAGGTTGCTTCCAGCCATGGGTTCAGTGGGACTGGGCAAAGACAGAAACAATCCCCAGGCTCTTCCCATCTCGGGAGCACTGTACCATACGACAGTCTGTCATTTTCCTTCTGTGTCATTTAAGCATTTACCAACCTAACCAAGTATGTATTCCTACTGACATCATAAGGACACCAATCTCCTGCCTCGTGCTAAACTCACAGTTAAGCATTTAAGGTCCTGAGTATAGAATTCCCTTTATGGAGGCAGTCAGGCCTCCAAATGTCTCTGAGATGGGGTTTAACAAGAGCTACGCATGTCTAGAGGTAGGGATGGGTCCCCAAGCTGAGGACGACTTATCTCCTCTGAGACAGGTGATATCTTCATAAGCATCATTGCCCCAAACTGGATTTAAACAGTTCTGTCTAGGTTAGGGCAGTTTAGGGAGTGCAGTGTTTTACAGGTTAGCCTGGCTTCTGTCTTTGTTATTTCCCTTACAATTCCTGAGCATCTACACTCTTTCTCTTTTTAGAATGCCAAGTCCTGCCCTGGGGAGGCAAGAATTGCTGCAAGCAGGCCAAAGTCATGGGCCTGCGCCAAGCTAGAGTCCTTTAATCATGAGGCAGTTGCAGGAAATTTGAACCTTCCGGGGAACTCCATTTCAGCATCCTTCTCTTCAGCTTATGGTGACAATATATCTGACCTTGATCCCCAGAGGACAAGGTAGAAAGGCACCTGCTTCATAGCACTTGGGTGACAGCTGGCCCAACTTGCCTGGTTCTGTCAGCCACTTCAGAAGGGACTTAATGCTACCAGAGGCTATGAGCAGCATTCCACTTCCCTCTACTCAATCCCCAAGTCTGATTTCTTTTTCTTTTGGATATTTTTTTTTCTTTTGGATATTTTTTCTTACAAAACGTAATTCTAGAATATGTTTTTGATGTTTTTGTTGGTGGTGGTGGTAGTTTTTTTGTTTTTGTTTTTGTTGTTTTTGTTTTCCCAAGGTAGGGTCTCACTTTAGCCCAGGCTGACCTGGAATTCACTATGTAGTCTCAAGATGGCCTCAAACTCATGGTGATCCTCCTACCTCTGCCTCCCAAGTGCTGGGATTAAAGGCATGCATCACCATGCCTGGCCTAGAATATGATTTTTTTTTTTTTTTTGTTTTTCAAGGTAGGGTCTCACTCTAGTCCAGGCTGACCTGGAATTCACTATGTATTCTCAGGCTGGCCTTGAACTCTTGGCAATCCTCCTACCTCTGCCTCCCGTGTACTGGAATTAAAAGTATGCACCACCACACCCGGCTAGAATATGATTTTTTTTTTTTTTTTTTTGGAGAGAGACAGAGAAAGAGGGAAAGGAAGACAGATAGAGATTGGCGCACCAGCAGCCTCTCAGCAACTGCAAACAAAATCCAGATGCATGTGCCCCCTTGTGGTCAAGTGCAGCATTGTGCCCTTGCGTCACTTTGCATCTGGCTAAACGTGGGACCTGGAGATTGGAACTGCTGGAGATTGGAACTGGCGTTCTTAGGCTTAGGAGGCAGGCGCCTTAACCCTAAGCCATCTCTCCAGCCCTAGAATATGATTTTTAAGTGAGTAAGCTCACAATGTTTGTGTGCCTTCCTGTTCCACATGATCAAAAATCAGACACACAGGTTTGTCAGGTCTATTATCATTTAAGTTCCAGCATTTCTTTTTGCTCTCATTTAAAACATATATAGTAAATTTGATGTATCCATTTGTTGATTGAATTTTTCTTACAGCAACTAGTCCTGTGAACTTTAGAACACATATGATTAACACTGTCCTCTAGATACAGAATTCCCTCAAGCCACAGCATTTCCACTGGCTGCACCTTTGTTCTGGAATTCTCCCCCTACCTCTAGCTGCTGGTAAACACTTCCCTATGGTTTTGTAATTTCCAGACTGCTACATAAATGGAATCTAATAGTATACAATCCTGTCAGTGTGATTTGTTTCAACTTGCATGATATGTTTATGTATGAGTCAATCATGTGGTTGCAGGTATATTTTGTTTCTTTTAAAAAAAATTTTTATTGACAACTTCTATACTTACATACAAAAAATGCATCATATTTCCCTCCCCTGTCCCCCATACCCCTTTAGAACTCCAATCTCCATCATATCTCCTCCCTCTCTCCATTAGTCTCTCTTTTAATTTGATGTCATCATCTTTTTCTTCTATTATGAGTGTCTTGTGAAGGTATTGCTAGGCACTGAGAGGTCATGGATATCGAGGCCAATTTCTGTCTGGACAGTTGCATTGTAAGGAGTCATACCCTTCCTTTGGCTCTTCTATTCTATCAACCCCCTCTTCGGCAATGGGCCCTGAGCCTTGGAGAGTGTGACAGAGATGTTTCAGTGCTGGGCACTCCTCCATCCCTTCTTCTCAGCACTGTGTTGCCTTTTGGGTCATCCCAGTGGTCATCGCCATCTGAAAAGAGAAGTTTCTCTAACCAGAAGTGAGAGTAGCATTAATATGTGAATATGAACATTAAGTGTAGTGCTTTCAGGGCAGCTTGGTGGGAATAATATATACATTTAGCCAGACAAGAGCAGGCTTTATACCCCTAAGGCTAAAAACATTTTTTATTTATCTATGAGGAAAAGAGTGAGGCTGAGGTTGGGGGAGTAGAGAAAGAGAGTGAGTGTTCCAGGGCCTTCTACCACTGCAAATAAACTCCAGACACATTGTGAATCTGGCTTCACATGGGCACTGGAGAATCAAAGCTGGGCCAGCAGGCTTTGCAAACCAACATCTTCAACCACTGAGTCATCTCCCCAGCACAGTTTGTTCCTTTTTGTTGTTGGGTAGTATGCATTATATGAATGTAAGATACGATTGATCCATCCATCCTTGTATTTGGTAGTTGCAGCTAATGGTTATTATATAAGTGATCTGCTGTAAATATGTGTGTGTACATGTAATTTTTCATTTTTCCTGAATGAACTTCCCAAGTGCAATTCCTGGGTCAAACACTAAGTGTGTGTTTAATTTTGTAAGAAACGGCTGTACTGTGGAAAGAGCAGCTATAATATTTAACATTTCCGCCAACAATGTGGGATGCTTCCAGTTTTGTTCCAAGGCAAGGCAAAGTGCCCTTGTATCTGGAGATGTTGAGCCAGTGTACCTCAAGAGCACAGTTCTGACGGCTTCATTACTTGGTCTTTCTCCCTCAACTAGCCGAGAAGGTGTCCGCTCACATTTGGTCTCATTGCCAGGGCCATTGCTCCTTGCTCAGTCATCCCATCCTGTCGTAATCATGTCTTCTTCACTGCCCATGCTAGCAACTTCTAGTTTGAAAGTAAAAATCAAACAAATAACAAATCCATCATCATTAATCATGCCACTCGCCTCCCTCATTGGGCTGCTAATTAATAACAGGTTCTTAACAGCATAAATCTTGGCTTTTAAGTGCTTGTTAAAGTAACAGGACAAACCTATAAAAAATGCCATTTTAAATACCAAGGAAATAGCAATTCAAGTTCTTAATAGTCCTGAATCTATATATTGGCCTCAACACATATTGTTCCCAAATCTGAGGTGGCCAATTTGGCCAAGAGTCCCTTGGGTACATCCTTGTTTCCATCATTTACCTTGGCAGTGTCAGCTAAGCTTTAGGATTCAAGTCAAATGTCACTGCAGAAAATCTGGGCATCCAGCGATGTCTGTATCTCCATCCCTTAGAACCTGGAACTATTCCCTGTAGAGACAGAAAGGGGTTTAAAAATGTGATGACCTCAAGTTGGGGGGGTGACCCTGTGTTATTGGTGGTCCTCTTCTAATTCATGAGTCCTTAAGTGGAGAGAACCTTTGCTGACCAGATACAGACGCAATGAAGGAGGAAGGGTCATAATGATGCAAGGATGCTGTCTTTGAAGATGGGACAGAGAGGGAACCAGGGACCCCAAAAATGTGGACACTCTCTAGTAACTTAAACATTGAAGTCTGTAGTAATTTCTTGTGGTCTCAGTAGGAAACTAATACACCCTGTCCAGGTGGGGTTAAACGATGCTTGATAAGCTCTGTTCCTCTCCACACATACTACTAACAAGGTTCGCATTGCACCTTTCACACCATAATGATGCCAGGACTCCCTGTCTGTTCCTGACAACACACAGTGAGTGCCTGGAAAGCAGGTACGGGTCTGATCATGTGACTGGTGTGAATTCTTCTACTTACTACACATAACCGTTGTTGAGTCATCATTCTCACCAGGCTGTGGGGTGGAGGGAGAAGACTGTGACCAGGGTGGTTTGTACAAATGTCACTTTTTATCCCAATTGGTCTCCTGACCCTTTTTGTTAATGATAAGGGATCAGACATAAAATGGTAGTGGAGGGCTGGAGAGATGGCTTAGTGGTTAAGTCACTTGCCTGAGAAGCCTAATGACTCAGGTTCAATTCCCCAGTACCCATATAAGCCAGATGTACCAGGTGGTGCATGCATCTGGATTTCGTTTGCAGTGGCTGGAGGCCCTGGTGCGCCCATCTTCTCTATCTACCTCCTTGTCTCTCTCATAAATAAATAAATAAATAAATAAATAAATAAATAAATAAATAAATAAAATAGAATTTAAAAACAGGGGTTGACATCATGCCCAGAGACATTGCCTCCCCATAATAACTGAGTGTTGCTCCCACAATGCATAACCCACAACCCCATGGGGAATACCAGCAACCCCACTGAAGAGGCTCCCAGCAAAATGGGAGCATGAAGGGGGGAAAAGATGGTACCAACACATGATGTGTTTATACAAAGTATATTCTTAATAAAAAATAATTATATGAAAAAAAGAAATATGATGGTTGAGTTTACTCAAGACATGGACCCTAAGAAGATTCCCATCTTTAGGTTTGGCAGTCCGAAGACATTGGAGACATATTTGTACCCACAAAATAGTCCCAGTGATTCAGTGAGGTTATTTTGGGAAATACAACAGGCCAAGGAGAAAGGGAGGCGAGTACAGAAAGGAAATGTAATTGCTTCTTTTCACACAAGGAACGTCAGGCAGGAGGCATCCAGCAACGCTGCCCATGACACCATCAGACAAATAGCTACTTCTAAGTCAACGTATGAATCATGTGGACTGCCTCGCCAAGAAGCAAAGGAAATGTCATGGGCTTTGCAATGAATTTTTGTTACTGTTGGCTTTTTGTAAAAGGCACTTACCCATCCTCTCTGTCAGAATCAGTTCTAGGGGGGACGGTCTTCCACTTTCTCTCATTCACTCGCCCCTCCATCTGTACCCACTGAACCTTTATATACATGATGCCTCCCTCCACCCCAGCTGCAGTTAGACTTCTCAGAGTGATCTTTCTTACAGGGACATATTCTACACTAAACTAAAGAATACATATACTTCAGACTTAGTATCTCACTCTCTAACTGAGATCTTGGAAACTTACTCAGAAATGCAACCTTGTTTCATCATTTGCACTTATTTCATTTTCCTGAAACTAATCCCTTCCTCTTAGTTTTGAGAACTACAGAATCTGGTCGAAAGGCATAATGCCAGTTAAGGTTACTCTTTCTTTTTCTCCATGTGTGCTTTTTGTCATTATTTTATTTTGTTTTTCCTGGTTAACTCTTTTTAATTTTTGTGGTTTTTAAAAAAATATTTTGTTTATTTATTTGAGAGAGAGAGAATGGGCACACCAGGGCCTCCAGCCACTGCAAATGAACTCCAGATGCATACGCCCCCTCGTGCATCTGGCTTACATGGGTTCTGGGATATGGAACCTGGGCCCTTTGGCTTTGCAGGCAAGTGCCTTAACCGCTAAGCCATCTCTCCAGCCCTCCTGGTTAACTCTTAAAGAGAAAGAATGTGTGTTATTTTGGCTGATGACATAATTTTACAAAAATAAAGTATAGGATAAAGAAACAAAGAAGAGCTAGAGAGATGGCTCAGAGATTAAGACGCTTGCTACCAAAGCCTTACAACCAGGTTCAATTCCCCAGTACCCATGTAAAACCAGATGCACAGTGGTACACGCGTCTGGATTTTGTTTGCAATCTTGGCATGCCTATTCCCTATCTTTCTGTGTTTCTCTGTCTCTCTCTGTCTGTCTGCTTGCAAATAAATAAAAAAAGAAAAGAAAAGAAAAAATAAAAGAAACAAAGAAGTTACCTATGTGGTGGCAGGTGAGAAAACCCTGCACAACCATTACAAAGGAAACATGCTCTGTGCTAGTTAAATTCCCTAATGACAGAGACAGCAGGGCCTGAGGAGTGAGAAAAAGAAAACCAGTTCTTCAGTAGTGATTTTTTTTTTAATTGAAACTGACTGCAACATGGCATTGCCAGTGCATGAGGCCAAATACACAATGCTGTCCAGATCCCATCAACTTTTCCTACACTGTGCTTCATGCTCCCTGCAATCAATAGGGACCTATCTCACAGTATTGATTAGGAAGATGACTGAAATGATGGCACCTTCCACAGCTGGCTCCGGAGCGAGCGACCAAAATCCAGTCAAGCATTTTATTCATTCTCTATTTTCTTCTTCTTTTTTGTAACTTTCCAGGATAATCTATGATCTCACTGTCCTTTATCTCTTGGAGCCATTCTCTTTCTGCTTCACGCTGTTGTGATTTTTACATTTCATGTGGTAAGATTTTCAATAAGGCCAATGCTAAGCTATACTCAGCTTGGTCAAAAGTTTCTCTCTAAAAAAAACAAAATTCATTTGTAGTAACTTACCATGTTCTGGACTGTTTTTATATCCCAATATCCTTCACACATTGCTTTATCCCAACCTGTTAATTGTGTGTATTTAGATAGGCTGGGGAGATTTTCGTTGCATACGGTTAGATGAGTAATGTTTCTCATCGCCTTGATTAAATACCTGACAAGAAGCAAGTTAAGGAAGGAAAGGGTTATTTTGCCTTATGTGTGAGGGTGCAGTCCAACACGGGTGGAAGGCATGGCAGCAGAGACTTACTCACTTTCGGGTAGGCTAGGAAGGAGAGAAGGGGGAATGTCAGCATAGGCCCTTAGTGGGCTTCCTCCTTTTCCCCTTTTTATTAACTCCAGGACCCCAGCCAATGGAATGGTGCCCCCCACATTCAGGCTGGGTCTTGATTAAACCTCTCTGGAAAAGCACAGACCTACCCAGAGGTGATTCCAAGCCAACCAAGTTGACAGTGAAGATGAAACCATCACAGTGGCCATTCCCAGACATTTCCTAGAAGGGGTCTAGTTTTCTGACTTTAAATTTTGCCTGTAGAGATGGGTAGATGGCTTAGTGGTTAAGGCACTTGCCTGTGAAGCCTGAGGACTAAGGTTCGACTCTCCAGGTCCCATGAAAGCTAGACACACAGTGACACAAGCGTGCAAGGTTGTATGTGCACACCAAGGGGTGTACATATCTGGAGTTCAACTGCAGTGGCTGGAGGACCTGGTGTGCCAATTCTCTCCCTCTCTGTCTCTCTTGCATAAAACAATGGCAGTCTGTTGGGCTTGCCTCAAAAAACAAAAACATTTGCCTGTTTAGTCATCTGTCAATCATACTAGGTTAGATTATACTACAGAAAAAAATTTCAGAGGCTCTTTTTTTCCTTTTTTTACTTTAAAAAAATTTTTTATTGACAACTTTTATACTTACATACAAAAAATGCATCATATTTCCCTCCCCTGCCCCCATACCCCTTTAGAACTCCACTCTCCATCATATCTCCTCCCTCTCTCCATTAGTCTCTCTTTTAATTTGATGACATCATCTTTCTCTTCTATTATGAGGGTCTTGCAAAGGTATTGCTAGGCACTGCAAGATCATGGATATCAAGGCCAATTTCTGTCTGGACAGTTGCATTGTAAGGGGTCATATCCTTCCTTTGGCTCTTCCATTCTATCCGCCCCCTCTTCCGCAATGGTCCCTGAGCCTTGGAGGGTGTGACAGAGATGTTTCAGTGCTGGGCACTCCTCCATCCCTTCTTCTCAGCACTATGAAAATAAAAGATGACATTCCTTCCCTAAGCTCCCTGTCCATTGCTGGCTGACAGTAGTAGCATTTCCTCAGTGGAGTCACTGTACAGGATGCTGAGGCTCACAGACTAGTCATCATCTTACATGAATAAAGAGATCTTTAGAGAGTCTCACATCCACAACCAAGTGCTCAGCGTGACCCACACACTTCCCTCCACCACCAGCCACAAGAAAATAATGGAGACAGCCTTTCTGGGTTCCTTCACTGAGAGTACGTGGTGAGGAACATTAATCCCAGTCATGTACTACTATAGAAATTTGCTGTGATGTTAACCATATGATTGTGTATACCCTGCTTACTATGTTTTAAGATCCTACTAGACATTCATGTCATAAGGCAGAGAACATTATGTTCTTCTCATATGCTAATTGATTCCATTTTTATTGCCACCACACACACAAACACCCGTCCAACCCCAGCTACTCCAATAATGACCTAGCTTGTCTTCCCCCACCAAAGGCCATTTCTTTAATAGCATCCAGAATGCTTCTTTTTAAAGTGTCAGTCAAGGATAGAGAAATAGCTCAGCAAAACCTAAGTCCCAGGTTCAATTCCCCAGGATCCACGTAAGCCAGATGCACATGGTAGCACATGCTTTTGGGGTTCATTTACAGTGGCTGAAAGCCCTGATGTGTCCATTCTCAATCTCTCTCTCTTTCTCTTTTCTCTCTCTCGCTCTCTCTGCCTCTTTCTATCCCTCTCAAATCAATGAAAACAGTGAAAAATAAATGAAAAATAAAAAGATAAAATATCCGCGCTCTCCTACTTAAGGCCTCTCTATTTTACCCACTGAAAAGTTAAAAAAAAAAAAACCTCCACCATGGTGACATCTCCACCCTGCCAAGCCCTTCACATTCACCTGTGACCCTCTATCCTTGCCCATGCTGCTCCCAGCACCGGTGGCCTTTGCTCTGATCTCTAGAGACCAGATGCTTCCCAAAGGAGAATGCTTGCACTAAGCTTTCCCCTTGCATTGAAGGCTCCTTGTCATTCAAGTCTTCTGTATGCACACCATCCGCATATGGGCTGTCCTTTACCACACAGCCTAAGTAAAATATTACCCTTCCAGTCACTCACTGTCATTCTTTTACCTACCAGGTATCTAAACCGTCAGTTATGTGACAGACAGTATTTAAGATACTTGAGAGTATTTGTGGCAAAAATAAACCAGTGAGTCTGTTTTCAGGAAGAAAGACCTACAGTGAATATAGAACAAAACATATTGTTTATCAAATGATGGTGAAAATGAAGAAGTCCAGAGCTAAGTAGGCATCCACTTGAACAGGGTCCTATTGGACCATATTAGAACATGACTGTATATTAGTATATACATCCTACCACATGTATGGCATTCTTTTTTTTTTAATTTTGTTTGTTTATTTTTTTTTATTTATTTGAGAGCAATAGACAGACAGAGAAAGAGGCAGAGAGAGAGAAAGAGAGAGAGAGAATGGTTGCACCAGGGCCTCCAGCCACTGCAAACGAACTCCAGATGCATGCTCCACCTTGTGCATCTGGCTTATGTGGGTATTGGGGAATTGAGCCTCGAACTGGGGTCCTTGGGCTTCACAGGCAAGCACTTAACCACCAAGCCATCTCTCCAGCCCTGTACGGCATTTGTATCCCAGGATAATAGAAGATGATGATTAAACATTAAGAGAAAGTTTCTCCATATAAAATATTCTAGCTATTCAATGAAACAATTCAATGATACAATTAGTAGAATGTCACCTTTTTCCAACATTTTGGGAAGTCTGTGTTGTGTGGGAGCTGTGGACAGAGGACTGACACATTGCCTCATCATAAGGAGGATGGCCAACAAAATACAGGTCAGCAACAAAAACTTTTATTTATTTATTTTTATTTTGGAGAGAGACACAGAGAGATAGGGAGAGGAAGACAGATAGAGATGGGTGCGCCAGCAGCCTCTCAGCCACTGCAAACGAAATCCAGATGTGTGTGCCCCCTTGTGGGCAAGTGCGGCATTACACCCTTGCATCACTTTGCATCTGGCTAAACGTGGGACCTGGAGATTGGAACTGATGTTCTTAGGCTTAGCAGACAGGCGCCTTAACAGCTAAGCCATCTCTCTAGCCCAAGAAAAACTTTTAACAGATGTATGTATTTAATTTAAATTTAACTTAACTGTGGGCTGGATAGATGGATCAGTAGTTAAAGGCAATTGCTTACAAAGCCTGATGGCCTGATTCTCTCTGATGGGTTTGATTCTCTAGTATCCCCACATAAAGCCAGATGCACAAAGTTTCCCATATGTCTAGAGTTTGTAGTGGCAGGAGGCCCTGGCACATCCATAGTCACACCCTCTGTCTCTCAAATAAATAACTAAAAATATTTAAAAATAGAATAAATTTAACATGTCTAATTTAATTATTAAATTTTTATATGACACAGAAACCTTCAGACAAGAATACCCATAGACTCAAGGAAAAGTCTTATGATTAGGTTCAAAGAAGAATGGATGGTTATATAGAAATGTGATTGGAGAAAAAGTTCTGCTGGTTGGTGACACTCAGAGAAGGGACACCTAACAAAACCTGTCTGCTCAGTATGTAGCATTTCTTCCTCTCAGGGATGAGACAGGACACTCTGGAATGAGGCTCTTTAAGGGAGAAGTAAAGGTGTTTTTTCTAATTTCTGCATGTATTAGGCTACTGATGAAAAGTTGACCAACTAAGCCACATTCCCCAGCTCCACTGTCCTTTGAAATATAGATGAGTTAAAAGCAAAGCAAAACCCTGAGCACGCTCTCTGGTGGTGTCATGCAGGCCCTGGGCTTTGAGGACTGTTCTCTAGGACGAGCTTCACAGCTAGGTCTGTAAACCCGTCTCTCTCCTGGACCCAGGGTCACATGAATAACTTCCTCATCAACATCTCCCAGAATCCGAACAAACAACTCCAGGTTGAACATGCTCACAATAAAAGTTTTTCTGGCAAATATTCCCTCACGTCAGTGATTTAAAAGGCTTTCCTTAAAGTTTCCTGAGTACAAAGTTGTAATCATTCTCATCTCTCCTCTCTACCTGGTCAGGAAATTTCGTCGTTGTCTTGGATTTCGAGTATATCTAGAATCCGAGCACTTCTGACCATTTGCACTGCTACCTCTCCTAGCCCCACCTATGTCCCTCTCTCCCTCTCTCTCTCTCCCTCTCTCTCTCTTGTTTCTTCCCACAAGGTCTGGCTATGTAATCTAGATTAGGCTGGCTTTGAAACTGAGATCACGCTGCCCCAGCCACCCAAGGGCAGGATTGCAGGTAAACACCACCGTGCCTGGCAACCATCATTTCTTAGTTGAATCACCTCAGGGTCTCTTTACCTCAATTCCAGATGTTTTAAAGTCTAGACTTAAAAAAGAAGCTAGATGATCATTCACACGTTTAAATCAGGACGTGCCACTGCTATTTGAAGATTCTCCATTGGCTATCCAATCTGAAGCCAGTATATCCTTACAACAGCCCATAAGGCCCTACAGATTTGGATCTTCATATTAGCTCTGACTTCACCTGCCCTTGGCTTGCTCTGTCCCAGCCACGCTCGCTTCCCGGCTGTGCTTTGGCTATATCAAAGGTGCCCTGGCTTGGGCCTTTGAACTGACTGTTGGCTCTGCCGAGATCTTTTTCTTACGAGTATGTCCCTGAATTCCTTACTAAATGTCTCCTGCCCATCTTAACTGAGGTTGTAAATTTCTGATATCTGCCTTCTAAAATCCCTATACTATTCATCTACTCTATTAATTTTTTATTATAGAAAAATTTAAATGTACATTAGAGTAAAATATGCTGAATTCCCAAATACTCATCCTTCAATTTTAAACGATCACCTCTGAGTCATCTTGTGCATTGGTCTCCATCTTCTCTCCCTCGCTCTGAGTTATTTTGAAGTAAATCCACACACCATGCACTTACCTTTGTAACACAGTCTATTCTCATTGTTTTGGGAGGTTGTATTCTATAAAGCTGCTGTGTGAGACTCACCCCAGCCAGAATGACTTTCATCAAGGAAAAAAAAAATGAAAATAAATGCTGGTGAGGGTATGGGGGAAAGGGCACTCTTATTCACCATTGGTGGAAATGTAAATTGGCACAGCCACTATGCAGTATGGAGGTTTCTTTTACAAACTAAAAATAGAGCTGCTAGATGACCCAGCTATACCACTCCTGGGCATCTACCCAAAGGGCTTTATGCTACTCCACAGAGATATCTGCACATCTATGCTCACTGATGCTCTATTTACAATTGTAAGGAAATGAATCAGGCTAGATGTCCACCAACTGATGGATGGATAAGGAAAATATGGTACATAGGGATACACAATGGAATTTTATTCAGCCATAAAAAAATAAATTTTCAGGAAAATTGATGGAGCTAGAAAAATACTATAATAAGTGAAGTAACCCAGGCTCAGAAATGCAAGCACTTCATGTTCTGTCTCATATATAGGTCGAAGCTTTGAAGTTTTATATATGCATATTGATTTGCAAATGTGTTGAAACCAAGAAACCATAAAGGGGCCCATGAGAGGGGAATAAAGGAGTAAAGGGAGGGGTGGGAAGAATAGTAGAACACAAATGATAAGAAAGTGGAAGGGACAGCTCTGGGGGAGGAAAGGTATAATTAGGGATGGAGAGGGAGCTGGATCGGGGAGAGGGAAAGGGTCAACCAAAACTTAGTGTTGCAGTCAGCAGAAAGCACCTGACCAAAAGCAGCTTGTGGGAAGAAAGCTGTCTATTTTGGCTTATAGATTTAAGAGGAAACTCCGTAATAGCAAGGGAAAGATGGCAGAGCAGAGGGTGGACATCACCTCCTGGCCAATATCAGGTGGACAACAGCAGCAGGAGAGAGTGCCAAACACTGACAAGGGGAAGCTGGCTGTTAACACCCATAAGCCCATCCCCAGTAATACACTGCCTCCAGGAGGCTCCAGTTCCCAAGTTCCTTAAGGGTTAAGAGTCCAGTTTTAGAAAATATGTTCACAACTGAGTTCAAGTTCCAGTTTGAAACAGCTGGACCTTTCTACACTCAGTACCCAAGCTCCAGAAGATATAAATTAGCATATACCCAAAGCAGAGGGACTGTCTATTTCTGAGCATTGTAGACATTTTAGGTGGCCTGCTGAGTTTAGCAGGATTGCATGTAATCCCTCAATATATGAAATCATTTGCTTAAGTTGTTTTTTTGTATGATCACAATCAAAAAGCCAGAAGCAGATGCAAAGTGAGAGCCTGAGGGTTAGTGGAGAAGGGACTGGAAGAGGAGAATCGTGGGCTGAGTTAGTTGCTAAAATAAAGGAAGTTTAATCCAGGTACAGTGGCACAAGCCTTTAAACCCAGCACAGAGGTAGATGTAGGAGTGAATTACAGGCCAGCCTGGGCTAGAGCAAGACCTTACCTTGAAGAAGAAAGAAAGAAAGAAAGAAAGAAAGAAAGAAAGAAAGAAAGAAAGAAAGAAAGAGAGAGAGAAAGAAAAGAAAGGAGAGAGGGAGAGGGAGGGGGAGGGAGGAAGGAAGGAAGGAAGGAAGGAAGGAAGGAAGGAAGGAAGGAAGGAAGAAAAGAGAAAATAATTTAAGGTTGAGGATGTATGTAGATCAATGCTATAACATTTGCCTAGTATATCAATCCCCAGCTCTGAAATTAAATAAATAAGTAAATAAATAAATAATTTTAAAGGGAAGGAAGAAGGTAAGGAGAAACAACAAAAAAAAAAAAAACCTGGGCTAGGGATATTGCTCTGTGGTAGAATAATTATCTAGAATGTGAAAAGTAAGACCCGAGTTCAATTTCCAGTACCACCGCCTCTAACAATAAACTCTAAGCCACCAGTGTTGACATGGGATGGCCCCTATGGTGGGTGAAGATTGAAGACTGCCGAGTGTCCTGACAGAAGCCTTTCTGAGACACAAATCCAGAAGTGACATCGCC
Source organism: Orientallactaga sibirica (assembly GCA_036365145.1). Lineage (NCBI taxonomy): Eukaryota > Metazoa > Chordata > Mammalia > Rodentia > Dipodidae > Orientallactaga > Orientallactaga sibirica. The sequence continues at coordinate 25,976,824 of JAEOAD010000008.1, forward strand.
ATCCAGAATGACCCAATGATGCCCAATCTGATGTTGATATGAGTACAAATAAAATACGCCTTTTTTTGGTGTTTTCTGCACATCTGGCTCATGCCACACTTCTCTTTAGTAATCATACCTAAGACTCAGAGAGATCAAAAGGACTTTTCCTGGGAGACAGACTAGGGAATAATGGAGCAAGACTCCAGCCCTCTGAGCACGGAGCCATCTAGGGCAGAACGCAACCTGAAACTAACATTTCAAGTGTGTCAAAGAAGATAATCTTGAATTAACAAAAACATTTAATTAAACAGAAAAATCTATTTCATGCCACTTAAGAGGACTTAATGACATTCCTAAGAAGATAATCTGAGGAGGAAGAATGAGAAAGGGACAATGTTGACCAAAGGGTACAGTGCTTTGGTTAAACTGGAGGGAAAATATTGAGTGATCTACTGTACCACACCATTACCAAAGTGAATGATGTGTCAGGTATTTCAAAATGGCTGAAATGCAATCTTAACATTCTCGCCACAACAAAAGATAAATTGGTGAGGTTACACATATATCCAAACATTGCATTGTACCCCATGAACATGCATAATTATGACTTGTAAATGTAAAACAACATTATTTTAACGCAGCCTATCTAAAGGGTTTACCAGTGATCTGTATCATGCCAGGGCTGTGATGAGTGGTGACTTTGAACCTTAAAGGGCTTGCTTCTAAATTCTGCACTTGCTTTGCCAGACGGAGCCTCTGCCTCCACACCCACCTGGGCTTTCTTGTCTTTGTCATCAAAGAACAGCCTGTACTCTCCATCCTGGATGTTGCCTTTCTGCAGCTCAATAGCAATGTCCAGGACCAAACCCAGGAGCTGCAGCCAAGCCTGACACAATGCCAGAGGCTCATTTGCCTCTGCCCACACAGTAGCCAGGTTGACGGATGGGTCTGGATGACACTGACTGAGCACCTGCTTCAGAGGAAGGGCTTGGAAAGAAGCCTCACTGAAGACAGACGGACACCTGCCATGCACAGTCATCAAAATTAAGTGGATGAGTCAGAGAAAGGGATAATGCTATCAAAGTATTTTCTTGAAAAAAATAACTAACAAAAATGTTTAGTATTTTATCTGGGAGTGGTGGTGCATGCCTTTAATCCCAGCACTCGGCAGGCAGAGGTAGGAGGATCGCAGAGTTTGAGACCACCCTGAGACTATATAGTGAATTCCAGGTCAGCCTGGACTAGTGTGAGACCCTACCTCAAAAAACAAAAACAAACAAAAAACAGTTTAGTATTTTAAATGAATTGAAAAGGGGTCCCTGAGAAATAAGATATGATGTGTGAATACCTCAGGATTTCTGCAGGGGAAAATGTATCTTTCATCCTTAATCAAAGAAAAGACTGAGATGTGATAGCTGTCTCCGAAATTCTGCAGACAAATATTGCCACAATAGCATTATGTCAAAGTTAATGCCATCTCTTCTCCTAAGTCAGGCAGCTAATTTTTCTACATATACAAATACATTTCAGAAGGCAAGGATAACCACAGTTTTCCCTTACTTCTTAACAAACTATAGCCTAAGGAATTTCAGTTTAGGATCCAAATTTCCTTCTCATTTTCCAGGAAACATTCATCACCATACATTGCCAGTGGGATCAACATGAGACTAAGAAACTACCAATATCCCATGTAAAACTTATTCTATGGTAGGGGAGATGGCTCAGTGGTGAGCCCCAGGTATCCACATAAAGATGTTGGTCATGGTGACATGCACCTGTAATCCCAACCCTGGGAAGACAGAGACAGGCAGACCCCTAGGGCTGGATGACTGGCTAATCTAATGGAATTTCTGAGCTCTAAGTTCAGTGAGAGACCCTGTCTCAGTAAATAAGATGGAGAGCAACTGAGGAAAACATACACTGTCAACCCTGGCCTCTACACACCCATGCATCCGCTTACACACGCATACCACACACACTTAACACGTGCTAGAAAAATGGATAGTGACAATAGCAATAATAATAACAATAACTGTTTGCTGACTGAATGGCTTTGAATGGGCAAATATATCTGCCTTCCACCCCCAAACATTGGAGAACATCGATGTTTTGGTTAGGCAACAGTCACTGTGTTTGCTCACTGACAAGCCATCTGCATTAGCCTTCTCTTCTCCCCTAGAACTCCATCCCATCTCCCATCGCTCATCTCAGCGAGTGACACTGCCATTCAATGGAAACCTTAGAGTGATCTTGACTCCCCTTTTCTGCTCACCCCTGCAACCCCACACCAAGTCTGCTCATTCCAGCTCCACCTCCACCTCCATCCTTAGTTCTAGCCACAAGCATGTGCAGCCTTCCAACGTGTATTCCTGTTGCCCCTCAATCAATCCAATCCACTTGATTTAAAAAATAATAATAATTAGCAAGGCAAGGTGTTGTCAAAATTCAACTCAGTCATTTCTTCTCATGCTTAAAACTGTGGTTACCTATACCTTCACAAGACCCTCATAATAGGAGAAAAAGATGATGACATCAAATTAAAAGAGAGACTAATGGAGAAAGGGAGGGGATAGGATGGAGAGTGGAGTTGTGAAGGGGAATGGGGGAAGGGAGGGAAATTTCATGGTTTATTGTCTGTAAGTATAGAAGTTGTCAATAAAACAAAAATTTAAAAAAAAAAAAAACTGTTGCAACATGCCCATTGCCCTCAAAATACTGGCTAAGATCCTCTCTGAAGTCCCTAAGTCCAGGGTCATCTTGCAACCTATCCTCGCTGTTTGAGCACTTACCTACTGGTATTCTCCAAGTTCTCCAGATAAACCAAACTCCTTCCTATCTTAGACTTTGCATGAGCTCTTTCCACTACCTGAAACCCTCCTGCCCAATCTGCAGCTCCAGTTTAGATGTCCAGTCAAATTTTGTTGCCTAGGAAAAACTTTCTATGGTTCCCCTAATTCTTCCCATCTCCCCACACCGAGCCCTCTCTCAACTCAGTACTTTTCCATCAATGGAGGAGAAACTCCTAGAGACACAGACTTCTTTGTCTACGTCAAGAATGACAGCTTGGAATCACTTTATGTGAGTGACAAATATTTGTGCTCCCTCCTCACCAGACTGCAAACACCATCTAGTCAGGGACCACACCTGACATGGTGTGCCTGCAAAAGATGCTTGCTGAAACACCCTCTTTCTCGGGATGTAGAAAACGATGAATGTCCAGGGCAATGTCACACAATATTTTTATTAAAATGTACAGCTTCCAGTAGCCAACTGGTATGTGGTGGTCTGAGGACATGGCTCAACCAATAAAGTGCTTGATTTGCAAGAGTGAAGACCCGAGTTCCATCCCCAGAACTCAGGAGTGGGGGTGCACCTGGAATCCCAGTACAGGGGGGCATGAAGACAGGAGGGTCCCTGAGGTTTGCTGCATACCCAGCCTAGTGTAATAGGTGAACTCCAGGCCAATGAGAGACCCTGTCCCAAAGGAGGTAGATAGCATGTTTGAGGATGACACTTGAGGTGAACTTCTGACCTACACATAACACACACATATATATATATATATCACACTCCAAAAAGTATAATAGATAGATAGAATTGATTTGTAGTAAGGAAACAAACATTAATATGGACAGTGAGTATGTTTGGAGGTGTTTAGATAAGAGCAGTGTTTCAGAACATAGAAAAAAAATGTGTGTGGTAAGAAAGGCAGAAAGAGCATGGGAAGAGAAGTCAGAAAAAGCAGGACAGGGCCACATCTGTAACCTACAAGCTGTGAGATTTTAGGAGCTGTCTCTTGACCTCTCAGTTGGTCTTTCATCTGCAAGATAGAATAAATACACCTGCCCACCACAAGTGACATATGGAAAGACACCTATGTCAAAGTAAAATAATTCTAAATACCTCACAGCATTGTCACATAGCTGTGGAAATAATAATGTTTTTATCCCCACCTTTGAATGTTTCACAAGTCCAGATTTCCCATCCTCCATTGCAGATTGGAAGGAAATCCTCAAAGGCAAATGAATTATCTACTTCAACAGTCTGGGTCTCACCAAATTTTCCAGTGAATTAGTAAGCCTGGTGGAGGCTCTCCAGAGGGCACATAACTTAAGAGGATGGTACATCTTTCCAGAAGTGATTAGTGAATATATTTTCTGAAGGTGGAAAAGCTAAATCTTTCTGACCTCCAGAAACAGTGTGCTATTATTGGAACAGTCAAGAGAAAGAAGATGCCCTTAAAAAGAGTGCACACACTCAAAGGCTTACAGGGGCAGGCAGATAGCATAAAGGTGAGAGCAGCCCCAGTATGTCCTATAGCACACTGGAGACGAGGAGAATGCACAAAATTGGCCTGAGCCAGAGGGAAAAGGGATGATAATTATGATGATATGAGCCATGGATTTCAATCATTCTGTTCCAGGAGAAGTAGGCTATTAAGCCACCTTAACTGTGTAGCTTGATCTTGCCAAAATGGCATAGCTACTTTCAGTTCCAGTAGCATGAGGACCAACCCAGTTTTGTGGGTTTTTAACCCATTTATTTATTTATAAGAGGGAAAGAGGTGGGGGGGGAGGGGGAATGGATGGGCACATCAGGGCCTCCAGCCACTGCAAGGAATGAACACAAGATGCATGTGCCACCTTGTGCAGGACTTATGTGGGTACTGGGGAATTGAACTGAGGCCTTTAGGTTTTACAGGCAAGTGCCTTAACTGCAGTGCCATCTATCAGCCCAGGTTTTTTATTCTTTAGGAAACTCAAGTTTTATGTAACATTTTATGATTTTTTTTTCAATGTTAAAAAAATTCTCATTGCTGGTAGAAAACATCCAAACAAGAGTAGCTTGTGGAGGAAAGGATTTATTTTTGGTTTACAGATGCAAGGGGAAGCTCCATGATGGCAGAGGGAAACAGTGGCATGAGCAGAGGGTGGACATCACGTCCTGGCCAACATCAGATGAACAATAGCAGCAAGAGAGTGTGCCAAACCCTGGCAAGGGGAAGCTGGCTGTAACACCCATAAGCCAGTCCCCAGCAATACACTGCCTCCAAGAGGTTCCAATTGACAAATGACCACCAGCTGGGAAGCTAGCATCCAGAACACATAATGGAGAGCATCTGAATCAAACCACCACACTCCTCTTCCACTTCTCCTCCACATCCTTCCACTTCTAGTTTTTCTTTTTAACCCTAAATGTGTCGTCACCCAGCACATCTTTAGGTAGCAAGCTGGTGACTTTCTTCCTCATGTTTCACCATCATCCCCATCATCAGGGCTTTTGTTCTCCACAGAGATGTGTAGTGGATTGAATCAGATGAGCCCCATAAACTCATATGTTATCGATGCAGGATTTGGGGATTCACGAGGACATCCCCCAGAATTTATGAACCCCAAGTTTTCAGTTCAATCCAACCATTAGTAAAGAATTAATAAATACAGACTAAAGAAGGATAAATTATGATTACTAAGTGTGTTGAAGGGGAAAATCACAAATTGTGGGGTTTATTTAAGAGAAATTGAGGTTTGGGGAGAAAGCTGGAGCAGAGCTGCAAATATGTGGACTTAGGAGAAACTGAGGCTTTTAAGAGAAGTGAGAGTAAAGCTGCTGGCACGTGGACAGTAGAATCTAGGGGCTTGTGTAGTGCAGACTTAGGAGGAACCCACGTGGCATGTGCATGTGCTTTTAGAGAAGTTAAGAGGACAAAGGTGAGGCTCAAGGAAAAAACGCGAGGGCAGATATCAATGCAGAGACCAAGAGATTAAGAGGAGAACTGAGTAATGAAGACAGTTGTACTCTCAGTCATCTGAGTTTCTTTAGAAATTACACAGGTAGGGCTGGAGGGATGGCTTAGCAGTTAAGGTGTTTGCCTACAAAGCCAGAGGACCCAGGTTTGATTCCCCAGGACTCACGTTAACCAGATGCAGAAGGGAGAATACGCGTCTGGAGTTTGTTAGCAGTGGCTGGAGGCCCTAGCACGCCCATTCTCTCTCTTTCTCTCTCTCCCTCTTTCTCTGTCAAATACATAAATAAATAAATAAATAAATAAATAAATTAAATAAAAAAAGAAATTACACAGGTAGCAAGCCTAGAGTTAGTGAGAGCACCCACGCAATAGATCTAGAGTGTAAAAAAATACATACATGGTAGATTCAGAAACCAGAGGGAAATCATCCATATAATCAAAGTGAGAAGCTAACCCAAACTATAAAGCAGAGGCAAGCAGAAGAGTTGCCCAGACCAAGAAACAATTTTATGCTTTCCCCCACCCCTACCCCAGCCAGGCTGGGTGAGGGAGAAGCTGGACTCACATCTATCTCTGTGGCCCTAAGGAAGAGAGGTAAAGCCAAGAAGCAGAGCCAGGAAAACAGAGTGGAGCTGAGCAGAGGGTTGGGAGGGAGGGCAGGAAAAAGACAGGAGCCTTTATAGGCAAGGGGACGACCAGATTGGAGGGTGGACCCCAGAGCCACCTCACAGCGCCTGTCTAGGTAGCACGCTTGACTGTGGGCAGCAGGGGGCGCTGTAGGTCAGTCTCAATCAGACACCGGTTCTATTTCTGTGAAGAGTTCCATTCTTGTGTCAGGACAAGATGGCATGTGGGATGGTATCTCCTGCTTCTCTCTTTGGGTCTCAATTTCAAACTAGAACTTCCTTTATAAAAAAGCTAGCTTTGGGCTAAAGAGATGGTTTAGCAGTTAAGGTGTTTGCCTGCAAAGCCAAAGGATCCCGGTTCTATTCTCCAGGACCCACATAAGCCAGATGCACAAGGAGGGTGCATGCATCTGGAGTTCGTTTGCAATAGCTGGAGGCCCTGGCATGTCCTCTCTCTCCCTCTCTCTCTCTCTCTCTCCCAAATAAATAAATAAATAAAATATAATTTAAAAAAAAAAGCTAGCTTTCTCCTGTCCTCCTTCATTATGAATGCTTAGTCCCCCACTTGGTACAATTTGGAAGGTGGAACCTTGCTGGAGGAGGTGTGTTGCTGGGGGTGGGCTTTGGGGTGTTACAGCTAGCTCCCCCTTACTAAAGCTGGTCTCACTGGCTTGCTGCCATTTTCCACCTGCTGTGGGGGATTGTGATGTCCAGCCCTTACTTGTGTGCCATGCTTTCCCTTGCCATCATGAAGCTTCCACCAAAATAAATTCTTTCCTCCCATCTGTTGCTCTTGGTTGGGTGTTTTGTCCCAACAATGACACTAAGTGCATATGTCTAGTATGGTTTGCATATGAATCACACCACCCCCAGAGGCTCCTATCTTATGAAAAGTTTGGTCCTCAGCTAGTAGTGGCTACTGGGTCACAGCAGTGAAAAGTCTCATGAATGGTATCTGTTTTGATTTCTTATTTTGTTGTGGTTGTTGTTCTTTTGTGTTTTGTTTTGTACTGTGGTACTCTGATTCTAACAGTGTCACTATCACCTTCCACAGTAGAGAAAATGTCAGTGAGCAGATTAATGAATGCTGTATAGTGGACACCTGTCATCCGCCCTTCATTGCACTTACAATTATTTCATTTTCAATAGCTGACATAAGGAGATAAGATGTTGACTGTGCTGTGTTTTACGGGAGATAAAACACACACTCAGAGTCACAAAATGATTTAATTTCCTGAACAACACACCTGAGATACAAATCATTCTTTTTCACAAGCAACAAGTTTATAAAAACTTAAAAAGGCAAAACATGGAAGCTGAGGAAAAGAGAGAAACATTAAAGAGAAAAGAGCCAGGAAAACACACCCAATTATCTGGACATAATGGAGTCTTAATATTTGCCAAATGCATAAGCCTGTTTGTGGATGTACAGTTAAGGTCTTGGAATTTATTAAGCACATATGCATTTGAGTCTTGCCACCCACCCTCCAGCTGGGGATGTGGACTTTAAGGTGAAGTTTGGGAGATATTTAACTTTTCTTGCCTCATTCCCTCAGCTACAGAGTGAACACAACATGCTCCACAAGGCTATGCTAACAAATCATGAGGACAAGGTGCGTGAGATGTCTAACACACTGTGAGGCACGTGGTAAAAACTCAGAGAACTACGCTCTAGGTTTATCTTGTTCCATTGATTTTCTTAGTTCTCTCCAAAGCCTCTAATCCTCTATTCTCTTGTTCCTTCTTTACTTTTCTCCCCATACCAGATCAGCCTCCCCCCTTGCCCCCCACAACAGTTCTCTCTCTGCCCTTTCCCAGGAAGTCTCTTCTCCCTGCAATCCCTGGCCTCTGGGCTGGAGGTGAACTGGGAAAGCCTTCACATTTTCGGGGATTCCTATTGTCACTGTTGTAATCGGGCTCCATGCCTTTCATTCTAGTGATGAGACTGCAGGCTCCTCCACAAGGACAGGATCCCCAGCCTAGATGAACAAAGGTGTGGTGGCAGATGTCTTTAATCCCAACACTGGGAAACAGAGATAGGATGATTGTTGGGAGTTCGAGACCAACCTGGGGCTTCAAAGTGAGTTCCAGGTCAGCCTGGGCTAAAGTGAAACCCATCTCCAAAACAAAACAAAAACTAAAATTCCAACTGCATCTAACCAAGGTTCATAAGACTGATGTAGCATTTCATATTAATTATAGAGTTATCCTGCATTAAAGGGAACTGATAAGTGCCCATCTAGTTCTTAAGATTATTATATGCAAGAATAATAGCAAATTTTTAACAAATCTGTCTTTCTTAACCTCTGTAAATGCACTGATTTATGCACATAATGGACAGGTAACGAGAGTCTGACTAGCTGTTAATATCCCTCATAAAATACATTTGACAAAGAAATGATTTAGCAGAAAGTCATGAACAGCTTGTAAAGGCAATTTCATTGTCAGCATGCATTTCATGGACTAAAGCCATTAAGACCACCGTGCAGTGGATGGTTAGGGGGCTCATTCATTCAGAAAGAGGCAAATGTGACTCACATTCATAAAACCCCCATTAAAACAGCACAGGCTTCACAGGCAGGGCCTTTATCAGACATGTTCACATGTGCAAGCAGGTCTTGGCTCTAGTAAAACCTGTGATCCGTACTTGTGGGGTCGTGACTGTGCATATCAAGCAGTCCTAGTGACACCAGCTGCTCCTCAGATTGTCCTCTCATTTGACCTCCAGTACAATGTTTAACCCATGGGAATAATGATTGCTTTTGTCCATGTGAAACTAAAGCAAAATTTTGGGGGGCTGTGGAGATATCACTGTCAGTGAAGTGCTTGCCTTACAAGCATGAGGACCTGGGTTCAATTCCCAGGAGCTACATAAAGAATGAGCCAGCCATCATGACATGTGCTTGTAATCTCAGCACCGGGGAGGCCAAGGCAGGTGGATCCTGGGATTTGTTGGCCAGCCAGTCTAGTCTACTTGATGCATTTCAGGTCAGTGGAAGATCCTGTCTTAAAAGAAGTAGACAGGGCTGGAGAGATGGCTTAGTGTTTAAATGCTTCCCTGTGAAGCCTAAGGACCCAGGTTCGAGGCTCAATTCCCCAGGACCCACGTAAGCCAAATGCCCCCTTGTGCATCTGGAGTTCGTTTGCAGTGGCTGGAGGCCCTGGCGCACCCATTCTCTATCTGTCTGCCTCTTTCTCTCTCTGTCACTCTCAAATAAGTAAATAAATAATGAAGAACAACAACAAAAATTTTTTAAAGTAGTAGACAGCACCTGAACAATGACACCTATGGATATCCTCCAGCCTCTACACTCACACACACGTGTGTGTATATATGTATATACAACCATATATACATGAGTGCACATGCACTTGCACACACATGAATACACACAACTACATATACAAAAAAAATCCACTCCAAAACAAAAACTTAAATATCCTTTGTATGTTAATGTGGGACCCAATGGTGTGTAGGATATGGCCATATAGACTTGAAAAATGGTTTTTTACACTCTGCAGGGCAATATGAATGTCTCTAGCTGTTTTTAATTTTTTAAATACTTTGGGCCCCTTGGGTGATTTCCTGAGGTTGGAACAAAATCAGTAAGGCCCCATAAGGTAGGTCTGTACTGAATAATTAAAATATCACTTGATACCTAAGGCTCATCTTGTTCCTCTTTGCACAGCAGCAAGACAGTCATCTGACAGCTTTATCGTCTCAGTAAACAAGGTATGATAGGGACTGTCAAAAAACTCTCAAAATTATATCAACATACCTTGTGCCAAGCATATGGTTGGGGATGGGAAATCTCCAGCAGGGTTAGAGTTGCTGGCCTCACATGCATTGGAATGCTGTTTCAGTATGGCCAGGGAGCATTATTTCCCATCACTGTGCTCATACCGGCCAATAAGTACCAACCCCGTTTTGGCAGGGGTAGATGGGGGTTGGAATGAGAGAAAGCAAGGAAGGCTTTTGTCCAGGGGTCTGGGTGGAGTCAATGGTAAGGTATACCACATCATCCTGGGAATCTAGGGCTGCTGCAAGAAACGTTTTCATGAGGGAATCTGGGGTTAAGCCTGGTCACTAAAATGAATGGAATTCCTAGAAGGGAAAGTGACCACTCTATGACCACAATGACCACTCCGTGACCACAATGACTGCTGTGCCTCCATAGTGATACAGCAGAACACACAGGCAGGCAAGTTCACACCTGTGACCATTTCCAGTCACAATGGTATCCTCACCACAAACTTGTGAGACAAATTATATGTTCGAGATATGCTAAAATAAATAAACTCTAGAAATCGTGAACACGACTTTAATATTTTTAATTTAATAAATTAAATAAAATTTAATAATTTTAAACTATTGTTAAGCCAGAAATAAAAACAAAACAAATAAGAAGGGCAACCTCTCGTAGTCACAGCAGATAAACAGATTACATAAATCCCTCACCTCCAGCCCAACACACCCCTGCCCCTCCCCTTCTTTAAAGCACTATCTCCCAAGGTTATGCAGGGCCAGAGGCTCAGAACAACTAAGCGTTCTCATCCTCTGCAAATATAGGCTCTCAAATGCTCCTATAAGTGACTTGAATCCTCAGGCTCCTAATGTATTGAAAACATTTTGCAGGCACAAATGGACTCCATCGGAAAGAGCCCTGGTTATTGTAATTCTCTAATAGTGACATTTTGCAATCTCTGCGTCATGTCGCTCACAAAGTTCCTCTGATAGGAGTGTGTTTTGATAGGAAACTGTTTCAGTCGCCTGAGGGGGGGAAAACACACACACAAAGCCTACGCGGGGATCCAGCCTGAAAGGTTGACTTTTCGATAACTTCTATCTTTAGAACTCAGGGTGCTATAAGCTCCAGCATTAAGTTTTAAGCATTTGATGCGGGCAGATCAAGGGGAAGCCAGAGAAGTGTTCAGTTTCATCGACCGCTAGTGTCTGAATTTTTAGCAAGAAAAAGAGAGGTTTAGCTTGAAGCAAATGTGGCATTGCTGAGACTGTGCAGCATTTCTGGAGATTGCAGAAAAACCATTAATAAATTTTATTTTAGTATGCACATGCAGCCTATGACCCCCAGGAAGGTCAGCACTCACTGTGATATTATTTTCTGTAGTGATAGAAGTTAAATCTTATTTTAACTACCAACAGAGATGGAAAGAGACTGTAATTGTTTTGAAATTAGTATGTTTAGGAAGAAATACATTAAATGCAGCAAGTTAATAACATAGTATTTCACATTAAATGAAGCTATTATTGCTATTTTATTGTTGGACATCGCATGCCTGATAAAGTGTTGACATGATAAATATAGAATAGTGCTCTGAAATATCTGTTTGCTTTCTTCGTCTTTGGGACAATAAGAGTTTGATGGATTCATTTTATCACTATGATATAATTTCTCCAGTTTTCTGGTAAAAGGTTCTTTTCTATATATAGGTAAAGTAAGACATGAAGAATCAATAATAAAATAAAATAGGCTGGAGAGATGGCTCAGTGGTTAAAGCACTTGCCTGCAAAGCCTAAGGACCCAAGTTCAATTCCCCAGTACTCACATAAAGCCAGGTGCACAAAGAAGCACATGCATCTGGAACTTGTTTGCAGTAGCTGGAGATCCAGGCATGCCCATTTTCTCTGTCTGTTTCTTCTTTCTCTCTCTCTCTCACTTTCTCTCTCCTTGCAAATAAATAAATAAATTTTTTTAAATAGTGACATAAGTCATTAGAAGAAAGTAATAAGGGTTGAGGAGATAGCTCTATGCGTGAAGTGCTTGCTTCAAAAGCATAAAGATCGGAGTTCAATCCCTAGAACCCACAAAAACTGCCAGACAAGGTGGAATGTGTTTGTAATCACAGCTCTGGGACTTCAGAGACAGAAAGCTCCCTGGAGTTCACTGAACAGCCAGTCTAGCTTAATTGATGAGCTCCAGACCAGTGAGAGATCTAGTCTCAGAAAAAAAAAAAAAAAAAAAAAAAACACAAGTTGTCCTCTAGTCTACACACATGTGCACACACACGTGCATAATAAAAAGAAGAAAGCAATGGTGTTTTATGCTTATAGAATGCTTCAGTTTTCCACTCATTCACTCAGAGAGTATTTTCAGAATCCCTACTCTGTGTTCTACTGTTAGGTGGACAGTAATAACAACATCAGTCCACCTCCTGTTTCCATGCAAAGCAAATCCCTTTAACAAACCCTCAAGACAGAACACAAGGGATCCATCTGTCTATGTTTTATTGTTGTTATTCAGTATTTGGAGCAGAGCCACACTGTAGTCATCTTCTGAATGGGGATACTTCCTGAAAGAACACACAAGGATGGATCTGGTAGATTCTAAGACTAGAAATAGACATTTCCAGGCTTCCCACAGCCATAATCATAGTCAGGAGAGCCAGAAGTGTCCACAGGTGGGTCCCACTCTTCTTGACACCAGCTTTATTCCCTCTTTGGAACTGGGTCCCCTGCCTTCCTGGTCTGCTTGACCTGTGCTGAAACATGGTAACGGTATAAGACTATGCTTAACAAGCAAACTCCAGAGCTGGAAATACCCAGTTTAAATGCCAGTTCTGCCAGCCCTTGTGATAGAGATCATGCCAACACGAGCATGGAGATATGAATTAACTTCCTTGTGCCTCAGTTTCTTCATGCATTAAGTAGCAATATCAATAGAATCTATTTCATAAAGTTGTTGGATTCTACTTATATAAATATTTCACATGTGCTTCTTGGGCAACAAAAATCTATGGCAGGGGTTGGAGATGTAGCTCAGTGAGTAAGGAGGCTTGCCTGGTTTTGCAGTTGCTATCCCTCTGATTTCTGGGACAAAAGACCCAACCAGAAGCAGCTGGTGGGAGGAAAGGGCTTGTTCTGGCTTATAGTCTCAAGGGAAGGTTTGATCACGGTAAAAGAAGCATGGCAGAGCAGAGGCGGGGCATCACATCTTGTCACATCAGCTGAGAAGTAACATCAATAGTGAGCTACCAGCACAGGCAAGATGGGCTAATAAACCTCAAGGTCCCCAGCAACACACCTCCTCTAGGAAGGCTGCACTGCCAAATCCCCACTCACTAGCTGTGGATTGAGCATGAGGCTTAATCACAAACACATGAGGCTATGGGGGACATTTACATCTTTCAACTCACCATGCCTAGTGTGTGCAAATCTCTGGCTTCAATCACCATCACCTCAAACATGATACACAGTGGTGCACAAATATAATCCCAGTACTTTGGGGGGTGGAGGCAGGAGGATCAGAAGTTCAAGGTCATGGCAAGTTTGAGGCCAGCCTTGGATGCATGAGACCTTGTGTCAAAAAAAAAAGTTGGGGGCTTAGCAGTTAAGATGCTTGCCTGCAAAGCCTAAGGAGCTAGGTTCAATTTTCCAGTACCCTCATAAGCCAGATGCTTATGGTGGAGCTTGCATCTGGAATTCATCTGCAGTGGCTAGAGGCCCTGATATGCCCATTCTGTCTATTTGTCCTCTCTCTCTCTCTCTCTCTCTCTCTCTCTCTCTCTATTTCTCTCTCTCTCAAGTAAATAATAAAATATTTTTAAAAGAAAAAAATTGACAAGAAACACTGACGTAGGATTTAGCCCAATGTCAAGCACAATGCTAAGAGTTTTCCTTGTATTAATTCATATAATCTTCACAATAAGCCCATGAAGAAAATACCTTATCTTCATTTCACTAACAAGAAACCAGCATGCTAGAGAAGTTAAACAAATTGCTGATAAGTTGATAAGCATCCACATCTATTTCACCCAAAGCCCTGTAATTTTAATCACTGTGCCAATATATCAGTGACATGGTCTTGTCCTTGAATCTTCAAGTCTTTTCTTCCCTTAAAAATTCCTGCATTGAAGTGAGCCCCACTCTGGCTCTCCATAACTTCTGTTGACCATAGAACTACCTCATGAGTGCATAGTTTCCTATCTCAAATCCCACTTCATCTTTCCATATTCCCTCAGCTTGTTGGCCTCCCTTATGTCAGCAGTCCACCATGGCTGGAGGCAAGGAGGTTACTTGTTGGGGTCCCCCCTAGGGCCAGCCCAGGAGGGACCGCAGGGTCTCTGCAGAGTAGGGTGTGAGAGGTGCGGAGTCACGACACAGACTCCGGGAGTTGGGTGGAAGCAGCAGAGGGCGAGCTGCTGCAAACTCGTTTATTCAAGGAAGTGTAGGGGGTTTTAAGGGGCTTGGCTGGCTAATTATTGTATAGGGTGGTCCCCATTTTGTGACCAATGACAGCCTGTCTCCAGACAGATCATCTCGTAGCAGGTTTCTAGAGAGAATGGGACCATAGCTGTTGTCACGCCAGGCCTGCGCAGCACGCCATGTTCACAGAAGCCACTTCCCAGTTTCTTCTGACATGCGGTCTGGCTAGGGCCAGACCTACATTGTATCATACAGTTACTTAATTCCAAATATCACCAGACTGAAAAGGCTGCGGGTGTGGCAGGCAGAACAATTCACCCTCCTAAGGTACCACACCTCAGATGTGGCAGCAGAGGTTTCAATAGTGACTAACCTGTCATTCTGCTAATTGTCGCGAGCCATAGGAATCCAATCTGGGACTATCCACCTCGGACCAGTGGCCCTTCCAAACATCCTTCTGGATGTCTTATGTGAACCGAGGCCAGATTCTAATGATCTTGGTGCCATGGTTCCATTCATACCAATTGCAAAACTGTACTCAACAGCAAAGAAATTAATTGAGCTGGCCAGGCATAGTGGCACACATCTTTAATCCCAGTTCTTTGGAGGCAGCAATAGGAGGGATCCTATGAATTCAAGGCCAGCCTGAGACTACAGAGTGAATTCCAGGTCAGCCTTGGCTAGAGTGAGACCCTACCTTGAGGAACCAAAAAAAGAAAAGAAAAGAAATAAAGAAGAGAAAAGAATTGACCAACATTTCATATCCTAGCACTTACTCTGCTCACCTAAATATGAGAGTGTCTTTCTCAGCTCTCTTTAATAAGCATTTGCTCAGTTTTCTTCTTGGTTCCTGTATTAGGCTTTTCCACTCGGGTGAGAAGAAGCCCTTCTCACAGCCATGTCTGCTCACAGATCTCACCAGCTCCAGGAGAACCGGGGAACAACATGCAAAACTTCAAAGCTGGGCCGGAGAGATGGCTTAGCGGTTAATCGTTTGCCTGGGAAGCCTAAGGACCCCAGTTTAAGGCTCGATTCCCCAGGACCCACATAAGCCAGATGCACAGGGTGGCTCATGCGTCTGGAGTTCATCTGCACTGGCTGGAAGCCCTGGCACACCCATTCTCTATCTAGCTGTCTTTCTCTCTGTCTGTCATTCTCAAATAAATAAAAATAACAACAAAAAAAATTTTCAAAAAACTTCAAAGTTGAAAAGGAAATTTATGGTGTATGAGTGGGCAAGGAACAGGGCCTAGGATACAATCCTGTTTCCTATTCCCCAGCGGGGAGCTTTACACATGAATAGATTCTCTAGCTGTGGATTTTGTTCTGTCCCTTGTCCCCTAACTAAGCCTGTAGAAGCTGTTCTGAGCTTTACGCATTCAACGGTCAGAGAACAGAGCCGCACACTTATCACCTTGGAACACGCAAGGACCCCTTAGCTATCCTCAGGCCTCATGTCTTGGTGACAACCATGTTCATTATGTTGAAATATCGACTGAGACATGTCCTCTGCTGGGAGAGATGAGACAAGTGCCTGTACTTAAGAAACTTGAGAAATTTCTCTCACTGACAAGGAATAATGATTGTAACCAACCAAGGAGAAAGCGATTTAACAAACAAATGGAGCCCCATGGTCTCATGGGAACGCAGAGAGGTTTATTTGTGGTTTGCCCAATGGTTGGACAGTGGCTCAGAAGCAGCGTGATGTGGCGAGGGTATGCTAGCCTAAGATCCCATCATTCCCTCACCATCATTTAGTTTCTTTGTCAGAGATGTAATTTCTCCATTTTAAGAGTGGGAATATTTAGACCTACCATGGAGTTGTGATGGATGAAAATTACCAGAATACCTCAGAGAAAAATAAACAAGCAAAAAATTTATTTTTGCCTTCCTTTCCTCGTGAGAACCTTTCTTCCTGTTATGTGTGTATGTATGTATTTGTAACATGTTCATGTTGGGGATGCAGGTACACATGCACATGTGTGCTTGTGCATATGGAGGCCAGAGGACAAACTTGGATTTCATGTCTCAGAAATGCTGTCCTCGGGGCTGGAGAGATGGCTTAGTGGTTCAGGCGTTTGCCTGCAAAGCCAAAGGACCCTGGTTCGATTCTCCAGGACCTACATAAACTAGTATACAAGGGGGCGCATGCATCTGGAGTTTGTTTACAGTGGCTGGATGCCCTGACATGTCCATTCTCTCTCTCTCTCTCTCTCCTCTTTCTCAAATAAATAAATAAAATATATTTTAAAAAAAAGAAATGCTGTCCTCCACCTCTTTGTGAGTCAGGATCTAACTTACTCAAAAGCTAATTTTCTCGGAACCTCTTCATTTCTTCAATAAAATCAGTGAGGGTGCTTCTGGGCCTCTGCTAACTGAGAGAAACAATTCCTCCGGATGCTGTTCTGTGCCCTCTCCTCATTTTGTACCTTGCACGCCCACCCTGGCTCTGCAAAACAGCCCTATAGAGGAAGGACAGGCTCAAGTCTTTGAAGACCTAATCCTGACACTCCCCAAGAATTTTCATAATTTGCATCTAGGAAATGCTTAAAGCAATAAACTTGGCTAATTAACTAACTTGGCATTGCTTAAAGTCCTTAGTGCAGAGGATTAATTAAAAGCAGCACCTCAAGTATTTGCATGAGGTAAATTGAAGTGAACTGATGACAGCTAAATGGGACAGACTGGAATATTGATCAAAGGGCGGCAGCCTTGTCTAGGAAGTGTGAGTCTAACCTGTGGGAAATGTGGAGGACCATGTCAGCGTCTTCTCTTAACTTGGGGAGGACACCCAGAGCACCCCTGGGAAATTACAGAGCAGAGCCCTTGCTCACAGACATGGACACACAAATGCAGTGCAGCTCCAAGAGCACTTCTCAATGTGAACTGTGACTTTGAGACACCAAATTTGAAGCGAGTGATTCACCCATTAGCCACTTTTAGAGCTCAGACGTGGTAAATCTTCGCAATATTTAAAGTAGTCACTTGGGGAGCTGGAAAGATGGCTCAGAGAGTAAAGTGCTTGCCATGCAACCATGAGGACCTGAGTTCAGATCCCAAGTACCCACATAAAATGCTGGGAGTGGCAGTACACACCTGTAATTCCAGCACTGGGGATGTGGTAACTGGAAGATCACAGGGTCTCACCAGCTGGCCAGTCTAGCTGAAACAGTGAAATTGAGGCTCAGCAAGAGATCCTGTCCAAAGAATAAGTTAGAGAACAACTGGGGAAGGCATCCAATGTTGACTTCTGGCCTCTACATACACATGCACACACGTGTGCATGCACCTGCACACACATGTGAACAGACATACAGGCAGGTGCACACCATACGTACATACATACAAATGCAAAAAAAAACAGAGAATACTTGAAGAATACGTGTGAGGAAAAGTAATACACTTCTTTGCCTATGGTTTTATTAGATTGATTTTTAAAAGGGGAAAACATGCAGAATGAGGAAATCATGTGAAAGAAAGGAAAAGGATAAACAGTTTCAACATTGTTTTTTTTTTTTTTTTCTGAAGTGAATTTAAGGTAAAATTAAGTTATAATCTCATGGTGTGTTTCCAGCCTGTGGCAGCCATATAGAAACCCCCGGCTCCAGCAACTCAGCTGAATCGCTCTTCAGTGATGAGGACAGTAGAATGGCCAGTCAAGCGTTCCACTCTGAAGGCGAATTCCAGTGGCATCATATTCCAGGGCCTGCTCCATGCACTAGTTTCCTAACTAACTGACTGCCCACTGCCATTATGTAATCTGACCTGGGTTGAAGGAGACTCTGTGGACTCAAGGCCGCATGCACGGATCCAACTTTCACACCCATACAGCCTCTTCCAGTCAAGAGTCCCAACTCCACACTACAGATGGTGGAGGTCTATGGGCCTCAACCCTGGCAAAGACTCATTAGGTAATGAGAAATGGAGATTTTAAAAACAATTATTTTATTTATTTGAAAGAGAGAAAAGGAAGCACGGAAGGAGAGAAGAGGAATGGTATGCCAGGGCTTTGAGCCACTGTAAATGAACTCCAGACGCACACACCACCCTTGTGCTTCTGGTTTATGTGGGTACTGGGGAATTGAACTTGGGTCCTTAGGCTTTGCAGGCAAGCATCTTAACCACTAAGCCATCTAAACCCCAAGAAAGGGAGCTTTTGATCCTAGTAATCTATTGTGGTTTGAGTGTAAAATGTGCCCATGGGCTCATGTGTTTGAATACTTGGTCTGCAGCTGATGGCAGTGTTTGGGAATGATATGGAACCTTAGGGGGAGAACTCTTGCTGGAGGAAGTGGGTCACTGTGGGTGAGCCTTGGGGTCGTATGGCCTGTTTTCCTTCTGCCTTCTAGCTGTGGATACAGTGTGACTAGCCAGCTTTTGGTTTCTGTTCCCTGTCATGATGGATGGAGTACCTGAACAGATAAAGAAAGGAATTTCGTTATTGGTTGATTTGGGACAAAATACCTGACAAAGGCAACATAAGGAAGAAGGGGTTTGTTTTAGCTTATAGCTTGAGGGTACCGTCCCTCACGGCATGGAAGTCATGCTGGACTTCAGTATGAGCCACCTAGTTGGGAAGCACGGAGCAATGAACACTGGTGTTCAGCTCACTTTCTCCTTTGTATTCAGTCCAGTACCCCACTCTGTGGAATAGTGCCACTCACATTTAGGGCGGGACTTCCCGCTGCAATTTAACCAAACCGAGAAACTCCCTCACAGAGACGCCCAGAGGTTTTTCTCCCAGGTGATTCTCGATTTTGTCAAGGTGACAGTGTTAGTCATTGTAAGTGGTTTCACTTACATACTAAGGAGAACATGTTTGAGAGAAAAATGCAAAGTCAGCGAAGAATCAGTTCGAGGTAGAAAAGCTAAATATCATATATGGTGACTGGGGGGAGGAATCTTGCAGGCTGAGACCACTAATTGGACGTTACGCAGCATTCGCCTAAATGTCATGGCCCCAAGGGTGAGGTTAAGAAAGCAAGAACTTTTCCTGTTTTCTAACTCTCCTATTGCTGAACTTGCATCTTGGGTTTCTTGCTCAGCTCTGTCTGATCTGGGTTTGTCCCTTGAGTGTTGCTGAACTCCAACATCCAAAGGACAATGCTAACATGTCCTTCCCTCCAGGGCCATTGAATGTCAGTTATAAACCTGTAGCGGGAGTTGTGACTATAGTAAAAGTACCAGTGATGGCTTGAACTTATGAAGTACTTCACATTCTTGAAAACACTAGAAACCACTCAACCAATGTTTCAGGACCTCATGTACCATGCGAAGCACCCGCAGCCAGTGGAAGTGTGTGCTCTGGAGTCTGACTGTGTAGCAGTCATCTTCTCATTGCTGGGACAAAGCGTTAGAGCAGAAGCCCCTTGTGAGAGGAAGGGTGTATTTCAGGTAATGGTCTCAAGGGGAAACTTCATCATGGTGGAGAAGGCACAGCAGAGCAGGCAGCTGGGACACCACATCTTGTCACGGCAGCAGAGTAAGCTAGCTCTGAACACCTAGTGGGCGGCACTAATAAATCTTAAGGTCCACCCCCAGTAACACACCTCATCTAGCAAGGCTCCACATCCCAAAAGGCTCCAACAGCTGAGGGACCAAGTAGAAAAACTGAATCACAAACACTTGGGGCGATGGGGAACATTTTATATTCAAACGACCACAGACTACCTGGGACTGAGTCGTGACTCTGGAACCTCTCTCTGTGTGACTTTGAGCAAAATCTCTTCCCCTTTCCGTGTCATCTTCTTGCCTCCTCTATAAAATAGAAAAGATGGTATAACTAGGATAATGACTGATGAGATAATTCACATAAAGTACTTAGAAACATGGCTGGGACAATGAGTGCTCAAGATAGTGTCATTACCCTCTCTAGGGAACTCTGGACAATGCCCAATAGGTGGACAAGGGGTATTTTTAATGGCAGAATTTCTTTTTTATTTTTATTTTGTGTGAGGGGGTTGCCTCTTGCCACTGAAAAATGGAATTCAAGATGCTTGTGCCACCTTTTGTACCAAGCTTTAGATGGATGAGTGGGGAAATGAAGCACACCCAGGAGGCTTTGCAAGCAAGCACCTTTAACCAGTGAATAATCTTTCCAGCCCCCAATGGCAGAATTTCTCCATGAAGGAGTGGTGAAGATCTTGAAGGGAACAAGATGGAACATAGATAATTAATGTTACTTTAGCTGACAATTCAAATATATATATAACACATATATACTTATTTTTATATATATGGTATATGACTTGATGTTTCATTTTATGTATGTTTTGTAGAATGGAAAAATCAAACTACTTAACATATACATTGCCTCACATACTTTGTGGTGAGAATTCTTAAAATTTATTTTTTCTTGGCGATTTTCAAGTATATATTTATTGCTACTTATTCTTCCTATCTAATTGAAACTGTGTGCCTTTGATCAATATCTTCCCATTCTATCTCCCCCATGCCCAAATCTCTGACTGTATTCTCTGCTTGATGTGTTTAGCTTTTTAGATTCTACATGCATATGCCACTATATTTGTCCTAATGTGCCTGCTAAGCTTGTTGCACTTAACATAATGTCTTAGATCATGTGGCCAAAATGGCAAGTTTTCCATATCATTTAAGCTTGAAATCTACATATGAACAACATTCTCTTTATTGCTTAAGTGAGAATAGAAAGTGATGGCTTCACTCTGTCCTTTTCATACATCCAATGTCATTATACTCTGTTATTCATCTCCTCCTCCCCCCCAGATCTCTCTCTTGCAGGCCCCATTCTTTCCTCAAATAGTCTTCCCTACTGCTTTTATCTCATATTGATTCTATTTCCATTCCCTCTCTCCTAAGATCACTTCCTCCCCTTTCTATCTTAGGGCCTAGACCCTCACAAAAAGTATATTTACATATGGGTGTGCGTGTGTATGTGTATGCTTGCAAATCTATATAGTGATACCTCCAGAATTGTTCTTCCTGCTTAAGAATCTTTACTTCTACCCTGCAAGTGGTATGATTTCCTTTCCTTTACAGCTGAGAAAAGGTTGATTGCATATATGTACTGCTTCTTCTTTATCCATTCTTCTGCTGATGGACATCTAGACTGGTTCTATCTTTTAGTTCTTGTGAATAATGCAGCAATAAACATTGATGCAAGTATCTCTGGGGTATGCTGACTTGGAATCCTTTGGGTAAGTACCCAGGAGTATTATAACTGGATCATAAGTTGTAAATTTTTTTTTAGTGTTTTTTTTTTTGAGGAACCTCCCTACTGACTTCCATAGTGGCTATATTAATTTACATTACCAACAGCAATAAATAAGTTTTCCTCTTTTCCCACATCCTTGCCAGAACGGTAGCCATTTAACAGGGGTCCGATAGAGTCTCAAAGATGTTTTAATTGGTATTTTCCTGATACTTCAAGATCTGTTCCCAGCTGTTGAGGGCAGGACTATACCTTTTCCTACCTGCAGCCCACTCTTTTCAGATTGTCAGAGTCTGGCTCTCCTGCTCCCCACAACTACCTCCCGGAACTGTCTCCCAACTAGGCCCTTTAGCAAGTTAAATTCAGTCTCCCTGACTTGTGGCTGTTCCCTGATTGACCACAGGACAGGTCAGTTTTAAATAACAGGTTCTAACTCAAGGTGGAATCTAACCACTGCCCTTCATCACTCTGAGTGACAGAGTGGCATTCCTCTCCTCTTAGGACCCATCTTACAGGGGAATTAATGGATTACCAAAGCCTGTGGCTGGGCTTGAACTTGGTGAGGGCTTGAGCTTGTCTGTTTCCACCAGGGTCACCTGGCTTAACTGTTGGATGAGGCATCTGCTTCCCCACACACACACTCCCCTCCCCCCGCACCAGGAGCTTTGTGGCCAAAGCTGTGCCTCATGTGGCTTCTTTTCAATGAACCCATCATTCCCTCTGCACTTTTCTGGGATCCAGCCACTACCTCCTAAGTTTCTGAAGCTCTTCCTCTCTTTTCCTCTCCGGAAGAGAGTTTATTCTTTCTTTGACGGCTCTTCGCCTGAACCTGATCACATGGGGCAGCTTCCAGTCCACCATCTTGCCTGGAAGCATTCTATAGCACATTGTGTTTATCCATGCACCCCCAGACGGGCACTTAGGTTGATTTCACATCTTGGCTCTTATGCACTGTGCCGCAATGAACAAGAAGATGCATCTGTCTCTTGGACATACTTGCTGATTTTTATTCACATCACTTTCAAAAAGAATTCTCACAAATTTGGTTATACAGCTCTGGACCTGATCTCACCCCTCCTGTCTCTCTCTACCACTGTTGGAGTGCTTAGAATAGCACCTGGGATCAAGTGGCCACATCTAATAGCTATTTGCTAATGTGCTCATTAGAAACACTAATACCTTGTTAGGGGAAGTTGAAAAGAAAGTCTATACTCAGCTGGGGAATCAGTTGCCCCTTGGATGATGACAGAAAAGACAGTGTATGTGTTACAGTGAGAGTAGATGCTGTCACATGTCCACCTAGTCAGGAAATAGGCAGGTAACTCACGTATGTGACAAAGTATGAAGGTTGAGTTATGTTTTTCAAGGTTGTAGAACTCCACAGCTACGTCCATGAGCTGGGAATGGAGCGTGCCAAGCTTCTGAGCCAGTTCCATCTGGTTAGGATTATGCAGACCTTGCGGCTTCAAAGATGGTCTCAAGGGGAAACTTCATCATGGTGGAGAAAGCACAGCAGAGCAGGCAGCTGGGACACCACATCTCGAACTTATTTAGCCCTTGTTCTGTATTAGAGGCTATAAACAGATTGACTATAGTTCCTTTGCCACTGCCTCTGGGTAAATGGCCTCCGCACACCCCATGTTAAGGCATCTGCTTTGCGGTCATCACTGACGATGGAATTACAGCCCAGCGTGGAGCAGATGGGCCATTTCCCTATTCTGGCAGGGGCACTTAGACTCCCCCACCATATCCCAAGATGCCCATGCCAGCATCAGGAGAAGGGAAGCATGACCAGTATCCCAGAGGGTGCCTTTTCTTCCTCGAGTAATGTCAACAAAGCCTTCAGCTGGGACAGCAGTGACTGGAGACAAGGTTTGGCACCCACAAAGCAAAGCATGAGCCCCCAATAAATGCTCCCGGAAACACCTTACATTTCAAAAGTAAAGAAGGTTCACAGCAGTTACTGTAAGGAAAAAAAATATGTATCATATCCTGCACTGCGTTCCTCCTTCTGAATTTCACCCAGAGGCAGGTCTTAAAATTAGTCTCATGCTTAAGCAATTATATTTCAGTCACTCGAGGCAGAAAAAAAGGAAATTTTGACAGAAATAGGCTAAGAAATACAAGTTATGAAGGAAGGAGGCATATTACAAGGAAATGTGTCTGAGGTACCAGAGATAGCTCAGTGGGTGAAGAAGTGCTTGCCTCACAAGCCTGTCCACCTGAGTTCAGTAAATCCCCAGTACTCAGGTAGAATTGCTGGGTGTGGTGGCATGAGCCAGCACTAAGGAGATGGAGGCTTGCAGGTCCCTGGGGCTCACTGGCCAGACAATCTAGGCTAATTAGCGAGTTCCAGGCCAAAGGGAGACTAAACGAAGTGGATTCTGTTCCTGAGGCTGACATCTATGGCTGCCCTCTGGCCTATGCATACACATGCACAAGCATTGCATGTGCACACCCACATACACGCAAACATGCACACACATATGTATCACGAAAAATGTGTTGAGACAATACTCTGTTGGGGCTCAAGCACTGAGTACAAATTACTACGAGTTGTTGGGCTGAACGTTTGGTATAGTCAATCGACACAGAATCTTGTTTTGTATGTATTTCTTTTTAAAAAATACCTTATTTTTATTTATTTGAGGGAAGGAGAGAGAGAGAGAGATAGAAATAGGCAGGTAGAGAGAGAATGGGCATGCCAGGGCCTCCAGCCACTGCAAACAAACTCCAGATGCATGCTCCCCCTTGTGCATCTGGCTTAAGTGGGTCCTGAGGAGTTAAACCTGGGTCCCTTTGGCTTTGCAGGCAAACACCTTAACCGCTAAGCCATCTCTCCAGCCCTATATTTCTTTGTAATGACACATTGCTTAATGAATATTTTTCACAGATAATTATATTGACTCTTTAGATTAAACGTTAGTCAAAAATGGCTTAGCATCTTCTGAACCATGGGTATGTGACTGGAGATGTCTTTGTCTTACAGCATCGCAGCAGTGGTGCCCAAGACACTTTTCTTCTTTTCAGTGGGTCCTCATCTGTTGTAGTTTCCTTTCGTTGCTGGGACGAAAACACCTGACCAAAAGCAGCTAGTGGAAGAAAGGTGTTTTTGTTGTTGTTGTTGTTGTTGTTGTTGTTGTTGTTTTTCCACTTACTGTCTTGAAGGGCAGTTCCATGATGGCAGGGGAAGTCATGGCATGAGCCGGGGCTGAACGTCACCTCCTTGTCAACAGCAGGTGGAAAACAGCAGCAGAGAAGTGAGCTGAACCAACACAGATAAGCTAGGGGCTGATAAAGCTCAAGGTCCACCCCCAGTGACATGCTTCCTCCAGCAAGGCTCCACATCCCAGGTTGCCATAGCTGGGGACCAAGCAGTCAGGACCCATGAGTTTATGAGGGCACATCTGATTCAACTCACCACAGCATCTCATGAATCCACCAAGCAAGCCATCCATATTTTTATCTTTTCCAGGATTTCATCACACACTTACAGACACTCCTGTAATCATTTGCAAGCAAACGCACATAAACATCAGCTAATGTCTTCTTTTGCTAGATATACTCTGTTACGTATTAATTATATTAGCTACTTCTCACATTGCTCTGACTAAGTAACAGAAGAAAATTTAGAAGGAACAGTACGCTTTACTCCACGGTCTCAAAGGACTTTAGTTCTCCATGGCAGACAGGCATGGTGGTGGGAACAGCTGTGTTTGAGGTGGGAGGAGCGGGAGGTGGTGGCTTCTTTTCATGGTGCAGAAAGAGCAGGTGAGAATAAGATGTGGGCATCACTTTCACAACCCACCTTCGGGAGTCTACATCCACCCTCTATACCCTACCTTATAAAAGCTCCACAACCTACAAAATAATGCCACAAAATGACTCCTACCATTCAAAACACGAAGCTGTAGGGGACATTTGAGATTCAGACCATAATATTAGCATTGCATTTATAGTCAATATCACTATAACCTTTGCCTAAGGGAAGCTTATCAAGCTTCTGCAGTGTAAGCATGGCTTATAGATGCATGGGTTGGAGATTTGGGGGTGCTGGAGGACTTTGGAACCTTCAGAAGGTGGAGTGCAGTGCATGGTAGCTGGTCTTTGTGGATGATGCCTTTGGAAATAATTAATGTAGCTCTGATAGGACCCCTGATCATTCCCATGATAGGTGTCCTTATAGAAAAACAAGACATCCCTCCCTACTCTTTTATGGCATATGGCTTTACCATATGATCTATCCCCTTTTACATTCATTCCCACCATGTCATCTACGAAGGAACCAAAGAGATACCAGATCAGAGCACCCATGTTCTTGAGCTTCCAAATCCATCTTTTATCTTTTATCTTTATAAATTATGCAGCTACAGGGACTTGCTAGCAATGGACAAAATGTTCTAGTACACTAACACTAGCAATTACTCTATACAACAATCACCATCTCGGGTGTGTGTGTGTGTGTGTGTGCGCACATGCGTGCGTGTGTGTTGTGTGACTTTTAGGACAGGATCATGCTATGTCACTAAGGATGATCTTGGACTCATGACCTTCCCAAGTGCTGGAATTGCAGAATTGCACTATCACACCTCATCGTCACAGACTTCTGAGCTTAGGAACACCGGGTAACAGCCAATATTAGATAATGGTCTCATTCCAGATGATGTCCTGAGCAGGGTATGCAATTATGCTCTACTGGCATGGTAGGAAGGGCTGTGAAAACACTGAGTCAGGCCTGGAGAGATGGCATAGCAGTTAAGGCACTTGTCTGCAAAGCCAAAGGACCCAGGTTCGATTCCCCAAGACCCACGTAAGCCAACTGCACAAGGTGACACATGCGTCTGGAGTTTGTTTGCAGTGGCTGAAGGCCCTGGAGCACCCATTCTCTCTCTTTTTCTCTTCTCTCTCTCTCTCCATATAGACAGATAGATAGATAGATAGATAGATAGATAGATAGATAGATAGATAGATATAGATAAATATATATATATAATTTATCTCTCTCAAAATAAATAAATAAAAAATTTTAATACTATATTATAAAAACACTGAATCATATGGAGCCTTGCACACCTGTGATCCCAGCACTAAAGAAGGGGAGCAGAAGGATCACTGGGGTTCCCTGATTGACCAATCTGATGAAAACCCAGCTCCAGATTCAGTGAGAAACTAGACTCCATCTCAGTGAAATAGGGCAGAAGAGCAGTAGAGGAGGAACCCTGATGTCTGCCTCTGGCCTCCATGTGCATGTGCATAGGGCATGTGCACCTGCACACACACGTGCATATAGTGCATACATACATACCACATACTGCACATAGAAAAATAATAAATAGAAATAAATTTTAACTGGAATTGATTTTTAATGGTAACTTTTCTTTGTTTGAATTTTTGTATATATTCATATTAGATGATTTTTTTTTCTGTAAATCAACTTAAGGGAAGTGGGGCAAAAACATTACTGCCAAAAAGCATACACAAGTTAGGCAAAGTTACTATAATGAAGTAAGACTCAGAAATAGATCAAATATAAATAACTAAATATAATTGCTAATTTAAGATTTTATAGAGCACTCACTCATTTTCTTAAGGAAGAGTAGCAAATAGGAACAAAACAAAAGTTACTCATTCAAAGAAAGAAAGATTTCAGAAAAGACTTTTAGGCTTCATATTATAACTGTATGTATATTTTCCAGTCACAAACCCATCTAAGAAAGTTGGCTTACTAATGCAGATGGATACCAGTTCAAATTCTGGGCTTAGCAGCCTTGGCCTCTGAATTCAGTGCAAAGTCGCCAAGGTGGCTCATCTATAATTGCTGACATACATTAATTGAGATGTGGCCAGTTTCTCCAGATCTGCATTAACTCTGAATTGGAAAGAACCTAACTTACTTTGAACAAAACCTCCAAGGCTTGACAAAGAAGCTAGAAAAGAATCACTATGAGTGGCACTCAGGTTCCTATCCCCCTCCTGTGTGATTCCGTGTTTGAAAAGCACTGTGGGAAGCAGTGCCAGTATAGCATAATTGCATACACTGCTCAGGACATCATTCAGAATGAGAGTACTACAAAGTCAACATGAAGAAATATAATTACATTCATCTTGTGCAATGCCATCCCCCCTAAATCTCGCTTTCTAACAGATATTGTCTACCTGAGTTGGTATTTCTTATGTTCTACCTACAGTTCTGATTCTGATTCTATAAAACAGAAGACAGACCATCCTGTGGGAGAAACACTTACTGCATAGCAAATAAGGCCAAGAAGGTTTGTCATTTTACCTTGTGATGCCAATACATATCACCCTTTCCACTGATCAGCCCATCTGTGGAGAGTACAGAGTGGTTTATAAGCACAGCACAGCAGACAGATAGTTCAGAGAGCTGTTTAGGTACTCACTCAACAACTGAGAGCCATTCCAGGTGAGGTGGCACACATCTTTAATCCCAGCCCTTGGGAGGCAGAGGTAGAAGGATTGCTGTGATTTCAAGGCTACCCTGAGACTACATATTGAATTCCAGGTCAGCCTGGGCTATATAGAACAAGATCCTACCTCGAAGAAAAAAAAAAAAAAAAAAAAGAAAACAACTGAGAGCCTACTGAATGCTGGTGACTGTGCAAACACTAGAGATCCCTGACATGGTACAAAGACCTTGTGGTTGGGATAGATAGATAACTAATAAGTGAGAAATACATAAAATAATTTTAGATTGTGAGGACTATAAAGGACACATTAATAACAGAAAAGTGGGGATGGAGAGATGGCTTAGTGGTTAAGGTGCTTGCCTCCAAAGACTAAGGACTCAGGTTTCATTCCCCAGTGCCCACGTAAGCCAGATGCACAAAGTGTTGCATTTGTCTGGAGTTTGTTTGCAGTTGCTAGAGGTCCTGGCATACCCATTCTATCTATTTGCTTCTCTCTCTCTCTCTCTCTCTCTCTCTCTCTCAAAATAAAATAATAGAAAGGTAATTGGAGAAAAGAAGAAAACAGATGGGGCTCTAGGACATTGGTTATTACAAACCTCCCTGAGGAAATGAGACTAAGCTGAACATAGAATAGAAGGACCCTAGCCGGGAGTGGTGGCACACACCTTTAATCCCAGCGCTCGGGAGGCAGAGGTAGGAGGATCGCCATGAGTTCAAGGCCACCCTGAGACTACATAGTGAAGTCCAGGTCAGCCTGGGCTAGAGTGAGACCTTACTTCCAAAAGAGAGAGAGACCCAGCTATGCCTCTTGGGAGTCAACATTCCCAAAGGTGAGAGCAGAATATTCTCAGGGTCTGAGAAAATGGGTTAGCAGTGTGATTGGATCTCAGTGAGAAAGAGTGTGATAAAAATGGCATTTATGAAAACAGTAAGGAGTTCACAGTTTAAGAGCAATGGAAGTCCATGAGCAGATTTGAAGCAAGGAAAGGCCTGCTATACATCTCCCCTTTTAGAATGTGTGTGTGTGTGTGTGTGTGTGTGTGTGTGTGTGTGTAGTTTACATAGATATAGACATAGGCAGAGTTAAAGATGTCTGGCTTTTGGGGGGGTGTAGATTGTAAGCAGTCAAGGAAACAGAAGCATTGTAGTAGCGACTATAATTGCACCAATTAAATATCAGACTATGTGGATGTAGGGAATCACGATGAAGTCTAGAAAGATATCAAAATAATGTTAAATTTTCATCTTGAGAAACTGGGCAGATGATGTTAGCAGTTGCTGAGTTACTGAGCTAGGGAAACTGGGATTGAGCTCCTACCTGCTGGGGAAGTAATTCAGAATTCTGTTGGGATATACCAAGTTGTGGATATCTAGTAGATATCTAAATAGTGTCAGGCAGGAGTACACATGAGGCTGGAGTAGAGAAGATAAAACTGAGTCACAATGGCATTTAAGTCGATGGACTTGAATGGGGCCTCTAGAAAGTCCAGAAAAAGAAGATATGTACCTGGCTGTTCCTCATGTCATGTCGACATTTGGTGGAAATTACAAAAAAAGAAGGATCAAGCTGGAGGATGGCAGAAAAAAGAAAAGGAGAAGGAGGAGGAGGAGGAAGAAGAGAAGATAATGTGTGTTGATGGAGCCCAGAAGAGGAGAGTACTCAGGAAGTATGTAGTCAGTTGTGTTGACAGTGATAAGAGTTGAGGTAAACTGAGGCAAGAATCTATACATAGATGGAGGCTAGCATCCAGGTGCAGTGTATGAAGAGTAAATGGAAGATGAATAACGCAAGACAGCCAATCAAGCCAGTGGAGTGGGAAGCTTTGTCTTGAAGGTTAGCAGAGACAGAGACAGGTGATGGATGGGAGATTTGGGTTTATTTTAAAATATGAAACATCCTATCATCCTAATAGAGATAATCAAGCAAAGAGACAGAGAATGATGGTGGGGGAAAGTGGTGAGTGACTGAAGGAGATAGATCTTTAAAAGACGAGATAGAGCCAGGCATGGGCATGCACACCTGTAATTGCAGCACCTCAGAGGTCGAGGCAAAAAGATATCAGGTTCAAGACCACTCTGAGCTACATAGAGAATTTCAGGTCCTCCCTCAACTGCATATCAAGATACTATTTCAAAAATAAACAAAAATGGGCTGGAGAGATGACTCAGCAGTTAAGGCACTTGCCCACAAAGCCTAAGGACCTGGGTTTGATTCCGTAGTACCCACATAAAGGCAGATGCACAAAATGGAGCATGCATCTGGAGTTCATTTGCAGTGGCTGGAAATCCTGGTGTGCCCATTCTCTCTCTCTCTCTCTCTCTCCTTTAAATAAAATAAATAAATAAACAAAAGTAGCATGGGGGAATGGTTCAGCTGATAGAGGTGGCCTCATTTCTATCTCCAGTATCTCATAAAAAGCCAAGCATGACCATGCATGCCTGTAACTCAGGTCCTGTGGGGACCTTAGGAAAATGTCTGAGGATCACTGGTCAGCCAGTGTGACTGACAAAACAAAAAAACAACAAAAAAAATCCAGCAGCTCCAGATCTCTCACTGAAGAGAGATAGAGAAAGACATCTGACATTCTCCTCATGCCTGCACACCCACATGTGTACACTGTACATACACACATATGCACCACACATACACACACAGAGACCACATTACACACACACATACACACACCAAAAAAATAAAATTAATGCAAAACCCAAAATGAAATATTAAAAAAATGAGCAAAAGCTGAATCCCACATGAGGGCTAAGGGGAAGATGTTGGGTGGCAGCAGGGGCTCGTATTGGTAGAGAAAAGACAGGAGAGATGAGAGCAGATGAGTGTAGATCTAGGTGGAAGGCGAACAGCTAAGGGCTACGGAAGGTTTGACAAGAGAGGGAAAGATGTGACTTGATTGTTTCAAAGAGAAAGAAATTGAACTCACTGGGATCTGTGGTGGGGATTGAAATTTGCAGTCATTATTTAATATAAAAGCAGTAAGTTAGGCCGGGGTAGCATTTGGCTGCCCACTGTGCAGACACAGAAAAAAACACAGTAGCTGTTTCCACCCCAGGTTGGGATGTAGTCAGAGCAGAACAATGAAGGGAAGATGAAGCAAAGCAATTAAGGGTGTCTATGAGGGCGGGAAGAGAATGAAAGACTATGAAATCAATTTTCATAGGGAGAGCAATGAAGAGAGGAAGTGAGAGGATGACAGATAATAAAAAGGCAGTGTCATTGAGCTGGAGGATTCTAAAGTATCAGAAAAATATTGCACAGAGAACTCAAGAATAAATAGGTTTCAAGTTATTGCTGCTGACCAAGTGCAGTAGCACATGCCTATAATTCCAGCACTTGGGAGGCTGAGACAAGAGGATTTCCAGAGAGAGTTTAAGGCAAGCCTGAAATACTTAAAACCCTGTCTCCAAAGAAAAAAAAAAAAAAAAGGCAAGAGAGTTGGCTAAGTGGTTAAAGGCGCTTACTTGCAAAACTTTACTACCCCAGTTCAAATCCCCAATACCCACATAAAGCCAGATGCACAAAGTGGTGGTGCATGCCTCTGGAGTTCATTTACAGTGGTAGAAGGCCCTGGTGCACTCATTGTCTATTCTCTCAGTCTCTCTCTCTCTTCTCCTTGAAAATAAATAATAAGTAAAATATTTAAATAATAATGATGGGGAATCAGAATAATAGTTTTTTAAGATTTTATTTTTTTATTTATTTATTTATTAGAGACAGAGAGAGGGAGAGGGAGAATGGGCATGCCAGGGCCTCTAACCACTGCAAATGAACTCCAGATGCATGTGCCCCCTTGGGCATCTGGCTTATGTAGGACATGGAGAATCAAACTGGGTTCCTTAGGCTTTGCAGGCATGGGCCTTAACCACTAAGCCATCTCTCCAGGCCCCGAGAATAATAGTTTTGAGTACTGGTACCCAGTATAAATCCTTGTAACACTAGCATGACTGCAAGAACAATCCATATCATGAAGGCTAAGATGTTTTGTGCCTGCCTTCCCCAGAGTGAGCTATGAATATATCAATGCTAAACTTCACAAAAAGAATAAAACCTCCCTCTGGCCCCAGAGTGTCCTGTCCACCCCGGGAGAAGACAGAAGTAAGCAACAGGTATTTGAATAGTGAGTTATTGAACTCACTTAGCTATGTGTTCCAACACAAACAAACCTTACGAAAATCAACCAAGAGCAATGGACTAAATTTAGAATAGCAAGAAAAAGGAAGAGCACCACTGACGAGGCAGTCTTCTTTCACACCTGGGAGGGATGATGGAGTATGACTATTGACCTAAATTATACCTTGCTATTCACAAATTATACAGCACCAATTGGGTAGTGGTTAGTTACGTCCTCCCGTAAAGAGGCAACAAAAAAATATCACACCAGCGTATGAGGCTAGTCCCCTCTGTCCTTGCTAAAGAGCACTGTTGCTCTTATGTTGCACCATCTAAAGGTTACTGACATCCCCTATATGTGACAGCCACGCCAGACCTCCTCTTCCATGTGTACGGGTGTGTGGGTAAGGGAAGCTTAGGCCAGCCTGGCTCATTTTCTATTTTATAAAACAGAAACTGTGGTAGTTTGAATAGATGGTCCCCAATATATTCAGTGTTTTATTAGTTTATAGTTCATAGCTGCAGCCACCTGGCTAGAGGCAATGTCACTGGGCAGATCTTAAGGTGTGGTGGTGGGTTTAGGATTTCAATCTAAAGATATGCAAAGTGTGCCTAGCTGGAGTTCCTGAGGTGTGCTGTGCTGTGTGGCTTTTGGCTTGTGGCTTTGCTCTCTCTGGTCCTGTGAAGGCAGGCCAGCTTCTTAACTTCCCCTGGATCTGTAAGCTTTAATAAATCCCTTCCTCCATAACTGTGCCTGGTCTGGAAGTTCATCTCAGAGAACCTGAAGCTGTCTGCTACAGAAACCACCTCCCATTTCTTGTTGGCTTTGCACATTTGACCTTTTTCCTTTAGTTTTCTAAAGAGGGCCTGAGAGGAGATAAACCAAGGACATTCACTGCAGTAAACGTGAATCAACTTACTGCCCACACAATCCGTCACCGCTCTCCTCCCACAACCCCACCCACTTCCTCAGCAAGAGGCCCAGTCCAGCATTACATCAACTCTGCTAGTGTGTGTGTGTTGTATGTCTGTGTTTTGTGTGTATTGTTGTGTTGTGTTTGTGTGTCTGTGTGTTATATTATGTGTGTATGTCAGTGGTGAGTGTGGGGGGAGGCAGGCTAAAACAATACCCTTTCTGGTCTGGGAGAAGGTAAAGTTTTTCTCAAACACTTGTCCATTCCCTGATACCTGAAATTCTTCAGAATATGCTATTCCTAACCTTCGGCCTTATCATCAATCCATCAACCCTTTGGTTCCATCTCTGTTCTCCTTTTCTCCTACTCTTTTTTTTTTTTTTTTTTTAGATTTTTAAATTTTATTTAAGAGACAGAGAGAGAAAGAGGCAGATAGAGAGAATGGGCACATCAGGGCCTCTAGCCACTGCAAATGAACTCTAGATGCTTGTACCACCTTGTGCATCTGGCTTACATGGGTACTGGGGAATTGAACCTGGTTCCTTAGGCTTTGTAGGCAAATGCCTTAACCACTAAGCCATCTCTCCAGCCCTTTTTCTTCTACTCTTAAGAAGATGGTGAGTGTAAGACATGAGCTACCTTGTCTTTTCCTTTTACACTCTACCTTCCTTGGTCCCTTTAATTTGTGTATGTGTGGTCTGCATGTGTGCACATATGTATGTGTGCTCATGTCTGTGTGAGTGCATGTCCAGGTATGTGCTCCTGCACGTGGAGGACCGAGGTTGATGTCAGCTGCCTTTTTCGGTTTCCCTCCACCTTGTTCTTTGGGACAGGGTCTCTCTCTGAGTAATGCTCACCAATCTGGCTACACAAACCATCCAGTGAGCCCCAGGGATGATGCCCTGCTTCCGCATCCTTAGCACTGGGATTACAGATGTGTGCCACCATTGTCAACATGTTTACATGCATCCAGGGATCAAAACTCTGGTCTTGGGCTGGAGAGATGACTTAGCGGTTAAGGCACCTGCCTCCTGAGCTAAAGAATGCTGGTTCCAATCTCCAGCGGTTCCAATCTCCAGGTCCCACGTTTAGGGCACAACGCCGCACTTGACCACAAGGGGGCGCATGCATCTGGATTTCGTTCACAGCAGCTGAGAGGCTGCTGGCGCTTCCATGTCTATCTGTCTTCCTCTCCCTCTCTCTCTCTCTGTCTCTCTGTGTGTGTGTGTGTGTCTCTCTCAAAAAAAAAAAAAACCTCTGGTCATCATGCTTATGCTTATGCAGCAAATACTTCACCCATAGTCTTCTTTATATTTTTTAAATACAAAATACTTTAGTTATTTATTTGTGACACACCCACACAGAAAGAAAAGGAGGGAGAGGGAGAGAGTACTGGGCATGCCAGGACCTCTTGCCATTGCAAACCCCAGACACATGCACCATTTTGTGCATCTGGCCTTACATGGGTACTTGGAACTCAAACTCAAACTGGCAGGCTTTGCAAGCAAACCCCTTTAACCACTGAGCCAGCCTCTGTAACCTTCTTTCTTCACACCATCTCTGCAACACACCAGATGCTTTTCTACCTTTCCATAGCTGCCTCTCTATGCCTCTGCTCCTCTCTTACTGTAAAACCTTCATGAAATTTAAAAACCCACCTCCCACAGAAAGCTTTCTCTCACCTCGGGAAAAGATTTGTCTCCTTTTCTAAATTCCAGCCGCAAACATCTTTTACACATGTGACCCAGCAGTTAACCTGACCCTACCTTGTGATAACTGCAGGGATTATATTAAACTGCTGTTTCATTTTTGTACTTTGTGACTTAATTAGTTATCCTTCTGTAATCTCTCCCTGGCTAGATTTCAAGTGCTTTAAGAGAAGACAATATAACAAACATCTTTTACCACAGTGTGTGGACTATAATACTGCATTTAATTTGCTAGAATGTGTTACATTAGAGGTAATAGCAAATAAGAACAAATGGTTTGAAAAGAGTATTATGATGGTGCCATAATTATGAGGCATAGCAATAAGCTGCGCTAGGGACGTGACTCAGTGGAGCTTGCCTAGCACTTAAGAAGCTCTGGATCTATTCCCAGTATTACATAAGCTAGGTATGGCGACACATTCCTGTAATCCCAACAGAAGGTAGAGGCAGGAATATCAAGATTCATGGTCATCTTTGCTACATAGAAAGTTCAAGAATAGCCCGGGCTATATGGGACCCTGTCTCAACAAAAAAAAAAAGATAAGAAAAGAAAAGAAAAGAGAAAGGAAGAGTGGAAGGGATAAAGAGAAAGAAGAGGAAAGAAAGAGAGAGAGAGAGAGTCATCTACAAAGCATTACACCTCCAGTCCTGTCTCTAAACCTTTACCCCCAAGGCAATGCTCCTTATGAGCACCAGGAGATGGCCAAGAGAACAAGGGGTCATTGCCTATAGTAGGGAAAGCTTTCTGAAAGAGTTAGAGTTAGAAGCAGTTAATAAAAAGCAGTTGGGAAGGTTTCCAGATGTTATAAACAACTGAAAGTGGTAGCTTTCCGGGGACCAATGGGTTACCTTCCATGGAGGCTAGAATGCCTCTAAACAAAGAGTGGTGTGGCTCAACATGGGAATCGTTCTGAGGCTGAGGGGTCTGATCTAAACATCCATCGGCACAATACATAAGTGCAGAATATCTGTGTGGAGGGAAATCTTGAAAACAAATGAACCAGTATGTACCAGAATGGTGAGTCTCAGCATTAAGCATAATGTCGAGTGAAACATGAACATGATAAAGTAATACACACAATAAATGACGTCCATGCACATATATGTAGAAATGGCTAACACTGTCTTAACACAGAAGCATGACCAGGGAAGTAGGAATCAATTTCATTATTTTGGGATGTTTTAGGGTGGGATGGAAAATACTGGCCTACAGAGCATGACAGTAGGCTTCTAGTGCACATTACTCACTTATAGTGATAAAGGCAATCAAGTATGTCCTACAGTCCAAATGAATGTGACCCATCTCTGGCTGGTATTACCAAGGTGCTGTTACAAAAGGACATGCACGCAGTGGCTAGAGGCCCTGGCATGCCCATTCTCTCTCTCTCTCTCTCTCAAATAAATAAATAAATAAATAAATAAATAAATAAATAAATAAATAAATAAATAAAAAATCTTTTTAAAAAAATTAAAGGGCTGGAGAGATGGCTTAGCAGTTAAGGCATTTGTCTGCAAAGACAAAGGACCCAGGTTCGATTCCCCAGGACCCATGTTAGTCAGATGCACAAGGTGGCACATGCATCTGGAGCTCGTTTGCAGTGGCTAGAGGCCCTGGCACACCTATTCTCTCTCTCTCTCTCTCTCTCTCTCCCTTTCCCTCTCTCTCTCTCTCTATTCCTCTTTCTCGCTGTTAAATAAATAAATGAATAAAAATAAAAACTTTAAAAAAATTTTTTAAAGGAAATGCAAGTCAGATCCTTAAAAAGTAATCATACTCCAGGCACAGTAGTGTACACCCTCAATCCCACCTCTCTGAAAACTAAGGCAGGAAGATTGCAAGTGTTAGGACAGCCTGGGCTGATTAGAAAGTTTGAGGCTAAGCCACCCTGTAAGCCCCTATCTCCAAAAATGAGTAAAATATGTATAAAGCTCTTGAAGAAATGCCAAGTGTATGAACTTGAACAAGGAGGCTGTGTCTCACACTTCCTCCATTATCTGAGTCACTTTCCGTGTTGCTGTGATGAAACAGTGAACAGCTTCAGGAAGGGAGGGCTTGTTCTGGTTCACAGTCTGAGAAGACATGATCCAGCATGACAGGGAAGGCATGGCAGCAGGAGTGTGAGGCAGCTGGTCACAACTGTGTCCACAGTCAGGAAGCAGACATGAACACTGAGGCTCACGTGCTCCCTTTTCATCAACCTGCCACCCTAGCCCATGAGGCAGTGCTGTCCGCATCGATGGTGGGTCTTCCCTCTTTGGTCAAACCTCTCTGGAAACACCCCCACAGACATGCTTGGAATTGTGTCTCCTGGGCAATCCTAAATCCAGTTGCCAGTGCAGATTAACTAACATATACATCACAACTCCCATGAAGCAGACTCATGATTATGTCTTGGGTCAAGATTTGGGGTCAGATACCATGAACTCTGATCCCCATCTGCCTTCTTTCTTAACTCACAAAGTGTTATTCGAGATCAACTCCAAGCCTGAGTGTTAGAGAAAATTTGTGTCCCTTCTTCCCTGAGATAGCACACTTTCACACACACACACACACACAAAACACACACACACACAAACACCTTCTACATTGGGCCAGTGAGTTAGATAGGCCTTTTATCAAGACACTTTCTCCTCTGGTCCAGTCACTTGCAACACCACAGGCTACAGTGTCTGCATCAGACAAGCTGATTCCAGGTCTCTTTCCCTAGGAATATCTTTCCCACTACCCACCACATGCAGATACAAGTTGAAGCATCAGCAGATTCCCTCTAAGCAAGTTATTCAAAGGTTCACTCAGCACTTGCTCTCTCCCGGCATTCAAACCTTGCCCACCGGCTGCACCAGCACCTCCTCTAAACTCTTCCCACACCTTTCTCTCCCATGCAATGAGTTTCCACTTATTCCTACTCCCTCTTCTTCACAAACCACATATATCTAAGCTCTTTGTGCCCTGCTCAGCTCCCCCCAGCTGCCATCATAGTTTCCATTCTTGCAAATTCAGATCCCTCAGAGATCTTAAAGCCACAAAATCTTTAGGGCACGAGCTGGGGAGATAGCTCCATCAGCAAAGTCCTTGTCGTGTGAGTATTAGGACCGAGTTTGATTCCCCCAGAAGCCATATAAAAATGCTGAGCATCTGGGAAGATGGGGACAAGAGGATTGATCCCTGGAGATGCTGGCCAGCCAGGCAAGCCTAATTGATGACTTCCAGGTGAATGAGTGATCCTGACTCAAAAAAAAAAAAAAAAAAAAAAAAAAAGTGGATGGCACCTGAGGAACAACACCACGTGCACTGTGTACATGTACGCACACACATGCACACACACAGGCACGCGCGCAAAAAACTACTCAGAATAATGAAAAACACTGCAGTCCATATTCTAAATGCGGATCTTAAACAAGTGATTTTGAGGGGAAAATGTGTTGAGGATGGGTTGTTTTGTTTGTTTTGTTTTGTTTTTGTTTTGTTTATATTTTACGAAGCAAAAAGCCGAGATTGTCTTGGCTGGCAGAAAACAGAATGAAATGCACCACGGGAGGGATGGATTTTCAAAGGTCAAGAAAGGCTTGTTGTCAGAACCCCTGCTTGGCCATTTCACCTCCCTCAAGGAGCCCTGCCCTTCCCCGGGACAGACAATGAGTGTTTACTTCTCAGACAGCATATACAGCATAACTGCGTTTTCTCCTCATGGCTGCTACTCACCTGTCTCCTAATTGCCGTCACAAAACATTCAGAGTAATCCCAGGGCTGCATCTGTATATCAAAGAGCAAATGGAACACAGAGCCTGACTCGTCTCCTCAATGCCTCTAATTCTCATGTGAGAATTTCCTTATTTTCTCATGAGCAAAACTAAAAACAGAAGCCCAGTGATGCTCTAGCACCAAACGGCAGAGTGACGGCAATGTGCAGTTACCCAGGGGATTGGTTAATGGTCCAGCAAAACAAATCAGCAAACACCATCCAATCTGGTTCTATTTCCACCATTATGAGCATGCAATCTAACCTAGGGATGCGGTTGGAAGTTAGCCTGCCACTTGCAATGCAAGATGTCTTCAATTCTCCAAACCTGCCTTCCCTCAATGCCCTTATCAATTTAGATTTCCACTCCTGGAGTGTATGGTCTCTGATTTACCTTGAATTCATGGAAACCATTTGGTATGTTGGTCATTATTCTCTCATTAAAGTATACATGATATAAATGCACTGCAGTCCTAAAAGCTTACACAGCTAAATGAAAGTACATTCTGTCATGGTTGGTCCTTACATGACCAGTTGTTGTCCCAGGATAGGGTAAAGTAGAAAATAATAGCACCCTTTTGCTAGGGTGGAATAACAGTTGAGTCTGACCCAGAAAACACTGAGAGACTGTGCAGTTTGTGCAAGCATGCAATCCGGTAACCTTGAGAAAGGTGAAATTTTTTACCCAAGGACAAAATAGGAGAACTGAAGAACCACAGTGCAATAGTTGGAGTGTGAATTATTTATTGCCCATAGCCTCATGAGTTTGGGATTAATCTTCATCCTCAACCCCAAGCTGGTGGCAATTGGGGAAGTTGAGCCTTACTGGAGGAGGTGTGCCACTGGTGGCAGACCCTGAGGTTTATTAGCCCAGCTCCAAGCCCGGTACTTCCACACAGATGATGTGAGCCAGCTTCTGCTCATGACACACTCTCCCTGCTGTCATGAAACTTCCCCTCAAGCCTGAAATAAATCCTTTCTTCACAGGAGCTGCTTCTAGTTGGGTGTCGATTCCCAACAATGAGAAGATAACTGTTACACACAGCATACACAATCAACAGCCCAGACATGAACACAGGGAGCACAAACACTTGATTCAGTAAAAATATTGGTTCTCCTAAAATTAATCCAAAAATTCAGAGAAGATATAACTGCAATTTAAAGATTTTTTAAATTAATATTTACTTGTATTGGGGAGTACAGAATGATAATACAATTAGTGCACATTGATACAATGATCATATCAGGGTAACTACTATTTCTATCTCTTCAGACATTTACCAGTTCCATATGTTCACACACCAAAGTCTTTGAGATATTTTTGAAATATATCCAAAATGGTTGTGGACTATTCTATCCTCTTGTACTAGAGAACATGAAAAGTAATTCCACCTACCTAATTGTATTTTGGTATCCATTTTTTAAAATATTTTTATTTATTTATTTGAGCAAGAGAGTGAGAGAGAGAGAGAGAAAAAAAGGTAGAGAGAGAGATAGAGAGTAATAATGGGTGCATCAGGGCCTTCAGCCACTTCAAACAAACTCCAGACACATGTGCTACTGGTTTATATGGGTCCTGGGGAATTGAACCTGGGCCCTTTGGCTTTGCTGACAAGCACCTTACCTGCTAATCCATCTCTCTAGCCCTGGTATCCATTTTTTGAAACATAACTATGACAAGCTCTTTCTAAAGTTTATTTGGAATAAAATGCCAAAGAATAATCATGAAATTTTAGATGGGAAAAGAAGTATAATAATGGATCAGTTTTACTACATATTAAAATGTACCATAGGGTTGGAAAGATGGTTTAGCAATTAAGGCACTTGCCTGCCAAGCCTAAGGACACAGACTTGATTTCGCAGAAACACATAAGCCATATGCACATGGTGGCTCTTGAGTCTGGAGTTCGTTTCCAGTGGCTAGAGGCCCTGGCAAACCCATATTCTTCCTCTCCCTCTCTCTCTGTTGCTCTCTTTCTCTCTCTCTCATGAGTGCTCTCTGTAATAAATAAATAAAAATAAAATATTTTAACAAAATTTACCATAAAGCTAAAGCAATCAAGACTGCTATTGATGACTGATAAATGAGCCAAAGCATAATTTAGAAACAGATCCATGTCCTATATGGAATTAAGCCACTGATTGAGTTAATTTTTAATAGAAAACTATCCATCACGTTGTCAGTCTGTATGCAACTTTTTGCTCTCATTTTGAGAGTAGAAAGGAATGTCAGAGATGACAGAACAACATCCAAGACTAGACCGTGCTATAAAAATCCAGACAGCAGAGTGTGGTGGCACACACCTTTAATCTCAGCACTTGGGAGACAGAGGTAGGAGGATTTCCATGAGTTCAAGGCCACAGAGGGAATTCCAGGTCAGCCTGGGCTAGAGTGAACCCCTGCCTCAAAAAAACAAAACAAAACAAAAATCTAGACATATGGTTACATGGTTTTAAATAGGATTACCCCTTCATAATTATTATTGGTTATCATTTCAATCTCAAAGGTATTCATTACATTTAGTTCCAAAAAATTTGTGTTTTACCTAGAGGATGTGACGAGAGTAAATGGGGGCCTACATTCTCTGAAAAGATCAGAGGATAATGTTTATGTAGACTCCAAAGGTGTTTGAAGACAGCAACTAAGTCAGACATCGTGTGTGTGTGTGTGTGTGTGTGTGTAGTATGTGTGGTGTGGTGTGTGTATGGTGTATGTTATATATGCGTATGTGTGTGTATGTGCACACGCATGCATGTGCAGATGCACCCGCCCCATGAGCATGCCTGCAGAGGCCAGAGAATAGCATCAGGTATCCTCCTCTATCACTCTTCTGCACCGTTTCCTTGAGACAGAGTCTCTCTCTCTCTCTCTCTGAACCTGCAGCTGCCGTTTTTGGTCAGACTGGCTGACC
Source organism: Orientallactaga sibirica (assembly GCA_036365145.1). Classification (NCBI taxonomy): domain Eukaryota; kingdom Metazoa; phylum Chordata; class Mammalia; order Rodentia; family Dipodidae; genus Orientallactaga; species Orientallactaga sibirica. The sequence goes on from JAEOAD010000008.1 coordinate 26,018,360, forward strand.
AGGAACCTCAGTGGCACCCCTGCCTCTTCGTCCTACACTGCTGGATTACAGGGGTGTTTTCTCATACCTAACTTGTTGTGTGGATACTGGGGAATCAGATTATGGGTCAATCTGGCCCTCTCAGGCACTTAGGTGCTGTTATCTACTGAGCTTCAACCTACCTTGAAATTGAACCCCAGAGTACTGGTCAGGAGTGCCTGCCTCAGCCTGAGTGGCCTTGTGCAGGGCCCCAGGAACCTGGCAGGACCATCATCGTCATCATTTGTTTACTTTTATTTTCTTGATAAACATCATGGATTTTTAGTAAAATTTTGAGACAGACTGATTATGTTTCTTTGAGGCAGGGTCTCGCTCTAGCCCACACTGACCTGAAACTCACTTTGTAGCTCAGGCTGGCCTCAAACTCATGGTGATCCTCTTACCTCAAAAGCATGTACTGCCACACCTCGCTAGATTGACTATTATTTTTACACAACATAAAAATGCAACCCACCATAAGATGGTTCTCAGTCAGAAAATCTACCAAAGTCAAAATCAGACAAAATATACAGAAGAGCTAAGAAGACCTACCAAGCACTCCAAAAGCATCCTACACATTTTACTATCACCAAAATTTGCATAAAACATTTATTGCCAGACATCTAATGCATTGTATAATTTAACCACAGCCACCCTCAAAGTAGTTTAGTCAGATTCATCAATCAAAGGACACTGGGGATTAAAGAAAGATGCCCCATACCACTGCATGACATCATTGCCCACACATATGACCCTTACCCATCATGTCTTCCTGGTACCAGGATAGCTCTTTGGACAAATGAACACAGATGCCTATATGTACAGAATAAATCTAACAGACATTTTTTTTTGGGGGGGGGACAATCGTATAAAATCCAGTCATTTCTACTTTGATTTTAAAGCCCATACCTGCCTGTTAAATTATGAGTATCTGGGTTTACTACTAACAGAAAAATCATGATATCATTGTCAGAGTCCTCTTTTGCTCACACCCTACTACAATCACCTCTCAGCAAATCCTGTGAGCCTGGCCTTCAACATCCATCTACGGGCTGGAGAGATGGCTTAGCAGTTAAAGCACTTGCCTTCAAAGTCTTAGGACCCAGGTTCAATTCCCCAGGACCCACTTCAGCCAGATGCACAAGAGGCAAATGGATGTGGAATTTGTTTGCAGTGGTTGCAGGCCCTGGTGCAACCATTCTCTCTCTCCCGCTCCCTCCCTCTCTCTCTCTCTCTCTCTTCTCTCTCTCCCTCCCTCTTCCTTTCTCTCCCATCTGTCAAATAAATAAGTAAATGATTTTTTTAAGTCCATCCGGTATCCCTATTCCTGCATGACTTCCCCTCCTGCTGCCACTTCTTCACCAAGTCTATACTCAGAACAGAACTATTGCTTCCATCCTCGCCCTTGGTCATCGTTCTCGTTCTCCACACATCAGCCACAGTGACTCCATTGCTGTCTCCATCCGTCCTGGTCCTCTGGCCCTCCCCATTTCCCTCGCAGAAAAATGGAAGTCCTGGCCCTTCCCTGGAGCCCTTTTGTGACCTCACTTCCCGAAACTCTCTAACTCCCTCCCAGTGACATCCTGAGAGACTCACTTTGCTTTAGCCACATTAACTTTTTTTAATATGTTATTTTTATTTAGTTATTTGAAACAGAGGAAGAAAGAGGCAGAGAGAGGGAGAGCAAGAGAGAATGGGCACACCAGGGCCTCCAGCCACTGTAAACGAACTCCAGACTCATGTGTTACCTTGTGCATCTGGCTTACGTGGGTCCTGGGAAATGGGACCTGGATCCTTTGGCTTTGCGGGCAAGTACCTTAACCACCAAGCCATCTCTCCAGCCTTACATTAAAGTTTTTGTTGCCCCTTAAAATTACAAGCATGTTGTCACCTCGGTCTTCAGACAAGCTGTCCTGCCTTGAGTGGGAAACCAACCGTGGACTTCCTTACCTTTTGGCTAAACCTCTTACCTCTTTCCCTCTGGCTAAATTGTTTGCCTTGTTCAGATTCTCCCAAAAATCTCAGTCTATTAATGAGACCACTAATACATACACTCTCCGTCCCCTTCTCTCACAGTACATTCTTGGTCAAGTAATGCTCTCCAGCAACTTCAGCCCACCTCCACGGTATATTTAGTCTTACTGAGTTATCTTTACGATGCTATCTCCATTTAATTGTGCTAGCCTCATCCATAAGAAATAGTCAAAAAAACTCCTGATATTTCCCTCCTCTTCCCCCATTCCACTTTAGAAGTCCAATTTCCATCATATCCCCTCCCTCTCTCCATTAGTCTCTGTCTTAATTTGATGTCATCATCTTTTTCTTCTATTTTGAGGGTCTTGCGGAGGTATTGCTAGGCACTGCAAGGTCATGGATATCGAGTAAGGACCCAAGTTTGAGCTTCGATTCCCCAGTACCCACGTAAACCAGATGCACACGGTGGCGCATGCATCTAGAGTTTGTTTGCAGTGGCTTGACGCCCTGGTGCATCCATTCTCTTTCTCTGTCTCTGCCTCTTCTCTCTGTTGTCGCTCTCAAATAAATAAATAAAAATAAACAACAACAACAAAAAAGAAATAGTCAAAGACTTCAATTTCATGTTGCTTAACCTAGTAGTTTTCTGAGGACCTGTTTTGTTTTCTGCCAGATGTCCTTATGTGAATAAAGGTGCTTTGCATACAATAGGCTTTCAATAAATACTGGTAAAATAATTTATTTGAGGCAAGTTAAAAAAAAACAACTAGAATATATAAGAGTGAGCATGTGCAGTGCCTAGCAGAAAGGAATCACTTTCCATGTGGGCCTAATTAAGCCCTGGGTTACCATGACTTATACGAGATCAACGAATCAGCTTGGCCTGAACTTGGCTTGAGTTTTCTTGGACATCAGAGCGAGCAGTGTTTGCAGCACTTGCCTCTGTCACGTAAAAGGCTTCAAATCTCTGAGCTTTGCTGACTGCTTCAGAAAGAGAAGTTATCTAAGAGCGTTGTGCTGCTGGACTCCTTAGAAGCTCGGCATGCGGGAAGGGAAAGCTGTACTGACCCAGAGCCTCTTGAAGTTCCATGTGGACCGCTTCCAGATAGGCCAGTGAGAGTTAGAAATGAAAGCAGTCCTCCCTCTATGTCCCTTGTCCCAAGCTTAGCGGGCCCAAGCCAATCCTACATATTTATTTCTTACTCATGATTCTCTGGTATTTCCCCTCTCTTGACTTCTATTTTACTAATCCATACACTATGTTTATGTGTTTGTACAATACTATTTCTTCCCCGTTGTATTCGGGTTTTTTTGGTGTATTTTTGTTTGTTTGTTTGTTTGTTTTTCAAGGTAGGGTCTCACTCTAGCTCAGGCTGACCTAGAATTCACTCTGTAGTCTCAGGGTGGCCTCAAACTCACAGCGATCCTCCTACCTCTGCCTCCCAAGTGCTGGGATTAAAGGCATGCGCCACCACGCCCGGCTTGTATTCGTATTTTTTGAAGCAAGGTCTCATGTAGCCAAGGTTGGCCTCAAAGCTGCTATGTAGCTAAAGATGACCTTGAGCTTCTGATCCTCTTTTTTAAAAATATTTATTTATTGGAGAAAGAGAATGGGTGCACCAGGGCCTTTTGCCACTACAAACAAACTCCAGATATATGTGACATTTTGTGGTCTAGCTTTTACATGAGTACTAGGGAATTGAACCCAGACAGACTTTGCAAGCAAGCACAGTTAGCTGCTCAGCCATCTCCCCAGCCCAGAAAATTATTTCTTTTTTAATGTATTTTTATAGATTATTTATTTGTTTATTTGAGAAAAAGTGAGAAAGAGAAAGAGGCAGGTAGAGGAGAGAGAGAATTGGTGTGCCAGGGCCTCGAGCCCCTGGAAACAAACTCCAGACACATGTATCACCTTGTGCATATGGCTTTACATGAGTACTAGGGAGCTGAACTTGGTCCCTTAAGTTTTGCAGGCAAGCACCTTAACTGCTGAGCCATGTCTCCAGCCCCAGGAAATTGTTTTTTTCTCTCTTTCTTTCTCTCTTTCTTTCTTTCTTTCTTTCTTTCTTTCCTTCCTTCCTTCCTTCCTTCTTTCTTTCTTTCTTTCTTTCTTTCCTTCCTTCCTTCCTTCCTTCCTTCCTTCCTTCTTTCTTTCTTTCTTTCTTTCCTTTGAGAGAAAGAAACAGAGATAGAGAGGAAGAGGCAGAGAGAGAGAGAATGGATGTGCCAGCAGCCTCTCAGCAGCTGTGAACAAATTACAGACGTGTGTGCCTCCTTGTGGGTAAGCATGCAATGCCACTTGCAGCGGGCTAAACATAAGACCTGGAGAATCAAACAGGCATTCTTAGGCTTGGCAGGAAGGGCCTTAACTGCTAAGCCATCTCTCCAGCCCCAGGAAATTATTTCTTTATCAATGTAAGTGCTCAATAATTTTGGTCCTGACTTTTTAAATCCAAGTCCAGCATAATAGACTATATATACCACCTTTCTTCAGAGAAATGCATTCTTACCAGAATGGGACACATTAACCAGGACATGATCTTTTGGGGTGGCTTTCAGTCTCACCTATGCTGAGTGCCAGACTGGTTCCCTCTTTGTTGCACTATGGGTTGGATAGGCCGGTTAGGTCAGTAGATCTGCTCTTCAGATCAGCTGTGCATGATGCTGTGTGGCTGAGGGTGGCTCTGATCCCTAGACATCTTCAGTGGTTCTTGATGCTGGTAGTGAGGAGAGAGGAGGCTGTGGAGATTACCTGAAATAGTTCTGGAGCTGCTCAGCTCAGCTGGGCCCTGTTGTCTTCTCTTTCATGGTTTTTTTTTGTTGTTGTTGTTTGTTTTGTTTTTGTTTTTGATTTTGCAAGGCCAGTGTGAGTGGAGAATCCCTTCCCCATCGGCTGAGGTAGGGCCAGGCTAGTAGTCCAGATGATAATTCTGGAAGGCATGTCTGTGGAATGACCACATGGACAGGTTCACCACCTCTCCCCTCTCCTCTACTAACTCTTAGCACCAGATCCCTTTGGAATCTGGAAGTTCACTAGGAACAGACTTCCAAAACTCTATGATTCCTCATTTCCTCCTACAGAAATAATTGCCAAGGTACCTACACTTAGGAGTTCTCCGTTCATCAGTTCTCATTACAGCCCGAGAACCATTACATCTTCCTTTCAGCCACAGACAAGTGATCAATGTGTTCACATTCAATAGTATTAACTCACTGTTATTTTAGTGCAGGGCTTTCTGCTTCACTCGCTGTCTTGGTCTGTTCATATTGTTACAACAAAATGCCACACACTTGATCATTTTATAAAGAACAGAAGGAGGTTGATTTTCTCACCATCCAAGAGCTAGAAAGTCCATTATCAAGGTACTTGCACGGCGGCTGTCAAATGGACGGCATCTTCTCAGGGTGTCATCCTCATATGGTGAGTGACAGAATCCTAAAAAAGGGCCAAAGGCTGGGCAGCCCCTTTATAAAGGCTTTAATTCTGTTGAAGAGGGTCCCATCCTATGACTGAATCATCCTCGAAAGCCCAGCTCTGAGTACTTCATCTCACTGTCAGGAAGTTTTAACCCATAGATTTGGAGGAACATTCAGACCAGAGCTGTCCCAGCTTCTGATCTCATCTGCATACCTTCCTTCACACTCAGCCTTAGGAAGACAACAGGGTGAAAAGAACCAGGAAGGAGAGGACAGGAAACAGCTACAGGACACAGTCTATGTCCCAGCTCTCAGTTCAAAGAATCACCTTGGTTCTGTCTCACAGAAGTGAAACCTGAAACCTGGAGTAGCTGATTAGGAAAAGACTTGGCATTCAAAGAACCAGATGTGGGAGTAGGAAGGTGGGTCAGTGGCTGTAACCCCAGCATACCTATGATGAAATGGGGGCAGACACAGGAGAATTGGGAACTCATGGGTCACCTAGCCTAGCAAATGCAGTTGGGAACAACAAACAAGATGGAAGGCAAAGACCAGGGCCCAAAATTGTCCTCTGACATCCACATGAACCACAGACCATTCATGCCTGTGTGCACATGTGTGTGTGTGTGTGTGTGTGTGTGTGTGTGTGTGTGTGTGTGTGTGCGAGATGGTTTTTAAAAAAATAGATGGGCTGAAGGGATGGCTTAGCAGTTACGGCATTTGCCTGAAAAGCCAAAGGACTCCAGTTCAACTCTCCAGGACCCACGTAAGCCAAATGCACAAGGGAGTGCATGCATCTGGAGTTCGTTTGCAGTGGCTAGAGGCCCTGGAGTGCCCATTCTCTCTGTCTTTTTCTCTCTGTCTCTTTCTCTCAAATAAATAAATTAATTAAAATAAATTTCCAAAAAGAAAAAAGAATAGATAGTTTGGGACAGGGAATCTGTGAGGCTTGACACAGATGAGCACTGGCCACCAGGACACTGGAAGCTCCTCCATTCTCATTTCTATTCCAGAAAGATGTGGACATTGTATGCCTGAAGCCAGGGGAGGGACCCGGCTCTATACTAGAATGCTGACAGGCTTTCTGAGATGTGCCTGTAGGAGTTGGAGAGTTTGTTTAGTGTACACGAGCCCTAAATACATCTCCAGCACCACATAAATTAGCTGTGGTGGCACCAGCTTCGAATCACAGCACTTGGAAGTTGGAGGGATGAGAGTGAGGAGTTCCGGGTCATCCTCCACTACATAGTGAGTTAGAGGGCAAGCTGGGTTACAGGAGACTCCATCTCAAAACAAAGAAGTACCTCTTTTGACTATTCAAAACAAAAATAACAATGTGTATTAGCTACCTTCTCGTTGCTGGGACAAAATACACGACAAATGTCAGCTTAAGGGAGGAAGTGTTGATGGCAGCTGACAGTTCCAGGTGACAGTTCCATCCTGGCAGGGAAGGAATGGCTGCAGGAGCTTGTCACATTCAGCCCGCAGTGAAGAAGCAGAGAGCACATACACATGAATGCTGGTGCTCAGCCAGCTCACTTTTTTTATAAAGCACAGGACCTCAGCCCAGACACCAGTGTTGCCCACTTGTGGTTCCATCGTGTAATGGTTAGCACTCTGGACTCTGAAGAGTGCTGCCCACAATTAAGGTGGTGGGTCTTCCCACCTGGATTAACCTATGCAAAATAATCCCCCACAGTCATGTTCACAGCAAACATAATCTAGATCTCTCACAGGTGATTCTAGGCCTTATCAAGTTGACAATCAATATGAATAATCACATGATCCTTATCCCCATCATGCTATTGACACATCCAAAAGGAGCCAATCCTGGGACAACAGCTCAATGCTATACCACCAGGTTAAATGTAATTGAAAACAGTACAGTTTTGAAAATAAAGTACATGTTCCTTTTCTCCAGCACCTATTTTTTAAAATAAAATAAGAATCTGTATATTTATTTCAAATGCTGAAACATGAATGTTTCAAATGTATAGTTCCATAGCAGATTTTGAATTATGCTATCCAAGTGTTGATTTTTAAAATTTTTAAAAAATATATATTTTATTTATTTATTTGAGAGAGAGAGGCAGAGAGAGAGAAAGAGAGAATGGGACCAGGGCCTTTAGCCACTGCAAATGAACTCCAGATGCATGCGCCCCCTTGGGCATCTGGCTTATGTGGGTCCTGGAGAATCGAACCGGGATCCTTTGGTTTTGCAGGCAAATGCCTTAACTGCTAAGCCATCTCTCCAGCCCAATTTTTTAAAAAAAATTATTGACAACTTCTATACTTATAGACAATAACCATGATATTTCCCTCCCCCACTTTCCCCTTCATAACTCCACTCTCCATAATATCTCCTCCCTCTCTCCATTAGTATCTCTTTTAATTTGATTTCATCATCTTTTTCTCCTATTATGAGGGTCTTGTGAAGGTATTGCTAGGCACTGTGAGGTCGAGGATATCAAGGCCAATTTCTCTCTGGACAGTTGCATTGTAAGGAGTCACGCCCTTCCTTTGGCTCTTACATTCTTTCCACCACCTCTTCCACAATGAACCCTGAGCCTTGGAGGGTGTGATAGAGATGTTTCAGTGCTGGACACTCCTTCTCAGCACTATGTTGCCTTTTGGTTCATCTCAGTTGTCATCACCATCTGAAAATAGAAGCATCTCTAACCAAAAGTGAGAGTAGCATTAATGTATGAATATGAACATTAAGTGTAGTCCAGCACCTAGGTTTTTCTTGTCACCTTGTCCCAAGTTTTGATTAGAAACTTTTACTGTGATGTAGTAAAAGATTTTAGCTTCCAAAGGCTACCAAACCTTCCAGAACCATCTTCACACACACATAGGAACGAAGCTACTACCAAAACAAGGATCACTTTTCCTTTCACCGTGTGACATTCATAGCCTGATTCCAAGAAGGCACCCAAAGTTCAATAATGTATCATAACATTTTGGCTTTCTGGACCAAGAACCAAAATACAAATCACATAAAAATTAGCAGACTACTAAAAGTTGTCACGTTTACCAACTAGTATTTACTATTAATTCGTCAAGAACATGACTCTGCTCATGTACTTGATGTAAGGCTCCTTATTCCTGATACGATCTCAAAGTGGCAAGTTAGTCTTGTCACATCCAGTGTGGAACAGGAACTTTACTATGTATTATGTGACAAGCATTGCAGAGATGAGTGCATCACTAAATGAAACCACCTCTTGCTGATGATTTCATTATCAGAGATTGTTTAAATGCTAAAGGAAAGGATATTAACTTTAAGAGATGGTATGAGAGGAGAAATGACCTATGCTTATATTCTATAATACAGACTACATACATCCCAGGAGAACTATGAATGCAGCTTGTAGATGGCAATGCCATGTCACAATGTCCAAAGGTCGGACACCTTTGGATATTTTGTGTGTGTGCATGTTGTTCATGCATGTTTTTATGTGAGTGGGCATACATGCGTGCAGGTGAGTGTATGTGTGTGTGAAAAAGAGAGAAAGAGAGAGAGAATGGCACTGGTGACTTCCTCAATCCCTCTCCAGCTGAGACAGGGACTCTATGTTGAACCTAGAACCTGTCTAATTGGTTAATGTTCCTAGCCAGCTTGCCTCATGGATTCCTATCTGTGACTCCAGAGTTCTGAGTGCTGGGGGTCCAAACTCTGGTCCTCCTACTCATACAGTAAGCTCTTTCTTCACTGAGTCCTAAAGGTGACTCTTTACACTAAAAATATTAGATTCTGAAATTGGACGTGTTTGTCCTTAGGACACATCCTCAGACATATTAATAAAACATGTCCATTTTGTGCTAAATGATCAACCTTCTGAGAGAATTTAGGGAACACTTTAACATAGTGAATATGACTCCTACCAGCAGGTTATTCCCTGTGTACATGAAAATTCATCAACAGCTGATGAAGTGATAAAGAAAATGAGACCATTTGGCTTGAGTTTTGACTCAGGAAGACATCAAGGATGGCTTGGGCACTTTATCTCCCGCGTTCCCAAGAACAGCAACCAAGCCTTAACATGCTATCTGACCCAGAGGAGGACAACTGTCCCCCATGTAGATGTAGACTCAGAGGCATTCTGACATGCCCTGTGCATACCCTGAGAAAGGACACCGTCTCCCAGACTGGTTTAAGTTGAAGATCTTCCCTTTTTCTTCTGTAATCTTCAAAGCGTCAACTGACAATTCTCCCCCGTGATTCCAGTGTTAGCACTTTTGCCCTCCTCACCATCCATAAATAGCCTGAGAATTCTTTCATTTACAAGTGCCTCAAGTCTTGACCTTTCTCCTGGGTTCCTGTGGGTGTTCACAGCCTGCCTCACTGCTCCCTGACTGTTTCCATCAGAAAAGACTTTAGTCTTTAGTCAGTGCAGGCTCCTGGCTTGTGATTTCAGATCCCAGTTTCTCTCCTGATCATCTTTGATAAGATACTTAACCGTTCCCACCATGCCTCAGCTTTCTTTAAAAAAAAAAAAAAAGTTTATTATTTATTTATTTATTTAAGAGCAACAGACGGAAGAGAAAGAGGCAGAGAGAGAGAGAGAGAGAGAGAGAGAATGGGCATGCCAGGGCCTCCAGCCACTGCAAACGAACTCCAGTTGCATGTGCTCCCTTGTGTATCAGGCTTACATGGGTCCTGGGGAATGGAGCCTCGAATCGGAGTCCTTAGGCTTCACAGGCAAGCACTTAACCACTAAGCCATCTCTCCAGGCCCGCATGCTACAGCTTTCTTATCAGTAACATAGGAACATGAAGTAACTACCACAGGGGTTGATAGCAACTAAAATAACTAAAATATACTGCACGCCATGAAATAACCAATGTTATGTTGCCCACTATACCTCAGGAGACACACTAAGCAGTGGATCATGGTTTAAGGAAGTGACCAGAATAAGAAGAAGAACTGAGATCATGCACGCCATGGGAAGAACAGTCAGGGTCCCAGGCTGTGCACAGAGAAGACAAGCTGCCAAGAGGCCACCACTGTTTTAGAACATCTGGAAACCAATCCAGAGTACAGAAGCAAGAGCAGAATGGAACTGTGGGAAGGCAGGTTCCAGCTCCAATTGTGGAATTTTCCATCAAACGGAGCGGGCTCCCCACCTCTAGAGGCATTTACCACTAGCTAGATAAGTCCTCGCATAGCAAGACAGAAGCAGCAGGTGCAGGTGCAGGAGTGAATGGTCTCTAAGGGGTTTAAAAGTCACAGATGACAGGAGGCTGAATATGTCACTTAACTGACTATTCGGGGGTAAGTTCTATAAAGCACATTACTTGTGTCTCCACCGGAGTGGAATTTTGTCTTGTTTCCCTTGAGAATCCCATGTAGGCCATGATGGTGAATCCTGGATCTAGGGCCCAATCATCAACTGACAACATGTCCTGCCAAGTGACCCTAGTGGACAGTGCTAGCCACATGCTCTCCAGAGGCTGCTGTCCCTGCCTATTGCAGCTGCATTGCTCTTGTTCCTTGGAAGTTTCCAGAAACCCGTAACAATCATGTTTGTCCCCTATAATTTGCTTACAGTCTTTATTTCCATTCATTAACATGTTTTGAAAGGAACATGGTACAAGAGAGTTTGAGAGGAGCTCTATTGTAGTCCAAAGTATCATTTTAAATGTGATGAGAACGACCAGAAATGAAACAGAAATAGAGTTATCTTTTGACTTTAACAACACAGAAATTTTGGCATAACTCCATTAAAAAGAGATGCTCAGAGGCTAGAGAGATGACTTAGTGGTTAAGGTGCTTGCCTGAAAAGCCAACAGACCTATGTTTGATTCCCCAGGACCCATATCAGCCAGATGCACAAGGTGGCACATGCATCTGGAGTTTGTTTGCAGTGGCTGAAGGCCCTGGTGTGCCCATTCTCTCTCTCTCTCTTTCACTCTCTCTTCCCTCCCTCTTTCTCTCTCTCTGTCTCAAATTAATAAAATAATAAATTTAATTTTTTAAAAGAGCCACTCTATTTAATTCCTAGTATGTGCCAAAAAATATTTCATTTAAAAAGTACAGAATCAGGCTTAACCAGGCTTAATGGCTAATGCAAGCTTGCACAGTACATAAACGGGGAAGCTGAGTTAAAGTCATATCAATCAGATGCCAGGTGAAGGCTTCATAAGACGTGAGCATTCAGCATTCATTTCAAGTGCACATGTGTACAGGTGTGTGTGCACACGTGTGTCCATAAACACACACACACACACACACACACACAGCCCATATCACATCACAACCAACAAGGAAGAAATGTGTTTGCCTCCAAGCTCATCTCCATTATATCACGGCTCCTTTCTCTCTCATTCCAGGTTCACTCCCTGACTCACAGAGCCCAGCAGCTCAAATCTTAAGGGCAAGGAAAGTCAAAGTGTAGCTGTCTGTGTTCCTGAACCATCCTTCACCCCAGGGAAGACATCACACTTTCTTTGTCACCTTTTTAATTGACAATCTCCACTCACAGACACAATGTACCTGATCATAACCCCTTTCATATATATATATAGACAACTTCTTTAATTGTAGACAATATCCCATGGTACTTCCCTCCCTCCCCCCACTTTCCCCTGTGAAACTCCACTCTCCATCATATCCCCTCCCCCTCTCAATCACTCTCTCTTTTCATTTTGATGTCATCATCTTTTCCTCCTGTTATGATGGTCTTCTGTAGGTAGTGTCAGGCACTGTGAGGTCATGGATATCCAGGCCATTTTGTGTCTGGAAGAGCACGTTGTAAGGAGTCCTATTCTTCCTTTGGTTCTTACATTCTTTCTGCCCCCTCTTCCACAATGGGCCCTGAGCCTTGGAAGGTGTGTTAGAGATGTTTTAGTGCTGAGCGCGCCTCTGTCCCTTCTTCTCAGCACCAAGGTGCCTTCTGTATCATGCCAAGGTCACCACCGTCTGAAAAGAGAAGCTTCTCTAACCAGAAGTGAGAGTAGAATTAATATATGAGCATGGACATTAAGAGAAGTGATTACTGGGCAGTTTGGTGAGCATAGTATATACATTTAGCCAGACATCAGCAGCTAGGGCTCATGACTACCCCTGTTGTAGGTTTACAGTATCAGGGATGTATACCCTCGCATGGAGCGGGCCTCCAGTCCACAATACCCTCTTTTGTGGCCCCTCCCCTACACATCAAATTTTTGATCTTGATATAATCCTTGGTTACTGTTTGTACCTACACGTCATTTTTTGACTGCATGTGTTTGTTGATCATGGACTGGCCAGTCACAGCGTCTCTCTCCTGTGTACTGATAGCATCCTCTATCCCAAGTACGGGTACCTGACAGCACACACTTCTTTCAATAAGGCCATAACACAGATGCTCTGATGGCAACATTTAGTCATGGTTTCCAGCTAGAGGGTCAAGACTCTCTGTGGTAGCAAAAGTGTGTGTAGCACAAGGCTGGTGTGTAACTGGGCTTCTGTGCTGCAGCCTGGCATTCTGGGCTTAGGAGTACCATGTTGTGAATACAAAAAAAAAAAAAAAATACTCATCACAAATGGGAAAGGAGCTTACACAGTGTTGTAGTTACCTTCTTGTTACTGGGACAAAACCTAAAGCAGCTCATAGGAGGACAGGGTTTATGTTGACTTACGGTCTTGAGGGGAAGGTTGATGGTGGTAGGGAAAGCATTTCATGAGCAGAAGCTGAACATCACAATCTTACCACCGCAGGTGGGAGATAGCAAGAGTGAGCTGAAGGTGAAGCTGTCTATATAACGTCCCAAAGTCTGCCCCCAGTGCCATACCTCCTCCAGCAAGGCTCTACCTCCTAAATTTCCACCAGCTAGGGACCAAGCACTCAAAACACGTAAGTTTAAGATGGACATCTGCCAGGCGCACGCTTTTAATCCCAGCATTCGGGAGGCAAAAGTAGGAGTATTGCCACGAGTTCGAGGCCACCCTGAGATTACACAGTAAATTCCAGGTCAGCCTGGGCTAGAGTAAGACCATACCTTAAAAAACCGAAAACTGAAGAAACCAAAAAAAAAAAAAAAGATGGACATCTGATTCAAATCACCAAACACAGCAAGCACTTTTATCCAGGGAATTATCTCCTGACTATTTTTTTTGAATAGGGTTTCACTGTGTGTTGTTCATACTGGCCTTGGACTCACTCTGTAGTCCAAGCTCGTTTTGAATTTGGTCTCCTCTTGCCTAAGCTTCACAAATAGCTATGATTACAGGCCCAGACTCCCAGGCCCAGCTAGAATCACTGCTTTAAAAGTAAACCTCAGGGCTAAGGAGATTGTTCTGTGGCTGAAGCACTTCCAACATAAATATGAGGGCCTGAATTTAGATCCCCAGAACCCATGTACATCCAGATTTAGTATCATGTATCTGTGATCACAGCACAAGATGGAAGGTGGAGACAGGAGAATCCCCAGGAACTGGCAGCCAGCCAGCCTGGCATATGCAGCAGCAAACATAAGGGAACTGGCCTCAAACAAGGTTGAGGGTGAGCACCAACACCTAAGGTTATCCTCTAACCTCCACAAGCACATCCACACACACGAATGTAAACACATATACACATATCACACACACACACACACACACACACACACACACGTGCATGCACACCAAAAAATGAGCCTCATCCTATATTAGTACTTGAGGAACAAAAGACAAATTCAATAATGAATCTCTTTACACCAAATATCAGCACCTCCCACACCTGGTGTCTGTAGCTGCACATCATGGACACTCCAACTGGAAAGAATGTGAGCTTTCTCCCAGCCACACTCAGAATGCTTGGTCCATGAGCTCGGTCCATATTTAATCGTCCCTCTCAAATGTTCATAACATTCCTCCTCTTCTTCTCTGGCTAACCATTTCAGCTTCCTCCAGGAAAGGGTCCCTAATGCTCACACGATGGTTTCCTCCTTCAAGTAGGGTGCTGTGAAATTTGTCTTGGGTTAACCTATTGATAATGGAGAGCATTGATGGATGATAGTAAGGAAGTAAACTGACTGGATATATACGTCAGAAAAAAAAATAATCCTAGAAGAATTCAACTGGAATAAAAATTTAAAACAGGAGAGAACATTATATTTTTATGGTCTGTAAATCAAAATTCAAATAAATGCCACCCATTATAGTTGGTAAATATGTCTTTGAAGTCACATTTAATTTACAGATTTCTTCACAATTTTGTCTTTGTGATATGCTTATTGAGGTCTTCATATTATCTGCCTGTCTAGTTTCGGTTTTGCTGATTTTCATCTCACAGTATCTCATAAGCACATTCCTCGGTTCTGTTTGCGTCCATTAAATTAGTCATTGAGGGCTGGAGAGATGGCTTAGCAGTTAAGGCACCTGCCTGCTAAGCTTAAGAATGCCAGTTCCAATCTCCAGGTCCCACGTTTAGCCAGATGCAAAGTGACACAAGGGTGCAATACCACACTTGCCCACAAGAGGGCACATGCATCTGGAGTTCATTCACAGCAGCTGAGAGGCTGCTGGCATGCCCATTCTCTCTCTTTCCCCTCTCTCTCTCTCCCCCTCTCCCTCTCTCTGTCTCTCTCCAAAAAAAAAAGTAGTCATTGAATCTAAGGGACTGATGAGATCCAGGATAAGTGTTCTTTTTCAGTTAATTTTTAATAAATTTCAATTACTTTCATTTGTTTATTTACAAGCAGACAGAGATGGAGAGAAGAGAGGCAGACACGGAGAGAAAGGGTGTGCCAGGGCCTTCAGCCACTGAAAATGAACTCTAGAGGCATGTGCCACTTTGTGCAACTGCCTTTATGTAGGTACTAGAGAATCAAACCTGGGTCATTGGGCTTTGCAGGCAAGTACCTTAACTGCTGAGCCCTCTCTCCACCTCCCAGGCTAAGTGTTTTTAATATCACTAGTTCATAAGTGGTACTGTGAGTTTTCTCCCACTTTATGAGAACAATCAATCGGTGAGGATAAACACCCTGCTATCTTAGTCATTTCCAACTCCTACACAATGATACTTTACATTATCTCATCCTCACTAATTAGGTAAAAATCTTCAACAAAGAGAAACTTTGCCCCACATACTATTGGATTCCTTTAGTTAATACAACAAATGTCGGCTAAATGATGATAACTTCTTTCCCTAAACTTACCAATTTTTAATTGGCTTTCCAGCATTTTCCAATGGTACGTGTTTTTTAATAGCACTATGAAATCATCATATGTGTGTGTACATGTAAATAAATAGCTATGTATAAATAAATAGCTATAAGTAATGTCAACCCATTATTTTAATGAACCCTCACAGTAAACTTTCAGGGTGGCAGTGGTATTTCCATTCCATAGATAAGAGAACTGAGACACCATGGTTAACCAACTTGCTTCTGTAGAAATGCTGATGGGAATGGAGCAGAAATGGAGCGCTGACTTGGTCATCTTCACTCCTAGAGCTCGGGGACTGTCAGCACCATCCCACTCAGCAGTAAGAGCCATGGCGAAACCAAAGCAGCCTCTCCCCCAGGAATAGAACTTGATGCATATGACCATCCTCAGTTAAGGATGGACTACAGGGAGAGGCTGTGGACAAACTTATTACAGTCTACTCAGTGACCACTCTGCTTTTGAACATCATTTCTTCAGCCTCAAAATATCTCCCTCAGCAATCTGCCATGACATATAATGTCTCCCATGAATAAATTATTAACTCCTCACTGACAAATGGATTAAACACAGTGCTGTGTGGGAGAAATAGGTCAAAGAGACTGGATGGAACCCTAACAAGACAAGGTTCAATTCTGCCGGAACACAGGTCTGCAGGCGTCATGCACCAAGACCATGGGTGCTTCGTTTTGCCTTCCCATTTGGTGCGTAATGTCCCCTCCCTTGACTTTACTAGATTTCTCATGAGCATTACTGAATACTTCATTTAATAAATCAACAAAATGTAAAATAGAAATTATGTTTTGCAAAAGACAGATTGGAAGTCAAGTAAGTCATAGGATCAGACCTTGGTTGCAATTTTCCAAAGCAGAATACAGGAAAGACTTTTTTCAGATGAAATGATCTTGGTGTCATCTCTTTAAATTCTCTCTGGAACAGAAACAAAGGGACCTCAGTGACAGACAAGATCAAGGCCAAGCTAATGCTGCCTCCTCAGCTTTCTGTCTCCACTCTGTTCTCCATGAAACATTAAAGATTTATGAGTATCTACAGAACACTTTGACCTTTACACAGATTCCATTCCCTTCGGAATCTAAAATATATCTATCCCACTCACAAGGGCAAATAGTATGCACTTAGTACTTTCATGTTACAGACAGTCTTCATACATTAACCCACATGTAGAATGTCACATACATTCACATAGAACTTGAATATATTCATGTTATATATGTCGTGTGTAATTATAGATCACATGATGGCATCATATATCACAAAACACACAACACAAATTAATTTTTAAATATTACTTATTTATTTTAAAATAATATTTTTATTTATTTATTTATTTATTTGAGACACACAGAGACAGATAGAGAGAATAGGTGCACCAGGGCCTCCAGCCACTATAAGCAAATGCACGCACTACCACTTTGTGCATCTAGCTTACGTGAGTCCTGAGGAATCGAACCTGGGTCCTTTGGCTTTGCAGGCAAGCGCCTTGACTGCTAAGCATCCCTCCAGCCCTAATTTTTTTTAATAAAAATTCTATGAAGAAAAACTATCATTGTTATATATTTTAAAAAAGAACAAAGAAAGAAATAAAAATTTGCCTATAGCTATAAAGACACTAAGGAATAATCCTTGACTGGACCCACCAACCTATGTCCTGATCTCTATTTTTTTCACTCTTCCCATGTTATTCTACTATCTCTCATTTTTCCCTCTCTCTATTTAATGTGTTAAAAATTCCTTGCAAAAATAGACAGGGTGGGAGTTGGAGAGATGGCTCTGCGGTTAAGGTGCTTATCTATAAACCTAATGACCCAGGTTTGGTTCTCCATTACCCACCTAAAGCCAGTGCATGTATGTGGAGTTCATTTGCAGTGGCTGGAGGCATTGGCATGCCCATTCATATTCATTCTCTCTCTCTTTCTCTCTCTTTTTGTAAATAAATAAATATTTTTTAATAGACAGAATGAAGGACCTTAGTTTTATTATTATTAACAACATATTTTGTATGGATACATCATATGTTGGTGCCCTCTTTTCCCTAGTCCCTGCCCCCATTCCACTGGGCATCCTCCTCAGTGGGGTTGCAGACATTGTGGATGGATGTCTTGTCATATAAACACAGAGAGCATTCCTAAGAGTGCCTTTCACTATCAAATGAATGCTTTAGTTACCTAGGACTATACAAATACCTTAACCTTTATGTCTATTATTGTCATTTCCAGTTTTCCATAAAGGGCTTTTATAATTACATGTTTAGCTCCTTTGATTCTTAACAGAAACAGTAGCAAGAGTTTAGCTACAGGCTCTGAGAGTGGGTGGATGGCTTCAGCATACATCCATTATTCATACAGATCGAAGCAACTCACATGAGTTACGGGCAGGTTTTCTTACACCAGCTGTGAATGTGAGATGCTCAACAGAGTCAAATGTTTGATGATTAAACTGGTCTTAAATATACACTATGGAAAGAATCAAACTGAATATCAGACCTGATTATCCACTTGAAAAGCTCATTAGGAAATGTATTATGGAATAGCGGACTAATTAGGACTAGGTAAAAAAATGTGTTCTCAAAAGAACTTATGTTAAAAAAAAATCTGAATCACACCAAATGGCTTGATATGTCAGTATGGCCAGTTTAAACAAACAAACAAAAAAATCTGCTTCCTCCAAGTAGAAAAAACTGACATGCACTGAGTGCTTACTTAGTACGGGGCAGGGCAGTCCTCTGTGATGATGCCTGCTATGACTCCCATGCCCTCTGTGAGGAGAATGAGGCGCTGGGTGATCTAGCTGGGCATTTAGGCAACAAAATCACTGTGTGTGGAGCTGGGACTTTGATCTGAAACTAGTTTCAAAGCTCTCTCAATTCTACTTGAGATAGTCATTTCTGATGAATGTTATGACTATAGACGGGATGCCAAATCTACTTCACTCTAGGATGGCACTCCTTCATTAAATATGCCCATCCACGCTCGTTTGACCAGTCTGTCTTCTCTTTGGAACTGTGAGTTTCCTAGAGGAATGTTGTCTGCTGGGTCCGTCAAGATCTCAACACTAGACTGAAGACCTGCCACAAAGCCACATCTTCCATAGATATTTGTTTATTGAAGAACTAAGGGCGGAGTTAATTCAATGCGTGGACGTGAACGCAGTCATCTCTTACAGATGGTAGAGCTGGGGGAAGCAAGTGCTTTGCCTGCAGTTACACAATTAGTAACAAAATGAAGATGAGTCTCCCACAGCCAATAGTGCGTTCAATGAGCCAAGTCACTAGCAGTCAAGGTCAGGCACATTATTTAACTTGAGCTGCTGACCTTCTGAAACAGAAATCAGATACAACATGATTACATGACCAAGTTATGTGCACAACACCTTACAGAGGTCCCATGCAACCACCACTCCACCTCCAACCAAAGGATGTCAGGCATGCTCTCACTAGATGTTGACAGGGCTCTGCAGTAAACATGTAGGACTTTTTCCTTATTTGACCTTCTCAAAAAGGCAAAAGTTAGCCGGGTGTGGTGGCGCAGGCCGTGAGTTCGAGGTCACCCTGAGAATACATAGTGACTTCCAGGTCAGCCTGGGCTAGAGTGAAACCCCACCTTGAAAAACCAAAAAAAAAAAAAAAAAAAAAAAAAGCAAAAGCAAAAGCACTCAGCCATGTGCTTCATCCTTGCCTCTAAAGTAGAGAGGAAACATTCGCTCAGTCTTCTAGAAATCAAACGGGAAGAAAGGTGTTGGTTCCTGCTACAGGGCACTGTAGAGTTCTTCCTGGTTCTGCTAATGATTCCCCCATGGAAGGGATGGGTGGACACATGGGAACCCACAAAAGAAATGGAAGAAACAGCTGAAAAGAAAGGAGAAGCAAGAAAAGAATGTCTTCTAAGCGGGGCCCTTTTAGAAAGACGTGATCAAACGACATGAAATTCAGCAATGAATGACACGGAGTTGCAGAGGTCAAGTAGCTACTTGACACTCCACAGGCTAGCGGGGGCTGGGCTTAGTCCCTAAAATGTTTTTCGTGCAAGTGTTAGGACCGGAATTCAGGTCACCAGGATCAGATCCCTACAGAAATGCTAGGCAGGGCTGGAGGATCTCCTATAGTCCCCATGCTCAGGAGGCAGAGACAGGGTTTCCCTGGAGCAAGTCAGCCCAGTGGACTAGTGAGACCTGAATTCAAGTAAGAGAGCCTGGCTCAACAGACAAGAAGAGAAGTAAGTGAGGAACACACCCAGTTCCTCATGCAAGTGTCCACCCATGCAAGTGTATGCAAACGGTATCCACACTACACACGTGTGCATGAAAACCAACAAGAAAGAAAGGAGAGGGCTAGAGAGAGAGTTTAGCGGTTAAGATGCTTGCCTGTGAAGCCTAAGGACCCAGGTTCGATTCTCCAGGTCCCATGTAAGCCAGATGCATATGGTGGTGCACTCATCTGTAGTTTGTTTGCAGAGGCTAGAGGTCCTGGTTCACCCATTCTCACGCTCTCTCTTTCTCTGCCTCTCTCTGTCTCTAATAAATAAATAAAAATAAATCTTTAAAAATAAAGGAAGGAAGGAAGGAAAGGAAGAAAAGAAAGAAGAAAGAAAAATGGAAGAAGGAAGGGAGGGATAAAGGAAGGGAGGGAGGAAAGAAGAAGTGGGAGGAAAAGAAAGAAAGAGATTCCACTGAGAAGTCTCAACAACCTTGGAAAAGAAGGTCCAGCTTCCAGTACAGGACAAAGGTTGACTCCACCCTGAAGTGCGCCCAGGACAGTACAAGAGGATGTCATAGTGTCCACACCAGGCAGTGCAGAAATGTAGCATATAGTTAACAAATGTTTTGAAAATGGACACACAAATCAATGAACTAAAACAAAATGTGTAGTTGACTTTGGAGGGACACATCCCAATAGCATTTAAAGCCTACTCCTGATAAGTTCCGATGTTTTCTAAACTAAATTGTTAGGTCTAAAATTGTTGCCATGCATTTGGTTTTTGCCCCAAAAGCCTCGAAGCCAAAACAACTCAGCTCTTCCAGAGAACATATAATTGGCTGTCTTGTGAAGATAAAGTCTCACACATTAGATGCACCCCACATGTCTGTCTTAGAGTGAATGACCTTTTGGGTTACCACTGTGATGTCATTACTGTTACAGTTTTATGCAAGATTAGGCGTGTAATTGTGTGTTAAATAGCTTCGCCGGCCCCCGGTTGCTCACTCAATAAAGTGGAGTGTATTAAGAGTGTCCCACATGCATAGCTCAAGGCCACGGACATTAGAAAACTGCTTCCTCTCTGCTCTTTCCCAGCTCCATATCTCACTTGCCCTTGGAGCTGTCCCCTTAAGGCCAGGCATGAATAGGAAGTGAGAAGCCACTGCACAGCTTAGAGAATGGATCCCGCCGACATGAACTCAGATCCTGAGAGTGTAAACGCTGCCTATCAAAACGACCTGGGCGTTTTTCTAAAAAAAATATATTAAAACTGTGGTTCTCATTGGTCTATAGTAAGACTCAGCGCGCATCAAAAGCAGAGGGTCCCCAGCGGAATGGGGGCAGGGACGAGGGAAAAGAGGGTACAACACATGATTTATCCATACAAAAGTTGTTGTTGTTAATAAGAATAAGAATAATAAAGAAAAAGAAAGCTCCCTCGTGACTCTAAGGGATGGCAGGCATTCAGAGACACTGCCTTCCATTCCATTCCTTGTGCTCAGGATGGACATCAGAACTAAGTGATAATGAGGAAGTATTTGTCAGTTTATCATCTCACTATTTCCTCTGGCTGCTACTGGCCCCAGAGGAAAGAAAAAAGAAAAAAAAAAGTCAATACTTTCAATGTATAAGTACAAAGCAACTTAATTGTATTTTTTTTTCACAGTAAAAGAAAATCCTATCTGCTTTTCAGTTTAATGTTACGGAGTATGGGCTGGGGAGATGGCTCAGTAGGTAAATACTTGCCCTGCGAGCCAGTCCCCAGTACCCAGCTAAAAGCCCGGTGTAGCAATGTGAACCTGGAATCCCAGCACTGGGGAGGCAGAGACAGAAGGATCCCTGGGGCTCATTGGCTAACCAGTGTTGCCTAATTGGTGAGCTGTAGGTCCATGAAAGACCCGGCCTCAAGAGAAGGTGGATGACAATGTGTATGCTTGAGGAAACCAAACCCCAGAGACATTAAATTGGCTTGTCCAAAGTCATGGGAGTTGGTAGGTGATGATGCTAGGGGGCAAGCCAACACATGGGACCATCTGCTGTTCCTTCTCATATGCTTTTTTTAAATATTTTTTTATTTTTTATTTTTTGGAGAGAGACACAGAGAGAGACAGAGAGAGAGGGAGGGAGAGGAAGACAGAGATGGGCACGCCAGCAGTCTCTCAGCTGCTGTGAACAAAATCCAGATGTGTGCGCCCCCTTGTGGTCAAGTGCGACATTGCCCCCTTGCATCTGGCTAAACGTGGGACCTGGAGATTGGAACCGCTGGAGATTGGAACCAGCGTTCTTAGGCTTAGGAGGCAGGCGCCTTAACCCCTAAGCCATCTCTCCAGCCCTCTCATATGCTTTTTAATTGGCCACACTGTTCTCTCTAAAAACATTTTACTGTGTGATGATATAGGAAGTGATACAGATCATGAGATGTCAAAGGGAGGATAACCATAAAAAGAGATGCATGAAGCATAAGATGCAGAGGACTGGGGACATGGCTCAGTGGGTAGAGGGTTTGCTTAGCATGCACAAGGCCCCGGGTTCAATCCACAGCCCTGCATAAACTAGGATATATATATTCCAAGCACTTGGGAAATGGAGGCAGGAAGAGTGGGAGTTCAAGGTCATCCTTGGCCACATAGAGAAGTCAAGGCCAACTTGGCCTACCTGAGATCCTATCTCAAAAAAGTATATATGTAAAGACACCCCAAGCCAAGCTAAGGGAAGGCTCAAGAAGAAAAAGTCAGCCATAGACTACCAGCAGTGATGAGCCACGGAGCATGTGGCCAAAGTGACATCATGGTCACAGTTTCTGATGGTCACAGCCTGCCTGGCAGGGAAGGTAGATTCTTATACAAACATCACGGTGGCTTCTTTAACAGAAGGAAGCACCAAGAGCTGGGAGCAGAGATGAGGAAGCCGCTGGGGAAACATCAGAAGGCTTTTTTTTTTTTTTAATATTTTATTATTTATTTATTTGAGAGAGAGAGAGAGATACAGAAATAGACAGGTAGAGAGAGAGAGAGAGAACGGGCACGCCAGGGTCTCCAGCCACTGCAAACAAACTCCAGATGCATGTGCCCCCTTGTGCTTCTGGCTAACGTGGGTCCTGGAGAATCGAGCCTCGAACCGGGGTCCTTAGGCTTCACAGGCAAGCGCTTAATCGCTAAGCCATCTCTCCAGCCCCAGAAGGCTTTTTCATAGTGGGAATCTGATGTGGCTTTAACACAGGCCAGCTGCTTCACCAAGCAGGGAAACGGGACCTGTGAAACAGTGGTGGCTGAAACAAGGAGGCAGAAACTGGGAGAGGTGGGACTGGGACATGGAAAGGGCTTTTAGTCCATCACTGAGACTAGGAAATGGTAACCTTCTCTCCCCGCTTTCATTCACGGTGGCAAAGTCCAGCTCTCAGAGCTTTGTTTTAAAATCCACATTCATCCATGATCCCACAGTGTGGCTCATCTTACCTCTCCGTGCCTAGGTCACTCAGGGACACACTAGGTGCAGGCCCTCATGTCCTGCCCATAGTGTGTGCAGCCCCAACATAATAGATGAGTTTCACGCTGGGACTCCACATTGCAGAAGTCTATAGAGATCTCTTCCTTTCTTGGGCACTTGACTACTCACAACCCAAATGCAATGCCCCTTATCTTAAGGAGTTTAGGAGGACCACCTCTAAGCTGGGAGAGAACCTCCAAATCACTTTCCAGGGACTTTTTTCTTTTTTTTCTTTTTTTTCTTTTTTTTTGAACTCTAGATGTTTCTTTGAAGCCTGGAAATCTTTTTCAACCTCCACAGAATCTTTATACTATTGTCTTTTAAAGGCAGCAACTCTCTTTCATTTTAATTAACAATGAACTTAGCAGGTTTTTAAATAACAGTTTGTCTTAATGAAAGAAAACTGAGGTGGCAAAACTTCAAATCTGCTTATTGGAATAACCTCAGGAATCATTACGTCCTTTCCAACAAGCTTTAGACAGTTAATTAGAATGAATGTATCTTTCATCTTTGCCTTTCTGCACCAGCTTAAAAGCTACAGAGGCAAGGTGCATGTTAGAATAGTGACACAGTCTGAAAGTCTCCCAAGGACCGGCACTCACCTCAGCCCCCTTGACTTTGAACTGATTGATGGTGTGCCTATTAAGTGCTGGCCAATAACCAATAATGTGATGGCGCTTAGTAATTTATTACTTTATCTAGACTCAAATTGTGCCTCTTTTCTTTGTCTCCCTATACTCCCAGCCCTTTAAAGGAGTAACTACAGCAGTTGGAGATTTCCACCAGGGTCTGTGTTTAAATAATTTCCCAAAAGTTTTTCACAATCCTTATTCTTAAGAAATAATGCCTTCATCTTAGATGAAAATCACTTTAATTTCCTGAAAGATACTGGCTTCAATAGTGGATTCAGTTCCTATAATATTTTATATTTTAGAGATGTTCAAAAAGTAACCGAGGGCTGGAGGTATGGCTTAGTGGTTAAGGTACTTGCCTGTAAAGCCTAAGGACCCAGGTTTGAGTCCCCAGGACCCATGTAAGCCCAATGCACAAGATGGCATATACATCTGGAGTTCTTTTGCAGTGGTGGTTGAAGGCCCTGGCATACCATTCTCTCTCTCTCTCTCTCTCTCTCTCTCTCTCTCTCTCTCTCTCTCTCACTGTGTGTCCCAGATAAATAAATATGAATATTTAAAAAAGGAAACATAAATAATTTAAAATATCTCCAAAACCTGATCTTTAAACAGTTAGAATATTTGATTTCTCTTGGGGGGGGTCAAAGGATTTTGTTTTTTTCATCACTGTGTGTGTATGTAGATGTGTGTGTATGTAGATGTGTGTGTATGTAGATGTGTGTGTAATGGCATATGTGTAATGCAATGATATGTAATACAGTGTATGTGTGATGTCATATGCATGTGAGAGATCATATATATATTTGTGTGTGGTGTGACGAGTGTATACTATGGTGTGTGATGTCATATATGTGTATGTGATACAATGAGCATATACTATGGTGTGTGTGTGAGATGTGTGTTATGTGATGCCATATGCATGTGTGGTATCATATGTATGTGTGTTACTGAGATGAGTTGACACTATGGTATGTGTGTGGTGTTGTGTGATATCATATGTACGTGTGGTATCATATGTATGTGTGTGTAATGCGATGAGTGTACACTATGGTATGTGTGTGTATGTGTGTTGTGTGATGTCATATATATGTGTGATATCATATGTATGCATGTGTAATGCGATGAGTGTACACTATGGTATGTGTGTGTATGTGATATCATATGTAGGTGTGATATCATATGTATGTGTGTGTAATGCGATGAGTGTACACTATGGTATGTGTGTGGTGTTGTGTGATGTCATATATATGTATGGTATCATATGTATGCATGTGTAATGTCATGAGTGTACACTATGGTATGTATGTGTGTGTGGTGTGTGTGTGATATCATATGTATGTGTGATATCGCATGTATGTGTTTGTAATGCGATTAGTGTACACTATAGTGTGTGTGTGTGTGTGTGTGTGATGTGTCGTTGCACACAGTGTGGCACGGCACCCCATATGCTCACCTGCAGTGTGCAGGGTGGGGGAGGGGAGGTGCTCACCTACTGTGGCTGAAGCAGAACATCAAATGTCTTCCACTAGATCTTGTTCTCAGCCAGTCTCTTTACTGATTGCAGAAAACTTGCTGGGCTTGGGTCTCTGTCCGCTGTGGACCTTGGGTTACAGGTGCATGTGGCCCTGCCCAGGTGATACGTGAGATCTGGAGATTTGAACTCTGTCGGTCTGAGGGCCCCCAGGCTCTCATGTTTGCACAGGAAGAGGACATAACCGCTGAGCCATCTCTCCAGGCCTAGGTTGTTTTGTTTTGTCTTTGAATTTTTTGAGACACAATCTCACTATGTGTCCCTGGCTGACCTAGAACACACCATGTAGCCCAGGGTGGCTTCAAACTTCTAACACTCCTGTCTCCCCTCCTGATTGTTGGGATTACAGGCCTGTGCCACCATGTCCAGCTCATTCAATTCCTCTCTTCCTACAGATATATAGAGCATTTGTTTTAGTGTACCTTTTCACTTTTCTGTTATCCTAGAAGAACAAGGGAGGGTGTAGGACTTCTCCATCTGCACCAGTTATGAAGCTTGGCTTCCTCACACCCTCTGCCACTGCGATCTCTGATGACCACCCAAGGGTAATGGAAAGAAATCTATTCCCACACCTGTTCCCAGAAAGCCAGCACATGATGACCTTAATTATGCCTAGAGTCATTCTTCAACTTAAAGACAAATTAACAGAGCTGAGAAGGGTCTTAAAACTTACGTATCTCAAGCGCTCCATGTTTCAGATGGTGGTGACCTTGGGATGATTCAGAAGGCACCACGGTGCTGAGAAGAAGGGACAGAGGAGGACTCAGCACTGAAATATCTCTAACACACCTTCCAAGGCTCAGGGTCCATTGCGGAAGAGGGGGCGGAAAGAATGTAAGAGCCAAAGGAAGAGTAGGACTCCTTATAACATGGTCCTCCAGACACAAAATGGCCTGGATATCCATGACTTCACAGTGCCTGACACTACCTACACAAGACCATCATAATAGGAGGAAAAGATGATGACATCACAATAAAAGAGAGATTGATTGAGAGGGGGAGGGGATATGATGGAGAAGTAAGTTTCAAAGGGAAAAGTGGGGGGGGGGAGGGAAGTACCATGGGATATTGTCTACAATTAAGGAAGTTGTCAATAAAAAAAAAAAACTAGGCCCTAGAGAAGTCAAGTGACTTGATCAAGGCCATGCAGCCGGTTAGTGACACAATGGGCATTGAACCAGTGACTCACACTGAGGACGTGCTCTGAGCTCTGGCTACCCAATGCTATCAACGGCACTGAAAGGACTCTGAAATTCAGTCTCAGGCCCATCCCCAATCCACAGTCTGGGAATCAGCGCTGTAATAACCCCTCAAGCCATGCATATGCAGGTAGGTCCTAGCTTGAGAAACACTGGACCCCACCATGGATGTCTCTCAAAAGAATGAAAATGAGAGGTAAGCAGGCATGGGTTTGAAGCGCACTCCCCTGTCTCTAAATGTACCCAGGGGCTAGGGATGTGGCTCAGTAGCAGAGGGCTTGCCTAAATGTAAGCAAATGCCTGAGCCTCCAGAAAGCGTCATTTGTACTTTGAAAATGATAGCACTACCCACCCTGCAGGGTTTTCATAGCCTAAGCTTAACATGGGTGCATGCATATGGGTTTCATACTACGTACATCCAACGACATGCGCAAAGTTTCTGGCATGTAGCAGTGAATAGAGTATAAAGTTCCTAGTATTAGTTTCTGTATCACACTCATCATTATTGTCACATATATAGTACTAATATTATTCCAGCTTCACATATGTCATTAATGTTATGTATCTGTTAGCTGGTAGTACCTCCTGCATCATACTCATCATTAATGCCATGTGTAGCACTAATATTACTTGCAGACTCATGTTCATTGCTAATATCATATAGAGAGAATTCATATTACTTACTGATCACGGTCATAATATCATAACACTACTATGCATCATGAAAGAGTGAGTCACTTTCCCTCCTTCCTTTGCACTAAATGCATTAAATAAATTTGATTTTTATGCTTAATTATCTTTATGTTACACATTAATGGCTCTCTGGAAAATTAGATAGAAAATGCCTAATAATAAACTATTTCAGTGCCATGTTTAGAGATGAAAGAATGTCTCCAAGGCCAAGTTAAAACCAAAAGAACATAATCTGTCTAGAACATGCTTCCTCTACATTCCATAAATCTGACCTTCAGGCACTACTAAGCATGCCCAACTGCTATGATTGTCTCTGGCAAACTCTACAGCGATGAGCTGAACCCACAACATTGGCAATGGTTCACTACTGACATGACAACTGTTCACTATAATCCCAGCACTCAGGAAGCTGAGGCAGGAGGATCATGAATTTCAGTTCAACTTTGGGCTATATACTGAGATCCCATCTTAAAAATAAGAAAATTTTAAAAATATATTGGAAGAAGGAGAAGTAGAATTTTTATGTCCAAATCTTAACCAAAATTTGGGGAGATATTTCACACTGGTAAAATCTAAAAACCATACCAACTGTTTATTTTGAGTGAGACAATTGGGGGCAATATAAATATGACATCAATTAGAAAACCTGGATTCCCAGACAGTGGCTCTCAAATGTAGCAATGTGCTGGAAACAGTGAGAGATCATTTTAATAATGGAAGGCAGGCTGGAGGGATGGCTTAGTGGTTGAGGCGCTTGTCTGCAAAGCCTAAGGATCCAGGTTCAATTCTCCAGTACCCACGTAAGCTAGATACACAAGATGGTGCATGTGTCTGGAGTTTGTTTGCAAGTGGCTGAAGGCCCTGGTGTGTCTGTTCTTTCTCTCTTTTTATCTTCCTTTCTCTCTCTCAAATAAATCAATAAATAAATACAATGTATTTTTTTAAATGGAATGTAAAAACAGTGGGAAGGGATGATGGTGCGTGTCATAGCACCTCTGAGAGATGAAGGCTGGTGCTCAACCCACTTTCTCCTTTTTATTCAGTCCAGGATCCCAGCCCAAAGAAGGTGCCACCTACATTCGGGTGGGTCTTTCCTTCTCACTTAAACCTCTCTGGAAACACCCTCACAGACATGCTCAGAAGTGTATTTCCATGGTGAGAGAAGAGCCAGGCTTCAGTGTTTTGTTGCTTTGTTTTGTAAGATTCCCAGTTGGTTTTGACCATACTGCCAGGATGGAGACCCAGTGCCTCCATGGCATCAAAAACTCAGCATTAGGAGCTGGAGTGATGGCTTAGTGGTTAAGGCACTTGCCTACAAAGCCAAAGGATTCCGGTTCGATTCTCCACGACCCACATAAGTCAGATGCACAAGGGGACGCATGCATCTGGAGTTCATTTGCAGTGGCTAGAGATACTGGCATGCTCATATTCTCTCTCCCTCTCTCTCCCTCTCTCTCTCTCTCTCTCTCTCCCTCTTCCTCTCCCTCTTTCTCTCTCTCAAATAAATAAATAAAATATTTAAAAAAAAACTCAGCATATGGCTGGAGAGATGGCTTAGAGGTTAAGGTACTTGCCTGCAAAGCCAAAAAACTCAGCGTTAGAGATAGAAGGATGGCTGGGCATGGTGGTACACTCCTTTAATCCCAGCACTCAGGAGGCAAAGGTAGGAAGATTGCTGTGAGTTCAAGGTCAGCCTAAGACTACATAGTGAATTCCAAGTCAGCTTGGGTTGAGGGAGACCCTACCTTGAAAAAACAAATAAATAAATAAATAAAACTCGGGGTTCTTTAAGCAAGCCTGTCCTCTGAGAGCTATCAATTGTTAATACAAAGTTCCAGAATTTCAGGGAACAGATTTAACTTCAGTGTGTACATCTTCTAGGTCTTTCTGCCACTCCTCCAGGACTTCCACCTTAAGGGACAGAGCCTTGGAACCAACATCCTCTAAGATGTTCATATGGACCAGTGGCCGACCCTCTTCATCTTACAGACATGATGAGAAAAGGTAAATGTCCTGGGGGCCCTGTGCTTTTCAGATGTACCAACTACCCGGAGGGGATGGTGACAGAGTGCAGTGAGCAACTGTGTTAGTTACTTTTCTCACAGTTGTGACAAAATACCTGACAAAAGCAATTTAAAGAGGAATGGGCTTGTTTTAAAAACACAATTTGAGGAGATATGGTCCATTGTGGCAGGGATGACATGGTGGCACGAGTGTGAGGCAGCTGGTCACGTGGCATCCACAGTCAGGAAAAGAAAGAAGATGATGGCTGCCAGTGCTCAGCTCCCTTTCTCTTTGTTATTCAGACCCAGAACTCCAGCCCATGGCATGGTAACACCCACAATCAGGGTCGATCTTGCCCTCCTCATTTAAACTTCCCTGGAAACATTCTCAGAGATGTCCCTAGATGTACTTCCCTGGTGACTCTAAATCCCTCAGGATCCATCATCACGGGAAGTGATCATTGTGGTTTGAAATGTGGGAGGGACCCTGACTGGAGGCGAGAATGTCAGACACCATGGCCTTTGCTGTCCTTGCCCCTTACGTGCTCATTCGAACCACATGACTTTGCAAAGGCCACTGTCAGAAGTGTCCTTTTGCGCCCATATACCCACCCACTCATTGCTCAGCCAACTCCAACTCCACTTTCAGACATCCTATCAGAATTCCTAGGCCACCCTAAGTCCCATCATCTTTACCCAATGACTCTCTGTTTTATTGTCTGTGCTTGCATTGTACCCAGCATACAGCAAGTGCTCAATAATTTCTGGCATAAGTGATGAACAGGCAGGAAACTAAGAAGAAACCGTAAGAGGTCCCAAGAGGGGGGAAAAATTCAAGGAATCATCAAAGTCCTCACAAGGACAACCTGGGAGGAAGGATCAAGTAGGGAATAAAAAAGATAAGTGTTCCAGTCAAATATTTGAAGGACCCAAATTAGCAAGTTCTGTGGCAGTTTTTAAAGTTCAGCTGCTATAAATTTTACTGAGCATTCTCAATACTTGAATATGGAACATGTGTGCACAGGGAAAAAGAAGTAACATTGCACTTTATAAGCACTGTATGTTAGTGAAAAATGCAATGTCTTAAATAAACTATTTAAAATTGGCAGCAAAAAAAAGCAAAAAAAAAAAAAAAGATAAGATAGCAAAGTCACACTGTCAAAAGACTAGATAGGGCTGGAGGGATGGCTTAGTGGCTAAGGCATTTGCCTTCAAAGCCAAAGGATCCAGGTTTGATTCCCCAGGACCCACATTAGCCAGATACACAAGGGGCATATGCATCTGGAGTTCATTTGCAGTGGCTGGAGGCCCTGGCATGCCCATTCTCTCTCTCCTCTCTCTCTCTCTCCCTCTCTCTCTCTATCAAATAAATAAATAAAAATAAAAATATTTTTAAAAGACTAGATAATGAACACACAGCTCAATCCAACTACCTTTGGGTTTAGAAGGTAAGTGTTCATAAAATTCTATAGCCATTTAAAATTTTTTCAAATTATTTATCTGTGTGTGGGGGGGGAGATGCACCAGGGTCTCTTGCCACTGCAAATGAATCCCAGATACATGAATTACTGTGTGTGTGTGTGTGTGTGTGTGTGTGTGTGTGTGTGTGTCTGCACGTGTGTGCATGCATGCATATGTGGCTTTATTTGGATGCTAGGGAATTGAAGCCAAGTCAGCAGGCTTTGTAAGTAAGCACCTTTAAGTGCTGAGCCATGTCTCCAGCCTCTGATTTCTCATTGACCTTGTACTATTATGTGGTTTAAATGAAGCTAAAATTTAAGCAAACCTGCATTTACCAACACATTGCAACTTAAGTCACACATCAAGCAGAGTCTGATACAAATCATATTGATAAATGGTTTGGGGCACAGGAAGGATACAAGGGAAGTTTACTTGAATATTATTTTGAAAGCTTATTTGCTTCATAAAACCTGAATTGCTCTACAGACAAAATTCCTTCGAAAAAATATTCAAGGGCTGGAAAGATGGCTTAGTAGTTAAGGCACATGCCTGTGATACCTAAGGACCCCAGTTCAATTCTCCAGGTCCCATGTAAGTCAGATGCACATGGTGGCACATGCATCTGGAGTTTGTCTGTAGTGGCTAGAGGCCCTGGCGTGCCCATTATCACTCTTTCTCCCTCTCTCTGTCTCTAACAAATAAATAAAAATAAAATCTTTAAACAAAAGAAAAAAATTCAAATGCAAAGTTGTTCTTTATAACAAATGTCTATTGTAGTGAAAATTTGGAAGCCACTTCAATATTCACAACAATCAGTCAAAGAAGTAATAGACTATATGTAATATGTCACTTAGCACTTGAAAACACTTTGACATAATATGCAAGCAGAAAGGTAAAAATGTGTATACAAATGATGACACACACACACACACACACACACACACACACACACAATACCTAACCAAAAATCTAGAAGAATAACTTTTCCTTATCAATTTTCCAAATACTTTACAATACTGGCTTAGTTGTTGGGAAATAATTATATGATATTTAAGTAAGATTATAGCTGTGGAGACAGCTATCATTTGAGCAGAACTCAAGTGTTCATCATAACACCAATAATTATAAAATATTTAAATAAGATTATAGCGAAGGAGACAGCAATCTCATTTAGCAGCTCTCCGGTGCTCATCATAACACCAAGCAGGTTGTAGTAGTTACCTTTCTTGTCGCTGTAACAAGATAACTGACAAAAGCACCGTAAGGGAGGAACAGTTTATTTTGGCTCACAGTTGGAAGGGTGCAGTCCATCACAGCAGCAGAAGCACGAGGAAGCAGGTTATATTACTTCTGCGGTCAGGAGGCAGAAAGAGATGAATACTAATATTCGGCTCTTTATTTATTTGTTTGTTTGTTTATTTATTTATTTGGAGAGAGTCAGAGAGAGAGAGAGAGAATGGGCACCCGCCAGCAGCCTCTCAGCCACTGTGAACGAACTCCAGATGTGTGCACCCCCTTGTGGGCAAGTGCAGCATTGCGCCCTTATGTCACTTTTACGTCTGGCTAAACGTGGGACCTGGAGAATCGAACAGGCATTCTTAGGCTTAGCAGGCAGGCACCTTAACCACTAAGCCATCTCTCCAGCCCCCTTTCTTTTTTTTACTGAGTTCAGGACTTCAGACCATGGAATGGTCCCGTCCACATTCAGGGTGGATCTTCCCTCCTCAGATAAAGCTTTCTGGCAACACCCTGACAGGCACACCTAGAAATGTTTTTCCATGGTGATTCTAAATCCAGCCAAGTTGATAATAAAGAATAGTTATTGTTGCAGTCAGGTTTGCATTGCTGGCAGAAATCCAAGAACAGCTTTTTTTGGGGGGGGGGAGAGGGTTATTTTGGCTTACAGGCTCAAGAGGATGCTCCATGATGGCAGGCAAAATGAGGGCATGAGCAGAGGGTGGACATCACCCCCTGTCCAACATCAGATGGACAATAGCAACAGGAGAATGTGCCAAACACTGGCAAGAGGAGCTGTCTATAACACCCATAAGCCCCCCCCCCAACAATACACTGCCTCCAGGACACATTAATTCCAAATCTCCATCAGCTGGGAACCTAGCATTCAGAACACCTAAGTTTATGGGGGACACCTGAACCAAACCACCAAAGCTATCACAGAGATCAACTGAAGATTGACTTTCTTTGTTCAACTCTAGGTTTTCACATGATTTTGCATAAAAAACTGTTTTCCATTTGCCACTAGTTCTCAAGTTGAGTCATCATTAGCACATCTTTATTGATAACACTGTTAAGTTTCATGTTCAGTTTTAAAAACTCACACTGTATATGTAATTTTATCATTTCTTTTTCTGTTTGCTTTTGTTTTGTCTTAAGCCATTATCATTAAAGGTGTAGACAGGTATAAATGTCCAGTTAGTGGGGAAGGGTTGCTCCTTGGGACCAGCGTGACCTTCAAGGCTAACCCCTCCTAATGATCTAAGGCATTATCAAACCAGGGTCATGTAATGTATCTCTTTCACCAATGTAGCAATTACTGTCTCATTTCTAGGACAAAACAGCCAACCAGAGAGAGCTTATGGAAGGAAAGGGCTTACTTCAGCTTACAGTTTGAGGGGAGGTTTCACCAGAGTGGGGAAAGCCTGGCAGAGCAGACAGCTGAGCATTATATCTTACCACATCAGCTGGGAGGAAGCAGAAAAGGTGAGCTAGCTCTGAACACCCAGTGGGCTGGACAAAAAAAGAAAACCCTCAATGTCTGTCCCCTAGTGACATACCTCTTCCAGCAAGGCTCCACTTCCACAACTTTCCAAACCACGACCAGCTGGTAACCAAATATTCAAAATGCATGAAGACTATGAAGAATATTTTACACCCAAACCACCAAAACTATCTATTTGCTATCACCAAAAGATTAAATATATTTTAATATTCTTCTACAAAAGAGTTCACATTTAGGAAGCAACTACGACCTAGTGCATGTTTCATATTAAATGCTATCTTAGTTTCTAAGGTGGAAGTTATTGGATATACTTTATAGATTAGAAAGTAGAGGCAGAGAAATTTTAACTAGCTTCTAAAGCTGAGATATTTTGACCAACTTCTAAGGCTCCAACAACGAGCTAACGGTGTCATCAATATTGCTGTCAAAACTGAGATGTTTGGAATAGAGGGGAAACTGTTAAAATAGAATTGAAAATTAGGTATGAGTAAAGAAAGTTAATTCAGGACTGATAAACTGGCAATATTGTGGCATTTACATGAACAAGTAATTAGCTTGTTATTCTATATCAATACAGTTCTGAGGC
Source organism: Orientallactaga sibirica (assembly GCA_036365145.1). Lineage (NCBI taxonomy): Eukaryota > Metazoa > Chordata > Mammalia > Rodentia > Dipodidae > Orientallactaga > Orientallactaga sibirica. The sequence continues at coordinate 26,052,445 of JAEOAD010000008.1, forward strand.
ATCTAAATTACTGCTTTAATTTTTTTTAATTTCAAAGATGATTTTTTTTTTTCAGTAATATATAAAGGAGAGGGCGAGCTGGCTGGCTGGGTAAGAGACATCTGAGAGGAATTACCTTCAGAAATCTAATTCTTTAGAATGAGAAATTTATTAGGAGACTTTTTGCACCATGTCAAGGTGGCATCCTCAAGTCAGAGAGAGGGAGAGAGAGAGACACGCTGGGGATCTAAGGAAGCAGGGGGATGAGTCCCTTTTTATGAGTTTCTGGAGACAAGGGATGTGTCTGGGCGTAGTCTATGCTAAAGAAGTCACAGTAGCAAAGGAGGAGAGAATGAGAAATAAAAGACTCCTGGTGCTTCAAGGTCTCTAGAGTGAGGAGCTCTTCTGTCCTGTCTCCCTATTTGCAGCAGGGGTGGGAGCTGGGTGGGAGGGCTGCTAGGGAAGGCACTAGATAGGCCCCAAGACCATAATTCAGATGGTCTTGGGTTTCCCTGACATCGGAGGGCTGATCTTGTTTCCAACATGGCCTTTGTTTTGCACAGCAGGGACCTTTGTAAATGATCACACCTGTGTTTTAGATGTTTAGACTCCATTTGTAATTGTGGAATTCTAAATAATTAAAATGTTGCCCAGGTTTATGAAATCAGACTGCCTGACTTTGGCCTCTATAGTTAACAGAAGCAAACAAAAAAGACAGGGAGCCTAAGGCTGCAAGTTGTACCATCCCCCCTCCAGCCAGCATCCCAGCTGAGTGCGGTCCATCTTTACCACCTGAATCAAAAATTCTTGGAAGATGGAACTCAGATTTTAAGACTGACTGGGTAGAACCTTGTGATTAGGGTACTCTTGGTGACAGTAACGGTAGAGATAATGAAGATGGTGATGGCTGATCATGAATCAAGATAATTAATGTCTTCAAGTTAATTATTTGGAAATCAATTGACTGGTTCATGTGGCAGCACTCTCTGTTCTTGAAATTACTCTGCCCTGTTTCTTCTCCATCTGCAAACCTGGACAGTGTGTGCCCGGTCCAGCTCTGCTCCTACAATCGCCCCATAGGCTGAGCAGCCCAAAATCTCTTCACCACTCCACCACCCCTCCCAATTCCAAAGCAGAACCTGCCAAGACGTTAAGTCCCAAAATGGTGGACCAGAAAGGAGGGGGCCCTATTGTTTTCAGCCAGCCCTCCTGTTGCAATAGCAGGACCAGAGCAAAGACAAATTTAGCATTTAGTAAATTTGGTAAGATGGTGTCATAAGGACAAAATAAAAACTAGCCAAATAAATCACTGAATTTTCAAAGAGCTGTAAAAGCCGCCATCCAAAAATCAATTACTATAAACATTGTGAATAGATTTATTTAAAGTAAATCATGGTTATTTAATATTGTTGACAGATCCATGAAAGTGGCCATAAAGGGAAATTGGCATGAAAATCTCAGTGATGCTTACATGTTACCAAAATAGCAAATGACTCCAAAAATGATTTGGGGGAATAATCAGTATAAACTAAAAGGCCCTCATGTGAAATGTTAAACCTTTATTATATCTCTTAGAATAATATACTTGCACACATACTCGAGAAATATCTATTTATGCATATATTTATGAGAATATATTTATAAAGAGACTAAGCCTCACTGAGAAGCTGAGTATTTAAAAAAATGAAACCAATCTTAAAATCCTGCTAAGAAGAATGCATTCATAACAACTTACTCCATAATTAAACACAGTGAAGCATACCATTAAAACACTGAGAAGGAAAATGTATTCGTATCCACTTACTATATATAAGATAACACTCTTTGGAAAATCTGCTGAGCAAACTGATCCTTCAATATGAAAATTGGCATTTGGTGAATTAGCCCTCAGGCACTGTTGACCCTTGGGCAAATGGCCCTCAGGGATTGGCTGGATTCCTTTCTGAACTGTCCAATCAGATCATCATCATGCCTGCGGTGACTGATGTGACCACTCCTCCATGAGACCTTATCTTCTCCCCTTTGCACCCCCCCCCAAAAAGCACATAGTGTTTCATCTCATGCAGACTTAAAAATGTCAACAGGTATCAACAAACAATTCTATAAATGGTCTTTGCCCACTCCCTGTGCAAAAGTGGCAAAAAAAAAAATCTGAATTTAAATGGATGCAGACAAGGAGAAAATCTTTCCTTCACTTTTTATTTTATATCCACATTGTATATGCATATGGTTCATAACTAATTGGCTAATGAATTGCTAGCTGAGTCCTAATATCATTTTTTTTAATTATCCAAACACCGAGCTTACAAAAAAAAAGACACTGTATTGACTATTGCTTGGGGTTAAAAAAAAAATAAAGCTTTATTGGAAAATTGAAAATCTTTTGTTAAAAAGACTTCCAGCATACTTAGACTAACACTGTACATTCAACAATAACTGCTGTTCTCCAAAACAATTTGGGCAGAAAGTACCCTGTGCATACCACAGTGTTTATAATATTGGTTTTTATCCACCATATCCATTCGTGGTTCAACATGAATCCAAACCAGCCTCAGGGACACACCAAAGCTAAATCTATGCCCAACAGTCCAATTCCTGCGTTATGTCTCCTGCTGGATGCCACACTGCACCAAACTGCATTTGCATTCCTATCCCAGACCCACTTTTCCCATGCACTCTCTGCTTCGCTGGATTGTACTGGCCGTGGCTCCCTTGCTTCTCATCACCTCCCAAGCCCCACCCGTTTCTTGTAGATTCATAGATAGACACAAAGAGCCAGGGGAGAGAATACATCAGCTCCACGAGAAGCAGCATAGCAAACGCCAAGAGCAAAGCATCGCCTCACGGGAAAGATGGGGCTTAGGTCTGATGCCAAAATTCATGGTCTTTCAAGTATCATTGAAGACAAGTGGGTGTGGGAGGGACCGCTTAATTAACCCATTCACTTTCAGGCTGTGGGTGCTCCCATGTCCATTTGGGGCTTGCTTTTATTTACTTATTTTGTTGTTGTTGTTGTTGTTATTTTTGTACTTTGGAAGTCCAAAGAGCACCAGGCTGGAATAAAGATGAGTACAAAAGAATTATTTTTAAGTGTGCCACATATGAATGGTACCTCTATTCATAGAATAGTGACTCACACTCACCCAAAAGATAGGCTTTGGCCCTTGATTCTCAGGCTGTGTCCCACGTCCCAATCAGGTTAGTTACTACTCCACCTGATCTCAGAACAGAAGACTTGCGCACAGAGAATCTGCAAAAGCTCTTTAGCCTGTTTCTCCTTTTATCTTTAACTTTTTATTGACATTTTTATGCACGTATATAATGTATTTTGACCATAATCTCCTCCCATTACTTTCTCTAGTATTCTCTTCTTCTTATTTTCAACTAGTGCTACTTCCACTGGGATACTGTGTGTGTGTGTGTGTGTGTGTGTGTGTGTGTGTGTGTGTGTGTAGGTGCGCCCCACCATCCATAAGGGAATGTTGATGGGCCCTATACTGTGCAGGTAACAACAGCCTTTGTGAGTTCATGAATGCAATGGCCATTTCATACTTTTTTAAGGAAAGCTCTCACTCTGGCCCAGACTGACCTGAAACTCACTCTGTAGCCCAGGCTGGCCTTGAACTCACTGAGATCCTCCTACCTGAACCTCCAGAGAACTGGGATTACAGGTGTAAATCACCACACTTGGCCTGGTCACTCCCTTATTAGCAAGGTCAACAAACATCCTCTCTTTGGAACCTGAAAGACAGGGAAAATAAAGAATTTCCTCAGCTTTGGGGGACAAGATAGGGAGCAACCGGTGAGGTTAGGGAAGGCTTCCTGGAGGAATGTCTTGAACAAAGCCTTCCAGGTTGATTTAGAGTTAACCAAATGAGACAAGGAATTAAGGGTTTGTCAGACAACGGAATCACGTGAGCAAAGGGCTGGAAACTTGCAGCTGAATGGCAACCACCAGAAATCACAACTGTGCTTGTGTGGCTGGGGGAAGAGAGGCATGACAGGACAAGGGCCTGTTCACCATCATGCATGCCAAACCCTGCAACACAAAAGCGAAACCACTCCCTCCTCCTTCTTGCCGCCTGTCATCTTCTAGCTTCCATAAATCACCAAATCCTGACATTTTGTCTCCTAGCTATTTCTCCACATGCTCCTTCCTCTCCTTCATACCTGGACACAAGATCCAGCCTTCCTCATCCTTTGCCATCCTTTACTGAAACCATCTCCACATTCCCTGCCCCCATCTCTCTGATTTAAGTCTTGTCCTGTTTCTAGTCTCTGCTAACAACCGGAGCCATCACTCTGAGACTCAATGCTGGTCGTGTTACCCATTAACTACTGTGGAAAAGCCGCTCTCTAAAATGAATTCAGAAATTTCTCCTGACCCTTCTACCTTTCTTAGTGTGGCTGCCCTGTTCCAACGGTGTGCCTCTCTCCTCCCAGAATTTCCAGCATAGTTGTAATTTCTGAGAGTCACCATACAGCCAACAAGTCTCCATCTCTTTGTGCATGTGATGCCTTTGTCATGTGAGTCCCTCAACTCTATGTCTCATTTGTTTACTCTGATTCGACCATGAAAGCTCTGTTCATGACATTCCTTTTACACACACATAAGACTATGTAACACTCCACCAGTGAGCTCACCTCCCTCTGTTGATATTTATTTCCATGTTCTCCTTTCTATTTGGTAATGTCCACCACCCCAGGCACAAGAGTTGACCAACACTCATAACACATTTAGAAACCTAATGAACTCCTTATTCTTTCAAATTATTTTATTTATGCTTTCATTTCTCCATTAATTCAATAATCACTTGTTGATGAATTCCGTGGATATATCTCACTCACTCACCTCTTTCATTTTGCTGGGTCACTTCCTGATTTCCCAGTTGTCCAGACGATATGGAAACCAATCATTTCCATTCCTTCCTACCTATGACAGAGCATATGAGAACATTTGTTAAGTATTTCCAAACTGCGATCATGTTTGTGTGCCTCTTGTTGTGGTGACAGCCTGGAGGATGACACCCATCCATTTTGTGGTATAGACTGGCCATGTGATGCCATGTGCAGCCTTCCGCTCTAGATGGTGCCAGAATATTGCTCACTCCTTGCTGGCTTCCATCTGAGAGAAATGCATATCACGTTGGCAGTCAACAGTTAAATGCATGTTGATAAATAATATTAGTCGAGTAACGACAGATTATTATTTTACAGCAAGACTTTAAAGCCGCGCAGCCCCCGCCTGTCTTTCTCTGCCTCAGAAGTCGTTCCGCCCACTGACTTTGGCTGCTAATGGGCACCAATTTGTTTCTCAAGTTCACACAGGGTCAAGTTTAAAGAGCTTTGATGTACATCCTACAATTTCCAAAGAAAAGCCTCAAAAACAAATCAGAAAACTTAGAAGGTGTGGGTGCTACGGAAGGCAAAAGCAGGGCAAGTCAGCTAACCCAAAGGCACTAGGCTGGGGAACTGGAAAATACTGAGGAATGTGGTCCCTGCAGACCTGAGGCAAGGTATTGAGCAACTAAAAGTGAGTGAGGGCTGGAGAGATGGCTTAGCGGTTAAACGCTTGCCTATGAAGCCTAAGGACCCCGGTTCAAGGCTCAATTCTCCAGGACCCACGTAAGCCAGATGCACAAGGGGGTGCATGCATCTGGAGTTTGTTTGCAGTGGCTGGAGGCCCTGGCACACCCATTTTCCTCTCTCTCTCTCTCTCTCTCTACCTGCCTATTTCTGTATCTCTCTCTCTCTCAAATAAATAAATAAAAAAAAAAGTGAGTGAGAATGAGACTGGAAGAAGTCTAGAAAGAACATTCCCATAAAAGATGACGAATAAAAGGCTGGGGAATGACCTCGCCACTGAAATAGACCTAAAATGAACTCAACATGGCCTAGGGAAATTTGCGGAAGGGGGCGGAAAGCTTGTTAGAGCCATAAGTTGGGTCATTATACACAGAGACATTGCCTCAGCCCCATAACTGATGGCTACCCCCACAGTGCAAGACCCACAATCCCCAAGGGGGGGAGGGCAGGGAGAAGGCTAACGATGATATCATGGCTCTATGCACATTATATAGATAACTAATAAAAATTTTTTAAAGGCTGGGGAGATGGCTCAGTGAGCAAGAACATTTGTCATGCAAGCATGAGGAGCTGAGTTCCATTCCCAGTATCACTATAAAGAGCTGGGCATGGCCACTATGTGAGTGACCTCAGTCCAGAGTCGGCCAGATCAAAAGAACTGCTGGACTGACCTTGCTCTTCAGTCAGTCTGATCAAAAACAGCAGCTCCTGGTTTAGGGAGAGACTCCATCTCCTGAAGATAAATCAGAAGAGGCAGGCTGGAGAGATGGCTTAGCAGTTAAGGCACCTGCCTCCTAAGCCTAAGAACGCTGGTTCCAATCTCCAGCGGTTCCAATCTCCAGGTCCCACATTTAGCCAGATGCAAAGTGACACAAGGGCGCAATGCTGCACTTGACCACAAGGGGACGCACGCATCTGGATTTCCTTCGCAGCAGCTGAGACGCTGCTGGCACATCCATCTATATCTGTCTTCCTCTCCCTCTCTCTCTCTGTCTCTGTGTCTCTCTCCAAAAAAAAAAAAAGAGGCATGGAGGAGGACACCTGACACTCCGCTGTGACTTCTGCATGCTTGCTCACGGGGCATGTGCATCTGCACACATGCATATGCACACACACACACACACACACACCCCTAAAAAAGATGAGGAGTAAGGATGTCTATTTTGTTATGGTTCTTTTTCCACAGCATACTCAATTCTCATAGAAAGAGTAAGATTTATGTAAACTGTCTCATAAAGAAAACTTCAAAAGAATGCAAGAAGCTAATTCCTGTACTCATAACTAAGTTAATAAATACCCTACAGCCTTTTGGAAATATATTAAATGCATACCCACTCATGTTTTTAATGTTTTATTATTTATTTATTTATTTATTTGAGAAAAAAGAGAGAGAGAGAGAATGGGACACAAGGGCCTTTAGCCACTACAAACAAACTCTGGACACATATGCCACCTTGTGCATCTGGCTTACATGGGTACTAACGAATCAAACCTGGGTCCTTAGGCATCCCAGGCAAACGCCTTAACCAGTAAGCAATCTCTTGAGCCCATGCTCATGTTTTTCTAGGGAATCAAAATACATAACAACCAGCTCAGAATGGACTAGCCAATCAGAACACATGTCAGGCATGAGCACCATTAAGGCCACCCTGGAACACAGAGTTCACAAAAGTGCTGAGTGTACACATGGTTGTATGAACAACAAGCACCTCTGATTCCCCTGCAAAGTTGGCCATTAGATTCCGCTCTGACTTATTTCCCAAGGAACACAAGTTATAGACAGGGCTGGGGAGATAGCTCAGCTGAGTTGGCAAGGTGTTTGTCCTGCAACCATGAGGACTAAAATTCAATCCTAAGAGCCTATGTGAAATAAACCAGGCCTGATTGTGAGCACCTGTATTTCCAAAGGCAGCAAGGTGGAGAGAGAGGATCCTTAGGGCTCACTGGCCAGCCATTCTAGCGTAATTGGTGAGCTCCAGGCCAATGTGAGACCCTGTCTCAAAGTAGGTAGATGGCAAGATGGCATTCCTGAGGAACAGTACCCAAGCTTGCCCTCTGGCTTCCGTGTGCGCACGCACACACACACACACACACACACACACACTCCTAAAAGAAAATCTGAAGCCATGCTTGGACAAGTTGGCTTCTTATCTAAGGCAGAAAAACACGGGGTAAGCATTTCCTTCCCCACTTGTAGCATTCTGCTCCTCCTTCTCTTTTTAGACGGAAAGTGCCGCTGACTCCCCACTCATACTGCTCTGGAGACCAAACCCCCCTTGCCAAATAACAGCTGGAAGAGCCCAAGTTGTACCCTGTGACCAGCCTTGTTAGAATTCTTGGAGATGCCTTTTCATATATCTCCCCAGGCATCCCACAGCACACAATTTTCTCTATTTCTTTTTCTTTTCTCTTTGTCTTGACTCCAAGCATCTATCCCCAGCTCCATCTATTGTTCATTTACTCACACTTCTGTCCTTTAAATAAAAAACTCTCTGGAGAACAGCGGCAATGTTGGGATGCTCTGACATTTGCATGAACACGACACAGCATCCCACTGCAGTTTTCAATGGGAGCACGTACTAAGTACTTAGCACATGTCAGTCGTTCTCAGATGATGACTGACTTACATCACCTCATTTAACTGTTACAATGCATTTAAACATGACTTTGAGCCTATAGTAAACTGGAGATGGGGACACTGGGGAGCTGATTATTGACCACACAGCTAGGAAACAGTGAATAAAACTGCTGGTCTTGAGTTAACTAATAGTGTTCCAGCTTGCCTGAATTTTCTACTCATACACATAACAGAAGATTGAAGCCCTACTACACATGGCCTCTAAAGCTTAGTTCACAGAGCCCTGAGCTAGTGTAAGCACAAGAAAAAAATGTCATCCAGGATAAATTATGTCTGTCCCTACTGAGGAAACAGGGAGTAAGCTGATAGACTCCTGGTATATGTTCCCATTTCTTAGAGTCAATGCTTAAGTAGATTCAGAGATTACATGCTATTGTGATCAACTTGATTAATGGTAAATCAAGAAATCCAACACATAGAAGTGACAGGGGAAACTTGATTTACAGAAACACACGAGTCCCAAGATAAAGAATGAGGGTGGGGCTGGAGAGAGATGGTTCAGTGGTTGAAGGCACTTGATTGCAAAGCCTAATGGACCCAGGTTCAATTCCCCAGTACCCATGAAAAGCCAGATGCATAAAGTGGCACATGAGTCTGGAGTTCATTTTCAGTGGCAGAAGAACCTGATGCACACCTATTCTCATTCTCTCTCTCTCTCTCTTTCTGAAAAAAAAAAAGAGAAGGAGGGTTCATCTCTGTTTTGGGTTGGTGCACATATAGGTGTGTGCATGTGTATATGTGTGTGTGAGTGCATGTATGAACATATGTGTGCCTATGTTTGAAGCCAGGGATTATACAGAGATCCTACTCCAGACAGACCTGCTCAGAAGGTTCCTGAAGCTCTCTCAGCCCCATGAAAGCAGGGACAGAAACTGACCCCCGCCCCCATCATCCCCAGAGTTTGCTGAGAAACTCCTCAGCCTCATGTAATACTGTATTGTTTTCAATTCAGAAATATCTACCAAAAAATCAAAGACCACGACCTCCTGGACAAAAGGAAAACTGTGACAGCACTCAAGGCTGGCGAGGACCGGGCCATCCTGCTGGGACTGGCCATGATGGTGTGTTCCATCATGATGTACTTCCTGCTGGGGATCACACTCCTGCGCTCTTACCTGCAGAGGTAATACAACTGAGCAGTCAGCCCTCCTCCCTCATTGTTTCTTCCGCCCTATGGTCCTCTGTCTCATCTTCTTTCCCTAGTGACTTTCCGAAGTTTTCTGATACAGTGATACAGATAGACCTAAGTGTAAACGACCTACTATGAAACGCATTATTGTTTCTTCTCACAAATACTCCATGAGGTTCGGTTGTACTCGTTATAAAAATGGCCACACTGAGACTTAAAAGATGTGACACCACTTGGCTTCACACAGCTCTAACATGTGGCTGTTAAAAAGATACAAAGCCTGGGCTGGAGAGGTGGCTTAGCGGTTAAAGCGCCTGCCTCCTAAGCCTAAGAACGCTGGTTCCAATCTCCAGCGGTTCCAATCTCCAGGTCCCATGTTTAGCCAGATGCAAAGTGATGCACGGCGCAATGCCACACTTGACCACAAGGGGGCGCACGCATCTGGATTTCGTTCGCAGCAGCTGAGAGACTTGCTGGCACACCCATCTATCTGTCTTCCTCTCCCTCTCTGTCTCTTTACAAAAAAGAAAAAAAAAATACACACACACACACACACACACACACACACACACACACAAGCCACATCTCATGGACACCAGAGTGTCTACTCTTGCTATTCCTTGCTGACCACTCCCATTCCTGTCCCACCTCACCTTACTTCTCCATCACCTTCGACATCGTAGTCCTCAGCTTCACGTGACAGCTTCCTCAGTAGCTGACGCGCACACGCTCCACACCATCACCCCAGAAGGTTAGAGTAAAGTGAGGCCAAGTCATCAGCATCCTTTCTAAGTGATTCTAACATATTGTCAAGATGGCGCTGCTATATAGCAATCTTTTAAAGTAACAGACTGAGGGACCTTTTCATTAGAATATTTATCCTACTTTACTGACCAGATAGAGAGCCAAATAAATAGGGAGATGGCAAGCGTGTTCCCTCCCCGTAAGCCACCTGATACACCCCAGCAGCATCTCTCCCTCATTGACGTCCATCAATTGGACCGTTGAAGTGAGTGAGCACCACATTGCTGGAACTGATGGAGAAAGGTCCTCTGGTAGTTCAAACAAAGAAACAAGATCCTTTCAAATGAAAGTGGGGGGGGAGGTTTCAATCCAAACAAGAATCAAAGCATGTTAGGGGCATTCGTTTCTTTGTCTCAATTAATACTTTGACTTTATTAGCAATATCTAGCTGAAATATAGCAATTTGTTCATCTTTCCTGTCTGTAACTGCTGCATTCCGTCTCTCTGGTGGCCTTCAGCTATAGCCCTTTTTGTCCTCAATAGCCGTGATGCCTCAGGTCCTAAGTATTTGTTGATTCCAGTGTCTCTTTCAGACCTTCTCGTCTGCTTGGACCTCATCTGAGACTTTTTTTTCCTCATTGTTAAAGCAAAGTCTGACCATCCATGTTCCAGGAAAATACAATCTGCCATATCAGTGGAGACCAGTTAGTAGGCTGCGCCTGGAATAAAACTTGCCACTCCGAAGGGCAGGGAACTATTGATGCATGTCCAGCCAGAGGAAAGGGTTGTTACTCAGCATGAAAACATGTTGTTTTCCACTCACTATGGTAATCAGCTTATATCCAGAAGCCAAACATTGATTACAGTGTGTCACTTCCTGATTGCAAATACTCACCTTGATCACAAAAATTAAAGGTATTTTAAAGTAAAAGTTGACCCACGGGGGATCTGGAATCTTTCCAGGTGCCAGGGCCTACGGTATGTTGATTAACCCATTAGTCTGCATAGAAATGTTTCTTTTCCATTGCTTTCATGGGTAAATAGCTCAGTACAATGGAATGAACCTGCACCTTACAGAAATACCAGACTGGGTTAAATCAATCACAATTTCTAGCAAATATCAGCTATATATCCTCACGGATGTTGTCTGACTTCTGTGACCCATACGCTCACCTTTGAAAGGAAGTAATACTCAGTTTTAGCAAGTTGTTGACTGAACCCAAGGAGATAATGTATATAAAGTACTGGTTGGGGAGAGAGAGGCTACAATCAGTGGTCACTCTTGGCATACCCAAAGCGTTATCTTATTTCCCTTACTTCTTTTTTTTTAATTTATTATTTATTTATTTGAGAGAAATAGGCAGGTAGAAAGAGAGAAAGAATGGGCATGCCAGGGCCTCCAGCCACTGCAAACGAACTCCAGATGCATGCGCCCCCTTGTGTATCTGGCTTACATGCCTCTTGGAGAATCACGCCTCAAACCAGGGTTCTTAAGATTCACAGACAAGCATTTAACCACTAAGCCATCTCTCCAGCCCCCTTTTTTATTTTACTTTTTAAAAATATTTTATTATTTATTTATTTATTTGAGAGAGAAATACAGAAATAGACAGGTAGAGAGAGAGAGAATTTTTGTTTTGGTTTGGTTTATGGTTTTTTTTTTTTTTTTTTTGAGGCAGAATCTCACTGTAGGCCAGACTACAGAGAACTCACTATGTAGCCCAAGGCTTGCATCAAACTTACGGTAATTATCCTATATCAGCCTCCCAAGTGTTAGGATTAAAGAGCCACCCTACCTGGCTTCACTTGCCTTGGTGAATGACCTTAAGACAGTACTATTATCATTACACTTGTCAAGTTGAACATCAAGCCATCTTCCTTTATCTTCTTCTCCATGTACCTTCTCTGCCTACAAACTGGGCTGGGATGGGCTGGGGGCTGGAATGAAGAAAGGCACCATGTGAGGCCTAGCAGAGGAAAGGGTTAATGTATGGCAGATGCTGGATAAGCCAAAAACCCAGGTACAGGCAGGTATTTTAAGAATGCACTATGTCAGGCACATGCACAGCTATGATCACAGCCCTTGGGAAGCTGAGACAAGAGGATTGCAACTTGAAACCTAGCTTGAGCCTGGAGTGCACAGTGAGACCTTATCTTGAAAAACAAATTAAAGCATTAAAATATGCATTATGCTTTCTAGTGAATTCAACAAGGAAAACTAAATAAATAGTAGTATTAGACAATGCTGTGATGTAATGAACAGAAATCTGTTTGAAGTCCTCCTAAGTGTTACAGATATATGCATCACAGGTTTGGGGAAGGCTCCTCTAGCTCAGTACCTTAGGGATGGTCCTCTGTGATCACACCTTCCTACTCCGTACTCTCTCTCTCTCTCTCTCTTGCCCCTTCTCTACAGTGTGTGGACCGAAGAGTCTCAGTGCACCCTGCTGAATGTGTCCATCACCGAGACCTTTAATTGCTCCTTCAGCTGTGGTCCAGACTGCTGGAAGCTCTCTCAGTACCCCTGCCTCCAGGTGTACGTGAACCTGACTTCCTCCGGGGAAAAGCTCCTCCTCTACCACACTGAAGAGACCATGAAGATCAATCAGAAGGTAGGAACTTGGTGCACCACATGCCAGGCACTCCTCCTCCCCAGATTCCCCTTGCCTAGGGACTCCTCCCTCAGTATCTCTGAAGTTCCCCTCTGCCAAAAAGCAGCGGGCCCTGCCTATTCCATTCACAGAACTCACGTCTGACTCTGTCCTGGAAAATGTTTGTTTGCTGTTCAAGCTATGGACAATTGTTCCTCTACTCAAGGTAGAGCAGATGTAGCTTTGACTTCCCTTTGAAGCAACACTTCTGTACAAAAATAATTGGCTGAGTCTTTCAAAGGACCGAATTTAATCAAAGATGTACATACCAAAAAACTGAGTTCTTGTCACAGATTTGAGAGGCAGAAGGTAAAACTGGGTTTTTCTGTTCCCTGTGCTCTGTAAGCATAAGAATTTAACCTCCCTGGTTCTCCAAAAGGATAATAGCCACCTGGGAAGATCATTATTGTAAGGATTAGAATAGACCTGTACTAAGAACTTTAGCCCATGGCCACACTGTGTGTGTGTGTGTGTGTGTGTGTGTGTGTGTGTGTCCACCTATTCCAACTGTCTGCCTGTCTGCATATGTATTATGATCATAGCAACTGAATTTGCCATACTGTTATATTCAGGTCTATATGAATGATGTTCAACAATCATGCATTGCCTTACGTAATACATAAAATTTACACTTATGCTGGGTATGGTAGAGCATGCCTGTAATCCCCCATTTAGGAGGATTGCCACAAGTCCAAGGTCAACCTGACCTACATAGTGAGTAACAACCTATTCAGGGCTACATAGGAAGATCCTGTCTCAAAAAAAAAAAAAAAAAAACTATCCCCTGGTTAAGCTCTAGGAAGGTCAAGGATGAACAGTAATGTTTCAGTTTCACAAAACTGCTACTATCTTTTTTTAAAAAACTAAGTATATTGGCTTTGGGGATTATGACCATTTATTGTCTGTGTTGTACTTACCTTGGCATTGCTGGGATAAAACACGGAGCCAAAAACAGCTAACAGGAGGAAATGGTTTATTTTGGCTTACAGTCTTGAGGGGAAACTGCATCACAGCAAGAAAAGAATGACAGAACAGAGGCTGGACATTGCTCCTTGCCCATGGCAGCTGGAAGAATGCAGCAAGAGAGGGAGATAAGCTCTGGCAGGGGGAAGCTGGCTAGAACACCCCAAAGCCCACCTCCAACAACACACTTATTACTTCCCAAATCATCACCGGCTAGGGACCAATACCACATGAGTTTATGGGGGACATCTGATTCAAAACCACCACAGTCCAGGATATTCTCATGAGCCAGAGCAATCTGGTACCACTTCCAGTACCATAATTGGCCCTCATTACCAGGTGTCATCACTCATGTGCTATCTCTTACAGTCACTGGGGGAGTGCAGGAGTTCAGAGGTTCAGTACTAGAACTCAGCCACAAATGGAATTTGTTTCTGATTTGCAAGTGAAAAGGAAGAAATTTTTGTTTTTGAGCCAAGCCCAATACACTGGCCTTTTTTCTATGCAAGAGAGCAAGAGCATGAGAGAGAGAGCATTGGCATGCCAGGGCCTCCAGCCACTGCAATCAGACTCCAGACACGTGCGCCACCTTGTGCGTCTGGCTTATGTGGGACCTGGAGAGTTGAACATGTATCCTTAGGCTTTGCAGGCAAACGTCTTAACCACTACACCATCTCTCCAGCCCTCGTCTTGCATTTCTCATTACAATAAGTTGAAGGAATTCTTGCATATATCTTGAGGACTCCCTGTGATGAATATTTCAAAGAATGTTACTTGAAAATGGTTGTTCTAATTTTCTTTCATTTGTAGTAGCCACAAATAATAGCAGCTAAAGTCTGGGTTGCAAACCCATACCTTAACTCCTTCGCGAGCTGTTTGTTTTCCAAGATCTTCCCTCAAGTCAGATTTTTTTAAATCAAAGTTGACCTGCAATGATGAATGCCTATAAAACTCTCAAATCTCCAAGGAACTGGAAAGTGACAAAAGTTGAAGAGGCATCCAATAGAAGGGAATCTCTCCATGTCCTCCTTTGACATCTTATCACTGCAGCTCTGAATATATTGCTTAGGCTATAAATAGGTGTTAGGGTTATCATTATAAATCCATTTTGTATTTAGGATCAGGATCTTGTCTGCTGTCAACTTGCTCCTCGTCACCATTTGATTTTGGGTTTTTTTGTTTGTTTGTTTGTTTTTTTGGTCCCAATGCCTTGATTTTAATGTAATTTATAATGTCATGTAGAAACATACATGAAAAGAAAAATACAGCTCCAAAAGTATAGCTGTATTATAAAGAACTTCTCCCATGTAAACACCATAAGACTAGTAAAATAAAATATTCCTTCCCCCCCAAAAAAAATACCCTTCCTGCCCCTCCCAATAACCATAGGCTCTAATAAGCCCCACCCTGCCTATGATGACAACAGCTTCCTTAGTTCCCTTTGAAGTTTTACCATCCACACACATACCCTTATATCATATTTCACTTTACCTGATTTTTAAAAACTTCCATAAATGGAATCACAAATATTCTCATCTGTGTCTAGACTCCTTCACACTGCATATTTTATTGGAATCCTTCCATTGGGTTGCAGTTTCTTGATTTTCATTACTGTGCCACATTCCATTGTATTTACGGAATGTCAGCTGACTTTCCACTCTGTTCATAGACATTTTGAGTTTTCTACAGCTGGGACTCCCATAAATAGTTCATCCATGAATAGTCTTGTGTATGACTCCTGGTGCCACAGTGCCACACATTTCTGACAGGTATAAATCTCGGAGTGAACTCTCTGGGTCATAGCTTACGCGTGTCTTAAAGCTTGGCAGTAGATCATGGCAAGGGCTCTTCCAAAGTGCCTCGATCAGCTGTGCTTCCCTCCAGCTTGTGGGTTGGAGGGTTCTTACTGCTCCAGATCCTCACCAACACTTCATGTCACCTGTGATTTTAATTTTTTTGTATTATTTTTTATTTATTTATTTTTAGAGAGACAGAGAGGGGGAGGAAGACAGAGATGGGCATGCCAGCAGTCTCTCAGCTGCTGTGAACGAAATCCAGATGCGTGGGCCCCCTTGTGGTCAAGTGCGGCATTGCGCCCTTGCGTCACTTTGCATCTGGCTAAACGTGGGACCTGGAGATTGGAACCGCTGGAGATTGGAACCAGCGTTCATTAAGCTTAGCAGGCAGGCGCCTTAGCTGCTAAGCCATCTCTCCAGCCCTCACCTGTGATTTTAATTGCTAAGACAGTGGATGTTTTCTTCTGGTTTTGGTGGTTTTTCATCTCAGTCATTGACCTATCTTCTTTTAGGCAATGTCAACTCAAGTCCCTTGCTCACTTTTTAATTTGATTCTTTTTCACAGTCATCTTAGAAGTTGTTTAAATCTGCAGGTGAACAAGGTGATGGCTACTTGTCTGTTAGACCTAGCTACTTAGGAGGCTGAGAGGGGAGAATCTCTTGAGCCCAGAAGTTCAAGGCTAACGTGGGCAACATAGTGAAAACCCATCTCAAACAAAACAGACCCTCTGTTGGAGATACCCGTGGCACATGTCTTCTCTTTTTATCTGGGTCTTTAACTCTCTAAACAATGTCTTCCTTTGTTCAATTTTTTTTGTTTATTTTTTTCTTTATTTATTTGAGAGCAACAGACAGACATAGAGAGAAAGAGGCAGAGAGAGAGAGAGAGAATCTGTGCACCAGCCAGCCACTGCAAACGAACTCCAGAAGCATGTGCTATCTTGGGCATCTGACTTTCATGGGTACTGAAGAATCGAGCCTCAAACCACGGTCCTTAGGCTTCACAAGCAAGCGCTTAACCGCTAAGCCATCTCTCCAGCCCCTAAACAATGTCTTTCAATAAAAGACATTTCTAGTTTCATTGTAAACACATTTTGTCGATCTTTTTAGTTTAGTGCTTTCATTGTCTGTTTTATAAGTTTTTCCTTACTTTGAGGTTAGAAAATCATTCTCCTAAATTAAGCACTACTGGGTTTGTTTTTCTTTCACATATACAATACAATTTGCCTGGAATTGATTTTTGTGTAAGAGGTCTCTTTATTTTGTTTGTTTTTAATGGATTACTTGTATGATTCCACTTCCTTCTCTGCTTTCTCTATATCTGTTACTATACTTTCAGTGTTTAGCCCATAAATATAATGGCAGTTTTGACCAGCTGAGAACATGAAAATATTTAACTCCACTTGTCAATTTCCATGCTATCAGTGCTATTCTATGCTTAAGTAAGGTCACGTAAAGGTTATTATTGTTATTTTTAATAACTTTTTAAAAGATTTTATATTTATTTATTTATTTATTTGATTTATTTGAGACAGAGGGAAAGTGAGAATGGGCACACCAGGGCCTCTAGCCACTGCAAACAAACTCCAGATGCATGCGCCCCCTTCTGCATCTGGCTTATGTGGGACCTGGAGAATTGAACTAGGGTCCTTAGGCTTCATAGACATGTGCCTTAACCACTAAGCCATCTCTCCAGCCCTATTATTGTTGTTTTTTAATATTTTATTTATTCATTTGAGAGAATGTGAGATAGAGAAAGAGGCAGATAGAGGGAGAGAGAGCATGGGTACACCAGAGCCTCCAGCCACCACATCCAAACTCCAGATGCATGCGCCACCTAGTGCATCATGCTTTATGTGGGTACTGGGGAATCAAGGCAAGCTCCTTAACCACTGAACAACCTCTCCAGCCCTCTTATTGTTATATGTAGTAAATACTAACTTACATGGCTCTCGTGGCTTTCCATTTTCCTTGTATAGTCTTTTGTCTCTGCACTCCATGTGGAACCGCTTTTCCATGGCCTGAAACATACTAATTAGAATTTATCTTAGTAAAGGGTCTGGTCTAGAGAAATTTCTTAGTTATTGTTTGACTAAAACTTTTGTTTCTCTTTTCTTCTGTAAGGATGTAATGTACTCACTGAGCACAAGTCTAGGTTGGCTGGTATTCTGGTTCCATTGTCTTCTGGCAAGTTTTGTTAACCGGTCAGAAATCTGCCCTCACTCTCATTGCTGCATCTGTGAATTTTGGCCTATTTTGAAGATTATTTTCTTCTGTGCCCAAACGTGCAGTTTTTATTTAGTCTTCTTAGCATTCCCAGAGTTCTTTCCATAGAAAGTTCTCAGTTGTTACCTCATTGGACATTGTCTGTCCTCACCCTCTCTCTTCCCCTTCTGGAACTTCAGTCAATCTTGGCGAGGCTTTCTCACTACGCCCCTCCTGCGTCACACTCTCTCCTCCTACTTCATCCTGGAGATTTACCTACTTCAGCAATTCTTTCCTCAGGTCTAACAATTCCACTGGTAATGTCATCCATGAAGCACCAATGTTTGCTTATTGTTTTTTTTTTTCATTTCTAGAATATTCATCTAGGTTTCAATTTATCATTTCCAGATTCCTACAATATTCTAACTCTTGTCCTTTAAATCCCTCTGGATAAAAAGTAATTATAGTGGTTTTAAAGCCTGTTTTGATGGTTTTACTATCTGAAGTCCCTATGGCCCTTTTCCACTTTTTCTTCTCTTCTTAGCTTTTATGTTAGGTTTTACTATGTGAATGTTTATATTACTTCCGAGAAATCATAGTTTCAAATTTGATTATAAAAAATCTTTAAACCTACAGTGATTTTTGTCTTTTGCCAAAAAAGAATATTTCTGTCTGCTTCTGCCAGGCCCCTACAGATACCAGTCATTCGAGACCACTTCTTGTGTGACTGTAAAACTGAACACTCGGATCTAAACAGCAGCCCCTGTGAGTACCTAGTTCAGGTTGTGCATTGCTCTCGGGATGTTGGACCCTTTGAATCCCAACACAAAACAAATAGAGGGGTCATCAGAGCCTCCATTCAATGATATTGCTCGTCACAGCACTCCACACGGCTCTCAAAACTTCTACCCAGTCCCAAAGGCTCTTAGTCCTCCCCCCACCCCAGTCGCCATGAGCAAATACTCCCAAAATTATAGGTAGACTTCCCTGGACAACATTCTTTTAAAAAAAAAAAACTTTTTATTTTATCTTATTATTTTTTTTTTTTTGGAGAGAGACACAGAGAGAGAGAGAGAGGGAGGGAGGGAGGAAGACAGAGATGGGCACGCGAGCAGTGTCTCAGCTGCTGCGAACGAAATCCAGATGTGAGCGCCCCCTTGTGGTCAAGTGCGGCATTGAGCCCTTGTGTCACTTTGCATCTGGCTAAACGTGGGACCTGGAGATTAGAACCGCTGGAGATTGGAACCAGTGTTCTTAGGGTTAGGAGGCAGGCGCCTTAACCCCTAAGCCATCTCTCCAGCCCTTGGACAACATTCTTTATCTTCTGCATAGCCTCCCTCTGCTCTTAATCACAAATATACGTTCTAAAAAATGCAGTCCTCTTCTATCAGTTACTTTCTCATTGCTGGGACAAAATACCTGACCAGAACAGCTTAGGGAAGGAAAGAGTTAAGTTTACAGTTCCAGAAGATAGACTCCATTGTGTCAGAGAAAATATGTAGGAGCAGGCATCCCAAGTCACATTCTATCAGCAGAAAAGAAGCAAGAAAGAGAAACCAGCAAGCAAAGCTGGACTACAAAACTTCAAGGCCCACACCCAGCCCAGCATAGCTCCACCTCCTAATGTTCCATAACGTTCCAGAACAATATCACTGAGGATTAAGTGCTCAAACACATGAGTCTACATTCAAACTGCCTCTCCATGGTGAAAGGACATTTAACCATCTCTATTCAACCGAGGAATGTTTACCAAATCCCTGGCAAAGAAAAAATATTCTCTATCTCAACATTCCCTTCCTGCTACTCTGCCCCGGCCTGGCAAAATATAATGGCCATCACCCAGTTCCCAAGAAATGGGCATACTTGCACTAAGATCCATAAAACAATGCCAACCCTGAGCCAACAGCGGGCAGAAGCATCGATTGAGCTGTCTGCAATCTGTACAGAGACATTCAAATGGATTTTAGTTTTAAATTTTCACACTTTCATTTTCTTTGCTTTGAAATGCATTGCCCATCCCCTTGTCAGCAGTCCAGAGTAGCTGCTAAAGCTGATAAGCTGGCATGCTCAGTGGAGCCTTTGGCTGACTGACAGTCTCTAGTTGCTGCAAGGGGACTCAGGGACCTCCACTTCCCCTGGCCACAAGGCTGCTGCAAGAACCATAAGCAATAGCTGCCTGGGAATTCACTATGTTGATGTTTGTGAACTCCTCAACTCTGATAACTTTTTTTTTTTTTTTTTTTTTTTTTTTGAGGTAGGGTCTCACTCTGGTCCAGGCTGACCTGGAATTAACTATGTAGTCTCAGGGTGGCCTCGAACTCTCAGCGATCCTCCTACCTCTGCCTCCCGAGTGCTGGGATTAAAGGCGTGCGCCACTACGCCCGGCTTAACTCTGATAACTTTTAGGGGTTTAAGATATTTTTACCCACCAGGGATTCTCAAAACATAATTGTCTCATTTAAGAGTGGGTTTAAAACACAATTTGGAACAATTTTTTTAAATAAGCTATCCTTTTTTAGCATATAATACCATTTATATATTTACATGTAAGTGTAACAGGAAAAACAACTACTTCCTGTGGAAAATGCCTTTCTTTTAAAAAAAAAAAAATCTTTATTTTATTTATTTGCAAGCAGAGAGAGAGAGAGAGGGGAGACAGATACAAGGAGAATGGGCGTGCCAGGGCCACCAGCCACTGCAAACAAACTCCAGACACATGCACCCCCTTGTGTGTCTGGTTTGCATGGGTACTGGGGAATTGAACCTTGGTCCTTTGGCTTTGCCCACAAGCACCTTAACTGCTAAGCCATCCCCCCCCCCCAGCCCTGGAGAATGTGTTTCTGAAGTGACCCAGGTATTCATATCTCTAGCTTCATCAGCACCCTTCATTTGTTACCCATCCCAAAACATTATGGGTTACCTTACTTTAGAGCATATAGTAACTAGGACAGAGTTGCTCAACCTGGGTGTTGTCGACTCTGGATAAGGAGAACTCTCTGTGTCCTGAGATCATGAAGCAGGGGTCTGACCTTGACTGTGAGATGCTTAGCAACATCCCCAAGCTGTAACCACTACCTGAGCCACATCCCCCAATCCAGTTGTGACAACTGCTCATGTTTCCAGAAAGCAGCAGAAACCCAGCTGAGTCTTATTCAGCATTGCAGCTCGCAGCTGACAGCCCCTGAAATTCTTTTTTTTTAATCTTGTTTATTTTTGTTTATTTATTTGAGAGCGACGGAGAGAGAAAGAATGGGTGCACCAAGGCTTCCAGCCACTGTGAACGAACTCCAGATGCATGTGCCACCTTGTGCATCTGGTTTACCTCAGTACTGGGGAATCGAGCCTCGAACTGGGGTCCTTAGGCTTCATAGACAAGCGCTTAACCACTAAGCCATCTCTCTATCCCCAAGCCCCTTGAATTCTGTGCAAAGCTCAGAACCTCCTCTACACCATATTGGCCAGGGCACAGGAGAAAAAGGGAAGGAAGGAAATGCAGTTGAGATTGAGACTCTGATAGAAAACATCATTTAGTAAGTGTTCACACTGTGTAGAGCGTGCCCAGCGCTGTCCTCAAACCTTAGAACCATCATCTCCCTTGCAGATAGGGGATGGTTCCATGGACAAAGCTCTTGCCACTCACCTATGAGAGCCTGAGTACAGACCCCCAGTGCTCAAATAAATGCCTGGTGAGTCTAGTGCCCGCCTGTAATCCCAGCATTCAGGAAGTTGCAATGGGGGGATCCCTGTGGCAAGCTGGCTAACTAGACTAGCCTAATAGGTGAGCTCTGGATTCATGGGAGAGATTCTATTTCAGTATAAGGTGGAGAGCAATCAAGAAAGATACCTGAGGGCTGGAGAGATGAATTAGCAATTAAGGCACTTACTGGCAAAGCCAAAGGACCCAGGTTCAATTCCCCAGTACTCACATACAGTCAGATGGACAAGGTGGCATATGTGTCTGGAATTCATGTGCAGTGGCTAAAGGCCCTGGCATGCCCATTCTCGCTCTCTCTTTCTCTCTCTCTAATAAAGAAATAAATGAAAGATATCTGATATCAACCTCTGGCCTCCTCTTGCACATATGTACATGTGCTCCTACATACATGTATGCCCACATGGATTCAAATATTCACACATACCACAGGCACACATATGCTAAAAAATTTTTGACTTTTAAAAGTCATCTCATTCATATTCCTAAAATAACAAATAAAATAACATAATGACTATTCAATTTTATCAGTAACTCCCAATTTGCCAGGCACTGTTTAATACTAATATTTTAAACGAACCAACTTGTTTAATTGAAACAGTAACCCCACATGCGGGAGACCACTACTATCCTTACTTTACAATATTGAAGCTGAGTTCAGAAAATAAACACATCTTTCCAAAGTTATATACTCCCCAAGTATTTAGGTGTGAATTAAGAGAAAATGTCAATGTATGTTCCTGAGAAAGTAAGGACAAGAGTTCAGAAAAGTCCAAATTCAGTGATATCTTTATCCTCCTGGTGGCATATTCTAGAAGGTGAGAATCCACATAATTCTGTCCAACTCCAAGAGGTTCCTACAAGCAAGCAGAAGACATTCAACACATTATAAAGTTATGTGTACATAATTCTGTGGGTCTCCAGAGAAGGTCACAGGAGCAGTCACAGAGCTGATACTCAGCAGACAGAAGCTCACTTTGGACCGGGAATTGGGGAGCACGCCCCTACAGAGTGCAAATGACATCTCATGATGAGTGTCTTAAACTGTGAGAGATTCCTTAGATGTTTGCAGAAACTGCCTATAGGCCACAGATTCAGAAATGCTGTTGTAACTGGCAAAGTTTAGTCAGTCCACACCAAAAATGAAGTATGGAACAGCTGAGCACCAGCATAAATCTTGGTTCCTCTCAGCACCACGAAGAAAAGCAAGGAAAAGAAACTTTCCTTCTCAGTGTCAATAAAAAGACAGATTAGATAGATGTGATTAGACTCACTCTGGGTCAAGTCAGCACACTGGACATGGGGCTCCATGGATTGGGCTCCCTACATACCAACTAACCCCTAGGCTCTAGGTGGTTCCATCTCATAGACGCATCTCCTGCATCTTGGACGTTTCTTCTCTCCCACACTGTGATAGAGACAACACTTCTGGGCAAATAGAATTCCTGTCTGTCTCAGTACTACAAGAAATGGTGATGGGCTGGAGAGATGGCTTAGAGGTTAAGGCGCCTGCCTCCTAAGCCTAAAGAACACCGGTTCCAATCTCCAGCAGTTCCAATCTCCAGCAGTTCCAATCTCCAGGTCCCACGTTTAGCCAGATGCAAAGTGACTCAAGGGCACAATGCCGCACTTGACCACAAGGGGGTGCACACATATGGATTTTGTTCACAGCAGCTGAGAGGCTGCTGACGCGCCCATCTATCTGTCTTCCCCTACCTCTCTCTCTCTCTCTCTTGTCTCTCTCCAAAAAAAAAAAAGAAATGGTGATACTCAACCAATGCTGACTTCTATGTTCATTTCTTCTACCAAACCCTTCAAATAGTCCTGCTCATCAAATTCAAGCAGATACTAGAAACTCAAACTTAAATAGGCCCAGACTAAATTGTGTGTGTGGAAGTGGGGGGAGGAAATCTGCTACTTTAAAGGTGATGATTAAAAAATATTTAAAGGTGCATGCCTTTAATCTCAGCACTCAGGAGGCAGAGGTAGGAGGTTCACCATGAGTTTGAGATCACCTTAGACTACATGCTGAATTCCAAGTCAGCCTGGACTAGAGTGAGACCCTACCTTGAAAAAATAAAATAAGAATAAAAAATAAAATAAGGATGATAATGAGAGGAATTCTCAGAAGGGTAAAGGAAATGAGGTCCCAACTCAACCTATGTCTCACAATATACAGATCCCAAAAGTTCAAGATATGCATGTGGGCCACAATACCAAAGATTCTCAGACTTGGGAAGCAAGAATATGTCTGTTTCTCAGAAGCACTTGCATGTGTTTGACTCGTGGATGGACGCTGTGAGCTGACATGGCCTGGCTACCGATGAGTGTTTGAAACAAACTTGTGATCTGCCTTGCGATGATGCAAAGTCCTCACCAGAAGCCCCAACCCATCACCCTACTCTTACATTTTTCTTTATGTTTCTAACTGCCTTATGCTGTTTGCTTTTAAAAAAAAAACATTTACTCATTTTTTTGAGAGCGACAGACAGAGAAAGAGGCAGATAGATAGAGAATGGGCACACCAGGGCCTCCAGCCACTGCAAACGAACTCCAGATGCATGCACCCCCTTGTGCATCTGGCTTGTGTGGGTCCTGGGGAATCGAGCCTTGAACTGGGGTCTTTAGGCTTCACAGGCAAGCGCTTAACTGCTAAAACCATCTCTCCAGGCCCTGTGTTGTTGGCTTTTGATACCTGTATGTTGCTACCTAATATAGTGACATGATATTCATTGGAACTCAATAAATTTATTGAGTCATAGTTATTGGATTTCATTTAATATCTAACCCATTGTTGGAATAAAGTATATCCTTTTATTTAATAAAAAAAAAAAAAGCAATGGAAAACAAACCACTCTCATGAAGAAAACTAAAAAAAAAAAAAAAAAGACTGCTCCCTTCCTGTCAGCAGAAGGACAGGAGGCTGACAGTAAGGTATTTCAGCCAACTCCCGCTCCCCTCCATCTTTTATCTTTAGGATGACAGCATGTCACTCCTTGCTTCACACATGCCCAGTGAAGCATATCTAAGATAACCCAACAGGTAGCTTCTCAAAACTTCCTGTCTGCCGTGAGAATAAAAATAACTGTCAGTGTAAAAGATCCTGGAAGTGAGGCTGGAAGAGGAAACAAGCCAGCAGTGTTCAAAGAACGAGAAAGAAAGTGTGACTGCTGAGGAAGCTTGGCTGAAGTGTGAGGGAAGGAAGGGTCAGGGCATACTGAGGACCTGTGTCACTGGAAGGTAGGAGTGGGGGCAATGCCGAGGAGAAGGTAAGAGCCCAGAGTCTACTGCTGAGAGAGGAAAGGCCATGCCCACAGCCATCACTGTGGTTTTCAGTACTAAATGGAAGTTTCTGACCCTCAAGGATCTAAGGAATTGAGGAAAGAAGTTAAGGTTTGTTATCAAAAAATTCAGCATTAAGGAAAAGAGATGCCACCGTTTTCTGCCAAATGTGTATCTGGAAAGTTCACACAGCCTTATGGTAAGGCCCAAGAGAAATGATCTACAACCACAATCATAACGTGAGCATACTTTGATCAGTACCTAAATATATTGTGTTAATAAAATAATAATACATGTAATAATGTAATAATACAGACCCACGCATAGTCTAAAAGCCAAGTCTTTGCACTCATACTAAGACAATGATATAAGAATGATATCTTTATTTTCTCCATCTATGTTACATTTTTTTCAACTACATATAGATGACGTAGGATATTCTTTATGGAAATATATTCTATATAATATAGACCAATCATAATTTTTTTTTCAAGTAAGGGTCTCACTCTGGCCCAGGCTAACCTGGAATTCACTATGTAGTCTCAGGGTGGCCTCGAAGTCACGGCAATCCTCCTACATCTGCCTCCCAAGTGCTGGAATTAAAGGCGTGCACCACCACACCCGGCCCAATCATAAAATTTTATATATGTCAAACTCATGATGAAATTATACCTTAACTAAATCTTCACTCCAAACTCATACCTACTTCAGGAAGAAGCACAAGGAGACAGCTTGAGCAAAGGAAAGGGAAATTTATGAAGCTAATATAGATTTTGGCATAGATCTCCTAGGAAGGAAATGAGCCATCCCTGAGAAAACTACATAGCTGGTAACTGTGCCTTCTGTAGAGGTTTCATAATTTAATGTGTGGCTCTTGATTAAAAACTTCAGAAGATCGTGTGGACAAATGTGAAATTCCAGTAGGAAATGTGTTAGTAAAAAGTTATTGAGCCTCTTTGCATAATCATCATTTAATTCTCACAGATACCTGCCGGGAAGTCCCTATTAACCTCATTACACAGATGAAATTGGTACTGAGGGACCGCATGCCCACAGTAACCAGGCCTCTCAAACACATCAGGAGCTTATTATCCTCCCTCACGCATTCATGAATCACAAATGGACCTGTCCATAAGAAAGGAAAATGAATGGCATATGGTGGGATTTTCCGGGGCAATGACCGTGCACGAGGAGCCGTTTGTACGTGTGTTTAACGTGGCAGGTGACAAGGTCATCAACAGCTCAGATCACCCAAGGGCTTTTCGCCCTCAGCATCTGCCTGTCACCTCCGGGGGTGGACCCAAGTCTCATTGTGTATAGGAGTCACCCCAGCCACCCAGCCCACCCAAATGTACATAGCAGCTTTAAAGTTTCATAACCAGGGGCTGGAGAGATGGCTTAGTGGTTAAGTGCTTGCCTGTGAAGCCTAAGGACCCCAGTTTAAGGCTTGATTCCCCAGTACCCACGTAAGCCAGATGCACAAGGAGGCACATGTGTCTGGAGTTTGTTTGCAGTGGCTAGAGGCCCTGGTGTGCCCATTCTCTACCTCTCTCTCTCTCTCTTTCTCTCTCTCTCTCTCTCCCCCTCTTTCTGTCTATTGCTCTCAAATAAATAAAAATAAACAAAAAATGTTTTAAAGTGTCATACCAGCTCCTAGATTACAACTTGGCTAGATGGTCTCGGTGCAGCTTTAGACCTCATGTTATTTGCAAGCAGTTTACCTAGTGACAGAATTATGGCCATTTGGCTGACAAATGTTTCCGACAAAAAAAATAAATAAATAAAGTTGAATCAATTCACCAGAGCACAAGAAAAAAGAAAGAAAAACTCCATTTTTAATGGAATTCCATTTTTATTACAATCATTTCAAAAACTTACTTCTGTTAGCCACGGAAACTACTACTATAAACTATCTCAACACACACACACACACACACACACACAAATAAAGAAAAACAAGATCTGATGTATTTATAATCTAAATTAGCTTTGTCTGAATTTAGCCATTTGGCTTCTCTGTATTTGTTTTGTATTACTGTTTTTAAAATGGTTTTCATCAAAAAAAATTTTGTTATAAAAAAAGCCATAAGCCGGGCGTGGTGGCACACGCCTTTAATCCCAGCACTCGGGAGGCAGAGGTAGGAGGATCGCCGAGAGTTCGAGGCCACCCTGAGACTACATAGTGAATTCCAGGTCAGCCTGGACTAGAGTGAGACCCTACCTCGAAAAAAAAAAAAAAAAAAAAAAAAAAAAAAAAGCCATAGCCAGGCATGGCAGCACACGCCTTTAATCCCAGCACTCAGGAGGCAGAGGTAGGAGGATCGCCATGAGTTCAAGGCCACCCTGAGAATACAGAGTGAGTTCCAGGTCAGTTTGGGCTAGAGTGAGACCCTACCTCAAGAAACCAAAAACAACAACAACAACAAAGCTATACCCATAACAGCTGGAAATCCTTTTGTTGCAGAGACATGCAACTGTTCCAAGCTGGGAATAGGGGCTCATATCTATAATCTCAGCACTCAGGAAACTGAGGATTTCTGGGAGTTTGAGGCCAGCCTGGACTACAGAATGAGTTCCAGGTTAGCCTAGGTTAGAGAAGACACTGTCAAAAAAAGGGGGGGAGGAGAAAATTTCTCTGTGATGTTCACAGGTTCATTTTCATACTGAGTCACATCTCCCCCTAAAGAAGCTAGCTCCACCATTCTAATGGACGCACATATGTGAGTCTCCTTCAGCATGATTTACAACACCAGCACGCTCCCCCCCCCCCGCCTTTCCTCACTATTCAAAGACGCTGCTGCTGCTACTTACAGTGGAGTGACTCCTGTTACATGTCAAGGGTGGGGGGAAAGTATTCCAAATAGACTTTACTAGCTGAAACTCATTTTACTTATTTTATGTGTTCTTCCTGTAAAATAGATAGGTATAAATTTTTTTCTCAAATTCTATCTACCTCAATTCCTACCTCAAACCTTATATCAATGTACCTCAAAGTACTCATAGCCCACCTCATCTGTGTCTCCATAGACAGTGATGTGAGTTGTGAACTGTGCAGGCCTAGGGGTGTCAGTCCCATCAGGAAAGCTATGGATGTGAACACCTGTGTCACAACACATAGATTGGTAAGTGGCAATAACATGTGGTTAACAGGTGATTTCATAAAATCAGCTACAATTTTCCCATTGAAATGAGTGTTTTGAAAAGGAGGGCATAGTTTTCTGATTTGTGCTGACACATTAGTTAGATTCACAGGGATCCTTTCACACAAACCAGGCAAGCCATTAAACTAATCATTGATAACACAGCGACAGTAAGGGAATGTTTTGCTCCTGGTGAGAGGGGAGTCAAGCGACGACAGTCACATCTCCCTGAGAAGTGACTGAAATCACTCATTTTCCCAACTGAAAATGCTAGTAATAATGTGGACTCGTTGTCACATCAGTCTTGTCGTTGCACATTTACAGACCAAGGAAAAAGAGCCAAAAGAAAAACACCACTTAATAAATTAAGAAAATGTCCAAATATTTCTAATATACAACAAAGAAGAACAATTACAAAGAAGCTATTTAATTCCATCTGTATACAGAGAAAAAAAGATGAGAAGGGCAGAGAGGAAACAGGAAAAGAAAATGGAGGAGGCGTGTTTTGGGAAGAGCAAGGAAGAAACAGAGTTACAAAAGGGAAAAAGTCAAGAGCGTGGAGAAAGAGAAACGCCATGCATGGTGGTGCACGCCTTTAATCCCAGCACTCAGGAGGCAGTGGTAGGAGGATCGCAGTGAGTTTGAGGCCAGTTTAGGATTACAGAGTGAATTCCAGGTCAGCCTGTGCTAGAGCAAGACCCTACCTCAAAAAAAAAAAAAAAAGGAAAGGAAAGGAAAGGAAAGGAAAGGAAAGGAAAGGAAAGGAAAGGAAAGGAAAGGAAAGGAAAGGAAAGGAAAGGAAAGGAAAGGAAAGGAAAGGAAAGGAAAGGAAAGGAAAGGAAAAAGGGAAAGGGAAAGGGAAAGTAAAGAAAAGCAAAGGAAAGGAAAGGAAAGGAAAAGAAAAGAAAAGAAAAGAAAAGAAAAGAAAAGAAAAGAAAAGAAAAGAAAAGAAAAGAAAAGAAAAGAAAAGAAAAGTGTGGAAGGAGCAGCAAGAAACACAGAAGGTAATGGGGACTGGGGAGATGACTCAGGGATTCAAGGAGCTTGGTTGCGAACCTGCTGGCCTGGGCTTGACTCCCTGGTACCCTAGTACCCACGTAAAGCTAGATTCACAAAGTGGTGCATCTCTCTCTCTCTCTTTCTCACACACACACACACACACAGACACACACACAAATAAATTAAATTATTTTTTAAGAAAATGAAAATGCAGGAGGTGAAAAGATCAAAAGAAAGAGCTGTCCATCCTCAGAATGGTGGCTGAAGGATGCAGTGCTATGCATCTGGTTTACTTTTCCTTGGCTCATGGGGGAAATGGCTTCAACATGCTCAGTGAGATTCCTCCACTCATTACAGACCTCTTCTCAGTATCCCTGAACCTTCCAAGACCCACTAGACGTATAGCCATTTGCTTAATGATAGTAACAAGAAGCCCAAAGTGGGCTGGAGAGATGGCTTAGCGGTTAAGGCACTTGCCTGCAAAGCCAAAAGACCCAGGTTCAATTCTCCAGGACCCATGTAAACCACATGCACAAGGTGGCACCTGCATGTGGAGTTCATTTGCAGCAGCTTGGCTGGCACACCCATTCTCTCTCTCTCTCTCTCTCTCTCTCTCTCTCCTCTCTTTCTACCTCTCTCTCCCTCTCTCAAATAAATAAAAATAAATTTAAGCCGGGTGTGGTGGCACACGCCTTTAATCCCAGCAAGCCAAAAATATATACATAGACTAGGTTTGGTTTCAGTACGTGTGTGTGTGTTTGTGTGTGTATTGGTAGTTCATGCCATGGCACACATGGTCAGTGGGCAGCCTCACCTTGGACCTCACCTTCCCTATTGTCTGCTGCTGTGAACAGTACACTAGCTGGCCCCCAAGTACCAGGATTTTCCTGACTACCTCCCATCATCCCAGGTGTGTTGGGATTACAGGGAATATGCTTTCCTAGTTCTGAGCTCCCAGAGCTTTTAACCACTGACTCATCTGCTCAGCCCACATTACTTTTGATATGGGTAGGTATATTAGTTGCTTTTCATATTGCTGTGACAAAAATACAATTTAAGAAGGAAGACAGCTGAGGAGATGGCTCAGTAATTAAAGGCACTTATTTGCAAAGGATGCTGGCTCAGGTTCGATTCCCCAGTACCCACATAAAGCCACATGCACAAAGTGGTGGATGCATGTATCTGGAGTTTGTTTGCAGTAGCAAGAGGCCCTGGCATACCCATGCTTGCTCTCTTTTTCTCTCTCTCTTTTTCTGTCTCCCTCCCCCTCTCTCAAATAGATAAATAAAATTATTTTTAAAAAAGAAGAAAGGGTTTGTTTCGTCATTCAGTTTGAGGGTATGAATTCCAACTTGATGGGAAAGGCATGGTGGAAGGAGTATGAGGCAGCTGGTCACATGGAGTCTGCAACCAACTAGCAGAAAGCAATGAATTCAGGTGTTCTGCTCACTTTGTCCTTCTTATTCATTCTATGACCTCAGCCCATGGAATGACCACACCTGTGTTCAGGATGGGTCTTAGCGCCTCAATTAAACCTTTCTGGAAACATTTTCATAATCACACCCAGAGGTGTTTCCATGGTGATTCTAAATCCCAACTTGACAATTAAGATTAACCATCAGACTGCTATAGTAACTTTTTACATTATATAGATTGACAAAACTCAGAAAGGTTTATATTCTGAATCTATGGGAAAGTACACTCAACAGGGGATCATTAAAACCCACCACCATTAGCTATGACAAAAAGAATCCAGTGGGCAACACATTTTTTTAATGTATGGAATATGAAATGCTTAAATCAAACCAACATATCAATAATTAAGCTTTAATAAACAGTAAAATAATATATAGATGAGTTATCAAAAACATCATGGGAGGGGCTGGAGAGGTGGCTTAGCGGTTAAGGCACATGCCTGCGAAGCCTAAGGACCCTGGTTCGATTCTCCAGGTCCCACATAAGCCAGATGCACAAGGGGGCACATGCGTCTGGAGTTCATTTACAGTGGCTAGAGGCCCTGGCATGCCCATTCTCACTCTCTCTCTCTGTCTCTGTCTCTGTCTCTAATAAATAATAAAAAAAAGTTTAAAAAAAAAAAACATCATGGGAGCTGGGGGAGGGCTCAGAAGTTAAAAGTGCTTGCTTGCAAAGCCTTCCCTCTGGGTTTGATTCCCCAGTGCCCATGTAAAGCCAGGTGCACAAAGTGGCACATGTTCTGCAGTTCATTTGGAGTAGTAAGAGGCCCTGGCATATTCATATTCTCTCTCTCTCTCTCTCTCTCCCCCTTGCAATTGAATAAATTAAAACAAAATAATGAAACACCTTGTTTAGATCTCAAAACATTATTCCAATTAGTGTGTGATGTTCTGAAGGCACTGGTTTGAATACATAAACAATAACAATCCTTCCTATGATAACACACACACACACACACACACACACACACATTTTTTGCTAACAATATACCTCATTCTTCACAGTGCTCCTATATACCTAAATGTGGAAAAAACTTAGAAGAATCCATGTCCCTGGTGAATGTCGTCATGGAAAACTTCAGGAAATACCAACACTTCACCTGCTACTCTGACCCGGAAGGAAACCAGAAAAGTGTCATCCTAACCAAACTCTACAGCTCCAACGTGCTGTTCCACTCACTCTTCTGGCCCACGTGTATGATGGCTGGGGGAGTGGCCATCATTGCCATGGTGAAACTCACTCAGTACCTCTCCCTGCTCTGCGAGAGAATCCAACGGATCAATAGATAAAAGACAAATCGTGGATGTGATAGTTTTCTTTAAAGCCCAAATACTGTTTTCTTTCATTCTTCACCAAAGAACCTTACGTTTGTAATGTGCAGTCTGAGTTCCTTAATATATTATTCTACGTAGAGCAATAACGCAAAAGCTGTTCTATATGCAAACATGACGTCTTTGTTATTCGGGAGAAGAGATGACTGTTCTGTGTTGGTTGTTTGCATACTCTTGTGTTGATGCTGGAGCTAGATGCCCTGCCCTCCTTCCACCAAAACAAGGCTGAGCTCTTTATTTACTAAGTTAGTGGAGGAGTGTAAACACCATCCACATCCACTTGACAAGGTCTGTGTTCCTGGCTATCAGACCTCTTGAGCACGAGGTTTTTCCTTCATTTATTGTTTACCAAAGCTGCAGCCAAAAAGACTTTTTTTTTCCATTTTACATTGAGCCCTGTAGTCTAATTAAAGGGTCGTAAGCATTTTCCTTGTAGTTTTACCATATCATTGTCATGAAGAGGGGAAACCTAGCCAGCTACTTTTCTTCCATTACTTTTTATTCACAACTTTGCATATTTTAGATGTTTTTTTTAAAAAAGAAGATATTTTCATTAGCTAATTCTATGATCTCTTCCTATGATTTAAATAGGAAACGAATAGAGCCCTTTTCCACTTAAGACCCAGCTACTGTGTGAAGAGATGAGGTTGCTAAAGAGTTCCATCCTGTGAACTGACTGGATGTTGGTAGCTGCTCTGTCTCAGTCAGGAAAGCCTAGGTTGCTAAGATTTTTGTGTGAAGAAATTTTTATCTCATCTCATCTGAAACGTTAGGGGGTAAAAGTTAAGATATTGCTTGCTATTGAAGACTGGTGAACTGGTTTAATGGGTAATTCTCGTAGTAGATGAACATGTTGACATATTGCTCTTTGATAACTCACGTTAATGAATGTGTGATCTCTCCTCTGACAACAGTTCCCTGTGGGGATTTTAAAGCTATGTATGCAGACTATTTGTCTCTTCTACATGTTTTATTTTTCTATTTATAATGCCCTTTTTGTTGTCATATTTTATACGCAATATACCTTTTTCCTAGCACACATTTGAACTGAATAACAGATTTAAAGAAAGCCTTTCTTCACATTGCTATGTACTTATTATATTTGGGGGGAAATGAGGGATCTGTTTTAAATAAAAAGCATTCCATCTTTTATTTAATATCAATAACAAAAGGAGAAAACAGACATCTATCTTTCTCATCTATATTTAAGTACCTTTTTGTAATGTAGTCTTGACGTTTTTTAGGTAACGGCGAAATTTTACAAATCACTTGTGGAATGAATGATAAACTAATCTGAAGAAGTGGAAGTTATTCTGCAATATTGTAATTCATAGTTTGACTTTTCATAAGCAAATAAATCCCTAGGGTATAATCAGGATTTCAAATGTGTAATTAAAAAGTTTTTTTTAATCCACTTACTCACCAGATTTGAATACTTCTTGCATTCTGAGCTGACAATACCATGGCCATCCAAATACTTTGTTATTCACTATTTGAAGTTATTTTAAGAGATTTTTAAAAATCCTTTTTTAACACCTAAACAGGGACACTTATATAAAGCATGAATGAAAAGTTATCTCTTACCCCAAAAAATATAATTGTGAAAATCGTTTAAAAAAAAAAAAACATATAGGGAAATATAGGACTGAAAATTTGTACTCTTAAATGTTTCCAGGGCTTCTTTCAAATAATACAAAGGTGAAATATATGTAAGATTATTATATGTGTTATTTTTATTTTCCTTTAGTTTGGGGGGATTTTTGAGGGGGAGGTTCAAGATAGGGTCTCACTCTAACCCAGACTGACCTGGAATTCACTCTATAGTCTCAGGGTGGCCTCCAATGCACAGCAATCCTCCTACTTCTGCCTCCAGTGTGCTGGGATTAAAGCGCGTGTGCCACCATGCCCAGCCTCTCCTTTAGTTTTTGTTAAAAATCTCCAACTTATGATTTAGATAAGAATATAGCAAATCTCAAAATAATAGCATCGAAAGATACTAACTACTACCTTCTAATACCAATACAGCCAACAATCCTTCTAAGTCAGTTATATACACAATTACTCATTATTATCAAAGAGAAAGACTTGAAACTAGTAATGCTATTGTTAATGTCTTGGGACTAGTAATAATGTTTTGGGTTTTTTTGTTGTTTTTTGTTTTGTTTTGGTTTGGTTTGGTTTGTTTGTTTGTTTGTTTGTTTGTTTGTTTGTTTGTTTTTCGAGGTAAGGTCTCACTCTAGCCCAGGCTGACCTGGAATTCCCTCTTTATTCTCAGGGCAGCCTTAAACTCACAGTGATCCTCCTACCTCTGCCTACCTGTCACCCCGAGTGCTGGGATTAAAGGCGTGCACAACCACACTAATAATAATATTTTAAATGCCTAGTTGTCAACTAATTTAACAGCTCCTTTGGAAGTTGTTTTCACCCTATGGATGGAAATGTTGGAGCTCAGGGATGTTAAATCACTTCCCTCAAAGTTACAGAGATGGTGGAGAGCAAAGACTCACAGGGTAGCTTGATCAATGTGGGAACCATTTCCTTGGCTATGGGGTCTTTTAGATTAACCTGAAGAATTCTGAAGTTTGGAAGGGACTATAGAAAGGACAAAGAAAGCACTGAATTGTAAGACTTTATTCGAGGGATGGTTACTAAGCACCTTAATTAACTTCTTCATTTCTTCCTTTTTTAAAACTTTTTTTAAATTTTTTTAATTATTTTTTTGGAGAGAGAAACAGAGAGAGAGAGGGAGAGGAAGACAGAGATGGGCACGCCAGCAATGTCTCAGCTGCTGCGAACGAAATCCAGATGTGTGCGCCCCTCTGGTCAAGTGCGGCATTGTGCCCTTGCATCACTGTGCATCTGGCTAAACGTGGGACCTGGAGATTGGAACCGCTGGAGATTGGAACCAGTGTTCTTAGGCTTAGGAGGCAGGCGCCTTAATCCCTAAGCCATCTCTCCAGCCCCATTTCTTCCTTTTTCTCACGTGTATGTATGCAGTATTGTGGTGTGCTGTATGCATGTGTGTGTGCATGAGTATATATGCAGACACCATGCAGATATGCATGTTTCTTTGAGATGGAGTGTTGCAATTACCTTCTCATTGCTGGGACAAAACAGCTGACCAGAAGCAGGTTATAGAAAGAAGGAAAGGGTTTGTTTTAGCTTACAGTTTCAATGAGAAGTTTCATCATGACAGAGAAAGGATGGCAGCACAGGTAGCTGGAGTGTCATAGCTTGTCCTGGCAGCTGGAGAAAGCACCAGGAGTAAGCTACTCTAGCACTAGCAACAAAACTGAATTTAGGGGCTGGGGAAATGGCTTAGTGGTTAAGGCATTTGCCTGAGAAGACTAAGGACCCTGGATCGATTCCCCAGGACCCACGTAAGCTAGATGCACAAGGGGGCACATGCATCTGGAGTTCATTTGCAATGTCTGCAGGCCCTGGCATGCCCATTCTCTCTCTCTGCCTCTTCTCCCTCCCCCTCTCAAATAAATAAAGTATATTTTTAAACTGAACTTTAAATTCCCCAGGCCTGTACCCAATGACACACGTCCTCCAGCAAGGTTGCATCTGGTAGGGACTAAGTAGGAGGCTTAATCACAAACACATGAGGATGTGGGGGTGGGCCTCGTACATTCACACTACCACACAGAGTGTCTCATTGATTCCAGAGCTAGTTGTTTCCAGACTCAGCAATTCTCCAGTCTCTGTTTCCCACAGTGCTAGGGTTACAAACATGCATGGCCAAGTCCAGCTATTTAAAGGGATGCTGGGGGATCAAAGCCAGGCTGTTTCAGGCTCCTCAGGCCCTCACGCATGTGTGGAAAGCACTCTTGTCTCCTAAGCCATTTCTACAGTCCCTCTCTATGTCTTTGGCTATACATGTATATGATAAGACCAGCATATGACCAAGGTCCCTTTAAGAACTACCATTCTGTTCTAGGTATATGGAAGAAAAAAAAAATGCTCTCCAACCTTTAGAACACAGTCTGATTTACAAACAGTTCTTGTGCACATTAACCTAGGGATTTTATAAAACAGCCTCCCTAGTGGAACTCCCAATAAGCCATTTGACTCTTTAAAGCCCAAAACCTTTATTTACATCTGCCAACAGCAGACTTCTGAGTCTCCACATGATTGAACAGGAATGATTTCCTCAAATGTTATGAATGTCTACACATCCAAACCACTTTCATTATCCTATTGGCACATCCTATCTAAAACTTTATTGATTTCAGATTGCCTGAGTGACAATTGTATTAAAACCCAGAAGTGATAAATGTGCCCAATGACTGCTTGCAAGCAGCTGTAATAAAAAGATAGCG
Source organism: Orientallactaga sibirica (assembly GCA_036365145.1). Classification (NCBI taxonomy): domain Eukaryota; kingdom Metazoa; phylum Chordata; class Mammalia; order Rodentia; family Dipodidae; genus Orientallactaga; species Orientallactaga sibirica. Next base: position 26,088,401 of record JAEOAD010000008.1, read on the forward strand.
TTCTATAGAAAGCTACTGGGGAAACACAAGCTGATGGCAATGTATAAGCAATCATAAAACATCTCCTATGTAGACTATATGACATTTAGAATTCTAGCATGCTACCTTTCTCCCATTGCTGTGAAAAACCAAAGAATACTTGTGCATGGCCTTTATAAAAATATTATTTTGCTACTATCAAGTCATAGACGCCTCACCCATTTTCCTGTAGGTACAACATCTTGACTGTTACCATTTTATTGACATTAACAGAGAGACACATAGGATAGAAAAGTGAGATGAGTAACAAACAGAAGTGAGGTAAGACAAAAATTTTAAAGGAGTGATTTGTTACGAGTTTCATTAAACTGCTGTCGTCCTGCACCAAAACACTGACATAAACAGTGCCCAAGAACGTAAGGCACTTCTCACTGTCCTGATGAGAAAGAAGGCATGACTCAAGGTCAGACGTTGTTCCTTTCTTCTCAGATACTTTTTTCCTGTCCTTTTGTAAAGGAAATTTGGTTAGAACAATCCCACTATTGAACAAGAATTACACCAATGTATGTATAACATGAGAAATTTGACAGGATCCTCCTGGGAAAGTTGCCAGTGTAGCCTGTACAGCTGGACTGAGTGCTCAAATTCGAATTGGAATCTGTTCTTCATACTATATCTACATGACAATATGGAATAATGCAAAGTTGCAAAGTGCCACACACTGCCTTGTATCTTAAGAATGAGTCTATAATGTACTCAGAGGGTCCAGACAGCACACATGAAAAAGTGATCATAATCGTCTCTAATCCACATGTGTAGGACAATATCTACAAGGAGTTGGCGTGAAGCTTAATATATCACATATATGTTACATATATATGTATATGTTAGATGCTTACCAAATGCTAATTATAATGATGAATAGTAGAGTACAGAACTGGAGAAATGGCTCAGTGGGTGACATGCTTCCATGCAAATATAAAAACCTAAATTCAGATAGCCTGTGTCACCTCGTTCAATATGACCACTTCCAGTTCCATCTATTTTCCTGCAAGGTTTATAATTTCATTTTTTTCTTTACAGCTGAATAGTGGTCCATTGTGTATATGTACAGAATCTTCATAATTCATTCAGCTATTGGTGGGCATCTAGGCTGATTCTATTTCTTAGTTATTGTGAATAAAGCAGCAATAAACACGGTTGAGCAACTATCACTAGAGTATAGAGGTTTTAAGGTAAATGCCTAGGAGTGATATAGCTGTGTCATAAGGTAGTTCAATTTTGGCTTTTTAAAGAAACTTCCACATTGATTTACATAGTGGCTGAATCAATTTGCCTTCCTACCAATACTGAATAAGGAAGTCTCTGTCCCCAAACCCTTGCCAGTATTTGTTGTCATTTGGGGGGTTTTTTGTTTGTTTGTTTTGTTTTGTTTTGATACTAGCCATTCTGACTAGAGTGAGATAGAATCTCAAAGGAATTTCAGTCTGCATTTCCCTGATGGCTAAGGATGTTGAACACTTTTTAAAATATTTGTTAGCCATTTTTATTTCTTGTTCTCGGAACTCTGTTCATTTCTATCACCCATTTTTTGACAACACATGTTTTGTCTCACACGTGG